>CM038670.1:565297876-566753816 GCA_021605145.1 Aegilops bicornis | reverse complement strand
GGCACGGGCGACGGTGGCGGCGCTCTGTTGGAGCTTCGTATGGTAGAGTAGAAGTGTGGCTTTAGTGCGAGCATGCGCCGGTAGTGTGGTCGGAGCAGAGGCGCCCTGGCACAGATGGACCGGGCGGAGGGAGCTCCCCGGAGAGCACCAGCCCGTAGAGGGGCACAAAGGCCCAAGAGCACGCGCGAGACTAGCCGGAGGAGACGGCAATGACTACATGCTGCAGCTCGACGATCTGCATCAACGCATCAAAGACGGACAAAGTAGCTACCACCTGCATATAAGCACCATGCATCATGGCTTGCGACGGCAGCCTGAGCCATTTGGATCATTGGCGGCCTTGGGAATAAGATGCACGAGCGGCCTGGATCATGCCGGGCGGCGCATACGGAGGGCGCTGCATTTCTGATGCGCGTGCCGCTGATGCTAACTACGCGTTCTTGCAGGTGCGGCTGTGGTGCAGGGTCACAAACTGCGAGGGCTTTAAGGTCCGAGAGGACGGCGCCTTTTTCTCCCGTCTCCGCTTTGGCATGGCACGCCTGGGCTTTGAATGCCCGGCCGGCCGACCCTGTACTATGGACTCTGGATTCGATTTCACCACTACTTTGAGTACCACCATGGACATTAGCTAGCCCTAGTCTGGGCGTTTCATCACATCCAAAATCGCATTTCTTCTTCTTATTGATTCGTTGGTTCTCTATTGTAGACTGAATTTGGGGAATAGCTGCTTTTTTGGATCAATTTGGGCTTGCGTACTCAATGCCATGGCAGTGTGTGTGTATGTTCATAGTGGCAGTAGCGCGTGCCTCCCTCAAGCTTCGGGAGATTCGACTTAGTGCATTAGAATTTTTTGCGGTGAATGATGAAGTGATCTCATTGCCGCATTGATCATCGATTAGATTTGGATTGTTTGGTGGTTTATCTCTCTATAATTTGTTTTTTGATCTTTTCCACTCAATTGAATCGTACGCCCAAAGAGCAGCAGGTTGCATTTGGTGATAAGGATAAACCCGAGATGCAATCGTGTCCCTGATGAGTTCAAAGAAAATTTCTTGTCATCATAAGAAGGCGAATTAGTACAGCATCTGTGACCTGATGCCTCGGGTAGAATTCAACGCTTTCAAAATGGGGAAATAATATCACCGCTGGAAAGCTACTCGGAAATGTGAAACTTAGTCATGTTGAACGCTTTTCTCAAATTCACAAGCATTTAGGAGTAATTTTTAGATGCAGTTGTGACCCATCGTGGTTGTTTATTTCGTCCAAAAAACAGAGTACTCAGTACCGACCTGTATGTATGTTTTGTAATCGAGGTATTTTTTCTGATTAGTAGTGTTGAATAAGGTGATACTGAGTGCGTGGTTGTTTTTCAGTCCGAAAACATAGTACTCGAATCCGATCTTTTGTATGAGTTTTCAGTATTGAGTCAGACTTTTCATATAGCGCATTTCCTTACTTTGTTTCCCTCACAACTATTATATGTCGATTTTGAAATTCCGCTTTTTCCTTGCTGTAGAACTTACTAAAAGTTTTTTCCCTTAAAGTAAAATGTGCACTCTCTTTTTTGAAACAATGTATGAACGCTTCACATGGAGAGTAATTGAACTTTTGAGCACTTTCTTTTTATATAAAACATGCTTTTTTTCTAACTCCTTTATTATTAACTTCATGTGGAAAGTGCCACATTTTTCTTTCGTGACAATGGGTGAAACTTTTTGATGTGTGGCTTTTGGACTTATCTGCTCTTTCTAAGTTTGAACCTAACTCAACAATTTTAACATTGATCTTTAGTTAGTGTTTTTTTATTTATATATTGCCCACGATCGTCATGTTCTTTTCTGCTTTCACACCGGAACTTCACATGCGTATTCTTTTAAGTTCCTTTTTATTCCTAAACATCTTGTTTTCTCAACTTTTGATCTGCCATTTATTTTGTAAAAATTGAGAGCTGCCCAAATTTTTTTTTGTGTGTGCGTGTTTGCACCTTTGATCTTTGTGTGTGTTTCTTGTGAGGTATTTTTTCATAATCCAAAATGTTTTAGGGTTTATCACACTTGAACTGAAGGTGCTCATCATACCCGAACTTGTGAGGTTCATCAATTTTTGAATTCAAATTCCCATTTGTCCTTTCTTGCACATACATCCAATTGTATATGTACACTCAATTTTTATTGACCTGTAAATGAACTCTATTTTTTTAGTTGAATCTTTCCCCTGTAGATGTGTTACATGCAATTTTTTTACCTGTAAATGAGCTCTCCTCTTTTCTTTTGAATTTCTTCAGGTGTATGAATGGCATGATTTTTTCCATTCAGTTACCACCGCTTATGTTTGTAAACCTGAATATGCACAAGAGAAGGACCATGCATCCAAATAATCTGACGAGGTTACAATAAATAGGAGACAATGTATACAAATGTAAAATGGTTCAAGTAGTACTTATAAAAATCAAGTAGTACCAAGCTCTCCTTATTTTGTTTGATGTAGTTCCTCAAAAGTGATGTAGCATACACATAATTGCTTTTTTAGGAGCTTGAAATATTGACTTTTGATCGACATAGGCTACCATCGATTGTAAAAGTGGCGAACTGAATATAACTTATTTTCTATTTCGATCTGGCAATGGAGTAAAACGAGGAGCAAAGTATGTGAATGGTAGTACAAGAACGATGAAGTATGGCTATGGCATCTCAGCGATATGGTGCATCATTAGCAAAGATGGTGTAGAAAGGTGCACCTAAGGAATCCCTTGAACTCGGGATGCACGATGGTGGCAGAAAGGTGGACTTTTTTGTTGAATCCACTTCGAATCAAGGGAGTTCCTTCAACTTTGTAAGATGGATGGAAAAAACATATAAGAAAAAACCTAAATGTAAGTTCAGATACTTTGAAATACTTCATTTTTAGTTCCCAAATACTTCATCTCGTTTCAAATATGAACTCCTATATTTATTTTCTTAGAAGCTTATTATAAGTGTTTCCCCTCGCAAATTTCAGTGGAAGGTTTTTGTGTTTCATGTTTTTGTTTATTTTTTCTGTTTTTTCTATGAACTTACTTATTAGAGAGACTCCTTTTTTCTTTTTCAATTCAAAAAAGTGAGCAAAGACTAGTTTTAGGTATCAATATAATCAACATTTTATATGAACAGCCTTGTCACATGACTTCGGTTGAATGGCCCGAAATGATGGTATTGGACCGACATAACACAGTCGAGCCGAAGTAAAGGGTAGCACGGCAGATGAACGGAAGCTACATGGACTCGCAGTAACGGCATCACACTACTAGGGAAAACCTTATACTGCAACTTTTAGCAAGAGCGGTGGTCAAAAGCAGTTAGCAAGCTAGTGAAGTAGCGATGGCCTTTGAAGCAAACCGGCATTGACAATAGCAGATAGAAAGTTCTAAAGCAATGGCGCTGTCTTGCTTCTAAACGCATCGCTACTACTATAATTCCCACAGCTTGCCAGGCGATAGGCCACACATTAGTAGAAGCATTTATAACTTCGAACCATGGCCATCATTCTTTCTTTTTGTAGCAGCAATGTTGCTTAATCTAAACTCGCTCATCGCTAAAGGATATAAAATTAAATGAAAAGCAAATACAAAGGTAATTGAAAAAATGAAAAGAAATAGAATAAGGTGAAAGGAAAAAATAAAATGTGAAGAAAACTAAATGAAAAAGGGGAAAAGAGAAAGGAGTAAAGCACTAAGCGTGGTATCCTTTAACTGGTCAATTTTGTATGCTTAACGTAGCAGATGAGCGCAGCTTCCTGGAACCGCTGCCATCGCCATACCCGACTTTCAACCACGGGTTCGCCTCTTCCCAACGGCCACTTCCCCAAATCCAACTCCCTCTACTGTACTCCGGCCGCCGCCATTCGGGTCACACGCTTGTATCTCTCCGAACCCAGATTCAACGTACGCGCCTCGACCCCGACCTCGGCGCGCCATCCATGCCAAGGCTACCGAAAGCCCAGGCTAATCGACCTTCAGGACGCCACACATGCCCCTCCATCCGTCAGTAGCACCGAGGTGAAAGCACGCCTGCTCCTCCCTCTTCCCTACCTCTGCCTGAAGGTTTCTTTTTATATTTTAGTTGCACTCAAATTAGTTAGGGTTCATGTAAGAGTGGAAACAGATCCAGGATGCGACATGCGGCTCTCAAATGAGTTAGGGTTCATGTAAGGGTGGAAATCGAATCAAATTTCTATGATGAATCATAAAACGAGTAAAATTTGACCACTTATTTCACTTTATAGTTGGATAATTGAATATCCGCCACCACTTTCCACACCTATAGGTTCATCAAATTAGATGGTAATTAGGGCAAGTAATTCCTTAGGTACTCAATTAGTTAGTAAGAATTAGGTACTAATTAGGTACTCAGGAATATTTTTTATTTATAGTAAGTTTATTTTTAGTAAGAACTTAGTTGAATTAATAGAACTAGTTAGTAAGAGAACTTGTTGCTATTTTTTAGTTAAAGCAATTTTCCCGCATCGACGTGGGCGATGTTTATCTCGCATCCTCGCTGCACGAGTCGGCGGAGGACGACACCTGGGCTGACCCGTGATGGGCCATGTCCGGGCTCGGGCTCCACCGGGAGTGGTACTCGAGGCGCCACTCACCTGGGGCGCAGGAGGCGAGGTTGAGCCGACTGTCGCTGACCAACCTTTCTCTTGAGTGGCGGTCACAGGGCTGTGATGGTCCGTAGGCTCGAGGACCCATAAAGGAGGTGAGTGCGCCAGGCAACGCAGGTCGGTCAAGAGGAGGACGCGTACATCGTCTGCTCACTGTTTGGCGTTGGAGCATGTGTTCTCCAATACCGCAGTGTTCTTCCGTGATCTCACCGAGCTATGATCCCGTGATGGTTCACTTCTTTGCAGGTGTCCACCGCCTCGCTACCGACAATTCGGCTGTGGTGCTAGGGTTTTAGTTGTATTAGTGATGTTATATGTATGACACTATTCGTGATGTATTAGTGATAATATTCTGACGCATGTACCGGACGCATGAGATGATTTACTTTTGCTTATTGAATGCATGCTAATTTGAGTCCTATAAGATATTTTGAAATGTATATATTGTGTTGCTCAATATCCAAGTGGACGGTCATGTTTGCAGGTTACACCTCCAAGTGGCTCTATGTCTTGCCGGAAGTTTTGATTCATTTCCGCTCCTAAGAAATTTCAAAGGCTTCGATATGTCGTGATTTTAGCAAAGGTCATGCCGGATTTTCCATGAATTTTGGGCATGACTTGTGCCAGAATATGTAGGAAATATCGAAAGTGCCCTTGACGGATTTGTGTGTTGAGTATCCCGTAGTTGTCTTCGATCGATTTTCAATTAATGTTTTAACTATGAACATAGGAAATGTCCGATTTACTCTAAAAGGATTTCGGTATTTGCAAAATACCGCAGAAATGACGAAATGGCCTGTCGTAAGCGACGGAAATCTTCCTAGATGATTATAGGCGCTTCAAAGATCAAGCGGACGAGAACTTCCAGTGGATACAGTGAAGTCACAACGACAAGTCTTTTTTCGTAGAATCAACCATGACATCTCGCTTTCATTTAGCTTCAACTTATTTTTTTTACTATTCTACTAGTGTATCCCCTGCCATGCAAGAGTTTTTATATTGGATAAGATAGGTTTCAGTCATACTATGGAGTGTAAAGAAAGTTTACTTGAAGACCGAGCATGGTTATAATATTTCCACGAAAATTATACAATCTCATTTACTCACACCTATTTTGGATGCAAAACATGGCGAAAGCACTATGCAAGACTTATGCATTTGAGCTCGATATGGTTATCACCTTGATATTCGTCCTAAGATGATATTGAAGGTAAAATACCGACATCCTCGTGATAATGTGCGACGCCTCCGAATATACCATTATGTAAGTTTCTCAACCATATTTATGTCTTTGATATTGTTGGGACATTTGTGCTACAAGAACTAAATGTACAACAGTCTTAGACTTTTCAGGTTCCATACGCAAGATAGCTACAAATTGCTAAAATCAATCACCAATGTAAAAACACCAAAAGGTTAAATGGTTGCTTGAGGAAGAGCCAAACTATTTTGGGGTGGCGGACCGCAAGCAACATTTGGGCTGGGTTGTCACGCATCGGAAGGGTGAGGAAAACGGCAAACCCAATAACTATAGTGGAAATAGGAGCTGATTGACGTGGATCACTGCTCGCATGAACTTGACCATCCGGATGTCACGGGCTGGACTGGGACGACACCGACATACTAGAGCAAAGTGGCAAGGAGCTTAGAGAATCGCAGGTACATCGCAAAGGTCTGCCGCACAAGGTGATGTATCGCTTCTCCCGGGATGAACGGGCGGCGTGTGCCTCCCCGAGCCGCAGCGGTCGAATTATCAAAGTTGTGTCGCCGAACGCACCCGGTGTGGCGCTATGAAAAGTATGGGCAGACAACGATGGAGCTCCACAGAAGTGGCACAAGGCTCGGCTACAATCGGCCCGAGTCATGCGATGAACGCCTGGGCGGCCGGTTGGATCGCTAGTACGGATGCCACATCCTGGAAACCTTTGCAATTGACATGGGGATGCTTCCAGATGCACCTTCGATCAGGCACCAAGACTTTCATTTTATGTTTTTTACAGTAGAACAAATACTAATTTTTATGCCAAGTAAGTTCAAACAGAACAGAAGTGGAGCTTCATTTGTAAGAATAGAAAAGAACATAGGTTTTCTTTTGATCCATATAGGCATAACACCTGTTGTGCTAGAGGAATAACATGGAAACAAGGAGGAAATTAGACTTGCACTTGTTAAGTAGGTGAACTGAAAAACATACAAAACATACTCAAGAGCGTGGATCTCGCCGGTGACGCTAAGTGCAGGCCGCCTGCACACACACGGTCACACTCCACCGTGCCCCAATCTCCACCTCACTGAACTGAATGAAATTTATAAATTGAACCGAATTGAACGAAGAATTTGGACATCATGTACATCAAGAAATAAACTTGAGCAGTACCAACTACTAAACAAAAAGTTTTGGTATATTGAGATTAGAGATTGTACATTGGTGAACTTTTTTCTCCCATGTAATCTAATCAAATAGATGTACTGCTCACGCAGGTTTTATCAACATGATAAGTAGTAGCAGTACCACTCTAGGTGGCAAAAGTAGTAGCGGCACAAAAGAAGGCCACCATCAACAAAGTGAGTACTACTGCTAAACCTAAACTATGTGTTGGCCATGCTTGCTTTTACATAGTACTACAAGATTTTATGGAAAAAGTACTACAAGATTCATGAACACGAGGGCATACAAAAGTTGTAACGAGTGTGTGAATTAGAGCGGCCAAGAGGATGCAGCAAGACGCACACACCACCGTATAAGTTCTCCTATCTCCAAAACACATGTATACATACACACATCTCCATCTACAACAAACAAAAGAAATTGTCGACGCTCCAGATTTTTTGCAAAGTGAATTAATTTTTGCAACTGCAGAACTTGCTACACTTAGCAAAGGTGAACTACTAATTTCCAAAACTGCAGGATGTCTAATTCCTTGAACCGTAACTTTGAACTTCACGTATGCTCATATATGCTATTTCTTTTGAGTTCCCTATCAAATGACCGGTTTCAGTAGCCGAGAAAATTGCCTCAACCTCATAGCTACGAAAATGAATTTGATTGAACCTTCACACATAGAAAGTTTAAACTTCGCCAATAGCTAAATTGTTCAACCACATACATACAAGCAGTAAAACATGCAAAATTTGGTCCTATTTAGACATATACATGAGTACAATAGATCAAGTCCCAAACCTTTTGTATATAAGATAATTGATAGCCACGTTCTTAGTATTTTTGAAATTTTACATGAGTACAATAGCTCAAGCAAATAGGAAACCACGTAAGTGATGGAGAAGGCAGAGAATTAGTTCAACATCCAGTCAGCAATTTAAAAGTAAAGAGGTAACAAAATGTAGTTCAGCTATACTGCATCACACACACAAAAATTGAACTTTACATAATCAAACCTGCTTAGCTGTATTTAACTCCACTTTAAGATGTATCCTCGTACCAAGATCAAGCTTAAGATGTATCATGTACCAAGACCAATCTAGAGAACCGTAATCAAGCAGAATTAGCAAATTTGAACTTTTAATAATTCATTCCATCGGCAAATGAATTATAAAATCTTCTTCACAAACTATGTACATCAACGCAAAATCAAGCAACAATCAGAACTATATCTGAAAATCGCAGAAGCAATACATAGGTGTACTGATGCGCTGGGAATTTTAGAACTGATGTTCTATTATTTTTGATCATCGATGTCAATCGTGTTTTCTTTTTTTCCCTTGCCGCTTGTTACCCGTGGCACCAAAATTGTAATATCAAAGCACCTTAAATTAATTGACAAAATAGGTTCCTCTATGCACAAAAGAGGGAGTCTGTCCAACCTGCTGTTGACATTGTTTAACATGGCAGTCTGCAAACTCTGTTGTGCATCTACGAATCTTCTCATACTGTATGAAGAACATGGAAAAACATATGTAATTGGACTTACAACCGGCAAGTAGATGAACTGAACTGAATACAAATATCCGTTGTACTATACAGGAATAACATGGAAACACATATGAAATCGAACTTATGATCGACAAGTAGATGAACTAAAACAGAATACAAAGATACATGTAAAGAGGAAGGGGGAAGGCCACACTGTCGCTGGTAACTGCTGAACGGCCCTGCTTGTCGGCAGTGAATCTGACTGTGGTGCCAAGTATGTGAACGGCCCGTCTGCTGCGGGAATCGGGATGGGGCACTACCGGTCAAAGGTGAGGTGGTGACCCATGTATGAAGAGGCCGCATGACCAAGCAGAAGAGAATTGAAGAAATAAATATTGGGGCCCGCTCATATATCCACAAATTCGCATACACCAAAACTAAAAAGAAAATAATAGAACAGAAATAAGAGAATGTTAAATTTGACGATCGCTTTTACCATCACTTCCAAACCTTTAGCTTTTTCACTCCTATCTAATCTTCAAAGAAATTCTCTAGTGGACTATTATTCTTGTCAAAAGTAATAAACATGAATGATCTCCACCAGTTACCAATTCTAGTGGAGCTCATTTGTACCTTCATCATAGAAAAAGTAGACTTAATATTTCTAAGCTCTGAAGATGAAAAAATGAATCGTACAAAATACTATCCAAAAATCACACTTTTCACGACACCAAAATTCTGAACTTGTCATACAATACTTTTTTATTTTGTCATGCGGCACTCTTTGAACTTGCACAATTCATTGGTGGCAGGAAGTAGCAACTAGAAGTATACAATTGTTTTATAGCATCCTAAACCCTGAACTGTGATTCAGAGGGAAATCTAGTTAGGGTCTCAGAATCAACTAAATTTCCCACTCAATTCTATATTTCATCATTACTAGTAGGACTCAACCATAAGTGCACAATTGTAGCAATGTTAAGGAAATAGTTTCAGGAGCTGCTCACGCCGGATGTGGGTGCTCAAGGCCGTGGATGCTATCGACACTAACGACGGATTCCAGCCATCCACGGAGCCCCGCCATGGACACCGACGATGTGCTCCTGGGGGATGTTAAATCTCTACCTAATTTTCCATATTTTTTATTTTTTACAGCTCACTTGCAGAACAAAGAGACATATTAGGTACCTCATTTTTCCACGGAAAAATCAAATAACATTTTTGGACGCCGAAAGAAATCTAGAGGAAAGTATCTTACCTGCACAGTGCAGTAGCTGGGCCTCCCTGCAGCAGGAGAGAGACGAGGTGCTCCATCGAACGTCACCGTGGGAACGACATGGTGGTAGCCAGATCCTGGGTGTTGCTGCAATGAACGGACCGGGTTGGTGGCGTTGAATGGCCTGGGGTGGTCCGGTACTGCGGTTATGGAGCCCCACCAGGACGAGATGCGCGGTGTGGGAGCCAGGGGAGATGGGGGCGCGGTGGTGGCCGGAGCTGGTGGAGATGTGGTCGGACGGCGGCAGGAGCCTGGGAGGAGAGTGCGGCAGGGAAGGTCGGGGCGGCGGCGCGCATGGCAGGAGGAGCAAGGGAGGGCAAGGGCGCTGCTAGGAGGAGGAAGGAGGAGGGGCGGGCGGCACTGGTGATAGGAGGAGGAAGGAGGCACGGGTGCCAAGAGGAGGAAGGAGGCGTGGGATGGCAGCCAAGACGTGCCATGAGGAGGGAAGGAGGTGCGGGGATGGCGGCGGCTTGCTGTGAGGAGGAAGAGGAGCGGGACCGGTGAAACATTTGGTCTGGAGGAGGAAGAAGAAGATCAAGGTCCCCGACGCTCTTGGTCGGGAGAAAATGAGGAGAAGTGCGGCGACGGGTGTGGGGAATCGGAGATTGGAAGGAGGTGGATCCGCTGGCCACCAAGGCCACGCTGGCTCCTCGCTCTGCTACTCCTCCGTCAGGCCGCCTCACACGGCTGACTTCCAATGGAAGGAGGTGGGTAGGTTGGGGCGTGGTCAGGAAATTTCTCACTGTGGTCTCGCCACGCCTTATAGGGTCGAGGGGTAACGGAATAATATTCTGCTACTAGTAAATGTAATAGTCCACTATATATATATATATATATATATATATATATATATATATATATATATATATATATATAGACACACACACACACACACCAGCCTTATTCTGCACATCCCCCACCAGATCGCCGCCGCCCCTCCCCTCCCGACCTTCTACCGCGGCAGCGGCCTGGGAGCGCCACGCCTCTCTCGACCTTCTTCCACTAGAAGCGGCCCGAGAGTCGCCGCCTCCCTCCCGACCTTCTTGAGGCTCCGCAAGCACCGCCGCCTCCCATCCCGCCTTTCTTCATGGCCGCGCCTGGGAGCGATGTCGCCCCTCCTCCCGCTTTCCCATGGCGGGCGGCCCTGGGAGCACCAATGCCCTCCCTCCCGCTTTCTTCCATGGTGGCGGCTGCCAAGCGACGCCGCCTCTTTCTCCTCAAGGTTTTCCACGGCGGCGCTAAGCAATGACGCCACATCGCCTTCGGCCTTCTTCCGCGGCAAAGAACCGAAAGCAACACCTCCCCACCAGATATCGTCTCTTCTTCCGCTGCAAAGAAATTTCAAGAGCGCCGCCATCAACTCCTCCGCCTGCAATTACTCAGATTTCATCGATGTGGATTGATGCTACCGACATCAAACCAATCGAGCGAGGAGGACCGTGCGCAAGGTTCCTTCATCCACAGCAGCTACTTGGATTAAGTCTGCAACGACCTTCAGAGCAAATCGTCTGTCTCCATTCACCTTGAGCAACGTCCAGACTGCTCATGAACTTCTGAAGGACAAGTGGACTGCACGGGCGAACGCGAAAGTTGTGCAGACGGACAAGAAGGGAACTTCCTCCTGCAAACGCAAGAAATCACTGCAACACGAGGTAAGCAGTACACTTCCTCAACCATATCAGTTTAGTTATTCTAGACAAAGCAGTACAAGCAGTCCAAAGACACGCATACAAAAACGATGCGCAAAGGCGGTTGCTTTGTTCGCTAGGGGGAAATGCAAGCAGCACTTACTCGGGTTATGCAAGACGCTTGTGTAGGTTCATTACGCACAAAGATGCAAAGGCGTTACTTCCAGTTCACCTTATGGGTGATGCAACAACAGGCATTAGTTCGCAGAGTACCATATGTAACACATTGCAATTCGCATGATTCAGTTCATTTTGCCTGACAATGTTGCTCAGTCGTTTGTGTGCAGGAAATGACGTTCAGCAGATACAAAATGCCGCGCATAATTGACAACCCAGTGAACAACGATTTTCAGAAGAGTAAAGCTTCTTCTGAAAGAGAAACTGGCTGGGTTACCCCTGAGATTCCTCGAGGATTCTTCACGACAACAAACAGGGTGCAGTACTCTCCTGAAGAGGGATTTTCCCAGGGAAAAGAGATAATTGAGGATGACGACGACGTCACATTCGTGTGGGAGGGCACTCACCGACATGAGGATGAAGATGACGACGATGAAGATGAGCCAATAATAGTTCTCAACCCAGAGTATAAGCACGAGTTCACTACATTTGGACAGCATGTCCGAACAGACAATGATGATGAAGTTGAACACAATGTTGCAGCAGATGATGATTATGACTATGATGATGTGCCATCGCTCCAAAATTTTCAAACCAATCCACCGAGACATCGTCACAACACTGGATTACCACCACGTCCACCTACTGCACCCCAAAACAGAGCTTAGCGTCCACCTGCTGCACCGAAAAACAGAGCTCCAAGCAGAGCTGCTGCATCAACTTCGACATCAAGCGACCATCAATCGGTGCCTCGGTCAAAAGTCAACAGCATGTACAAATCCTCCTCACTATTGCCGCCGCGAGATCCTCAACTACACAGATCTGCTATAACCCCGCCATGTCCAATACAACCCGGCGAGCTGCAAACACCATCGGGTGAACGAATCTACACACATGTAAGTTTGTGTTCTGGAAAAAAATAGTTGTAGTCCATTCACACAACATTGCAGTGCACACTGATATTTCTTGTGAGGTTTGACCTAGCATCTAATACATTGGATTCTTCTGAAAACTTACGAACATTGCAATTCTTTATTAAACTCGTATGCACTCCTCGTATTTAAAAAACAAAATAGAACAAATTATCTCATAGAGCATTGCACTTAATGCAGGATAAAAACATGCCCCTGAACCTCATACCTGCCGCTGGAATGAAGTTCACCGTGTAACGAAGGCATGTGACATTTACAACAATTATGCAAGATGTGCAGGGTTTGGCATACACAAGAGGGCAAAACACAGGACAAATGCCTACATTGTTCCGCCAAGAGAAGGGACGACAAGCGTGCATCAGGTCGATTATCACCGAAAACGTCAAAAGACATCAAAAGGGATTGACTGCAAGGCAAAGATTAGAGTCAAAAAGAGGAAGGATGGCAAAATTGTGATAGAAATGGTTGAACTCAACCACAATCACAAGATGCTGGAAAGCCCTGGGATGCTTTTGCACATGCGATCGCACAAAAAAGACGATCCTTTGATAGACCAGTTAGTGAAAGACATGCAACTGGACAACCACACACGCTCAGATGATGTCAACGCTATCGCGTATGTCTGGTGGTCTGCAGTACATGGAATATACTAGCTGTGACTGGGTAAACAAGTAAGCACATCACAAACCATATCGCTTGAGCATCCTGTCGGTGATTATTTCCTATTTGATGAGATGAGTTTGCATTGCATTTGAAAATGCAGGAAACAAAAGTTTGCCAGAGAAGAGTCCCAAGATGACGTCAAGAAACTTCTGGATTTCTTTGAGAATATGCAGAAGATAAACCCAGAGTTTTTCTATGATTATGACATTGATGCGTATAATCGCAAGAAACGCCTTTTGGGCCAACGCAAGTTGCAAAGGTCGTATGAAGATTTTGGAGACCGCGTTACATTTGACACGACGTGATAAAACTAACAAATTCCACATGCCACCGGGGGTCTTCGTGGAGTGAACCATCATCTACAGAGCACCATATTTGCTGTTGCACTCGTAAGCGAGATGAAACAATACCGTCGTTCGAGTGGGTTTTTGAAACATTTCTGAGGTGTATGAACAACAAGCCGCCAATCTGCATGCTCACATGTACAAAAAAACACCTGTATAGTTACATTCGTTTGGTGCAATTATATTTCTTCCATCTATCTTACACACACACAAACAACTTAATAAAAAACACTATCTATGCCTTCTCGCATAAGTGTTCTTTGATGAAGGCAGCATTAAAAACTATCCTCCCGTGATACTCGTGATAAGTTGTGTCGGTGGCATATCATGAAGAAGTACAAAGACCACCTCGCCTTGCTGTATAAGGCGCACGAGAAACTCAAGGATGACCTCAATGCGGTGCTGAACCACCCACTAATGCCGTCAGAATTTGAACGAGCATGGAATGAACTCATTCAGAGATACAACTTGCAAGACGACAAAGTGATAAATGACCTGGGATGACAGTATGAGTGGATCTCGGCTTACTACAAGGAAATTTTCTCGTTTCGGATGACTTCTACGCAGAGAAGCGAGAGCATGAACCGTGATATTGAAGAAAAACTTTGTCAAAGAGAAGCATGATCTCCATCTGTTTTCTCAAAGAGGTGGACAAGTGCATTCTGCATCGAAGGCCGTAGAGAACGCAGAGACAGTAGAAAATGAGGTAAACAAAATGTCAATAAAAAACTGCTAAAATATAACTACAAAAACATACAATTTTTTCATTTCTCTGGTTTGTAACAGTGCATTTCTGATCATGCAGTCACAGGTAAAGACAACACCCAGTTTGGGTTCAAAGTTAACCTATCAAAAGTGTATACAAGGGCAGTGTTTGCAGATCTCAAAGAAACACTCTACCGTAGCACTACATTCAGAGAAGAACGGTGCCCTGAGAACCCGACAAAGTATCTCGTACACCACTACAACAGATCGGATGCATTTGACTGAGCAAGGCATAATTTCCAAGTGGTCGCCGATGAAAAGAAAGCTGTCTATGAATGTGAGTGCAAACTCTAGACACACACAGGTGAGACTCCTATCAAAAATAAATTCTAGTTTCTGATAGTCATGCACGAAAGCTCACTTACTGAACTTTAAAAGTCCACATGCATGACTAATTCACAAAACCAAATGAAGCTCACTTCTTTAAAATGAACAAATAACAAAAAAAAATGTGTTTATTAATTTCATGCAGTTCACTTACAACACAAAGAAAACATGTGTTGTCTGCAGGGCTCTTTTGCGTCCATGTGTTATGCATGCTTTCTCATTTGAGAGTACTCAAGATTCCTGAGGTGTACATCATGAAAAGATACACCCGTAACACAAGATCAAATGCGACGCTTGATGTAAGAGACTATGAACAAACAAAGCACCAGATGGAACCTCGCTTTTTGTCAGAGAAAATTGTCGATGAACAGCAATGGACCTTGCAAACAGAGCGACAAGGTCCGACGTTGGGTGCCATAGAGCATTGTCTGGTATGAGGGCACTGATCGAGGAAGTTGATGTGCTCAACGAAGAAGAAGAAGAAGAAGAAGAAGCAAAACTAAAGCAAGCAGATAAATCCCAGCATGACAATAATGTCGAGCAAGTAGAAAACACCGAACACAGCGGAACTGGTGCTATCAAAAAAGAAACAATTCTTCCACCTCCTATTTCAAACTCAAGAGGAAGGAAGAAAGGGGGCGACGCAACCCAGAAAAAGGTTGCATCCAAGGAGAAAAATGATGACAAAAACAAGAAGCCACAAATTTGAAATGGATAAAGTGATGGTCACCCACTAGTGGAATAAGAAGGTGCAAGACATGTAATGAAATCAGCGGCCACAATTCAAGGACATGTACAAAAGACATGGACAAGAAAAACAAGGACATGGCTATGCACAACCAAACAGAAACTCCACTCACAACACTAAGAAATGGAGGAAGCCGAGACGTTGTAGCATCTGCAAAAAGAGGAAGAGACACAATTCAAGAACCTGCCCCAAAAGAACAAGATCAGAAAATGAGGAAGACGAACAAGATGAAATCAAAGAAGAAGATGGTGACACAACTGAAGAAGAAATGGCTTATGAAGAAGCAGATGAAGAAGAGGAGGAAGAAGAAGAGAGTGAAGAGGACGAAGAACATGAAGAAACTGAAGAAGCAGTGGATTATGAAGAAACAGATGATGAAGATCAGGAAGAGGAAGAAGAGAGTGAAGAGGACGAAGAACATGAAGATACAATACCAACAAGACCACCACAAGGGAATGCTGATGTACAAAAACAACCGAGAACGACACCACTTTCAAAAAACAAGGTAGGAGCACGAAAGGATGCAGTACACAGCGCTGGAAAATAAAAGCCACCATCAACAAGCAAGCGGGGAGCAAGGAAGGATGCAGTTCATAGAACTCAAAAACAAAAGCCGCAATCAACCAGCACGAGGGGAGCAAAGAAGGATGCAGTTCACAACACTAGAAAACGAAAGCAGCCATCAACCAAAGACGCTGGGAGCAAAGAAGGATGCGCTTCACAATTTGAAAAACAAAGCCGCCATCAACCAAAGACGCGAGGGACTACAAACACAACGGTGCAGTAGACAATAACAAGCAACACCGCCACGGAAAACAAAAGAAAGTGCGACATTAGACACGCCCAACATCATGAGAAGCAAAGTTAACGACCAAATAGATGAACCTCAATAAATTAATCATATGCATAGCAGTTTGTTTATCTCAGATGACTCATGTATCGCTTTAAATTTTGTGTAAACACAAATTTCCAGACTATGAGTTATTCAACTAAACCATGTAAAGAGAAATGGTGTATAGAGGTACCATATATATAGCAGTCTAGAGTAAAACTTTGACACATTTTGATCCAAAAACGATGTAAAAAATGCAGTTAGCTCACTAGCAGCACGAAGTTCAGAATAATAGTTGAAGCGGTTCAGATGACAAAAGTTCTTATTACAAAACACATCAAAAAGATGAAGCATTCGACACGCAAAAGTACTTATTACAAATCAAACTCATAGCCTTAACCAATCACGTCAAACGTGATTCTAATTGTACGATCCTCGAGTTCAAAGAAGTTGAGGACAACAACTTGCTCTGACATCAGGCCACTATCAATGACAAATTCCTTCCAAATTTTTGCAGTAACCGCCAATAACGCCTACACGGTACTTGGCTGGTTTAAGGTGTCCATTACCAAGAACAACTTAGAGAATTCCCTTCTTCTTGAGCCGAGATACCTAATACTCGCTGGGGAATTTTCTTCTCGCAAAAAGCAGTACAGATTAAACGCAATCTAATTAATGTGCAGTGCGGAACTTGCAAACAAGAAGTACGCTTATAACTATTATGAAGTTCTTGAGACTACCTGCATGTAGTACACAACGCATAAGCGGGAAATTTAGAAACTATTACTTCTCATCTAGTGTCTAAGCAAGACACATATTGTAACCATGCAAAATAAAACACGAGCTCCATGCACACAAGCAAAAAAATAAAAACAACATATAAGTACAAGGTGTAGTACACTTCAATAAAACAAAATAAGTGCATTCCTAAAAAACTAGAAGTTCAGACTAGTATGGAACTATACAAAAAATAGAAAACACAAAGAAAAAATCAGATGAAGCAAAAAATACCATGTTGTAGTGAGTTTCCACATCTGTTGGCGTAAGATGATGGACAAAAGGACTTCCGTGCCAAGGCCACGACGGTTGTATGAATAGAACGCAGAACGCTGATGTGGCCCATATCCAATCCTTCCGTGAATACTATGCCATATGCAAGCTGCTCCGCCGCCCAAATTTCGGCACAAGACCTTGCCCCCACGACGAGCACGACGGGCCTGCGAGCAAGCTGAGCAATCGCAGTGCGTCGGCACACCACAACCATGGCCGCAGCAGGAGAGATTCGCGCAGGGGCCTGGAGCCATCGCAACAAAAACCTAGAAAAGGAAAAAAATAAAGAGAGGCTAGAGAAAGGAGAGAAGTTGCGGCTAGAGGAGAAATGAACTGCAAAGGAAGGGTAGAAGTTGGCCTACATTTATATAAGAGGAATGCAAAAACGTCAAAACTGAAAATTAAAGGGGAGTTAATGAAAATTATGTTACCAAGAATGAAGGACAATCAATAAAGTTTTAGGTTACCAAAGAAAAAGTCTTACTAGGAAGTTCTACAAAGACTTTGACTGCAGAAATTCCCACGAACTAACCGCAGATCATTAAATAATAATTCTCTAAAAAATTATAATCCATGCACCATTTTATGTGTGCAGTTCTCCAAAGTCTTACCAAGAAGTTCACTATATGTGTGCATGGAGTGCAGTACATGCTCAAAATGAAGCACAAGAGAAGCACATTCGTGTAGTGCACAAAAGCAGAATTAGTGCACCTGATGTAGTCCTTAAATGTAAGCCATGCAGTCCGCAGCGTGGGTATAACTAGTCACAACTTTAGCACAAAGAAGCATGCACGCAGTGCAAAATGTGTACACCGCAAAGACAGACTATGACGAATGCAAAGGTACATAGAGGCAACAAAGCAAAGGCACACCGCATAATCGGAAAAAATGATACGTAAGAGGGAAAAACAATAAAGAAAATGCTACCAATGCAGTGCACAAAAATGTAGCGCAAACGTGTGTAGTATGGAATGCGTGCACATGCAGCACAGAACCCTGATCAATGTAGTACACGGATGTTTTGCTAAGCAGTGCACGCCCCTACACTGAAAAAAGTACTTAAGATAGAAAATACAAAGAAAAAATTTGACCACCACAGGTGCACCCTGCCCCAGCCTAGTCTCAGAGTAGGTCTCAAGGCCCACCGTGAGGCGAGACGTTTTGAGCCACAATGCATGGGGCCGGGCACACATGGGCCCATAGGTCATAGAGCATAGAGCAGCGAGCACCGTGTATAAGCGCCCAAATAAGTAACCAGAGGAGTTCGATACGGCTGCCTCGCCAGCGCTTATAAACAGGTCGGACGCCTTCCTTGCAAGTAGGTGGGACTAAACATTAGGTCAGCACACAACGCACCGAACCAACTGGTTTCACAGCCGACTTGGGCCTAATGCGCCTTCACTCCCCGAACACAGCCCAACAAGGCCCACTAAGAAAAAACAATAACTTCAAAATAAAACATCAAAGAAAATGAGAAACATTTTTAAATGAATAACAACAACAAAAGAAAACGGGTTCAAGTCAACATACAAATGCAGTCCATGACGTCCAACAATGTAGTTCTCCACGCGGAAGCACGGCGCATTAATTTTCTCAATGCGCTTCTCTTTCATCGCATTGCAAGATGGCTAAAATGAAGAATGCAACCTTGTTAGTTAAGCAAAGCGATGTTATAAAATAAAGAACTGCATGAAAGAACTCCATCAAGAAACTAAATGTCCGTGACATCCGTATGAATCCTAATGCGATATAATTCAAAGGTAACGAAGAATAAATTTCACTTCCATGCAAGACACTATGTGGACGACGCAGCCTGCTTCCGATAGCAAAGAAGTGCACTTAGTAGGAAAATTCACCGAGAAAAAAATCATCACATATTCTGACAGTTGTGAGCATACCTGAACAAGTCACGAAAAAAGAGGAGACGACGTTCCGGATTACCAACGCTCGAACAGAGCCTCCTCATACAGTAACCTCTCAGAAGTTGCGACGTAACTAAAACGGAGCCCCACCACGCTACCACCCGCCCACTTCTCCCACGCCCCGTCAAGGAGAGCAGAGAGAGAGAAACACAACCGCTTGTACCCCAAAAACCCCATTGCATCTTCTTCTCCACACTTCCTTCCACTAACCTCTCTCCGTAACAAACACGAGAGAGCGTAGCAAAGTCATAGCGGATGCACCTCTCAGACACCGTGGAGCTCCACGACGCTCACCTCGATGGCAACCACAAGCTTCACATCGCTTGCACAAGAAAGGGTGAGGACATGGACAAGATGTTGTCCACGCCAGAGGAAGCTCGGCGGAATGCCCGTCAAACTAGTCGGCGCTGATGTCGAGTACATGCACCACGTGAAGCCAATTGGCAGCAAGGTTCAAATGGCGCGAGAAAAGGAATGCCTTGTCTACCACATCTCTGCAGCTAAAGATAGGTCAGAATAACTATCAATCTGTACACTGCTTGTCAATATTGATTTTAAATTTTCCTCACTGCAATTGCCAATATTTAAACTTTGGTTCTCATTTTTGAAAAGCATGGCATGTGAATTCATTGATAGTTTTCATCTGGCTCCATGTATGTCACTCATGTGTTCAATTCTTGAATTATATGATCTAGCAATACATGCAGTTTTATTTTGTTTTACCAAATACAAACTATTTGACTGAACAATAGAAAACTGCAACATTACTATACAAAACATCTAAATTCAGTTCAAGAATATAATCATGCACAAAACATGCATTGTTTATGCAATATATTATCAGATTTACTAGTTATGCTGAACAAAGTATTAGCAACTACTCAATGCAACAGATTCAGATATTCATATTGCAGTTCAGTTTCAGAAAAACCAAAAAAACATTGGTAGTTCTAAGAAAATAAACTATATTCACTATATACAAACATCTTGCGTGCCAATGGAACTAGTAAAATTCCTCATGAATGGTGAGTACACCTTCGCCGGATTCGCCATTGAAGGAGACAAAAGCAAGTCAAGTTATCTCTGGTTTGGAGATCAACTCCGACAACTACATTGATATTCAGGTGGAATGGAGAGACCCATACAATAAAAAGAAGTTTTACTTTTTGGCTGATGTTGCCGGCAGGATGATAGACATTCATTACCATGACATGAAGAAAAAAATTAACCGCAAGGAGGACCATACTCTGTGGGGATTTTACCCACTGCCAGAAAACCTTATCAAGTATGCAGCAATAGATGCATTCGCAACATATGAGTCATGGAGAATCATCTACGATGTCATAATGGGACTGGACAGGGCAAAAAGAGACAAACAAGCAAAGAAGAAGAAGAACAAGGTTGTAATCCAATACAAAGAACTAGAAATAATCGTGGCTATGCTTTAGTTTCACTTTACTTTAGTCGTTGTGTTGTTCTTTGTTTCATGTATGCAAGCTCTTGATTATGCCTGTTGTTTCATATCGAACATTTCTTTTGTAAAAAGAATGTCGCTTTTAGAATTATCATCAAATTTTCTTTCTCATTGCTTCACTTTACTTAGTTCAGCTTTGCTTGTGATCAATTGTTTTCGCTCAAATTAGTTTGTGTTAGAACAAGTATATAGAAAACTTTGAAAAAATTAATGTGTGATACCAAAAAATACTATTCACATACAAAACATATTCAAAAACAACGTTAAAAAAATTATGTAATCTGACAACAACTCATACCTAAAAAAGAAAGATTAATGCAGTTCACAATGGTAAAAAATAAGCATTACACAATTGTACACATGCAGTCCACAAAAAGTAATTACAGAAAAAGAACATTAATATTAATATTTGTAAAAAATATAATCCGCAAACCATTATAAACAACAATGAATACAGTTCACATAAAACATAAGGCAGTTCACAAAGTGTATACATGAAATGCAGTACGTACATAAATGCAGAACGAGAGGGCTCAAGAAGAATCGTCAGACAAAGGCACAACACATGCACTTGGTATGCAAAGGTAATACTCAACGTTGGTGCAAGCAGTACAAATGACATCATTTGTACTACCACGAAATATATATATATACTCCAAAATAAAAAAATGCTTCAGATAAGGAAAACAATTGGCCACCCAGCTGCAACCAGGCCCCAGCCAGTCCCGTAATAGGTCTGCACCCACCATAGGTGAGCCATTCTGAGCCACAATGCATGGGGTCGGGCACACATGGGCCCACAGGTCAGAGAGCATAGAGCAGCAAGCGCCGTGTATAAGCGCCCAAACAAGTAACCAGAGGAGTTCGACCGAGATGCCTCGCCAAGGCTTATAAAAAGGTCGGGCGCCCCTTCCACGGGCGAGGTGGGACTAAATATTAGAGCGCGCACATAGCGCACCGGAACCAACCGTGCTCACAGGCCGATTTGGGCCCAATGCGTCTTACACCCCAATAGACCCAACAAATTCTCACAGCCCAAAAACAAACAAAGCCCAACGACACACAACTAGCAAGTAACTCCAAGACTTCTCACCTAAAAAAATGCAAGTCCGTTGGCAAATCCAGATGGGAAAGAAGATGTCATTAATAAAGCATTGCAGCTTTGCTTAGATTTAATATTTTTTCCAGCCAATAAAAAACACTACCATGGTGAATCTTTTCACTTGGCTACAATGGCGACGGGTTGACAGCGACGGCCCCCCGCCGGGCGCTTAACGCACGCAAAGGCGCTTGGTTGACATGCGCAGTGCATACATTCTGTTTTTCCAACAATAGGACGCACGCAACCCTAGAGCCACACCCCTAACATAGACAGGGAGGCGACGGGGTGTGACCGCCTGCTCCGGCTCGTTCCAGGCTCGGCCTCGCAGGGGGGTGGGGAGGGGGGTCATGACCCCTCCCCTCACCCCCTCGCCGCTCACCTAACGCATGCAAAGGCGCTTGGTTGAGAGGCGCACTGCAGACATTCTATTTTTCCCACAATAGGACGCACGCAACCCTAGAGCCACACCCCTAAGATAGACACGGAGGCGACGGGGTGTGACGGACTCGCCTGTGCATGCGGTGCCGCGGCACGCCGCGTCGCCGCCGCTTCCCAGCTTCGTTCAGCTCGGCCTCGCGAGGTGGGGAGGGGGTCACAACCCCTCCCACCTCGGCCACCGCTTAACGCACGCAAAGGCACTTGGTTGACAAAGCGCAAAGGCGGACATTCTGCTTTTTCCAACAATAGGACGACGAACCCCAGAGCCACACCCCTAAGATAGACAGGTGGAGGCGACGGGTGTGGGATTCACATGCATGCGGCGCCAGCTGCACGCCCCGTCGCCGCCTGCTCCGGCTCGTTCCAGGCTCGGCCTCGCAGGGGGGTGGGGTGGGGGGTCACGACCCCCCTCCCACCCCCATGCTCGGCCTCGCGCTAACGCATGCAGTGCGTTAAGTACAGGGAATACAAAGAGCAAATACAAATCTATAGACAACCAAGAAAATGCCCCCAACCCCCCTACCTTACAGTACAAAACAATAAAAAAACCAACTGCAGGACACATCTTTAGGCAAAAGCAAAGGCATTTTGTTAGGCAAAAGCAAAGTGCATTTGGTTAGGCAAAGCAAAGGCAAGATCATAAAGCAATGCAGCCTGTGATACACACATGAAATACAGGTATGCGGCAAAAAGCGCAGAAAAAACAGATGCAAAGACAAACTTGTAGACAAATGCAAGGCTTTTTGTTGGATGAAGAAGTTCGCATCACATGCAATGCAGCCTATGGGACACATACGATACATATAAGCATGACAAAATGCTACCACACAGAACGTAAGTCAACAAAATAAAAATATACACATATATATACCGTATGAGTTATTTATATAAAATACACATACAGATACAAATTCGCCCATAAACACCGCTGCAAAAAGCGCATTTAAAAACACAACAACAGAAAATAAAAGTCTTTTCATACATTATATACCTTAGACAGCACACAGTACACAACAAGAACCCTAGTTCTTGTCCATACACAGGCTTTTTACCAAGTAGAAACAATGCCAAAATGATTGTTATCTGCGTCATGATTATGACAGGAAGTAAGCCCGAGGTCCGCAATTAGATCTCAGTAGCTCAAGCGGCATGTCTTCATAACACAACATGTTCAAGGATTGAACAGAATGAACATGTACTCCGCCTTCCAATCTTCAACAGCAGGCTGAAAAAGAAAATTAAAAAATGCAGACAGTGATTAAATAAAAGGTTGTCATAAAGAACAAAAAGTGAAAAAGTAAAATAAAAAAAGTAACAAGAAAAAGAAGAAACAGAGAAGGTGTTACGTCGGTTTTGAAAATTTTCACAACTAGACGTTGGTCGTCATACAACTGCGTCAACCTCAGAACATAGATTCCGCACTCTTTTACTCCCTGTGCTGGCACGACCGGGTAAGAGGGCTTCTCTGCCAATTTAACCCAGTCAGGGTGGTTCTTAGATTTATACATTTTTTTCACCATAAATCGCCTTCTAAGAATCGAGTCATCCTCCTCATCCGCAAAAAAGTTGTTCTCGCCTAAACATTGTAAACATAACACACACCACGTATCAAATTACTATTCAGACGAACCAAAAATACAAAAGTTGTTCTCAACATCTAGACAGTCCCTCTTTTAAATGCACATGAGGTCATTTCCTTTTATCTCCTTTTTTTCAAGGATTATGGGGGTGTGAGAAAATGCGCTCACACGCATATGTTGCAGTGCACTACATAAAAAAGTGTGGTTCTATGTGTGCTAACATTGCATGTGCAGTTTATAAAAAAATGCAGTAGGAGAAACGCATAAAAGCTTTGGACTTGGCAAGAAAAAATGACATACCACTTCAGTGCAATCTAAGTGGTAATCAGTCCTGCGCCACTTTGTCGTGACATCAGGATGGCCAGTGTACTTCCTAGTGTCATGGATATCAAACGTCTGGCAATGCTGGTTCATCGTGTATAAGGAATAATGACCATCCTTGGAGCGCGGCATCATAATCTGTTCACATAAAAAAACAGAAAAAATGAAATGAAAAGTTATTTCGACACGTAGCACTAGGACCACTGTTCCAAAAAATAACTACAAAAAGAAAATGCAACAAACCAGAAAAATAAATGACGGGAAACAATGAACTTACCAGTTTTGCATCCAACAAAGTTTACGCTGCCACTCACAAAAACCTTGAACTGGTTAACTGCATCTTGTAAAACAAACGGGCTATGCACAACTGGCAACACAGGGTTTAAATCATCATCTCTCGTCACAAAGGTTTCCATCTGAAGAACATACTGCACAGAAAAAAGAACATAAATAGGACATGAAAAAAAGAATAAACAATGCATGCAGGCATGGACATAAAAAAAACAGTACAATAGAAAAAATGACAAAGACACGCCACCGTGATAAATAAGGTTGAAAGTAGCACACGCTCACCGTAATGATAAACTAAACCCATTTCAAGGTCTTGCTTCCAGATTTGATGACAAAATCCATGAGATACGAATCCATTAAAGCTCCTTGCCAAATGTATTATAGATATAGTCAATAAAGGTAAGTATCAAGATCACCAAAAGGACTATTCACCATAAAGAACGCATTCCTGCAGTAAACATACAGAGATGGGATCAATAAAATTAAAATTAAAAACAAAACACACAAAAAGGATTAAGGGCACACACATAAAAATTACTCATGGTATTTGGTTACAAAATCTTTGCTGAGAACAAGATCCTTTATTTTCTCGCCTCATCAATATATTTGAGCCTTGGAGGCTTCAATTTATCTATAGAGCATATCAACTTAAAAGCCCTCTCACCTGCCCTCTTGTTTGAAAAAATTTCAACGTCATCCACAGGAGGAGGATTAATTGCTGCACTCCTAGTCCTAGTGACGCGAGGACACGGCATAACAAAATCATCAACATCAACATCAAATACATCTCGTGGAGAGCTAGGTCGAGAAACACTTCCACCATCAGGTCCAGACGCCACAACTGTGTTCAAACCATCTCCACTAAAGAACTGTAATTATCTGGAGAGATTTCAATGGCACAATCCTCCATAACCACCCCGTAACCTCGACTCGAACGAGGACGATAGCCTTCATGAAGCCCCCATCAAAACCTAAAACCGTAGAAAAATATGGAAACACTCAAAGACGTAAATACAAAACCTAAAAACATGTAATACATCTCATTAAAATAAAAAAATGCAGTTCACTAAAGAATAGAATGCAAGACAATTGTCTAGAACAATGCAGTCCACTTGTTCACAAAGAATGCACAACAAAAATGTATACAAACAATGCAGCCCACTTGTATACAACAAAGGCAGCCCACTTATAAAGAACAATGCAGCTCACTTGCCCAAAAAATAAAATGCATCTCACTAACACAACAAATAAATATATACATGCATTCTAAATCACGAACTTAACTAAACAAACTAGTAAAAAAGCCCGTGAAGAACCGGAAGCAAGCAAGAGACAAAAATAAATAAAGGAAGGATAAAGAAGTTCACTAAAACAACCTTTATCTCGCAAAAATAAAAGTGATGTTAAATCAAGGGAACACTTTCTCGATGTGAGCCAACTATAGAGCATTGCCTTTTGATGTAGCCAATGTGCTCCACCCCAAACCGAGCAACTCGAACACCATCCCAAGTCTGCAGGAATTGAAACATATAGAATCCACAATCATGCCTGCAAATAAAAGAATAAAAAACATCACTTTCACAAAATGAAATAAAAAAACTTGATCAGTATGGAGAAGAGGGGATGTACGGAACACACCCATTTGGCTGCATTGGGACAATGACATGTTTCAACAAAAATCCATCAAGTGTAGGAGGATTTAGCGGCTCATCAGAACTTGAGCTTCCTTCTTTCCATGCACGCTTGATATTTTTAACCATCCTCCTAAAAACCCTGATCGCATCAAGGCTGCCAGGTTTATTGAGCGAGTCAAGAAATTCAAACCGCCTTTCTTTCACATTTAACGCAACTACATAATAATGACCAACGCCATCCCTCATCTCTGGCGGATCAAAAGTTGCAAAAAGGACCTGTTCGAAGCACGAAAAAATAAATAAAATTATTATAAGAAGAAGAAACATAACACTATAAAAACAAACACGCAAAATATAGTTTTCGACACATAAAAACGTTACTCACCATATCTTTTTTATCAACACGCTCCTCGGCTTTTGAAGAACATCATTTTAACACTCCTGCTTACAGTACCACCATTCCAAATATTTTTCTGCCAATACAAAACCAAAAATCAAATAGTGCTCAAGAAAACATGTCGTCACACGAAATCAGAAAAGAAAATCAGAAAATAAAAAAATTCTGCATTCTTACACAAATATGGTACGGCACAACCATTGTCGGAGATCCCTTAAACTTATCTACCAGCAAAGAAACCCCAAGATCTACAAGTCTTGTAGTGAGCATCCCTTTATCCCAAAAGGATTGACCAACTTCGCCAATGGTAATATCACCCATCTCAATTTTAAAAGCAATCATGTCCTTGGATTTTTCATGAAAAACTGAAACATAAGATACTAAAAAATAACAACAAAGAAAAAGGGCTAAAAACCAAAATTAGAAAATACATATGAACAAAACAATTTCTAAAAAACCATACTTCTTCTTCTTCTTGTCCTTCCGAACCCTCGTAATAGAAGCGTACAACTCATTGTATCTTTTTAGAAGAGATGGATCAATGCTCGACAGTGTCACAACAAGAAGTTCGTCATCTATAATAAAAAGATGAAGTTCACTTATCGAAATAATGAAGTTCAAATATTAAGATAAGGAAAATCTGCTAGATATTTTGAAAATCATAAACAAAAGATCAAGTTTCACTTATCATTAAACATCTAATACAGATACCATAGTAATTAAACAAAATGAAATGAGAAAAACTTCAACTGTACTGTTCGAAACAAAACTCTTGCCTTTAGTGTCAGAGTCTTCATGTTGTTGTTCTTCAGAGCTGAACAAAACATTTTCTTGGATAGGTTGCGATGAATCCACCGTAACCTCACCGGATCGCCTTCGCAAAGAACATCAAGATTCTCTAGATTTACAATACCGTCAACCGCAACGTCCTTAGATACTTCAGCCTACATGAGGCTCCACTCTTGATACTTCAGAACATCGCTATCAGCCGACAAACAGGGGAAGCAACAACACTAACAGCAGGGACGACATTCTCCAGCGGCTTTTCAATACCAAAATCAGAATCTTCATGCCGGTTGGGGGAAACAGCATCATGGGATTCTTGAGCTACAGAAGGGTCTGCACAGTCGACGGAAACCGATGTAGAAGCACCAACACTGCCACCACCATCAACAACACAACCGCCCTGATTCAGATCAACGTGAACTTCCACGTTTTCTTCTCCAGGCTATGGACAGATTAAAAACACACAACAACACAAAATGGGCATGGGGATAATTAACACAACAACAACTGCAACCCACGTGTATCAAAACAACTATAACTTCAACACACATATACGTAAAAAAGAACTGCAGTTCACTTTATCAAACGCTACAGTTCAGTTATGTTAAATACTGAAGCTTATGTATGTAAAACATTATGGACCACGCATGCGAAATGGAATGCACTTCACTTCACAAAGATCAAGCTCACACATGTAAAACTATTGCAAACAATATATGTAAATGAAAATGCATATGAGTGAACATAACAACATACATCAAGTTTATAACAACAACAAAAATTAGATTACAACACACTAATGTAACAAGTAATACAACTATACCTTATCACCACAACATCCGGAGGGGACGATGCATCGCCAAGACCTCATCCTTCCCAGAGCCATCAGAGGACTCTTTGTGCACATCACAACCAAAGCAACACCAGTCTACGGGCATAGACCAAACCAAAAATGAAAATAAGATGGTAACGACAAAAAAACAAAAAATTCAACTATGCACAAGTAGTACACACTTTACAACCGTGAAGTACACAAAAAATACAATAAAAATGGAAAGCAACAAATGCAAGTTTAAGAAGAGGGACGCATGGCGTAATGTATATGGCGTAAGTACTTGTACCTAACCAATTCCATCGTCCCTAGTTCCATGGACACCAGAAGATTCCACTCCAGCCTATCACAAAAAACAAAAATAGTAAGGAGCAGTCCACATAATACACAAAAGAGGTTCAAAGGCACAAAAAATCTAGAACATACATTATCAGCGCCAACGCCAGCGTCCTGACTGTTCATTTCATCCAAAATATGCCTAGCATCCTTCTCATACCGACCGCATTTTTCCTCCTGTGAATGTCTCAATTGAGCATAGGAAGACCGAACATTCATCACTGCAATCTTCAGGCTTTCAATCACCCCACAATCAAAATTGTGAGCAGCAACAATATCTTCATCTCGTGGGCCATGGCCAATGTGGAAAAAACCAAAGAATCGTCCTCAACTCCGTCACCAGAGGTTGGCAAATCTTCGCACAACTTCAAAACCTTCAAGAAGCTCATCAATCTCCTCGTGTTTTTGTCGCCAACAAATGTCTGCTTAGAAGAGCTTCTATTATCAAACATCCGTCGAGCCATGAAACCACGAGTACGCTGCACCTCATCATCACAGCGTGAAGTCACATATAGGCTCATAAAACCTAGCATGAGTGCTAGGTCCCGCATCAGAGCTGCCGCATACAACTGCAACAGGACGGTTGTACACAATATCACCTGATGCCTTCCACTCCAAAAAAAGACAAGAGGCAAAGAGAAGTACACATGTGAGTACTAGAAAAGTTCAGATTTATAATGGCTGCACCTTTAAAAACTGATATTAAAAACTCAGATACACTAACCGGCAGCTTCCCAAATTTGTAAGTTTCCAAGTAAATCTTTCCCTTCACAAGCACATCCTCATTGTATAACTTCATCAGGTCCTTGGTCGTCAGGTATGACGCACGTGGCGTCAACGTGTGCATGACTGAAAAATTGTGAAGCTTCAAGCAGTCAAGATACATAATCAGGGGGACAATGGCACAACCCTTTGCACAATTCTGCTTGATGCCTTCTGTTTGCCACCTCACCACATCTGCCTGCAACTCATCAACAACAAGTTGGCAAAAATCCATCTGAGCCATAGCCGCGTAATCCATGTTCTCTACCATTGCAGCAACTCTACCCAAATGAACTGCAGTTCGGGGCACAAAGAAATTCTGGTAGAGTATCAGGAAGAACACCTTCATAGCAAGATCAACAGTCACATGATCATCTTCCTCCACCAACACCTTCAACTTTTCAAGCAAGTCCTTGACACCTATACTTTTTGAACGGTCAAAGCCAAGCTCATCCTTGAGGGCACTCAACCAGTCATCATGGTCACCGGCAAAGCAGTATGGGTGTAGTGTGACGTCCCATGGGTAAATCAAAATGTGATGAACTGCATCACGATTGATTCAAGAACCCTGCCATTCCCAAAGTCCATTATCATGTTGGCGTGGTCAATCACTCCCATCGATAGCACATAAGAATGCGCGACACATTTTTCTTTTCTTGTCAGCTCAAAGACAACACCAAATCCAAAGATCCCGAACACGACTACAAGGTGTGCCTCTTTCAACAAGGCAAGAGCCTTGCAAACAAGTGGAAGCGACAAACGACGGTCATGTTAAATCGAGAATCATCTCCTCAAAGCATCATCTTTCAACTGCATTGCTTTTACCGGACTTCTTCCTCCGTAAAGGGAAATGCAATCCACATTAGAAGACTAGCCATAAAAAAAGAGACAGAGAAAACACAGATAGAATAATAATGAAGGAAACAAATGCAGTCCACTTCAACAAACCTTTGGAACAACATCCACCTCCTCGCCAAAGTCACCACCAACATCTTCATCGACATCATCACGGGCACGCTTGGGTAGACTCTTAGATGAACCACGCCTTTAAGGCCTACCACTATGAACATCCTCACAAAATCAAGCAAGCACAAAGTCGCCACCATCGAGTTGGGACCTTGAGTGACATGTAGTTGCTTGCACCGAGGATCATCCTTTCCACCAGCCTTCAAAGTAGCTTCTCTTGCCAAGATTCTTGTTCATGCCAAGAACACGCTGGACTCCGCCGAGGTGTATCACCTTCCTCAAGAACAAGATTTCACCTCTTCTTTTTCAAAGAAGCCTTCTTCACATTGGCAAATTTGGCACCCTTGGCACCATCTGCAGCTCTCCTCTGCTTCTCCTTCTCCGCAAACTCTTTTGAGTCACTTTCAAACCTCAACTTCTTCTTGCTTTGCTTCAACTCATATTCACGAAGCTGTTCTGAGACCATCCAATCATGTGTAACTTCCTCTGTACCATCAACAGACTACGATTGTGTCTCAGACAAAACAGGACATCTCTGGTCAAAGCTCACACCAACATTACCCTCTGCAAAATAATGGTCAATCAATTGAGTAACCTCCTCAAACACAGGCGCCCCAGCATGGAAAATAGACACTGCGTCAAAATGAAGTTTGACTATGGTCATTAAAAAGTGCACAAAAAGAACAAATGCAAGACACTTAGACATATAAAATGCAATTACTTCAACCATAAGCTAAAAATAAAAATAATGCATTGCACAAAGAACTTGAATAATACAACAATGCAGTTCACACATACATATAGTGGAGTTCACATATACAAAATAAATATTGTGCTGCATACACTAACTTCATGTTTGTTCCCAACAAAATGCTCGGACTAGATACAAAGAAGGCAACGCCAATTGGTACAACATCAAAGTAACCAAAGATACACAAAATAAACAAATCAATCATATACCGTATGAGGGGCCACACTTATGGGAGAAGTTTCAATCGGTGAATTCAATTGATGTCCTCCCTCGACACCATGATCCTTACCACCAGGACAACGAGAGCCAATTGGTGTATCATTATGAGAACCGCAATCACCTACTTGATTCAAAAAGAACCGTAAATGTAAATTACAAAACATCACGTGACAAAATAATGCAAACAAACGCTGACAACTAACAGAGCATAAACCAATATGCAGGATGATTTAGGAAACTAGATAAACATCAAACAACATAAACAAAAGCCTAAAATAAGCACTCCACATACCCTGAATTCCTCCTCCCACTCTGCTCGGCGAAGACATGGCGTTTGCCTGCAGCACAACGACGAAGTGACAGATATAAGAAACAAAATCGGTGAAACCCTAGATCCACCTTGCTACACACGTGTATCGACTCCAAATCGAGATAAAATCGGTTGCCTACAGAAAAATTACACAAGAAAAAATAGCAACAGCAACTACGAGAATAACAAAACAAGACGAGGGGACGATCAAGATCGAGAACAAGTAGAACATACACAAAAAAGGTGCGGCGGCGGCGGCGACGGCGGGGAGGGGGAGGGTGCGGCAACGGGAACTGACAGGAAAGGGCTGCGGGAGCGCAGCGGCAAGGGCTCACGGAGTGTACGACGACGCGCAATGCAGGAATAAGATCCTCTTGAGGGCGGCGGTTCCTCGGGTGACGGCGATTGCTGCGGGCGACGGCGGTTTTGCTCGAGGGAGAGATGCCTCGGGAGAAACTGCAAGAGAGGAGAGGGGATTGTTCTTGGTCTCTCTCCCTGTCAGCGAAGCGGTGGGATCGCCTGGAACGGACACGTAGGAGGCCCGCGTGTGGCAAAGGGCAACATAAAACGGGCCAGCCCAAAAATGGCCCGGCTAAAATAAGAAAGACCACATCAAAACACACATGATGCAGTTCTCTGTGAAGAACAATGAAGTTCAATCGGTAAAAAAAATAAAATAAATGCAGTTCATAAAAAAAGTTAAAATCAAAAACAACACGCATGTTAAGAAAACGCATCTGAAAAGAAAAAGTCTACCTTCAAATAAGTGCCACACGAAAAAAAGGGGGGCCCCAACCCCCCCCCCCCTAACCCTCCCGTACTAGGGACTGCAGTAAGTACAGGCAAAAAGACAGATGCAAAGACGCAAAGACTAGAAAAATGCAAAGGCATTTCATACACGAAGAAGTACGGTATAGCAATCCAGTTCCGGATTACCTACATGAATAATTACACGGTATAGAACACAGCGAAAAACTCGTAAAATTGTGGAATACATTGTACTTTATTCAGGGGCTGCAGCAAGGACACGCAAAAAATGGTGAAGTACGCACCTGTAGACAACATGCAGTTCTCTACTGTAGATGATGCGGTGCAGAACTCTAACCAATGCAGTTTCATTATCACGCAGGATACATATAAACGTGACAAATGCCCGTTCGCACAGAAAGTGGTGGTTAAAAAAATTTACTGATAAAAAAACCATGTTAAAAAACCCATGTTCGCATACAACCACCCAATCGGAGCGGTTCCATCGCCACAAGCCCACGATCACAAATGCAACACCAACCCACGATCTGCACAACCGCATCGTCAGCGAGATCGTGCAGTTCATCCGATGCGGCCATCCCACCCCGCGTCCTCCCCTTAAATTCAGACCCCTGCCAAAGGGCTTCTCATCCACAACAACACAAGTATCCATTGCGCTGCCACCAAATCGCTCCATCACATCCATCTCCATGCAAAACACCAAGCCCTACTACTGGCCATGGCGTTCGCCGACGAGTACCAGGGCGTGGAGGCCCACGGTAACACCAAGTTGCACGTCATCCAAACCAATGACAAGAAGCAGATGGCGATCACCCTCGTGCAGTACGAGCGCCACCTCAGCCTCCAGCGCCACAAGATCGTCGGCATTGATCTCGAGTACAACAACGAGCCTGAAGCGACGCAGAAACCCGCCCTCTGCCAACTCTTCATCGGCAAGAAACACCCGGTGCTGCTCTTCCAATTTAGCGTCACTGAATGGTGCATCGTCTTCGACAACTTCCTCGCTGACCCCAGGTACACCTTTGCATGCTTCTCCATCGACTATGACAAAAAAGGCTAGAGCGCGTCAATCTGAAGGTCACCAACTTCATCGACATCCAGAAGGAGTGGAGGGTGCCCGAGGCAACCAAGGTGTTGGACTCCCTTGGAGACGTCTCTGGCATGCTCATCGACGACTACTACAACAACATGAAGAAGAAGATCACCGACGACGAACACAAGCACTGGTCCACCCATGCTCTATCCATGTGGCACATCGAGTACACGACAAAGGATGCCTATGCAGCGTATGAGATATGGAACCACATCACCCTCACCCAGGGCGGGCTTCGCCGTGCAAAGCTGGAGAAGGAGGAGCCCCCCAAGAAGTGCACCAGGAGCAGCTGGGGATGGGGAGATGCTACCTGGTGAGGAAGAAGATGGTGTCGGCCAAAGAGCCAACAATGCCAACGTCGTTTTAGAATTATCATCAAATTTTATTTATGTTGTTTGCTTGTGTATCGTAGTTTGCTTGCCATGCAGAATCGCTTGTAATGATGAACTTTGATTATGTTAGATTGCTTTGTGTTGAAATTAGTTTGCTGATGATGAACTTGTCGTACAGAATGCCTGTGATAATTTGTTTTCTATTGTTTGCTTATGTATCATTAGATACGAGCAGTGCACAAAACAAAATAAGATGCAGTATAAGAAACAGACGCATGCAAAGACAAGTTGTGTACCAATGCATGCAGACTCATGTCGAATGAAGTTTACACATACCCAAAAAAGCAGTGCACGCCCCTAAATTTGGAAAAACGAATACATAAGAGAAAAAACACAAAAAGAAAAATGTGATATGTATATGTAGTGCAGAAATATATGAACGTGTAGTACAGAAACGTAATCAATGCAGTACACGTATGTTTTACTAAGCAGTGCACTCCCCTACATTGGAAAAAAGATTACATAAGAGCAAAAATACGAAAACAAAAATGAGAATTGTGCATGTAGTACGGACTGCGTGCACATGTAGTACAGAACCCTGATCAATGCAGTGCACGGATGATTTACAAAGCAGTGCACGCCCCTACATTGAAAAAAATGTAGTGTGGAAATATATGAACGTGCAGTACAGGTACGTTTACTAAGCAGTGCACTCCCCTACATTGGAAAAAAGATTACATAGGAGCAAAAACATGAAAACAAAAATGAGGATTGTACATGTAGTACGGAATGCGTGCACATGCAAGATGTAACCCCGATCAATGCAAAGGCATGGATGGTTTCCTAAGCAAAGGCACGCCTTACATTGAAAAAAAATACATGATGTAAAATACAAAGAAAAAATTGACCACCCAGTGCAGCTGCCCAGCCATCTCGTAGTAGGTCTGCACTCCACAAGAAAGTAGTCGTTCTGAGCCACGATGCGTGGGGCCAGGCGCACATGGGCCCACAGGTCAGAGAGCATAGAGCAGCGAGCGCCGTGTATAAGCGCCCAAATAAGTAACCAGAGGAGTTTGACATGGTTGCCTTGCCAGCGCTTATAAACAGGTCGGGCGCGCCTTCCGCGGGCGAGGTGGGACTAAACATTAGGCCGCACACAACGCACCGGCAACCAGCCATACTCACAGGCCGACTTGGGCCCAATGCGTCTTCACTCCACGAACACAGGCCCAACACACAAAAAGAGAGGCCACTGAAAATTAAAAAAAATCCCACATACCATACACAAACGCAGGCCCAACCACACGTTCCGCGGTTCGTCTTGATATGACAATGTAGTTTGCTATTTTCAAGTAAGCAGTCCTCTTGCTACTCAAATGCATTCGCAAACACTGAATCAAAACCAATCCACCACCTAACACCAACCACAAACATTTATTACTTCTGTTGGTCAATTGGTTGCATAAAAATGTATCCATTCGTGCTCCAAACTAACACAACTCCTCCTCCGTTCCTCTTTTTCTTCAAATCGTAGATCTAGGGTTTGTCCCAACCCCGACTCTTCTCTGGAATTCCACTGAACCCGCCATGGACTGTAAGTGCGGGTGTTTGGCAAGGATGGTGCCGGTGGCGGACACATGCGTGTATGCAGAAGGTCTAGAGCTCACCAACACCGAGTGGCGCAGCATGCTCGGGTGCCTGATGATACCCAACAGGGGGTTTCAGCCGCCATTTCTTCATCGCCTCACAACTGCAGATCTATGGGAAAGTTGGGTATGTTTTTCCCCTCATAATTTTGGTCATAATCTAGCCTGCAAATCCACATCTGAATATATAATTCAATCAATTTGTTTAGTAGTGTCAACAAAATACAAAACATAATTTGTATTGTTGTTCAGATTTGTCAGCTATTAAGACTAGATGCTTCCACCTATTTTTCTTCAGTACCACACCACGTATCGACACTAGTTAGATCAGAACCCCAACACACGAACAAAAAAAGGGTCAGTAGATCAGCGTTGCAGTTCTGTTAACATGCTGGCAAAGTACATTGTAACTCACCTTGCAGTACAAGCATGTTGCAGTATAATATATATCCTAGTAAAACTAGAGGTCAATTCTGTATATAAGTTTGTTCATACATTGCAACTACTTTAGATAATAGCAGTCATATATACTCCCTCCGTTCCCAAATAATTGTCTTTTTAGATATTTCAACAAGTGACTACATACGGAGCAAAATGAATGAATCTACACTCTAAAACATGTCTACATACATCCGTATTTGTAGTTCATTTGAGATGGCTAGAAAGACAATTATTTGGGAACGGAGGGAGTATGTAAGTATTTAAGTCAACATAAATAGATCATCCTAAGTATAAATAAAAACATTTGTTGTTTACTTATAAAATTCTTTTTCCACCCATTCCAATATGCAGAAACTGCCATCCGCAATAAAATTTCCTGCTCCGAGTTCAGGGAAGGTTACTTTGGAGACACAACACAAGAATGGGTATGCACACATGCAAGCTGACTACCACGTCGACTCTGAAGACTGCATCAACATAACTACTGGTAGGAAAGATTTTGTCTCCCGTAATGGCTTTGACGTCGGAGAAGTGGCCATAGTGTTTTCTACAAAGAAGAAGACTCCCTCAAGTTTACAATATTTGCACTCTAGGCTATCTAATATGAAGCAACCAATATTTCTAATGCTTTGCTTATGTCAGATGCTTTTAAAATTATGTCCATCAGACACTTTGAACGATGCCTATTTAAAGTATGCAACCTCAACTGCATCATTTTATCATCCTTTTTAGACAAGTTGCTGTTGGCAGTAATGCAGTTCTCTCAAGCACATATTGTGGTACTAATAATTAAAAAAAGCAGTCCTCTGAACAGTAACAAGGAAATGCGAATGGTCGAAACTTTGCAGTTAACATGTGATGTCAAAAAATTCTCATAGTATGCAGCTCAAAAATTCTTATAATAACTATTCAGCTAACACAAGCATATAATGGACCATCCATTCTAATAGCACAACAGAACATTAACCACACTGCTAATGCAGTACGGAAGTGCATATTATGAAGTCCTCTAGAACACAGAATTCAGTTTAAGAAAAAAGAAATCTCATAAGCTGCCATAACCACTGTATTGTAGCTACAACGAAGTACACTACTAACGAAAATGCAGTGCACTACAACGTATGCCACAACTACAACAAATAAAATTAAAAACAGTAGAACTCCAGACATGTGGTAGACTAACAGAGGTGTCAATCTCACTCGCACTTCCATAACTCGCCTAAAAATTGTCCAACCACTAAACTATCGAAAAATACCCCCGCAAAAAATTACACGGAAGACACGGCAACTGGACGAACAGCATTAGCTCTCATTTAAAAAATGCAATTAAAAATTTGCAATTATACCCGCAATACAATGAATTCAAACCTATAGCAACACTAATTAGAATATTCAAACACGCATAGACACGCAAAATCCAAAAAATCATCAAGAACAGAGGAGCGGACGAAGCTCACCCGCCCGCACAATCAAATTAACAGGAATTGAAAGCAAACTCCTAAAAATTAACAAATTATAGAGTGAACGGACCGATTAAACCGAACGCAATCAAAGAATTCCTACTACAAAACAACATGCGAGCACAAAAAAATCGCATCTGAAGCGAACACGAACGAACAGAGAAAGCTCGTCCGCCAAATCCCTCGATTTGCAAGCACTCTAGTAGATTTTCCTGTAAATTAGACATAATAAAGTTAAAATGAGATGCAGAGACAAACTAAATCATCCCACAACACCCGATTCAACACAGAAAACGCGGGCGGAACACCAGAAAATGAAGCAGTTCTCCTGCGGAAGCATTGCGAGGCCCAACGTAAAAGACGATGCGCTTAAACCGCATTAAGTGTGCGGTCGAAGTGTTATTAGAATAACTATTGTGCTAATATTAGCGTAATAGACGGGTTGTGTGTGTGTGTGTATATATAGTTATACTATGCGTCGTGACCCCTTGCTTCATGTGGGGACTTTCCAGTTCCAAAAGCATGCGGCCACATCAAAGTTGTGCATTGGGTATATTCAAACACCACATGACACTTCATACATATGTTTGGGCCACATGCACGCAGTGGTTGTCTTCAGCCACTCCCTCGTGTGGTTATCGGCGACAAACTAGCCTATTTTGTGGGGCCGCATGTGGAACTTCAATGCATGACTTTGACCCAACAAACAAGAGATGTTATACGACCAAGGTGGGTGATTCTTCTTGGTTAGTCTTACAATAGGCCTTAGTGAGATGCCCCCTCCCACCGAATGAAAGTGTGTGGGGGGGGGGGGGCACAGTACTAGTTTGTACTAGATGAACCTCTGTGGGGTCGGGGATGCCCGGTTAATTTGCGATGCACATGTGCCACATCAAATTTGTGATTTGGTAACGCCAGATGAACACATTTGTGGGCCCGCACACGGTCCACATTTGATCGGAAGCAAAGGTGGATGGGGTTAATGTACTCCTTTCAGTTTTGTGTTACGGTACAGTGAGATGTCAGACCTAGCTATTTGGGGGCATGCGTTCATAGGTAGGATTCCCCTCCCGGCAACACGAAGTGTGTGTGTGTTTGGGGGGGCTAGCAATAATAACGTGCGCTTTGTGCGATAGGTGCCACATCAAAGTTGTGCCTCCATCGTCAACCTTTGTCGGTCCGCTCGTGCAGTTTACCCACCAATATACATACCCTCGCCGCCCTGAGTTTCTTAGATGACGCCTGCAAAACGCCCCCTTTCCCAGAGATCCACTTCCCCACCCCCCCTCCCCCCACTCTAGAGCATCGCAGCCTAAGCCCGGCTACGCTTCATGGGGAGCTCGAGGAGAGAATGGCCCAAAAGAGCTTTATCGCGGCCTCTTCGCCCGACGTCGGCGAGGTGGCCACCGAGGAAGCTGACCATGATGACTGGACCTGGATTAAGCTTTTCAAGCAGCGGGCTGGAGTATTCTGGCATGTTCTGGAGCTGGCTACGACATCGAGGTCATCGACACCGACAACTTGATGTAGGTTACGTCACAGGTTAATTTTCCCACCCCCAACTCTTTGGGTTCGACAACCGTCGATCTCATCGATGGCCCTTCCGGTGATCTCATGCGGCTCGTTATGAACAATTTGCCATCCTTCATCGCCATGGAGCCCCTTTTGTCATTTCTGAAGGACACGTTTTGTGATGCTGGCCTGGGATACTCAGCTGGCAAGTCAGACCTCATCGACGGCGACCACGGGGAGGAGCCACTCTGTGACAAGTGGGAAACCCATGATTTGTTTTCTAGAACCCCTTTTGTAGTGAGAACCTGTCCAGTATTTATTGCTATATTAGGTTGTTTGCATTACGCCTTGTTTATTTCTACGGTTTATGGTTGTTCGGTTGTTTGTAGTTAGCATATGTCTAGTTTTAGTTGCCATCTTTGGTTGTTCGTAGTATGCCTTGTTTATCTCAGCTATTAACAGTGTGATGTTCTATATGTGCTAGTATGAACTGTGCAGTTCAATTTCATCAATACCAAATTTAACAATAGCTCTATGAATGACTATATTTGGTTGTTGTTAAGCATGTTGTACTCCCTCCGAATCTTTTTAGTTCGCATATAAGATTTGTCTAAAGTCAAGCCTCTTAAAGTTTGACCAACTTTATAGAACAAAATACCAACATTCACAATATGAAATAAATATCAGTACATGTGTCATGACTTAAATTTTCACATTGTATAACTTTAGCATGCTAGATGTTGATATTTTTTCATATAAATAAGGTCAAACTTTATGAAGTTTGACTTCACAATTCTTATACGGAGAGTAAAAAGGACCGGAGGGAGTATTGAACACGCCTTTCAATTTGATTTAACAATGGCACTGTTTGGATACTCTAACTTAGGTAGAGGTTAGAGTTAGTTTCTAGCTCATGAAAGTTAAAAGGGAGAGAGTGAGAGAGAGAGAGAGAGAGATTGGTGGAATAGTTGATTGTATTGCTTGAGCCTCATGGGCATATATATAGGAGTACATGGTCATCTTGGAGTACAAGTCAAGGTAGAATAAATCCTACACTATCCTACGTTTCCTAAATAACAATGATACTCAAAAATGACTAAAACCTGAACTAACTCTAGCCAAAGAGGTGTTTGGATGACAGTGTTAAATTGACAATAAATGCACTAGGGGAACTAGCCCCCACCTGCACCTCTTGGGTGGGATAGTTGTTTTGGGTGGGTTTGATGCAACTAGCTCAAACTAGCCCTCGTGTTTGGATACTTTAGAGCTATTTGAGCCCAAACTAGCTCAAACTAACTCTAACCCATAGATTTAAACAGGGCCAATAACTAGTGTACTTAGACCTGCACAATACAAGTTTGAATGACTATGTTTGCTTGTTTTTAAATATTAGGCATGTTGCAGTTAATAACACACCTTTCCACTTCTTGTTTTTAAATATTAGGTTTTTAACAATTTGGTCTTGCACATGTAGAGGTCCTGCTGTCAGAGGTTTTGACCCTTTTGCATCTGTGGAAATGAGTTGTCCATTAATATCAGTCAAGTCAAGACACTCAGAAAGATTGTTACGATAAAGAAATTAGCGACAAAAAACAACAAGATCTTTGTCTGCACAATGAAGAAGACATCAGTTCACTACGGGATGGTACTAACTGTTATACCTTGTATTTTTAATTCTTTGCGTCATTTCAAATCTGGAGACGATATTTATGCATATCCTTGTTTTCAGGCCTTTCCAAAGCAGTTCGCTGATGATTACCTCTCAAACCACCTGTTTGGTCAGGAGGCGAGGAAGGTTTTCATACAACACCTGCGGTTCAATATTGAAGTGTTCCTGAAGAGGACGAATGATGGATGGTCAATCATCAACAGGCACTGGCCTAAAGTTGCAAAGACCTTCAACATCAATGAAGGCTCAATATGCGCCTTCTGCTTCAGCAGTTTTCCAGATGAGATTCATCTGTCTATGATCCGTCTATAACGTTAATTTTGAAAGGTTGTAGATGTTGCATGTGAAAATTGGTGTTGGTGCAGTTGTGTAATGGGGTAGCTGAGTGCTGAAGCTATATGATGTTGTACTCTAATATATTTCAATTATGAAATCCTGCTTCCTTAATATGGAAATGAAATATATTGTGTGCTTAATATTGAATGTCAATCAGCTTAATATATGGATTATTAATAACAGGGAAATTATCCTGATAATGGCCAATTAGCCTGCTAATTGGGCTTTTTTTATTGCAAACGGTTACTGAGAAAACACTGTGGGTGATGACCTCAAGCAACGCACACAGTTCTAGGAATAAACCATGTTGGATCAATGAACAATCACACACGACATCCTCTTGAAAACCGTTTGTGTTAGGCCACCTTGCGCAAACGATTACCACATAAAAAGTGTGTGTGATGGACAGCCTTTGCCACACAGTTTCTTCTACGCACCGTGTGTGATGCATTCAATAACGCAAACGATAAAATTGTTAATATCATGTGCAATGGCAACGCTAGCACAAACGATTTAATGGGGAAAATTGTGTGTGATGCACCTGCGAACGGAAATGTTTTCCTTGGGTGACTGTGTGGGGTGTATATACGAAAGGAGACGTACTTCTTGGATTAATTGTGTGGGATGTACATACTAACGAAAATGTATTCCTTGGATTGACTGTTTGGAATGTACATATGAACGGAAACGTTTAGTGGGGACTGATTGTGTGGGATGTACTTACGACCGGAAACGATTTTGCCTATAATTGTATTTTTTAGCACTATTGTATGTATAACCGTATTTGATCGCTCGTCGGTCACACACAACCTCATTTGGCCGAGCGTGTGTGCCAGGAGGGCATATCCCCGACGATTTCTGGGTCGTGTAGGAAGGACCCCCCCCCCTATCGCAGTCTCTCACTAGGTGACGGTTCCAAATGCCGTCGCGGAAAGGGGTTAAAAACCGTTTGTATAGCACCTCGTTGTACTAGTGCAAGATCACATTGAGTCCATAGGAAAGCCAATACTATTGAAAGGGGATGAGGTGTTGCTTAATGGTCTACTTGCTCAAAGTGCTTAGTGATATTGCTCCAAAACCCTCAGCCACTTTCTCCATCCAAATATTTCAAAACCCTAAACTCCAATTCGGCCCCTCCGATTCTTTCTATCCGGAGCCACCAAGTTGACATAGCCACTGCCAGAAACCCTAACAATTCGGTCTGACTGATATGGATCTCGGTCCCACCGAGATGGCATTGCCAGCGCTCTATGACTTGTTGCATTCACTTCGGTCTCACCGAGTTGTTGTGATCTGTCCCATCGAGTTGGTTTGACATATTATCTGTTGCCCATTTCACTCACTTCGGTCCCACCGAGATGATGCAATCGGTGCGACCGAGATGAAGTTTTCCCTAAGCCCTAGCACATCGGTCCCACCGAGTTGTTCCAGTCGGTCCCACCGAGAATCCTAACGTTCATATTTTTTAATAGATCGGTGCCACCGAGTTTCCTAATCGGTGCCACCAAGATGAGTCAAAAGTGTGTAATGGTTGGATTTTGTGTGGAGGCTATATATACACCTTTACCCCCTTGTTCTCATAAGAGAGAGCCATCAGAACGTGCCTACACTTAGACCATTCATTTTCTGAGAGAGAACCACCTACTCATGTGTTGAGATCAAGAGATTCCATTCCTACCATTTGAACCTTGATTTCTAGCCTTCCCCAAGTTGCTTTCCACTCATATCCCTCTTCCCCCATAGCCAAATCTGTGAGAGAGAGTTGAGTTTTAGGGATGTCGGTGTCAAAACCGGCAGATCTCGGGTAGGGGGTCTCAAGTTGTGTGTCTAAGGATCAATGGTAACAAGGGACAATAGGGACACGATGTTTACCTAGGTTTGGGCCCTCTTAAAGGAGGTAAAACCCTACGTCCTGCTTGATTGTATTCGATGAGTATAGGGGTTACAAGAGTTGATCTACCTCGAGATCGTAATGGCTAAACCCTAACAGTCTAGCCTATGATTCTTCTGATAGCCTCTATGGACTAAATCCTCTGGTTTATATACACACCAGAGGGGCCTAGGGTTGTACAGAGTCGGTTTGCAGAGGAAGGAAACATTACACCTGGACACCAAACTTGCCGTTCTACGCTGATATGTCCATTTTGCATCATGTTTTCCTACTGTTATTTATGATGTTTTTATGCATAATAATGCTTTTTGGAGTAATTATAATGCCGTTTCTCTCATGATATGCAAGGTACACACAAAGAGGGAGAATTCCGGCAGCTGGAAATCTGGACCTGGAAAAGCTACGTCAGGCTACCTATTATGCACAACTCCAAACAAGCTGAAACTTCACAGAGAATGTTTATGGAATATATGAGGAATATTGGAGCAAATAAGTACCAGAGGGGGCCAACCAGATGGGCACAACCCACCTGGGCGCGCTAAGGAGCCCAGGCGCCTTGGTGGATTGTGCTCACCCAGGCCCACCTCCGGTGCCCATCTTCTGGTATATAAGTCATTTTGAGCCAGAAAAAATAAAAGAGAGGACTTTCGGGATGGAGCACCGCCGTCTCGAGGCGGTACTTGGGCAGGAGCACTTTTGCCCTCCGGCGGAGCAATTCCACCGGGGGAACTTCCCTCCCGGAGGGGGAAATCATCGTCATCATCATCACCAACAACTCTCCCATCTTGGGGAGGGAAATCTCCATCAACATCTTCAACAGCACCATCTCCTCTAAAACCCTAGTTCATCTCTTGTGTTCAATCTTTGTACCGGACCTATAGATTGGTGCTTGTGGGTGACTAGTAGTGTTGATTACATCTTGTAGTTGATTACTATATGGTTTATTTGGTGGAAGATTATATGTTCAGATCCATTATGCTATTTGATGACCCACAAGTATAGGGGATCTATCGTAGTCCTTTCGATAAGTAAGAGTGTCGAACCTAACGAGGAGCAGAAGGAAATGATAAGCGGTTTTCAGCATGGTATTTTCTGCAAGTACTGAAATAAGTGGTAACAGATAGTTTTGTAATAGGATAATTTGTAACGAGCAACAAGTAACAAAAGTAAATAAAGTGCAGCAAGGTGGCCCAATCCTTTTTGTAGCAAAGGACAAGCCTGGACAAACTCTTATATGAAGGAAAGCGCTCCCGAGGACAGATGAGAATATCGTCAAGCTAGTTTTCATCACGTTCATATGATTCGCGATCGATACTTTGATAAATTGATATGTGGGTGGACCGGTGCTTGGGTGTTGTTCTTACTTGAACAAGCATCCCACTTATGATTAACCTCTATTGCAAGCATCCGCAACTACACAAAAGTATTAAGGTAAACCTAACCATAGCATGAAACATATGGATCCAAATCAGCCCCTTACGAAGCAACGCATAAACTAGGGTTTAAGATTCTGCCACTCTAGCAACCCATCATCTACTTATTACTTCCCAATGCCTTCCTCTAGGCCCAAATAATGGTGAAGTGTCATGTAGTCGATGTTCATATAACACCACTAGAGGCTAGACAACATACATCTCATCAAAATATCGAACGAATACCAAATTCACATGACTACTAATAGCAAGACTTCTCCCATGTCCTCAGGAACAAACGTAACTACTCACAAAGCATATTCATGTTCATAATCGAGGGGTAATAATATGCATATAGGATCTGAACATATGATCTTTCACCAAATAAACCAACTAGCATCAACTACAAGGAGTAATCAACACTACTAGCAACCTACTAGTACCAATCCCGGACTTGGAGACAAGAATTGGATACAAGAGATGAACTAGGGTTTTGAGAGGAGATGGTGCTGGTGAAGATGTTGATGGAGATTGTCCTCTCCTGATGAGAGGAGCATTGGTGATGATGATGGTGATGATTCCCCCCCCCCCCCGGAGGAAGTGTCCCCGGCAGAACAGCTCTGCCGGAGCCCTAGATTAGTTCCGCCAAGGTTCCGCCTCGTGGCGGCGGGGTCTCGTCCCGAAAGGTTGCTTATGATTTTTTCATCAATGAAAGACCTCATTTAAGCAGACTAAGGCATAGCCTAGTGGTGGGAAGGGGCTGATGCCTTCCCCCCACCCAGGTTCAAGGCATGGTACTTGCAATTTGGGTTTGTTGCACCAATTATACTGTAGGGGGTTCCCTTACAGTCTTTCTGTCAAAAAAAGACCTCATTTAAAACAAAAAAGATACTAGCCAACTCACCTCCAGGAGGCTCCCCCGATTTCAGCCTTCGTTGGCCGTTGGATCGTGGTCAATCTAATCTTTGACTTCGTTTGGGCCGTTAGATGCTCGTTGCTCTCGCTGGTGGTTTTGACCGCGTGGTAAGTTCTCATGCCCAATGACTGGTGGGCTCATGTTCTGTGCCTGTTAGCTGGGTGAGCCGTTTCGAGGTGCAGGTGCACCCTCTCCCTACACGCCGCGTGCGCGTCGCGCCATTTGCGGGGGCGTGGGTGCCCTGCCCTCGAAACCCCCGTCGGCCCAATCCAATCGCCCGCACGCCGCAACCCTTCCTCCCTCCTCGATCTCTCTCCCTCAGCCGCCATGAACCCTAGCCTCCTTTCCTACCATCCCGCGGTCACTGCCCTGCTCCATCCGACCTCCATCCTCTCCCTCCATCCTCTCCCGTGTTGCCGCCCCTCTTCTCCCCGCTCACCTCGGCCACCTCCTCTCCTCTGCCGTGTCGTCGGCCCCCTCCCTCCTCTCAGTCCCGTGCCAGCCGCCGCCCAAATCCTGGCCCCCGTTCCCCTTGATCCCCACAGTTACTGCATCCACAGCCACCCGCTCAGCGAGGCCGAAGACCGGGCAGCGGACGCCTCACGGGGTGGAGGAGAGGCCGGCGATAGGGAAAAGCAGCATCTTCATGGATGAGATCCTGACGGCTGAAGATGGTGCGCACGGGAGGAGCTTGGAAGATGTCAAGGTGAGCTTGGCCGCCACCTCTCCTCTCATCTCCTCGTTTCCTCCCAATTCTTTGATCTGGAGTTGGCGGTCGCCAGCGCCGCGGGGTGATAGAGGCCGTCACCTTTCCTCACCTCCTCTCATGTTCCAGTGGTGGCGCCGCCGGGGATGAGGGGAGCAGCAGCCGCAGTAGGCGGTGATGCTAGCGAAGCGGTGGTCCATGGTGCCTTCGTCGTTGTCATCCTCGGTAGAAGGTGAGGCCAAGATGGATCTCAACATTCTTTGTGATATTCGTCATCCATGGAAGATGCAGAAGAAAAACTCATGCAGGTTCCCCTGTTGTTTCCCTTGGTTCTTTAATCTAATTTGGATATCTTGTTTTATGTTTTTCTAAACAAGATGTGTGCAGATCGAACGAAGAAGAGAAGAGGAAGGATCTTGAGGAAGAGGAAAAAACAAGGTGAGCTCTATCTCTAATCTGCCTAGATAGTTTTCATTTCCAAGTTATAATATCTGATAGTGAATGTTCTTTCTGTTTTTTATTGGTTTATTTCTTGGTTATTTACTACTCTCACTTCAGAATGCTTGTTCATTCTTCTTACCTGCATTTCTCCCTCACTCCAATCAGGCAATGGGACTATTGACTGAGTACAAGAGCTTCTTCAGAAAACCCACGCTGCTTTTTCTAAATTGCAATTTTGTTCAAGGTAAAACCAGCCAAGCCGGAGACTACGACAACCCTTTTTGCAATATATAGTAGAGAGAATTCGGCCCTGCTACTATTGCTGGAGACTGTTTTGTCAATTAAATTATATTCTTCTATGATTTAGTGAAGTCGGGAGGAAAGTGTTGTGCAAAGGCAGAAGCTTTTGTAGTTGTGGTGTTCTTAATAATGGCACTGAAGGCCGAAAAACATAGATTTGGACAGGTTTTATCTGTGTAAAAAACACAAAAGAAGAGCTTTTGCATGATATTAAAAACAATGTTGGTTTGGTTCTAGAAAAACAAAGCAGTTTTCTGAACCCTGCTACTATCACTATGGTTGCTATTTTCATCTTTGTTGCAGAACAGTTCTCTCATGTTGTTTCTATTAGCTGCGAGGAACGTTGAGCTAGCTTTTGTCTTGAATCTCTTAGGTGTTATGTAGAGGTTGGACTTGCCAGTGAGCTAAATGGCCCGTTGGAACTGCTTGTTTGACATTTTAAAATGGTTTGGCGGTGCAGATAAGTTTGGCCACAACCCATTGGATTTAGATTTTAGGTGCCGTGTGAAACAATTTCTTAGGCAGGTTATTTTTTTATTAAGCAAGGCATATAGGTAGCATGGGGAACGATTTCTCGAGTAGGTTTATTTGTTTGTTATTATATTTGGGTACTTATTTCCTGATGTTTTTTAGGTTCTCTGTATAACATGGTAAAGTTGTTGGTACGATTTTGGAGGCAATACCCATCTCATTTTGTTTCTTGGTATAATTGCCTACCTAGGCATAAAAATGGGATCTGCACACCTCTTATTTAGATCCCTGGGTTCTCAGCCATGTTGACTTCTGAATAATTATTCATTGATGTTTTCTTATGTTCTTAGGAAAAAGGGTTTCCCGCCGCTTTATATTATAAAGCAACGATTTTCTTATGTTCTTTTGTTAGCACAGGTGCATTAGTTAGGTATGCATGTATGTAAGGAAAATTTGTTAGCGATGATTCAGTTGTTTTGGTTCAGTTTGAAGGGCTCTCTAGGATTAAGATCTTTAGTTTCATTAGAACTACTGAATTACTTTGCTTAGCTGCCTTGCCGCTGGTGGCAGGTTTTACTTTGTGAGGTGTAGGTTCTGCTGCCAGTGACACCTCATGAATTTATTTTTAATTTGAATTGGTAATCACACAATTGAATTTATATTTCTATCAGCATAATTTCATGTCCCCTTTCCTATTTTCTGCAGGTACACATGAATCTACGATCCAGATTCTAGCTACACCCTTTACTACAACAATCTCAGGCCTTACTAAAAAGTGTACTGCTTATATAGTTGATATCTTTAATTCATATGGTCGTCCGCTGGATGATCACTGGTCTTTGGTTCATATGGTCACTGGCTGGAAGCTTGCTATTATGTTTGGTTCATATGGTGGTCGACTGGAAGCTTGCGGTCTGAATGATCGCATTGTCTATGGCCGGCAATACACACTTTTCATTACTACCAGCCAGGTCTTCTCAGAGTGATTGAATAAATTCCATTCCTTTGTGCTGCATTTTACCTTCCATGGTTTTTGCTCAAAATGGCATAATATGCCACTTGCACCACCATTGGTCTTTGAAATTTAGTTACTCCAGTTTTCATAGATAACAATTGTGTAGTCTTTGTCCTTTCCACTTACCATTACCATTTTTGTGATGATACTTCAGTAGAAATTTGTTTGGTACTCATCTAAAAATAGATTCATAATGAGGTCACTTTTGCAATGCATGGGAGTTAGTTTTTTTTGCATCTGCGGTTATATATGTTTAGTCATTTGTATTGAAAAGTCAGTGCATCTTGGTTGTTTCTGTTGTTGATCCAGGAGGTTCTTGGTTGCTTCATATTTTTGCCACATGTGCAGTACTATAATATGCTAACCCATATAAACGATGAAGTATATTCTATTTCATAGATGAGCAAAGTTTGTTGCATTCATAGTATATATATGTTTTCTTATAAATATATGTATGCCATTAACTGCTATCATTGTGTTTTACAGGGGTTCACGGGCCATCATGATGATATACTTGGTTCTTTAAAGAAGAATGGTAAGAACTAACGAGGGTTGTCTTGTCCAAGAGCTCTGCCGCGATGGCATCGCCACTCAGTGATGCCTCAGCAGGAAGGCTAATCATGAGGTGCGACATGGGTGGCCTAAAAAGCTAATTTGGTGCCCTCTCTCTTTGCCTCTTGTTTCCTCCAGCACCTTGATTTTGATGGCTAATATATTGACTTTCTAAACATCTTTAATTTATAAGGAATGTAGTAGTTATATGCTTTTCATTTATGATAGAGATTGAACCTAGGTGTCTTGCTTGCTGCTTTGTAATATAAGCATGATATTTTTCTGCCGACTTTGTGGACAGGCTAACAATGAAAATTTTATCTGTAAAACTAGGTATACCAATCTTGTTATCACTTGTTCAGTCGTGTTCTAATTTATGCCTTTTCACCTGCATGTAGTGAGGAAGTGTGTGGAATTTAGGTGATGGTTTGAACAAATTACAATGATGTAGTCCTGCAGATCAGTACAGGTCACCGGCTTTATATTGTGGTCAGCGTGTTGTAAGTACTTTGGGAAACAAGTTCTGGGGTAAGTTTATCTGCTTGCTCATGCATTTTAATACTTGATTGATGTCCCGATAATTTGTGAAGTTACATGTACCATGTGATAAGCTGCACATCAAGGTTGCATAGCAGCTTGTTTGTTGCTTTTAGGATGTGCATGTACCCAGGTGGATCAAATACAGATACCAATCATATATTATTATTTTTACTCGTGTGTTTTTCTTGTGCCTGCCAACATTTCGAAAATTGATTATATCATTCAGATGTATTCAGGATGGGTTTCTGTGATCCAAAAAAATCATCTGGCATGGCTATCTTTTTACATACAAAACTAAGTGTGGAGCTGTGTATATGTTCATTGCTTTATTATCACATTGCATTTGTCGGAGGTGCGGTACTGATTTGAAGGAAATGCTTTTATATTTCCAAGTTCATCAACTACACAGCTTCTGATCCTAAAGCCTTTCTTTAAAAGGGGCTGGTCAATGCAGTTGTTACTTAAAATGGTCAGATATCTCTGATGTTAAATTCGTGGTTGATTGCTTATATCCAAAATAACTATGTTAGTACATTGAAGCCAATTTCTACATTGTTAGTGAAGTTGGCTAAATAGTTTTTGCGCCACTAAGATATATATGTGCACTGCATTCTAACCCTGTAAATTTGTTGTGCTATTAGTTTAATCCGGAATATAATTATGTTAGTACACTCTGCAATATAATTATGTTATATTCTGCTTTTGTCAGTTTGCTGGTCCATATTAATTTCCTCGAGCTTATTTTCACATCTCGTCATATTTACACCTCTCCGCCGACTGCCACCTATCATGGAGGGAGATGGCTTGGCCAGGCCGTCAACACCCATCGGCAACTTCCGGCAGGCGCCGTCCCGTTCTTCCTCCCCTTACTCTGATGCATTCATGGCCAAAATCATTAGCAGGGGCAAGAAGGTTAAGCACCAATTATGGTTAAAGCTTTGTCTCTTTTGTGTACTATGCGCTTGTCGGTCACCATTTAATTCAAATAATACGACTATTCCAATGCATCTTACTACGTGTGTATTTATGTGCATTGATATTTTCTCCTCCTTAGGCTCCAAATCGTTTGTGGGTCATAAATTATTGTGCATTATTGATGATTAATTTGCAATTTAAATGACAACAGGGCTGGGTTTTACAAGTGCAATGGCTTAAAATGTGACCTTCCAGTCAAGAAATTTCCTCAGTCAGAAGCTTATGTGAAGAATGATGTAATTAAGTTAGCAATTTACAGTTGTCTTTGATCATTGTAACTGAATTGTCAATTTCAAGTTCTCTCGAATAGTGAGTTACTCCCGCAATTTTACAATAGAGATAATTTGTCAAAATTTTGTTTTTGTGATGTTTGTGGTCTTCTCTTTTCTTTTTCTTGATTTGTATTGGATATGCTACTCGCATATTTGAACATGCATAGGGCCTCTCAGTCTTTAACCCTAACTATAAAAATCCATTGATGGAAGCCTGGGGAGGGCCGAGATGAACATCCGGCTCCCTCGGTCTAAGCCATCGAAATGGTAGGGACGACGTTTCCATGTCATCTACTCCAGCAGCCTAACAAGGCTTTTAAAAACGATGGATACTTTGCTCCCAAGGCCGCAAAATGATCAAAGTGATGTCTACGACCTCCTCCTAGATGTATTAATCTCAATCTCATGTTTGGTTTTCTTCCCTTTTCTCTTCTAATGATGTAATTTCTTTTACTAAGATAACACCATGTTTGTTGTAATGCCTTATTTGATGTAAGATCCCTTTTCTATTTTGAATGAATTTACTGCATATATTTCTTATTTGGTTTAGTTCATCATTCAGAGAAGATGGAATATTTTTGTCCTTCACAGGTTAAATGAGCATTGCGAAGTCCTTCACAGGTTAAATGAGCATTGCGTAAAAGTATGTATAATAATAATCATACTGAGAGAGGGGTATGCTTCTCTCTCTCTCTCTCTGGGCAAATGTTACTTTAGACAACATGTACTAAGAAATAAAAACTCTGGAAATGTGTTTGAATCGCACAAAAATAATCGATAGTTCTTATTCATACTTGAAACATGTGAGGCTCTGCAAATTAAACCATGTTTTTTTTCAAGGCGCATATGGATTTAGCAGATGACAACTAAATCGACTGTATATACATGGCCTGTCCTTAGTAAAAGAAACTATTTTCATCGCGAACATGGCTTTGGTTGAAGGTTCTTGCAGCATGAAACTATTTTCATCGACAACATGTCTTTAGCAGGTCTCTGCGCCATTTGGCGCAACGGGTCAACTAGTATAGCAGAAGATGGCCATCGGAGAGCCAACAGGGGGCCAGTGGCGTGGGCGCCCAGGGGGTAGGGCGCGCCCCACCCTCGTGGCTGTGTGGGTCCCCTCCGTGAACTTCTTCCGCTCAATATTTGTTATTATTTCCAAAAATGACTTTCGTGGAGTTTCAGGACTTTTGGAGTTGTGCAGAATAGGTCTCTAATATTTGCTCCTTTTCTAGCCCAGAATCCCAGCTGCCGGCATTCTCCCTCCTTATGTAAATCTTGTAAAATAAGAGAGAATAGGCATAAGTATTGTGACATAACATGTAATAACAGCCCATAATGCAATAAGTATCGATATAAAAGCATGATGCAAAATGGACGTATCAACTCCCCCAAGCTTAGACCTTGCTTTTCCTCAAGCGGAAGCCGATAATGATAAATATGTCCCCATGTTTAGAGGTAGAGGTGTCGATAAAATAAAATACGGACATGAAGGCATCATGATTATTCTCATAACAGCAACATACATAGATATTGTCATATGATTTCTTATGCTCAAGTAATAATACATTCACAATGCAGAAGTATGAATCAGAAACTTTATTGAGAACCAACAAACTATAATCTCGGTCATTGAAGCAATTGCAATTTATCATAACATCAGAAAGAGTCTATGTCAGAGCTTAATAGCAAGTCCACATACTCAACTATCATTTAATATTTCATAATTGCTAACACCAACGCAATACTTGTGGTTACAGAGTTTTAATCCGACACAGAGAAAGATAGGGGCTTATAGTTTTGCCTTCCAACCTTTTATCTCAAGGGTAATGTCAACAATAATAACTCATGCTCCCCTACATCCAATTAGATATATCTATCAGGATCTTTCCAACACCATGTGCTTGCCAAAGGATAAAGTGTAAAAAGGAAAGGTGAAGACCACCATGACTCTTGTATAAGGTAGAAGATAATAATAAAAGATAGGCCCTTCGCAGAGGGAAGCAGAGGTTGCCATGCGCTTTTATGGTTGGATGCACAAAATCTTAATGCGAAAGAACGTCACTTTATATTGCTCCTTGTGATATGAACCTTTATTATGCAGTCTGTCGCTTATATTTCTTCCACATCACAAGATAGTATAAAGCTTATTTCCTCCACACCAATCAATCATACATATTTAGAGAGCATTTTTTATTGCTTTGCATCGATGACAACTTACTTGAAGGATCTTACTCAATCCATAGGTAGATATGGTGGATGTCGCTGTCAAAACCGGAGGATCTCGGGTAGGGGGTCCCGAACTGTGCGTCTAAGGCGGATGGTAACAGGAGGCAGGGGACATGATGTTTACCCAGGTTCGGGCCCTCTCGATGGAGGTAATACCCTACTTCCTGCTTGATTGATCTTGATGATATGAGTAGTACAAGAGTTGATCTACCACGAGATCGTAGAGGCTAAACCCTAGAAGCTAGCCTATGGTATGATTGTTGTCCTCTGGACTAAACCCTCCGGTTTATATAGACACCGGGAGGGCTAGGGTTACACAGAGTCGGGTACAACGGAGGAGATCAACAAATCAGGATCGACAAGCATGCCTTCCACGCCAAGGAGAGTCCCATCCGGACCCGGGACGAAGTCTTCAATCTTGTATCTTCATAGTCCAACAGTCCGGCCAAAGGTTATAGTCCGGCTGTCCGGATACCCCCTAATCCAGGACTCCCTCAGTAGCCCCTGAACCAGGCTTCAATGACGATGAGTCCGGCACGCAGATTGTCTTCGGCATTGCAAGGCGGGTTCCTCCTCCGAATACTTCGTAGAAGATTTTGAACACAAGGATAGTGTCCGGCTCTGCAAAACTAGTTCCACATACCACCGCAGAGAGAATAATATTTCCACAAATCCAATCTGCTGACACACTTGATATCATGACATCATACCACGGCCCGGTCATTATTCGAACCGTTTTTCTCAACCAGCCTTGGCGCATATCACGAGGCGGTTTCCTTGGCACGTCTTGTCGAAGCAGAGATCGTGTCCCCTTATCACGGGATTCTCATCAATATGGGCGTGGGTAACCCAACCGCGCCATCAATTACAGCGCTTGGGGAATGAGCGAGTTTACCAGGCTAGTGGGGGCGTATAGTTTCGTACGCCTTTATAAAGGGATAAGGGTTCACCTTTTTTACCCACGCCTTCTTCCTCCTTGCTCATCCATTCTCGCGCACGCGAGCTCCAACACCCAAGTTCACACCTTCCTCCTCACACCGCTCCAATCATGTTCGGAGCGAGAGGCAAGTGGATGAAATCCTCCGTCACGGAGGAGGACATCAAAAAGCTGCGGGGAGCCGGATACTTGGCAGCGGATATCGCGCACCGGCTGCCCAACGTGGGGCAGATCGTCCCTACCCCAGAACCTTATGAGAGGGTAGTTTTCCTCACCCACTTCGTCCGCGGACTGGGGTTTCCCCTTCACCCATTCGTCTGCGGCCTCATGTTCTACTACGGGCTGGACTTCCATGATACGGCCCCAAATTTTATCCTCAACATCTCGGCGTTTATCGTCGTGTGCGAGGCCTTCCTCCGCGTCGAGCCCCACTTCGGCCTATGGCTGAAGACCTTCAATGTCAAACCGAAGGTAGTAGGCGGCCAGCAAGCGGAATGCGGAGGCGCCATGGTGGGCAAAATGCCCAATGTTACATGGCTCGAGGGCTCCTATGTGGAGACCATAAAGGGGTGGCAATCAGGTTGGTTCTACATCACCGAGCCGCGCGACACCAACTGGGTGGCGGCCCCCAAGTTCCGATCCGTAATCCCCATGCGGTATGGCTCACCTCCTGGAAAGAGAAGGGCATGTCCTGGGGTTCATCGGTGGAGCTGGCCGGACTCCAGAAATGTATCCGGAACATGATAAGCAAGAAACTCAAGCTTGTCAACGTGGTCCAGGTCATGCTCTTCCGCTGGATCCTCCAGTGTCAACAACGGGCGTTCAATTTATGGGAGTTCGACCCGGCCCAGCACCAGACTCTGCGCGAGCTCTTTGACACGACGCACAAGGACGTCTGGAGGGTGTTGTTCAAGGGCGCCGAGGTCCCCCCTTCCCTTACCGAGGACCGCGGACTTAGCGCGAAGCGCCCTGCGAATCCGGTAAGTTCTCTACACCTTATAGGGTATTTACTTTCCCCAGTTTAATCATGTGCGGGATCTGAGCTCCCATGCCTTTGACAGGACTGGGTGGAGACAGCGGAGCAGATCGACTGCCCGGCCCCCCTGCCCAAGATCCAGCCGACGCTCTCATAACGGAGATGCTGACTCCGGCACCTTATGAGGTGCCGGAGAAGAAGACCAAGAAGAAGGCCACGGGGACCCGAAAGGGTTCCCGGCGTTAGGTGATATCAGACTCATCGTCCGATAACTCCGAGGCGCACTCCTCTCGTGAAAACAAGGAGGAGGAAGATGAAGGTTCTCTCCCTCCAGCCGGGGGAGACAAGAAAAGGAAGGTCGCCCCAATCGGGGAGGCCGAAGGGTCCAAGAAGGGAAGGCCTCTCCTTCCGGACTGTTCCACGACCGCCACTCATAGCGAAGACGAGTGGTTGCCCAGGGACAAGCCCCTGGCGAAGTCGTAAGTATTCGGATACCAGAGTAATTCATGGTATGCTTTTATTGCACTGCTTCTCCTTACGCCGAATATGATTATGCAGTCTGTCCCGAGCCCGCATCGACGTATCTTTGTCGGACGGTTCTTTGGACCCGTCGGATATGAATAGCGATTCACTTCCGACCGCTTCCTCCCCTCGCCCTACGGACAACGTCGAGGTGTTGTCTCAAAGGGCACTGAGCCGAGGGGAGGTAGTCCTTGAGGCGCCTCAAGGCGACCTTCCGGGCCCTGGGTGCAAGGGGGGCCAGACTCCCACGGGCTCCAAGTTCGGCCCCCAGCCGAACACCGCGCCGGAACCACCCGTGGTCCCGGACTCTGGGAGGCGGCCCCCTGTCAAGAGGGGCAAGCCGCGTGCCGGTGACCTCTATCCAGGACAACTTGCTGGAAGCGCTTCGCGGCGCTTCCATCGACGAAGAGCACCGCACTATCATGAGTGCGGTGATCAAGAAGGTTTAGTCCGCCAAGAGCGGACTAACTGAAGCCTGTGCCAGCCTCCTAACAGGCTTTGAGGTGAGTAATTGAAATGTGGGAAAATATTACCGCATAGATAGTAGCCCCTGATGCTCTGTTTGGCGTTCGTGAAGAAAAGCCGAATAGTGGATCAAATAATAACTGCAGGAGTCTAATCCAAATATGTCTATATGCGTATGCAGGCTTCACTTCTGGCCGCTGCCGCACGTACTGCGGAGGTTGTCGCACTGAAGCAGGGCCTCGACCGGTCCGAGGAAGAGCTCGGCCTTGCCAAGAGGCAGCTCGAGGAGAACAAAGGTAAGCAATACCTTGTCTATATATAAAGAAGAGATTTAGTTGAAAAATAATAGGATCATCATGAATGTGCCAGGGACCACAACCAAAGTGGCGACCCTGACGCAGGCGCTGTCCGAGGCCGAAAACAAAGCGGCCAAGGAGCGCACCGAGCGAGAAAAACAAGAGGCCCGAGTAGGCGAGGTACAGCAAGAGCTCCAGGCACTCATGAAGAAGCACGAGTCCTTGGAACTTGACTCTAAGACGCGAGAGTCCGAGCTTGCCAAGGCCCTCGAAAGCGCAAAACATGCCAAGGCCGAAGCCCAAAAGGCCCTCCAGGAAATTGAGGTGGTGAAGAAGATAGCGGCGGGTAAGGCATTCATTATGCAAAGCAAGCATGTGAAAGAAAATTTCTTTTTACTTACCCGAGTTTGGAGCTCTCCAGGGGCGTTCGCAGATCTGCCCCATAGTGTGTCTGATGCCGCGGAGTTCTACCGGGCCGAGGAGGGGAGCTCGACAGAGAAGGTGTTCTGGTCTCAGTATACTGGGACCAAACACCCAATGCCCTTGAGCGATCAGCTGAATCAACTGGTCGAGCTCCACAAGGCGGCCGAACAGGCCATGAAGGGCCTTATAGTCCAGATGTGGCCGGGCGATTCCCTTCCCAACAGCTACTTCGGCCTGGTGAGGCGGCTTGTGGATGCCTGCCCACGGCTGGAAGTCATAAAGCGGTCCATCTGCATCGAAGGTGCACGCAGGGCTTTGCCCGTCTTGAAGGTGCATCTGGCGAAGATGGACGCCGATAAGCCAGTGAAGGAGGGGCCACCGCAGGGCAAGGAGCATCGCCACCCGAAATGTATTATGAGGGTGTCCTGAAGGGTCCCCGTCTTGTGGCAGACGAGTGTACCAAAGATGTAATTTTTGAATGAACTTGCTCATGTGATCCTGTATTATGAAAACTAGTTCATTTGCGCTATGCAACGCTTTTGTATTTAAAATATTACCTTCTGTGCTGCCGTTTATGAAATCTGAGAGTTGGCTAGTCGTCGGCTTCTGCCCCCATGCAGCTAGTGCTGGGGTGTTCAGGATAAATCTGAGCACTCTTTTTCCCATTTTTGGGTCCTTCGAGGGAGGTGCTTAGCGCAACGAACCAGGCAATCGGACCATAATGCTTTATCACTCTCACTTAGCCATAGAAGTCTACAATTTTAAATTTTGGCGAAGCCCCTAGTATTCGGAAGGCCGAATTTGGGGCACTATACACGCCTAAGTCAGACAAGGCCGACTCCTCGCCCGAAGCGGAAAAAGTCTTTAGGGACTTGAGACCTCTCGAACAGCGACCAGCTCTCGCCTCATCATGACAGTCAGTTTTAGCTTTCTCTACTGAGGTGCTCGTCCGGAAGAATCGGGACACAATCGCAGTAGTTCTCCCAGTGCTACCTTAGCCGATATAGCGGAACGTAAGGTACCAAAACATGGGAGCCGGGCAAACCCAACTATTGACCCAAGACATGATTCAGAGCTGATGCATATAATGCTATAAGTTCGGGGTGCCGCACTGTCGAAAGTGTTTGGACTTCTCACGCTGTATTATGGGGTGTACGGAAGCCCCTGGTGTACTGGCCGTACCAGAATGTACGGGTGCTAATTGTCATAAATGAACATGAATATAAGAAAGGAAAGAGAATGCGATAATAGACTAGTGCTATGCATTGTTTATTCAAAAAATGCTTCAAAGCGTACTGATATAAGTAGTGCGATAAGAAAAAAATAGGACTATTTGACATGTCCCATCCAAGGGCAAGCTGCGGACTGGTATTTAAAGCAGGTATTTCACTCTTTATCAGAGACCACCTGGGGATTCCATTGTACGACGTAGCTTCCTGCCTCCTTGGTTGTTGTATCATGTGTCCGGCAATCGTACTACCGGATAGGGCTTCCAGAGAGTAAAGTCCTGAAAGAGAGAGAATGATAAAGGTAGTAAGCCCCTAGTGTAGTTGAGCCGCATTGTGGGACGTGTCATGATCGTACCCTCCGCCTGTGCCCATGGTATTTTCAATGCATAATTATGTACGTGCGGCACGGATTTCGCCCGTTTGACTGAGATTAGGGCGGGGGCCGAATTGCTAGGCGAGCTCTGAACGTGCCAGACGATTCTGTTGCAGTTTAATCTGGACGCGCTTGACGGTGTCCAGGGGCTTTATCACCGAACTGGTGGATTGCCTTAAGAGGCTGCTTTGTGCTTCTGTTGCGAGGGCCGCAGTGTGCTCCTCCGAACGGAGCGAGCGCTCTGTGTTTCCATTGACTGTGATGACCCCCCTAGGTCTTGGAATCTTGAGCTTCAGGTATGCGTAATGCGGTACCACATTGAATCTTGCAAATGCGGTGCGCCCGAGCAGTGCGTGATAGCCGCTGCGAAACGGGACGATATCGAAGATTAACTCCTCGCTTCGGAAGTTGTCCTGAGATCCGAAGACCACTTCCATTGTGATTGAGCCCGTGCAATGGGCGTCTACACCTGGGATGACGCCTTTAAAGGTCGTTTTTGTGGGTTTGATCCTCGAGGGGTCTATAACCATTTTGCGCACTGTATCCTGATAAAGCAGGTTCAGGCTGCTGCCGCCGTCCATAAGGACTCGAGTGAGGTGAAATCCGTCAATTATGGGGTCTAAGACCAATGCGGCAGATCCACCATGACGGATACTAGTGGGGTGGTCCCTGTGATCGAAGGTGATCGGACAAGAGGACCATGGGTTGAACTTTAGGGCGATGGGCTCCATCGCATATATGTCCCTTAGTGCACGCTTCCGTTCCCTCTTGGGGATGTGGGTTGCGTATATCATGTTCACCGTCCTCACTTGCGGGGGGGGGGGAACATCTTCTGTCCTCCCGTGTTTGGCGGTCGGGGCTCCTCCTCGTCGTCGCTGTGCAGCCCCTTGTCCTTCTTTTCGGCATTTAACTTGCCGGCCTGCTTGAACACCTGGCATTCTCTGTTGGTGTGATTGGTTGGCTTATTGGTCGTGTCGTGTATTTGACACGAGCGATCGAGTATGCGGTCCAAACTGGATGGGCCCGGAGTGCTTCTTTTGAATGGCTTTTTCTGCTGACCGGGTTTAGAGCCTCTGAATCTGGCATTGACTGTCGTATCCTCGGCGTTATCGCCATTGTTGCGGCGCTTGTGTTTGCTGCGACGTGGTCTACCGTTATTGTCCTTGGTGTCCGAAGTGCCAAGGTTCCTTGATATGTTGTTGCTACGAGCCAGCCAGGTATCCTCTCCGCGCAAAAGCGGGTCATGAGTGTCGTGAGGGCTGCCATAGACTTTGGCTTTTCCTGGCCGAGGTGCCGGGCGAGCCACTCGTCACGGATGTTATGATTAAATGCCACTAAGGCCTCTGCATCCGGACAGTCAACAATTTGATTTTTCTTGGTTAGGTACCGTGTCCAGAATTTCCTGGGGGATTCCCCTGGCTGCTGAATTATGTGGCTCAAGTCATCGGCATCTGGTGGTCGCACATAAGTTCCCTGGAAGTTGTCGAGGAATGCATCTTCCAGATCCTCCCAACAGCCAACGGAGTCTGCTGGCAAGCTATTTAGCCAATGCCGAGCTGGTCCTTTGAGTTTTAGTGGGAGGTACTTGATGGCATGTAGATCGTTACCGCGGGCCATGTGGATGTGGAGGAGGAAGTCCTTGATACATACCGCGGGATATGTTGTACCATCATACTATTCGATATTTATGGTTTTAAAGCCCTCTGGGAATTCATGATCCATTACTTCGTCCGTGAAGCATAGGGGGTGTGCGGCGCCTCTGTGCTGGGCTATATTGCGACACGGCTCATATGAGGCCTGCCTGCTGTGTTCGTCCTGGTCGGATTTACTTTTACTGTATCTGGCGTGACGGTCATCGTCCCGCGCAGGGGCGCGCCCTCGTGATCCGTAGATCGATCTTGCATGTTTTGCCCTGTCTTCCAATACGTCTCGCAGATCTCGCGTGTTTCCCGGTGCCTTGGTATTTTTGTTTGAGTGGAGGCGGGGTGCGGGCTGAGCTTCTGGCTGAAATGCCTCTCTGTCTCGGCCACGAGGTGGCCGATCAGCCGCGTCGTACGCTGGTGATGTAGGTTTCAACGCTTCCTCCCCAAGTCGGGGTAGCAACCTGCGCTTTGGGTAACCCTTGGAGGGGCATTCGAGTTCATATTCCTCGGCCGCAAGGACTTCAGTCCATCTGTCTGCTAGCAAATCTTGATCGGCTCGAAGCTGTTGTTGCTTTTTCTTCAGGATATTTGCTGTGGCTATAAGCCGGCGCTTAAAACGCTCCTGCTCGACGGGATCCTCAGACACGACAAATTCTTTGTCATCGAGGCTCACCTCGTCTTCAGAGAGAGGCATGCAATTGTCATCCTCCGCTTCTCCCTCTGCCGCTCGCTCAGGAGGGCTGGCTTGTTCATCCTTCGGCTCTGAATCTTGCTGGAGGGGATTGTCGTCATCTTCGGCACTGTCCGGAGTGTTGTTATCTTCTGTGCCGGTATCACCACTTTTGCTGTGGCGAGACTTAGAGCGGCGGCGCTGACGTTGGCGCTTGGGTTGCTTCTTGGAGGGTCATCCTCCGCTGTCTTGTCGCCATTGCCTTCTCTGGGTGTATCCACCATATATATATCATATGATGAGGTGCCGGTCCAGTGCCCCGTGGGCAGTGGTTCCTGTTCATCTCCTTCATCATTGCCCATGCCATCGATTTCTTCGGAGTCGAAATCGAGCATGTCGGTTAAATCATCGACAGCGGCTACTAAGTGGGTGGTGGGTGGGTAGTGAATTTCTTCGTCATCCGCATCCCATTCTCGCCGGACATAGTTCGGCCAAGGTTCTCCTGACAAGGAGAGAGACCTTAACGAGTTTAGTACATCACCGAAGGGCGAGTGCTGAAAGATGTCCGCGGAGGTGAACTCCATGATCGGCGCCCAATCGGATTCGATAGGTATGGGCGCAGGCGATTCGGAGTCCGTGGCCAGAGACGAGTCCAGTGGTTCGGCGTCACAGCTCTCGTGAGGGGTAAGGTCAGTATTCGTCTCTATTGCCACTGAGGGTGCGGCCTCCAAGGCGGGGTCTATCCGTCCATCCTCGGATGGCACAATCTGTTCCGGATTGAAGGCCGGAGTAGTTGCTGGCGTGATTTCCCAAACACTGTCCGGCGACAGAGCTACATCATGCTCATCGTGATCGTGCGGCACACCTGGAATGGGCTCGAATCCATCAAATATCAAGTCTTCACGAATATCAGTAGTGTAATTTAAGTTTCCAAACCTGACCTGGTGGCCAGGGGCGTAGCTCTCGATCTGCTCCAGATGGCCAAGCGAGTTAGCCCGCAGAGCGAAGCCGCCGAATACAAAGATCTGTACGGGGAGGAAGACCTCATCCCGGACCGCATCATTACCGATGATCGAAGGAGCCATCAAGCCTTACGGTGACGGCACAGTGGAACTCTCAATGAAAGCACCAATTTCGGTGTCAAAACGGGCGGATCTCGGGTAGGGGGTCCCGAACTGTGAGTCTAAGGCGGATGGTAACAGGAGGCAGGGGACACGATGTTTACCCAGGTTCGGGCCCTCTCGATGGAGGTAATACCCTACTTCCTGCTTGATTGATCTTGATGATATGAGTAGTACAAGAGTTAATCTACCACGAGATCGTAGAGGCTAAACCCTAGAAGCTAGCCTTTGGTATGATTGTTGTCCTACGGACTAAACCCTGCGATTTATATAGACACCGGAGGGGGCTAGGGTTACACAGAGTCGGTTACAAGGGAGGAGATCTACATATCCGTATCGCCAATCTTGCCTTCCACGCCAAGGAGAGTCCCATCCGGACACGGGACAAAGTCTTCAATCTTGTATCTTCATAGTCCAACAGTCCGGCCACAGGATATAGTCTGGTTGTCCGGATACCCCCTAATCGAGGACTCCCTCAGTGGACTCTCATGGCAAAACTGGTTTAAGGGTTTTGGAAGCACAAGTAGTATTTCTACTTGGTGCTGAGAATTTGGCTAGCATGAGGGGGAAAGGCAAGCTCAACATGTTGGATGATCCATGACAACATACTTTATCTCAGATATAAGAAAACATAACCCATTACGTTGTCTTCCTTGTCCAACATCAACTCTTTAGCATGTCATATTTTAATGAGTGCTCCCAATCATAAAAGATGTCAATGATAATATATTTATATGTGAAACCTCTCTTTCCTTGTTACTTCCTATTAATTGCAACGATGACCAAAGCTATGTTTGCCAACTCCCAATAACTTTTAATCATCATACTCTTTCTATGTAAAGTCATCACTCTCGATAAGATCAATATGAACTCTTTATTTCTTTTTATTCTTTTTCTCTTTTCTTTTTATTCACTCAGGATCATGGCAAAATAATCAAGCCCTTGACTCAACACTAATCTTTATTATATAGCTCACAGACTCGATTACATGGAGAGATCATAAAGCAAAAACTCAAAACTAGATCATGCCATAAACTTTATTCTACTAGATCAAGATACTACTAATGGGATCAAACTAAGAAAAACGGTAAAGATAGGAGATGTGGTTGTGATACGATACCGGGGCACCTCCCCCAAGCTTGGCAGTTGCCAAGGGGAATGACCATACCCATGTGATTATGTCTCCTTTGTTGGCGAAGAAGGTGGAGGTGTTGTTGATGATGCGGGCTTGTCGTCCATGTTCCAAGCCATAGGCTCACCATCATAGAAGGATGATCGAGTCTCCGAGATCCTCAAATCTGCAGCCAAACTCATCCTTTTGAATATATATCCATACTCCCAGTTTTGGTTTTGCAGGTCATAGATTTGGGCTTGAAGGTGCTCGATCTTCTCGTGAAGCTTGAAGATGGCCTCCCCGATGTTGTCGGCATCCAGCTTGTGTTTGTTGGTGAACTCTGCGATCATCAAGTGGTTGGAGTTGAGTCCACATTCCACCATTCCCTGGCACTTGAAAACTTGTTACTCCATTGCTTCGAGCCTCGTCTCCATGCTTCCGGTCCCCTTTGGTCCCTCAGCATCACGGATGAGCAGCAACCCGTCACGCATCTCAATGGTTTGAGGGTGTCACAGCACCTCCGCGAGGTAAGGGTTGATGACCTTCTCGAAGAACTTGTCCTTGGAGGAACTTGGGGACGTCATGATAATCTAGATCTGTCAAAAAAATAGCTCGAAACAAGAACAAAGGATAATTGCGTGATACAGGAGTCAAAACCTCCGGGAGGTTATATAATGATTTTTTACCGACCAGAATACGTATCGTGCAAGAAAACGGAGTCTGGAAGGCACACTAGGTGGCCACGAGGTTGGGTGGCACGCCCTCCACCCTCGTGGGGCCCTCGTGTCCTTCCCGGCCTGCTACTTATTTTTCTATTTTTCTAAATATTCCAAAACGGAGAAATATTGCCTTAAAAACTGTTTTGGAGTCGGTTTACTTACCGTACCACATACCTATTCCTTTTCGGAGTTCTGGAAAGTGTCTCTTATGTATTCCTCCGGGGTTACGGTTTCAATAACATTGGTTTCAACATTTATAGGATTACATGAGATAAAGTGTTTGATTCTTTGACCGTTTACCACCTTCGGATTTGTGCCTTCGAAGTTGTTGATTTTTATGGCACCGGAACGATAGACCTCCTTGATAACGTAAGGGCCTTCCCATTTATAGAGAAGTTTTCCTGCAAAAAATCTTAAATGAGAGTTGTATAGCAATACATAATCACCTATGTTAAACTCACGCTTTTGTATCCTTTTGTCATGCCATCTTTTAACTTTTTCTTTAAACAACTTGGCAATTTCATAAGCTTGGGTTCTCCATTCATCAAGTGAGCTAATATCAAATAACCTCTTTTCACCGGCAAGTTTGAAATCGTAGTTGAGCTCTTTAATAGCCCAATATGCCTTATGTTCTAGTTCGAGAGGTAAGTGACATGCTTTTCCATAAACCATTTTATACGGAGACATACCCATAGGATTTTTATATGCAGTTCTATAGGCCCATAATGCATCATCAAGTTTCTTGGACCAATTCTTTACGGATCTATTGACAGTCTTTTGCAAAATTAATTTGAGTTCTCTATTACTCAATTCTACTTGACCACTAGACTGTGGGTGATAAGGAGATGCAATTCTATGATTAACATCATATTTAGCAAGCATTTTACGGAAAGCACCATGAATAAAATGTGAACCACCATCAGTCATTAAATATCTAGGGACTCCAAACCTCGGAAAAATAACTTCTTTAAGCATTTTAATAGAAGTGTTATGATCAGCACTACTAGTTGGAATAGCTTCTACCCACTTAGTAACGTAATCAACAAAGAACTAAAATATGTGTATAACCATTAGAGGCAGGAAAAGGTCCCATATAATCAAAGCCCCAAACATCAAATGGTTCAATAACAAGTGAATAATTCATAGGCATTTCTTGACGTCTACTAATATTACCAATTCTTTTACATCCATCACAAGATAAGACAAACTTACGGGCATCCTTGAAGAGAGTAGGCCAATAAAAACCGGATTGCAATACCTTATGTGCAGTTCTATCTCCAGCGTGGTGTCCTCCATAAGCTTCGGAGTGACACTTGCGTAGGATCTATTCCTGTTCATGCTCGGTACACAACATCTAATAACACCATCTAATCCTTCTTTATAAAGATGTGGGTCATCCCAAAAGTAATGTCTCAAATCATAGAAAAACTTTTTCTTTTGCTGGTATGTGAAACTAGGTGGTGTAAATTTAGCAACAATATAATTACCATAATCAGCATACCATGGAGTACTACGAGAAGTACTTATAACATTTATTTGTTCATCAGGAAAACTATCATCAATAAGTAGTGGGTCATCAAGAACATTTTCTAACCTAGACAAGTTGTCTGCAACGGGGTTCTCAGCTCCTTTTCTATCAACAATATGCAAATCAAATTCTTGTTGCAAGAGGACCCATCTTATAAGTCTAGATTTAGCATCTTTCTTTTCCATCAGATATTTAATAGCAGCATTATCAGTGTGAATAGTTACTTTAGAATCAACAATATAAGGTATGAACTTATCACAAGCAAACACAACTGCTAAGAATTCTTTTTCAGTAGTAGCATAATTTCTTTGAGCATTGTCTAGAGTCTTACTAGCATAATGGATAACATTTAATTTCTTATCAACTCTTTGCCCTAGAACAGCACCTACAACATAATCACTAGCATCACACATAATTTCAAAGGGTAAATTCCAATCGGGTGGCTGAACAATAGGTGCAGAGATCAATGCTTTCTTAAGTATTTCAAATGCTTCTACACAATCATCATCAAAGACAAATGGTATATCTTTTTGTAATAAATTAGTCAGAGGCCGAGAAATTTTTGAGAAGTCCTTAATGAACCTCCTATAAAATTCGGCGTGACCAAGGAAACTTCTTATACTTTTGATGTCGTTGGGACATGGCATATTTTCAATAGCGTCAACCTTGGCTTTATCAACTTTAATACCTCTTTCAGAAACTTTATGCCCCAAGACAATACCTTTAGTAACCATAAAGTGGCACTTTTCCCAATTCAAGCCAAGATTAGTTTATTCACATCTCTGCAAAACTCGATCAAGGTTGCTCAAGCAATCATCAAAAGAGGATCCATAGACGGAAAAGTCATCCACGAAAACCTCACAAATCTTTTCACAAAAGTCAGAGAATATATCCATCGTGCATCTTTGAAAGGTAGCAGGTGCATTGCATAAACCAAAAGGCATAAGTCTATAAGCAAAAGTACCAAAAGGGCATGTAAAAGTAGTCTTTGATTGATCTTTAGTCGACATGTATTTGAGAGAATCCAGAGTAACCATCTAGAAAGCAATAATGTGTATGTTTGCATAATCTTTCTAGCATTTGATCAATAAAAGGTAAGGGATAATGATCCTTTTTAGTAGCCTTGTTTAATTTACGGAAATCAATTACCATCCTATAACCTATAATAATTCTTTGCGGAATCAATTCATCTTTATCATTAGGAACAACAGTAACACCTCCCTTCTTAGGGACACAATGGACAGGACTTACCCACTGACTATCAGCAATGGGATAGATTATACCTGCCTCCAGAAGCTTTAGTATTTCTTTTCTTACCACTTCTTTCATTTTAGGATTCAGCCGTTGTTGATGATCATGAACCGGCTTGGCATCTTCTTCCAAATTTATTTTATGTTGACATAGAGTGGGACTAATGCCCTTAAGATCATCAAGTGTATATCCAATAGCAGCATGGTGCTTCTTCAGAGTTTTCAATAATCTCTCTTCTTCATGCTCTGAAAGGTTAGCACTAATAATAACAGGATATATCTTCTTTTCATCAAGATAAGCATATTTAAGATTATCAGGCAACGGTTTAAGCTCAAACACGGGATCACCCTTGGGTGGAGGGGGATCCCCTAGGATTTCAACAGGCAAATTATGTTTCAGAATAGGTTCCTGTTTAAAGAATACTTCATCTATTTCCCTTCTTTCATTCATAAACATATCATTTTCATGGTCTAGCAAATATTGTTCTAAAGGATCACTAGGAGGTACGGCAATAGAAGCAAGACCAATAATTTCATCCTTAAAAGGCAATTCTTCTTCACGGTGTTGTCTACTAAATTTAGAGAAATTAAACTCATGAGACATATCACCCAAACCAATAGTAACAACATTCTTTTCACAGTCTATCTTAGCATTAACGGTGTTCAAGAAGGGTCTACCAAATATAATGGGACAAAAGCTATCTTGTGGGGAACCAAGAACAAGAAAATCAGCAGGATATTTAGTTTTCCCACACAAGACTTCAACATCTCTAACAATTCCCTGCTATGGATATAGTATCTCTATTGGCAAGTTTAATTGTAACATCAATACCTTCTAACTCAGCAGGTGCAATTTCATGCTTAATTTCTTCAGATAAAGTATGCGGTATAACACTAGCACTAGCACCCATATCACATAAGCCATGATAACAATGATCTCCTATTTTAACAGAAATAACAGGCACGCCTACCACAGGTCTATGTTTATCGTTAGCACAAGGTTTGGCAATTCTAGCGGTTTCACCGCAGAAATGAATAACATGCCCATCAATATTATCAGACAAGAGACCTTTAACAATAGAAATATTAGGTTCAACTTTAACTTGCTCAGGAGGTGTATAAGTTCTAATATTGCTTTTACGAACCACAGTTGAAGCTTTAGCATGATCCTTTATTCTAACAGGAAAAGGTGGTTTCTCATCATAAGAAGTAGGAACAACAGGATCATTATAAGTGACAATCTTTTCTTCAACTTTAGTAGGTGTAGCTACTTTTACTTCTATGGGAGGATGATATTTAAACCACTTCTCCTTGGGGAGATCAACATAAGTAGCAAAAGATTCACAAAAAGAAGCTACTATCTCAGAGAAAAGTCCATATTTAGTGCTAAACTTACGGAAAATATCGGTATCCATAAAGGATTTAACACAATCAAACTTAGATGTCATACCTGACTCCTTACCTTCATCGAGGTCCCAATCTTCAGAGTTGCATTTAATTCTATCCAATAAAATCCATTTGAATTCAATAGTCTTCATCATAAAAGAGCCAGCACAAGAAGTATCAAGCATGGTGCGATTGTTTTCAGAAAGCCGAGCATAAAATTTTTGAAGAATTAATTCTTTTGAGAGATCATGATTGGGGCATGAATATAGCATTGATTTAAGCCTCCTCCAAGCTTGAGCGATGCTTTCTCCTTCGCGAGGCCAAAAATTATATATATAATTGCGATCACGATGAACAAGATGCATAGGATAATACTTCTGATGAAATTCCAATTTCATTCATTTATAGTTCCATGATCCCGTGTCATCACATAGCCTATACCATGTCGATGCATCTCCCTTCAAAGATAAAGGGAAGAACTTCTTCTTAACAACATCATCGGGTATACCTGCAAGCTTAAATAATCCACAAAATTCATCCACATAAACTAGATGTTCATCAGGATGCTTTGTTCCATCTCCTGTAAAAGTATTAGCTAGCAGTTTTTCTAACATACACGAAGGAACTTCAAAGGGAACATTTTCATTTTCAGTATGTTCAGTAGGTTGAGGAGCAACTCTTTTATCTACTGGTCGGGGTGAAGATACCCCGAACAAGCCCCTCAAAGGATTACTTTCCATAGTAACAAGTGACAGTAAATTTCAGCACACTATATAAATTTTTTCCTTACCGATTTCCACCTACCAAAAGAGCTTCACTCCCCGGCAATGGCGCCAGAAAAGAGTCTTGATGACCCACAAGTATAGGGGATCTATCGTAGTCCTTTCAATAAGTAAGAGTGTCGAACCCAACGAGGAGCGTATGAAATGATAAGCGGTTTTCAGCAAGGTATTTTCTGCAAGTAATCAAATAAGTGGTAACGGATAGTTTTGTGATAGGATAATTTGTAACGAGCAACAAGTAACAAAAGTAAATAAAGTGCAGCAAGGTGGCCCAATCCTTTTTGTAGCAAAGGACAAGCCTGGACAAACTCTTATATGAAGGAAAGCGCTCCCGAGGACACATGGTAATATCGTCAAGCTAGTTTTCATCACGTTCATATGATTCGCGTTCGGTACTTTGATAATTTGATATGTGGGTGGACCGGTGCTTGGGTGCTGTTCTTACTTGAACAAGAATCCCACTTATGATTAACCTCTATTGCAAGCATCCGCAACTACAACAAAAGTATTAAGGCAAACCTAACCATAGCATGAAACATATGGATCCAAATCAGCCCCTTTACGAAACAACGCATAAACTAGGGTTTAAGCTTCATCACTCTAGCAACCCATCATCTACTTATTACTTCCCAATGCCTTCCTCTAGGCCCAAATAATGGTGAAGTGTCATGTAGTCGATGTTCACATAACACCACTAGAGGCTAGACAACATACATCTCATCAAAATATCGAACGAATATCAAATTCACATGACTACTAATAGCAAGACTTCTCCCATGTCCTCAGGAACAAATGTAACTACTCACAAAGCATATTCATGTTCATAATCAGAGGGGTAATAATATGCATATAGGATCTGAACATATGATCTTTCACCAAATAAACCAACTAGCATCAACTACAGGGAGTAATCAACACTACTAGCAACCTACTAGTACCAATCTCGGACTTGGAGACAAGAATTGGATACAAGAGATGAACTAGGGTTTTGAGAGGAGATGGTGCTAGTGAAGATGTTGATGGAGATTGCCCTCTCCCGATGAGAGGAGCGTTGGTGATGATGATGGCGATGATTTCCCCCTCCCGGAGGGAAGTGTCCCCGGCAGAACAGCTCTGCCGGAGCCCTAGATTAGTTCCGCCAAGGTACCGCCTCGTGGCGGCGGAGTCTCGTCCCGAAAGGTTGCTTATGATTTTTTCCTTGACGAAAGACCTCATATAGTAGAAGATGGCCATCGGAGAGCCAACAGGGGGCCACGAGGCGGGGCGCCATGGGGTAGGCGCGCCCCACCCTCGTGGCCAGGTGGGTCCCTCTCTGGTGAACTTCTTCCGCTCAATATTTTTTATTATTTCCAAAAATGACTTTCGTGGAGTTTCAGGACTTTTCGAGTTGTGAAGAATAGGTCTCTAATATTTGCCCCTTTTCCAGCCCAGAATCCCAGCTGCCGGCATTCTCTCTCCTTATGTAAACCTTGTAAAATAAGAGAGAATAGGCATAAGTATTGTGACATAACATGTAATAACAGCCCATAATGCAATAAGTATCGATATAAAAGCATGATGCAAAATGGACGTATCACTATTTAATACCCCTCTGATCTTGAGCATGATTATCATTTGTGAGTAGTTACTTTTGTTCTTGAGATCACGGGAGAAATCATGTTGCAAGTAATCATGTGAACTTGATATGTGTTTGATATTTTGATAGTATGTATGTTGTGAATCCCTTAGTGGTGTCATGTGAACATCGACTACATGACATTTCACCATATTTGGTCCTAAGGGAATGCATTTTGGAGTAGTTATTAGATGATGGGTTGCGAGAGTGACAGAAGCTTAGACCCTAGTTTATGTGCTATTCCGTAAGGGACCGATTGGATCCAAAAGTTTAATGCATGGTTAGAATTTATTCTTAATACTTATCTCGTAGTTGCGGATGCTTGCGAGGGGGTTAATCATAAGTAGTAGGCTTGTTCAAGTAAGAACAGCACCTAAGCACCGGTCCACCCACATATCAAATTATCAAAGTAGCGAACACGAATTGAATCAACATGATGAAAGTGACTAGATGAAATTCCCGTGTACCCTCAAGAACGCTTTGCTTACTATAAGAGACCGTTTTGGCATGTCCTTTGCCTCAAAAGGATTGAGCTACCTTGCTGCACTTTTGTTACTACTATCGTTACTTGCTCGTTACAAATTGTCTTGCTATCAAACTCCACTGTTACTTACAATTTCAGCACTTGCAGACATTACCTTGCTGAAAACCACTTGTCATTTCCTTCTGCTCCTCATTGGGTTCGACACTCTTATTTATCGAAAAGAACTGCAGTTGATCCCCCTATACTTGTGGGTCATAATACGCACATAGGAGTCCTACCAGGACACGAGGGATAGCCTTCTGCTTTATCTCCACGGCCCATCAGTCCGGCCCATATCGAATAGACCGGACACCCGAGGACCCCCTAATCCAGGACTCCCTCAGTAGCTCCTGAACCAGTCTTTGATGATGATGTGTTTGGCACACGGATTATCTTCGGCATTGCAAGGTGAGTTCCTTCTCCTGAATACTTTAAGTTAGCTTCCTGCATAAAGGAACTGTGTTCAGATCTGCATAATCAATACATCCCTTAGCCATGAAGGCAAAATGTCAAGATAGGAACAGTGTCTTTTATTGGCAACTTTTTCGGTGAATCGTCACACTTGACTCTTTAACATTTCAAACCGTTTTCATGCCTTCCATTTTTATTTTCGAGGTCTAGCCTCCATTGGCATGTCTCGTCAAAACAGAGATCATGCCCGCCCATTTCGGGATTCTCATCAATATGATTTGGGTAATCCAACTGCACCTTCACCGTCCATAAAAGGGTACAGACCCCTCATTTTTCTTCACGCCTTCCTCTAGCCTTTTTTTCAATCTCCAAGCTCCAGGGCCCACAACTCCAATCTCCTCCACCGCTGCCACCCTCACCAGCAATGGCCGGGTCCGGCTCCAAGGGCAAGTGGGAGGCCTCCTCCGTCACCAAAAAGGACGTCAAGGATCTCCAGAGCGTGGGCTATCTGTCCGCGGACATCGCGCATAGGATTCCATACAAAGATCAGGTCATTCCTACTCCAAGGCCTGGTGAAAGGGTCGTGTTCATCCCCCACTTCCTTCGGGGGCTAGGATTTCCCCTCCACCCCTTCTTTTGGGGTCTTATGTTTTACTACGGGCTAGATTTCCACGATCTAGCCCAAATTCCTTCCTCCACATATCGGCTTTTATAGTCGTGTGTGAGGCTCTTCTCCACATCCCCCCACACTTCGGCCTGTGGCTCAAGGTCTTCAATCTGAAGCCGAAGGTGATCGACGGACAGCACGCGGACTGCGCCGGGGCCATGGTAAGCAAGCTCCCCAATTCCGTCTGGCCCAAAGGGGCATTCGTAGAGACAGTCAAGGTATGGAAGCAGGAGTGGTTCTACATCACCGAACCCTGCAACGCCAACTGGGCGGCCACACCTGACTTCAGATCCGGACCCCCCACAAGACTCACCTCATGGACCGCCAAGGGTCTTGATTGGGGGTCCAAACCGGAGGTGAAGATACTCCAAAAGCGCATCTCCGACATGTTGGGTGAGAACACCGGTCTCACCAATGTGATTCAAGTGATGCTCTTCCGCCGCATCATTCCTTGTCAGCGTCGGGCCTCCCCCATGTGGGAGTTCAATCCGGAGGAGCCACGGACCCCGAAGCACTTCTTCGGCACCACACACAAAGATATATGGAAGCAGCTCTTCAAGGCCTAGAAAAAGTGGTCGAAGAAGTCCGAGGACATCGGACTCGACATCGAGAAACCATCTGTGGTGGTAAGCATAATCTACGAAGACCTATCCGGTCAATATTTCAAATATAATAGAAATTATATTGTCTGCTTTCCTTACAGGTCTGGACGGCAAAGGCGGAGCGAATCAACTGTCTGGCCCCGCTGCCTGAGGACCCGACCACATCCCAGCTGACAAAGATGCTGGTCCCTGCACCCTATCACGCGCCAGAGAAGAAAACTAAGAAGAAGAAAGGCAAGGAGGCCAAGGGCGAGCCCCGCCACAAGGGTCCTTCGGAAACAGTGTCCGGAGAGACCGAAGCCCTCTCTTCCCACATGGGAGACGAGGAAGAAGAGGAGGAGGAGGTGGAAAGTGACTCTCCCCGTAAGGGGAGGAAGAAGAAGAGGGCGGCCTCCGAAGACCCGGAGGGGGAGGCGCCTAAGCGAGGGAAGCTGGCCCTCCTGGACAGTTCGGACTCAGAGTCTGAACTAGTCCCCAAGAAACCTCCCAGGGTGAAACCCCTGGCCGAATCATAAGTGTTCAGAAACTAACTGTTTATCTTCGTTCTACCCGCTTTCATTATGTAAGTTGTTTTGTTATTTGCCTTTCAGCCCTCCCCACGTGCTCCCACATACTCCATTATCGCGTGGGGGGGGGGGATTCTCTGCCGCCCGAAATGGCAGAGAGTGACACGCCCCCGCGAGCCCCCTCGCCTATCGCCATGGAGGACACCAAAGGTCTCATTTGAATCACAAGAGCAAGGATTTCATCATCAACACACCGTCTATTACCTTTTGGAGAGTGGTGTCTCCTGGATTGGTTAGGTGTCGCTTGGGAGCCTCCGTCGTAATGTGGAGTTGAACCAACAAGTTTGTAAGGGCAAGGAGATCGCCTACTTCGTGAAGATCTACCCAAGTGAGGCAAAGTCCTTCGTGGATGATAGCCATGGTGGGATAGACAAGGTTGCTTCTTCGTGGACCCTTCGTGGGTGGATCCCTCCCTGGACTCGCGCAACCGTTAACCTTCGTGGGTTGAAGTCCCCATCAACGGGGACGTACGATAGCACCACCTATCGGAACCACGCCAAAAATTATCCGCGTGTCCATTGCGTTTGCTCACTCCAATTCCATCCCTTTACATTCTTGCTAATTGCATGCTTTACTCTTTCCACTGTCTATACTCTTGTCATGTTTGCTTGAAATGTATTGGATGCCCTTTAACTTGAGCTAAGCTCAACCTTAACTTGAAGAAATTAAGAACTGCCACTTTTACTTGTTAAGGCTCTAATCTGCACCCCCCTCTAGACCCATCTTCTCGATCCTTTCAACATATCACTGGTCGACAATGACTGAAAGCTTTGATGCATACACCAAAAGAGAAGAACAGTCAATGCAGCACCCTCACAGTTGGGAACTCTGGCATGAACATGTCTTGGATGTCAACATAGGTGCTTGGATTCCAGTTCTGTAGTGTTTGGAGGAGCCGGACAACGGAGTCATATGCATTGAAATATGAACCAAATCTGGTCTCAAGCGCCCTATGCTTAGCCCGCCACGCCTTGCCATAAGAAATTTTGTACTTCAACCTAACGAATACTTTTGTCTAGATAGCCTTCACTTCCATCACTTTGCACTCCACTATCTCGTTGTAAAGCAACCGAGCAATAAGCATGGACGAAAGGTTGCCATGATCTTGAGGGATATTGGTAATAACATAAGTGTGATGAACTAAGTCACTGATCACCCAACTTGTGCCATACTTAGGGAGATAGCCATGCACCCTGGCGGGACAATGTATGTTCTTGCATACCATTGTCAAGTATTTCTGACTTGACAGCTGATCTCTGAAAACCCTTTGCATGGACATTCCCATTTAATGATTGCATCCTTCAGAGCTTCCTTGTTGGGATACATAGCACTTGTCGCAATGTTGTTTTGGTGATATTTCCAGACAGAATCATGGCCACCGTTCATGGTCATTACAGATGAGATGTCCTGGTTCCATGATGCAGGATTCAGCACCTCCTCTGCGTTCTCTTCTTCATCCAACTCGTCCGAATAATCGGCATGACCACTATCACCATCTGTATTTTCATCTTCCATCTAATTTTTCATGTGCCCGTCTACCTAGTCAGCATCTGCCTCGCCACTGTAATAACCATCGGCATTTCCTCCTTCTACCTGACTATTCTTCCCTGGTTCATAACCATCATCTCCAGCATTTCCTCCTTGTACCTGACTACTCTGCACTGGTTCGTAACCATGATGCATCCCTTCACTACTCTGGCTAGGATCGTAACCACCCTCGCCTTCAGGTGCACTGGCCTCCTTCACGACGGGAAGCACTAAGGCAACAGGATGGCATCCCCTGCTTTCGCAACCTTGTAACCAGCGCACCCACTGAGAGTCTCAATCTTTTGGCCTCAAATAAAAGTAAACGGTTGAACTTGACCGGGTCCATAATACATGAACACCGATGATGTCACTAGTACGCGTCGGTGCTATACAAACGGTTTTTAACCCCTTTCCGCGGCGGCATTTGGAACCGTCGCCTAGTGAGTGTGGGCGATAGGGGGGTCCTTCCCACACGACCCAGAAACCGTCGGGGATATCCCTCGTGGCACACACGCTCGGCAAAATGAGGTCGTGTGCGACCGGTGAGCGCTCAAATACGGAAATACGTACAGTAGAGCTAAAAAATACAATTATACAGGAAAAATTGTTTCCGGTCGCAAGCACATCCCACACAGTCAGTCCCCGCTAAACGTTTCCATTCATATGTACATCCTACACAGTCGCTCCAAGGAAAACGTATCTGTTCACAGGTACATCACACATAATTTTTCTCGTTAAATCGTTTGTGTTATTGAATGCATCGCACACGGTCCGTAGAAGAAACTGTGTGGAAAAGGTTGTCCATCAACACAGTTTTTATGTGGTAAACGTTTGCGCAAGGTGGCCTAATGCAAACAGTTTTCAAGAGAAAGTCGTGTGTGATTGTTCATTGATCCAACACGGTTTATTCCTAGAAACTGTGTGCGTTGCCTGAGGTCATCGCCCATGGTGTTTTTTCAATAAGCGTTTGCAATAGCAAAACCCAATTAGCAGGCTAATTTCCCTATTATTAATAATCCATTTATTAATCTAATTGACATTCATATTAAGCACATAATATATTTCATTTCCATATTAAGGAAGCACAATTTCATAATTGAAATACATCAGAGTACAACATGATATAGCAGCACTCAGCTACCCCATTACACAACTGCACCAGCACCAAATTTCACATGCAACATGTAGAACCTTTCGAAATTAGCATCCTACATGGTATATAGACAGATGCATCTCATCTAGAAAACTGCTGAAGCAGAAGGCGAATATTGAGCCTTCATTCATGCTGAAGGTCTTTGCAACTTTAGGCCAGTGCCTGTGGATGATTGACCGTCCGTCCTTCGTCCTCTTCAGGAACACTTCAATATTGAACCGTGGGTGTTGTATGAAAACCTTCCTCGCCTCCTGACCATAGAGGTGGTTTGAGAGGTAATCATCAGTGAACTGCTTTGGAAAGGCCTGAAAACAAGGATGTGCATAAATATCTTCTCTGTATTGGAAATGGGGCAAAGGAATAAAAAAAGGCAAGGTATAATAGTTAGTACCATCTTGTAGTGAACTGATGTCTTCTTCATTGTGCGCATAAATATCTTGTTTTTTTGTCGCTAATTTCTTTATCCTAACAATCTTACTGAGTTTCTTGATTTGATTGATATTCATGGAAAACTCATTTCCGCATATGCAAAAAGGGTCGAACAGTGGGTCAAAACCTCTGACGATAGGACCTACATGTGCAAGACCAAATTGTTAAAAACCTAAATATTAGAGTGGTTCCTACAATTGCACATAATGTGCTATTAGACAACGGACCATGCACGTGCTAACCTCGATTGTAAACCTCAGTGCTTCCCATTGTTTCCCTGCAACACATATAAGGTAGTTAGTCATCAGGTTAAGTAAGGGTTCGCATGCTATCAGTAAAATATGTTGATGAAAAATAAGCCCATTGCAGATTCATCAGATTAATTGAAGCCATATGGAAAACCCATTTATCCAAACCAAACATGATTAAGAACTAGGAAATATAGCACTTGTGTATGTTTCTCATGTACTAAGTGCAGCCAAATTTGATTTATTCCTCACATGCACAACAATACAAAGTTCTACCCATGACAATTGGACAGTGCATTGCAGAATTGAACCAAGCAGTTAACTAAACACCACAACAAATGAACCAAACATTAACTGAGCACCACATTGCACAATATAACATACTCCTAATTAAAGATCAGACAGTTAACCAAACCAAGCATGCTTAACAACTTGGAAATATATCTATTGTATTTGTTTCTCATGTATTTACTACAGACAAATTCAATTTATACCTCACATGGTATACAATAACAGAATGCACCCACAACTATTGAACATCGCATTGCAGAATTGAACCAAACAGTTAACTAAACACCACAACACAAATGAACCAAACGTTAATCGAAAGCACCACATTGCACAATGTATAACCAAACCAAGCATGCTTGACAACTTGGAAATATAGCAATTGTATTCATTTCTCGTGTATTTTGTAAAGATAAATTCGATTTATTTCTCACATAGAACACAATACAAAATTGCAGCCTGAAGAATTGAACATCACATTTGCAGAATTGAACCAAACAGTTAACTAAAGACGACAACTATTTAACAAAACAGTTAATAAGTGAGCACCGCACTGCATGACATATAGAACATATATACTAGAGCAACAGATTGCACGGTAAAAATAGATAGTACAATTCACTAGAATTTGTGAAGGAAAGGCAGGAGCAGCACACGCAACGGGTAAACCGAGCATGCTTAACCGGCATAGCTAGCAAATGGCAAGGTGCTCCTCCAAGATCTGGGGGTCGGCACGAATGGTAGGCATCGCGACCTCGTCCGCGCGTGCGGCTGTGATTTTCTTCTCCGCTGCCAAATGCTCCTTGAGATCCTGGCTAAACTGCGTGCACCATGGCTTAGGGCAGCGCTTATTTGGTGGAGGGGTCAGTGATTTGGGTGGAAGGTGTCGCGCTCACGCCGGTGGTCGGGGCATGTGGGATGTGGAAGGAGGAGGAGGATGGGGTCGGGTGTGGATTACCTGCCTGGATAGGCGAGGCCGAGTAGCGTGAAGGAGGGTCACCGACGAGGAGGAGGCGCTGCAATCAAGGAGTGAAGGTTTCAACTTAGAAAGGAAGGCGGAAACAGGGGAAATGTGGCTTTTGGTAAGGTGGAGGGGGCGGGGAGGTAGATATTTCCGTGGAAGCTGAAAATTTGGAATCGCTTCAGCCAAAAATCGCGCCAAGAAGTGTCATCAGACACGGTCCCTTATTCAGAGCGGGCTATGGACTGTAGCCTTCGCACCTTCTCGCGTAAGCTGTATGCGTACTACAATCCGACGGTGCTCCAAGATATTTTTTGATGCATCTTACACGGTTGGTGATAATAAACTGTGTGCGATCTACTTGATTTTTCATCTTGATTTGAATTACATAATGGGGTCACAGCGGCAATGGACGGTGTTTGAATTGCTAGACCTTTTATCTGCAGTGAACATGCAACTATATGTGTGTCATAAAAGAATTGGAGTTATTCAGGGTTCATTTGAACATTTTATACATTAAATTGGTTTTCTAGCCATTTCAAGTGCACAATTCAAATTAAACTACATGCACATGCTCCGGTGCACCAACATGGGTTGTAAAATCATATATGTGCCCATGGGTTTATGCTTATGCCCCATGGAAGAAATGGGGATGAAATTCGAACACCACGGCACCATGGCTCTCCGGGAAATGTCGACATACTTGCTTTTGTAATTCTAGTTAATCCAAAATTCGTCCGAAATTCATGAAACTTGGCATGCTATCATGGAGCGGCATCAACATGTCATGGTAAAAATTTTGTCCCATTTGGGGCAGGTTTGGGTATAAGCTTCTCATAAACCAGAGCTTCTCACAACAAGTGTGATGGTTTCAGTAGGGAACGTTTCACCTTTCTGGATGAAACGATATTCGTTGCCTCTTCTCGATTTCAAATTTTGTCCTAGTGTCAACATAGATCAACAAGAGTGTTGTGTCAATTTTTGAGATTTTTCGGGGTTCACTTGGACATTTTTATACATTAACTGAGTTTTCTATGCATTCATGTGCATAATTCAAATTTGAACTATAGGCACATGCTCTAATGCATAGAAATTAGTTGAAAATTCAAATATGTGTCCTTGGTTGCCTACTTAGGTCCCATGCAAGAAATGGGAATGAATGTCAAACACCCTGCCACCGTCACTCGTCCGCAAACATTGAGATACCTGGTTTTTAAATTCTAGTAAATCCAAAGCTCGTCTGAAATTCATGAAACTTGGCATGCTGTCATGGAGCATCATCAACATGCCATGGTAAAAAAATTCCCATTCGGGGCAGGTTTGGGGATATGCTTCTCACAAACCAGAGCTTCTCACAACAAGCCTGATGGTTTCGGTAGGGAACGTTTCACCTTTCTGGATGAAACGATATCCATTGCCTCTTCTTGATTTCAACTTTTTTCCTAGTGTCAACATAGAACAACAGGAGTGTTGTGTCAATTTTTGGGATTTTTCGGGATTTGTTTGGACATTTTTATGCATTAATTGAGTTATCAATGCATCTTTGTGCATAATTCAAATTTGAACTACATGCACATGCTCTAAAGCATATAAATTGGTTGAAAATTCAAATCTGCATCCTTGGTTGCCTGCTTAGGTCCCATGCAAGAAATGGGAATGAATGTCAAACACCCTGCCACCGTCACTCGGCCGAAACATTGAGATACCTGGTTTTTAAATTCTAGTAAATCCAAAACTCGTCTGATATTCATGAAACTTGGCATCCTATCATGGAGCGGCATCAACATGCCGTGGTAAATTTTTTGTCCCATTTGGGGCAGGTTTGGGTATATGCTTCTGACAACAAGCATGATGGTTTCGGTAGGGAACGTCCCACCTTTGGGGACGAAACGATGTCCATTGCCTCTAATTGCTTTCAAAAAAAATCTCGTGTCAACATAAAACAACAGGAGTGTTGTGTCAATTTTTTGTGATTTTTCGAGGTTTGTTTGAACATTTTTATGCATTAGCTAAGTTTTCAATGCATTTATGTGCATAATTCAAATTTGAACTACATGCACATGCTCCAGTGCATATAAATTGGTTGAAAAATCAAATATGTGTCCTTGGGTGCATGCTTAGGTCCCATGCAAGAAATGGTAATGAATTTTAAACACCAAGGCACCGTTGATTGCCGGCAAAACATTGAGATACATGGTTTTTAAATTCTAGTAAATCCAAAACTCGTCTGAAATTCATGAAACTTGGCATGCTATCATGGAGCAGCATCAACATGTCATGGTAAAATTTTTGCCCCATTTGGGGCAGGTTTGGGTATATGCTTCTCACAAACCAGAGCTTCTCATAACAAGCATGATGGTTTCGGTAGGGAACATCCCACCTTTGGGGACTAAATGATATCCATTGCCTCTTATTGCTTTCAAAAAAATTCTTGTGTCAACATAGAACAACAGGAGCGTCGTGTCAATTTTTCTGATTTTTCGGGGTTCGTTTGGACGTTTTTATGCATTAACTGAGTTTTCAATGCATTTATGTGCATAATTCAAATTTGAACTACATGCACATGCTCCAATGCATATAAATTGGTTGAAAAATCAAATATGTGTCCTTGGGTGCATGCATATGTCCCATGAAAGAAATGGGAATGAATTTCAAACACCAGAGCACCGTTGGTTGCCGGCAAACCGTTGAGATACTTTATTTTAGATTCTAGTAATCCAAAACTCGTCTGAGATTCATGAAACTTGGCATGCTATCATGGAAGGGCACCCGACATGCTGTGGTATTTTTCGTGTCCATTTTGAGAGAAGGCGCGCTCGAATAATGACAGCCAACAAAGGCATTTTGAAAAAAAAATAGTTGCCACTTTAATATCTCAAACGTTTGTATAATTCAAACCATGTGTGTTCTGTTAACCATTCACATGATGCCACGTGTCTTGGTTTTAATGGCTGTAGGAGGTGCTGTGCAGACAACTGCTTGACATTGACTGAACAGGATGCGTGCGAGCGCAGTCTGGTGTGCAGGCTGGCCGAGAGGCGTGCAAGCTGTCCTCCAATGCGCAGGCTCATCGGGAAGCATGCAAGCTGTACGCTACGCGGGCTCACTGGGAAGCAAGCCCTTTGACTTCCATGGCCGCCCGCCTTCCTCTCCGTGCGCGTGCCCCCCTCAGCGGCATGGGACGCCGCCGTCGAATGCTACCTCTTAGCGCCGCCAGTTGCCGTCCTCCCGCACCCCGCCCGTCGATTCCGGGACGACATGATGCAAGGTGAGAGTAGGATTTGTGCATCTCTTCAACGCAAACGGTTCTTTTGGATGACCCGTGCGCAACCACTTACAAACAATTTGGTAAGATTTGCATCTGTCATATTGGGTATGTTGCCATTTGTCAAACTGGAAAGATTGACATTTGTTGATCTAGTAACATTGCCATTTTTCAACCTTGTAACACTGCGATTTGTCAAAATATGAAGCTAAAAATCACTATCAGTATCTAATTTTTGCAACTAAAATTCAGTAATTAAGCATAGATTTCATTCATAGATTAAACAATCGTTCTTAATTTATACAAACAGTTCAACTCGATAGCTGAACCGACCAAACTTTTCCCCAATTGTTGCCAACCACGTACTGAAATAGCTAGTTCAACTATATATACTAGCTAATTTTAAGTACGTCAGATCGCTCCACCACATCTATAGTCGATGAACTAAACAAAATAGACCCTAAATACTACTATCATGGAGGGGCTTTGTACTACTTCCGCTGCCTCTCCTCTCGCTTAGCGCCAAGAAGAGGCGGAGGAGGAGGAGCCTACTGACGAGCTTGGCAACCGCAATACGGTGTCTGCCGCTGTTGCAGATTTAGCGACGCTCACCTCAAACGCCCTCTGCCGCTCCAGATGACCCCTCTCGAAGCGGTGGTTCTCCTCGTAGAACTCCTGATTCCTCGCCTCTGAGGCGGCGTGTGCCGCGGCCACGGCGGCGGTAAGGCTCTTTGCATGCTCAAAGAGGCGCTCCTCCTCCTCCCGCAGGAACTCGGTGTAGCGCGCAAGGTCGCTGACGCACGTGCGGGCATCCACCTCCGCCACCCGCCTTAGGGCGGCAGTGGCGGAGCGGGTGATGACCTCCGCCTCCTCCCTCCCTCCTCCTTCACGCCTCCTCCCTCCCTCCTCCTTCCCGCCTCCTCCCTTCCTCGTCTCTGTTCTTGTAGAATGTAGGTAATTTAAATGTAGATTTTAGAATGTAGACATTGTAGAATGTAGGTTTTTTAATAGAATAATTTTTTAGACTATTTTAGGTGTTTTGAATAGAATAGGAAATTTTAGGTCTTCTGATTAGAAATTTTAGTAATGGAAATTTTTATTTTGTAGAATTTGAAATGGATGGATGGTTATATTGATGGATATGTAGATAGATGGATGGATGGATAGATGTTAGGGCTAGAACTAAGCTATAGATAGGTAGAATGTAGGTGCTTAATATAACTAGTTTATTTATAGTAAGTGCTTAATATAACTAGTTTATTTATAGTAAGTGCTTAATAGAACTAGTTTATTAATTTATAGCAAGTGCTAAATAGAACTAGTTTATTTATAGTGCTTAATAGAATTAGTTTATTTATAATAAGTGCTTAATAGAATTAGTTTATTTATAGTAAGTGGTTAATATATTTTGTTTTTGCAGAAATCAAGTTTGCCCCTGCCTCATCCCCGCAGGCATCCCCATCGTAGACCCCTTAAGACCTCTAGGTGAGAATAGCCAAATGATAATGTGTTGTAAATGTGGATGATGAAAATGCTAGTGCTATATAGTTGCCATGTCATTGATGTCGATGATGATGCATTCTGAATATAGAGTATGTCTTGGTGTTCTTGTTTGCAATGTGCCTCCGAGTGGCCTATGTTTTGCTGGAATGTTGATTCGTTTCCGTCCCGGCAAATTTCAGGCGCTCGATATGTCCTATTTTAGAAAAGGTCGTTCCGGATTTTTCCGTGAATTTAAGCATGACTTGTGCTAGAATATGTAGGAAATATCGAGTGGCCTAGATTTTCAATTAATGTTTCAACTATGAACATAGGAAATGTTTGACGGCAAAAAGGATTTCCGTATGTGCGAATACTGCAAAGACGAGCGCGGCCTGTGCGACAGGCATTTCCTACTTGATGATAGGTGCTTCAGCATCAAGCAGGACAAGAACTTCGAAGTGGATATAGTAAGTCACAACGACAAGTCTTTTTTCGTAATTAAGCATGATTTCTGTTTCATTTGCTTCAACTTATAATTTAACTTTTTTACTATTCTACTAGTGTATCCCCTGCCATGCAAGAGTTTTTGTCTTGGATAAGATAGGTTTCAGTCATATGAAAACTATGGAGGTAAAGAGAGTTTACTGGTTATACTTTCGACGCAAAATTATACATTGCAGACACATACACCTATTTTGAATGCAAAACTTGGCAAGCATTATGCAAGGCTTATGCATTTGAGCATGATATGGTTATTACCTTTTATATTCGTCCGGAAGATGATATTGAAGGTAATAGAGACATCTGGGTTGATGTGCATACGCCTCCAGTTCTACCATTATGTGAGTTTCTCAACCATGTTTATGTCTTTGGTATTATTTATTCAAAAATAGTTGACAACTAATTTCTATTGACAGCTTATTTCCATTCAAGCAAACATGTCAGGCGCTTGGTAGACATGACCGTCCACTGTCCCGGTGATGAACTAAACTGCGAGGAGATAAGTCATTACGTTTCATGGCTTCAGGATCTTGATGTTGTCAAGAGAAATTATTTTCCCGGACTTAAAAATCTTAGTACTCCAAACGTGCGACCAATAGTGTTCGTATTGAACTACGGTCATGTCTATTTAGGAAAGATGGTAAGATTTTAACTATTTGTCCTCGGTGCATCTTTTGCATACATTATTTTTTAAGCTAAACTTCATTGCTAAGTATGTTACTATACGATGTTCTTCAACAGGGACTCCCGATATAGTTGTGCCTCAGTGGATCGAGACTAAAGGTCGCATGTCAATGGTTAGCTTACGGCCAAGACATCCTACATTGCACATGAGTGCATTCAGGATTTCTCGAGCGAGCAAGTCTTAATAGTCAAAGGTCGGAGCAGAATTCACTACAAAAAATACACTTCCGTGATGATACGTGTTTGTCACGAAGAGGTCACGTTTTACATCATGCATGTACATCCATGACAAATTTATGATAGAATCAAGATAGTCATACATGTGCTGTCGTAGAAGTGTTCCATGACATTACGAAAATTATCATCGCGGAAGTGTCCACTTCCATGACGATAAATCGCGCGTCATAGAAGTGCTTTCATCAAGGGTGACCGACACATGGCATCCACCATAACGGAACGTCGTTAATCTATCGGGTCCAGTTTTGGATCCGATAACCCGTTAACAGCCCCGGCCAATGGGGATTTTCCACGTGTAAAATCATCATTTGCTGGAGGAAACACGTGTCGGCTCATCGTTGGGACAGATGTCATCCACTCATTGGACCCAAGCGCCTATGATACGTCGACACATGGCACGGCCCAACAGAGGCCCATTCCTGTGAAAAGGCCGGCCCATTTGACTTGGTCAAAAGGTGGCGGGCCGGCCCACGGCAAGCCTGTTAATGGCATGCTCACATATAGCCCATTTACAGCCTGCTAACCCAGGGCCCGTCTACGGCATATCCAAATTAGGCCCGGTAGCGTCATTTGGGCCGTCCAATATAATTCCAGCCTGTTTTAACTTCCAGCCCATGTATGGCCCATGACGTGTTTCGGCCCATATGAGGCCCTTATTACTCTCGGCCCATTAACGGCCCATGGTAAAACTGGCCCGTAATGAACAGTGTATCACTTTATATCCATTAACGGCACATGGTGAAACTGGCCCGTAATGAACAGTATATCACTTTATACCCATATTAACAGCCCATTATTCCATTGGGCCGTTTCCAGCCCATGTTATCTTTCAGCCTTCTCGGGGCCCATTTATTCTTGGGCTCATTTCCACATTCGTTTACCTACGGCCCATTACTGTCATTTTCTGCTTGTGGGCCAAATTCAGCCCGTGGTTACAGTCGGCCCGTTTGTGGCCCGTTAATATGTTGGGCCGTTTTCATAGCGCCATCAAAATACGGCCGATTAACGACGGCCCGTTATGGTCGGCCCATGAACGGACGATTTCAACTCTAGCCCATTCACGGCCATAATGTGGTCTGTTATTGGCCCATGTTTGGCCAACCGATCATAAGCGCGTAGAAGGCCCATTGATGATACGGCCCATAGAAGGCCCATTGTGTCTACAGCCCGTATAAGGCCCATTGTTTCTACGCCACGTAGAAGGCCCATTGTTTCTATGGCCCTTAGAAGGCCCATTGTTTCTACAGCCCGTAGGAGGCCCATGTTAACTACAGCCGGTGGGCATCAAAGTTCGCCACCAGTGCAAATATAGGGAACACCCTACACTATGCAAGAATGGCTTACTGTTTTCTTCAGCCGGTGGCTGCACGTTAAGAACAAATTTTGTTTCGCACCAAAACAAATTACAGCTATAAAACAAAAGGAAGGTTGGCATAAAAGTTAACAGTCTAGCAGATAAATGCACCACCAGAAGTTCCGAAGCTTAGTTCATTTGACCTGACTGTTATGTTTTCATGATGTATTGTTCGATGGAGCACCATAACCTTCACCTTCAGTTCTCCTAGGCTCCTGAACAACATAGCAAATGTTTGATAGTATGGTTTCAAAACCATGCATATCTTGACAACATCGAACAATGTCTCTCCTTGTTTCACAAAGGGTCTCTGTTAGGGAATGGACTTGTGCCTGGAGCGCAGATACAACATTGTTTTGAGCTTGCATATCTTGATCATGAGGCAGTTTGGACGAGATTGCCTTAACAACCAAGCCAAGATACGCAGAATGTGCTTTTGGCATCGTTAGTGGATGTGTATCGACCCACCGCAGTTAAGAGCCGACATTGCGGTTATAGTTGCCTCGCCACCTTCGTAAGGTGGCGGTTCCACCATTTTTTCCATAGCTCGGTGAAAAGTTGTGGTTTTACATTAGTAGTACCGTAATGTAAGATATTAAGGAGGCAGCAAAACCAAACAAAATAGCTTTGGTCTATATACAGAACTTATTCTCATGAACCCATGTAAAATAATAGTTGTATTTTATTGCAAAGTACGTAATAAAACCAGGTTCCAAACATATGACCATGTACCATCGCTAATGTATTGTCTATTTATTCACATTGTATTGAGAGCTAAGGATAAAGAGACGAAGTTTATAATATGGTAAGCATAGTATGACACCATTCATATCACAAAACAACTGAGAACAGACAAACAGGCAATTGTAACGTTGTGTGGGCAAGTCCAGCACGGAACTAGATTTCAGGTCAAGATCAAAGGAACATCACTCCTCTCTTTTAAACCTTGTAAGGTGCAATGATACACTAAGACAATTGTGTATAAAATTGAAAAGAGTAATAGACATTGGCTGCAAACCATGCAGTTCAAGGCACAAGTCAGAGTAAGTAGTAGTTAAAAGGCATGAGGATTAAGGACTTACAACAGCGGCTTTGACTGGTTTAGTCATGCCCTTCTTCTTGCTGGTGTGACAGTCCTTGCAGATTTCTACAGCATTTGGTTCAGGTACTTTTTGGTCCTTGCGGGCTTTCCTCTGCATATGGAACAAGTAAATATAGATCTGATAATATGGTATAGTGAAAAGTGTGAAACAGCAGCTAATTACAAGAGCCTCGCAATGTGCAATATAGCTACGAGATCACGTAAATGCATTTGGAATTTCACTTTCGTATGGTTGGCCTTGTTCTTTGAACAGTTCACCTACAAGAAGATAGATTTGTGTGGCACATGCGTAAATAGGACATCAACATGTGATCTCATGACATATATATATAATGTACCTGATACTTCGGATCGGACCAGTGTTTAATGAGGCCTCTCCAGTCTTCATCAGATATATTTTCCACTGGAAATGTTTGGGCAAGTTCACTGTTAGCCTTGCCTTCAAAGTGAGTTTTCCTCAAGTTATACAGAATCGTCAGCAGAAGCAGACTTGAAAACATGGGTGCAAGCTTGTCTGGTTGCATCATCTTGGCTATCCAACTTGACCCTCATCTCTTGAAAATTATGGGAGTCTCATTATCAGCAACCTAGAAAGTATTGGACAGAGCAAGACGATATTACTAGTTTCCATACATAACCATACTTACAGATAAATGGTCGAGGAAGGTGTTGAACTGGGTTTTGTCTTTGTCATTCCTGTACTGAATCCATGTTGGGAGGATACGTACATGACACCTAACAGCAACCGCTGCCTCTGATACTAACTTGGCTGACTCTGTAGCATCACGTGGCCTTTTTAAACCTGCCTAAATTGGATCTCCATTCTTCCTCCTCTAGATTTAGTTAACCTATCGAGCATTATCCCTGATGTTTGTTTCCTCTTGCACCTAGGTGCTAGTCCAACAACAAACATAGGAAGTGTTAGTGTACATCAAACTCTGAGACTACATATAAAGAAGCATGCAATTGTAACTTGACTCCAGCAACTACCTTCTTGCTGTTGAAGCTCACAAAGTTCATCTGATCTTGCCAACTCATCTTGTGTCAAGAGTGCTTCAGAAGTAGTGTCAGGTGTCAAGAGTGCTTCATCTGACCAACGAGTAAATCGTGCAGCTGGTGGTACTGCGGAAGGTGTTGCAACAACTAGGGTTGTCTCTGCTTGTTTGGTGGCAGCTATTTGTTTTTGTTTGGCTTGTTCTGCAGCTCGTGTAGCATGGGATACCCTGTCGGTACAATTTTCCGCTGGACTTTGACCTTCTATTGCACCATCAGTACCAGCAGCATCTGCAGGATTGTTCCGCTTCCCTTTCCCCGTCGTTCTATCTTGCTTCCTCTTTCTCTGTGCAATGTTAAGTCAAGCCGACAAGAAACACGAATAACAATTTAGTTCTTCACAACAAATGTACTTTGATGTAAGAACATGGTGTGATAGACAGATATTGTATGTTCTAGAAACAGGAACACGTGTCTTAGTCACAAGTATAATGTGTAAAGTAAGCAGATGAAATTCAACAAATTAGAAGCAATACAAGCTAGACATCATACATAACATGCAACCACATATAACAGTGCCAAGTTAGAGGGAGCACCTGTGATGGTGCACTAGGGGAGAAGTGCTCATCACCAACACAGCTACGTTGAGTGTCTATGCATGTGTTGTCTTGGAAATCATCTTGGGGGGTGGAGGAGTAGAATCTACATAGGCCCTCCATTTGGAAGGAGCACCTTCATCCGCTGCCTTGCTAACTTCCTTCCGCTTTATTGATTTTAAATTGTATGGTAAAACAGACAAGAAAAAGCAATAAAATTCACTCTTCAGAACTCATTTGTGCATGATACTGACAATCACTACTTTGATGTAAGGCAAACACATGATTCCAGGATGGAATAATACGAAAAACAGGACGGCATGGCATATTCACAACTGTTTGTGTAAACTAAGCAGAAACCATTTCACCAAATAAGAAGCAATGCAAGATAGACACCACGTGAAAGATGCAACCAATATGACTCTGCCAAGTTAAAAGTGTCCCATCATAAATGGCATTTCAACAAATTAGAAGCAGCGCATGCTATAAATCATATCAAAGATGCAACTAATATCACACTGCATATACTGAAGGTGTCTTGTCATATTGATTTATGCGGGATACAAAAAAACAATAGTTTTATGTGAGGACATGCTTAATACACAGATGTGCTATGTACTAAATACAGGAAGGCATGTCACATTAACAGTATAATGTATAAGCTAAGCGAGAATAGCACATGCAGTTTAACCAGATTGGAAGAATTACAATCTAGACACCATATGCAACATGCAACCACATATCACGCTGCCAAGTTAGAGCAAGCACTGCGATGCTAGTGTAGAAATGCGGTAATCAACTACAGAGCTACGTTCACTATCTTCATCTAGCCTTGCTGTTTCTTGAGAATCATGTCGAGGCCGACGCTGCATTCCTTAAATGAGGAGTAATCCACTTGCTGTTGCCTCATCATAAGTGATTGATGAGGGATACACAAGAACATTAGTTTGATGTAAGAACATGGTTAATACACGATGTACTAGTATGTACCAAAAAAATGTAAAGGCATGTCATATTCAAAGGTATAATGTGTAAGCTAAGAAGTTGCAATTTAACCAAATTGGAAGCAATACAAGCTAGACATCTGGCTGGAGTGGTGATCATGATCATCTAGGACCTGAGAGCCTGGTGGGAGGCGGGCTGCTTCGCCACCATCGCAGCTTTTTAGTTGGCTTCCAGGTGATGCCTCTCTTTGCTGGGCTTGTCACTGGCTCGGCCAAAGGCCCCGACTAGCTATTTGTCTTCTGGTGCTCACGGGATGGTGGTTCATGTAAAAAAAAATATTTCCTTATCTTAATAAAGACCGACTTCGGCCTTTCGAATACAAGCTAGACACCATATGGAACGTGCAACCACATATGACACCGCGAAGTTAAAGCAAGCACCTGGGATGGTGGTTCATTACGAGCGAGGTCGTCAACTCCAGAGCTACGTTTACCGTCTCCATCTGCTGACACTGCACCTATTATAAGGCCGAAACGTGTTTTGGCTTGTCCGAGTACGACGCTGGAGCGACTTCTCTCTTTTCTTTTTTGCTTCTCTCATAGCAGCAGAGTCTGAAATACCCTTGCATAAAAACACAATAGTGAGAGTATGGGTGAAGTGTGTCTTTGAACTAGTGCAATCGTAAAAGTAGCGTATAGTAGGTGGCTGAAAAATAAATGACAGGAGACATATGATATCTCTACAACATTGCATGGCAAACAAAATTAGATTCTACTCCATATGATTTTGTAATATATGAGCACAGAAATGCAGGTACTCCTCCAAAGACACCACCACATGTGGTCATATCAAGATAACAGTCGACTGAAAATAAATAGGTCAGTCGATTTTTTTTAATGAACCGTCCGATCTATAAGGAACTGGCAGATGGCCTTCGTCTACCTCCCGCCTGTCACTGTTGACGATCTTTCTCGAACCGCCAGCGACCATCGGCCCAGACTCCTGCCTCCGCCGCCCCGCCCTCCCCTCGAACTCACACCACCGCCGTGCTTGGCAGTGCCTCCAGGCCATCCCTTCAATCCCAGCCGACCTCCAGATCGGGCGCCAGTAGCTCTAGGCCCCACACGCCCCTAAGATAAACACTAAGGCGTTGCTTCCCCGGCGTAATAGGCGGACTAGCGCATGTTACGCCGGGGAATGCTTCCGTTAATTGGGAATCAACTGACCAGGAATTTAAATTCAGGGGGCGACGGACCTCTAGCTAAGGTGAAATAGTATATGAGGAGAAACCTTGTGCATCGCGAGTTACTAGGAACATCTAGTATCAAGAAGAAGCGGTCAACTAGTGTCTTCAGGATGAATACCGTGCAAGCAGACACGTAAGATTTGCATGAATAAGGGAAGAGGAGTACCATTTTTGGTTGCTGGTGTGGTCGCCTCCACATGTCGCGCCGATCTTCTTCTTTTTGCCGGGGAAACCGATGTTCTGGAGGGTGCAGGCTTGGACGAACCCATGACCAAATTGTTGACGGTGTTGCCGTGGCCGTATGTCGGCAGAGGGGAAGCAGATCCGAGGCGGCAAACAACGGCGTAGCAGGAACAACTCCGGTGCGGTGGAGGGTGGCAAAGTTGGAGCAGCAGCGGTGAGGCGCAGGACGGCGTGGTTGAACTGGCTCGGGTACGGATGGCTCGGCCTCGGCTTCAACTACTAGTCGTGGAGGGCATTGCGGTTGAGGTTGCGGTGGATGACGACGTCGGGGTATCGGCTCTGGCGTGATGGAGGAGGGCGGTGGTTGATGGGTGGAATGGGGTGGCGGACGGAGGACGCTGGGGTTTCGCGGCTGGTGGAGAGGTAGTTTTTGCGCCCACGGAGTATGAATGGGGAATCGGACGGGTGGGCGGGGGGAAAACAATGTTTCGGTCTGGACGCGCTTGTTTTTGGCTTTGTTGAACAGAAGATGGGACGCGCTTGTTTGAAATTTGGGGAAAGTACAAACTTTGCCCCCCTCTTAAATTTCGGACCTACTGCGGGTCGGGGGTAGGATGGTAATCCCAGGTGTCCCAAATAGTGGGCATGAGTGATTTCGGCCGCGGGCATGTGTGCTTAGGCGGCCATTGTGTATGAATGTCTTTCTGAGGCGGTTGCGTGGCGTCTAGATGAAGCTACAAACCTATCCCGGTTTAGACCTTTGGACGTTGGGTCGGTAGGTTTCACGGGTCGGAGTTATTAGAAAAGTAATTTCCTTGTGCTACCAAACATTGGTCTCACGCGGTTTTCAAGTAGTAGAGGCTCTTTTGGCGCTTCGTTCAAAATTTTGAAACACAAGCATTCACGTTTAGAGTACTCTTGAACTTTGAGGATTGACCTAAATAGACAACGTTAAATTTGACCTTGTATGTTTGAAAACCTCATTAAATTATCCGCTTCTTTTTGAAATTTTGGCACTTGAAAATCCTATAACTATGATTATTTTGGAATGGAGGAGCTAAATTAGAATCTATTTTGTACACGACTACATATGCTATTATGTATAAAATCAGAGCAAAGATTGGTGCCCCCATAATTTAGGTATGATTTACAAATGCCATGATATCAAATTCAAATAGTTGAATGGACTTCATGTTGAATTCGATTTTTTAAACCACCTTAAGTTGAATTCAAATGTATGCTAGTTCATAGGTAGCTATTTATAATGTTCATTGTGTAACTTTCGTATGTATAATGTGCTTTACACACACAACATGAACTATACTCACGTTTATATTTGATTGCTAAAGCGATGCATTATTTGGAGTTCAAAATACTAACTATGTGGATCAATTGTGTCGAATAATAACATAGACATGCTCAAATTCGATAGAATCTAAATGTCTGATGGATCAATGGCCGTTCCTTACGCGAATTGCAAATATCATGATCCCATCCTAATATTTAGATACAATTTATATCTTTAATCAATGTGTACAACAGTCTTGTACGTGTAGTTTCACTCTCCATCGGTGGTCTCTCAGACATGCTCACACACTCTCTCCCGAGGTGTCTTTCTCGCACACATGCTCTTGATATAACCCTCCTTCCCTCCCGTACCCATTTACGACTGTTTTCACTAACCTTTATCACAAGCACTCTTCCTCTCGCAAGCATACACACGCACAATCCTCATCGACCCTTTCTATATACATAGACCTGCCTACGTGTCTCCTGTACGCACATTATCTTTAGGCCTGTCTCTCATGCATTGTCTCACAACTCTCTTCCTAATCGATTTAGTATGATTCTAGCAGCATTCTGTAGGATGCCCCTTAAAGTTAGGTTGGATGAATAGTAATATCAGAGATAAAGGGGTTACCTTAGTCCGAGAACCTAGGGTTACAAATCCTAGTCGGCTTTGTCAGTGGACATAGAGTCCTTCACAATTATGTTATCTTTGTCTTGTACGACTAGTCATCCATGGGTCTCCCTAAATGCGTCCCGGGCCGACCAATGTGGCGCAGGACGGAACCGAACGAAGGGCCTCACCTCGACCCACTGGACCTCACGCGATGACACACCCTCTTCCCCCACGTCTCGTTATCTTCTCACACCCACACATACCAACACAGACACCACACACACGAAAATATTCTCCTGGTGCCTCTATTCACTCCCCCCTTGCATATACACACTCAAGGGAATCTCTCGTTGTGACGTCATATTTGTCTCTCTCTCTCTAGACCACTCTCATTTCTCGTGCTATCTCTCCCGCCCCCCACAACCGGCCCTCTATCCATGCCTCTCTCGAATACGTAATACACACACATACCTATCTAGGCCCTGCCAAATGCATCAACTACACATTCACACATGTTACATCATGTACCCCATTTAGATACATTAAAACTGAGCACCTTTCCAGCCCTCTCATGCTATTAGTGATTTCGGCCGTCAGATTCGCGTTCAAACCATTTCTGGTCGTTCGATCTTCGTTTCATTGGGAGTTTACCGCGACTTGGGCCATCTGTCCTAATGGGCTGCTACTCTGGTGACTTTTTTGAAGGATTGTGGTTAATTGGGCTGCTATGGAAGCCCAGTCCGCTAGATGGCTGGATGTCTCAAGGACCGCACGCACATTCCCCACCTCCTCTCATGGTCACGCTCACACCCCCAATCCCCCCGATCTGATTGTCGCCGCCGCCGCCGCCGCCGCCGTGAGGGACAAAGGTGATGGCAACAGCGATGGCGGGCGAACCCCTTCTCTCTTTTCCATAGTCCCACCCTCTCTGATGGTAGTCCCTCGCAAACCATATCGCCGGTGGTGGAGGCAGCGATGGATGGTGACAGGCAGGAGTCCAACACGAAGCGGGCGGTGGCGATGTCGAACCACCACCCCCTCCCCCCCCCCCCCCAGCGATGTGATCAGCGCCATGGCAATTTCTGCGCCACCCTCGTCCGACCTTGAACCCGAGCGGAAGGGTCCATCTCGACTTGCCAGCTCTCTTGGCCGGCGTCCCTAGGCGAGTGGTCATCCAATTTGGACGCCGTGCCCCCGCCCTCCTCCATGTCGGATGTTCCTTCCTATGCAACAACGCACCGGTGAGCTCTCTCTCCTAATCACTGTGGCGACGGCCAATAACACCCATCACTTGTCATTCATGAGGATATGATTTTGTTTCTTGATTCCATTTCCAAGGGTTGGTTATTGTGTTCCTGCGGTTGAGCGGGACGTCGCATGGATTGATTCATTGGCTATGAGGAGAACCAAGACACGATATGCTACTGCAAAATCAACATGGAGTTTGCCCTCTGAATGGCATTGTGTTCTGCAATTAATGATTTCGTGATTCTATTGCTATGTTGTGCCTGTGTACTCAAAAATCAATCCCGTAGGAGCAGGTTGTCAAAAAGAAAGAAAAAATGCCTTCAAGTTTGCCTCTTAATTTTTAGGATAGATAGATTGACACTATTATTCAAACATATATGAAAGTTAAGTTTAGCTTCTCCACCTAATATTCTTCTCCCTTGCAACCAGATTTCTATAAATATGCAGACCTTTGAATTTGTAGGCGAGCAAAGTCATATACCCGAGAAAGATAAAAGGCTAGGTTTATTCATGGTGCATGATAGCAACATGGACTCGTCTCATTTTGTGCTAGGTCTGAATAATATAAATACTATTACTGGGTTAATACTGATTGTACACATATCAATTTCTCAAGTAACATGGATTCTTATTTGTCTTCTCCATAATATTATTGGTCAGAATTTGTTGCACATCACCACTCTTAACTAGAGTTTCTCTGATGATGTGTGAATTGAATCTGATTTATGCTGAAGTCTCGCAGATCGGATCATTCTTCGCATGTATCAGTTGCATGTATCTTGCGTCGACAAACCGAGGTTACATAGAAGTTGAGATATCTTGATTGTAACTGGTTTTTCTGTGGTTTAGGTTTGGAAGTCATGAACTCTTTAGACTAGGGAATGTTGCTTTTGTATGTCTTTTCTTTAGTTACCACACTACGTGACAACTTGAGTAGAAAACTTTATTCACATGTTCAAACAAAATCGTGACAGCTCTTCCTGACCTTATGGCTTTCTATGTGGTCTTCCTGGAAACAAAGTATTTCATATTCACCCTTATCATTCATCTTTGTGTGGCCTAAAGAACACTAATTTCTCTTGATTAGCTAGCTGGCTCAAAACAGAATAAGCTGCACCATGCAACGCCAGTAAAATTTTACATCTCATGTATGATTAGCTAGCCGGCACAAGAGCGTAATGCTGCACCATACAACGCCGGTACAAGTTTACATCTCATGTATTCATTTTTAGAAGATTTTAAATTTGGAAACAAATGGTAGCAAGCCTAAAATTACAACTTTTGTTTTGTCATGTTTACATGTTGATTTCCATCGTATGCAAATTTGACCTTGATTAAGAGTTCACAAGCCCAAATGTAAAAATATTGTTATTATAGTATTTCTTTTAGTTCGCTTTGGATCCTCGGACAACATTGAGTATCCATGCTCGCATGCTTTTGGGCAGCTTATCGCTATGTTAATTACTTAGCTTCAACATCTAGAATTTACGCAAATGTTGTAAAACAGATATTGAATAGCTAATTTTGGTCAGCCCTAGCATGTTGTTATGATGTCTAGGAAGGCAATGCACCTAGGGCGTTAGTGCTTCATGATGTACCGCACTCTGTTATACTCAATTAGTTGTCTCGTTTGTGTAGGCGTCAATGTCTTGGTTCCTGATTTCTATTTTATGTCTGGTTCATTAATTGTCACTTGTGGACCATCCTATTTAAAAGCCTATAAATTCAAAATCCAAGCACCAACTTGAAGCCCATTAGACGGAAGAAAAAACAAGTCCCATTTTACTCCACGGTACTTTTTTTAGTACCAAAATACTTCCCAAGCAAACCGATAACATTACCTCTTCTAGCCCTAACAAGACATTCATCTCACCTACCGTGCTAACAAACCTATAAGTTTTGTCAAATTAATTTATTCGTACAAAGGAAATTCCTAACATTTCATTGTAGAAATAGACGGGCGCGGCAACGCGCGCCATCAATGATCTAGTTGATCTAAAAAGCCCTCTCTTCACGTTTATTTCGCATACAACATTCCTTTTGAATAAAGTGTGGCCAAAAAATATTTTAGAATATCTACATATATACAACATTACAAAGTTATATGGAGGAGTATGAACGCTTGCATTGCATGGTGCCCACAATGATATTTATTCTGCACTGTGAATTTGTATATTTTTATACTATATATAAAGTTAGTCATAATAAAGAGAAACGAAGAGCATCTCTCTCTCCATCGCATACCCCCCTCTACGCCCCTTTCACGTACGCACACAAACTATCTCCAGGTCCTCTAAAAGTAAGCCCCCAGCACATTCACGCATGTTTCATCTTTCTCTCGTGATATATATAGTGACGATCATTGTATTTGAAGCGAAAGCATGATACGTACATTGGACTTCAGAATCTACTCATTACGGTCACCATTTATGTTTTGTGGTTATTATACAGTCACGGGCTCACCGTACAACTCTGTATTTGCTCAAGACACGACTAGTTGACCAGTTAAACGCTCCATGTGGCACCTCTAGTGTTGCATCACATTATCTCACTACCATCAGGCCCACCTGTCGGCTTGTATCTACTCTACATCTACACTCTTATAAAATACTAGCAAGATGCCCATGCGTTGCACGGAACATCAAGATGCATTTGTATGAGTAGTTTATCTTGTGGGAGAAAAGGATGAACAAGGAAGGCCTTATTTGCAAGTGTGGAGAGGGTGTGGGTATCTTTTGCAAAATTGCCATAGTTTCCTTCATATCAATCGAGATATAGATCGGATGGCCTATATTGCAGGATGGCGGGCACCACGATCATCACCGACTATGCTTTTTATAAGAGTAGGGATAAAATACACTCTCTTATAAAAAACAGAGTTGGTGATGATGGTGTGCCCGCCATCCTCAAGAATATAGGCCGCCCTGATATATATCTGACGGATAGGAAAGAAACTATGACAATTTTGCAAAAAGGTACCCACACACCTCTCCACATTTGCAAATAAGGCCTTCCCTCATTCATCATTTTCTCTCACAAGATAAACTAGTCATACAAATGCATCTTGATGTTACATGCAACGCACGGGCATCTTGCTAGTAAGAATGAAAACGAACGACAAAAAAATATTGAACGGTGGTTCGAAGTCATACCGCGGGCACAACGGACAAGGTGGCCTTGTATTGGTATGCTGAGCCGTCTGTTTTAAGACACATGAGCTGGTGTGGTGATTATACACACACGCACGCATGCACACGAACTGCATGCACGCAACACTCACACGAACACATGCACCCACGCACACACGCAACACTCACACGTACACACACAGCCGCACACGCACGCAACACTCACACGCACGCATGAATGCACACACCAGTACACCACACGACCAACACACACTCTCATGCTCAAGTGCTCAACCTAAGCATGCACACACATCAGGCCCTGACAGACACATACACAACCAGGTGATTCCCGCGCACGGGGTGGAGTCTTGTCGCGCCTGCGTAAATTTGTGTTTATTTGACCTTTTCCCTATGCGAACTGACAGGTGGGACCCACAAGGAACATGGTCAATTTAACTAGTCAACATGGTGCCACGCAGACTATTTGGCCGGTCAACAAAGTGCAATCCGATGCTGAACGATGAGCAAGTGATCGTATAATCACCGCAAAACGTATATAGTGACCGTAATCAACTTATTCTGAAGTTCGGTGAACGTATTACGCTTTTCTCTCTAAAGGCCCTCCAAAACTACATCTCTACACGTTCTCGCATGTTACATCTAACAACTATGCAATACAAAGACTACTACTACACTCTAACACAATAAATCATATGTGTTTTTAGTTTTACTAGATATCATATTGTTACTTAATTATTCAGTTTGCATACATTAAAATTGCCTTTGAAATGTATGGCCAGTATCATATACCGCGCGGGAAAAATCCCGCCCTTTCCTATTTAATCGGGTTTGTATCGATGGATCATGCGAAACAGCAAAACTATAATACTATATACAGTACAAGTGACAGTTCACTGGGCCGTCGTGTGTGTACTCCTCTGTCGTAAGAGTGGAGCGCTCGCTTTCATAAATCTTCTAGTCCCTTTTGCCGACATGTGGGACATCAAGCTACCGGGTCCACGTGCCATACCGAATACAAGCAGCAGAGCAGCCGGGTGAAGCACCCAGTCATGGCGCCGGCGTAGTAATAAGCAATGAGGCGTCAAATCACAAAGATGCACCTTTCGCGAGTTAAGTTGGAAGGACGAGGTAATAATGCTAAAAAAATAAGTTGGAGGGACGAAGCAACCATCATTTCACTCGTTGTTGAATCCGCTTCTCCCTCATCTTCTTCAAGTTAACCACATGTTGCTTCTGCCGTTGTTCTGCCTCATGTGGGAAGCGGATCGGCTTGGTAAAGCACTGACACATGGGACCGCATGTTAGCAAACCGCCAGGACAACGTCCTCTAAAAATAAGAAACCTCCCCCACCATCCGCTCGGAAAAATCACCTCCTTTTTACTAATCTTGATTATATAATTTTTTAGATCAATATAATTGAGATTTGTATAGATAGCACAAAGGAGCAAAACCAAGTGGTACGATTAAGGGCATCCACAATGTGTAGCCAAATGTGAAAATAGCTTTTGGCATCGTGGGAACCATTGTGGACGGTGTTGCCAAAGCCAAAAGGATGGAACCGAAGCTCCCTGATTGATTGATTGAAGGAATAGAAAAATGCAACGTCTCTCCTCTTTCTCCCGTGCTTGGACGCATGTAAAGTATAGAAGATAGAGTCTACTCCCCTGTCCCTTCTATCACAAATCATAAAGCAGTGAGGCGTCAAATCACAAAGCACGGATGAAGAAACCATCATTTCACTCTTCGCTGACTCCGCTTCTCCATCGTCTTCTTCGAGAAACCATCTCACCGCACTAAGCTGGACGGACGACGCTATTGTGTACGAGTAGTACTAGTACATTTACACGTCCTTTGGTTCAACGGTCTTCCTAGATGCAAATAAGGCGGTTGTCTCGGCTTGCAAGCGGCACTTGCGAATGACTTACCGTGGTCTCCCTCAATGGTGTTCTCCGTCAAATGCACTTCGCCAAACCACAACGTTCGAGATATCGTCGACGTCACCGCAATGGGGAAGGAAGTCAAATATAGTTACTACCTCCATTTTTTGTACACAAGGCCAGTGTATCAAAATTACAATTTACAAAAGGCCATTAACACTAATCAGGCAAAATTGATGGGGTTTGCCTCGTACTAGCAACCAAGGACATTAATATCCCCTTCATGCATGCGGAAGTGAGAAGGTTGGTTTGCATGGTGCTGCATTAATCAAGCGATGAGGAGTGAGATGGTTAGCTCTTTGGGATTTGGAGAAAAAAATACGCATTAATTGACATGTGAAACGAGGATTTGTATCGATTAATCCCGTGAAGGAAAACCCCGCCTTTGTTTTTTAACACTAGTACTCCTAGTACGTAGTACTACGTACTTATCCTGTTTGGGTCTAGGCCTTGCATTGCCATACTTCGCCACACATTTTTGCTAAGCTTGCCTAAAGTTTTCAAAATGAAAAGGAGGTACACTTGCACACGGTTGTCGCGGTCGCACCGCACCCTCACACGGTCGCTCCTGCACGCCGCGGTCGCACTGCACCCTCACATGCACAATCTCTCCTGCACGCCGCAAACCCAACCAAGGGAACGCACCCTCACTGACACGTGCGGTTGCATGTGAACAAACCAAACTCAGCCATCCTACCGCTGACACATAATTTTTGTTCATAGAGTATGTTTATCCAACCCCATGTTGGGGAGTATCCGTACGGCCCGTGCGGTGCTCTGTTGGGGAAGAAGAAGAGGTGAGGAAGAAGGGTTAGGAGACGTAGGATATTCATCCAACCGCCTGAAATGGTAGACTGACCCAAGTCAGGTGACTTGCATAACAATATATGTTTTTACACAGCAAAAGATCCATAAAAACAACAACATAAAGAAAAACTATCACTGCTCGCGGAACGAGACGGCCTCGTCGTCTTTGGCTGCCGGCGCGAACCAGCCGTAGCTGCCGACGTGTGTCTCCGCACCATGGTTGTCCTCGGCCTCCAGCTACTCGTTCACACGGAGCGTGCGGGCGCTCTGCACGGACGAGAGCACGGCCCGGTTCAAGTCGAGGACGTCTGGTTCCGCCTGCAGGAGGGCCTCGATGGCAGCGGCATCCGCGCGCTCCGCATTGAGTCGAGCCTCCGCCGCCCGGTTCAAGTCCAGGACGTCTAGTTTCGCCTGCGGGAGGGCCTCGATGAGAGCGGCATCCGCGCGCTCCCCGTCGAGTTGAGCCTCTGCCGCCCGGTTCAAGTCCAGGATGTCCGGTTCCGCCTGCAGGAGGGCCTCAATGGTAGCGGCATCCGCGCGCTCCGCCTCAAGTTGAGCCTCCGCCGCCCGGTTCACATCCATGACATCTAGTTCCACCTACAGGAGAGCCTCGATGGCAGCGGCATGCACGCGCTCCGTGTCGAGTTGAGCCTCTACCTCCCGGTCCTCCTTTAGTATCGCCAGGTTGAACCGCTGGTCCGCCTGCACCATGGGGGACTCGGACACCGGCACGAAGTCGACGTCCATCGTCTCATACTCATCGGGGGCATTCTGCGCCGCGACCTCCGCCATGAACATTGGATCAGCTTCCTCCTCCTCGTAGCTTGGCTCCAGAGAACTCGGGGATTGGCCCGCCGCAAAGCGAGGTTGGGAACGGAGGTCTCTGGCGCCGACCGCCGCCGCGATTTGCTGGCGCCCGGCCGCAAGATCTTGTAGTACGTGATCTTGCGGCGCACCATGGCTTTCCGGTGAACTAGGGGACACTTGATGCGGGCTAGGGGATCGAAAAGTGGGGGAAGGGGCTGGAGATTAGGTGTGGTTTTAGGGCTGTGGCTGGCGTAGGCCGAGCAAACAAGGTTCCGTGTGAATAGTGGTTCCGGTGACGACCGGTCAATCGGTTTTGACTATACATCGCTCTTGTCACGTTCGTGTTGCAGCCCGGCACGCTGGACCCTCCACGTCGCTCACCGAATGGAACGCGCTTCGTCTTGCATTTTTGCTCGCTTGTGGGACCGCAGTTGAGAGCAAACCGACGTCCCTCCCCCTCCCCCAATCGCGTCATTTTATGCGGAGTAAATAAAAATAGAGGGAGTATACTACGGATGAGGATCCCCTAACGTGGCCGAACCCATTGAGTAACTGACATGCGGGGCCTAGCAAGCATGGGGTCCACCAGTAAGTGACCGAAAGGGAGGGTAAGGCAGGGATACGTATGTGAAAGGAGCTTCCAATGATATAATTTTCACATTATACATCTCATGTACTATTAATCTTGTCAATAGTCAAATGCGGTTTTGAAAAACGCATTAGAGAATGGTTAATAATATAGCCAGTCGATGGCTATAAGGAACTGCCATGTCATCTATAGCCATCATCTATTATATGCACTCATACAGTAGTGTGGGCTATAAGGTTGGCTATTTTCCGCAAAAAAAATTATAAGGTTGGCTTTTGTATTAGTATTTTTTTTTCATCTCCTCTCCATATCTTTCTTCATATTTATTGTACGTATTTAACTAGGAATGCGTATATAGCTAGGCTCTTGCATGAGAGCTCACTCCCCTTACTTTTTCACATCTCTCTCCTCCACATGGGCCCTATATAAATGGAAGGAGGGAGTACAACTATGAGCACTGCATACTCTAGCACAGATGTTCTCAGTACTCCACTAGTACTATTGGACAGGGAGCTTAAAAAGTTACTATTGGACTGGCTATACGTGGCGAAATCCTAGTAGGAAGAGCATGCGCGAGAACAAGCACATTCACATGGTTGAAAACAAATTGGAAACCATCTCGAGTACAAATCTAGGAGTATGTACGAATCTAACAATATTGATTGGGCATTGTTGAATGTCGATACTTTTTTTATCAAAGTAGAGATACTTTGACTACACATAAAACTTATATGTAAACTTGAAAGGATAGGAGGGAGTATATTGTACGTTCAAAAATGAAACGAACATTGAATACCCTTTATATATGATTTGCGGATGCTATGATCACCGGTTCAAAATTTTGAATCCGCCTTAGGTGTCACACATGCCCCCACTCGTTCTCTCTCGATTTCATCTCGAGGTCCGGAGATGGATTGAAAGAGGACTAGGGTGGGTACAATACATTCATTTCGCTTATGAATGTACAATATACTCCTCCGATCGCCACGCACCCCCAGGGTCATTTCTATCATAGAAACAGACCAAACCTTTATCTCCTTGCACGACACGCAATTGATCTCTCGAACATCAATCGATCTCACAACATGTGTCGTGGCATGAACCGAATGGGATGTCAAAACTAAGACGCTGTTTACACGTAGTGGAGGCAAAGTGAAACTTCAAACGAACCGTTTGTTTGTATGCATGTTGGACAAATTACAAATAAACATTGGAAATACAAGCATGGTCTAGGACCACATGCGAATGATACTCGGCAGAATGTTCAAATGAGGCATGCGGGAGGATGGACTCGACCGGAGGGCGACATGATCGATGGAGAAGAGGGTTAGAGAGGAATGAGAAATAAGCAAATGCCACATGATTATACTTGAACTGCTCTAATAAACAATAAGTTGTCTCGGTTGGCCTACATAGTGAAAGGCCTAATGCGCAATGCGGAGCACTGACGCTCGAATATGGCCGGGAAAACAGGGAAACCGACATGTGGGGCATACCTGTCGGGATGACGTAGCGCAAACTAGTCCAATGGAGGAGCTGGCCCACGACCTCCTCGCCACCGGCAACCGTTCATGTGGGTCGTGGGGGGCAACAACATGGCGCAGCTCCAGCACCGCCTCTGCACACAGCGACCGCGGGGAGCGACATGCTCATCGTCGCTAGACACGGTCGGTTTCAGTGTGCCGAGGGTGGGGTTAGTGCTGTGGCACAACCAACAGTATGTTTGGTTTGTGCCCAAGGTTGCCCTATCAAAGCATTGGGTAGCCAAAATTTTGGTTGAGGTTTTGGTTGCCCATGATTTGGCCGACATCGGCAAGAAAAATGAACTAGAGTTGGCTAGAGTTCATTGGCATGCCAAAAAATGGCAACCATCCAAACAAAGACCAATCTTTGGGTCATGACCAAAATTTTGGTAAGGTGCACTTTGGCCACAATCCAAACACACCCCAACACTCGGCTCGTCGAGGATGCACGGGGCGCCAGGACGAGTCCGCGGAGTGGTGTAGCGCAGCCAACTACATTCTCAGGACCTGAGACCATGTCGGGTCGTCTTGCTTTTTCAGTGACATGCATTGATCGCATGTGAGCAAAGGGCATCTCCAACGTTGCCACGACCACAGCTGACTACCCTGGCACACCAAAAACCCTCGTCCCTCGCGCCGTCGTGCGGTGTGTTCCCAGCCGGCGCCAGCTGCCCGCATTCATGCCGTCCGTCCATATGCCGTCGTTAAGAGGATCGGTGCCCGAGGAACCAACTCCGGCGACTTAATGACGCACCAGGACGCTTGGCCTCACCGGAATGCGCTACTTAAAGCGGCAACGCCCAGCTAACCTCCACGCCGTAGCGCATCGTCCTCCTACCTAGCACCACATCCGCCATGACCGCAAGCGCGAACGCTTTGCGGGAGAGCTTGTCTTCGGGGATGGAGCTCGAGGTCGCCGCCCTCGCTCAAGTCACTGCACAAGCGGTGGCCACGCTGGCGGCCGACGACGGGAGCACCATCAGCCACGTGTCCTACTTGCCGCCGTCCAACGTACGGCACCGCAGAGGTCGGGGACTCCTCCGAGGATGAGTAGGGCATGGGAGGCGGCAGAGCATGGTGTGCCAACTGGCCAGTCCGTCTCACGTGTTCTACTTTTCCTCGCCGGAGACCGCACCTTCACTTCACGGGTCTTGAACCCCACCCCCATACATGGAGATCGCAGATGGAGGACGTCGGTCGCCGCCGTAGAATAGGTTTAGGGTTGGGTTTCTTTTATTTTTTTGTCCTATAAAAGTTCGAAATGTAATGAAAATCTGCCCTGTTTGCATTAATCTCGGCCGGTGTATATGAACTTTCATAATAATATAGTATATTGTAGGAGTACTAGCAAGATGCACTGTATGCTGTAACGGAAGATCAAGATCTTGCGAGAGAAAAGGATGAACGAGGGAAGGCCTTATCTGCAAATGCACATTCACGCATTTCACGTTTTTCTACATCTACAGGAACCTACGAAAGGGTTAACATAAATTGCCTCTCTCTCTCCTCCCCTGATTTTCATGGTGGTGGGCCCCTCCCTCCCCCCAATCTACAATCAACAGCTCACACGTTTCACATTATGTTAATTACGTAATGGGGACTACGTAGGTGTAGCATTACTCATCCTAAAAAAACCAACTAAGCCAACCTCCCAGCATATCGTGCAAGAAAAGACTCGGCCGCACCATTTTAGTCAGGATTACCGGATTACTAGTAGTAGTATCGATGGATCGCGTGAAGCAACAAGTTTTTTTAGGGGGCGAAGCACCTAGTTTAAAAGGAAAAAAGGTGGTACACTCACAGCACCCCTGTCGCAGTCGCATTGCACCCCACACACGTTCGGTCCTGCACACGGCTCACGCAAATGGAACGCACTTCGGCTTGCCTCTTCACTGACACGTGGGACTGCACTTGGAGAAGCCGACCATGTGCCAAACTCCCCCCGCCCACCGCGCGAAAATCCTCCCCCCACCCAAAAATTCCCCCCAAATCCTAAATTCAACCGCCCTTCGGCCAACTAGCCAATACTATTCCCCAACCCCCCGTCCCCTCCACTCCATTCGCCGCTAAAGCCGCCTCCCCGCCACGCGATACGTCGGCGCCATGTTCGTCGAGGGGACGACGGTGATCCTCTCGCTCCCACAAGATGCTCGTGGATCGTCGTCCTCTAGCGGCGCCACCACCGCTGGCGACGTTCTTGTGGAGGCGCACGGCGGTCAGCGCCACCACCGTTGGCGATGTTCGTGTGGAGACGCATGGCTATCAGCTTCTCCCACGGTACGTGCATTCTAGACTGAGGCCCCGTGCATGTCGGTGTAGCGCTGAATGTTAGCTGATAGACGTTGCTAATCTAACTGTTTGCCGAAGTAGTTTACAGTCAATATGCTCTACTTAAGAAGCTTCCTTGCCTGCTCGCACTCAATCTGCTTAGCTGAGATGGCATGCCAAGGCCGATTAGTTGCTAAAATATCATGCCATATATTTATTGTGACGTAGATTGCCATGGTATAGTAGCCAATCTGTTAGGTGAAATAGCTCTACACCGTTTTATACTCGATCTTTGTTGCTGTGATGGCCTTCGATAGTTCGATGGCTGTGTGCTCGGCCTCATTGATCATGAAACAGCCTGCCATAATTTAGCACTCAAATATGTTTGCTGAATTAGCTTTACATATATTTTGTTACTTAGATCTACTCATCCAAATATCTTGCCATAGCTTTAGACATCGACCTAGGTATTTTCTTCTGGACTTCATAAAAAAGCATATATGTTTTTCCTGTAATATCTAGTAGAAGAACTAATTTGTATGTCTAACAGATGGACAGGACTTGGATAACTTCGCTCAAGATTCTCCGCTGCATATGTCGAGGGGTTGAAAACTTCATGAACTTTATCGAGCTGAGTACGGTGGTCCGAAATCAGATGTGCTCTGCCCGTGTAGCAGTTGTATGAATTCAGTTACAAGACCCCAGTCAACTGGGCAAAATCATCTACACTTGTATGGGATGTCAGTCACATATACTAGGTGGGTTCATCATGGTGAAGCTGTGAACGTCAATATTATTGACTACGTGGAAGAAGCGGATCACCATCTTGATCTCGCCTCGATGCTCGTGTGGAAGAGGAGGAGGAGGAGGTGGTGGCGGAGCCTGAGTTTAACCAACATTGAAACAATGCTACGAAATGCTCGTGCATTCCGTGAACTTTCACCGCAGAAGAAAAACAAAGGCCTGCATGTTGGAACAATGCAACATGGCTGTCACCCCGTGAAATAAGCCGTCGGTATTCTCAGCTATGGTCACCTTTCTTCGTGAAGACATCTGAGCGGATGACCAACAAATCATTCGATGCGATGTTGGCTGCTTTCCGCAAAGCTTTCCAGACAAGGCCCGAGCTGCCACACACCTACAAAGAAATGAAGAATTTCCTTCGTGCAGTTGGAATTGGATATGATATGATCCATGTTTGTAAGAATAATTGTGTTCTATTCCGGAAGGACTATGCCAACTTAAGTGAATGCCTGAAATGCAAATCATCAAGATGGAAAGATGTTGATGATGTGAAGAGGATTCCTCATAATATTCTGAGACATTTTCCAATTACACCAAGATTGCAGAGGTTGTTTCATGATGCTGAAACAAGACAGGATGTACTGTGGCATTCTAGGAACCAGGAGTACAATGATCAGAATGTAATGAGCCATCCATCACATGGTAGTGAGTGGAAACGCTTCAATCAGAAGCACGAAAAGTTTGTCACAATTCGAGAAACATTAGACTTGGCTTAGCTTCAGATGGATTTAACCCATTTGGCCACCTGAGCGCCACATATAGCATGTGGCCAGTGCTTGTTATCCCTTACAACATGCCTCCAAATGTCTGCACCAAAGAATCAAACTACATGATGGCCTTTCTCATCCCAAGTCCAAAAAGTCCTGGAAAGGATTTTGATTTGTTGATGGAGCCTCTTGTGGAGGAACTTCAACAGCTATGGAGGGGTGTTCTCACTCGAGACCTATATAGCAGCCCACCAGCTGATTTCTTTCTGCGTGTTCTTATAATTTGGTGCATCCATGATTATCCGGCTTTGGGCACTATGTCAAGGCGAACGACACATGGTTAAAATGCATGTGTTCGCTATGACAGGAATCCGCTGTCATACGCAATACTTAGCAAGATCTGTTACATTGGACACCGCGGTTTCCTTGCCAAGGACAAGCCGCATCCTAGAAAACACCGAAGACATGTGTTCAATGCAAAGCATGAAAACCGTGATGCGCCAAAGGGGCTCACCGCTGATGAGTTGCAAGTGGAATTAGAGAAGGTCAGGCATATTACACCAAGAAACCATCCTGATAATGGTAGCGGGAAAAGGAAGCATGGCAGGGCAGAAGAGAGATTATTGTTTACCCGCAGTCCACTTTGTGGGACTTGGAGTATTGGAAAGATTTGGATCTGCGGCATAATCTTGATGTGATGCACATCGAGAAAAATATATGTGACAGCATTATCGGCACACTTCTTAATATTGAAGGCAAGACGAAAGATACCTTAAAATCTAGGATTGATTTGACACAGCTGGGTATCGATGTGATTTGCGGTGCAAGATGAAGGTAAACCACGGGATATGGCACCAAATGTAATGCGTCTTGGACAAGGTAAAAAGAAAAGAATTCTGCGAGGTCCTGTCACGTGTGAGATTCCCACATGGATTTGCTTCCAACCCTGAAAAGAGAGTCAGTGCAGATGGAAACAAGGTACAAGGGTTGAAAACTCATGGCTGCACGTCCTACTTCAAAGGGTTTTACATGTTATCCTTAGAGGATTAGGCCGCCCTGACTTATACAGTAGCGATTGCGAGTTGGGACAATTCTTCAGAAACTCTGCAAGAGAAATATCAGATAGATGCTTTGGAGCGTCTTAGAGACAAGATACCAACTATCCTATGCGACCTTGAGAAGATATATCCTCCAGCCTTCTTTGATGTGATGGTGCATTTGGCTGTTCATCTACCCGATGAGGCACTACTCAGAGGTCCAGTACAGTATGGCTGGATGTACCCTATTGAAAGGCGGCTAGGCACTTTCAAGGGCTATGTTAGGAACAGAGCTAGACCCGAGGGTTCCATTGCAGAGGCCTACATTGCTACAAAAGCGTTGACATTCTGCTCAAAATACATTGAAACAGCTGATCAGCTTAGCAAAGACGTGGATGAAGACAATCCCGGGCTCAATGTTTTTGATTATTCTGCTCGAAAGTTACCGGGAAGAGTCGACAAGAGGACACACCTAAAGATTTGGACAAAATGGTTTGGTATGTGTTGAATAATTGTCCTGAGATACTACCTTATATCAAGTAAGTGCTAAGTACTGCAGCTTATACATCGTAATCTACTAAATTTGCAGCACATTCTTATATATTTAGATGTTTGATGCGATCACTATGTTGTGCAGCATCTACAAAAAGTAGTTACTGCCGCAAAATCCAAGAAACATTGACAAACTGGTTATGGCAGGGTTTGCGAAATGGTTCAAGAGCCATGTAAGCTTTTGAATTGCACCGCCGCTTTTTTTTAATATATTGAGTACATGAGATGATCAGCTTGTCTATTTTCTAACCATAGGTTAAGAAGATGCGGGAGGATGGGCAGGCAGTTGATGATGCCCTTTACTCACTAGCAATGGGTCCTGATACTCGGGTAAGACATTATGAATCTTGCGTTGTTGGATATGTGCGCTACAATACCCTTGCACGAAACGAAGGCAGGAAGACACAAAACAGTGCCATCATGAGCACGGATGCGTATGAAAAAGAGACAACTGAAATGTATGCTAACATAATAGACATTGTTCAGTTGCAGTATATCTCCAGTTTTGAGGATCGCTTGTGTGGTTCTCACATTGTCGTCGTTGGTATAACCTGTTTTTCAGGATCGCAAAACCCAGAGGTGATGATTATTTCAAATCCATCAATGTCAAGGCGGCGTACCAGACCAACGAGCCTTTTATTTTGGCAAAGCAACACAGATATTTTTCTTGGAAGACACATTTGCATGTAGCGATGACTGGAGAGTAGTGCAAAGGTTTGAGCAGAGGAATTTGTTTAATGAAGTTGCACAACAAGATGATGCTTACACTGCTCCTGATGTACAAGATAACACAGATGTTCCTAATATCTTTGAGAACCATCACGTCAATGACGCCGGCGAAAAGATTGCATGTCGTGCTATGGACATACAAGAGTTGATCAAGAAGAAGCCAACGTTCAAGGACGTTGAGGACGAAGAAGAAGATGACACCGTGAGGAATTACGATTCAGACTGATACACATGGCGAAGATGTTGACGCTGCTGCTGCAGATGATGATTACATTGCTTTTGTTGTATTTTCCTGTCAGAAGACGTTTTTCTATCTACTATGTGAAATTGTGTTTGCTATGACAACTGAAACCTGATGAACATGTTGTTTAGTATTTTCCTGTGAGAACATCACTTGTTATGTATGCTGACTTGTGTTTGGTGATTGTATGACGACTAAAACATGATGACGTTGTTATTTAGTTGTACTCATATTTGGCTGTGAAACTTGATTTGATGGTTGGACTGCAATTTGCTCGACGTCTTCGAATGAGAACAAAGCTGACCCGACAGGTCCTCTGCTAATTTATTTATTTATTACCAAAAGGGCCTCTGTTATTTATTTATTTATGAGCAAAAGGGGATACCCCCTGATTTCCGTTAATAGAAATCATTAGTTGTTCACAACACTATGCCCAAATTTCGCTACATGTGTTTCATTCATTACTAGTTTTAGCAAAGTGCTCATGTCATAGCCACTGAATACATCACGAGTGCTACATACACTGCAAATAAAGAGACAATCATCCTACAGAGCACATCGATTTTGCCCATTATCTTCACAAGTTCTTTCATCTCCTCATTGCTTTTAAGGCCGTTCAGCAGCTGTTGCTTGGCCATGATCAGAGGAATTGCATCTTTAACCTTCTGCTCTGCATCTTCCTCTTCTGCCGTTCCTTCAGTTACTTGTCCAACACCCCAACCTGCTGGTATTGGGATTCCTCGGCTAACCAAATAATCAGTGTAGTTGCACTCCCCCACATCAGCAACTTCCCAGAAATAAAAATCACACGAATCTTCCCTTTTCTACACGAATCAAATTGGAAGATCATCAACCAAACTATTAAAAAAATCGGCAACTGAAAGCAGCAGAACAACACTTAAACATATTATTACCCCATGATTCGGGCATTTGTAGAAGACTCGACCAGGGTTGAGGATTGTGGTTGAGACGCGAAGGATGACTCTGCATGATTTGCAGCAGTGGCACCACACCAACGGCAGCGGGTTGCGATGAGCAACCTGTAAGTGCATCTAGTGCCACCCCTAGTTGGTTTTGGAGTATTGATGACAAATTTGGTTGAGGGACTAATGTGTTTGTGAGAATTGCAGGATAACACAGGTAGTGTCCCTCATTGATTCGGTTTACCTACCGGAGATGACCCCTAAAATGTACGAAGACATTGACGACAATGGTGGTATGTGAAGATATTCATATTGAAGACTATGACATGAGAAGACATTGAGTGAAGACTATGGAGCGCCAAGACCGTGGTCGTTTCATTGTTTCCTTTTTCTTCCGTGGTTGAGTCATAGGAACCACCGTCATCGTTAAGTGGGGTCCATGTGAACAAAGTCGTAATGATCAAGTGATGCTCAACCCAAATCCTATGTCTTCGAGCCGAAGACAATGAGAGCAAATCTTATCCAGAGTCGATGAGTCGCCTTTGCTTGTAGCCCAAGTAAAGTTGTCGTGTGTGTTTGAAATCTGACCGTTGGAACACGTGTCGGTTCCTTAGTGACCTGTGGTCATTTCGGACATATCAGGTCGGGTTGCCTAGTGGCTATAAATAGCCCACCCCTACACCATAAATTGGTGGCTGCTCAGAGTTAGTGCACGGCTTTTGTCGCTTGAGAGCAACCCACCTCGAAGCCTTTGAGAGAGAGAAATCCTTGCGAGGACAAAGCCCAAACACCCAGAGCCAAAGAGTGTTAGGCATCATCAAGTCTTTCTATCTGCGTGACTCAAGACTTATTACACTTCAGATCGTGGAATCCTCCACCGGTTAGGGCGTCGCGTTCTCGAGCATCCAAGAGTCATTGTGGATCGTCGGTGAACGAAGTCTGTGAAGGTTCGGAAGTCTACCTTGAAGACTTACCAGAGTGATTGGGCAAGGACTGTGTGTCCTTAGCTCAAGGGGAATAAGGTGAAGACGCGGTCTTCTGAGTTGAATCTCAGCCTCCCTAACCATACGTCATAGCTTGTCACAAAGAATCGAACTGGTCCAAAGAAATCTGTGTCTTCAACAAGTGACCGGTTCTATCCTCTCCTCCCTTTACTTAGAGTTTGTCTTCGTGAAGTCATTGCCTATTTGTCGTACCTGTTTGACTTCATTGCTTGACTACTATCGTTGGTTGGCTTCATACTATCTTCCATCCCGATCTTTACTACTAAGTCGCTATTAGTCTTTGTACTTTCACATTACGCATACTTGACTATGGTTTGCTTGTTGTAGTTTATCTTCCGCTGCATATCAACTAGGTCATTTCTATTGTTTGTCTTCAAACTTCCACGCTTTTGAAGACTTTCATAAAAATCGCCTATTCACCCCCCTAGTCGATAACTAGCACTTTCAATTGGTATCGAGCAAGGTACTCCCTTGTTCTCGTGTGATTCGGTTTAACCACCGGAGTTTTAGCTATGTCGATCGCAGGGATAATCAAAGTCTCCGCTGCTTGCCCCGTGTTCGATGGAACTGAATATCCCTTTCGAAGAATAAGATGCGCATGCATCTTGAAGCCATTGATGTCGACCTCGGTATGTCGTCAAGAACGGCGTTCCCAAAACCATGAAGGTGTCACCCCGCCGATGTCAAGAAGTTCATTCAACTGGACTCTCATGCAAAGAACATCATTTGTGGTCATCCGACCAAAGGACAAGATGGCCGTGTGAGTGCTCGAATGTCGGGCTAGTCCGGGACTAGCTATCCAAGGTCAACGGCTACGTCTCAACACAGAGAGATCAAAGGATCAGTGTTCTTCGCAACCTCTTCAACCGCTTCAAGAGAAACGACAATGAAAATGTCCAGCTCACGTTTGATCGCCTCACCGACATCACAAATGAGCTTCGTGCTCTCGGCGCCACTGAGATTACCAAGCATGAAATCGTCAAGACACTACTGAGATCACTTGACAGCTCCTTTGACACCCTTGCCCTCATGATACAAGAATGCCCTGACTTCAAGACATTCGATCCGTCTGATATACTTGAGAGGCTCAACACACATGAGTTCTAGCTTTCTGAGAAAAGAGATATCTATGGTCCCAACTATGGCCGAACTCGCGCTTTGAAGGCAAAAGTTGTTTCCTCGTCTGAAGAAGAATCATTGCAGATTCGATGATCCTGAAGACATTGGAAAGGAACTTGCTTTGCTTGTGAAGAAGTTCCAGAAGTTCACTAAGAAGAAGGGCTTCAGAAAGTCTTCACGATCTAGTTCAAGAAATGATGAAGCTTCCACTCATGACTACAAGAAGAGAACATGTCACAAGTGCAAGAAACCTGGACACTATATCTCTGAGTGTCCACAGTGGGACAATGAGAAGAAGAAGAAGAAGAAGAGCAAGGAATATGATTCTGATGACAAGAAGAAGAAGAAATCTTCAAAGTCTTCTTCCAAGTCCTCATCAAAGTCTTCATCTCATAAGAAGAGCTCATCTGGCAAGGATCGTGCTTTTGTTGGCAAGGAAATGGATTCAGAGGAGGAGTCTGCTTCTGAGGAGGCGGAGGTGGAGTCTGAAGAGGAGTCCGACCCTGGCGTTGCAAGTCTAGCTCTAGCCACAGCCTATGTTACCAAGTCCATATTCAACACTGAAGACAATGACTTCCACACCAACGCTGAAGCTAATGACAAGGACGACCCTGCTCCCACCTACTGCTTCATGGCACATGGTGCCAAGGTAAAATCACGTGATGCTTACTTTCAAACATCAAGTGAAGATGACTCTGATTGTGAATCCAAGCCCAGCTACAAAACACTTGCTAAAATTGCAAATCGAACAACAAAAAGCTATGGAACATACTCAAAAACTGTTAGACAAAAGCGATGACCTGTTGGACGCGGAAATGACACGTTCACGGTCCTTAGTTGAAGACATAAAAATCTTCATGCTAAGTACCAAGAACTTGAAAGTCGCCATGAAACACTCTCAACCACTCATGAAAAGCTCTCATATGATTATCTTCAAAGGAAGCAAGAGCTTGAGAAATTGAGAGCGGCTCATGAAGATCTTCAAAAGAGAATGAGTCACTTGCTACCAATGTATCAGTCCCGCCAGGATGGATTTGAACCACCATGTCTAAAATGCCTTGAGCGTGATAACGCCACCTCTGCTGGTGAATGTTCCACTGTCACATCGCTGTTGCATTGTCTTCAACTACTGATGTGGTAACTAACCCCTCTGTGGAGGATACCACTACTATTGCTGATGAAAATGCTAGGTTGAAGACATTGCTTGAAACAGGGATGTATAAAATTCTGAAAGGACATCAGACACTTTGTGATGTCCTCAAAAAGCAGATTCTGAACCAAAACCCTAGGAAAGAGGGTGTTGGGTCTGAGAGGAAAATGAATGTTGATGGTTCCTACCGAAGCCCGAAAGCGGTATCCCAAAACCACATGGGTTGCTGCAAAGGGACCTTCAAAGGATCCATCCACCTTATCCGGCTTTACCTGCTAATCCTATTATCATTGATGAATCCCTTGATGCAAACTATAAGCTGTTCAAGAATCGTAATGGTGAAGTGTTTGCCAGGTATATTGGTACTAACTGCAGGAATGGACCACCTATGAAGAAGATCTAGGTTCCCAAAAGTTGTCTTGAGAATCTTCTAGTGAATGTGATCATGACACCACCTGGGATGAAGACAAACCCCATACCTAAGGCATCATATGGTCCAAAGGCTTCAAACAGACAAAGGACTCACCTGAGTCACCCTAACGCCAATGTTTTGCAGGGAAACCGTACTCAAACTTATGAATATGAGCGTGTGTCTTCAAACCGCTATGTTCATAGAACTAAGAACTTTTCTCGCTTATTCATATGAGTATCATTCATCTCCTGCAAGGCTATTTGCTAGGGCTCCAAAGTCAAGTTCTCGAGATGCTGCACTTAGACTCATTGCTTCTAAGCCACCCCTCAAGATGTGGGTGGTTAAGAAGAATTAACTTTCTTTTTGCGGGGAAGGGTCTCCACCAAAATCAAAGGCGCCTCGATGCTATTGTTGGGGACCTAAAACATCTTGTAGGGCGCAAGATCAAATGCCCAAATGGTCTCACTATGTATTTTGTTCCTGAATTGTTTGCCATTCATCCTATCAGTCCTAATCTTGATCTGAGCTTCAATAATCCTCTTGCCCGTCAAATGTTTATGCTTCATAATACTCTTGGTGAAGCCTATCCCCTAACTGCATCAGAGGGTATGACACCTCATGCTTCGTAATGGATTATGGACAGCGGATGCACTAATCATATGACCGGTGATCGAAGTCTTCTCATGGACTCAACCTTACGTCCATCGCACAAGAGTCACATCACATTTGGTCGACCACCGGTAAAAGCAAGGTATTGGGTCTAGGTAGAGTTGCAATCTCAAAGGATCAACACATGGATAAGTGATGCTTGTTGAATCCCTTGGTTTCAACTTAATGTCTGTCTCGATGCTTTGTGACTTGAACATGATTGTGCTATTCGGAAAATATCATTGCCTTGTACTAATGGAATCTGACAAGTCTCTAGTCTTTGAAGGGTATCGGAAAGATGATCTATACATGGTAGATTTCTCAGCAGGTCCACAGCTTGCCGTATGTCTTCTTGCAAAAGCTTCAGAATCTTTGGCTCGCATCGGAGGTCAGGCATGTTGGCATGAGGAACTTACACACACTCGCCAAGAAGAAGCATGTCATAGGCATCAAGGTGTCAAGTTCAAGAAGGATAATTTGTGTGGTGCCTGTGAAGTCGAAAGATGACTAGGGCAAAGCACCCTCAAGACAATCATGACGACATCTCAACCCTTCGAGCTGTTACACATGGACTTATTTGGCCCTACTCACTACTCTACCCTCACAACAACGGCTTGTCTCTATGGCTTCGTCATTATTGATGACTACTCAAGATATACATGGGTGCACATAATTCTCTACAAGACCAAGTGCAAGATGTCTTCAGACGCTTCGCCAATCGAGCCATGAACAATTATGGCGTCTAGATCAAGCATATCGAAGTGACAACGGCACCGAAGTTCAAGAACACCGGACTTGATCTTTATCTGGATACAATGGAAATCACTCATGAGTTCTCTGCCCATACACACCTCAAAGAAATGGCATCATAGAGCGCAAGAACAGAACCCTCATTGAGATGGCTCGAACAATGCTCGACGAGTACAAGACACCAAGAAAGTTCTGGCCCGAAGCTATTGATACAAAGATGTCACGTCATCAATCGTGTTTACATCCATAAGCTTCTAAACAAAACATCCTATGAGCTCCTTATCGCAAGAAGCCAAATGTCGCCTACTTGTAGTATTTGGAGCTAGGTGCTGGATCAATGATCCCCATCACAAGTCAAAATTTGCACCTAAAGCTCACGAAGGCTTCATGCTCGGTTACGGAAAGGACTCGCACTCTTCAGAAGTCTTCAACCTCTATCTCTACAAAATCGTCAAAAGCTGTGGACGGCGATTTGATGAAACCAATGGTTCACAAAGAGAGCTCCCGCCAAGTACACTAGACGAAGCTCACCAATGAATCTATCAAGCTGATGGGAACTAGTGAAATCATGCCTTCAAGCATAGCTCAAGAGGAACCTATCATTTCGCACCTAACCAACTCAAGACAATGCTCGATCAAGACAATCCTCCCAATGATGACAATGATCAGGAAGAGCAAGGTCTTCGTCCAGTTCATCCTCGACTTGCAAATGAAGTACAAATTGAGAAGATAATTGATAGCATCAATGCACCTGGTCCACTTACTCGCTCAAGAGCAACACAGTTAGCAAATTTCATGGGCACTTTTCTTTAGTCAATATCGTAACCCAAGAAAGTAGTCAAGCCTTTATGGAACCTGAATGGATACAAGCTATGCAAGAAGAACTTCAACAGTTCAAGCTGAACAATGTTTGGGAACTTGTCAAGCGTCCTGACTCTCGCAAGCATAACATTATTGGCACTAAATGGATATATCGAAACAAGCAAGATGAGCATGGTCAAGTCGTCAGAAACAAAGCACGTCTTGTGGCTCAAGGATATACTCAAGTTGAAGGAATTGACTTCGATGAAACATTTGCTCCTGTGGCTAGGCTTGAAGCTATTCGTGATATCGCTAGCCTATGCTAACCACCACAACATCTTGCTATATCAAATGGATGTGAAGAGTGCATTTCTCAACGCCAAGATTGAAGAAGAAGTATACGCCGCTCAACCACCGGCTTTGAAGATCCAAAACATCCAGATATGGTGTACAAGCTAAACAAAGCATCAGATGGCCTCAAACAAGCTCCTCGCGCTTGGTATGATACGATCAAAGACTTCTCAAGAGCAAAAGCTTCAAACCTCGATCCTCGATCCCATACTCTTCACGAAGACATATGATGGTGAACTGTTTGTGTGCCAAATATATGTGGATGACATTATCTTCTACCGCACCAACCGTAAGTATAGTGATGAGTTTGGATACATGATGCAAGAGCAATATCAGATGTCCATGATGGGTGAGCTGAAGTTCTTCCTTGGTCTTCAAATTCGTCACCAAAGGAATGGCATCTTCATATCTCAAGAAAAATACCTCAAAGATTGTCTGAAGAAGTTTGGAATGCAAGATTGCAAAGGTTACACGACGCCAATGCCAGCCAAACACCATCTGGGTCCCGACGACAATGGTAAAGAATTTGATCAAAAGTTATACCGCTCCATGATTGGTTCCTTACTTTACATATGTGCATCTAGGCCAGATATTATGCTTAGTGTTTGCATGTGTGCTCGATTCCAAGCGGCACCAAAGGAATCGCATCACTTAGTCAGTGAAGCGAATTCTTCGATATTTGGCTCACACTCCAACACTCGGATTATGGTATCCAAAGGGCTCGAATTTGATCCGTTGGATTCTCGGATGCCGATTATGCCGGTGACAAGGTGGATCGCAAGTCTACATCGTGCACATGTCACTTTCTCGCACGATCACTTGTCTGTTGGTCTTCAAAGAAGCGTAACTGTATCACTCTCAATCGCTGAATCTGAGTACATTGCTGCTGGATCTTGCTGCGTTCAGCTTCTATGGATGAAGCAAACTCTCAAGGACTATGGCATCAATATGAAACAAGTACCTCTCTTCTGCGACAACGAAAGCGCCATCAAGATTGCCAATAATCCAGTCCAGCACTTGAAGACAAAGCACATTGAAATTCGTCATCACTTTCTCAGAGATCATGTCATGAAGAAATATATTGACATCATTCACGTCAACACTGAAGAGCAATCGCGGATATCTTCACAAAGCCCTTGGATGAGAAAAGGTTTTGCAAGTTACGGTGTGAGCTAAACATCTTAGAATCCTCAAATGTCCTGTGATCAGGCACACATCCTAACACTTACGCATGTTGATGACTTAGACGTGCAACACACGAAGTAAAGTATATCTTCAATCAATGAAGACTTACATTCTGAGTGTGAATACATTAACGTGGAATTTGACTTCGGAGCGCCACGATAATTGTGCGCCGTGTCTGGGTCTAATACTTCCTATACGGTGGGTAACGCCACCATCAAATTTCTCTGTTTGAAGTGTTTCACTCATGGCGTTATTTTTGCTATGTCTTCGCATTTGGTTTATCTTCAAATTTCAACTTATCTTCATGATTTTCTTCACTATGTTGATTTGATTGCTTTCTGATATATATACTAGTGTTCTGTACTCTACAGCATCCACTTATAGCTATGTCTTCTTAGTTGAATCTTTTGAACTAAGTGAATGTGATCGGACCCTAATCTCTCTATGCTTTCTATCTCAAACTCTATCTGTCCAAATCATATGCATTCTATTGAAACTGTCGAATGTCTTCTCTGCGTCCTTGTCAGCAGAAGACACAGAGACAAACATTAAGTCTGTTTTAAATGATTCATCCTTATTGTTTGAAATTCGGAGAAGCCGGAACGACCATCCGACAAACCTGGCGGGCATGGGAACGTGGGACAACTCTGAGTATGTTGCATGCTTGTCACGTGTCCCTCAGATATGAACCGCCAGGGGCACCTGAGTAATTGCGCTGTGCCGCACACTTCCTTATCATGTCCCCTGCGGTAAAGAAAACCTTCTTCCACCTCTCCACCTCGTCAAAACCCTAGCGCCATCGCTAGCTCTCGACGACGCCGGCGACGAAGCGCTTAGCTGCCGCGACTTCTCCGACGCCGTCCTCACGCCGGCCGCGGACATCGTCCTCTCCGCCGCCGCTGTAGGTGTCCTCCATCATCAAGTTAGGGCACGGTGGATTGAACTGCTCGGCCTCCTACTCACCCCATCTAGCAGTTCTTCATGTGGTAAATACAACTCTATTTTTACCATCTTTTTGATCCTCAAAGATTCATCCTATTTACCAAAATTGGTTTCTGCCTATACAATGTTAGATCTATTCTGTCTGCATCTCATACTGCCTAGTATATTCACTTAAGCTTCATATCTAGTTAGATTCCTCACTTGTACTTATTCACGGATTCGTACAAATCGGAACCAACTCTCAACATATAAGTGAATGTCTTCGCATCATGAGGTCAATGTCTTCAAACTGATTTATCTTCAAAATCTTACGAGAATGCATATGACCTCTTCCCTTCCCTCGCATCTCTAATCTTTCACACGGGTACATGTCCGTGGGAGAATCCCTTAGTTCTCATAGTCCGCATTCGCTTGCAGAATTCTTACAACATCACATTAACTCTCCCGAAGCTAGTTCCTGTTTGTCCAGCAAGCGAAAGCCTTTGAAGCCTTTGAACGTGTTGAAGCCATTCAGTTTGAAGTTCATGGCTGTAGAGAAATCAGTAAGGAAGGGTGGCAGACAGCGTCGTGGGGGAACATCAAGAGATTTGCCTGATGACCTCTCAGAGCTTTACAAGACAGATCCTGAAGAGAATTATAATCAGCGCAAGACACGAATCCAATGGATTCGCAATATTGGGCTGAACAATGGTTCAAATACAAGTTTGTGACCCAGGAATACGCTTAGAAGAATGCTATCAAAAGTCCTTGAGGTGATATTCTCTTTCGAGGCCTTCCACCCAAGAATAGAGTTGAAGCTATTGCACAGGGTTTCTATCCTTGTATGGTCCGTGGACCTCAGCCTGAACATGCCGACCCATCGTCATTGCTCTGGTGTCGTGACGATAATCTCTTCAAGCGCAACTTCTAGCATGCAAAGGCATCGGCCAAGGAAAACAAGAAGTCATTGGGATTAGACTTCAACCCTGGTCCCTCTGCTCCCCGTGCTGATGGCTCACGTGATGCAGAACCCAATGTCATCGGTCCTTTCTACAACCTTGATGGCCTCATCACTCACATCTCAGTCCAAGGTGCCAAATTGGATCATTCTGATGATGATACTGACACTGATGAAGCCCCAGCTCCTACTCCAAAGCCGCAGAAGCCAAAGAAGGCTAAGGCTTCAAGATCACCGCTCCTCCAAAAGCTTCACGTATGAAGCCATCACATCGTGCATCTCCTCAAGATAGTGTGCGATCTCAAGATCTATCACGTATCTCCAAGAAGACGGAGAAGAAAAAGGAAATCGCCAAAAATACCGATCGACATTGACTCTCGCTGCCATTCTGCGAGAAGAGCACATTGATCTATCCAGCGATGAAGATCTTGCAGATGATGCTCTTGATCAATTGATCAAGAGCAAGGAAGAAGCAGAGATCTTCAATGATTTGCCTCTCTTTGATGTGGCAATCATCCATAACTTCATTGATGAGTGGTTTGACACCCCAAATCTCAGCTTTGAAGATCTGCAACTTCCCATTGGCCTCAGCGTCTCCTTCAATGGCGCCATTGCTTCTGAGCTAGCTCTTGCTCAACAGACGTTGAACTCAAGCACAAGATCGACTATGAGAAAGCTCAGTTCAAGAAGCATGTGGCGTAGCTCGGCGTGCAAGATGTCAAAACTTCAAGATCATGTTGCACGAGCTCAAAGAAGCCTTTCTCAAGAAGCGCCAAGAAGCTAAAGGCTCGTGAGCGCATGAAGAGTCTGGCCGACAAGTGTGTGCAAGCCTACAATGAGGCCGAGAAGCGCAAGGCTCTTGGTCGCCCTGGCATTGACCCTGAATGGCTGCAAAGAAGAAGAAGCAACCAATCTGCACCTTCAAGGCGGTGAAGAACCTCGCATAGTCTTCCCAAGCAGCATGACTGCTCGAAGCCAAAGGTCAGTCAACCGCCAGTAATCAAGAAGACGAGGACTGCCGAGGCTAAAGCCAGAAAAAGGAAAAATCCTGAAGCCCCTGATGTTGCTCCCTCCAAGAAGAAGCGCAAAACCAAGAAGAATCGGGCTGCTCCCACAGAGCCCTTAGTTGTTGAACCTATCTCAATGGTTCGCCCTGCATCTGAACACCAAGAATGACAGATGATAGTTCATGAGCCTGCTTCCACAGAGGCTCATGAAGTCGAAGACATTCCAGCAGCTTGATCCCACCGCCAAGACATTGGTCACAATGACAATGTTGAAGATGATGCGCTTCTTCCTCAGATCGAACACAACTTGGTATCATCGACTGTTCTCATGAACAGCGAACTCATCAGCATTGGGCGTCCTCTGACGCCAATTGCTCAGGATGCATCATGGGCTGATCACCCACAACAACAAGACTCCCCGAGTACTCCTCAACAACAACAAGTCACACCACCTGTGCAAGAAGAAGAGGCTGACTTTGAGGCCCAGCCAACTCCATCTCCAAAGGCGTCGCCAAGATTCCGCAGCTTCGCAGCGACCAAGGCCTCAAGTCCCTCTTCGAGCTGTTCCAGAAGGAGAAGTGCACCACCAATCAGGCACGTCAAGTGTTTCCAGAAGCCACTCCGACTGTGAATGTCTCCGTGTCTGAAGCCAAAGCTGCTGAAGACAATCCGGCTGCATCAGCTGATGACAACCAAGAAGAAGAACGTGTCCCTACTCCTTCCATTACTGAAGAAGTTGTTCCTGAAGTGAACGTGCCAGTGCCCGACCCTCTAGCTCATCAAGTGGAGGTTGAAAATCTTGAGGCTGCCACTACCAACACAAATGAAGCCAATGACGTAGTCATGGCTGAAGCAAATGTGGAGCCTGCACCAACCAATGTGCCAGAAGCCAATGATGCAACTGCTCCTAAAGCATCTGTTGTGCAGCCTGACGCCTCTGTTGTTTCCTCTACTCCTGTTCCGCCATCAAGGCCCCATACAATTGAGCAAGCATACAACTATGGTCAGCTGATCACTGTCAAATGGCCCGTTCTGGTCCCTCCGCCTAATGCCTCTGGTCCTCAGTTTGATTAGCATGTTGAGCATAGGCCTCGTCCGTAAACCAAAGCCAAGACTGCCAAGGTTCCTGTGCATCGCCACCTCTACAGGGTCCTTCAATGCAAATGGTTTCAAAGCCCACAACACCTTCTTTGATAGAGCAAAGAACCCCTACTCAAGGCCAAGAATATCATCAGATCGTTTCTGGAGCTATCAGTAGCGAAGCTATTACTCCTGCATTCTGTATGATCAAGGGCACATTTTCCCTCATATGTGCCTCGACATCAAGCCATTGCTGGATCGCCATGCTTAGAAGAAGCACTTGATCGCTTTCGTGATGCAAGTCTGCTCGACTTTGTGATGCATAAAGAACATTGGAATGAGGAACTTTTGCTTCAATTATATGCTACCCTCCACATTCGCGGCTACTACAGGATACAAAGACATGGGTTCTCGAGTGGATGACAGAAATGTTCATCATGAAGCCAAAGCTCTTGACGCCATTGAGCTTACAGCCTACCCACTCCCGGAGAGCTGTTCGAACTCGATTGTCAACTCCATCGCAATGCAATCGGAGAGCATCTTCCATAAGCCAGAGCCCAACATGAGCCAGATGTTGAGTATGATGAAGCCTCTGCCACCTGACGCTGAATACCCAAAGGAGTTCTTTGTTGATGACCTTGAGTATCTGCCTCGCACAATATATCACATCATCGGGCGAACTCTATGGCCTATCAAAGGGTATTCATCATCTGCAAAACTTGAAGGAGCCATGAAGACATTGGTCTTTTACATCCTCAATGGCATCAGCTTCAATACACAAGAATTCTTCATCCGGCAATTGGTTGCGTCTAGATCTGACCTTTTTGGCCTGAAATTCTATGCTCCATGGGTCATGCGCCTCATCAAGCTACACTCTGCTATCAACTATCAGCCCTCTGCTCGCAATCATCTGATCTTTCTACCAAAGGTTGATATGTCAGTTGAAGCCATATACCCAGAGCCTGCCAAGAAGCCTCTTTGTCTTCAAAATGTCGATCACCAAAGCTTCACTCAACCCATGGAAGGAGTCCAAGCAGTAACTCGTGTCTATCCAATGGCTGGGAACACTCGCCCGCCTCACCATGCTAAACCGAAGCTACCGAGAGCACAATTGCCTAAAGGCCTAAGAAGCGCTCTCGCCCTAAATGACCGAGAACTTCTTGTGGCAATCGCATCGTAAACAAGACAAGCGTCACTTCGCTCAAGCGGCGGATGCAAAGCCTCTTGGTGGACGCCAATCGTGATTCAAATCTTGCCACCAAGAATGCTTTTGTCACTCACGAGACACGTCGGCGATCATGGAAGAGTTTGGCGCTGCTTTCGGTCAAGCAGATCTTCAAGACGATGGCTTCACCGAAAGATTCAAGTTTGACTCCACTCCTCCATGGAATGTTGTCCCACGTCAACTCCATCCCTTGAAGACTCGACTATTCTTCCTCCGCTGCAATCGTGTGAATGCCAAAGTGATCGATGATGAAGACGATGCTACTTCACCGACCCCTACTTCGCACGCATCGACACTACACCAAGTTCGCTCTGCTACCGCCAAACAACAACGACAACCCTGTCAGCTTCACCTACTCCTCATGGGAACGAGTAGATGCTCTATGTCTTCAAGCCTTTTTGGTCCTTGCTGACAAAAGGGGGAGAAGCATATGAGTTTGATAGTCTTCAAGCGGGTTCATATGGGCGGTTGCTTTATATTTTGCCTAGTGTTTACAACTCTCGCTTTTGATACATTTGGTTCTTTGAGTTGTAACACTTAAACTCGATGGTCGTCTGCTACTTATTTGCTTTTCTGTGATGCGATGATAAATTATGCATGTGCGATGATAACTTTCGCACTTAGATCATTCTGCAGACGTCCATTTTTCATTATGCATGTCATTCTCTTAGTTATATCATTTCATGCATGATGAATTATCTTCATAAGTTGAAGAGGATCTCCACAAGTACAACCTGCCATGTGCATTTGCATTCCAAAAGCAAATTACTTATATGCACATCTTCAGGGGGAGCCTTTGCCACTTATGAAGACAATACCCTATCCTTTACAATTTCACATACTTTATCCCCGTTGAAAACTTCAACCGGTTTGTCATCAATCACCAAAAAGGGGGAGATGTAAGTGCATCTAGTGCCACCCCTAGTTGGTTTTGGAGTATTGACGACAAATTTGGTTGAGGGACTAATGTGTTTGTGAGAATTGCAGGATAACACAGGTAGTGTCCCTCATTGATTCGGTTTACCTACCGGAGATGACCCCTAAAAATGTATGAAGACATTGATGACAATGGTGGTATGTGAAGATATTCATATTGAAGACTATGACATGAGAAGACATTGAGTGGACTATGGAGCGCGAAGACTGTGTCGTTTCGTTGTTTCCTTTTTCTTCTTTGTTGAGTCATAGGAACCACCGTCTTTGTTAAGTGGGGTCCATGTGAACAAAGTCGAGAATGACTGAAGTGATGCTCAACCCAAATCCTATGTCTTCGAGCGAAGACAATGAGAGCAAATCTTATCCAGAGCTGGATGAGTCAGCTTTGCTTGTAGCCCAAGTAAAGTTGTCGTGTGTGTTTAAAATCTGACCGTTGGAACACGTGTCAGTTCCTTAGTGAGTAGTGACCCAGGGTCATTTCGGACATATTAGGTCGGGTTGCCTAGTGGCTATAAATAGCCCACCCCTTACACCATAAATTGGTGGCTGCTCAGAGTTAGTGCACGGCTTTTGTCGTTTGAGAGCAACCCACCTCGAAGCCTTTGAGAGAGAGAAATCCTTGCGAGGACAAAGCCCAAACACCCGTGAGCCAAAGAGTGTTAGGCATCATCAAGTATTTCTGCATGCGTGACTCAAGACTTATTACACTTGAGGACTGTGAATCCTCCAGCCGGTTAGGCGTCGCATTCTGAGCATCCAAGAGTCTTTGTGGATCGTCGGTGAACGAAGTCTGTGAAGGTTCGGAAGTCTACCTTGAAGAATTACCAGAGTGATTGGGCGAGGACTGTGTGTCCTTAGCTCAAGGGGAATAAGGTGAAGATGCCGTCTTCTGAGTTGAATCTCAGCCTCCGTAACCAGACGCATAGCTTGTCACAAAGAATCGAACTGGTCCAAAAATCTCGTGTCTTCAACAAGTGACTGGTTCTATCCTCTCCTCCCTTTACTTAGAGTTTGTCTTCGTGAAGTCATTGCCTATTTGTCGTACTGTTTGACTTCATTGCTTGACTACTATCGTTGGTTGGCTTCATACTATCTTCCATCCTGATCCTTACTACTAAGCTGCTATTAGTCTTTGTACTTTCACATTACTGCATACTTGACTATGGTTTGCGTGTTGTAGTTTATCTTCCGCTGCATATCAATTAGGTCATTTCTATTGTTTGTCTTTGAAACTTCCATGTTTTGAAGACTTTCATAAAAATCGCCTATTCACCCCCCCCCCCTCTAGTCGATAACTAGCACTTTCACAACCGGCTGCGGTGCGCGTGTGTAACACCCCCAGTGTCATGCTACAGTAACCCTCTGTGATTAAGCTAATCATTTACCCAAACAGTGCTTAATCACCTTTGTCCAATATCCCATTTGAAATTTCAGTCAATTCAAATTCAAGTGAAGTTTGAAGTTGATCAAAAGTTGCCGGAAAAATGTTCATCATCTGTCAAAAATTCCATAACAGTTATTTGTTAAGGAACACAACATTACTTTGGTGCAAAGATTAACATTAGCAATTATAATAGCACCAATTCAGCATTTTTAAATGATATCCTATTTATGAAAAATACCAAATGAATTCCTCTTGTCTCCAAAATAATTGTGGCACTGTCTATGATCACCAGGGATTTAATGGGACACCTCCCAAATTTTTGCTAAGTGAAATAGTTGGCCAAATAATTCCCTTTCTCTCTGTAAATAAAAAAAAGGAAATAGAAAAGGGCCTAGCTACTATTGTGCACTTGTAGCCCATTGCTACAGTGCACAGCCCAGCCCACTCCCCCCGCGGTCGTCCCCTTCCCCTGTTCACCCGACCGAGGCGCGCGCCCGCGCGGTCGCCACCCGACCACCTCGCCGGCCTCGCCGGGAGAGGATAAGGCCCCGACGCCTCGGGCTCCCCTCTCCCCTCCCACTTGCCCTGCCGCCCCCACTCGTGCCAGTCCTTATCCACTCTCCCCGCTCGCTCCGTCGCCTCGCCTCCTTCTCAGATCCGCCGCACCGAGCGGAATCGCCGCCGTCCTCCGACGCCATCGCGACAACCGGCACCGCTCTAGCCGCTTGCGTTGACCAGGAGAGCCACCGTCGTCCGCCCGTTCGACTGTAGCCTTCAGGTGGAGCCGGGGACCTCTACAGCTACCGAGCGCCGCCGCCCCCCTTCTGCTCCGAAGCACGCCGGCGACCTCGAGCACCTCTGCTACTCCTAAGCTATCACGGGCCTGCTTGCGTGCCGCGCGATGAGCTCCTCTGCCTCCTGCTCCTCCCTGTTAATCTCCTAGCGCATCGTAGCTAGCTCGCCATCGTGCCCGAAGCTCGTCGCCACGCTTTCGCCTTGCCGTCGTGGCCATGCTCGCCGGTGAGCTCGCCCGAGGTCGCAGTCGTGCTCAGCACGCGCATAGGGCTCCGTAGCGCTAGCTAGCTCGCTCCGTCGTGCCGAGTGTAGCCGGATCCCCTCGTGCCCGAACTCCGGCGCCGCCTCCGCCGTTTGCCGTCGCCGTCACCGGCCTTTTCCGGCCGGGCCACCACCACAGTTCAACGCGCGCTGCTCTGCTCGTTCGAACGCACCCTAGCGCGCGCGAAATGGTTGCCTGTAGGCGAAATCCGACGAGGCCCGAGGCCCTCCGCCGCATTTTGGTGTCGCCGGCGTCGAGCCGCTGGCCACCGCCAACGTGGCTGGCCTAGGGCCACCCCAGAGCCGCTGCCAGTGGGCCCCGCGGGTCCCAGCTGACTGGGTTGACCCAGTCAACTGCTGACGTGGCAGCCCCATGTCTCTGACATGCGGGCCCCCACCGCCCAGTTAATTAACTAAAACGTTTAGTAAATAAAAACTAATTAGTTAACTAAATGAGACACTGGCAAGGGGGGCCCACCCTCTAATTAACCCTCTGTTAGTCTAAATTAACACTGTTAAAGTCACAGAGGCTGACATGTGGGTCCCACTGGACCCACATGTCAGGTTTATTTCTGACCGCTGTTGACTTGCTGATGTCAGCATGGCGTCATGCTGACGTCATATTCCTTTTCTATTAATTTTAATAATTCCAGAAAATGGTTTAATCTTTAGAAATTCATAGAAATTAAACCGTAACTCCGATGAAAATGTTTTCTATATGAAAGTTGCTCAGAAAAATCCAACGAATCTGAAAATGCGGTCCGTTCATCTGTCACATGCCTCTAGCATGCTGAACATGGAACATTTCCCCTCCGGTCATCTGTATGACACGGGTCCGGAACCGGGAAAATATTCCCGGTTGATTTTCCCCTTCTCCTATATCGTGTAACCTTACGTTAGGTCACACCCGGCACAGCTTATTGCCATGTTATGCTTTGTGATGCTATGTCTGCTTTATATTTACTGTTTCTTCCCCCTCTTCTCTCCGGTAGACCCCGAGACCGATGCCGCCCCTGTGATCGACTACGTCGACGACGACCCCTCCTTGCCAGAGCAACCAGGCAAGCCCCCCCTTTGATCATCCCGATATCGCCCATTCCATTCTCTCATGCTTGCATTAGATTTTGCTACTGTTATTGTTTGCTCCTATTCTGATGCATAGCCTGCTTTTGTATCTGTTGTTGTTTCCTTGCCTGCTTATCCTAAACTGCTTAGTATAGGTTGGCTCGTGACCCATCAGTGACCCCCACCTTGTCCTTGTTGCCCCTGCTTCATCATTGAAGACCCGATCAACGGGATCGATGACCAGGCCCCGACACCGCACATCACTTCCCTTAGTTGCTTGACACTCTTTGGGTTACTATCGAGTACCGAGGGTGAGACCTCATCAAGACTTCGATGTTAACCACGTAGTGTAGTTATTCGATCGTGGTCATCGAGGGTGATTTCCTCCTTAACCACTTTCGATCGACTACTGTCGTGCAACCCCTCAAGTGTGAACCTCGGGGTGATTCCTCTTACGTTCACCTTGATGATTACATCTAGTGGAATTCATCTGGGTGATTCCTCGGGTTTTCCCTTGATGTTTAGCCACAGTTACTATGATTACTATGACTTTACACTGAGCCATGTTACTAAAGGCGAATTCGACCACGAGGGGTACCCAGCGAGCTTAATTGCGAGTGATGTGGAGTCGGAGTTGACCGGGAGGGTGCCCGCGAGATAAATCTGGCGTGGTCGGGCATTCCTAGCCCTTGCCGCAAGTCCTCGAGATGGGGCAACGGGTCACATCTTTCGTGAGTCTCTGCTTGTTACCGCTGCGTTCCTAATCCACTACGATTTGGATATTTGATCGGAGGGGCCTCGGCCCGATAGCACTAACCATCATGTGGGCATAGTATGGGCGTTACGCGTCGTATACATCAATAGAAGCTTAATAGACGTCGTGGCCGAAGCGGCCTTGCGCCGGGTTGGACTGCGTAAGCACCTGCCTTGTTGAAGGAGGTAGCTAGGTCTGCTCACCGACCGCGTACGCAACGTGCAGGAGTTCCCGGGGAGATGGCCCATGACCCCTGGGGGCATAGGTTTAGTCCGGCGTGCTGGCCTCTCTATTAAGCCTAGGTCGGGTTGCGGCGTATTGTTTGGCCGAGGCCGGGCATGACCACAGAAAGTGTGTCCGGCGGAGTTAAGCGGCGTGGTGGGTAAGTTGGTGCACCCCTGCAGGGAAGAAAACATCTATCGATAGACTGTCCTACGATAACGGACACTTGGAGTTGTATCCCGATCGATACAACTAGAACTGGATACTGGTGATGAGAATTGGATGGTGATGAGAAGCTGGATTGTGTTGATAATCTGGATAGTATGGCTCGGGATTGCTTTCTCGCGGGGAATCGAGAAAGGATCTCCGCCGAGGTTGATAACACTACTACTTTACTTTATGCTACTCTACTCCTTCCGGTTCTTTGCAAGATGGTGGTTTCGGAAGATGCTAGTCTTCGATAGGACTAGGCCTTCTCTCTATTACGGCATTTCTGCAGCCAGTCCACATATACTGACCTTCCTTTGATAATGTTGCATATGTAGTGTAGATCCTTGCTTGCAGTACTTTGGATGAGTACTCACGGTTGCTTTGCTTCCCTTTTCCCCCTTCTTTCTTCTTTACGGTTGTCGCAACCGGATGGTGGAGCCCAGGATCCAGCGACACCACCGGCGACTACTACTACCCCGAGGGTACCTACTACTTCGTGGAGGCCGTCGGCGACCGGGAGTAGTTAGGAGGCTCCTGTGCAGGAGGCCTTGCCTTTTCGATCGACGTTGCTTTTGTGCTAGCCTTCTTAAGGCAAACTTGTCTAACTCATGTCTCAGTACTCAGATATTGTTGCTTCCGCTGACTCTTGTGTATTCGAGCTTATGTATTCGAGCTCTCGAGGCCCCTGGCTTGTAACATAAAGCTTGTATTATTTTAATTTGTGTCTAGAGTTGTGTTGTGATATCTTCCCGTGAGTCCTTGATCTTGATCGTCCACATTTGTGTGTATGATTAGTGTACAATTGAATCGAGGGCGTCACAGCGTGCCAGCGGGGGTGTGATGAGACCCACATGAGAAGGTACGGGTGGTGACTTGGCGCATATTTGGTTGTTCCCTGCTGAAGAGCAGGTGGACGAGTAGCCAGCGGACATGGTTGCTGCGGCCAGAGCTTCTGATGCTAGGCAAAGTAAGTAGAGAAGAGGAGAAGCGAACGTTGGATATGTCAGTTTCATTACTTGCAGAGTAGCATAGCACCATATATAGTCATAGTCTAGGTTTGGATTCGAACCAGCTACAGGAGCACGTCTCTCTTTTTTCTAAAACTCAGCAACGTCTCTTTACTGGTACACTAGCTTGTTCTGTATGCCTTCTCAAGTCTTTGATTCCTCCACCTGACATCTGGGACCCACCGGAAGGGCCTCTGTATTTCGCGAAAAAAAACATGCCCCCGCTGAGAGGTCGGACCCACGAGCTAACTTCTCACGCAAGGAAGTGCCTCCTTATTACGCACAAAAAAATGAATACTCCCCTGCCAGCTGGAACCCAGCATCGTGGGAGACTGACTTATGGGCCTACCAAGTTGATGGGGACGGAGGGCATTGTCAACTTAGTCAATATGAACGATTCTAGCTCCAGTTACCGTACGATGTTCATCCAACGGCAGTAGTGCTTCTTCAACCTCTGGTCTTCTTGCTCCAGCCGCCCAAACCAGCGCCGGTCGTGCCGCGTGCTCCTGCCTCCCGTGGCCGGCTATGATGCCGCGGAGGCCTCACCGCCCCCTACTACTCCCACCGCTGGCCAGGGCATCCCTCTACTCACCCACACCCCCTGTTATTCTGCGGCGACGGCAGCCTCACACCGTAGCCGAACCAGTGAACCCTCGTACTCCTCTCCGCATGGGCATCCACCGCGTCTTCCCGGCTCGTGTCGTCCCTTCCTAGGCCTCGCTGTCGTCCACCGCCTTGGTGCTCTCGGCGTGGCGTGGTCAATGTGGTCAATGACCGACTTCCATCGGAAAAGTAATCAGACGTGGATGGCCGACAATGGGTCCACGGCCACGTTTCAGTTTTTTGTGATTTTCCAAGTCGCTTTGTCAGGCCTGTTGGGCTGCAAATCTTTCAAGACGAGGAGAGCTTCATTCGGCTGGCCGAGAAAATGTCCTATCAGTAATGAGAAATGGGTTGTACATTTTTAAAACACATCAAACCGGCAATTAGTTTCAACTTTTTTTCATTTCAAGATTTTAAATTGCATTGATTTTTATGCGTGGATAATTTGTTGGATTCTATATTGATATACATTTATTTTTAAAATCAGTTTGAATGTGACTCGAAATTTCGGGATTAAAAATAGTTCGGAGCGCACTGAAATATGCAAAAATTTGTATAATTTTTTAACCGTGGCCACAATATGGGCTGTAATGCTAACAAAAAGAATATGGGCTCCAAAAAAACCTTCAAAATTAGCAAATGGGCTGTAAGTTATTAGAAATAATGACAGATGGGTTGTATGATGCTTTCCACAGATTTGAGGCTTTCCTAAAAAAGGTTGGCCTTTAGCGGTGGTATTGGATGTACATCCAACGCTGTCGTCTTCTTCAATCTCTGCTCTTCTGCTCGGCCGCTCAAACAAGCGCCCGGTGGACTGCTCGCTCTCTCCTTCTCGCGGCCTGTGCTCCCGTCTGCAGGCCTCACCGCCCAGCCTCCCATCGCTGGCCTAGCCATCCCTCTACTCTCCACTTTTGATGTTATTCTCCAACGGCGAGACAAACGGTAAACCCTCGTGCAACAGATTCCCCTCCGCGTGGGAAACAAGCTGCCGAGTCTTCCACCTCCGTGTCATTCCCTTCCTAGGCCTCGCCGTCGTCCACCACCCTGGTGCTCTCGGCGTGGCCTGGTCAACGTGGTCAACGACCGACATGCATCTGAAGTGGACTGTACGTGGAGAGGCTGACAGTTGGGTCCACGTCCGCACGCAAGGAAATGCCTCCTTATTACACGCAAAATAATGATTCCTCCACCTGACATCTGGGACCCACCCAAAGGGCCTCTGTATTTCGCGAAAAACACGTTACCGCCGCTGACAGCTTGGACACACCAGCAATATCTTCGCACGCAAGGAAGTGCCTCCTTATTACGCATAAAAAATGAATACTCCCCTGCTAGGTGGGACCCAGTATAGTGGCAGGCTGACTTGTGGGCCTACTAAGTTGACGGGGACGGAGGGCTTTGTCAACTTAGTCAATATGCACGATTCTAGCTCCAGTGACCGTACGGTGTCCATCCAACGGCCGTAGTGCTTCTTCAACCTCTGGTCTTCTTGCTCCAGCCGCCCAAACCAGCATCGGTCGTGCCTCGTGCTCCTGCCTTCCATGGCCGGCTGCGATGCGGCGGAGGCCTCACCGCTCCCTTCTACTCCCACTGCTGGCCAGGCCATCCCTCTACTCACCCACACCCCATGTTATTCTGCGGCGATGGCAGCCTCACACGCAGCTGAACCAGTGAACCCTCATACTCCTCTCCGCGCGGGCTTCCACTGCCACGTCTTCCCCGGCTCCGCATCGTCCCCTTCCTAGGCCTCGCCGTCGTCCACCGCCCTGGTGATCTCGGCGCGGTGCGGTCAACATGGTAAAGGAACAACTTCCATGGGAAGAGTACTGTACATGGAGAGGCTGACAGCTTGGTCCACGGCCGCAGCAAGGAAGTGCCTCCTTATTATGCACAAAATAATTATTCCTCCACCTGACAGCGGGGACCCACCGGACGGGCCACCGTATTTCGCGAAAAAAGGTTTCCCCCTGACTGCTGGGACCCACCAGCTACATCTTCGCACACAAGGAACTGCGTCCGGGCAAAAAAAATGATTCGCCCCCCTGACTGTTGGGACCCACCAGCTACATCTTCACATGCAAGGAAATGCCTGACAGTCGGGACCCACCTGGTCGAAGCGTACGTAGCGTTGTCATTCTGGTCGCGAACGTGTACGTACATACTGGTCGATGTAGAGGCGCCGCACGTCGTAGTAGAGGCGCGCACGTAGCATGTACACGCATATACAGCCGCCGTGGTGCAAGAAAGTAAATCTGATCCACGTACGTACATACGGGCGGGGTCTCGAACGCCTACTCGCGCGTACGTACGGCCAGGGCTCGTGTACATGGCTGGGTCAGAACGGAGAAACAACATCGTCGTCATGTTCATGGGGAGCCAACCGGCTGGGTCGGAACGGAATGCGTCTCGTGTTCATCGGGAGGGCTTGGACGGAACAGCCGATGGAAACGAGGCCTGGCGTGCATGAACGGCGAAAGCGGCCTTGTGTTCGGTAGCCACGTTAAAACGGGATCCTGTTCATCCGGAGGGGTCTGGCGTACCGCAAAACGGAGGAAACGGACCTCCTATGGTCGAAACGGGGGTCCTGTTGATCGGGAGGGGTGTGGTGTGCCGCAAAACAGAGAAAACGGACTTGTGTTGGAGCGCTATGGTCGAAACGGGGGTCCTGTTCATCGGGAGGGGTGTGGCGTACCGCAAAATGGGACTCCACGGGATACTATTCATCTCCACCGTCGACCTCCTCCAGCCTCCACTTGCCATCGTTCATCCACCGTCGACCTCCTCCGGCCTCCACCGCGATCGTTCATCCACGGGCTCCTGTTCATCCAGCCTCCACCGCACGCTACTCCAACGGCTACTATTCAACCAGCCCTCTCCACGGGCACCTGTTCAAACACCCCTCCACGGGCTACTGTTCATCCAGCCCTCCACCATCTACTATTTATCCTGCCCTCCACGGGGTGGTCCTGTTCATCTAGCCCTCCACGGGGTCCTGTTCATCCAGCCCCAACCGGCTCGATCGATCGGAGTCCTGTTCATCCAGAGGCAACACCCCGGGGTCATGTTCATCCAACCCCCCCCCCCCCCCTAGCAACGCTCAGTGTTCATCCAGAGGCAGCATCGATCGGCTTGATTAGCGGCGATGGCGAAGGAATCACTCGATCGGGTTCGATTAACGACCATTGATCGATCGCTTCCGGGTTCGATTCTGGCGTAACTGCGGTCTGTCGCCGGGTTCGATTAGAGCCTAACGCCTCGCTCGGGTTCAGTTAGAGCCCAACGCCTCGCACCCACGCGTGTGCGTGTATGAGAGAAACGTGCATCGCTCGGCCCCGACCACCCACCCTAACCGGGAACACCCCGATATTTTCCTCGCCCTCGCTTCTACCACGGTTTTATCTATCATGGACGGCCCAAAGAATGTCATGCAGCTGCGTCTCCGGCCCACCCAGGACGGAAAGCCCATTTTCTGTCATGATTTTTTGTCATAGAAGTAGGACCCCACCACATCTATGATGATATCGGGTTTTGTCACAATTATCGTCATAGAAGTGTCATAAGTATGACAGAAAAAATTTCGTCCGGCCCAAAATGTCACGGATGTGTCTTTTTTAGGTAGTGATTGTGAATAATCACATAGAAGTACTAGGGGGCGGCAATCAGAAGCGCAGCCCATAATTAGGAGACAGGTTCATCTGCATGCTCCAATATGATGAATCAGGACTGCTACACATGTTCTATGCTATTTTACCACGAGAGAAGCGGGGGAGTGATTAGCTAGCTAGAATGAGTTTGAAGATGATGATGTGCTACATTATGATTATGATGATTAAATAGCTAGTGTTGGTGGTAATGACATGATGATTAAATAGCTAGTGTTGTCGACAACAAGTACCGAGTGGTCGACTTCGACCTCGAGTACACCACCGGTCGTGCCGGGCACGATCAGAAGGTTGTCGTCGCCCAGTTGTGCATGCAACATGACGTCCTCATCTACCACTACCACCTTGCCACAAGGCCTTTCCAGCGTTTCTCCAGGTTTATCAACAGCCCTGACTACAGTTTCGCTATGGTGGACACCACCAACGGTCTAAAAGCGCTCAAGGTTTCGGACTTGAAATGCCCGAATCTTGTCAACATCCAACACCACTACAAGGTGCAGGCGACGACAAAACAAACTGAACTCCCTGGTTGACCTCGCCTCGGCCATCAACGACCCCTACTACATGAAGATGAAGAATGAGAGCAATAAGGACAAGAACGCCTGACACAGTGTGTGGCATGAGAGACTAGATGAACAACATGTCAAGTACGCGGTCATGGACGCGTACACAAGCTACGAGATGTACAGGTGGATCGTTGACATGAGGAAGTGTCTTCTTCCTGCCCCAGACGAGGGATCGAGCCACGAAAGCGATGGCGGGAGAGTCACAAGACGTAGATGGCTAGACGATCGTTTCTCCTACTTTAGAATGCATGCAATTGTTTATTGAGGTGTGTGCGAATGATCTGTATAGTCACTTATGTAATTGGATGTTTATTTCAGTTATACACACACACACACATGTTATTCTACTGTAGACAGAGCAAATCACACGGTTTGTTAGCAGCAATCGTCTCCATTATTATTGGTCTTCGCACACATTTCTGATTACGGGCATGTTTGCCGCGTATCACACACATCTTGTTCAGTTAAACCGTTTCCATTGTGTTGCCTAATCACACACAGTTCATCCTAGTGAACCGTATGTTGTATATCGCACACGCCTTCATCTGGCTGCCCATTTCTTTTGTTCCTCCTCATCCCAAACAGATAATTGAACTGAACCATATGCCCTGCATCGCTTTGCATAACTAAAATCTGAACCGTGTTTGATGCATCCGCCATCGCAAACATTTTGCACCTTTTTGACGGGTTTTTTACACCACTGTTTGCGACACGGTTTCGTCGAAGGGTCTCTGATCGTAGTGTCGTTTGGACCATCCTGCAGTAGTGTGTGTGTTTTAATATTACGCCCTAAACATCTTATCAATGAGTCTGTCAACTAACTAACAGACCATATTTGAGGGGCAGCTAGTGGCACCTCTATGTGCTGAAAATCACTCAGATCAGCTCCCATCTCATTTGTTCGGACAGTTCCATGGTTGTAGTAAAAAAAACAAACTTCACTACCTCAGACATCTCTGTTGACCTAAAAAATTATTCAACATGGACAACTATTAAGCAGCAGGACAAACTAAAAATATTCGCACACCTAAATATTTGACATCTAAATATATTATGGAATATTACCGGAGCAACTAAAAATATTCACACTCCTAAATATTTGACATCCAAATATATTACGGAATAATACCGAACCAACTAAAAATATTCGCGCACCTAAATATTTGACATCTAAATATATTACAGAATATTACCGAACCAACTAAATAATTGCACACCGTAATATTTCACATCTAAAATATTACCGAATACTACCAGAACAACTATGACAGAGAAAATGTCAGTTGAATCTTACCCTTGAAGCGTGCGAAGCAACGACGATCGGCAGCCTTCAATCACCAGCGACTCCACCACCTCCACCACCACCACCACCTCCACCACCACCAAAATGGTCAACACCACCACGAGCTATCACATCATGAGATCGAGGTTTCCCTTGCCTCCCCCAACACACTAGAATGCAACTACGGTGGAAAATGGGCAAGAAAATAGAGTATTTTCAGGTGGGGAGAGAAGGAAAGAAGGAAAGAAGAAGAGTGAAGGAGGAAGAAGGGGGGCGCGGGGCAGCCGATGGCTTAGCAGCCACCTATCGGCTTCGCCGCGGGCAACTGGCTCTGTCGGCCTGGGCATGATCGACTGCATGCCCACCAGGTCGAGTGGTTGTGGGGTGACGTGGTGCGGCCTATCATCGACTTGCACATGGTCGATATGCCACTTATCGGCCTCGCCATGACCGACTGGGACCTGTCGGCCCCAACAAACCCGACGGAAGCCAGACGGCTTCGCTAAGGCCGATGTTGTATTATTTTTGAAAAACATAATCAAGATGGCGTAATATTTCTCAAATTTATCAAAAAAAAGTGTATTATTTTTGAAAAAGCAAAAAAATCATCATTTTTTTAATACATGGTCAATTTTTTTATACACATTTAACATTTTCAAATGCTTGATCAACATTTTTCAAATACTTCTTCAAAAAAATTGAAATGATTGATAATTTTTTAAAATACATGATCAAAAAAATTATACATATTTTTCGTATACGTGACAAACATATTTTATATACACATTTAACATTTTTCAAATGCTTGGTCAACATTTTTCAACTGTTTTTATAGTGTGTTTTGTGTAATATATTTATATATATTTAGATTTTTAAGTATATTAAAAAATAAAGCAAAAAACGAAAACAGGAAACGTAGAGACAACAGAAAAAAGGAGGTTGTGGCCTCCCGCGCTCTTGGGCCAGCCCATCTTATCTCCCCTTCAACGAGGTTTCCTACCCTCTCGCTGAACGCAAGATATAGGGGCGCCCGCTATGCGTGTTGTGTGCAGATATGTGTTATGGCTCGCCTCAAAGTTTTCTGTGTAGCTGTGTGGGCCAGCCCATTTTATTTGGTTTTCTTTCTTTTGCTGACTCGATGTAGAGTTTTTATTTTTTATTTATAGTATCTTTTTTTGGTTCTCTTTACAGCTTTCATTGGTTTTCCATGTTTTTAAAATATTTTCTTTTGTACGTGTTTTTTTCATGTTTTCATTTATTTTCTTTAGTTTACATTTTTTATGTGTTTTTCTTCACGGTTTTCTTTCTTGTTTTCTTTCATTTTCGTTTCCTATTTTATTTTTTTCTCAATACATATCTACTTATTAAATACATTGTGTACATTTTCTATACATCTAAAACATTTTTTACACATGTAGGACAATTTTTTAAATAGGTAATTAAATTATTTTTATCAAATACAGTATATATTATGATGTGTACTTTTTTATATGCATAGTAAAAAATTTGTATACATTTGAAACATTGTTTTGGTACTTGTTGAACATTTTTAATAAATATAGTTAACAGTTTTGTCAAATATATGTTTTGATGCCTACTTTTTAACATATACTACCTATATACCGAAATGCAAGACGCTTTTGTAGGCTAGTTTTTTATATGGAGGGAATACATTGTATATTTTTTGTATATGTAAGAAAAAAATGTATGATTGATATTTTTTTGTTACATGATTAACATTTTTTTCAAATATATGTTTCTAAGCCTATTTTTCATACACATTATACAGTTTTGTACACATCTAAAACATTATTTGTATACACAGTTAAAAACGAATTCCTTTTTTTAAGTGAGAAAAATTAATTTTTTAATATATAATTAGATTATTTTTAAATATATACAAATGAAAAAAATGAACAAACGGAGGAAAAATTGGATGGAACGATTGAAGCCTACTCTCAATCTGCTGAGGGTGCATCGTAAGGGATGGTTTTATTTAATATATGGAGTTGAGTCTTTTCGTCCAAAAATAATTCTAGCTTTATTCGTTTCTCTCCGTTGGATTCGATTTCACCTAGTTCTCCTGGTCCTCCCATAATCTCCATTCCCCACATGGCTTAAGAGGAAAAGAAATGTCTCAAGAAAGTGCTCCGCTAAACAGTGCAGTGCCAGACCCAAAAAATCTGTGAGGTCAATTGACACAGACTCTTCAATTTTTATCAAAAATTTGCTCAAATATATATAAAACTAAAGGCAGATTGTTAAAAGTTGTGGGGTCAACTGATGCGTATAGGAGTCAACGAGGAGTTCGTTTGGTTTACATAGCGAACAGACTTGACGGGGCCCAACTAACTAGGTGAGTGCGTCGGCGCTTTTTGCTTGCGGCTGCACGAACCGCTTCCAGTACCAGTGCTTGACCCAGACGGTGCCCATGGACTCGAGCGGCACGCCCTTGGTCTCCGGCAGGAACAGCGCGATGAAGACGGTCATGACGGCGACCCAGCCGGCGTAGTAGGCGAACGTGGCGTACTTGAAGCTGCAGAGCATCGGGAGGAACGACTGCGTCTGCACGAACGTCAGGCCGAGGCCGATGGACACGTTCATGGCCTGCCCCGCCGACCGGATGTCCACGGGGAATATCTCGCCCGGCACCACCCACCCCAGCGGCCCCCACGACCACCCGAACCCGGCGGCGTGCATGCACGTGAACACCAGGATCGCGACCCCGTACGGCCTCGCCATCGGCGCGTCGCCGCTCTTCCCCACCTGCGCGCCCATGATCCATGCCATCGCAACCTTCAATGCTCAAACGTGTGACGGTGTGAGAAAACCCGACCATTCAAGTATACCTGGGCAATGATCAGATGGAACTGGACGTGGATGTGTACCTGGGCAATGATCATCTGGATGCCGCCGACCATGAACATCACCTTGCGGCCGTACCGGTCGATGACGAGGGTGGAGAGCATGAGAGCCCCCAGGTTCACGCCGCCGAGAATGACGGCGCCCATCAGCGCGGCGTTGCTGCCGAACCCGGCGGTGCGGAACACCAGCGGCGCGAAGAAGGAGAGCACGATGACGCCGGTGAGCTGGAAGAACATGGGCACGGCCACGGCGAGCACCAGGTGAGGGCGGTACTCGCGCCTCGTCGCCATCCGGTGGAACGCGCCTTCCTCGCTCTCGCGCGCGACCTCCACGGCGCGCACGATGTCCTGGAACTCCGCGTCCACGTCCGCGCCCGCCCCGCGCACCCGGACGAGCGCGGCGCGGGCCTCGTCGGCCTTGCCGCGCATGACGAGGCTGCTGGGGGTGTCCGTGAGGAAGAGGGCGCCCAGGAAGATGATCACAGCCGGCGCGCCGGCGAGACCCAGGGAGAGGCGCCAGCCCCAGGAGATGCGCGCGGTGGCGTAGTTTGTGAGGTTGGCGATGAGTACGCCGAGGGCGAGGAAGATCTGGAAGCCGGCGGTAAGGGAGCCGCGCCACTGCGTCGGGGCCATCTCGGACAGGAACACAGGAGTCGCCTGTTCATGCATATACGGCATCAGTCGTTAGATGAAATCATCGTCATTAGTCAATCATATTTCCACCAACGTTAATGCATACGATGATACGAGCAAACATGGATCCGTTCTCCCCTTTTGCGCATGCCATCCTAGTGATGTAGTACTAGACTTTATTTACATGTTCCAAATTTGATTGGATATATGTAAGAGCAACTCTACGAGAGTCCGACATATGCATATGAAGCACGCTTCAGGTGCGTCTCAAGGATGCAGATTTTCTTTTTCTTTTTTTGAGGGGTATCTCAAGGTTTTTTTTTTTTTGTAACAATGAGGGGTATCTCAAGGTTTGCGGGTGCAAAGCGCAAACATAGGGACACAATCCCAAAATACGACGCCTCTTTGCCCTTTCACGCGCGGATTCGCAGATCACATCAGGCAAGTTACGAGGGCAAATCCTATTTAGAGCTGCAGGCGCCCGTTTATGTGTATTTTGCAAATGGGCGCCTGCAGCCACCCGCGCTGGGCCGGCCCATTAATTTTTTTCTTCTGCGTTTTCAATCCACAAAAAAAGAGCTTGCTCGTGGCGATTCGAACCAAAGCACTCCCTGTTCGATACTGACTAGCATAACCATCCCGCCAATCAGCCAGATCTGGTGATTAACAAACATTCCCTCCTTTTATTTTTCTTCTTTGTTTTCTCCTTTTTTCCATTTTTTCGTTTTTCTTTTTTCTTTTTTTCTTCTTCCTGGGTTAATGAATTGTCTTGCAAATACGTGATCTTTTTCTTCAAATTGATGAACTTATTTTGAAATTCGATGAACTATTTCAAATTCAATGATTTTTTTTTTCAATTTTTGTGTACTTTTTTTAATATCCATGGACTTTTCTTTTCATTTTTCTTGATGAACTATTTTTAAAAATCGTGAACTTTTTTTCAAATCTTCTGAACTTTTTTTCGAAATCGATGAACTTTTCTCCGATTTGATGAACTTTTTCAAATTCGAAGAACTTTTCTTAGATTTGATGAACTTTTTTCAATTATGATGAACTTTTTCTCAGATTTGGTGAACTTGTTTTTATATTCGATGAACTTTCTTCAATTTGATGAACTTATAAAAAACCAGTGAACATTTTTCAAAGTTGAGAAAAGTTCGTATATTTTAATTTTTTTTATATTTTACAAAAGTGCACGAATTTAGCAAAAAAAAGGAAAACATAACCATTACGAAAAAGAGAAAAAAGAAAATAAAAACCGTTACAGGAAAATGGGGGCTTTGCGAGGTGGAGAAATAATAAAAGAGATCAAACGAAGTTAGTCAGCATGCATTGTTTGGTGGTGTATTGGTTGGCGCACTGCTATGTGTAGTGTAGGTTAGGTCCCGAGATAGAATCCCACTCCCTGCGTAATGTTTTTGCTCTTTCTAACAGAAAGAGAAACAACAAATGGGCCGGCCTGCTACGCGCCCCTGCGAGAGCTGGCTTCTCTAATCGGCGCTAACATCGCCGATTAGGAGCTCCCAGTTACGAGCTCGGCCGGCCCAGCTGTGAGAGCAAGGCGGGTTTTTTTTTTTCAGATTTTTGTGGTTTTCCTCTCCGGGGTGTTGGGTCAGGTCAGGTCGGGTCAATTTTCCTCTTTGATTTCGTTTGAGCAGATAGTAGTTTTTCTGTTTTCCATTTCATTTTTGCTATTTATTTAAATATTTTCATTTTGATACTTTTTTATTTTCCATATATGCTCTTTCTAAAAAATTGTAAAATGATATATGACAAATACATGGTATCTGTTATAAATATGTTTTTATAAGTAGTTTTAAAATATATTTTAATATACCTTGAATATTTTTAAGTTTTATGACAAACTTTTAGATATTAATGTTGAAAATTTGTCAAAAACACATTGAACAATTTTCAAAATACAGGACGGACATTTTTTAATGCAATATAATTTTTTAAACACATGACAAATAGTTTTAGTTAAAACATTTTATAAATATGTTAACACTTTTAAAAAAACAGGAATATTTTTTAGTACACCTTGAACATTTTTTTCAAATAGACGAATATCGTTTATAAATATGTGAACACTTTTAGAAAATAATATGATTTTTTAATATGCTTTGAATGTTATTAAATATATTTATTTCAAATTTAAATTTTAGAATATTTCAAAGAAATAGAGAGAAAACAAAGTGAAAGAAAAATCAAAACAAACAAGGAATGAAATAAACTTGCATGCCGTGCGGCTCACCATGAAACTTGTATGTGTGTCGTTCCCCGATGGGGCAGGCCCATGTACGCGAGTGGGTGAGCGACACGAGACCTAGAAGTGTCAAGTGTCCACATCCCTCTCGTAGCGTAAACCTCTCAAAGTAAAACATATCATGGTCGGATGGTTAGGACTTAGGAGGGCGGTGGTACACTCAGATCAAACTCCAAGTTTGACACTTTGGTTTGATTAATACGAATTATTTTATCAGAGGGAGATGATGTTTCCGTTTATAGTGTTGTGTCCATAGTGACTTGGTCAACCTTAAAGCTCTGCCACTCCGACCCGGTCTTTAGGAGACGATGTGTGTGTTTTCTGATTTGAGTGTGTGTGCGCGTGCACGTCTACGTTGTAATTAGTGTTTCTTAAAAAAAAACTAAAGGAAAAATATCCACAAAGTCGTATTTGTTTCACGGGTCTTACACGGCAACTGTAGGGTTGGTGTAAATACAAAATCATTTCATGGTTGAAGTGTGTGTGCGCTGCACGTCTACATTGTAATAAGTGTTTCTTAAAAATAAAAAGTAAAAATAGTAAAGGAAAAATATCCATAAAGTCATATTTGTTTCTGGGGTCTTACACGGCAACTTTAGGGTTGGTGTAAATACAAAATCATTTCAATCTAAAACACTCATGACAACCACGAGCAATATTCATATAGCAGGAACTCAGTTCAGACAAACCGGTAGGACGTGGTTAGCCATGCTACCGGGTCACAGATAGGAGTGTGGACTATGCTGTCTATTGCTACTGGGTAGTCCACACATGGTTCCACTTGCACTTAAAATTTTAAAGCAAGTGAGGTTGGTGGCTCCGGAGGATATCGTCGCGATGTCAGATGACATGTTAGTATTGACATGAGAACTGAACACTAGCTATCTAAGAATAAATGTATCTGTCAGGTCCACAACCCGATACAGTTGGGCAGCGCTTAGAATCGGTGTAAATAAATACATATGTATTTTTCTTACGTGTGTATCTTACCAGCCAGGAGCGATTTGCGTGCGGAAACGAAAACGACGGCCGGCGGCCTGTAACTTTTACAAGTGTATTCAGAGTAGAAACACATTCCAAACAGGGCCTTAGTCCAGTGAACAATGGCTGGCTTTATACGCTTCGTATGTCAGCGGAAGACTGAATCAATCAGTTGATAGCTGTAGCAGATTAACAACTGATAATGAGCTTTGGTTCGTTCCATTCTACACGAACGCCTCTCTCGAGTATCACTGGACAACGGTTTTAAACTCTGTTATTGTTATTTCATTAACAAACCTTTCACTGGTAGAGCTCGATTAATGCACATAAAAAATGTCAGTTTTTCTAAAGCGCCGAAGTACTTTTGTTCAGATATTTTTTTTCTGCTGTCGAAATAGCAGGAAAACTTTTGGTAAAAATCCATTTTCGGGTGACATGGTGGGAAAAACATATTTTTGTGCACACGCTTGCGAAGCTGTATTAGCAGAATATCATGGATGGAACTCGAAACTGCAATCACAGTGATACTCCTATATTCGCAAAAAAAAATGATACTCGTATTACATAAGGCGTTGATTGTTCTAATGTTCTTCATCGAAAAAAGGCGTTGATTGTTGGTATAGAGAACTGAGCTCAACCATCGCCAAAAAAAAAACAGAACTGAGCTAATTTTCAGCTGCAGCAGGGCACTCTCGACGGTGCTTACATAACCTTATCTACCACTCAAAAAAAACTTATCTATTTTTGGCTTTTTGCCACAAAGGATAGGGATGGATAAAGATGGTTCTATTTAATTTTGGAAGGGCCCTTCCTCACAAACAGTCTTTTCCTTTTTGAACTCCTCTTGCTCACAGATTCCACCGCTAAAACTCTGACGTACTCCTACCGGCGAGTCGCTCCGTTCGCGAGGCCCCGAGCCCATCCGTCCCGTGTGAGCGTGCGTTAATTAAGCCACATTAGGATACGATGCATGTTTGCATCGAGGGAAATAACATACATTTCCGTATCTTGCTATCTCCAAGTACATACAGTATACTACTACCTCTGTTCCGCATTGAGGGAAATAACATTTCCGTGAACAGAGGGTGTAGTACTTAAAGAGCTACTCCATAATAATTCTTGACTGGTGATTATCATGAAGTACAAAAGTGATACTGGTGCCTATGAGCAGTCGACTGTTGACTGAGAAATAACTAATCACTTCCATAATATACTCCGTATACTAGTATTTGTTAGATCGATGGGAGTATAGGGCTGCCCGTAGGGAGTGATCTTGTTAAAAGAATGCAGTGTTGAATTCATGTAATGTACTGTACTGTGCTGACCTGGTTGGTGAAGCCGACGCCGAAGCCGAGCAGCATGCGCCCAATGATGAGCATGGCGATGTTCATGGCCGCGCCGGTGATGGCGCCGCCGGCGAAGAAGAGCGCCCCGCCCACGAGCATGACGCGCTGCCGCCCTATGGCCTTGGTGACGCGGCTAGCCACGAGCGACGCCAGCAGGCCGGCGACGTACAGCGACGACGTGAAGGCCGTGAGCGCCTGGCTGTCGTAGAGGCAGTAGTCGTTGTGCTTCGCCACCGCCATCTTCTCCAGGACGTGCGGGAAGAAGCGCCGCAGGAACGGCTCCATTTGCGACACGCCGCCTGAAGTCAACGATCAAACCCCACCTGGCTGCCGTAGCTCAAGAAACATCGATCGAGGCCGAGGCCGGGGCCGAGGCTCACCTGAGATGCCAATGTCATAGCCGAAGATGAGGCCACCGGAGGCTGCCACGAAGCAGGTCATGAGCACCGATAGCGTCAGCCGTCCGCCGTAGTCCGGGGCGGGACCATCGTTCGCCACGAAGGCGCCACCGGCCATCTCTCTCTCTCTCTCTCTCAGCGCGCGCTTTCCTTTTAGGTCCTACCGATCCAACGACGACGAAGCTCTCGTGAGATCGCCTGGGTGTTTCAAGGGCGCAGAGCAGAGCGATATATGTAGACTTGCAGATGCTGGTAGACAAACTCGAACGGCATCGTGCAGACAGGTAGCCAGCCAACAGTGCCCGAAAGAAGAGGTTGGTCAGCCAAGTAAGCATGGCTGATTAGTAGGTGAACATGCTGAAGATGGCCCACTAATCAGCACGTTTCATTAGGCAAGACACATGTGTACATATGTGGAATGACGCGGTGACAATTAATACCATCCATTATCCAAGCTGTCAAGAGAAAAACGTCCATTATCCAAGATAGCAAGATCGCGATTTCATCCGCAAGTCAATGCAGAGGATATTAATTATTTGTGTTCAGCAAGTTGGAGCTTGAGCAAGAATAATGGTACATATAACACTTAATTAAGTTCTAACTGAAGATACGAGCACATCATGTTTATTCTATTATTAGGCACAGATACATCTAAGTTATCTTTGAGCCAGACACCAGAACAGCTTATGTTCATGTTATCGAGACAGACATAATCTTCTATTCGTTTCTTTTGTTAAATTTGGCGTAACTTAACACCATCTGACTTCGGACAACATTTATGCCTTCCTTTTCGAGCATGGATGGGAGCACAAACTTTCTACGCTTTGGGTTTATCTCTCCAAAGAGTAACTCCAATAACTCCCATAAACCTTAAATAACTATAGCTTATGGGAAGTTGGGGCAAACAAAAGGCTCTCCAACAACTTCTTTAAACCTGAAAAAAGAATACGAGATCCCTTAAAAACACCCCTCCTCCCGCGAAAACTGGAATGCTGGAACAAGTGCCTCACTCCCTCGTCTCCCTCCCGCAGCCTCCCGTGGCGCCGGGAAATCACTAAGCGCCCATGGGCAGCCCTCCTCGCTCCTTCCTCCCTCGCCGCCGTCGGTGGTGGTGCGCAGATGGTGGTGCGCGGTGGGTTCAATGACGTCGTCGGCCAGATCTGAGCCCAGCCGGTCTGGGCGAGGCGGCGCGAGCTGCGGGCGTCCGCCCGCGTGCTTGGTGGTGGAGGCGCAGCAGTGGTAGGTGGGCGTGTTGGTCGGGCTCCAGGCGTTCCGCCGGCTGGACGACGGCGGCAGCGGATGGGCTCCCCGGTGAGTATTCTTGGCGATTGGCGGTGGTCCGTGGGGATCCTCCTTGCCGGTGGTCGGATCTTCGTCGGTGGCTTCTTGTGGTCTGCGTCGGCCGCGGCGGTGGGCGGCACGGTGTGTCCGGGGAGGTTGGCTGGAGGGATGGGCGGCGCCGGCGTGCTTGGGCCACCGTCAGCATTGAGGGTGTGCGGTCCGGATCGTCCGCTCCCCCACCTCCCCCTTTCCATGTCCGTGTGTGCGGGTCGTCGCAGCTCCGACGACGTTCAAGGCGGGGCGTATGCTACGGTTCGTCGGTCGGGGGAGTCCATGTGGCTCAAAGTTGATCTCTTTGGATGGTCTTGGGGGTGTCCCGGATCTTTGGCGGCGGCCTGGCGGCGGGAGGCACGATGTTCGTGGGCGAGAACTTGCGCCTCGGTGCGGGCGAGCGGCCATGGCCACGCGGGTGGGTTGTCGCTGGTGGTTGGCGGTGCTAGGATGCGTCGGAGGGGTGGGCGTGCCGGGGTACATCACTTGCCCAATCTTGTATTGGCCGACGGCGGCGGCGTCCGTGGACACCGTATCCTCCATGAAGGCTTCGTCGCGGTGCCCTTACTCCTTCGAGTTGCTCGGGTGAAAACTTCGATCTTTGGGATCGGATGGTGGCGGCTATCAGTGGTCGTTCCCTTCTAGGAGGCACCATCTTGGAGTCCTTGTCCCGTCGTTTTCCGTCTCATCTCTCCTCGGAGGCTTGGAGGTTTCCGTTGGCTCCAAGCGGTTCATCCTCGTGCATGTGTAGTGGCTTGGTAGTCGTTGGGGTGGTGTGGCGGTGCTCGGCACCTTTGTATCTTGCCTTGGATGTGTGTGTCGTGTGCGGTGGTGGCGTGAGTTTGTATCGTGTTGCTTGTGGATCGTGCTTTATATATAAAGCGGGGCGAAAGCCTTTTTCAGTAAAAACACCCCTCCTTCCTGCAAGTATACAAAAGATTGTCCTCCTGTAGATTATTAGCGATTATAAAACCGCTTGAAACCTCACCGCCCCTGCCCCGAGCCACACAGTCGCCGCCACCGTCACACCGTCGCACTGCTGGGCCACCACCTCACCGCATGCCGCCGCACCATTTGGCCGTCGGGCGGTTGTGTCATCGCCGCCACACCGGACCACCACCTCGCCGCCGCTACACCGCACCTCGCCGGTCACATGTAGGTCCTGGTTAGCTAGGTTTGTTTAACAAAAAAAAATTACGAAAAGAGGTTTACATGAACTGAGAAAAGTTGTTGTCTGACAACTTCTCATAAATTATATGGTCATCCCATAAAATTACTATTACGGAAAGGTTTTTACATGAGCTATTTTTTCCATATGATCCAGACTGGATCGGGTTCCACTATCAACAGACGGACAAAAAAGCAAAATAAGCGTCCATGGCGCAAACATAAAGGAAAAACAAACGCAACACATGAACTAAGCACCCCTTAGAGCATCTCCACTCCCCCCCCCCAACAGCCCCCCAAGCCCCTTTTTTATCGCCAGCTCGAAAAAATTGGCCCAGTCGCGCCCCAGAAGCCCAGTTTTCGCCGGTTAGGGCCGAAATTGGCGCCGGCGGATCCATGCCGAACCCGGCGCGCTGGGGGACGCCCGAGGGCGCCGGGGGAAATGTTTTTGGCGCGGAAGCCTGGTGGACCCGCCTAGTCAGCGGCTGCGCGTCGCCGAGAATCTTTGTCATCCTCATCGCCTCGTTTTCCCACGGAAATCAATGCGAAGGCTCCTCCCCGTCAAGCCGGACCTGCGAGAGACGCCGCTCGGGCGGCGCACCCGCGGCAGCGCCCTCGTCATCAACAAGGGCGGCGTCCCTTCTCCTCCCTCCTCCCTCCTCCTGCCTCGTCAAGCCGAAGACCGAGCCGACACTCCTTCCCATGAAGAAGGAGCACGAGGCCATGGCCGCCGACAAGGAGACCGGCCTCAAATGAGCGCGGGACGACTACGTCCGAAAGAAGATGGAGCGCCAGCGCCGCGCCCTCGAGGAGATCGCCGCCCGACGTCGTGGCCGCGAGAAGGGCGGCATCGTCATCCTCGACGACAGCGACGAGGAGGCGCCCAGGCCGTCCAACCACGTCCACCACGGCGACTCAGGGTAGGGGTGCAGCAAGGACAGAGGCGAATTTTTTTTTAAACTATGATGATTTTTATAGCAAATTCGGAAACTATACACCCTAATGCATAAAAATCAAAAGTATCACCCCGTCGGCCTCCTGTTGGCGAAAAGGACTTTAGCCTAAGGTTGGCGAAGAGGACCGTTCGACCAACCGTTATTAAAAGTCCCTCTTGACCAATGGTAGGCCGAAAAGTGGTCTTCAGCCAACACCTGCTTTCCTGGTTTACAAAATTCATATCAATTAGGATTTTTAGTATTTTAATTTGATTCTTTTTGCATTACATTAGAAATTTTATGAAGTTTCTGTAGATATCAAGTTTGACTAGATTCGAAAGTTTGAATTTGAATTTTCTTGAATTTTCTCAAATCACTAGATTGACTATAATTTGAGCTAGGAGTATTTTTTTAGATGATTCTTTTTGCTACTGGTTCTTTGTGACTTTGTTTATCTGTAGTAATTAATTGGTGAGTTTAAGGATTATTTAAAATTAGGTTAAAAAAACAGTTCTATTTTAGTGTTTTATAGGTTTTGTGCTATTTCTTTTAATTTTAATTGCTTTAAATTTTTTTCTTTATGATTTTGACATATTATTTTAGTTTCTGTTAAGTTATCAGTAGCTATTTTATTTGTAGCATTTTTTGGTATTTTATTTCTTTTATCCTACTAGAAAACTTGTTTTGAGCTTCATAGGAGTTTATATTTAAAAGTGCCTTATAAATCCTGTACAGCCATTGCCGTTTTATACATGAAAAAAATATACTTTCCCGCAATCTTTTTCCCTCCATTTTCTTTTTCACCATTCTCTCCCGCCATTCTCTCCCACCATTTTCTTTCCCGCCATTCTCTCCCGTCATGTTATCTACGGTCGTGGACACCATGAGGCTCGGTTTATAAGTTGAGAAGAAAAGATGGCGAGAAAGAAGATGGCGGGCAAGAAGATGGCGGGAGAGAATGGCGGGAAAGAAAATGTTGGGAGAGAATGGTGGGAAAGAAAATGGAGGGAGAGAATGGCGGCAAATAAAATGGCGGGAAAGAAAATGTCAGGAGAAAATGACGGCAAAAAATGGAGGAAGAAAATGGCGGCAAAGAAAATAGCGGGAGAAAATGGAGGAAAAGAACGGCGGGAAAGAAAATGAAGGATAAAAGAAATAAAATACAAAGAATACTACAAATAAAATATCTACTGATAACTCAACAGAAACTAAATGAATATGTCAAAATTATAAAGAAAACAATTTAAAGCAATTAAAATTAAAAGAAATAGCACAAAACCTATAAAACACTAAAACATAACTGTTTTCGTAAAAACCTAATTTTAAATAATCCTTAAATTCACCAATTAATTACTACAGATAAACAAAGTCACAAAGAACCAGTAGCAAAAAGAATCATCTAAAAAAATACTCCTAGCTTAAATTATAGGCAATCTAGTGATTTGAGAAAATTCATAAAAATTCAAATTCAAACTTTTCTAGTCAAACTTGATATCTACAGAAACTTCATAAAATTTCTAATCTAATGCAAAAAGAATCAAATTAAAATACTAAAAATCCTAATTGATATGAATTTTCTGAAACAGGAGAGCAGTTGTTGGCCGAAGACCACTTTTCGGCCTATCATTGGCCGAAGAGAGACTCTTTGGCCAACGCTTGGCCGAAAAGTCCCTCTTCGGCCAACCTTAGGCCGAAAAGTCCCTTTTCGGCCAACAGGAAGCCGGCGGGGTGATACTTTTGATTTTTATGCATTTGGGTGTATAGTTTCCGAATTTGCTATAAAAATCATTATAGTTTCAGAAAAAAAATCTTCCAAAAAGACCTAACCGCGGCATGCACGACAAGCAAGAGGAGGCAGCTGCGACATATACTATACCAAAAGGAAAACGCCCACAAGGGGACCCACGCATTACAGTTCAACGCCTTCATACATGGCGGCAAAAAGGCACACGTAGCCGTAGGTGCTCAAATATAAATTTTTTCGAAAAGGAGGTGCTCAAATATATGCTACTCTCATTGAATCAAGCATTGTTCTCCTCTTCAGCATCCTCCGCCATTGCTCATCCACATTCGTAGCAGCATCCTGTTATCCTCCACCATCTTCCAGCCGGAGGGCATCCCTACCCCGTACCATGACAGACTCGGCATGTGTCTCCAGAGCCATTCTTTGTAGCAGATTCGCCCCTTGTTCCAGCATCTCTCGGTGAGCATCATTTTGAAGGCTTGCCCAATAACACAAAACGAGCATGCGTAACAAAACATGCTATGTTCCTGAGCTTCCAGAGGACCAACACAAAGCAGCAACACCCACAATTTGCACATTTATGCTTTGTGGGATAAATCTGGGGACCCGCCAGAAATACCGAGCGAAGCATGTGAGCCTAGAAACAGCACCCAGACATTTGCACACAAGACACCAAAGAAATTTAGCTGCAGATCAGCTAAAGAACGGGTGGTTGATGCTTTCATTTTCATGACAGGATCCAGTTCCTTCTTATCATGTTGTCTTTTGTGGCTATAGCATTATGCCAAATTAACCACAGCCAGATTTTGATTTTCAAAGGGATCTTGGCTTTCCATACATGTTTGAAAGGTCTGTCAAGATGCATTTCATACAGATGGTTGTAAACAGATTTGAGAGTGAACTTGTTTTTATTATTCCATGTCCAAACTATTATGGGAAGGTTTTTACACGAGCTATTGGAGTTGCTCCTATATCATCGACAGTTCCGCTTAACAAAAAATGGCAGTTCACCTGTCGTTCACTGAAAAAATAGACAAGCATACACATGGGTCGGGGCTCGAATGCCTCCACACTCTAACTCTAAGCTAGCAGTGTGCAAGAATTACCAATCTTAGGGAGGGGGGCGCGAATACCAAATTCTTCCACCGCCGAGTTACTACAAGAAGGAGAAAAAATCATATCCACAGAATCAAGAACGAGCATGGTTGGGTCACCGAATACGACGCTAAAGAGAAGATAATCCAAGACCATTTTTCCAAGAGCATGAAGAGAGGTCCCAAAAGCCGCAAAGATTTCAATTGGGAGGAGCTAAATTTGGAACAGCTTGACTTGCATGGCCTTGAATCCCTGATGACAGAGAGTGAGGTCTTTGAAGCGATCAACGACATGCCAAGTGACAAGGCCCCGGGGCCGGACGGATTCACGGGCCTCTTCTTCAAGAAGTGTTGGGGCGTTGTTAAGCCTGACCTCATGAGGGTTATTACTAACTTCGACACCCTTCACACCGAAAACCTGCAGTGGTTTAATTCCGCAAATGTGGTGCTCCTGTCCAAGAAGGAAGGAGCGGAGGGTATCGCCGACTATATATAGACCCATTAGTCTCATCCATTCGATCGCAAAAATCATAGCGAAAGTGCTCTCTCTAAGGCTTGCCCCCTACATGACAAACCTTGTGTCCAACGCCCAAAGCGCCTTCATCAAAACAAGAAGCATCCACGATAACTTTCTGTATGTTCATAATTTTGCTCGGCGCCTTCACAAGAGCAAGACCCCTTCGCTCCTCTTCAAGCTTGATATCCGCAAGGCCTTCGACACCGTCAAATGGGAGTACTTGCTCGATCTACTCCAACGGCGAGGGTTCCCAAGCAAATTTAGGAACTGGATTGCGGCCCTCCTGACCTCATCGTCCTCGAGGATCATTCTCAACGGTATTGCTGACAGCCCAATCAAGCATGGCCAGGGCCTCCGGCAAGGGGACCCCATATCCCCATTTCTCTTCGTCATCGCCATTGACCCGCTACAAAAAATTCTTGAGCTGGCTACGAGAAAGGGGCTACTGCATAAATTCGGAGTACCGGAGAGTTACGGGAATTCGTATTGGGCCTTAATGGGCCATATGGGAAAGGAGAGAAAGGCCTCAAAGGGTGGCCGCACCCCTCCCCATGGACTGGTCCGAATTGGACTAGGGAGGCGCCCCTTCCTTCCTTCTCCTTCTCCCTTCCTTTTTCCTATTCCATGTGGGAGGTGGAATCCTACTAGGACTAGGGAGTCCTAGTAGGACTCCACACTTTGGGCGCGCCCTATGAGGGCCGGCCTCCTCCTCCCTCCATCCTTTATATACGTGGCCAGGGGGCACCCCATAGACACACAAGTTGATCAGTTGATCTTTTAGCCATGTGCGGTGCCCCCCTCCACCATAATCCACCTCGGTCATATCGTAGCGGTGCTTAGGCGAAGCCCTGCGACGGCAGAATCATCATCACCGTCATCACGCCGTCGTGCTGACGGAACTCTCCCTCGAAGCTCTGTTGAATCGTGAGTTTGAGGGACGTCATCGAGCTGAACGTGTGCTGAACTCGGAGGTGCCGTGCGTTCGATATTTGGATTGGTCGGATCGTGAAGACGTACGACTACATCAACCGTGTTGTCATAACACTTCCGCTTACGGTCTACGAGGGTACGTAAACAACACTCTCTCCTCTCATTGCTATGCATCACCATAATCTTGCGTGTGCGTAGGAATTTATTTTGAAATTACTATGTTCCCCAACACACGGGCCTTTGCACCAACTTCCACAAAAGTTCGTTTGTGCCCATCCGCTGCAACCATCTCGACTTGGGTATTTTAACCCAAGGTTTGCCGGCAACAAGAATGTCCTTCCCTTTGCGCTACCTGGGACTCCCCCTATCCGTTTGGAAGCTAAAGTTGGTGGATCTTCAATTCCTGGTGGATAAGGTTGCAAGCAAGCTAACAACTTATAAGGGACAAAATATCACAACCATTGAACGAACGGCTCTTGTCAAGTCTGTAATCACCTCCCAACTCGTCTACCCCGCCATGCCGTTGGTCATCTCGCAAACCATCCTTCACAGTGTCAACAAGCTTGAGAGGGATTTTCTTTGGTCGGTGCGGACAAGGCAGCGAGGGAAAATGCAAGGTAAATTGAGAGATTGTCTGCCGGCCTCTCAAGTATGAGGGACTTGAGGTGCTCAACACCGACAAGTTCACGCGTGCTCTCCGGTTGCGCTGGCCGTGGTATGAGTGGAAGGAGCCCACCAAAATGTGGGTGGGATTGGGAAACCCGTATGACGTGGAGGACCTCAATTTATTCTATGCATCCACCACTATCACAGTCGGTAATGGTGCGAAGACCCCTTTCTGGGACTCGCCTTGGCTCCTTGGGCGCATGCCAAAGAACATTGCCCCGCTCATTCACGAGGCTTCCACAAGAAAAAATTGGAAGGTGCGGGAGGCCCTCAAGCATAACGCATGGATTCTCAAGATCAAGCCACCAAACAACGTCTCCGCCGAGCACATCTCGCAGTTTTTCACTCTTTGGATGCTCTTGCACGAGGTCGAACTTGATGAACTCATCGAGGACGACATCCTATAGAAGCACACGGCTAGTGGGCACTATATGGCGGCATCTGCATACAAGGCACAATTCTTAGGGATGGTTTTCTCACCCATGAATAAAATGATCTCCAAAAGTCAAGTTCTTTGCTTGGTTAGCTCTTCAAGATAGAATTTGGACTGTCGATAGATTGGCAAAGCATGGAGGACCAAATTGTGACGTGCCCTCTTTGCAAGAGGGTGAAAGAAAGCGGGACTCACCTCCTCTACAAGTGACGCTACACGAGAAGGCTATGATCTTTGGTCATTGACAAATACCACATTCTCGGGCTCGACACAAACACTTGGCCCTTGTTCGACACGGTTGAGGCTTGGTGGACAAGTACTTACGACAGCGCCACCCCATTCAGACAAGCCAAGGCATCCCTCACCATGCTTGTCTCATGGACTATTTGGAACAAGCGAAACGCGAGTGTTCAAGCAGAAGAGCGCGCCACCGACTGCATTACTTACCTCCATCAGACTGAGGCTAGCCTCTGGAACATCGCCGGTGCAAAAAAAACTAGGATCAATAATATTGCGAGAGTAATTCCTATGCCATGTAATCGGGTTGCTCGTAACAAACTATATTCTCTCTTATTTAGTGGATGAGGCAAAGCTTTTGCCTCTGTTTTTTTTAAAAAAAGCTAGCCGTCCTGAACCAATCGCTTCCTCGCCATTGGAGGCTGGACCTCCACCAAAACAGCCCCAAGATTCAAGCGGGACAGTGCGACATGGACGGTCCCATGCACAATAGTGAGGAACGACAGGAAGACTGAGATTCCATGCAGCAAGACGACCATGGGCTCACAGCTCATGACAAAATGGAAATACGCTGAATTTAACATACTTCCCCATCGAGGCATCTACTGCATTTATACACACAAACAAGGTTGGTGGGTATAATGATCAGCGCAACTCCAAAGCGACTAAGCCTAATATGGCAGCAGCAGCACGGTATCTTTCAGCCTTCTACAAAGAGCAGTCCAAAAAGGTATCAGGACGTTGGGCAGTAATTTCCTCTGTTGAAATTCTCTATTCCATAGATGACGAGGTCGGTTTATTTACACAAGCGCACCTGCGTACAAGATAACCACTCACAGTGCTTATCATAGAAATGTTCCAGACACACCAACACACGTTGTTAACAGTCATATGAACACTGGGATGATCGGATATCATGACCAGGGCAGGCAGCAAAATCATCGATTAGACCTGGCGGCAGCAGGGAATTATGCAATCCAGATTACGTTTCCATGCTTCTTAAGATCAGCACCAATAGCCATGAGCTGCAAAATTAGGTGTAGTCTCAGTTCAGGAGCAGTTAATTTTTCTGGGACAGAATATAACATCAAACTTGAGATGCATATGAAACAACCAGCTCTTACAAATGAAAATGGATCAAATAGTCAGCAAACTGAACATTCTTGTGCTGAAAAACACAAGTAACTATGGAAGGCAATTACACCATCTACAAATGTACTCCCTCCGTCCGAAAAAACTTGTCATCAAGATGGACAAAAAGGGGTGTATCTAGAACTAAAATACATCTAGATACATCCCATTTTATTTATTTTGATGACAAGTATTTTCGGACGGAGGGAGTATCAAAATTTGAAAGGACACGTGTTCTAAAGAAAGAACATAGGATACCGTCTATAGAGTACGCAGATTGGTTAACTACTGAACTAAAATACTACTCCCAGTTCTAGATACATCCATTTCTATCCATTTCTGCGACAAGTAATTCAGGACGGAAGGAGTATCACCTATCATTAGAAACAGGAAATATACCTCTACATCGATGGTCAAGTCCAGGTTGTCAAGAAAATGTTTGCAAACCAAGAAACTATAATGCACTAACGGGCCTTTCTGATCAGTTGTTGGCAGTAAGCAGCATTGAAAAGTTAGTAACCCCAATCTGCAAACTAATGGTGCCATGGCGAAAATAAGTCAAGAGCGGTCACTGTTAAAACAATATTTCTGGACTCAGCAAACTTGTCGAATCATATAACCATTTCCAGAGCATGATTACAGTTTATAGTTCGATATCTCTATTAGATTTAAACACTACTTGGCACATCCATCTGTCGTACAAGGATGGTGATTGTATTCTTATTAAACAAATTACAAAATTCTAAGCCTGATTGGACTTACACTATTGATCCAAGTGACAACTTGAATTTTTTAAAGATGCAAATGTTGGGTGTGAGATTGCTATAACGCTGTTCTCCAAAAACGACGAACTGCAACAGTATTGCAGGATATTATTATGGTTTACCTTCTAGCCAAATGCATAAGGGTCATCAGCATATGGATTCAAGGAGCCCTCAGAAAATAATTCACCGATATTAGCAGGATGGGGACGGGATCCTGCAACAACCTGCAGAATGCCAATACATAAAATGTCAAAAGTAATGCAGAACTTATATCACGCAGAGAATCATCATGCTCAGAACGCTTGTCCATAGACAGTTTCTGAACGAATTTTTTATTGCAAGATCAATCACTGTAGAAAAGCAGAGCATGAGCTAATGCTTCAGATTGTTTCCTTTTGTGCTTACTCCAAGAACATTGCTAGATACAGTGGGTACACCAAGAGAAAAAACCGGTGATGCCACGAGAGAATAACAAGGAAACAAAGAGTGGACTGTGGAGCGTTGGAGACTAACTGGTAAAAACACTAGAACAACATTTTCATCACATTTTGAATGATAGCACTGACTACAGTCTAAGGAAAAGTTGTAGCAAAACCTGGGTGCATTGCACCCCAGGCTTACAGTCTAAACTCTACATGAAGTGATGTTCAATGTGCCATAGGAAATAAGATGCATGACTTTTTAAGAGAAACACAATTAGTTACCATTCTTGAATAATCAAACAGAACATATCATTTAGCTAGGATCAGGATTTCAAGAAAACTAACTAAGATTATGTTTGTAACAGCATCCATCTGAGCAAACATTAAACAGGAAAGTTTGTTAGTACAAAATATTGCTTAAACCTTTGAAAATCAATACTGGGAAGTTGAAAGTACCAGTTATCCTATATAACTAAGAGTTGATCCCCACTAACATATTTATCTCAACATGCAACTATGCTACCTCATCATGCATGGTGAAAGGCCCACCTCAACATGCAACATGCATGCAAAAAAGCTCAAGTGTTTTAATTACATTATTCTCAGTATACTCAGTAAGTATTTTATAATTACATTTAATTACACTTTTTATATTGTTAATGCAAATATCCATGTTCACATAATCAAATCTTACTGAAACATATTACAAGCAATTCTCGCAACAACATGTGGGGTATCATCTAGTTTGTACTAATCATCATACCTTTCTTGTTTTTGTAACATCCTTGTCAGCAGTATTTTGCAATGACTTCTGAGTGTTCGGTTCCTGGATGGTAAAAGACAGTATTAAAATGAATGAACAGGCAGGCAATCAAACCCAAAGAAAAAACAGGAAAAGCTTATACCCCAAACATGACAGTGCTCTTAGTTTTCCTGCGCTTTGTGATTTTTCCATTTGCTGTCTCCACTTCATATTCATGGTGTGTTACCTAATTAAAGTAATGCCAAAAATGGCAATAAAATACACAGCATGTAAACATGCATTTTCAGACTAACTGGAAATGAAACCTGGTTCATGCTCAAAAATGGATGAAAGAAAGAATCTATATGTAACAAAAATCACCTTTCTGTGATTAGTAACATCCTGACTTGCTTTCTCTACCTTCCTCAGTACGTTAGAAATTGGCGAGTGTATAACTCCAGATATGTTAACATCCTGAAACACAACATAGAACATTCAAGTTTGAAGTTTCTAAAATGCAGGGCAATCAAGTTTATCGTTGAAGAGAAGATATATACCTTCCGTTTGGTCTCAGGACCTGGACCTGGCAACTGAAGCTGACTTTCTTTTCTGACATATGGACCTCTCCCCTTTATCAATGAAAGAGAGAATTTGTAACTTAATTATTTCATAATGAATGTATACAGGTTAATTATGAGATGAACTAGAAAGGAAAACCAGCAAATGGCTAACATTATACTCCCTCCGTCTGGAAATACTTGTCATCAAAATGAATAAAAGGAGATGTATCTAGATGTATTTTAGTTTTAGATACATCATTTTTTGTCCATTTTGATGACAAGTATTTTCGGACGGAGGGAGTAATAGTAAAAGGGCAGGATGTGGACTGAGAAACTAAGTGATCCTGCCCCAAAATAACCAAATTATAATAAGCAATTTTTCAAGTGAGAACATATGCGGCTATTTTTTTTCTTGAATTCTTAGCATGCTTTGCCACCAGGCAACAAAAATTAAATAGATACCATACACGCATTGCTTAGCAAAATAGTGAAATGCAGTTACCAGGCTTGACAAGAGCATATACCTTTTTAGAATTAACTTCCTGATCAACTTGTTGACTTTCGCCCATCACTTTCCACTGTAACTGTAATAATGCTCTTTGCTTCTCCTCCTGCACCAAACACTGTTCAGTATAGTTTCGATTCACAGCCTTCAGAAGAAAAAAGTGTCAAGAATCACCACCTTTGACTTCTGAAGCTCCAGTTCATCCTGAAGTTTCTGACAATCTTCTTCATGCCGTATGTTCACTGTTTTTATTTGAGCTTCATGCTCTTGTCTGAGCGACGACAGCCTCTACATTTTTGTACAGATTTAGTAAGTTAAAAAAGAACTGATGCAATCAAAACATCTGGTTCAACTGATGACTGACCTCCCTCAATTCACTCTCACCCTGAGAACGAATGCGCTGCAATTCTTCTTTGTGATAAGCCCGAAGAGTTGATTCCTTAAGCTCATTATCCTGTTGAATTCTTGCCACCTGGATATCAGGAAACAACCTTCGTTGTCATTTCAGGAGAAAATAGCTCTACTGTACATCTTCACTATAGTATGCAGTATTCCCTAGTCCTGACAAGGCTGACACCATGCAAACACTCTTTTGGACAAGTGTATACTGGTGCTATAATGAAGGATTCTACTGGTAACAATATGATTATGGAAGTTCCAAGATTAACAGCAGCATTTTCAGCATAGCTCTATCTGTACATATACTAAATAGCATCTCTGAACTGCTGTGGAACAAATGCAACGTCAAAGCTCTATTGGTAGACAACTACATAAAGTGGTTTCTGATACATTTTCCACTTCAAACATCAGGTATTTTGATTGCTTAAGATCTCATGATGCTTTAAACCAGTCTAAAGATCATTAGTAATGTACATTGGTGAAATATACAGTGTGGTTTTCAAACTTTTCACCAGTATGTTACAGATAATTAAATAAAAGATAAAGTGGATGGAAATGTTACTCTAAAGCAGCTTGAAAATACTTTGAACTCATTTAGATGTCAGTGAGTACTTCCGTATAACTTCCTATACAGCTTACATGTCAAGTCTAATTAGCGCAAGAATACAAGATACCAAGAAAACTCTGTAGTTTTTTAGGTAATAAAGCCTCTGCAACAGTGAGCAACGTGCAAGAACAAACTTCCTTAGAAGTCTGGCATGCGGTTATTTATCCATGCTATCTGAAGCTGAACTGTTCAGGTTACTTTGTTTACTACTCTAGTACTAACATATTCCATCAAAATCGGTACATGCATTGTCATTATAACTAGATTGTGAATATTTATTTGTTTCAAAATAAATGTAGCCTTTATTGAGAAACCGAACTAGCTCTACCTACCACTGCGGCATGTTCCTCCTTAAGACGCATCAAACACCCCTCAGATTCTCGCTTGTTCTCTAATATCTTTTCGTTGCATTTGTGCTCCATTTCCCTTATGAGCTTTTCTGCCTGAAATATAGAACAGTAGGATAAACAGAGAGTAGCAACCATATTAAGATACCAAATATCTAGCATAAAGAAATTCTGAAAGGGGATGATTTACCTTCTCTTTTTCAGCACTAATGATTTCTACCTTTTCTAATTCATATTTCTTACGGATGACATTGATTGCCTGGAAAATCATTTGTAGACTGTCATTTGTGATTCAGAAGATAAGTGCTACACAATAAATAGAAATGTGATACCTGATCATTTCTGAGTGACAACTCTTTCAAATGTTTTGATAGCTCTATCTGTTTACCCTGAAGCATGAGATCGTACTGTTTTTTGGCCTCGGTAAGTTGACATTCTGTGGCAGCGAGTGATGCTTGGATCTGGCCAAGAGGTTGAAAAGGTTATATGTTGTCTACAGTGAAGTTCTACATTCTACAGATCATTACATCATGAGATTGCAAGATATAATAAACACAAACCTGTAACTTTTGTTCCTCCAAACTCTTCTCTCTTTCTACAGAAGAAATATACAACTGTTCCTTCTCATCAAGAACACTGCGGAGCTCGCTGATCTGTTTTTCTTGTGTGTCAACCTGCTGGTCACGCTTAGCAATCTCGCTGTGCAGAGATTCTGTATCGTTAGATTTCTCATCCAAAACTGACTGCACTCTGCCTAGAAGCTCCTGATTATCTGATTCTAGCTTCAAAGTCTTCTGTAACAGCTCTTCCTGAAAAATTCCAATTTCATGAGTCAGGAAGAATACAAGTTAAATAGTAGCAGTTATCTGTCTATTTGTAACCAGCTAGTTGCAAACCTTCTGATTTTCAGCAAGGCTAGAATCCTCCAGTAACTTTTGAACTCTCCCTTGTAGTTCCGAAGATAACTTTTCTAAGCAATTCACATTGGAGGCAGATATTTCTGCTTCAGACTCCAGTCTTCTGATTTTATCTTCAGCCACTTGGCATTCTTCTACATGCTGAACCATAACGGCTTCTTGAGTTTTTTGTAACTCTGTGATTCTGGACTTCAGTTCCCCAATTTCACTTTTGAGACCACTGTTTTCTGATGTCAAATCTACAAACTGGTTTTGAAGATGTTCCAATTTGTCCTTAGCAGATCTTGTTATCAGCAGTTTCTCCTCTTGGACCATTCCATAGTACTTATCAAATGAAGAAAGCAATCTGGCGACATGACTTGACATTGATGCATGCTCTTTATCTAGCTCAGCTACTTTAGCCACAAAACTGCTAAGCAATTCATTAGCATCCTTATTGTCCTTGTACAGTCTTTCGACTTCCAGACTGTATCTCTGGTTCCTAAGCTCCAAGTCATTTTTTTCTTTTTCAGCACATGCAAGGTTTTCTTTCAGGCAAATGCAAACGTCTTGTTTTAGCTTTAACTCTTGCTCCATGCACTGCAAGCGGGAGTCAGCACACAATAAGCGGGATTTATTTTCTTCAACTGAACCCTCCAACTGTTTGATGAGAGAATCTGCATTAAAAAGCAAAGACAGCTTAATGCTTGTTATCACTACCGCTCGCTAATATGATTTATCTCCTCAGTAAATTGGTACAGAAAAGCTAACACTTACCTTTTTCCTTTATGGTAGTATCATTTGCGTAAAGTTGTTCCTTGTAACTCTGATCCATTTCTTCTTTCTCTTGTTTGATCCGCAAAATCTCCTGTTTACCTAAGTAAATAGGACAGTTGGCAATGTTATCACACTATTATGTAAATATTCCTGCTGAACCTTTCGCTATTGAGGGGTCAGGAAAAAACAGACCTGATGTGTTATCAATTGGGAGCTTTGCTCCTTAATACGAAAAAAAAATGTATATCTATTTAGCAGACTGCTAATTATTCTATCTATAAGCATATCATATAAATAAGCACAGAATTGAAAATGACATCAGAGTTTAGATGCATAAACAGCAGTATAGCAGATAGGGATACCCTAGCCGGTATGCAGTGTATAGTGGTGAGTTAACTAGTTGTCAACATTCTAAAAGATTAGCACTAACTGTGAAGTGAGAAGAGACAAACAAACCTGACATGATGCTTTGTTCTGCACATTCCAGCTTTGCCGAGGAATCATGCAACAAGCAGTTCAATTCATCTAAAGCTTTAGAATTCTTCCCAAGCATCCTCAAAAACTTCTTATCTTCCTCAGCTGCCATTGCATTGTTTTGCCAGTTAGATCTAAACAACAGGTGTGCATGAAAAATGCCACAGAAAACATTACCTCTTTCTGCCTGGCTTGCTAACTGCTGCAGAGTTTCAGTTAACTGATCGCACAGCATCTTTGTTGAGGAAACTTTTGAATCTAGCCCCTGCCAGAGCTTCGAATCCTCAGTCTGCTTCACCTTAAGCTTCATGTTTTCATTGACAGCTTGTTGAAGTTTTGCTTCTAACATATTTATCTGTTCTGTTGCTCTTCTCAGCTTGGTATGCTAAAGTTACATAACATGTGTGCATCAGTAATAGGATATTCTGTGAGAAACTAATATAATATGTTGCTGTGCAAAAATACTGCAATATGATACTCCCTCCGTTCCCAAATATTTGTCTTTCTAGCCATCTCAAATGGACTACAACATATGGATGTATGTAGACATGTTTTAGATTGTAGATTCACTCATTTTGCTCCGTATGTAGTCACTTGTTGAAATCTCTAGAAAGACAATTATTTAGGAACGGAGGGAGTATAATTTTGTTTTGTACTTGAGCCAACATGCCATGACAACAGAGCACTGGAACATCTAAACCATGAAGGGTGACTGGTAAAGTGGTAATCAAAATCTCATACATATGACATTCTGAATTTAATAGAACTAGATGCAACAAGCATATAAGTCATGTATTGTGACACGGTAGTGATTCTAAAGGACAAGCCCGTGTTTAAATAAGTTCAGGACTAGCCATCAGAAATAAGCCCATTGAAATAAGATAAATGAGAAATTGGAATTTCACCTAATCTGCCATACGTTTAGCAGAACCTAAAGACAGAAACATATCCTATACTTTCCAAGTGAGCAATCTACAGAGCTCCTTCACAAAAATAGTTCAACACTTTAAAGAATAAATACTACCAGAGAAACAAACACCGAGTGTGCTTCACATAACATGCATAGGTTTAGCACATTACATATATGTAACATATGGGGAAATAAAGAGAGTCTAAAACGCCACAGAAGGACGCATAAAATCATGAGATTCAGACTACATATAACACATGCAGCCCCAGAATGATAAAGTTTCACATTTGTATGCTGTGCTGCCGCCTTTTTGGTCTAACATTTCACTGCCATGTCAATGTTGCATACATGATTAAACGATGGATTAACAAGGACACTAAAGTTCATCTGTTTTGCACAGAGAGTAATAAAAAACATCACAGGATCCAAGACAAAATGGGAAACAGAAAACTACCCGTGTATTATGCGAGCAGAGTAATACAACTGGGACATAGCATACAACTAAGCAATTTTGGCATTGATGAACCAGAAGACAGCTGGTCTTCTATCGGCACCACCCAAACAGATAACAATTCTATGCAGAAACCTAATTAGTGGCACGGTGACAGGATGTTTGGCTAAATTTCAGAAACAATTCGCAGTTCATACAATTGAATGGTAGGAATTCGCTCAGTCAAGTGCCCGACAGATGACCAAACACTGCAAAATGTTCAGAAATATACCGCCATTTCTAGATCGGACTTCACTGAAGCCTGCTCCTTGACTAATTTCTCTGCAAATAGACAGAAATTAAGAGGAATCGGGAAATCAGTGCAACACGCACGAAATAAACAGCCTCCTCAATCAAAGCAGAGAGAGAGAGAGAGTGAGAGAGAGAGAGCGCAAATCGGTACCTGCTGTGATCTTAAGGTTGGCGAAGCTCCCGTATGTGCTACCTCCAGCATCCGACGAGGGCTTGGGGTTCGTGGCCTTCCCAGCCGTAGAGGTGGCACCAGCGAGAGATCGGAACCCATCGAGGCCCCTAAGCCCCGAGAACCCCAGCTTCTGCATCCTGTCGCCGAACCCTAGGTTTCGCCGGGGGCGGGAGAACTGCGGCCAGAGCAGGAGAGGATCTGGATGGTTCACCCCAAATTTCTGGAGGTCGGTGGAATTTAACTAGTCGCAGGATGTCGAAATGCTCGTACCTCGGGAACCAACGGATAAAACCGCGGGCGGGGTTGAGAAAGCGGGGGCGCGGTGAGGTGTAGGACGGAAACGGCGACGGCGGGGGCGACGCGCGTGAGAGGTGGAGGGGTTGGGATGAGGCGGCGGAGGCGGCGGCGACGCTATGCTACGTCACGGCGACGGCGGCAGCACCGGGGCGCACGGGCCGCGGAGGAGTGAGAGGGGAGGAAGGAAGGTACTGGACGAAATGGCGGAGAGGACGGTGGAGGGCATGGGTTTTGACTCCGCACTACAGAGTTCGCGCGCTTCGCCGCGCGGCTCGGTTTTGGGCCTGTTGGTTCGTTTATTACTTCTTGTGGGCTTCTTTCGGCATTTCCGTGTACTCAAAAAAACTCCTTCCTGGAGGAAAGCACGGGAAAATCGTTGCAACGAGACCAATGCGCGTATGTCGGTTACGGTCACACAATCCAGGGCAGCGATGTACTGTATCTTTTTTCTGGGCAGCGATGTACTAGTCGTGTACTTATATATCTCTATCTAGACAAATTTAAGACAAGAATTTTAGGACGAAGAAAATATCTTTTTTACAGCTCCCACTAAATGTTGGGCTCTGATTCACTGGGGCTTTGGAGGGCGTTGGTTGGCCCATTTGTAAGTGGACGTATCGCTGTCGGTAGGCCCACTATGGTCGGTTGTGTTCAGTCTTCGTCGGCCTTTTGCTCTCGCACAGCCGCACAGCACCCCTCTTACACCTTACCTCATTCACTCCCAAGCGCCCCTGCTAGGGTTTCTGCCGGCCACCTGCGCCCGTCTGCCGCCCTGCCACCGCCGGTGGATCTCCTTCCCGGCGGTACCTCCTGCTTCGCCGTTGTCCTCACGCTCCTCTCGGCCCGCCGGCGCCATGGCCTCCCTCCCTCCTATTCGCATGTTGTCATCGAGGCTTCCCCTGTTCCTCTTCGAGAACCATCGATACGGTTGTCCCTGTCTCCATCTCAACATGGCACCCGCTGGATTCGGATGCGGGTAATGGTCGCCCAAACTCGTATCCGTGTCATTATTTTTTGCCAATACTCGTAATCGTACCCGCACCTCGGGTTTCAAACTGTTTCCATACCCGTACCCGGTTCGGTCTTGAGTAATACCCATGGTAAAAAATACTCATCTCAATCACCTTACCCAGTTCACACTTCATCATGTATTTTTCAACATTTACACATATATACCCAACATTTCAGCATATATACTTCAACATTTCAGTACATATATACCACATTTTAGCATTTGAGCACATATAGATGATGATTTGTTGCGCGATGGAATAAAAAGAATGATATTGATTTTCAGAAGTGGATAGCAATAAGCACGAAATACATGGATGAGTAGCTTGTACGTGAAATTTTTAGAGAAACATTCACACCTATTTTTTTCAATTTCAAGACAAACAAGACAGATACAATTTTCTCTAATTTTCTTTTATTGAAGGTAATTTTGCATCCCCTACTTCGAAATAATGAACCGAAGGAGACTATATAATAAGATAAACAAACTGTTTTTTTTCGAGGGTACGCCAAAGGTGTACCATAGCTTTATAGAAGGAGAGAAAAATATTTACAAGAGAGGTTTAGTTGCTAGTCACGAGGTCACAAGTCGACCATGACATCGCCTCCACTCCACTCCCGAAACGCGAAGTGCTACTAGGCTACGTACTCCACTCCAGTCGCTCCTGCCGTCTTCCAATTATGTAGATCCTGGAAGATAGCCTCAGTTACACCAAAGACGTCTAGCGTGCTACTCCTACCAAAGACCCTATCGTTTCTCTGCTTCCACAAGGACCAACATATTAACATGACCGTCATATCAAAGCCTTTCATGCTCCTCTTGGCTAGCCGCTTCCTTGCCCGTGCCCACCAGTCAGTGATCTGGGACTGCGTCGTAGGACACGGTGCTTGGTCCACGCCGATCCTGGCAAAGCAAAGGTGCCACACGTGCCTAGCGTACACGCACTGTAGCAAGATGTGATCCACCGTATCCTCCTCCTGGTCACAGAGGTAGCATGGGGATGTTTGGTCTTGTAGCCCATGTCTAGCTCTCATGTCCGAGGTCCAAAGCCGATATTGCACCGCGAGCCACATGAAAATACGACAGGATAGCGGCGCACAACATTTCCAGATTGTCGTGAAGGAGCAGAAACGTATCCCTCCCATGCAGAACATCCTGTACGCTGAGGAGGCCGAGTAGCTGCCTGATTCGTTCCAGGCCCAAATCGGAGAGTCTTCCGCCTCGGGATCTAGTTGCACCTCCATCAGGAACTCCCAAAGTCGGTTGAACTGTGAGAGGGCGTCTGTGTCAAGCTCGCCCGTGATGTCATTTGTCCAAGCATGCAGGCAAAGCACGTCTCTGACCAGGCGTTTGTTTACCACCTGCGTCCTGACTTTAGCAACCACCAAGGGCGCGATCTCGGCTGCCGTACTTCCGTTGAGCCACCTGTCTCTCCAGAAAAGGGTGCGTCTACCATTTCCGACATGCCATTGGACTAGACTCCCAAAAGCCTGCATCACTTGCTTGTCCGTTGTGAGATTTAGGCCCTGCCAGGGTCTGTACGGGTCAGTCCTCCTTAGCCATTCCCACCTTAGTCGAAGCCCGATACCGTGCTTGTGTAGGTCAATGATTCCCAAACCTCCGAGCTGCTTGGGCCTGCACACCCTCTTCCAGGAGACCACACACTTGCCTCCGCTCCACATTTGTGCCAGCCCAGAAAAAAGCGCGACATCCCTTGTCAACTTGCTCCAGGGCCCACTTGGGCGCCTCGGCCACCATCAAATGGTGCGTCGGGCGAGCTCTCATGACCTGGTTTACCAGGATTAGTCGCCCTGGCCTGGTGACAAGGCCACGTTGCCATCCTGGCATGATGTGGAGTGCAGCATCCACCATCGGCTGCCACTCGTTCCTCATGAGCTGCTTGATGCCCAGTTGCAACCCGATGTATCTACATGGGAAGGAGTCGATCTTCCACGGTAGGGCGTTCCTGACCAGCTCCATGTCACCCTCCTCTGATCTAATCGAAATCGCCGCCGACTTGGCATAATTTACTTTCAGACCCGAGGCGACTCCAAATATGCCAAGCAAGTTCTTTACCAGATACAAGTATGATCTGGTGGGCCTGATGTAGAGAACCACGTCATCCGCGTACAGGGAAAGTCTCTGCATAGGGCTACAGCTGACGATAGGGCTAAGAAGCCCATGCTCGTGTGCCTTGATAACTAGTGAAGTAAGGACATCCATGGCTATGATGAAGAGCAGGGGGAGGCCAGGTCCCCCTGCCTAAGTCCCTTGGCATGCATAAACTTGGCATCGGCGCATCCATTGACCATAACTCGCGAGCTAGCAGAAGTAAGCAGGGTGCCAATCCATGAGATCCATCTCTCCGAGAATCCTCGTGCGCGCAGCACCTCGAAGAGAAAAGGCCACGACAACGAGTCGAAAGCTTTAGAGATGTCCAGCTTGAGCATCACTCCTTTGGCCTTCCTTTGATGCAGGCGGCGGGCCATTTGCCGGACAAGTAAAAAGTTGTCATGGATACTCCTTCCCTCTATAAACGCCGATTGGTTAACGTGGACAAGCTCTCCCATGCGAGGGCCAAGTCTATTCGCCAGGAGCTTGGAGGCCATCTTTGGGAGACTGTGCACGAGGCATATGGGTCGATAGTCGTTTGTAGTGTGAGCCTCCGGGGTTTTTGGAATGAGGGTGATCAAGGCTTGGTTCAGCCGGCCGAACCCTCTCCCGTTACCAGCAAAAAACTTGTGAAGCGCCGCAATTAAGTCTGCCTTGACAATGTCCCATGCTTTTTGGAAGAACAGGCTGATGAAACCATCCGGTCCCGCCGCACGGTCCGCCGGCATGCCCTTGGCAACTGTCCAAATTTCCTCCTCGGTAAACATCTGATCTTGCTCCGATAAATCGATCCTAGTAACCCTAATCGCGTCTAGGTCCAGGGTGAACTCGCGTGTGACATCCTTCCCGAGGATCATCTTGTAGGCCTCATGGAACGCCGCTTCCTTCCCACCTTGGCCCGTGACAATCTGTCCGTCCACCAAAAGGGACGGAATATAGTTCTTCATCCTCCTACCATTCGCAACCAAGTGGAACAGCTAGGTATTTGCATCTCCTTCTCTAAGCCACGTGATGCGCGATCTTTGGCGAGATATCGTTCTTTCCAGCGAGGCCAGCCCCAACACGAGTTGCTTAAGAGATCTCCTGAGCCACCGCTCCTCCTCTGAAAGTGACCGAATATCCTGGGCACGGTCAAACCTCAGTATCACCATGTTGGCGACGGCAATTTGCATCTTAATGTTGCTGACTCTCTTCTGACCCCAAATCGCGAGTGCCTTAGTTGTGTTCCTAAGGAGGGTGTCAAGTCTCCTGAATGGGTCTGTGATAGCCTCATCGCAAGTCCAAGCCTCCTGCACCACCTCCATGAAGCCATCCATCTTCACCCAGAACTTCTCGAAGCGGAATCTCCTCTTTGGCCCCATGTGCTCATCCAGGGCCAGATGTAGGGGACAGTGGTCTGAGATTGCTGTAGACAGCGCCTGAAGCAAGCAATCGGGGTGGTCGATCTCCCAATCAATGGACACGAAGGCACGGTCAATCTTAGTCATTGTTGGATTTTGGCGCTCGTTACTCCACGTGTAGTTGCGCCCATGGAGGAAAAGCGCCTTAAGAGCGTTGTCGTCAACGAAACTTTTGAACCTCCTCATCATTCACCTGTCAATCAAGGAGTTGTTTTTGTCACCCGCGTGTAGGATTAGGTTGAAATCTCCGATGACCATCCAAGGCCCTGGACACAGCAGCCTGCGCTCCGTCAATTCGTTTAAGAACTCAATTTTCTCGCTATCCTCCTGAGGGCCGTAAACCACCGATAACCACCAAGGCGTGCCTCCCACGGGGGAGACGTATGTCGTGATGGAATGAGTATCATTGACGTGGTTCGTCAATTGTACCTTGGTAGAATCCCAAGCAACGAAAATCCCACCTCTAGTATCAGACGCCGGTAAATAGGTGTAGCCATCGTACTTAGGCCCCATACATTGCATGGTCATATACTGGTCCACGCCGTCAAGCTTAGTCTCTAGGATGCAACAAATCGCCACATGTAAAGAATCTACAAATTCACGTAGAGCCTTCCTCCTAGCTGGCCCGTTTAAGCCACGCACGTTCCAGCAAACTAACTCCATTCCTGGGCATGACATGGCCAGGGTAGCCTCCACGTCAACAGGCCGAACTGCACCTATACCATGATCGGCGTCGTGCTCTCCAAGTCACCTCCTAGGTCGAGCGGTATCGCCTTCCCGAAGATTGCCGCGATCGCCCTCAACTGCGTCTCCTGGAGGGGCGAGTCAAACACCGTACGGAGCTGATCTAGCGCGTCCTCGGAGACCGCCAAATCCTCAGTATCCAGGCCCAGTGCCTTGAGTAAAACCGCTTCCGCTGCCGACGCCTTAGACTTCCTATGCCCTATTGAACAGCCCGACCTGGTGGCGCGCCTCGGTGTGAACGGGTCCTGGCCGGCTCGGACCCCACGCAGCCCTTCAAACTCCTTGAGCAGCAGCGGAGCAAGTTTCTTAAGCAGCCCAACACAAAAGGTTTTGACGTTTCCAAGGGCAATGATCTCCTTGTTTGAGAGTGGGGTGCTCAAGTCGCAGACTTCCGTCCCTGCCTCCTGAGGTGTAGCGATCCCCAACGCCTTGTCGTGCATGCATGCGCCGTATGTGGTCATCTCAGCGCCAGGGCCCGCGGGTCCCATATCCCGCGTGGTCACGATGGCCAGCTGCTCCTCGTCACATGGGCCACCCAATCCCGAACCTGCCTCGGTCGCAACGCGGAGGGAATCCGCTGCAGGGCCCCCACCGTCAGTCGCCAGAGGTGCCTTTGCTGCCCGATCCACCGCGCCTCGTGGCCCTCCGCCACAAAGCGCACGACAGTTGTGTTAGTGCGGGCCGTCTCCACCTGGCCCAGCGCGGTGAGGGCCGAGTCGCCATTGGCCGTCACCTGGGCGCCAATGGCCTCCTCCACAGCTGTGAGAGGGCTGATCTCCTCGGGATTCGCCGCCTTTCCTGGTCCCGTCTCGCTGTCGGTCACAGATGCCAACTGCCCTGGCTCAGCCAATAGCATGGTAGCCCCACCCTCCTGCACTTCCTTATCGATCTCCCTTGGTTCAAGACAAAGTGGTTGCGGGCCCGGCACGTGATCGGAAGGAAACTAGGTGTCGGTTGCCTCCCCATCCTTCTCCGCTGTGGCCGTGGTCAGCCCCACTGCCGGTCTGATCCGTCGCGATCTCCGGCCTACGCCGCCCGGCGTGTCGAATCTCTGCTGGCACCGCCCTCCGGCACGGTTATGCTCTGAACCAAGACCGTTGGGGTGCGGTAACACTGCCAGCGAAGACGCCCATCGCCATGGGAGGGATTTGCCAGCTAGACGGCCCGACGCGCCCCCAGCAGCGCTTGCCGATATGTGCCTCCGTGGTGACCATAGTACGAGCCGCGGTGATCGCGCACGCCCCGCGTCCATGGCAGGACTCTCCACTCTCCTCGGCCGGAAAAATCGCCTGAGTCGCCCGACAGCTCGCTCTGTCCACTCCCATCAGAGCTCGACGGCCGCATCCAGGTCCCTGGCCCCTCGTGCTCCCTGATCCGACCAATGTGAATCAGAGCCTTGTACTCCAACAGCTGTCGGGAAGTTGGCATCCGCATCGTCGGGTCCTCATCCACCTCCAGCTCCAGCACCCAAATCCGCTTGTCAGCCGGCACGTCATCGAGATCCACACACCAAGCTCTCATCTTGAACAGAGACAGATCCTCCCTGTTAGCTGTTTCCGGCGCGAGACTCTCCACCAGGCACGCCGTGCCCAAGATCTCAGTCGCCATGTCCCGAGTCCAGGCGTGGGAAGGGACTCCTTCGATCATGAGATCGACCTGCGTGCGCATCATCCTCAAAACTGCCTGAGTCTGCCTCAACCAAGGACGAACGAAAAGCTTGAACCTGCCAGGGTCGACAGAACCCGCCGCCAGCATCTTGTTTAGCAACTCTGGCGAAGAACAGACCACAAGAAAATCCTCCGGGTGGTACTTGTGCACAGAAAAACAGTGCCGCGGGATGCGTAGCTCCACCGCGATGGCCTCCGCAGCATCCACGCACGACACAGGCGGCCGGGGGCCGCCAACTTATGCCACCACCGCAAGTTTGAGCCGGCGCTTGAGGTCATCGATCTCCGGGGTGCGGCGGAGGATGCAGACGCCTCCTACAGCTGTAGGCGGTGCCTGGCTGAGCCCCACAGGTGCAGTGTCCACCGGCGCTGGCGAGGGCCTCCCCACCTGAGAGGCCTGCCGAGCGACCAGCGACAACCGCTTTCAGCTCTGCGAGCTACGCCGAGAGGAGCGCCACTTTGGCCAAGGCATCCGCGGAGCTCTTCCTCCGAGCGAGGGCTGCGCGGGCGCTTGCAATCCGACGAAATGTGCCCCTCAAGTCCACAGCGGATACACAGAGGCTTAAAGGTGCAATCTTCCCTCCGGTGGCCCTCCCGGAAACACTTGAAACACAGGCCATAGAGATCAACGGGGACCTCCCGTCTCACTGGGGACGGCGCGGCCTTGAGCAGGGGCCCGGGCTGTCCGCCTCGCACTGCTTCTGCAGCGCCTTGCGCTGCGCCACATGGCCTTCTTGCGGAAGGGCAGGTCTGCGCCAGGCACCGCCGGCCCGCCCGCCCGGGCAGGAGGCGGCCAGCGGCAACAAGTGCTCGTGCCGAAGAGCCAGCAGAGCCCGGCGATTCCAAGAGTCCCAACCCGGAGACGATGGGCTGCAACCTGGAAGTCGCCGAGGAGGGGCTTCCACCACCGGACGCCATGGAGATCAGCTTGCACGGGGGGAGGGAGAGGAGCGGGCATCGGGGCGGGCAGCCACGGCCAGGGCCGAGGGTGGAGTGGGGCCGGGGCAGGGTGGCCAGCCGGCGAAAGGGAGGGTGGGTGGGCCTTGAGGCAGGGGTGGCCGTCGGCAGGGAGGGATGGGAGGGGAGAGCAGCGAGAGCGAGAGCAGTCCACTAGAGGATGTCCTTAAGATTAACAAACTGTGAGTTCACAAAACAAGATCAACGCAATTAAACAAGTTCATGCACATGCGTAAGGGGAGAGGATTTTGGGTCGAGGTTAGCGGTTGCGTTAGCCTAGGATACAATGGCTAGGTTCCTTTAGTGAATGACACATGGAGCCTAATGTTAGAAGAAATTATTTTATGGGTATGCGGGTACGCGGGTGCACAGGTATGGGTATTGCATTCCCATACCCATACCCGGCTTACCCGATGGGTACAACTTTCCCCCATTTATAAACCCCTGGGTATTTATTTGTTCCAAACCCTTACCCTAATAGGGTTTTTACCCACCGGGTTCGCGGGTTGCGGGTACCCATTGCCATGTTGATCTCCATCTACTCTCCACCGCTACATCGCTCCGCTCCCTGCCCCGCTACCATCCCATCACCATCTCTGCCTCCTTGATTCACTCATATAGTTCCAAAGTAAAGGCATCAGAATGGATCTGGCTAAGCTCCTCCTCACGTCGTGGAGCTCAGCAAGTGCTCTCGCTGGGTGTGTTCCTCCTGAGTGAATCATCAATAATTTTTTAAAGCTTGCATCTCTCTTGGATGATTAACATGTTTGGTTGCTAAATTGATTGGGATTCATGGAAATTTACCAAACCTTTAATCCTTTCTGAATGATTTTCATTTGTTGCTTTTAAGAGAATATATTCGGTTGTTTCTCATTGTCTTGCATATTAAAAGTGCACCTAAGATTTTATTGGTTTGACTCGGGCAGTTTGGAAGGTGGATTAGGTTGGGGAGCAACCAATATAGACTTCAAGCACTTCAAGCGGACCATGACTTCCTCATTGTTGCAAGTTCACCGGCGGTGCCCTCGACAAGCGGTGGAACCATAATTATTCCAGCAATATCCATTGGCTGAGTTGTTGTAATGTTTGCACTAGCAACACATGTAACATCCCAAAATTCTAAATTTTGGAATGTTATATTAAATAAATAGTTTTGATTGATTGTTTGATTGTGATGTGGTTGCTTGTGTGAAATTAAGTGAAATTTGAAGCTTTTTGAAAGTTGAATGAGAGGGAATAAAATGACTTTCCCAAAACTTTCACCTTGCATTTATGATCTCCATGAACTCAAATTTATTTCATCACAAAACCCTGGAGTGAAGATGATATGACTTCTTCCATTTTAAATGAAAAGGGTTTTGAAAAGATTTGAATTCCATTTGGAAATATTTTCAAATTTAGAAACTTTATACAACTCAATATTTTCATGAGATAAGACAAAATGACTTCTTCAAATGCTAAGAAAGAGAGTTGGAAGTTTCAAAGAATCAAATTTAAAGTCCCTTTGAAGTTATTTCGAAACCCACTTTCAATTTGGAGTTATTTGGTTTATTCAAATTATTTTTCTCCAAAAATAAAATATATGGAAAATAGGGTAAAATGATTCCTACAGTAGAAAAATAGAGATAAATAAATTTGAAATTATTTTGGTATTTTAAAATAATTTTAGTTGGTTTTAAATAAACCAGTAGTACTATTTGCTTTATTTAAATTTTTGTGGATTTTATTTGACGCTAAAAAATGTTCATGTTGTATAAAATCTTTTTCTGAAAATTTTGATATATAATATGCTATATATAATTGTTTTCATTATTTTGATATTTATTTTTATTTTTGTTGTTTGAGTTAAAAAAACTCTTCGAACAGTGCCAGGCCGAAGCCTAGCACTGCTCTGTAGCGACCCGACCTCAGACGGTCAAGTCTCTGTGCTTAAGTGTCATCCCTGGATCGGTATCTTTGACACACGATGCTCGAGGATTTATAACAGAGGTAAATCACATGTAGAAAATAACAAAAATACTATTACCTCAATCCAAATAGCGGAAGTAACAACAAGGTTGTGGATTCCCATCAACACCAACGGCAAATTTGAGTGTAGAAATCGTATCACTTACTCGTCGTAAGATTCCTGCAACATGACACGTTGCAGCCACAAAGGGTCAGTACATTGAATGTACTGGCAAATTCACACCATAGGTTAATGAAGAATGATAACTATCACTACATGCATATATGGCTGGTGGAAAGCTCTACGGTTATAATGTTTTTGCGAAAAGCCAATTGTTCCCTACTACAAAGGAATATATTTATTTAACTACAAAGTTGGTTGATAAAATATTGAGAAGGTTCCTCCAACTCAATCCCAAATTAACATCAATGACCCAACAAATTATTTAAGTAACGTGATGAGATCAATATGATAATCCAAGAACCAGATACTCAAGATGTCCATAACCGGGGACACGGCTAACCATGATTAGTTTGTACACTCTGCAGAGGTTTGCGCACTTTTCCCCACAAGACTCGATCTCCTCCGTTGGATTTCTTGCACTACACGGTGTTTGAGAAACGGATGACCGAGACACAGTCTTTCAGAAACATTAACTCTTTACTCCGGGTAGGCCATACCAACCTACATCCCTCTACCTGCTGATCCACCTCTTCAAGATCTCATGCAACTTACTCAACTATGCTAGAGCCCATAATAGCTTGTGGTTGCACACGGAAGTTTCTAGCATGAATAATCTTATGATCCCTTTGAGCCTGGGTGGCATTCCATGGGGTGATCACACGGGTCCTCCGGGATCCCCTTGGGCAAGCACTGGGTTCTCCAGGTGCCCGGGCAAACCACTGGGTGCTCCAGGGTACCCCTACCATTCCACCCAGATGTATATTAAAGTTGCCACCTTAAGTTAACCATTAATTAACAATCTCACATCTGTCATGGAATACACTCAAACCCAATCCACATCTACGAGCATAGCATGGCAATATAAGCATAACGTAATAGTAACTCCCAAGGTTTGAATGCATGACAATAGGTTCCTACATCATCAACTACTTCCCAATATCCACATGTTATCAAATCCTAACCATGCAATGTTTGAGGGGTGAAACTAATGCATAAAAACTGGGTATGAAAGGGATATGATCAAAGTGTGAACTTGCCTGCAATGTTGACGAAGATGATTCACACTCACAACTCTTGATAGTTTTACTCGTCACACTCTGGTCAATCTATCGTAAGCAAGCAATAGTAACCACACATAAGAAATCACTCAAAAGATCGGAAAGAACGAAGAAGATGATTTAGAAAACATCAAAACCAAGAAAATAACTCTTGCAACATAAAACAATTTCTAACAGTACCAAAATTAGGTGAATTTGGCCTTATCAGAAAGTTTATGTCAAGAGCTTCGATTTGCAAAAAGAATCAACTAAATCGGAGTTATAAAACTCAAGTTATGATCAAACAAAGTTCAAATACAAATCTGTTTGAATTCAATTTTTAAAACTTTCAAACATATGTTTAAGTTGTTTTACTGAATAGAAGGGATCAAAACGAAGAAGTGGGCGTTGGTTTTATCTAATTCCGAGTAACGAGCAAAAAGTTATGAGCGTTGAAAGATCAGGGACTAATCTGTAAAAAACGTGAATAGGTCCCTGACTTGAAAAAGAAAAAGAAGAAAAAAAAATTAAACGGGCCGGCGGATCGGACGTACCAGACGGCGAACGACGGGGCGACAGGCGGCGCTGGGAGGCGACGACGAGGGAATAAGGCCGGGGGGCGCTATATAAAGGGGCAGGGGAGGCCCGACTTGGAGGAGGGTCCAATGCGGCGAGGCGGGCTGGAAGCGGACTCTAGCCGGAGTCTGTCGCGCATTTTTTTTACAGAGAAAAAATTATAAAGACAAAAATAATAATACTTTATATAGCGTATTATATATCAAAATTTTTAGAAAAAGATTTCCTACAATGTGAACATTTTTATAAAGTCAAATAAAGTCCCCACAAATTTAAATAAAGCAAAGAGTGCCACTGCTCTAGTAAAATCCAGTAAAAATCATTTTAAGAATACCAAAATTAATTCAAATTTATTTCTCTCCAATTTTCTGATGTAGGGAATCTTGTTACCCTATTTTCCATATATTTTTATTTTGGAGAAAAATAATTTGAATAAAATCCAAATAACTCCAAATTAAAAATAATTTCAACGAGACTTTGAATTTAATTCTTTTAAAACTTCCAACTCATATTTCATATGTTTTTGAAGAAGTCATTTTATCTTCTCTCATGAAAATCATTGAGTTTCTTGAAGTTTCTGAATTGGAAATATTTTCCAAAAGGAATTCAAATATTTTCAAACACCCTTTTCATTTATTTAAATGGAAGAAGTCATGTCATCTTCTCTCTAGGGTTTTGTATTTGAACAAAAATTTGAATTCATGGAGATCATAAAAGCAAAATGAAAGTTTGGGAAAGTCCTTTTATTCCCTCTCATTTAACTTTCAAAAAAGATTTCGAATTCACTCACTTTATATCCATATTACCAACATCATACTGCCTTTATATCCAATAGTACTTCATCTCTTCATATTCTTGGGGTATCCAACATATCGAGATAAAACTCGTACTTATGAAGTCCACTCCGTGGAACATTATTATCCTTTCCAGGGGTCAAGTGTCCTTACAAGGGAATATTGGCCATCTCTGCATGGCACTTCTTCAACTGGGAAATGTGAAACACATAATGAACTCCTGACAGTCCTTCGGGTGACTCCAACTTGTTGGCCACTTCTCCCATACGCTCCAAAACTCGGTATGGTCCTACAAATCTCGGGGCTAACTTTCTCGTAATTCCAAATCGTTTAACTCCTCGCAGAGGGGACACATGAAGACATGCTCTATCTCCAATTTCATAGACTACCTCCTTGCGTTTTTGAGTCTGCATAACTCTTCTTCCTGGACTGAGCTACCTTCAGTCTATCTCGAATCAACTTAAGATTATCTTCTGAATCCTTGATCACATTTGGTCCAAACAACTGACGGTCTCCAACTTCATCCCACATCAACGGTGTCTGGCTCCTTCTCCCATACAAAACTTCAAAAAGGGCCATCTTCAAACTGGCTTGGTAGCTGTTGTTGTATGAGAACTCCGCGTAAGGTAGATTATCATCCCTACTAGATCCATAATCTAGCGCACACACTCTCAACATGTCCTCCAGAATCGATTGACTCTCTCGGTGCATCCATCTGCATGCGGATGAAAGGCATCTTGAACTCTAGCCTAGTACCCAAAGTCTGGTGCAGCTGATTCCAAAACTTTGAGGTAAACTTTGTTCCTCTATCTGATACGATGGTCCTCGGAACTCCATGCAGACATACGATCGTGGTCATATATATCTTGGCCAACTACGCACTTGTATAGGTGGTTTTCACTGGGATAAAGTGGGCCACTTTGGTCAAGCGAATCAACTACTACCCAGATAGAATCATATCCCGATCGGGTTCTGGGAAATCCGGTAATGAAATCCATGCCAAGCTTATCCCACTTCCATTCGGGTATCGGCATAGGCTGTAGTAATCCTGCTGGCCGGATGCTCGCCTTTACTCTCGGCATACATCACCTACGACTACATACTCCATAATATCCTTCTTCATACCAGTCCACCGTAAACGCCTCCTTCAAATCCAAATACATCTTGGTGTTTCCAGGGCGAATTGGGTATGGTGAGTCATGAGCCTCCTGAAGTATTAACTTCCCGATCTTTGCATTATTGGGCACATATACACGGTCCTCGAACCATAAGGTGTCATGCTCATCCTTACGAAAACCTTTGGCCTTTCCTTTGCTCATCCTCTCTTTTACCTCAGCAATCTCTTTGTCATCCTTATGAGCTTCACTGATCTTTCCCAACAATGTAGACTGAGCTTCCATTGCTGCAACGAAACCTTTGGGAACAATCTCCAACCAAAGTTCCCTGAGATCCTCGGCTAACTCCTTTGGAAATCCTCCGCTTATGAGGGTATTCGTACTTGTTTTCTTTATGGTTGTGTCCTATTTCTCCACAAAGCTTGTACGCACAAGGTTTCTTCATATCCTTTCCATAAGGCCTCATCTTCTGGGACACAAGCCAAGACTTTAGTAGAGTCAACTAAAATTCTTTCCAAGTGGTTACTCCTTGCCATCCATTGATGGTTTGGTATATCCTGCACCTAGTAGCGGCACCTCTTTCAAAGCACTGAAGAGCATGCAGAGTTATATCCTTTTTGGCTATAGTGTTATTCTCCATGTGATCCTCCATGTTCTGAATCCATCGGTCTGTCTCCAATTCACTCGTCGGTCCAGAAAATTACAAGCTCATCTCCATTCATCCTCTATTGGATCCATGGGTTTTGGGGTGGGATAAAAGAGATAGAGAGGGATACACACAATACAAACAATAGTTTTGAAAAGACAGATTTTTATTGTGGCTGTCGGAAAAACATCAAACAAATGACAGCTCACAATCGTCACATATAACGTAAGTATATACAGGGGTTTGGTCTTCTAAAGGTCAATAAATCTTCAAAGTCATCAAACTCTTCCAGTCTTGTTCATGTCTCCGATGGCTTCTACCAATCATGCTTGTCCTTTTGCCAGATCATCTCTGTTGACGTGAAATCTCTCGTGACATCCTTTAATATTCTGGAGTTGCATTTCAAACTTCTATGTTTCAACATCCTTGGCATGAACCGTGGTCTAGTTCCTGACGAATCTCCGATTTCTCGAGGTTCTGCTCCTCCAGTTTGGCTACTTTCAACTTCTGGGTCCTAAGTTCTTCACGAAATACTTCCTTGTCAAATACGGCTTCCTGCAAGTCCATCTTAACTTCTACTCAAGATCCACGGTGATACACCACTAAGGTTAAAACTTCATCTTTTCTTGATTGGTGCTCCATCAGCCTTCTACCATCCAATCCTTCCATGCATATGCATGCTTAACCCAAAGACGGTGACCATAGCATAAGCGGGCTATAACACCATGGATAGCCGTGTTTCTTCCCTTGTCATTGCCATGAGCTATCATTCCATAGTTGATATCTCCTGCCTTAGGGTTTACTTGACAAAACTTTGAGTTCTAATGCTCCATGTTCCGGTCTTCCTCCAATACACCTTGATCTCGGGTATTGATAACTTCCATAGGCTGTCAAGTTCCATCAGGGGAGTCTTACTAGGTCATACAAATCTGGAAATTCTTCATAGCCTCCAATTCTCCTAGTCTTCGGAGTCTTCAGCTGTTGTAGTCTTCCATTATCATAATGTATGGTAAAATCCTCTTCATTCCAAAGTGGTCTTAGTTGTCCGATATCTTGTACTTCTTGGAGTGATCCCATCAGCTGAATCTTCGTGTGGTCAAAAGGGGAAAGGGATATGGTCTCACTAAAAAGGAATATTTGAATAAGCTCAGAAGAGAAGAGAGGTAAAAGATCTTTTTGAAAAATAAAATTTTAAAGAAAATTCTTCCTATGGGCTTGCCGGTTCTAGGTCACGTCCTCTGATCAACATGTGCTCTGATACCATCTTGTAGCGACCCGACCTCAGACGGTCAAGTCTTTGTGCTTAATTGTCATCCCTGGATCAGTATGCTGACACACCAGTACTCGAGGATTTATAACAGAGGTAAATCACATGTATAAAATAACAAAAATACTATTACCTCAGTCCAAATAGCGGAAGTAACAACAAGGTTGTGGATTCCATCAACACCAACGGCAAAGTTGAGTGTAGAAATTGTAACCCTAACGTATCACTTACTCGTCGTAAGATTCCTGCAACATGAGGCGTTGCAGCCACAAAGGGTCAGTACATTGAATGTACTGGCAAATTCACACCATACACTACAAAAAAAGACACATCCGTGACATTTTGGGCCAAACGAATTTTTTTTCTGTCATACATATGACACTTCTATGACGATAATTGTGACAAAACCCGGTATCATCATAGATGTGGTGGGCTCCTACTTCTATGACAAAAATCATGACAAAAAAGGGGTTTTTGTCTGGGCGGGCCGGAGACGCAGCTGCATGACATTCTTTGGGTCGTCCATGACGGAAAAACCGTGGTAGAAGCGAGGGGAGGAAAATTTGAGGAGTTGCGATTCACGGTGGGAGGTCGGAGGCGAGCGATGCGCTGCTTTCTCGTGACGCTGCAGCGTGTGCGAGGCGTTGGCTCTAATCGAACCCGAAGCGAGGCGTTGGGCTCTAATCAACCCGGCGATTGCACCGCAAGCTACACGTTCTTCAACCCGGCGATCGATCGATGGTCGTTAATCGAACCCGATGGAGCGATTCGCCTTGCTTCTGCTAATCAAGCCAATCGATTGGGTGAACAAAGGAGTGTTATGGGGGGGTTGGATGAATGGTGAGCGGTGGCGTTGCCTCTGGATGAACAGGACCCCATGGTGTGGAGGGCTGGATGAACAGTAGACAGTGGAGGGGTGGCCGTGGAGGGGTGGACGTGGAGGGGTGGTTGAACAGGACCCCGTGGTGTGGAGGGCTGGATGAGCGATGAAGCGGTGGAGGGGTGCCCGTGGAGGGTGGTTGAGCGATGGCCGGTGGAGTAGCGCAGCGGTGGAGGCTGGATGAGCAGGAGCACGTGGAGGCTGGAGGAGGTTGGCGGTAGCCCGTGGAGGCCGGAGGAGGTCGACGGTGGAGATGAACAATATCCCGTGGAGTCCATTTTTGCGGTTCGCCACACCCCTCCCGATGAACAGGACCCCCGTTTCGACCGTAGGAGGTCTGTTTCGTCCATTTTGCGGTACGCCACACCCCTCCCGATCAACAGGACCCCCGTTTCGACCGTAGGAGGTCTGTTTCCTCCGTTTTGCGGTATGCCACACCCCTCCCGATCAACAGGACCCCCATTTCGTCCGTAGGAGGTCCGTTTCCTCCGTTTTGCGGTACGCCACACCCCTCCCGATCAACAGACCCGTTAGAATGTAGGAGGTCCATTTCCTCCGTTGTCTTGATACGCCAGCCTCGTTTCCATCGCTTGTTCCATCCAAGCCCTCCCGATGAACATGACCACACTCCGTTCCGACCCGGCCGGTTGGCTCCCCATGAACACGGCGACGGCGATGTTTCTCCGTTCCGACCCAGCCATATGCATTGTCGCGCGGTAGGCGTTCGAGACCCTGCCCGTATGTACGTTCGTGGCCATATTTTCTTTCTTGCACCTTCGCCGTTGTACGTACGTGTACATGCTACGTGCGCGCCTCTACTATGACACGTGCGCGCCTCTACAACGACCAGTATGTACATACACGTTCGCGACCAGAATGGCAACGCTACGTACGCTTCGACCAGGTGGGTCCCGGACCGCCGTGCACTTCCTTACTGCGAAGATGTAGCTGGTGGGTCCCAGCAATCGAGAAGCGAATCGCTTTTTTGCCGGACGCACTTCCTTGCGTGCGAAGATGTAGTTGGTGGGTCCCGATGGTCGAGGGCTAATCGTTCTTTTTGCCGGACGCACTTCCTTGCGTGCGAAGGTGTCGCTGGTGGGTCCCAGCGGTCAGGGGGGCGAATCGTTTTGTTTTTTTGCCCGGACACACTTCCTTGCGTGCGAAGATGTAGCTGGTGGGTCCCAGCAGTCAGGGGGAAACGTTTCTTCACAAAATGCAGTGGCCCGTCCGATGGGTCCCAGCTGTTATGTGGAGGAATCATTATTTTCTGCGTAATAAGGAGGCACTTCCTTGCTGCGGCCGTGGACCCGGTATCGACCTCTCCACGTCTGATCCACGTCCGATGGAAGTCGTTCCTTGACCACGTTGACCACGCCGCGCCGAGAGCACCAGGGCGATGGACGACGGCGAGGCCTAGGAAGGGGACGACGGGGAGCCGGGGAAGACGCGGCAGTGGAAGCCCGCGCGGAGAGGAGTACGAGGGTTCACCGGGTTCGGTATGGTGTGAGGCTGCCGTCGCCGTAGGGCCCGGCCAGTGTGGGAATAGTAGGGGCGGTGAGGCCTCAAGGCGGCCTGACAGCCACCACGGGAGGCGGGAGCATGCGGCACGATCGGCGCTGCTTTGGTAATTTGGAGCAAGAAGACTAGAGGTTGAAGAAGCACTACGACCGTTGGATGGACATCGTACGGTCACTGGAGCTAGAATCGTTCATATTGACTAAAGTTGACAAAGGCCCCCGTCCCAGTCAACTTACTAGGCCCACAAGTCAGCCTCCCACCTGTTGGGGAACGTAGCAGAAATTCAAAAATTTCCTACGTGTCACCAAGATCTATCTATGGAGAAACTAGCAACGAGGGAAGGAGAGTGCATCTACATACCCTTGTAGATCGCTAAGCGGAAGCGTTCATGAGAACGGGGTTGAAGGAGTCGTACTGCCGTGATCCAAATCACCGAAGATCCTAGTGCGAGCGGACGGCACCTCCGCGTTCAACACACGTACAGCCGGTGGCGTCTCCCACGCCTTGATCCAGCAAGGAGAGAGGGAGAGGTTGAGGAAGACTCCATCCAGCAGCAGCACAACAGCGTGGTGGCGGTCGAGGCGTGGCAATCCTGCAGGCTTCGCCAAGCACCGCGGAGAGGAGGAGGAGGAGGCGAGGCTGCACCAAGAGGGAGAAGTTCTCATGTGTTGGGCAGCCCCAAAACCTCAAGTATATATAGGGGAAGGGGCTGCGCCCCTTTAGGGTTTCCACCCCAAGGGGTGCGGCCAGCCCTAGATCCCATCTAGGGGCGGCCAAGGGGAGGAGTGCCTCCCAAGTCAAGTGGAGGCCTCCCTTTAGGGTTTTCCCCTTCCCATGCGCATGGGCCTTGGGGGCTGGTGCCCCTGGCCCATTAAGGCTAGGGCGCCCCCTACAGCCCATGCTACTGTATTGGACGTGGTGGAACAATTTCCGGACCTCCGGACCCCTCCGAATCCTCCGGAACCTTCTCGAAGCTTCACTGGTACAATAGAAAAAACCCGAACTTTTTTGAACCCGAACAACAACTTTCCATATATAAATCTTTACCTCCGGACCATTGCGGAACTCCTAATGACGTCCGGATCTCATCCGGACTCGAACAACATTCGGTAACCACATACAAACTTCCTTTATAACCCTAAGCGCCATCGAACCTTAAGTGTGTAGACCCTACGGGTTCGGGAGACATGTAGACATGACCGAGACGTTCTCCGGTCAATAACCAACAGCCGGATCTGGATACCCATGTTGGCTCCACATGTTCCACGATGATCTCATCGGATGAACCATGATGTCAAGGACTCAATCGATCCCGTATACAATTCCCTTTGTCTAGCGGTATTGTACTTGCGAGATTCGATCGTCGGTATCCCGATACCTTGTTCAATCTCGTTGCGGCAAGTCTCTTTACTCGTTCCATAACACATCATCCCGTGATCAACCCCTTGGTCACATTGTGCACATTATGATGATGTCCTACCGAGTGGGCCCAGAGATACCTCTCCGTTTACACGGAGTGACAAATCCTAGTCTCGATTCGTGCCAACCCAACAGACACTTCCGGATATACCTGTAGTGCACCTTTATAGCCACCCGATTCGTTGTGGCGTTTGGTACACCCAAAGCATTCCTACGGTATCCGGGAGTTGCACAATCTCATGGTCTAAGGAAATGATACTTGACATTAGAAAAGCTTTAGCATACGAACTACGATCTTTGTGCTAGGCTTAGGATTGGGTCTTGTCCATCACATCATTCTCCTAATGATGTGATCCCGTTATCAACGACATCCAATGTCCATGGTCAGAAACCGTAACCATCTATTGATCAACGAGCTAGTCAACTAGAGGCTTACTAGGGACATGGTGTTGTCTATGTACCCACACATGTATCTGAGTTTCCTATCAATACAATTATAGCTTGGATAATAAACGATTATCATGAACAGGGAAATATAATAATAACTAATTTATTATTGCCTCTAGGGCATATTTCCAATAGTCTCCCACTTGCACTAGAGTCAATAATCTAGTTCACATCGTCATGTGATTAACGCTGATAGGTCACATCGCCATGTGACCAACATCCAAAGAGTTTACTAGTGTCTGTAAACTAGTTCACATCATAATGTGATTAAGACTCAATGAGTTCTGAGGTTTGATCATGTTTTGCTTGTGAGAGAGGTTTTAGTCAGCAGTGCGAACCTTTCAGATCCGTGTGTGCTTTGCAAATTTCTATGTCATATTGTAAATGTTGCTTCCACGCTCCACTTGGATCTATTCCAAATGGTTGCTCCACTATACGTATCCGGTTTGCTACTCAGAGTCACTCGGATAGGTGTTAAAGCTTGCATCGACGTAACCCCTTACGCCGAACTCTTTATTGCCTCCATAATCAAGAAACATGTCCTTATTTACTCCAAGGACAATTGTTGACCGCTGTCCAATGATCCATTCCTGGATCATTCTTGTACCCCTTGACTGACTCATGGCAAGGCACACTTCCTAAGTGTACACAAAGATAGCATACTATAGAGCTTATGTCCGAAGCATAGGGGCGACCTTCGTCCTTTCTCTCTCTTCTGCCGTGGTCGAGCTTTAACTCTTAACTTCATACCTTACATCTCAAGCAAGAACTCCTTCTTTGGTGATCCATCTTGAACACCTTCAAGATCATGTCAAGGTATGTGCTCATTTGAAAGTATTATTAAGCATTTTGATCTATCCTTATAGATCTCGATGCTCAATGTTCAAGTAGCTTAATCCAGTTTTCTATTGAAAACATCTTTCAAATAACCCTATATGCTTTCCAGAATTCTACATCATTTACGATCATCAATATGTCAACAACATATACTCATCGGAAATTCTATAGTGCTCCCACTCACTTCTTTGGAAATACAAGTTTCTCATAAACTTTGTATAAACCCAAAATCTTTGATCATCCTATCAAAGTGCATATTCCAACTCCGAGATGCTTACTCCAGGTCCTTAGAAGGATTCTTTGGAGCTAGCATACCTTTTAGCATCCTTAGGATTGACAAAACTTTTTACGATTGTATCACATACAACCTTTCCTTCAAAAACCGTAAGGAAACTCGTTTTGACATCCATCTGCCAGATTTCATAAATGCAGCTTATGCTAACATGATTCCGACGGACTTAAGCATTACTACGGATGAGAAAATCTCATCGTAGTCAACTCCTTGAACTTGTGAAAAACTCTTCGCCACAAGTCTAGCTTCATAGACGGTGACATTACCGTCCTTGTCCATCTTTTTCTTAAAGATCCATTTATCTCAATGGCTTGCCGACATCGGGCAAGTCCACCAAAGTCCATGCTTTGTTCTGATACATGGATCCTATCTCAGATTTCATGGCTTCTAACCATTTGTCGGAATTTGAGCCCACCATCGCTTCCCCATAGCTCGTAGGTTCATTGTTGTCTAGCAACATGACCTTCAAGACAGGATCACCGTACCACTCTGAAGCAGTCCGCATCCTTGTCACCCTACGAGGTACGGTAGTGACTTGATCCGAAGTTTCATGATCACTATCATAAGCTTCTACTTCAATTGGTGTAGGTGCCACAGGAACAACTTCACGTGCCTGCTACACACTTGTTGAAGTGACGGTTCAATAACCTCATCAAGTCTCCACCATCCTCCCACTCAACTTCCCGAGACAAACTTTTCCTCGAGAAAGGACCCGATTCAAGAAACAATCCCTATTGCTTTCGGATCTGAATTAGGAGGTATACCCAACCGTTTTGGGTGTCCTATGAAGATGCATTTTATCCACTTTGGGTTCGAGCTTATCAAACAGAAACTTTTTCACATAAGCGTCGAAGACCCAAACTTATAAGAAACGACAGCTTATTTATATCTAAACCATAGTTCACAAGGTGTCATCTCAACGGAATTACGTGGTGCCCTATTAAAGTGAGTGCGGTTGTCTCTAATGCCCAACCCAAGAACGATAGTGGTAATTCGATAAGAGACATCATAGTGCGCACCATATCCAATAGGGTGCAACTATGATGTTCGGACACACCATCACACTATGGTGTTCGAGCGGTATTAATTGTGAAACAATTTCCACGGTGTCTTAATTGCGTGCCAAAGCTCAGAACTTTCAGATACTCATCTCTATGATCATATCATAGACATTTTATCCTCTTGTCACGATGATCTTCAACTTCACTCTGAAATTACTTGAACCATTCAATAATTCAGACTTGTGTTACATCAAGTAAATATACTCAACATCTACTCGAATCATCTGTGAAGTCAGAACATAATGATATTCACTGCATGCCTCAGTACTTATTGCACTGCACACATCAAAATGTGTTACTTCCTACAAGTTGCTTTCTCGTTCCATTTTACTGAAAACGAGGCTTTCAGTCATCTTGCCCATGTGGTATGATTTGCATGTCTCAAGTGATTCAAAATCAAGTGAGTCCAAAGCGGTCCATCTGCATGGAGTTTCTTCATGCGTATACACCAATAGACATGGTTCGCATGTCTCAAACTTTTCAAAAAGCGAGTGAGTCCAAAGATCCATCAACATGGAACTTCTTCATGCGTTTATACCAATATGACTCACATGGCGATTACCACAAGTAAGTGGTATTATCATTACTATCTTATATCTTTTGGCATGAAAATGTGTATCACTACGATCGAGAATCAATAAGCCATTCCTTTAGGTGCAAGACCACTGAAGGTATTATTCAAATAAATAGAGTAACCATTATTTTCCTTAAATGAATAACCGTATTGCAATAGACATAATCCAATCATGTCTATGCTCAACGCAAACACCAAATGATAATTATTCAGGTTTAATACTAATCTTGATGGTAGAGGGAGCGTGCGATGTTTGATCACATCAAACTTGGAAACACTTCCAACATATATCGTCACTCACCTTTATCTAGTCTCCGTTTATTTAAGTAGCCTTTTATTTCGAGTTACTAACACTTAGCAACCGAACCGGTATCTTAATACCACGGTGCTACTAGGAGTACTAGTAAAGTACACATTAACATAATGTATATCCAATATACTTCTATCGACTTTGCCACCTTCTCATCTACCAAGTATCTAGGGTAATTCTGCTCCAGTGGTTGTTCCCCTTATTACGTAAGCACTTAGTCTCGGGTTTGGGTTCAACCTTGGTTTTCTTCACTAGAGCAACAATGATTTGCCGTTTCATGAAGTATCCCTTCTTGCCCTTGCCCTTCTTGAAACCAGTGGTTTCACCAACCATCAAAAATTGATGCTCCTTCTTGATTTCTACTTTCGCGATGTCAAACAACGCGAATACCTCAAGGATCATCATCTCTATCCTTGATATGTTATAGTTCATCACGAAGCTCTAGTAGCTTGGTGGCAATGACTTTGGAGAAACATCACTATCTCATCCGGAGGATCAACTCCCACTCGATTCAAGTGATTGTTGCACTCGAGACAATCGAGCACAAGCTCAACGATTGAGCTTTTCTCTTAGTTTGCGTGCTAAGAAAATCGTCGGAGGTCTTATACCTCTTGGCGTGAGCACGAGCCTGAAATCCCAATTTCAGCCCTCGAAACATCTCATATGTTCCGCGACATTTGAAAACGTCTTTCGTGCCTCAACTCTAAACCGTTTAACCGAACTATCACGTAGTTATCAAAAGCGTGTATGTCCGATGTTCGCAACATCCACAAACGACGTTTGGGGTTCAAAGACACCGAGCGGTGCATTAAGGACATAAGCTTTCTCGTCCGCATGATCGCTACTTTCAACTTTCAACTATATTTTCTCTAGGAACATATCTAAGCAGTGGAACTAAAGCGCGAGCTTTACATAATTTGCAAAAGGTCTTTTGACTATGTTCAAGATAATTAAGTTCATCTTATGAACTCCCACTCGAATAGACATCCCTCTGGTCATCTAAGTGATTACATGATCCGAGTCAACTAGGCCGTGTCCGATCATCACGTGAGACGGACTAGTCATCATCGGTGAACATCTTCATGTTGATCGTATCTACTATCGACTCATGCTCGACCTTTCGGTCTCTGTGTTCCGAGGCCATGTCACGTACATGCTAGGCTCGTCAAGCCCTAAGTGTTTGGCGTGTGTAAATCTGTCTTACACCCGTTGTATGTGAACGTAAGAATCCATCACACCCGATCATCACGTGGTGCTTAGAAGCGACGAACTTTATAGCAACGGTGCAGTTAGGGAGAACACTTCTTGAAATTGTTGTAAGGGATCATCTTATTTACTACCGTCGTTCTAAGTAAACAAGATGCATAAACATAATAAACATCACATGCAATTATATAGTAGTGACATGATATGGCCAATATCATATAGCTCCATTGATCTCCATCTTCGGGGCTCCATGATCATCATCGTCACCGGCATGACACCATGATCTCCATCATCGTGTCTTCATGAAGTTGTCTCGCCAAGTATTACTTCTACTACTATGGCTACCGGTTAGCAATAAAGTAAAGTAATTACATGGCGTTGTATAATGACACGCAGGTCATACAATAAATAAAGACAACTCCTATGGCTCCTGCCGGTTGTCATGCTCATCGACATGCAAGTCGTGAATCCTATTACAAGAACATGATCAATCTCATACATCACATATCATTCATCACATTCTTCTTGGCCATATCACATCACATAGCATACCACCGCAAAAACAAGTTAGGCGTCCTCTAATTGTTGTTGCATGTTTTACGTGGCTGCTATGGGTTTCTAGCAAGAACGTTTCTTACCTACACAAAACCACAACGTGATATGCCAATTGCTATTTACCCTTCATAAGGACCCTTTTCGCCGAATCTGTTCCGACTAAAGTGGGAGAGGCGGCACCCGCTAGCCACCTTATGCACCAAGTGCATGTCGGGTTAGTGGAACCTGTCTCACGTAAGTGTACGTGTAAGGTCGGTCCGGGCCGCTTCATCCCACAATACCGTCGAAACAAGATTGGACTAGTAACGGTAAGCATACTGAACATCATCAACGCCCACAACTACTTTTTGTTCTACTCGTGCAAAGAATCTAAGCAATAGACCTAGCTCATGATGCCCTTTGTTGGGGAGCGTGGCGTAAATTCAAAATTTCCTACGTGTCACCAAGATCTATCTATGGAGAAACTAGCAACGAGGGAAGGAGAGTGCATCTACATACCCTTGTAGATCGCTAAGTGGAAGCGTTCATGAGAACGGGGTTGAAGGAGTCGTGCTAAATGCGTGATCCAAATCACAGGAGATCCTAGTGCCGAGCGGACGGCACCTCCGCTGTTCAACACACGTACAGCCCGGTGATGTCTCCCACGCCTTGATCCAGCAAGGAGAGAGGGAGAGGTTGAGGAAGACTCCATCCGGCAGCAGCACAACGTGGCGTGGTGGTGGTGGAGGAGCCTGGCAATCCTGCAGGCTTCGCCAAGCACCGCAGGAGAGGAGGAGGAGGAGGCGGGGGCTGCACCAAGAGGAGAAGTTCTCATGTGTTGGGCAGCCCCAAAACCTCAAGTATATATAGGGAAGGGGCTGCGCCCCTTTAGGGTTTCCACCCCAAGGGGTGCGGCCAGCCCTAGATCCCATCTAGGGGGCGGCCAAGGAGGAGGTGCCTCCCAAGTCAAGTGGAGGCCTCCCCTTTAGGGTTTTCCCTTCCCATGCGCATGGGCCTTGGGGGCTGGTGCCCCTGGCCCATTAAGGCTAGGGCGCCCCCCTACAGCCCATGCTACTGTATTGGACGTGGTGGAACAATTTCCGGACCTCCGGACCCCTCCGGAATCCTCCGGAACCTTCTAGAAGCTTCCCGGTACAATACCGAAAAAACCCGAACTTTTTCCGGAACCCGAACAACAACTTTCCATATATAAATCTTTACCTTCGGACCATTCCGGAACTCCTCGTGACGTCCGGGATCTCATCCGGGACTCCAAAGAACATTCGGTAACCACATACAAACTTCCTTTATAACCCTAGCGTCATTGAACCTTAAGTGTGTAGACCCTACGGGTTCGGGAGACATGTAGACATGACCGAGACGTTCTCCGGTCAATAACCAACAGCGGGATCTGGATACCCATGTTGGCTCCCACATGTTCCACGATGATCTCATCGGATGAACCATGATGTCAAGGACTCAATCGATCCCGTATACAATTCCCTTTGTCTAGCGGTATTGTACTTGCCCGAGATTCGATCGTCGGTATCCCGATACCTTGTTCAATCTCGTTACCCGGCAGAAGTCTCTTTACTCGTTCCGTAACACATCATCCCGTGATCAACCCCTTGGTCACATTGTGCACATTATGATGATGTCCTACCGAGTGGGCCCAGTAGATACCTCTCCGTTTACATGGAGTGACAAATCCCGATCTCGATTCGTACAACCCAGCAGACACTTCCAGATATACCAGAGTGCACCTTTATAGCCACCCGATTCGTTGTGGCGTTTGGTACACCCAAAGCATTCCCTACGGTATCCGGGAGTTGCACAATCTCATGGTCTAAGGAAATGATACTTGACATTAGAAAAGCTTTAGCATACGAACTACGATCTTTGTGCTAGGCTTAGGATTGGGTCTTGTCCATCACATCATTCTCCTAATGATGTGATCCCGTTATCAACGACATCCAATGTCCATGGTCAGGAAACCGTAACCATCTATTGATCAATTGAGCTAGTCAACTAGAGGCTTACTAGGGACATGGTGTTGTCTATGTACCCACACATGTATCTGAGTTTCCTATCAATACAATTATAGCATGGATAATAAACGATTATCATGAACAGGGAAATATAATAATAACTAATTTATTTTTGCCTCTAGGGCATATTTCCAACACCACCATGGTGGGTCCCAGCTAGCAAGAGGAGTATTCATTTTTTTGTGCGTAATAAGGAGGCACTTCCGGTGGGTCCGAAATGACAATGAGGAACATTTTTTCGTGAAATACGCCGTTGGCCCGGTGGGTCCCAACAATCGGGGAAAAGTTTTTTCATGAAATAAGGTGGCCCGTCCGGTGGGTCCCTCTTGTCGGTGGAGGAATAATTATTTTGCACGTAATAAGGAGGCACTTCCTTGCGGCCACACTGGACCCGGTATCGACCTCTCCATGTACAAGCTCTTCCGATGGAAGTCGATTCGTTGACCACGTTGACCACGCCAAGGCCGAGAGCACCAGGCGGTGGTCTCGGACGATGGCGAGGCCTAGGAAGGGGAGACGACAGCGGGCCGGGAAGGCGTAGCAGTGGTAGCCTCATGCGGAGAGAATCTGAGGTTCAACTTTGGTTCTGGCGTGAGGCTGCCGTCGCCCTTGAGAATAACGGGGGTGTGGGTGAGTAGAGGGATACCACTGGGCCAGCGGTGGGAGTAGTAGGGGCGGTGAGGCCTCACGGCATCACGCCCGGCCACGAGAGGCGTGAGCACGCTGCACGACCGGGCGCTGCTTTGGGCGGCCGGAGCAAGAAGACCAGAGGTTGAAGAAGCACTATGGCCGTTGGATGGACATCGTCACGGTCACTTTGGAGCTAGAATCGTTCATATTGACTAAGTTGACAAAGCCCTCCGTCCCGTCAACTTAGTTGGCCCTAAGTCATCCTCCCACTATGGTGGGTCCCATCTAGCAGGGTGGGTATTCATTTTTGTGCGTAATAAGGAGGCCCTTCCTTGCGTGCGAAGATATAGCTGGTGGGTCCGACATGTCGCCGGGGAACGTTTTTCGTGAAATACAGAGGCCCTTCCGGTGGGTCCCAGCTATCAGGTAGAGGAATCATTATTTTGCGCGTACAGTCCATGGCCGATGGATGTCGTTCGTTGACCACGTTGACCAGGCCACGCCGAGAGCACCATGGCGGTGGACGTCGGCGAGGCCTAGGAAGGTAACGACACGGGCGGGAAGACTTCGGCAATGGTTGCCTGCGGGGAGTACGAGGTTGGACTGGTCCGGCTGCCGTCGCCGAAAAATAACAGGAGGTGTGGGTGAGTAGAGGAATGGCACGGCCAGCAATGAAGTAGGGTGGGCGGTGCGGCAGAAGGCAAAGACAAACCACGGAGGCGGAGCGAGCAGTCCCACCGGAGCTGGTTTGGGCGGCTGGAGCAAGAAGATCAGATATTGAAGAAGAAGCACGGCCATTGGATTAACATCCAACGATCACTGCTGCTAGAATCGTTTGTGGACTAAATTTGAATCGTTTGTGGACTAAGTTGACAATGCCAAAGTACACGTCAACCTAGTAGACCCACAAGTCAGCCTCCAAATCTGTCCCAAACAACATACAACCTGAAATTTCTAGCCAGATTCAAATTAATTTTAAATCTAAATATACCTTAATTTAAATTCAATGAAATTTTACCCTTTAAAACAATGAAATTTAAAATATCAAAATCCGAAAGAAAACAGTATTTGGGAACTAATTGCTGTTTGCTATATTTTTTTCATTTTACAGCCCATTTATTATTACTTATAGCCCATTTCTTATTACTTATAGCCCATTTATTATTACTTATAGCCCATTTCTTATTACTTATAGCCCATTTTCGGGAAAAATGCATCCTCCTCGTCTTGAAAGATTTCCGGTATACAGCGTAGAAAAGCAAGTAGGCCTATGTTGGTTATTCTGCAAAAAAACAAAATAGCTGGCTAGCCATTTTCGTAAAGGAAAAAACAAAGCTGGCTGGTCATGTGCTAAACATATGAAATAAAAGCACAGGCTAGGCAGACCCACGGGTCCCTTACAACCCAGCTTGATACCCTTCTCCGTCCCGAAAAACAAAATTACTGCTTGGTCTTTGGTCCCTCTTGTCATCCTCACCATGTACAGTCATCTCCTTATTCCTCTCGGTTGTTGACCATGTTGACAACAGGAGGGCGGCACCATGGCGAGAGAACCAAGGCGGAGGGCGATGGTGAGGCCTCGGGCCGGAACGAGCAGGAGCAGGGAAGATCACATGACCACTGTGGGAGGCGGGAGGCAGCGGTCCCACCGGCGCTGGTTTGGCTTTGGCGGCTCGAGGAAGAAGAGACTGAAGAAACTCGACAGACGTTGAATGTTAATCGAACGGTCAAGGTTGGCACAATCGTTTTTTGACTAAGCGGACACCAAGTAGCATACTTTTTTATATATAGGAAGAAAACTGCGAGGAAAATGCGTTTGTCTGCCGTCCTCCTCACAGGAAACGTTCGCCACATAAGTGACTAGCACCCTTGGTTTTCAACCGAGAGGTCTTGGGTTCGAGTCCGAGGAACTCTCAATTTTGTCCTCCTTCCTTCCTCACAAAAAAGGGAAAGAAAATCAAAGACTTGGGAAGGCGTCTGAGAACAAGCTAGTGTACCCGATAAAGAAGAGACGTTGCGAGTTTTAGAAAAAAAGAAAGACGTGCTCTCAGAATGTTTGAATCCAAACCTAGACTATGACTATATATGGTGCTATGCTACTCTACAAGTAATGAAACCGACATATCCAACATTCGCTTCTCCTCTTCTCTACTTACTCGCCTAGCATCGAAGCTCGGCGCGGCAACCATGTCCATTGCTGCTCGTCCACACTGCTCTTCGGAGCAACAACCAGAATATCGCCAAGTCGCCACTCGTACCATCGCTGTGGGTCTCATCACACCCCGCCAGACGCACACCGCAATTATTGCTCATTGCAACTCAGCTGTCGTTGGCGTGGTGCCATTCTTTGCAAATCACGCAGAGTCATCCGTCGCGTCTCAACCACAATTCGCAACCCTGGCGAGTCTTCTACAAATGCCCGAATCATGGGGTAATAATATGTTTAAGTGTTGTTCTGCTGCTTTGATTGCTGATTTTTTAATAGTTTGGTTGATGATCTTCCAATTTGATTCATGCGAGAAAAGGGAAGATTCGTGTGATTTGTATTTACGGGAAGTTCTTGATGTGGGGAATGCAACTTCGCTGATTATTTGGTTAGCCGAGGAATCCCAATACCAGCCGAGGTTGGGGTGTTGGACAAATGGCGAAGGAACGACGGAAGAGGAAGATGCGTAGCGAAGGTTAAAGATGCAGTTCCTCGATCATTGCCAAGCAACAAGCTATTTGAGCGGCCTTGTGACAATGAGGAGATGAAAGAGCTTGTGAAGATAATGGGCAAAATCGATGTGCTCAGAGGATGATTGTTTCTTTATTTGCGGTGTATGTAGCACTTTTCGTGATGTATTCGATGGCTACGACATGAGCACTTTCTTTGAAACTAGTAATGAATGAAACACATGTAGCGGTGGGTGTAGTGTTGTGAACATGTAATGATTTCTATTAATGTAAATCAGGGGTATCCTTTTGCTCATATAAATAAATAAATAGCGAGAGGCCACAATCGGGTCAGCTTTGTTCTCATTCGAAGACGTCGAGAAAATTGCAGTCCAACAGCAAACTATGCCATCAAATTCAAGTTTCACAGCCAAATATGAGTACAACTAAACAATAATGTCATCATGTTTTAGTTGTCATACAATCACCAACACAAATCAGCATACATAACAAGTGATGTTCTCAGAGCAAAATACTAAACAACATGTTCATCAGTTTGATTGTCATAGCAAACACAATTTCACATAGTAGATAAAAGCGTCTTCGACAGCAAATACGACACAAGCAATGTAATCATCATCCGCAAAGCGGCGGCGTCAACATCTTTGCCATGTGTATCGATCTGAATCGTAATTCCCCACGGTGTCATCTTCTTTTTCGTCCTCAACGTCCTCGAGCGTTGGCTTCTTCTTGATCAACTCTTGTATGTCCACAAAGACGACGGGTAATCTTTTCGCGGCATCATTGGCGTGATGGTTGTCAAAGATATTAGGAACATCTGTGTTATCTTGTACATCGAGAGCGATGTAAGCATCATCTTGTTGTGCAACTTCATTAAACGAATTCCTCTGCTCAAACCTTTGCAATACTCTCCAGTCATATCTACGTGCAAATGTGTCTTCCAAGAAAAATATCTGTGTTGCTTGATTTGCCAAAATAAAAGGCTCGTTGGTCTGGTACGCCGCCTTGACAATGATGGATTTGAAATAATCATCAGCTCTGGATTTTGCGATCCTGGAAAACAGGTTATACCAACGACAGCACAACAGAACCACACACCGATGATCCTCGGAATCGAGATATATCGCAATCGAACAATGTACCGTGTATGTTAGCATACATTTCAGTTGTCTCTTTGTCATACGTGTCCGTGCTCATGATGGCACTGTTTTGTGTCTTCCTGCCTTCGTCTCGTGCAAGGGTGTTGTTGCGCACATCTCCAACAACGCAAGATTCATAATGTCTTACCCGAGTATCAGGACCCATTGCTAGTGAGTAAAGGGCATCATCAATCGCACTGCCCATCCTCCCACATCTTCTTAACCTATGGTTAGAAAATAGACAAAGTGATCATCTTATGTACTAAATATATTAAAAAAGCGGCGGTGCACTTCAAAAAGCTTACATGGTTCTTGAACCATTTCGCAAATCCTGCCATAACCAGTTTGTCAATGTTTCTTGGATTTTGCGGCAAGAACTCCTCTTTGTAGATGCTGCACAACATAGTGATCGCGTCAAACATCTAAATATATAAGAATGTGCCAAGTTTAGTAGATTACGATGTATAAGCTGCGATCTTGCACTTACTTGATATAAGGTAGTATCTCGTGACAGTTATTCAACACATACCAAACCATTTTGTCCAAATGTTTAGGTTTGTCCTCTTGTCGACTCTTCCACAGTAACTTTCGAGCAGAATAATCGAAAACATTGAGCCGGGATTGTCTTCACCCACCTCTTTGCTAAGTTGATCAGTTGTTTCAATGTATTTTGAGCAGTGTCAACGCTTCGTAGTAATGTAGGCCTCTGCAATGGAACCCTCGGGTCTAGCTCGTTCCTAACATAGCCCTTGAAAGTGCCTAGCCGCCTTTCAATAGGGTACATCCAACCATCTTGTCTTGGACCTCTAAGTAGTGCCTCATCGGTAGATGAACAACCAAATGCACCATCACATCAAAGAAAGGCTGGAGGATATATCTTCTCAAGGTCACATAGGATAGTTGGTATCTTGTCTCTAAGACGCTCCAAAGCATCTATCCCGATATTTCTCTTGAGTTCCACGAAGAATTGTCCCAACTCTTGCAAGCTGCTCTTGTATAAGTCGTAGGCGGCCCAATCCTCTAAGGATAACAGGTAAAACCCTTTGAAGTAGGACGTGGCAGTCATGAGTTTTCAACCCTTGTACCTTGTTTCCATCTGCACTAACTTGCCTTTCAGGGTTGGAAGCAAATCCATGTGGGAATCTCACACGTGATAGGACCTCATGAGAATTCTTTTCTTTTACCTTGTCCAAGACGTACATAGCTGGTGCCATATCCCGTGGTTTACCTTCATCTTGCACCTGCAAATCCTTTCTGATTCCCAGGCGTGTCAAATCAATCCTAGATTTTAAGGTATCTTTCGTCTTGCCTTCAATGTTAAGAAGTGTGCCGATAATGCTGTCACATATATTTTTCTCGATGTGCATCACATCAAGATTATGCCGCAGATCCAAATCTTTCCAATACTCCAAGTCCCACAAAGTGGACCGGTAGTAAACAATAATCTCTCTTCTACCGTGGCACGCTCCCTTTTCCGCTACCATTACGAGGATGGTTTCACGGTGTAATATACTGACCTTCTCTAATTCCACTTGCAACTCATCGGCGGTGAGCCTCTTTGGCGCATCACGGTTTTCATGCTTTGCATTGAACACATGTCTTCGATATTTTCTAGGATGCGACTTGTCCTTGGCAAGGAAACGGGGGTGTCCAATGTAACAGATCTTGCTAAGTATTGCGTATGACAATGATTCTGTCACAAATAACACATACATTGTAACCATGTGTCGTTTACTGACATAGTGCCCAAAGCCGATAATCATGGATGCACCAAATTACAATAGCACGCAGAAAGAAATCACCGGTGGGCTGCTATATAGGTCTCGAGTGAGAACACCCTTCCATAGTCTGTTGAAGTTCCTCCACAAGAGGCTCAATGAACAAATCAAATTCCTTTCGAGGACTTTTTGGACCTGGGATGAGCAAGGCCATCATGTAGTTTGATTCTTTGGTGCGAGACATTTGGAGGCATCTTTGTAAGGGATAACAAGCACTGGCCACATGCTATATGTGGCGCTCTAGTGGCCAAATGGGTTAAATCCATCTGAAGCTAAGCCAAGTCTAATGTTTCTCGGGTTAGCAGCAAACTCTTTGTGTTTATCATTGAAGCTTTTCCACTCACTACCATGAGATGGATGGCTCATTACATTACGATCTCTGTACTCTGGTTCCTAGAATGCCATAGTACATCCTCTCTTGTTTCAAAGATCATGAAACAACCTCTACAATCTTGGTGTAATTGGAAAATGTCTCGTAACATTATGAGGAACCCTCTTCACAAAGACGCCATCTTTCCATCTTGATGATTTGCATTTCGGGCATTCACTTAAGTTGGCATAATCCTTCCGAATAGAACACAATTATTCTTACAAACATGGATCATATCATATCCAATTCCAACCGCACGAAGGAAATTCTTCATTTCTTTGTAGGTGTGTGGCAGCTCTACACATCTGGGAAAGATTTGCGGAAAGCAGCCAACATCACATCGAATGGTTTGTTGGTCATCCGCTCAGATGTCTTCACCTGAAGAAAGGTGACCATAGCTGAGAATACTGACAGCTTATTTCCTGGGGTTACATCAACGTTGCATTGTTCCAACATGCGGGCCCACCGTTTTTCTTCTGCAGCTGAAAGTTCACAGAATGCACGAGCATTTCGCAACATTGTTTCAATGTTGGTCAAACTCACTGGCTCCGCCACTACCACCTCCTCCTCTTCCACCTGAGCATCAGGCAGATCAAGATGGTGATCTGCTGCTTCCACGTAGTCAATAACATTGACGTTCACAGCTTCACCATGATGAACCCACCTAGTATATGTGACCGACATCCCATACAAGTGTAGATGATTTTGCACAGTGGACTGGGGTCTTGTAACTAAATTCATACAACTGCTACACAGGCAGATCACATATGATTTCGGACCACCATACTCAGCTCTGATAAAGTTCATGAAGTTTTCAACCCCCTCGACATATGCAGCGGAGAATCTTCGAGCAGAAGTTATCCAAGTCATGTCCATCTCATTAGACATACAAATTAGTTCTTCTACTAGATATTACAGGAAAAACATATATGCTTTTTATGAAGTCCGTAAAAAATACCTAGGTCGATGTCTAAAGCTATGGCAAGATATTTGGACGGCAGATCTAAGTAACGAAATATATGTAAAGCTAATTCAGCAAACAGATTTGAGTGCTAAATTATGGCGAGCTGTTTGTTGAGTCAATGGGGCCGAGCACACAGCCATCAAACTATCGAAGGCCATCGCAGCAACAAAGATCGAGTATAAAATGGTGTAGAGCTATTTCACCTAACAGATTGGCTACTAGACCATGGCAATCTACGCTACAATAAATATATGGCAGGATATTTTAGCAACTAATCGGCCTTGGCATGCCATCTCGGCTAAGCATGATTGAGTGCGAGCAGGCAAGGAAGCTTCTTAAGCGAGCATATTGACGATAAACTACTTGACAAGCAAAGTGAGATTAACGGCGTCTATCGCCTAACATTCAGCTATACACCGACATGAACGGGGCCTCGGTTTAGAATGCGCGTACCGTGGGAGAAGCCGACCGTCGTCGTGCGTCTCCACGAACGTCGCCCGGCGATGGCGGCCGACCATCGTCGCCTCGGAAGAACGTAGCTGCAGGTGGCGGCGCGACTAGAGGACGGCAGTCTACGAGAGCGTACTGTGGGAGCGAGAGGATCACCGTGCGTCCCCTCGACGAACCGCGACACCGAGATATCGGCGCGGCGGGGAGGGCGGCTTTGGCGGAGCGAATGGAGTGGAGGGGGGAGGGTTTGGGGAATTTTGGCCGAAGGGCGGTTGAATCGAATTTGGGGGGAATTTTTGTGTGTGTGTGTGGGGAGGATTTTCGCTGATGGGCGGGGAGTTTGGCGCATGGTCGGTTTCTCCAAGTGCGATCCCCACGTGTCAGTGAAGAGGCAAGCCGAAGCGCGTTCCGTTTGCATGAGCCGTGTGCAGGACCGAACGTGTGTGGGGTGCAATGCGACCGCGACAGGAGTGCTGTGAGTGTACCGCCTTTTTTCCTTTTAAACTAGGTGCTTCGCCCCCTAAAAAAATGTTGCTTTGCGCGAGCCATCGATACTACTACTAGTAATCCAGTAATCCCGACTAAAACGACGCGGCCGGGTCTTTTCCCGCGCGATATGCTGGGAGGTTGGCTTAGTTGGGTTTTTTAGATTGGGTCTTTTACATCTGTGTCCCTAACTCGAACCCACTACTCACATTTGCCCCTAATTCAAAAGTCTGCTCAAAAATGCCCCTCCGCCGTTAGGTGCCCTTACAAAAATGCCCTTCCATCCCGTTTCCGTCAAATAAAGGGCTTTGACCGTCTACAGGGCGTTTATTGGACATTTTGCCCCTGCCTCCATGTATCACTTACATGTGGGACCCGCTCAAGAAAAAATAAAAAGAAAAATCTCTTTCTCTCACCTCCTCTCTCTACCACACTTACATGTGGCCCCCTCACAGTGTCTCTCTCACCTCCCACCTCTCTTCCCCTACCTCCACGACCTCTCTCTCACACTTAAGCGGCCTTGCTGCCCAGGGACCGTCTTGCTGCCGTCGCTAGCTCCCCACGCGCCGCACCCCTTCCTCCACACCTCCCCCTCTCCCTTCCTCCCTCCCTCCCTCTCCCTCCCTCCCTCTCCCTTTCTCCCTGTGCAGAGCGCCACCGTCGCCGCTGCCTTCGTTAACGTGGCCAACGACGGCAAGAAGCCGGACCGCTGTGTCTGCAAGGCCCGCCGTAGAATAGAGCATCACCACACCGTAGATCTGGACCTTGGGTGCCTTGCAACTCACGCAACCGACGAGATCACCGCCACCTTCGCCCACCGGCCGCCATCTTCGATTCTTTGTCATACGTGGTCCCTCGGTGCTCCCTTATCGTGCAGGAGATCCATATGGTGTTGCGGAACTGCGGACATGTCGCCGACGAGCTCTTCTTCGTCCGGCCGCCTCCCTCGACGCCTTGCTCCGGCGGCCGTGGCGAGGTCCATGTGCTCATGCTCGGCCGTCCCAGACCCTTTGAAGACTCCGCATGCTTTCGCGGTGAGACGCCGATGCCGACCCCTCTCCCCCCTTTCTAGCCCCACCACCTAGCTTTGATCACGCCGCCGCCGCCCGGCTATGCCATCTTAGGACACTCTGGCCGTCCCGCCGCCCTACCACTTCTATTCAACGCGAGCAAGCCCGGAGAGCAAAGGACCATTCCACAAGTCGTTTGGTAGCTGGAACAGAGCTCCCCTGCCCTTCGCCGTGGCGTGTGCTCGCCGGCGGCTTAACGCCGGTGGTTCGATTAGTACTAATGGGCTTCCTATGACATGTGGGGCCCCTTAGCTATATTAGCACTAATCCTAGCGTGTGTTAAATATTATGCTAATTACCGAGACTAATCGACAGGCCCTACCAATTAACAAAACTGTTAAACTAATTAAAAAAGATAACTAGACATTTACATGTGGGGTCCCACGTGTAAGTGAGAGAGAGGGTAGAGAGAGTGAGGGGTGAGAGAAAGTGTTTTTCCTTTTTATTTTTTTCTCACTCGGTCCCACTTGTAAGTGACACATGGAGGCAGGGGCAAATTGTCCAAAACGCCAGTTAGACGGGTCAAACCCTTTGACGGGCCGAAACGGAGCGGAAGGGCATTTCTATAAGTGCACATAACGGCGGAGGGGCATTTTTGAGTAGGCTTTTGAATTAGGGGTATATCTGATTAGGTGGTTCGAGTTAGGGACAGAAATGCAAATGGCCCTTTTAGATTTGTCTCGGTTCAATAAAAAGCAGAGTTGGTGATGATGGTGTGCCTATCATCCTGCAATATAGGCCGTCTAATCTATATCTAACGGATAGGAAGGAAACTATGACAATTTACCCTCACTCCTCTCCACATTTGCAGATAAGGATTTCCCTTGTTCATCCTTTTCTCCCACAAGATCTTGATCTTCCGTGCAACGCACGGGCATCTTGCTAGTACTCCTACAATATGTATATTATTGTGAAAGTTCATATACACCAGCCGAGATTAATGCAAACACGGTATATTTTCATTACATTTCGAACTTTTATAGGACAGAAAAATAAAGGAAACCCGACCCTAAACCTATTCTACGGCAGCGTCCGACGTCCATGTACGGGGGCGGGGTTCAAGACCCGTGAAGTGAAGGTGCGGTCTCCGACGAGGAAGAGTAGAACACAGGATACGGACCGGCCAGTTGGCACACCATGCCCTGCCGCCTCCCATGCCCTACTCATCCTCGGAGGAGTCCCGACCTCAGCGGTGCTTTGGGCGTTGGACGGCGGCAAGTAGGACGTGTGGTCGACGGTGCTCCCGTCGTCGGCCGCCAGCGTATCACCACCAGCTTGTCACAAGGTCGCGTCGGCTACACATATTAAGGCGTCGAGGCGACTTGAGCGAGGGCGGCGATGTCGGTGTACAAAAAGAGGGTACACTTTTGTACCCCTATAACTGTGCAGGCACGGGCAGTGAGCCGGGCACCACCGCCTTGAAAGCAAGGCAAGGAGGTGAGCCAAGGTAAGGCGAAGCTTCGAAGGAGCGAGAACGACGCCAAGACCAAGACCACAAAGAGCAAAGGGGAAGCGGACTCCCCGGCAAGATCCTTGCCGGAGGCGGTTTAGCAAACCCGGCAAGACCCTTGCCGTGGCAGCTCGCCCCACACCTACGGAGCGAATCACCCTTGAGTCCATCGACCCCATGGGGCAAGGATTCTGGAGACATCCCGTGGAGGCATGCGATCTTTGTGAAGACATTCAAGATCGAGATACACACTATAGAAGATGACGACCCTTGGCGGGATCCCAGCCAAGGAGGACCATAAGGCCCCGACAAGAGCCTTGCTTGGATGACAAGAAGCGCCACAGCAAGACCCTTGCCGGGGGCTGGCGAGCCCTTGCCAAGAACACCGTGGGGCCACCATCGCCCACGCCAATCAAACCTTCACCACCGTTCGCATGCAGCTGCCGACCCAACCAGTTGGGCAGGCACTGCGTGGCGACTAAGCGGATCTTCGTGGAGACCCACCATCGCGCCACCTCACCGCACTGCTGCCTACATGGCACCGCTGGCACCGCTGGCGAATGCGGCGATTTCGACACAAAAGGGAGCGGCGACGGACGAGACGGGCTCTTCCCCGTCCCCGATAAAGCAAGGACACCTAAGCAAGACGCATTAAAGGTGCCTTGTCATGTAATGCGAGGGATAAACTCGATAATCGGTATTTTTCCACCTCCCCAGGCGCCATCAGGCAACCCCTTTCCCTATAAAAGGAGGCCCAAGGCGACCAGGGGGAGGATTCGGCTTTTTGGAGCTCCTCACGCCCCATTGCTAGTTGAAGAACACAGATAAACAAACCACCAAAGCAGGAGTAGGGTTTTACGCATCCTCGCGGCCCAAACCTGGATAAGGAAACTGTGTGCTATCTTTTTGATCCGCTCTTCTCACGACCTCGCTCATGACCGTAGTAGGGATTCTTGTGATCCCATAGGTGTCGTTCCACCGACATCTTTGGCGCGCCGGTAGGGGCGCAGTTGTGAGAATCGGCTTTAGCAGTTAGCCCGGCACTCCTTCATCTTCGTGACCCTTGTAGAAGAAAGGAGGCCAGAAGATCGACACTCAAGCGATCGCAAACAGAAGCTAAGTTGCACTGATCCCTTATTTGTGCTACCCTTCTTATTTGAGGTTATTCCCCCTGGAGATGTCACGCCTTTGTATGAGAAACCTGCACGCCAGGGGGCTCTCCCATGATCGGCAACGCCCTTGCCCTGTTTCGAGTCTGCTCAATAGCTCAAGCGGCTGCGTCGAGAATGGCAGAGTAACCTTCCGCGACCAACAACACCCTCGATTCTGACTCGAGTCAAGCTCGGCGATTCGGCGGCCGCGTTCGAACGGAAGGTGGCTCGTCCGGCAAGACGCTGCATTCGGCAGGCCCTGGGGATCCGTCCCCAAAACGCCGCTAGGGGCTTCCGCACCGACAAGCCTACCCGATCGACGTGGGGCACGCATACAAAGAGGAATCGAACGGGGAAATAACATGCATGAAAATTAAGAGTACTTCAAAGTTATATTACATCACGTCATAGCTGCGGTTCTAACTAAAGATAAATTTTGTCTTGGTCGGGAACCCGCAGCAGCGAAGAAGAACGAGATGCCTAATCCCGGCGCTGGCCTTCCACCCTCTTGATTTCGTCGATGCAGTCGGTGATGGGCTTGATGCGCTCCTTGAGCACCGTGAGGTCAACACCATCCGACAAGCTCTTCATCGCGGCCGCGAAGTCAAGGTCGGGATTCCAGTGCGCCATCTTGGTGAGGACCTTGGTCACGACCCTCCGGCAAAGTCGCCGGGCCTCCTCGGCCAGCGTGGCCGTCCTGGTGGAGTGAAGATAGGCCAAGGCTCCGAGGACGCCCTCGAAGAACTGGGTCAGCCTGGCATTGACGGTCCCGCTGCGCTCGGGGGCGTACCTCACGTTTGGCATCCCCATGATGGCCAATTGCAAGGTGACCCTTCCGGCAACGACCTCCAGATGGCTGATCCACCTGTTCTCACCCACCACATATTCCTGGTGGGAGGCGGCCTCGTTTGCCCGCAGCTGCTTCTCCTCCTCGAGGCTCCTGGTCAAGATCTCCTCCCGAGCCCTGCTCTTCGACAACATCTTCTCGAGATCCTACAGCTTCAGCTTGAGGTCTCTGATGGAGTTCTCGCGTCGGAGAGCTCCCGATCCTGTGATGATCGCTCCTTGCGCCTCTACCAAGGCGCGGTTGAGTGTGCTCTTCTCACGGACAGCTTAAGGGCTTGCTCCTTCAGCTCGTCCGCCTGCTTCCAGCTCCTTCACCTTCTTGCGGCATGGGCGGAGCTTGGGCATCGAGTGCCTCTTTGTGCCTCTGCTCCAGCTCGTGAGTCCGTCAGCGACAAGGGCCTCGAGCTCCTCATCCTTGCAGCGGAGCTGCTATGATAAGCTTCGCTTCACGCGCGGAGAGGTCCTCTTCCTGGGAATCCAAGGCGGATTGATGCTGGTTCCGGGCGGCTTCGGCTGCGGCAGCCAAGTTCGCCGCCTTTTCCTGGGCCTTCTCGATGTCGGCCATTTTCATGGTGAGGTCCACATCGCGCTTGGCCAATTCCTCCTGAAAGGCCCTCTGCTCCTCGCGGGTCTAGTGGAACTGTGTCTGCGTCTCAGCGACGCTACGCTTGAAGTCCACCTCGCGTTGTCCACCGTTGCCATCCTGGACTTGACCTTGTCCAGCAGGCACGATGAGAGCACTGGAGCTTCCGGAAATCGGCCCCATGGCGCGGAAAAGCTACTCTTACGGATAATCGCCGCCAACGCCTGCGGCTCATCAACCACCTCAAGCCCGGTGGCAGCAAGCACCTCGCCGTCAAAGGCTTCCCCTTGGCGGGCGCCGGCTTGACGCCCCTGGAAGATGGACGAAAAGATCTTCGCCCACCTTCAGATATCTGCCGGGGCCCGAGGTTGAGGAGGAGGGAGGATGGTCACCCGCCACCTCTTCCTCGGCGGAGGCCTTGCCGGCCTCACCGGCAGGTCCACCGCTGGCGCCCTCGGCAGAAGCCTCGCCGGTTGCCTTGGCGGCCCCCGCAGCGGCGTCCTTGGCAGCACCCTTGGCGGCTTCGTCAGCGGCGGCCTCATCAACATCTTTGGCGGCCTCCTCGGCGGCAATCCTGCAGCCTCCGCCGGCCTCCTCAAAGAATGTCTCCAACAACAAAGTGTCCACGTCCTCCATGTCTGTTGAAGGAGGGCCCGGCAGCAATGGGAGCAATGAAGCCAAGAAAAGAATAAGGGAAAAAGCAGACGAAGGACATGCGACTCACCGGTGCAGTGTGAAGCAGTCCCCTCTCACCAAAGATTTGGCGTGGTAGGGTCACCAAGACCCAAGTTTCCCTCTTCCTCCATGGGTGTGGGCTCCGTGCACGATGCCTTGCTTGGGGGCGCCCCATGGCGTGGTCGATGAGGGTGGTGTGTTAGGAGTAGCCCTCTGTGGCTCCTCTGCTGCCGCTCCCCTCCTGCAAACCCGCAAGGTCAAGATCATAGCATCGAGCGCCTACCACATGTCGAGTAAGAAGAGGGTGACGAACTTTCTGTTGGGGGTTGCACCGGGCTGCTGTCCGGGCTGCTCAAGACCACCTGGGCCAGGTCTTTGAAGCCCCAGCTGGGGACTGACTGCTCGCAGAGGTCCTCGCCCTCTTCACCCTCTGGGCCAACGTCTCTGTCTCCCTGCAAAAGCAAAAATGGATCAAGACAAGCGACCCGATTCAGGGAAATGGAAATGACAGTAAGGAACAGAGTACTTACTTGTCATCTGTCTCCTCCTCTTCCACCAGTTTCCTTTTCCTCTCCGGGCTGAGAGGCCCGAGATCGAAAGGGAGCTCCACATCATCATCCGAGTCGACGCCTGCCAGAGGAGGCAAAGAAGGCGGCGGGGTTTGTGCGCGCCCGGATGAGGAAGGGGTTGTCGCCTTCTTCTTCTCAGCGCCCTTCGCTGCCGTGGCCCTCGTGTGGCGCCCGGACCCCTCCAGGGTCAATTGAGGCCGCGTAGCCCTGCCGGGCCGGACCGGCTCGCCGGAGCCAGACCACCGCAGGACTTGCCCTCTTCCCCTGGCTGGCGTCGAGCCCGCCGCCACGTCCTCCTCCTTCGACGACTCGTCGGCCGCGTCCTCGACAAGCGGAGCTCCAGCGTTGACGCTGCTGACCTCCTCGGTGGCCGCCGCCCACAGGGTGAACTGCTCCTCCTCCGCAGCCGTCGCGGCCTTGTCCTCCATGCCCCCGGCGCTGCCGGCCTCCATGGCAAGCTGTGCCTCCCTCGCCCTGGTGGCGATGTAGTCCAGCTCCGCCTGGGTGGTGTCCATGACAAGCCACCGCTCGACGTCAGCATTGACGTATACCTCGATCAAGGAGTCGAAGAATTGCTGCACATCTATGTCCGACGGCTCCTTCCAGCTCGGGACAGGGCCGTGCGTGTTGCAGTCCGGCATCATAGCAATGATCTCGGACCGGCGAGAGTTATTGCACAACGGGACCACCCTTCACCGGGCAACTTGAAGAACGCCTTGACGGCCTTGCCAACCTTTGCGGCAGCCCTCGCGGCCTTGCCGGGTCCGTTCGACCTCACCGTCGCGACCCACATCAAATTTGGAAAAGCCGCTAGCGAAGTGGGCATGCGCCATCACCGTGAAGTTGTGGTCGAGGCGAGGCGGAGCCGCATAATGTCGCCGGGTTCGTAAAAAGCGGCTGGCCTCCCTTGTTATGCAACGGGGCGATCCGGCGGCGAATGAAGTCCGCCCCGATCATCTCCAGGGTGAGCCCAGCCCGGGTCAGCCGGAGGATCCTGGTGGTGGCGACAGTAAGCCTCCCGTCGGTAGCATCGACATCACCCCAGTCGCTGCCGCGGACTGGCGGTGCTCGGCGGACCTTGCAGAATTCCGGCGGGTCTTCTTCTTCAATCCAGCACCACCGGCCACGCCATTCCTCCCACCTCTCCTTCATGGCACCGTCCGGGTACGCCACCTTGGATCTTGGGATCCAGGCGACGCATCCGGAGACGGCGCCTCCGGGCTGGATTCGAGGGGAGAAATAATGGCGAAAGAGTGCCGTGTTGGGCTGCACTCCGGCAAAGCCTTCGCAAAGATGCGCGAAGAGAGCCAGGCACACCACCGCATTCAGAGTGAAATCCAAGAGACGAAAGCCGAAGGTGTGCATGATGTCGCAGAAGAAATCGGAAAAAGGGGGCATAACCCCCAAGAAAGGTAATCGACAAAAAAGGCATACCGATTTGGAGCAGGATCGGCGCGAGCAGCAGGAATGACGCGCATCGCCGGGTGCCCCAAATTCTCCCGCCCGTCTTCACTCCCCATAAGGGCTTGAAGGAGGCCCGGAGTTCATGAACATCAACCGACGAGGGGAAGAAGAAGGCAGACTTCGTCCGGTCCCCCGATAGCGCGCTCTCCGGCGGCTCCACGGTCCCAGAGCCCTTACCCACCCCCTTGCCCTTGGCGGATTTGGGCGCCATGGCGGCCGAGAGGTCTAGAGGATTGAGGAAGAGGGGTGGCGGCTAGACGGCGGGCGCACGGCGAAAGCTTAGGAAGGAAGGAAGAAAGGAAACGGCGGCTCTGAGATTGGAAAAGGTACGAGAGAAGAGGAGAAAGTGAGCAGCGCGCCCACGGTTATTCCTTCTTATGGGGGAAAACGCGGGCCGCCTCCTTTCACATTAACTGCGATGTGACGCATGCGCGCAGAGCTCAGCCCCGCGCATGCCGCCCACGTCAGGCACGCCTCCCCACGCCGAGCCATGCGCGGGAGGCGTGGGAAGCGCAGTGCGCGAAGAGACTTACCACGGTAAAAACTACCCCGCCTGCCCGCGCACCGTTTTTGGGCCTAGCCCAATGACGTGATTGCGCTTACGTGTGGCCCAGCACAGGGGCTCCTGTCGGTGTACAAAAGAGGGGTACACTTTTGTACCCCTATAACTATGCACAGGCGATCGAGCATGGGCACCACCCACCGAGCAAGGCAAGGGAGGTGAGCCAAGGTAAGGTCGAAGCTCGAAAGGAGAAGAACGATGCCAAGACCAAGACCACAAAGAGCAAAGGGGACGAAGCGGACTCCCCCGGCAAGATCCTTGCCGGTAGGCGGTTTTAGCAAACCCGGCAAGACCCTTGCCGTGGCAGCTCACCCCACACCTACGAAGCGAATCACCCTTGATTCCACTGCCCCCATGGGGCAAGGATTCGGGAGACATCCCGGTGGTGGCATGCAGATCTTTGTGAAGACATTCAAGATCAGATACACATTATAGAAGATGACGACCCTTGGCGGGATCCCAGCCAAGGAGGACCACAAGGCCCCCGGCAAGAGCCTTGCCGGGGATGACAGCAGGCGCCACGGCAAGACCCTTGCCGGGGCTACGGCGAGGCCCTTGCCAAGAACACCCGTAGGGCCACCATCAGGCCCACGCCAATCAAACCTTCACCATCGTTCACATGCAGCTACCGAACCAACCAGTTGGGCAGGCACCTGCGTGGCAGCTAGCGGATCTTCGTGGAGACCCACCACCGCGCCACCTCAGCTGCCTGCCTGCCTACATGGCACCATGGGCACCGCTGGCTGTATGCCGTGTCGACATCGAAGGGAGCGGCGACGGACGAGACAGGCTCTCCCGTCCTGATAAAGCAAGGACACCTAAGCAAGACGCATTAAAGGCGCCTTGTCATGTAATGCGAGGGATAAACTCGCATCACTGTACCCTTTCCACCTCATGTGTGCCACTGTGGCAACCCCTTTCCCTATAAAAGGAGGCCCAAGGCGACCAGGAGGAGGATTCGGCGAGCTCCTCACGCCCCATTGCTAGTTGAAGAACACAGATAAACAAACCACCAATGCAGGAGTAGGGTTTTACGCATCCTCGCGGCCCGAACCTGGATAAGGAAACCGTGTGCTATCTGTTTGATCCGCTCTTCTCACGACCCCGCGCCCCGCGGCCGTAGTAGGGATTCTTGTGATCCCATAGGTGTCGTTCCCACCGACAGGCGACCTCGAGCTTCAACCCCGAATGTCGGCGTTCTGGGAACGGGGGTCCCCAGACTTGCCTTCCTGCGGCCTGCAGCATGGCTCAAAGGGGGGCCCAACACGGCCCATCTTCATCAACACGAGCTCAAGACCCTCGCGAGGGGCTAAGCCTCATGAGGCGGGACGAGGGAGCTTCCTCGTGCACGGCCTCATCGGGCTGGCTCACGAGGAGGCGGAGAGATCAAGGCGGGGTACCTCACGAGGTGCGCATGACGCCAAGCCATGACGACCAAGGCGCCCGGTGAGCGCCCGACCAGCAGGTCCTCCTTTCCTCTTTGGTGCAAAGGGAGCAAGCGCAGCGAGAGCATCAAGCAAAGGCGTCCATTTCGTGCAACAAGACCAAGACCAGTCCAACGGCAGGAATGAAGTCATTGTGGAGCCCAAGCCGGGCGTCACCACCAGAGCCTTTGACAAAGCGAGGACCAACTTTAGTCAGGATAAGTGTACCCGATGTTCCCCTTCAAAATGGCCAATTGTTGGCGCCCTTCCCGCTCAATATTTGGGAAGAGGCCCATGGCCTTTGCCTATAAATAGGACTAGCCACCCACAAGGTAGGGGGGTCTGGAACGGAGCTGGAATGAGTAGCTAAAGGCATCTGGAATCAGAGAGAGAGAGAGAAGGCGACTGAACTCCCCTAGCAGTTCATCGCACCAGCCAAGAACAGAGCCCTCGCGAGGCTGTTCTTCCTTGTATTGTTCATCACCATCAGCCCAAGAGGCAATCCACCACACCACAAACTAGAGTAGGGTATTACACCACAATGGTGGCCCGAACTAGTATAAACCTTGTGTCTCTTGTGTTGTTCCTTTCATAGTTTAGATCCTAGCGAGGCGGGGTGCAGGTAGGTAGAGGGCGAGATTTCGCACCCAGTGTTCGAACCTTAAGGGTCTGCCGAACCCGAATCCGACATTTAGCGCGCCACTCGCCGGAGTCGTCTTCGCCGCCCTATTCTCCGTCGACCACCTTTGCCGGTGTCAAAACCGCGGATCTCGGGTAGGGGTCCCGAATCGCGTCTAGGCGGATGGTAACAGGAGACAAGGGACACGATGTTTTACCAGGTTCGGGCCCTCTTGATGGAGGTAAAACCCTACGCCCCTGCTTGATTAATATTGATGATGTGTGTTACAAGAGTGGATCTACCACGAGATCAAAGAGGCTAAACCCTAGAAGCTAGCCTATGGTATGATTGTTCTTCCTATGGACTAAAGCCATCCGGTTTATATAGACACCGGAGAGGGCTAGGGTTACAGAGAGTCGGCTACAATGGTAGGAGATCTACATATCCGTATCGCCAAGCTTGCCTTCCACGCCAAGGAAAGTCCCATCCGGACACGGGATGAAGTCTTCAATCTTGTATCTTCATAGTCTTGGAGTCCGGCCGATGATGATAGTTCGCTATCCGGACACCCCTAGTCCGGAACTCCTCGGTAGCCCTAGAACCGAGGCTTCAATGACGACGAGTCCGGGCGCATATTGTCTTCGGCATTGCAAGGCTGGTTCTTCCTCGAATAATTTATAGAAGATTGTGAACACCAGGATAGTGTCCGCTCTGCAAAGATAAATTCCACGCACTACCGTAGAGAGAATAATATTACACAAGTTCAATCTGGCGACGTATTTAGTGGCGTGACGTCATGCCATTACCAAGCCTTTACTGCTTTTTATTTGTTCCACCTCCGTGCGTTTAGCGAGGCGGTTTCCTTGGCACGCGTCTTGTCGGCGGAAGATCGTGTTCCCCTTATTCGGGATTCCCATCAATACGGACGGGTAACCCAACCGCGCCATTGATTGTGATGCTTGGGGGATAAGCGAGTTTTACCAGCCGACGGGACACATGTTTTGTCCGCCCATATAAGGGGATAAAGATCCAACCCTTTACCTGCGCCTTCTTCCTCCTTGGCTTATCCATCTCCATGAACTCGAGCTCCAAATACCAAGTCCGCACTTCTTACCTCAACCTTCTCCAACTATGTCCGGAGCGGGAGGCAAGTGGATGGCCTCTTCCGTCACGGAGGGGCAGATCCAGAAGCTGCGCGATGCCGGATATTTGTCCAGCAACATCGCGCACCGGCTCCCCGACGAGGGAGAGCTCGTCCCTCAACCCTGTGCCCCATGAGAGGGTAGTATTTCTTCCCCATTTCCTCCGCTGATCGGGCTTCCCACTTCATCCCTTTGTCCAGGGGCTCATGTTCTACTACGGCCTAGATTTCCATGATCCGCCCCAATTTCATCCTCAACATCTCGGCGTTTATCTCGTGCGAGGCCTTCCTCTGCATCCAGCCCCACTTGACGTAGGCTCAAGACCTTCAGTGTCAAGCCGAAGGTTGTGAAGCGCAGCCAAGCGGAGTCTTGGAGGCGCCATGGTGGGCGAGATGTCCCATGTTACGTGGGCCGGAGGGCACTTTCGTGGAAACCATCAAGGGGTGGCAATCGGGGTGGTTCTACATCACCGAGCCAGCGTGACCACTGATTGGGCAGCTACCCCAATTCAGATCTCTGGCACCCTACACGGCTCACCTCCCGGAAAGAGAGTGGCCGAATTTGGGGATTCGGAGGAGCCGACCGACTCCAAGCTTTGTATCCGTAAGCCGGTGGACAAGAAGCTCAAGCTTGTCAACGTAGTCCAGTCATGCTCATCCGCTGGATTCTCCCGCGCCGACGGGCTTCAATATGTGGGAGTTTGATCCGGCGCAGCACTGCACTCGAAGCGGGCTCTTCGACACTACGTCACGAAGATGTCCGGAAGGTGCCGTTCAAAGCGCCGAAGCTCCCACATCCGCTACCAAGATCGCGGATTCCGCTTCGCAGCGTCCAATCGACGAGGTAAGTGATTTCACCACTTGTTTTCCATAGTTTGGCTCTATGCGGATCTAAACTCCCTTTACCTTTGTGACAGAATGGCTGGCGAAGGCCGAACTGGACAATCTGTCCGCCCCATTGCCGAAGGACCCAGCGGACGCCCGCTTAACGGAAAGGGGTTCGGCACCCCACGTGGTGCCGGAGAAGAAGGCCAGAAGACGGCCACGGGACTCGGAAGAGTTCCCGTTTTCAGGTGCTATCGGATGATGAATCAGGTCGACTCCTCCCACCAAGGCGAGGAGGAGAAGAAGAAAGCCTCTCCCCGGGGAGGGAAGAAAAGGAAGGCCTCCCAACAAGGGAGGCCAAGGGTCCAAGAAGGAAAAACTCTTCCCCGGATCGCCCTGCCAACGCCAAAGGATTTACGACGAGGACTGGCCTCCAAGGGCCAAGCCTCGGCGAGATCGTAAGTATCCGGACTCTGAATAACTTCAAAGTTTTTCTTTTCGCCACATAATGTCTTTCTAATGCCGCATACAACCCTGCAGTCCGCCCAAGGATGATCTTCCCGTTTAAATCGAAGCGGGTCCTTGGGTGCGTCGGATATGGATTCCCTTCCGACTGCCTCCACCCCGTGCATGGACGACGCCGAGGTGGGATCCCAGAAGGGACCCACCAGAGGAGGAGGCCCCGGAGGTGTCACAGACACCCTCCGGACTTTGCGCCGGACTTCAGCCCGGAGGCCACAAAGGGTTCGAATCCGGGCGACCCTTCAGAAGAAGGGCAAGATCGCGACGCCGCTGCCTCCGCCCAATCGGAGGTGCCGGATAATTGCTTGGGCGCTCAACGGCGCCTCCATCAAGAGGAACACCGCACTGTTATGAGTGCGGTGATTCGAAAAGGTTCAGCTCGCCAAGAGCGGGCTGACAGCTCGCAGCAACCTTCTAACGAGATTTGAGGTAAGAATTTCAATATATGTAAAATGGTACCGCATAGGCGGTAGCCCTCGATGCTCGGTTCGGTGTTCGGAAAGAAAAGCCGACTAAGGATCTTTAGAAAGATAAACGCAGAGTCATAAAAAATATGTCAATATGGGATTGCAGGTTGTCTTCTTGACCTCCGCCGCATCGATCAAGCGGAGGTCAATACTTTGAAGGAAAACCTCGAGCGGTTCGAGAACGAGCTCGGCCATGCCAAGAAGCAGCTCGAGGAAAAAGAAGGTGAGTAATACCTTATGAAAATTGTACCTTCTGAGAAAAAGGATTTGGTTGCAAGAAAAATGACAAGGATAACGTGGGTATTGTAGGGGCCACTAACGAGGTGGCGACCTCAAGGAGGCGGTGGCCGCTGACGAACGTAATGCGGCCGCGTGAGCGCACAGCGAGAGAAGCAGGAGGCGCGGTGGCGGAGGTACAAAGAAGAGCTCCAGGATCTCGTGAAAAACATGAGAGCTTGGAGCGTGACTCGAAGACTCGAGAGTTTGAGCTTGCAACGGCTCTTGAGAGTGCCAAAGCCGCTAAGGCCGAAGCCTACAAGGCCCTCCAGGAGGTTGAGGCGGTGAAGAAAATAGCAGCGGGTAAGGAATTTTTCATGCAAAGTAAGCATGTGAGTGTTAATTACCTGTTGCTTACCCGAATTCGGAGCTCTCCAGGAGCGTTCGCAGATCTTCCTCATGGCGTGTCCGATGCTGCCGCATTCTACCGGGCCGAGGAGGGAGCTCGGCGAGAAGGTCTTCTCGGTCTCGATGTTGAGGCCGGACATCCGGTGCCTTAGCGACCAGCTGAAGCAACTGGTCGAGCTCCACAAGGCGGCCGAACAGGCCAAGAAGGGCCTCATAGTTCGGTGTGGCCTAAGGAGGCCATGCCCGGTAGCTACTTGACTGCGCGGCGGCCGATGGATGCGTGCCTGGGTTGAAGTCATCAAGCATTCCGCTTGTATTGAGGGTGCCTGTCGGGCCCTTGCCCGCCAAGAAAGGTGCACCGGGCAAGATGGATGCCTGTAAGCTTCGTGGACGGACCCGCCGCCAGAGGGCAAGGAGCATCGCACGCCCGAGATGTATTATAAGAGTGTGTCAAGGGCGCCTGCACTATTGCGGGTGAGTGCTCCAAAGATGTAATATTTGAGTAGACTCGCATTTTGTTATCCCCGTGCGCTGAAAAACTTAGTTCATATGCGCTAAGCAACGCTTGTTAATTTAAAATATTACCTTCGTAAGCGGCTGTTTATCAAATCAGAGATGGCAAGTCATCGGCTTCAGCCCCCATGCCACGAAAGTCTTTGGGGTGTTCGGGATAAATTTGAGCGCTCTTGTTCCCATTTTGGGTCCATCTAGGGAGGCGCTCAACACAAATGTAACAAGGCAACCGGACTTATAATGCTTGAACACTCTCACTTAGCCATAGAATTCTATAATTTTAAATTTCGCGAAGCCCCTAGTCTCCTGAAGGCGAATTTGGGGCGCTTATCACGCCTTGGCCGACAAGATCCGCTCCTCGCTCTAAGCGGCATAAGTCTTTAAGGACTCGCAAAAATCCTCTCGAACAATGATCGCTCTCGCCTCATCATGACGGTCAGTTTTAGCTTTCTCCATCGAGGCGTTAACTCAATTCAATCATGGGCGGAATCGCGGTGGTTCTCCCGGTCTTACCTTAGCCGATATAACGGAACGTAAGGTACCAAAACATGGGAGCCAGCAAACCCAACTATTGACCCAAGACATGATTCGAGCCGATGCATATAGTGCTATAAGTTCGGGTGCCGCACTTGTGAAAGTGTTCGGACTCATCATACCATAATGCGGGAAACATAAGCCCCTGGTGTATATTAGCTGCACCAAAGTGTACGGATGCAACATGCCGTGAATGAACATATGTATGAAAAAGAAATGCAATTATAAGCAAAAAGGTGCTGCATTGTTTTATTCAATAAGTGCTGCTACGAATGCGTAACGATACAAATAGTGCGATAAGCAAGGTATGGGACTGTTAAACATGTCCCCTCCAGGTAGGCTGCAGATTGGTGTATAAAAATGCTCGTAATGGAGACCACCAGATATTCGTTGTAGCCTTTATCCTTCCTTGGCTGTTGCATCGTGAGTTCGGCAGTCTGGCCACGGACAGACCTCTGATGCAGAGTCCTGTGGGTAAAAAGTAAAAGTTAAAAAGAAAAGAAAAAGGAACGACACACTAGAGAGCCACTTGTGTGGTTGAGCCGCAGACTGGGTTTATCGTGGTAGTGCCCCTCTCCCAATGCCCAAGGTATCTTCAGAGCATAGTTGTGTACGCGAAGGACCTGCTGACGCTTTCGCATGAGCTAGGGTTGGGGCCGCATCGCCACGCTGCGTTTCGTAACGTGCTGTGGTCTTGTTGTAAGTTACTCCGGCGCGCTTAGATGTGTTCGCCGCTTAACGGCCGGACTCGAGAATTGCCTTAAGAGGCTGCATTGCACTTCGCCACGAGAGTCAGCCAGTATGTTCCTCCATGGGGAGAGAACGTTCATGTTTCCGCTGACCGTGATGACTCCTCGAGGGATGGCATCTTGAGCTTGAGGTATGCATAGTGCGGCACCGCTGTTGAACTTTGCAAAACGCTGCACGTCCGAGCAAGGCATGATAGCCGCCATGAATGGGACTATGTCAAAGATTAACTCCTCGCCGGAAGTTATCAGGGGATCCGAAGACCACTTCCAAAGTAATTGAGCCTGTCATGCTTGGCTTCTACACCTGGTATGACGCCTTTAAAGGTCGTTTTGGTAGGTTTAATCCTTGAGGGGTCTATGCCCATTTTGCGCACTGTATCCTGGTAAAGCAAGTTCAGGCTGCTACCGCCGTCCATCATGACTCTGGTTAGGTGAAATCCATCGACGATTGGTCTAAGACCAGTGCGGCGAATCCCTCGTGGCGGATGCTGGTGGGGTGGTCCCTTCGGTCAAAAGTGATCGGGCAGGAGGACCATGGAGTGAACTTCGGGGCAACTGGCTCCATCGCGTAGACATCCCTGAGTGCACGCTTCCGCTCCCTTTTCGGTATGTGCGTTGCGTATATCATGTTCACCGTCCGCACCTGTGGGGGGAAACCCTTCGTCCTCTATTGTTCGGGCGGTTGGGTCTCGTCCTCGCCATTGCTATGCAGCCCCTTGTCATTGTTTTCGCAATTAACTTGCTTGCTCGCTGAATACTCAACAGTCCCTCGCTGGTGTGGTTAGCTGGCTTTTCGGGGTGCCGTGTATCCGCTTTGCAGGTCGAGTATTGATCCAAATTGGACGGACCCGGAGTAGTTCGTTTGAATGGCTTCTTCCGTTGACCGGTTTAGAGCCTTTGAATCCGGCATTGATCTGCTGTATCCTCAATATTGTCGCCGCACGCGCGGCGTTTGTTTTGTTACGACGCTGCCTGCCATTTCGGTCCTTGAAGTCCGTGATCGCTGCAATTTTTGCCGAGGTTGTTGCTGCGTGCTAGCCAGCTGTCCTCACCCGCCAAGCGGGTCATGAGTGATGTGAGGGCTGCCATGGATTTCGCTTTTCCGCCCTAGGTGCCGGCAAGCCACTCGTCGCGGATGTTATGCTTGAAGGTCATGAGGTCCTCCGCATCCGGACGGTGATTGATTTGGTTTTCTTAGTTAAGAACCGTGTCCGCATTGTTCCGCCGATTCGTCGGCTGCTGAATTATGTGGCTTAGGTCATCGGCGTCTGGTGGTCGCTTTATAAGTGCCCCGGAAGTTATCGAGGAATGCGGCTTCCGTGTCCTCCCAGCTCCCAATTGACTCTGCCGCAAGCTGTTGAGCCAATGCCGGGCTGGTCCTTTAAGCTTGAGGGGAGGTATTTGATGGCATGAAGATCATCACCGCGGGCCATGTGGATGTGAAGGAGATAGTCTTGATCCAAACCGCGGGTCTGTTGTGCCATCATAGGATTCAATTGACGGGTTTAAACCCTTCGGGATTTGATGATCCATTACTTCGCCTTTGAAGCATAGTGGGTGTCTTGGCGCCCTACAGATCGGGCGATATCACGACGGAGCTCAAAAGAGCTTTATGCATTTTTGTTCGGCCCCGCCGGACTTATCGTGTCCGGCCGACGGTGGTCGTCACGCATGCAGTGGCCCACGCGATCCATAGATCGATCTTGATTGTCTTGCCTTGTCCTCCAATATATCTCGCAGGTCCGGAGCGTTCCCTTGTGGCCGTGTGCTTTTTGAGCGATGCCGGGGTACGTTTCTAGTGAAGGGCCTAGAGGCCTCTCTGTCGCGACCACGGGTGGTCGGTCACCGTATTGTCTCCCCGGTGATGCGGGTTCGTAAGCCTCCTCCTCTAATCGGGGGAGCAGCTTGCATTTAGGGTAGCTTTTGGAGGGGCGTTCGAGCTCATGCTCTTCGGCCGCGAGGACTTCAGTCCATCTGTCGGCTAGCAGATCCTGATTAGCTCTAAGCTGTTGCTGCTTTTTCTTGAGGCTGTTCGGCCGTGGCCATAAGCCCGCGTCTAAAATGCTCTTGTTCGACGGGATCCTCGTGCACGGCGAATTCATCGTCGTTGAGGCTTGCTTCGTCTCCGGAGGGAGGCATATAATCCTCTACCTCTTCTTCCGCCGCTCTCTCGTGAGGGCGGCGTCTCCATCCTCCCCGCTACCGGATCTTGGCTGGAGTGGATTATCTTCGGTACTGTCCGGTGTATTGTTATCTCCGGTGCCGGAATCTTCATTCTTGCTGTGGCGGGATTTAGAGCGGCGCCGCTGATGTCGGCGCTTGGGCTGTTTCTTGGAGGGGCCATCCTCCTCTGTTCCTTCGCCATTCCCATCCTTTGGGATATCCACCATGTATATGTCATATGATGAGGTGGCTTTCCGGTGCTTGTAGGGCGCTGGTTCTTGTTCGCCTCGGGCATCGCCGTCCATACCGCCGATGTCTTGAGTCGTAGTCTAGCATGTCGGTTAGATCGTCGATAGCGGCTACCAAGTGGGTGGTGGGTGGGCTTTGAATTTCTTCGTCAGTCCGCATCCGAACCGTCCGACCGCAGTCCGCCAGGGCTCTCCGATAACGAGAGGTACTTTAGCGAACTCAAGATGTCGCCAAAAGGTGAGGGTTGAAAGATGTCCGCTGCGGTGAACTCCATGACCGCGCCAATCGGATTCGATCGGAGGGGCGCGGAGGTTTGAAGTCCCGCAAGGAGTCCGCACCTAGGAGTCGCGAGCTTTATGAGGGACAAGATCGATGTTCGGCTCTATCGCCATAGAGGTTGCAGCCCCGAGGCGGTGTCTAGCCATCCGTCCCGATCTGCGGCCGGGCTCCGAATTGAAGATCGGAGCGGGTTCGAAAGCGGCCTCCAGTGGTACCGTCGGCTCAGAAGCTAAATCATGCTCGCCCGTGTGATGCTGTGGCACGCTTCGGCTATGGCTCGACTCTATCGAGGATCAAGTCCCCGCGGATGTCAGTGAAGTTCAAACTTCCAAATCTGACTGACGGCCAGGGCGTAGCTTCGATCTGCTTCCAGATGGCTGCTTAATCGGCCCGCAAAGGCGAAGCCGCCGAATCTGAAGATCTGTCCGGGAGAAAAGTCTCACCTGGACCGCGTCGTTAGTGATGGTCGAAGAAGCCATCGAGCCTATCGGTGGCGACACGGAGGAACTCTCAATGAAAGCACCAATGTCGGTGTCAAAACCGCGGATCTCGGGTAGGGGTCCCGAACTATGCGTCTAGGCGGATGGTAACAGGAGACAAGGGACACGATGTTTTACCTGTGTTCGGGCCCTCTTGATGGAGGTAAAACCTACGTCCGCTTGATTAATATTGATGATGTGTGTTACAAGAGTGGATCTACCACGAGATCAAAGAGGCTAAACCCTAGAAGCTAGCCTATGGTATGATTGTTCTTCCTATGGACTAAAGCCATCCGGTTTATATAGACACCGGAGAGGGCTAGGGTTACAGAGTCGGTTACAATGGTAGGAGATCTACATATCCAGATCGCCAAGCTTGCCTTCCACGCCAAGGAAAGTCCCATCCGGACACGGGACGAAGTCTTCAATCTTGTATCTTCATAGTCTTGGAGTCCGGCCGATGATGATAGTTCGGCTATCCAGACACCCCCTAGTCCGGAACTCCCTCAACCACCGCATCCATGTTTGACGCTCGTCGGGCCCGCGCCGAGCGCCGAGCCGCTCTCGCTTCCCGCGTTGCCCAGATGGCTCCCGTCGGCGGGCGCCCTCGTCGCTCCTCGCCGCGTCAACGCCGCCATCGCCCAGCTGGGAACGAGCAGCAAGCATCGCCCCAAAGATCCCTCCGTGAGGCAAGACGGCCGCATCGCTACCCCCTCGCTTCGCCCGGCTGGTTCTTCGTCTCGCGCGATTCTGCGCCCATGGATGCTCGAGCTGCGCTCATCGCGCAAACGAGCTCCTGCGCTACTGCCGTGACGACGCGTTCTGAAGAGTGGCTCGATCAAGTCGCCGAGCTCGTCTGGCCGCAGGGGCTCTCCCCGCGCCCGTCTGGCCGCACCGCACCCCCGTCCTGCGTGGCGACAATGCTCGGGCGCCTCGGCCGCCTCCCCTCAAGAAGGCGCCTGGCCCCAAGGCGCGTGGTCCTCGGGTGGAACTCCGCCTCCGTCAAAGACTGGGCCACGACAAGAGCAGAGCTGCCAGAGGTCCCTCGCCCAAGCAAGAAGCTGCCCGAGTGCTCCCGCTCTAGCTCGTCGCGACCACGCCTCCCGCCTCCCAAGACGCTACAAGACCCCTGCGGTTGCTCCCCCAAATGCAGCCGCATGGGGACCCGGGCAAGACCAAGCTCTTCGTCACCCAAGGCCCCCGTGGCTACAAAGAAGCTGCCGTGCCTTCACCTCGAGTCACAAGCAGGTCGCGTGGCCCGGCAAGTTCAAGCCGGACCTGCCTCCTCGCTACAACGGGTACAATGACCTCAGAAGTTCCTCCAGCTCTACGAGCTGGGCATCAAGCCGCTAACGGAGACGAGAAGGTCATGGCGAATCTGGTTTCCCATGGCGCTCAAGGACGGGCCCGCACTGGCTCTCGAACACGGCCCTGTGCACGATCTCCTCCTGGACGAGATGCGCACTACTTCATCGCCAACTTCCAAGGTACTCGTGACTGCCACTCCGCCATGAGCGACATGCGCCCGCGTCAAGCAGCAACTGGAGAGACCTGCAGAAGTACATCCGCTTCAACAACGACGCCTCAAGATTCCCAAGTTGACCGAGGAGGCCATCATCTCCGCCTTTCTCCGACGGTGTGCGCGACGTCAAGATGAAGGAGGAGTCATGGCGATGCATGAAGATCTGTGCACTTCCTTGGAGCTGTTCAACTTGGCGACCAAGTGCGCCAGGGCGAGTAAGGCGTCTCTCCTCCTTGAGCTACCCGCCAGACCCGTAAGAGAAGAAATCCAAGGCCAAGGACGTGAAGCGCAAGGGGCTGTCGTGCTCGCGCGTAACCGACACCAAGCAGGCGTAGATCAGCCCGAGTCTTCCAAGGGCAGCCGGTATCGCGTGTACCACGACCTCCACACCCACAACACCAGTGAATGTCAAGAGCTTCTAGCCGTGCGAGAAGGGAGGATCGGCCGACGTCCCGACCGCAGCGACCGGGGCTACGGCCGAGGAGGAGGAAGGAACGCAGGACGCTGGGAAGACCGCGGCCCTCGCCAAGGATGGCGCGACCAACCTCGTGAGGATCGCTGGCAAGACCCGCCTCGCGAGGGATGCTGGAGGGATCAGCCTCGCGAGGATCGCCCGCAAGGCAACGCATGCCTCCCTCCTCTGCCGCCGCAGCCAAGGAGAAATGAAGACCATCATCAGGACGAGGGGGTAGGGGCTTCCAGGAGCCTCGCGTGATCGCCTGCATCCTGGGCGGAGCTCAAGCCCCAGCCTCTCAATGCATCTTCAAGCAGTTCGCCCGCGAAGTGAATGCAGTCCTCCCCAAGCTCGAAGCCACACGCCCCCTCAGGTGGTCGGCGTGCACCATCACGTTCAGCTCAGCGGATCAGCTCAAGTGTGTGGCCACAGCCGGAGTCCTCCCGATGCTCTGTTCCCCAATCATCAAGAACGCATAGTCACCAAGACCCTCATCGATGGCGGGCAGGCTCAACGCCCCGTCCGTGGAAACGCTTCAACAATCTCCAAGTGCCTTACAATCAGCTTCAGCCAACCAAGCCTTTCTTCCTGGGTCACCGACGGCTCCACAGTCCCGATTGGGCAGGTTCGCCTCCTCGTCACCTTTCAAGATGCGACAACTACACCGCACCAGCTCATCGACTTCGGACACACCCACATTCGCCTACCATACAACGCCATCCTCGGGTACCCAGCGATGGCCAAGTTCATGGTCAGAACTCCACCACGGCTACAACGTCCTCAAGATGCCAGGAAGTGGCGGAGTCATCACGGTGCCCTGCGAAGAGAAATACGCAGTGTGCTCCCTGGAGCGAGCCTTTCAGGCCGCATCACTGGAGGACCTGGATCACGGAAGCAGGAGGCTTCCCGAGACCGCCCCTAAGAAGAAGACATCGTCCGGCCCGGCCCCTCAGGGGCCGCGCCTGCTCAGGGGGAACCTCCTTCTGTTGCATAGGAAAGCGCGCCCGGCGCCCTCCTCAGGCAGGGCTTGGGGGCTCCTCCTTGGAGGGCCACCGACCTTGCTAAGGTCACGAGGGAGGCGCTTGGGCACCACTTGGAGGCGTGTTTTGAAGCACGTTTCCCTCAAGAAGGAGCAAGGTAAGGAGGGCTAAACCCTCAGGAGTTCGTCAGCAAGGCCATTCAGGAGCTGCAGGAGTCAAGAGTCATGAGTGGCAGCCGCCGCTCACCTGCCGTAGCACCCCATCCAGGCGAGGATGGTGGGTTGCGCATTTGCATCGACATACCAGGGCTCAACCGAGCCGCCTCTCAGGAGCGCCTCTGGCCCTCTTGAGTGGGGCGCGTGGTCCACCCCACAGCCACGCTCGCATGCCTTACAGCTTGCCGAACGCTGCCGCTGCACTACCAGCGCCTCATGAGGGATATCCTGAGGCTCAAGAGGCCAGCGTTCCGCAGCCCTCGGGCAGAGATGGAGATGGTCCACGAGGAGCCACCAGCCTCCCGAGCCTCCCGAGGCCCCCGAGCACTGGGGTTCGTGAGGATTGGCTCCGCAGCCCACCGAGTTCTGGCTGCACCAACACCCTTTCGCCTTCAACGCTATCGTGACATCTTTCAAGTTTCATTTCCAATCGGGAGTGCCCCTGTGGCTGCATTATTCCTGTGCCGCGGGTCCGTCCCCACGGCGTGTATCCCTTTACTTCATGTTCCTAGCTTATCTTGTTGGGGCGCCCTCTGCCGCATCATCCTCGAGTCGCCGCCGTGCCCGGCCAGCATGTATCCTCTTATGCTTATTTCGGTCATGCATTCGACCCATCATGCTTGTTATTTGACGCCAATCCATGGCACCTTTTTCTTCGCTCATGTCGACCGCTTGCACGTTAAAGGGGGGTACCGAGCATCGCGACTCAGTGGCTCCCACCGCTCTCCAGCCCTCACCTTCGGCCTTGTCCACGGCATCGCGACCTGGCATACCAGCCGACGGCCGAGACCAGCTCGAGGGCGGGACCCGAGGACGAGAGCGCCGCATCTAACCAAATCTGCAGGAACACATCACAAGATAAGGCCCAGTGCCAGGCGCAACCCGCCTTGAGGTAGGGCCCCGTGAGTCCCGCGCTGGCTCACGGGTGCCCAGATACACCTCGCTAGGCCCTACCGTGCCAGCCACGTGTCAGGGCGGGGCTGTACACGCCCTGGGGGCTCCTCCCGGAGGGAAGGCCCCTCCCACGCACCAGTGGAAGCACCATGCTCCGCTACCGTCGACGACACCGCCAAGGAGCGGCTATGCCCGACACATACGGAAGCGCTTATGTTCGCTACCGGTGATAAACAACTGAGGGTGGCCCCCGAGCTGCATCAACCTCAGGGAGCCCAGAGCTCAGTGTTTGGCCTCATCGCAACGCCTCCCCTCGGGAGTGCCGCGCGAGGGGGCTGGGCACGGGGGCTGCGCCTGGGTCACGCCCAGACGCACGCCACCCAGGCCAGGCCCCTCAAGCCTGGTTCGTCGCGCGTCCCTCCCCGAGCGGAGCCAAGGCACGAAGGCCGTTTGAGCGTCAAGGGGGACACCTGAGCATCGCGACTCAGGAGCCTAATTGGTCACGTAGCCCCTCACTCCTTAGTTCCGAAAGGCTAACGGCGGTTGAGGTATGCGCAGGGCCGGGCTCTGCAGATGTAGAACGGTAGATCCACCCACATCTCACCTCCCTACTTGTTGTTCATGCACCAAGGGGGACTCTTGAGCATCACGACTCAGGAGCCTAACTTGTCACGTAGCCCCTCACTCCTTGGTCTCGTCCTGGTTTCCGGTCGAGGCTAACAGGCCGAGAGAGCAAGCATGGCCGGGCTCTCGCGTAGAACACAAGCAAGTAGGAAGGAGAAGCGCAAATTTCAAGGAATTCAAAAGCAAATATTGCAGTCCATAACTATTATCACAACGCCAAATGCAAGTTTAAACGCCTCCCCGAGGCATGATACATGTGCAGGAATTAAAAGCAGAACATGAGCCACAATGGAGTCACTTGTCGGCGGTGGAGCTGCGCGGAGCGGGTTCGCCTTGTGGAGCCGCAGGGTTGGCCGCGCCGCTTGACTTGGTGAAGGCCCGGAACTTCCCCAGCAGAGCCTCCGCACGACCCTTCACGGCCTTAGCAGCGGCAGTGGCAAGCTCGCCGCTCGCTGGCTCCAGCAGGCTGTCGAGGTCGACATTGGGATCGCGAAGGTAGACGTGGGCGAGGACCCGCGTCAGCACCGCAGAAGAAAAGACATGCGCCTCGGCCTCAGCCGTAGGGCCAAGGCCAAGGGCGACATCTTCAAGGGCGTGAACCAGGAAGGGAAGCAGCTTGGCGGGCCGTCTTCTGCGCCGGCCAGCGGGCTCTCCAGGCCGCTATCGTAAAGCTCCCTCAAAGAAGGTGCGAGCCTTCACCTCCATATCTGTGAAGGCCACGCGATCCTCGGCAAGGACCCGTGTCTTGCCGTCCAGCTCGACCTTCCTCGCCTCCAACTCTTGCTCCAAAGACGCCTAGGCGTTCACGGCGCTTCTTGAGCTTGGCGTCCCGATCCTTGACGGCCACCTCGCGAGCTTTCATGCCTTCCTCCTGCTCTTGGCGAAGGCGGGCCTCCTTGGCGAGCTGGTCCCGCAGGCCCTACAGCTCGCTCTCCAGCGCCTTGCAGCGACCTCGGACAATGGCTACCTCCCCCAAGACGGTGTCGCGAGCAGCTTCGCCCAAGGACGGCCCGCTTCTCCTCGCAGTAAGCCGTCGAGGCTGGACCAGCGCCGCCGGATTGAAGCGTCGGGCGAATCCAGCCAGGCCAGCTCCAGCGCCTGGCCCACCAAGCGAGGGTCGGCGCCCAGAAGATCTTGCCGCAACCGGTCCAGTTCGGCAGCAGCATGATCCAGAACGGTAGGAGGAGTCGGAGAGACAACAGTTGGTGGAGTAGGAGGAGAGGACGGCAGTGTAACCACGGTGTCCTGAGGCGGGACCTGCCAAGGCCCCAACAAAGCGTGGCGGCGGCATCAAGCAAGGACACCTCGAGAGTCGCTTGGGCCATGGGGGCCGAGCTTCGCCCAGCCAGCTCCACCAGACTCGCGAGGATGACCCGGGCAGGGAGGCCCATGCATCACGATCACCTTCTTTCAGGGCGGAGGCGCTGCCCAGACGGAACCTCGGGAGATCCCTTCACTTCTTTCTTTGCGGGCGCCCGGCCTGGCCAAGAGATACTGACGTCAAGCCTCAGCCGACAAAACAAGAAATAAGATAGGAATCGAGCACTTCATCGTCGTTGCTCATGAGCTCGAGCAACCTCCGCCATACTTGAAGCCCGAGAGCCGGCTACAAGGATCAGCCTCAAGGAGCTCGGGAGCGGGGAGGCGCCTGCGGATCGCCTCGATGCCGAGGCAGACCCGCGGGGGACCAGCCCGGTCCTGTCCTTCTTTGGGATCGGGGGCAAGCTTCCGCCGCCCCGCTCGTCATCATCCTCGTCGTCGTCGTTGCTCGGTGAGAGGCGGAGAACGCGGGACTTGCACCGAGGGAGGGGAGCCCTCGACTCTCCGTCGGTCGCCTCGGAGTCGAGCCCTCCTTCCCGCTCCCCTTCTCCCTTCTTTGCTGGAGTCGCCGGAGGACACGTCCACGGGTCCTCGGGGAGCCTCCAGCAGCACGGGCCCGTCTCCGTTGAAGACGGGCATGGACTCCACTACTTGCTCCCGGTCGTCAGCAGAGGAACAGGCGTGAGGCGCCCTCCAACCTCGCCACGTCGCCCCCGACCAAAGATTGGAGAACCGCAGCCAGGTCTTCGTCGGCCAAGACCGCAGGGCTCGGGTGGGGCCTCCACATCGGAAGTGGGTACTGACGAAGAGGAGCCAGCTGGTGCTCCAGGAATTCCCTCAGCAGCAACGCGCCGGTCAGCTTTGCCGCCGCCATGCTGGCCGGCCTCAGATCCATGTCCATCCTCTCCAACACCAGCCTCGCGCGGGGATCGACGTGCTCCACTCGAGACCAGTCGTCGGAGTGTATGGGGTGCTCCGTGGGCAAGATTAGCCGAGGGTGGATGCGCCCAACATCTACCAAGACCCACTTGCTCCTGAAGCCCTCAATCCTCTTCCCGGGGTTCGAAATGGCGATGGAGCTACCGTACACGACGAAGCTCGCACACGCAGAGAAGGAACCGTGAGAGGTCCGGAGGGAGAAATAGTGGCGCAGCAGGGCCACTGAGGGCTGCACCCCGACGTGAGCCTCACAATAGTAGGCGAAGATCGCCAGGAGGAGAACAGAGTTGGGGTGGAGATGCAGAGCTTGTAGCTTGTAATGGCGGAGGACAGAGAAGAAGAACTCGGAAAAGGGAGGCATCGGACCGGCAACAATGGCACTTACAAAGAGCGGATAGAAGGTTATCCCTTGGCCCTCGGGGAGGCGGAGCCGACCTCAACACCTTCGCCCCATCGATGCCTCTGTTGCCGCCATCCGGGCGCACCGGGCAAGGCTCGCCTCCGACACGTTCGGCGAGTCCAGGCAGGCGCTGCATCAAGCTCCGGCCGGGTTCCGCGAGGCGCCATGCCTTGCTAGGGCGTCAAATCGAAGTGGATCTCAAGATTTCGGAGGCAGGAAGCGAGGCGCAAGAAAGGGATCTGAAAGCAAGAACCAGAGAAAGCAAGGGAAGCAAAGCCTAGGCAGATGCCGCTCCTTTATCAACTCGCGGTTGCTGAGGTGCCCACGTCCAATCAACCGCCACGCGGCGCCTAAGGTCAAGAAGTTGTTAGGACCAAGCAGCCAGACTTGCCCTTCGCCTCTCTGCTCGGCCAAGTCTGGGCGCGCCTTGGGCCCGGGGGCTACTGTCGGCGTTCTGGGAACGGGGGTCCCCAGACTTGTGTCACGCCCAATATGCGACCCTATCCAAAAGGAACTCGACGGTCCCACCAAGGATAGACCCGCATATTGAAACGCTTTTGCAAGGTGGGTATCATTACATCAACATTACATTATAGATGGGGATACATACATAAGGCATACAATGCCACACGAATACAACATCATCATACAAGAGATCAACATCCGCCTATGGATGAAACATAAACAGAAACTCAAACAATAACCACCCTGCTAGCCCAGGCTGCCGACCTGGAACCTATCCCCTGATCGAAGAAGAAACAGAAGGAGAACTCCAAAACAAGCAAACATCACTCTCGCGTCATGATCATCGCATAACCTGTACCTGCAACTGTTGTTGTAGTAATCTATGAGCCACGAGGACTCAAAGAATCCCATTACCATGGGTATCAAGACTAGCAAAGCTTAATGGGAAAGGAAGGGGTAAAGTGGTGAGGTTGCAGCAGCGACTAAGCATATATGGTGGCTAACATACGCAAATGAGAGCGAGAAGAGAAACAAAGGAACGATCGTCAACTAGTAATGATCAAGAAGTGATCCTGAACTCCTACTTACGCCGACATAACCCGAAACCGTGTTCTCCTCTCGATCAACCCCAAAAGAGACACTCACGGTTATGCACACGGTTGGTGTATTTTAGAAGAGTTTTACTTCAAGTTTACTACAACCGGATATTAACAAATTCCCATCTCGCCACATAACCGCATGGCACGGCTTTCGAAAGTTCAAACCCTGCAGGGTGTCCCAACTTAGCCCATGATAAGCTCTCGCGATCAATGAAGGATATTCCTTCTCCACAGGAAGACCCGATCGATCTCGGACTCCGGCTACAAGACATTTCGACAAGAATAAAACAAGACCAGCAAAGCCGCCGAATGTGCCGACAAATCCTGATAGGAGCTGCACATATCTCATTCTCGTGGCACACCGGATGAGCAAGACGACGGGTTGGCATAGACCACAGTTGCCCAGGCGCCAGACATCGCTGTTTGGACCAAAGACTTGGAGAAGCACCGGCCCGGGGTAAAATAAAGATGACCCTCGAGAGCGCGACTCCCAAGGGAAGAAAGGCTAGGTGAGGCAAATGTAAAACCAAGGTTGGGCCTTGCTGGAGGAGTTTTATTCAAAGCGAACTGTCAAGGGGGTCCCATAAATCACCCAACCGCGTTAGGGACGCAAAATCTGGGAACATAATACCGATATGACGGAAACTAGGGCGGAAAGAGTGGAACAAAACACCAGGCATAAGGCCGAGCCTTCCACCCTTTACCAAGTATATAGATGCATTAATAATATAAGAGATATTGTGATATCCCAACAAAAACATAATCCAACATGGAGCAATCTTCATCTTCACTCGCAACTAGCAACGCTATAAGAGGGGCTGAGCAAAAGCGGTAACATAGCCAAACAACGGTTTGCTAGGAAGGGTGACAAAGGTTAAAGGTTCATGGCAATTTGGGAGGCTTGAAAAGCAAGTGATAGGTAACGCAGCATAGCGATAGAACGAAGCAACTAGCATAGCAATGCTAGTAACGAGATCCAAGGTGATGGTCATCTTGCCTGAAATCCCGCTAGGAAGAAGAACGAGTCCATGAAGAAGACGAACGGAAGTAGTCGAAAGAATCCTCACAATCGCAACATTACCGGAATTAAGAAGCAACACCGGAAAGGAACAAACAACATGGTAAACAACCATCACATAATCATGGCATGTTGCACAACTAAGTATGATGCATGTCCGGTTTAATGAGGCATGGCATGGCAAAGTGCAACAAACAATACTACAAATTAAGTGGAGCTCAATATGCAACGAGTTGCATATTGGAAGTGCGTTATATCGACTAGACGGGGGGTGAATAGGCGATTTTTATGAATTCTTCACTGAGGAATTTGCCGGTGAGGAAATTCCTTAGCGAAGAACTACTTGCAGCGGAATAAGTACTCAGAAGTAAGCATAACAGAATACACGCATGGTCATCATGATGAAATGAAGACTAGCTCAGAGTACAGAAAGCGTAATCACAGGATAACACAAGATGAAGACAAACAGATCAAGAAATTGAACCGAGGAAATTGGGAAAGTCTTCACCAAAGTCTTCAAACACGAGATATGAACAAACACTCAACACGAGAATGAGGAAATGAAAGGGTTGAGGAAATAGAACCGATTAGGTTGGTGAAGACAATGATTTGGTAGACCAGTTCCAACCATCGCCTCGGTTGTACGTCTGGTTGGAGCGGGTGAGTATTTAAACTCGAGGACACAGTCCGGACACCCAGTCGCCGAAAGCACGCAGCTCAGACACCAAGTCCTCACCGTATTCTCCTTGAACTAAGGTCACACAGACCTCGTCCAATCACTCGTGGTAAGTCTTCAGCGACTTCCAAACCTTCACAGACTTGGTCACTCGGCGATCCACAATTCCTCTTGGATGCTCTAGACCATGACGCCTAACCGTCTGGAAGAAGCACAGTCTTCAAAGGTAACAAGCGTCGGATCCACGCAGGATCAATTTCTTGATGATGCTCAATCACTTTGGGTTTGTAGGGTTTGGTTTTTGGGTTTTTCCTCACTCGATGATTTTCGCTCAAAGTCCTCGGAGGATGGGTTGCTCTCAAATGACAGGTGTCAAGTTTCTCTCGGAGCAGCCAACCAGCTAGTGGTTGTAGGGGCGGCTATTTATAGCCTAGGGAGCAGCCCGACATGATAAGACATAAATGCCCTTCAATGATATGACCGTTAGGTGGATAAGATATTTTGGGACAGTGGCCAAGAAGACAAAGAACGGGTCGGAAATTTGAATCTCAAATTCCTCGGGGCTATCATGTTCCTCATCGTAGGCAATCCGCACTAGCGAATTCCTAACTCCTCGGTCGAACAAAATCCTCGGTGACTAGAAGAACTTCGTCTCACATCAAGAAATTGACTGAATCAGTATGAGATTTCCAAAGGCTTCACTCAAAGGGATTGGTAGGTGTAGGATTTTGAGTTGAGCATCACATGGAATTTTTCCTTAGTATTTCCTCGACCCCCTTTAACAAAGACGGTGTTTCCTATGACTCAAGAAAGAGAAAACGAAACTATGAAAACAAAAGTCTTCACGCTTCATGTTCCTCGAATGAATACCAAGTCTTCAAGGTCACACCAATTTCTTCACTTTCAAAGTCTTCAGAAAGTCTTCAGAATATCAAAGTCTTCAGTCGAAGAACTTCATTTTTAGGGGTCGACTTTCTCTGTAAATATCAAACTCCTCATAGACTTATAGACCTGTTGTACACTCACAAACGCATTAGTTCCTTAACCTATAAGTCTTCAATACACCAAAATCACTAAGGGGCACTAGATGCACTTACAATCTCCCCCTTTTTGGTGATTGATGACAATATAGGTTAAGTTTTCAACGGGGATAAACATATGAAGTGTAAATACTGATAATGAGGAATTTGATTGTAAGATATAGAAGAACTCCCCCTGAAGATGTGCATAGTGAGGAATTTGCTTTTGAGGCAATGCATATTTGAAGAGTTGAATCATGGAGATCTCCCCTATATCTTGTAATTCATACACGATTTGACATATAATATGAAGAATTTGAAATGCATGATGAAATATGGTGCTTGATGTAATTCAGCATACGTGCGATAACATTAATGAGGAACAAGCATGCAAAATAACACATCAAGAGTATCAGAGCTCAAATAGATTTGCTATGAATATTTTCAAGGAGCTCAAGAGAATCAGAGCATAGTGCAAGAGCATAATGCATCAAAAGTATCAAAGCACCATCGGGTTTAAGATTACAACTCGATCCAATAAAAGTTTCGTAAGAACGAGAGTTGTAACTTAACAAAAATAAATTATCAGATATAGGCAATAAACTAGACCCGCTTGAAGACTAACTCAAATTTCTCCCCTTTGTCATCGAATGACCAAAAGGATCGGCGAGGACTAACGCTCTGAAGAATTTCAAGTTGAAGAAGGAGCGCCCAAAGGTTGTTGGGGGTCGGTTGTTGAAGTAGGACCCTGCCGTGGTGTCGCCCAAGTCTTCATTTTCATCGATTGTCGCGCGATGAAGAATAGGAGCTGGCCACCAAGGAAGGAACTTTGACCTTCTTGTATTTCTTCTGAGGAGGTGCAGACCACCAAATTCTTCCTTGAGTCCCATTGACGCCGGGCTTCTTCTCAAGACCGTAGACATGTGAAAGAACAGCCCAGGTGCGTTTGAAGGTTTCATGGAGGTAGTAGTGGTTTTTCTTCACCGCATTGTGTGTTGAGGTCATGTTGTGAAGAAATGAACCAAACTGACGCTTGACCCATTTATGATTACGATCAACCTTCTGATGAAGACCGAGGAGTAACTCATGATCGATCATCACCACAGGTGCGAGCTTGAGGACTTTGCTTGACCGAGGTATTTGCGGCAGAGTCATGTGTGGCGAGTCATCATTGGTGGAGTAGGATGTCGCTTTAAACCTGTCCATCCAATGGACGAATGCCTTCATCGATCACAGCAGTAGCCTTGCCCTTGTCATCACCGAGGTAAATGTCCGCTTGAGGACTTCAATCGGGGCAAGTAGGTGCAGTGGTTCGTAGTATCAACCTTGTAATTGAGTGAAGACCTTGTCCTGATGAATCTCATTATCCAAGGCGCATAAGGCTTCAACTCAAATGGTGACATAGCAATGTTTGCCAGAGTCCTCATGAAGAAATCATGGAAGTTGACGGGAACGCCATGGATGATGTTGAAAAGCATATTATTCATGATGCCAACGACTTCTTCATCATTCGAGTCGTGGCCTTTGATAGGACTCATTGTCTTCATCAGAATCCGATAGACAGTCCGAGGCACATACAATAATTCCTTGACGAGGAATTTGGTTCTTGGGGCCTGCCTTGGCTTCAAAGGCTTCATCAAGACTTGCATATAGTGATTTGAAAGTTCGGTTCGTTGTAGACACAACATGCACCATCAAGTGGAGGATCGAGTGGTAGAGCACGAAGCAATTCGATTCTTTGGTGCCTTGTAGTGAGTATTTTCAGACATCCAGTCTAATACCCATGAGTTCACGTCTTCAACGTCTCCGGTGATGTGTAGCGTTGCATAAAATTGAAGAATTAGTTCTTCATTCCGATCCACAGATATCGGTCAGAAATTGTAAGTCCTGCGTCGTGAAGAACACCGAGGATCGGCTCAAAGCTGGCGGCGACTCCATGTCCACATGAGGAATATGAGCATGATCGAAGACTTTATCTTTGTTGAAGAGCACCGAGGAATAGAAGTAGGCTTGGTGGCAGTCCGTAAACGCCTCTTCCTAATGCGAGCGTAATCATATGGATTATAGTCGTTGAAGAATACGTGGTCGGCAAAGAAATCATCAGCCTTGAACTTTTGTTTGCTTGAGAACGGATTCTTTTGCTTGGGCGAGAGGGTGTCGATTGAGTTGCATCACCACCTCGTGAATCGCAAGTTCGTGTTCTTCAGGCTGAGGAATTTCTTGTTCCTCAATAGGTGCAGTCTGAGGATCAGCAGCAGGTTCATCAGCACAAGTGGCTGGAATTTCTTCATGCACAGAGCAAGTGGGTTGAGTTTCTTCAGAGTCCATTTGAACTGTTGGTGCAGGGGACTGAGGAATCTGTTGGAGCAGGGTGAAGAGAGGAGTATTGGGATGCCGACTTTCCCAAAAGTCATCATTCATCACAGTGTGGTGCACCCAATATCCACATCTTCATCTTCACTTTCCTCAACACCAGCCTCTTCACCGTGAACCGAGGCATAGGTGAGGAAATGACTGGGGTTGAAGGGATTGCGTCCACTTCAATTTCTTCATCAATCTGCTTTCGACGGGCAAAGCAGAATGATGTTCTTCATCGATCCGATTGGGATCATAGTCTTATCCAAAAGGAACAAGGTCCTTTGATGGCATGGAGGAAATCGAACAGCATCAATTGGATTTTCGAATGAGCTGGTCATTGGCTTCATTTTCTTCGCAGTCAAGAATTTGACACACCGATGCCTCCCTTTTCTTCACCGCAGCTCGCTCTGCAGCCTTGGTTTTCTTCACCTCGCAGGCGATGGAATAATTGGAGTTGGTGTTGGCGCAGAGGAGCCGAGGAATCTGGTTGAATTTCTTCAGCGCAATCGGATGCAGCTTACTGTGCCTTGTTCGATTTCTTCAGCGCACCACTAGTGGATGCCCGCAATTTCTTCACGGGCCGGAATGGGATCAACAACCTCGAACTAGCATTTTCATCAGCAGCCTGAACGCTATCGCCGGTCGGCATGTTCTTCATCACGAAATGAGGCTTCAAATGAGGAATTTCATGTTGCGTTGGGGCAGCAACATTTGTGAATTTCTTCGTCAAAGTTGATTTAATCGACCTTGGCTCCTTGCCAATCAGCATAATAGGAATCGTAGTTTTTGGCCGAGGTCTTGAATTTCAGTCTGGACCTTGAGAAGTTCCTCGTGTGTCATTTTGACAACGTTTTCTTCGTGAACTTCTCCTTCGTATTGAGCCTTCTTGATCTCTCTTGCCTTTTCAAACTTCCATTTCTCTTCAACGATGAAATGGGTCAACATATGACTTTGTCCAGGGTCGATGAAAGTCGTGCATAGGGGTATTGGGATCCTTGTGCCAGAGATCAATATAATCGAGGACTTTCTTCGGATCCAACAGCAGTGGCACAAATGTACCTTTGGCTCTAGCGGCCCTTTCTTGGCGATCTCTGATGATTTCCGCAAGTTCATCATCAGAAGCTTCATCATCAGAAGGCACATGGGATGCAACTTGTTTCTTTGGACTTGGCCGAGGACCTCGCCCACCGTTGCTTTGGTCTTCAAAGAAGTCGGGCCAGATGATGAAATTGGTGCTGCTGAGGAATTTGCTGAAACTCCAGAGGCAATCGAGAAACCAGCAGTCCTTTGACATGTAGCCAGATGCACAGGAACTGAGGATTTTGACGGAGCTGTTGAGGACTTTGGTGGAGCTGTAGCAGTGTGAGGAATTTTCCTTGAGGGCGCTGATGGTGAAGCACTTGGCTTATGAGCAGGCTTCTTTGGCATGGATTTCCTCGGTTTGACCGAGGCCTCGATGCGTGATAGCAATGGCGTAATCCTCATTGAATTTCTTCACCGCCTCCTTGGCTTGTCTTGCCAATTTAGCTTGGCGCTTAGCCCATTCATCGTGAAAGTCCTCACCACGCTTGATGCTTGTGGGATCAGCTACTTGGCCAAAGTGCCAATGGGGCTCTTGGGCATGGAGGATTGAGAGCGAATTTCTTCATGTACTTTGGAGTCACATATCTGTATTCCTCCATTCCCTTGCCCATCTCCGCTCAATCTTCCGAATACGCACCTTGCGCTGATTTTTGTTTTCTTCATCGGTGTGCAATAGTCAAGATAAATTTCCTCGTGGATCTCAAACGTAGTCATAACCTCGTGTTTCTTTCCTCCTTTCTCGTTGCTTCTTACCGTCTCGCCATATTCTTCGCTTGAGGAATTTGAACAATTGAGTTTTCTCAAGAAGTATGCAGTTTTTCTTCGAGGAATGTTGCAAATGAGTTAAGTTGATGAGAACCTAGTGATTCAAAGAAAGACATGTGTACCTGTAAAATGTAGTATAGTTGCGAGGAATTTGGAGAGGTCATATGCTCTCGTAAGGTTTTTCAAAAAGAACAAGTTTTGAGGATTTTGACCAGATGAGCCTTGAAGAATTTCACTAAGCGTTCTTTGTCTTAGGTTCCAGAGTTGTACAGATCGAGGATCCACACAATTGAGGAACCTTGAAGAAACTCATTGCTTAGCGAAACGAATAAAGAGCATATTTTGTTTGAGGTGTTCATATGTGTGAAGATTTGAAGAATAAACACCTTTGAAGATTTTCAGGAAGGTTTGAGAATCAAAGCGAGTAATAAAAGTAACTTTTAATTACCCAAGTGAAGAACACGCCGAACTAAGAAGAACAGTTGGGAAGTTCGTCAGTTCAGATCTTCCACACCCTAACTTGGCGGAGGAAGACAAGCGATTCTACGGGCGGAGGAGTGAGGATTTCATGATCGGGCGCGAAAGTACGACGGCGACGAGGTCGAGGCAGTGAAGCTCTTCCTCACTGGCGACGGTGGAGTAGCGGCCGCGCTAGGGTTTGAGGAGCTCGAGCGGGAGAGAGAGGTCGAGCGGAGTAAAAGAAGTGAGGATGGAGAGAGGGGTATTTATAGAGGCAGTGAAAACTGTTCGCCCGAAGATTTAGGACGAACGTGCCCCTGACCATTCTCCTTCTCACGACATGTGTCACCCACGTACTGTGTAGTGGAGATCGTGTACGATCGTGTGTGAGTAAAATAATGCATCGTGGGATGCGGAACGTTTTGAGCGGCAAAACCGAAAGTTTGGATAAGATCAGTTTTAAAGTTCCGTTCGCAATTTCTTCAAATTTATCAAGGACACAAAGTGAAGATTTTGAACGAGTTTCAAATAGAACGCACATGAAGAATTTGTGAATAGATTGGTTTGAGTATAGCATAGAGGGGGAAGGGTCCGATCACATTCACTTAGCAGAAAAAGCGACTTGAAGAAATAGCCATAAGTGAATGCTGTAGAGGACATAAACCCATATATATATATTGCCAATGAAGAAAAAACGACGGAAATAGTGAAGATTTTGCAAAGTTGAAGAATTTGAGAAATTGAAGAATTTCAAAAACTGAGGAAAACTCAAATTTGAAGATTTTCAACTTTGGTGGTGGCGTGACCCAATCAGATAAGAATGATGATTTCAGACACCGCGTACAATTGTCGTAGGGTTCTGAGAATCAAATTCTTCATTAATTTCTTCACATTTAGAGTGTTATTCTTCATTGATTGAAGAAAAACGTTTCTTCATGTGTTGCACATCTAAGTCATGAATTTTGCATAAGTGTTAGGATGTGTGTCTTTTTCAAAGAACATTCGAAGATTCTAAGATATTTAGCTCACATCGCAACTTGCTAAATCTCTTCTCATCCAAGGGCTTATTGAATATATCGGCTAGCTGTTCTTTCTTCGCCTTCACGTGCTCGATGGAGATGTCGCCTTCAACACATGATCACGAAGAAAATGATGACGAATTTGAATGTGCTTTCTCTTGAAAGTGCTGAACTGGGTTGTGAGCAATCTTGATGGCACTCTCATTGTCACGATGAGAGGCACATTCTTCACGTTGATGCCGTAGTCCTTGAGAGTTTGCTTCATCCGCGCAGCAATTGAGCACAACAAGAGCCAGAAGCAATGTATTCAGCTTCCGCATGATGAGACGGGATACGCAGTTCGCTTTCTTCGAGGACCAATGCACCAAAGATCGTCCGAGGAAATGACAAGTACCAGATGTTGACTTATGCGGTCCACGCGATCACCAAAGCATAGTCGTAGTCGTAATATCCAATGAGATCAAAAGTAGAGCCCTTGGGGTACCATAATCCTAGTGTTGGTGTGTGAGCTAGATATCGAAGAATATGCTTCACGCCTTATGGTGTGATTCCTTCTGTAGCTTGGAATCGGGCACACATGCAAACACTAAGCATTATATCTGGCCTAGATGCACATAAGTACAATAAAGAACCAATCATGGAACGGTATACCTTGTGATCAAGTCAATACCATTTTCATCGATTGCATAGATGGCCATTTGTGGGCATAGGAATTTTGACGCCTTTGCAGCCTTGCATGCGAATTTCTTCAGGACATCTTTGAGGTATTTCTCCGAGATATGAATATGCCATTGTGTTGTTGACTTAATTTGAAGACCTAAGAAGAATTTCAACTCTCCCATCATAGACATTTGATATTCTTCACTCATCATATAGGCAAATTCATCACTATAGCGTTGGTCAGTACAGCCAAAGATAATATCATCAACATATATTTGGCACACAAACAGTTCACCATCATAAGATTTAGTAAAGAGAGTAGGGTCGAGTGAACCGGGTGTGAAGCCATTCTTGATGAAGAATTCCTTCAATGTATCATACCACGCCCGAGGGGCTTGCTTGAGGCCATAGAGGGCCTTATTGAGTCTGAAGACTTTGTCAGGATTCTTTGGATCTTCAAAACCCGGGGTTGAGCAACATATACTTCTTCCTCAAGCTTACCATTGAGGAATGCACTTTTCACATCCATTTGATATAAAGTGATATTGTGATGGTTAGCATAGGCGTAGTAATATCTTGAATAGACTCAAGTCTAGCAACAGTGCAAAAGTTTCATCGAAATCAATTCCTTCAACCTGTGTGTAGCCTTGAGCTACTAGTCGTGCCTTATTCCTCACCACAAGACCATTTTCATCTTGCTTGTTGCGGTAGATCCACTTTGTGCCAATGATATTATGCTTGTGAGGATCTGGACATTTGACCAGTTCCCAGACATGGTTGAGCTCGAACTAATGTAATTCTTCTTGCATAGCCTGCATCCACTCCGGCTCCAGAAATGCTTCATCTACCTTAGTGGGCTCTGTAATAGAGACAAAAGCATAGTGCCCACAAAAGTTAGATAGATGTGAAGCTTTTGAGTGTGTGAGAGGACCTGGCGCTTTAATGTCATCGATGATCTTCTCCACTTGCACTTCTTTTGCAACGCGAGGATGAGCTGGTTGTCGTCGAGGAATTTGATCATTTTCCTCAAGACCATTGTCTTCAAAGATTATCTTCAGTGCATCAGCTCGACGTTCTTCGCGGACAGGAATGAATTCTTCAGCAGTTTCTTCAGTAGGAATGACATCCTCAGTTGCCTTGAACTTGATAGAATCCTCAGGTGCTGGTTCATCTAACACAGAAGGTAGGTGCTCTCTTTGCGAGCCATTAGTTTCATCGAACCGCACATCTACAGTGTCAAAATTTTTGTGAAGAGCGATGTTGAAGACTCTGTAGGTGTGCGAGTCCTTTCCGTAACCAAGCATAAAACCTTCATGTGCTTTCTTGCAAATTTAGAATTGTGATGAGGATCTCTAATCCAGCATTTTGCAATCAAGACTTTGAAGTAACTTACATTGGGTTTCTTGTCGTTGAGGAGTTCATAGGCAGTCTTTTGAAGAATTTGTGAAGATATACTCTGTTGATGATGTGGCACGCAGTATCAATTGCATCAATCCAAAAACGACTAGGCGTTTTGTATTCATCAAGCATAGTGCGAGCCATCTCAACAAGAGTTCTGTTCTTGTGCTCCACGACGCCATTCTGTTGAGGAGTATAAGGAGCAGATAACTCATGAGTAATACCAAGTTCATCAAGATAGGCATCAAGACCGGAATTCTTGAACTCAGTTCCATTGTCACTCCTGATGTGTTTGATCTTCACACCAAAGTTAGTTGAAGCCCTCGAGGAAAATCGTTTGAAGACTTCCGCACTTGATTTTTGTAAGTAACAATGTGTACCCATGTGTAACGAGAGTAATCATCAACAATAACAAAGCCATATAGAGATGCATCATTAACGATACCGAGTAATGATTGGGACCAAAGAGGTCCATGTGAAGCAATTCAAGGGACGAGTAGTGGTCATGATAGTCTTTCGGATGCTTGGCCTTGGTCATTTTTCCAGCTTCATAGGCTCCAAGATAAGTGATCCTTGAGGAATTTGACATTCTCAATGCCAATGACATGCTTCTTCTTTGCAAGCGTGTGCAAATTCCTCATGCCTGCGTGACCAAGTCGCCGATGCCATAACCAGCCTTCTGAAGCTTTTGCAAGTAAACACACGGCTGGTTGTGGTCCTCAGAGAGAAGTCAACAATATACAAGTCTCCTCTCCTAAAGCCTTCAAGACTTTGGAATTGTCAGCTTCCATAATCACAACACAACGATACTTGCCAAAGATAACAACCATATCAAGATCACAAAGCATTGAGATCGACATGAGGTTGTATCCTAAGGACTCAACAAGCATGACTTTGTCCATGTGTATGTCCTTAGAGATCGCAACCTTACCAAGACCCAATAGCTGACTTTTGCCTTTGTCAAAGAAAGATGATATGCTTCAGATGTGACGGTGATAAGGGAGCATCCATCAATAGATTCTTGTCACCAAATCATGTGATTTGTACATCCACTATCGAGAACCCACTCGGTGGCTTTGGGTTGATCATCCTGCAGATGAATTAGTACAACTTACGATCTCATATACTTCATCGGTGAAGAATATGATATCAAGTTCATCGATGAATTTCATCACCAAGGTTAACAGATAAGCAGATGAGGACGTGTGAAATGAAAGTTCATTTCATCATGATTAGCCTCAAGGCCCTTTGAGGCAATTTTGTCGTGTCCCCAAAGAAATTCTTCAGACGTTAAGGCACATCTGGAGACCTGACCCTGCAGAAGAGATTAGTTCTTTTCTTCACCACCCACATCTCAAGGGGTGGCAAAGAGTTCATCACTCTGAAAGCACCATATGAGAATGGTGGCATAGAGGCCAATCCATTTCGTTTCACATAAGAGGGGTTAGGGTAAGCATATGAATAAGCAGAGAAATTCTTCGAGGACTTATGAACATATTGGTTTGAAGAATAATGCACATATTCATAGCCCTTAGCTCTACCCTCATGAAACAGAGTTGTTAGCACGATGATAATCATATGAGGACTTTGATCCTTTTGAGGAAGTTGATCCACGTGAGGACTTTGGTCCGTATGAGGACTTGGATCCATATGAAGAATTTGGTCCATATGAAGAATTTGATCTGGGGTTCCTATTCTTCACAGGTGATGTCATGAGGACATTCACCTGAAGACTTTCAAGGCACTTCTTGGGAACCCAGATTTTCTTCATAGGGGAACCGTTCTCGCAGCTTAGTGCCAACATATCTAGCAAATACTTCACCATTCTGATTTTTTGAACAGTTTATAGTTGGAGTCAAATGACTCATCAAGAATGAGGAGATTCGCATGTAAAGCTAGATAAGTTAGATGGATCAATCGAGGTCCCTTTGCAAAGAACTCCATGAGGTTTTGGGATACCGCCGGGCTTCCAATATGTTCCATCAAGATTGAGTTTCCTCTCAAAGGCAATACCCTCTTTCCTAGGGTTCCTGTTGAGGATCTGCTTTTAAGCACATCACAAAGAGTCTGATGCCCTTTGAGGCTTTTTGTACATGCCTATCATGTACAATTCCTTCAGCCCGTGCATCGTCAATTGATACTAGCAATGTCCTCGAGATGAGGAATTAGTGATAGCAAGAGGCAGGTGAAGAATTTGTAGCAATTGAAGCATTTGAACATTCGGTGAAGAATTAGCAGATTCACGCTCAATGCACTTTAAGCATGGAGGAACAAATTCTTCCCGAGAAGCGCTGATTTGTTGAGCGAGTAGTGAATCGCGCCCCATCGAAGATCTTCATAACTCACTCTTAGCTTCTCAAGGTCTTGCTTTCTTTGAAGAAATTCATAAGAAAGTTTCTCATGATCGATAAGAGAGTGTTATGATGACCTTGAAGGCTGTCAAACCTAGACTCAAGTCTCTCAAGATTTTCGGTCGAGGGCTTTAGTGCGATCCATTTCTTCACCTAACATATCCTCACTGTTATATTGCTTGTTTTGATCCTTTTCCAAAGCCCTTTGTTTTTTACAGCAATTTTAGCAAGTTTTGAGTAACTGGGCTTTAGATCTTCATCAGATTCATTTTCACTAGATTCAGAGGAGGTATATTTGAGTACCTTGGCACCCTTTGCCATGAAGCAATAGGTGGGAGCGTAGTCATCACTATCTTCATCAGCATTGTTGGTGAGGTCATTTTCTTCAGAGTTGAAGATGGACTTGCTGACGAAAGCAGTAGCGAGAGCTAGACTCGCCATACCAGACTCAGATTCTTCTGATGCCTCCTCTTCCTCATGTTCCTCAGATTCAGCTTCAGAGTCCATTTCCTTGCCAATGAATGCCCGAGCCTTTTTGGAGCTGCTCTTCTTGTGAGAAGAAGGCTTTGAGGATTTTGATGATGAAGATTTTGATGATTTCTTCTTCTTCTTAACGCCATCGAATCAGTAATCCTTGTGTTTCTTCTTCTTTAATTCCTTTTCCCACCGAGGACAATCTTGGATGTAGTGACCAGGTTTCTTGCATTTGTGACAAAGTCTTCTCTTATAGTCAATGGATGAGGAATCATCGCTCCTTGAGGATTTTCCAAATCGACCACGCCTTGAGAACTTCTGAATTTCTTCACGAGCAAAGGCTAGCTCCTGGCCTAATTCTTCAGATCTCCAAGGCTACTACCGTAGTCTTCACTCTAAGATTCGCATACGCCTTGGCCTTCGTGGCACGAGTTTTTCCATAGCTAGAACCATAGAGATCTCTCTTTTTAGCAAGTCGAACTCATGAGTATTTAGCCTCTCGAGGATATTAGCTGGATCAAGTGACTTGTAGTCGGACGCTCTTGTATCATTAGTGCCGTGAGTATCAAATGAGGAATCAGCGATCTCAATAATTTCTTCACCACCTCATGGTCGGTGATGTCAGTGGCGCCAAGTGCTTGAAGCTCATTTGAGATGTCAGTGAGGCGATCGAAGGTTTGTTGAACATTTTCATTGTCGAGTCTTTTGAAGCGGTTGAAGAGATTCCGAAGAACATCAACTCGGGAGTCACGCTGAGTTGAGACTCCTTCATTCACTTTGGACAGCCTATCCCAGATAAGCTTATCAGATTCCAAAGCACTCACTCTTCCATACAGTCCTTTGCTCAGATGGCCACATATGATATTCTTCGCTTGAGAATCGAGTTGCTTGAATCTCTTCCCATCGCTAAAGATTCGGAGAAGGTGTGACTGAGGGAACACCATTTTCCACAACATACCAGAGATCGTTGTCAATTGCTTCAAGATGCATTCACATCTTGTTCTTCCAGTAGGGGTAGTCCGTCCCATCAAAGGTAGGACACCATGCTGAGACCTTGATCATACCTGCGGTCGACATAACTAAAACTCCGTGGTTAAACTAAAATCACACGTAACAAGGGAGTACCTTGCTCTGATACCAATTGAAAGTGCGTTATATCGACTAGAGGGGGGGGTGAATAGGCGATTTTTATGAATTCTTCACTGAGGAATTTGCCGGTGAGGAAATTCCTTAGCGAAGAACTACTTGCAGCGGAATAAGTACTCAGAAGTAAGCATAACAGAATACACGCATGGTCATCATGATGAAATGAAGACTAGCTCAGAGTACAGAAAGCGTAATCACAGGATAACTCAAGATGAAGACAAACAGACTGAAGAAATTGAACTGAGGAAATTGGGAAAGTCTTCAGTCAAAGTCTTCAAACACAGATATGAACAAACACTCAACACAGTAATGAGGAAATGAAAGGGTTGAGGAAATAGAACCAATTAGGTTGGTGAAGACAATGATTTGGTAGACCAGTTCCAACCACTGTCTCAGCTTGTACGTCTGTTGGAGCGGCCGAGTATTTAAACTCGAGGACACACAGTCCGGACACCCAGGCCGAGCACGCAGCTCAGACACCAAGTCCTCACCGTATTCTCCTTGAACTAAGGTCACACAGACCTCGTCCAATCACTCGTGGTAAGTCTTCAGCGACTTCCAAACCTTCACAGACTTGGTCACTCGGCGATCCACAATTCCTCTTGGATGCTCTAGACCATGACGCCTAACCGTCTGGAAGAAGCACGATCTTCAAAGGTAACAAGCGTCGGATCCACGCATGATCAATTTCTTCAAGGATGCTCAATCACTTTGGGTTTGTAGGGTTTGGTTTTTGGGGTTTTTCCTTACTCGATGATTTTCGCTCAAAGTCCTCGGAGGATGGGTTGCTCTCAAATGACAAGTGTCAAGTTTCTCTCGGAGCAGCCAACCAGCTAGTGGTTGAAGGGGCGGCTATTTATAGCCTAGGGAGCAGCCCAACATGATAAGACATAAATGCCCTTCAATGATATGACCGTTAGGTGGATAAGATATTTTGGGACAGCCGCACGCGAAGACAAAGAACGGTCGGAAATTTGAATCTCAAATTCCTCGTGGCTATCATGTTCCTCATCGTAGGCAATCCACACTAGCGAATTCCTAACTCCTCGCCGTAACAAATTCCTCAAAGGACTGTAAGAACTTCGCCTCTCATCACTAAAGAAATTGACCGAATCGTATGAGATTTCCAAAGGCTTCACTCGAAGGGATTGGTAGGTGTAGGATTTTGATTTGAGCATCACATGAAATTTTTCCTTAGTATTTCCTCGACCCCCTTTAACAGTACGGTGTTTCCTATGACTCAAGAAAGAGAAAGTCTTCACGCTTCATGTTCCTCGAATGAATACCAAGTCTTCAAGGTCACACCAATTTCTTCACTTTCAAAGTCTTCAGAAAGTCTTCAGAATATCAAAGTCTTCAGTCGAAGAACTTCATTTTTAGGGGTCGACTTTCTCTCAGAATATCAAACTCCTCATAGACTTATAGACCTGTGTACACTCACAAACACATTAGTTCCTTAACCTATAAGTCTTCAATACACCAAAATCACTAAGGGGCACTAGATGCACTTACACATATTGACAAAACACCACATCAAATATTTAGTTCTCTCTCGTTTATGTACCCAACAATATTAAAAGTTGTTAAACATGGCAAGAGGTGAGGCCTAAGTAAACTAACTATTTAGGCAAGTTTAAATGAGGCCGGAATAACAAACAACTATTCCGGAAAATCCTCATATGCATATTTCAAATTTGGTACTGTTCTGTCCTAAAACATATTTTAATGTTGTTAAACAATAAAACAAAGTGCACCATGTTAATCTAGGCATTTTTCCACCCCATTTACGTATAAAGTTTATTTAAAACCGAGCTACGGTTAATTAGTTATGAAATAAAACATTTTAGCATGGCATTTGAGAAAATTTAATCAAACAACATTTTTAACATTCCAAACATGGATGAAAGTGGCATATTGTGAAAGTACATGAAAAACTGAGCAAGATGCATATATAACATGTTTCATTTGGATGCATGGATCTTTAGTTATTAACATAGCAAAACAGTGGCAGTAATGTAATTATGCATGTGCTTGCAACACAGTGCAGCGGCCCAGTAGGAGATTTGGCCTAGCGGCTGAGTGTGTGTGTGCAGAAAAATAAAAGGAAACAAAGCAAAAATTGGGGCTGCTGGGACTCGAACCACTGGGCTAGCTGATCTGCTAGTGCTAGAAGATGGTGGCAAATCTAAATATCCCCTACGCGCCAGAACGGATCTAGGAAAGAACAGCGAAGTTTCAGATACGAGGGCAGTTGCTCACAGCGGGAAAAACAGAGGCCAGTGGCCATGGCGATGCTGGCCCTCGGCTGGCTGGGTGAGCGGAAGGAGCTGGGCGCCCCTGGCCTTGCGGCCCTTGCGCACACGAAAGCGTGGGAAGCCCGGCTTGAGGGCGGTCGTGCTCCTGTTCAAAGAAACAGAGATGATTTCAGAGTAGAGGAAAAGAGAGAGGAAGCAGGGAAAGAAGAAAAGGGAAGGAAGAAGAGGGCACGCGAGGCGGGGCTCATCTGGTGGTCAACGACGATGGCGCAGGACAGCGTCGGGCACGGGGTTGGGGTCCAGCAGTGGTGCAGGTCCAAGGCGCGGGGCGGGGCATGGAGGAGCTCCTCTCCTCCGGATCGAACTGAAAGGAGAAGGCAGCGGGGCGCTGGTCTCTGACGAGGCCGGTCGAAGGCGGCGGCCTCAGGCAGGGGAGCTCGGGCTCCTGGAACGAGAGGGGCGTGGGAAATCTGGCGCCGTGGTGCTCTGCTCCCCGGCGAGCTCAGGCGGGGTCAAGGGGATCCATGGGCGCGTGGGGCTGCTGGAGAGGTGGAGTGGTGGATCGGTGGTGATTGGCTGATGGCTAAAATCGAGGAGAGGCGGTGGCAGCTGCGATCTGGTTGGGAGGGATCCTGATGGGGATTTGGTGAGTGGGTGGCGGCGGCTGATCCGAGGAGGGGGGAGGCTGTAGGTGGCGGCGGCTAGGGGGGACAAATGTCCTAGGATTTAGGGTTTGGTCTAGAAATGGATTAGGGGCTATATATATACGAAAGGGGATGATTTGGATCCTCCGATCACGATCGGGTGGTCCGGAATAAATGGGTAGGGAGTCCAAATAAGAAAACGGAGATGTTTTATAGATGTTTGGGGATGATCCGGATCCATCGGTAATGATGACAGACCGGTTCGGGTTCGGGTAAGTTTCGGACACGCACACGAGGGTGCTGCGAGCTGGCAAGAGAGGTTAGGTGGTCACGGTCAAGAGGGAAGCGAAAAACCCGAATGGCCTCGGAACGGTCAACGAAAGCAAGGGGGGACACGGTAACTACGAACGGGTGCAAGCTTTATGAAAACGTGCAGATGCAATGCGCATGATGCTATGAGATGAGATGCATGGCATGAACAAAATGCAAAACAAAAGACAAAACCCAACCACGAAGGAAATAAAATATCGCATCTCCAGAAAAGGCAAGAGTTGGAGTTGCAAATATGGAAAATTACATCCGGGGCGTTACAACACTCCACCACTACGAGAGGATCTCGTCCCGAGATCTAGGATGGCACCGGAGGGAAAAGGAAGAGGAAGATAAGCGGTAAATTAAGTTGCTTCTTCGACAAATGAGTGAAACCAAAGAACTTTGAGATGTTGAGCAAGATGAAAGAAAGAAAACAACGAAGATGAGCAAAGTTGAAAACACTCCGTTAGAAAAGAGGAACAAGGGATACGATGAGAACCAAGAGGTTTAGTGACAAGATAGATATTTAAACCACTCCGGTTAAAACAAGATAGGAAGGAATAAGAATGATATAATTTGGGCAGCACTCCGACTGAAGGAAGAAGGAAAACTTGATAAGATGAAAAGAACTTGAAGAGATGACACAACACTCCGGTTAAATGGATAAGCATGAAAAGAATATGATCTTGGCAAAACGAGATGATGGGTGAAAAGAGCGACATCACAATGCCTCCGGAAGAAAGAATAGAAGATAGATCATTGGAATAACAGAATGGAGAAGAATATGCCAACTTCTGCCGCAAATGAGCTTCGAAAGCACCCTTCCAAGAAGGTTATAACGGAGTTGTTGGAAAACCAACAACGAAAAGAATAAGCTTGTAGTGGGCTTATGGAAACATCTCAACACTTGAGGTGTAATTCTGCCACTAACGAAAAACAATTGTTTGTTTGAGATCAACAAAGAGATGAAAACTTCTCTCGCCGAGAGGATAGGAGAAAACTTGGATCACTAATAAACACCATAATTAGCAACATTCCTTAGGGAAGGCTTTAGGTGAAATCTTTACCAAGATAACTCCAACAAGGAGATCAATTGGTTTTAAAATACCACATTCTTGACAACATATGAATCACGAAACATGAATGGAAATTGTCAAGAATGATATAACACCGTCTCAAAAGATAAGATAGGAGAATTACACTTTGGAATGCAAGATGAAGAATGCTTGAATACCTCAAAACAAAACATGTGTTGGGCACCATGTTTATTTTAGAGTGTAGCTTGGCGGATCATAACTTCGAGAGAAACTTGAAGAACAATTGAAGAATGAAAAGAATCCTTGACGAACCACCATGTAGAGCCTCCATGAAGAACTCCGGTAATAAAAGGATGATAAAAAGAAAGAGAAGTTGAAAACACAGGGTGAAGCCTTGCGATGATTTAGAAGGAGCTTCGCAATGAGATAATGCCGAAAACTTGGAACTCCGGAAAAGAAAGGTGAATCAACTCGGACCGAGAATGTGACATGGTGAACAACTCTGGAAAGAAGAAACTAGATCACTTGGATGAAACAGTAATAAGAATTACGTTATGCGTATCCTTCACCAATTTAAATTGATGACAAGCAAAGGATTTGGCATACTACTTATTCTTCTTGAGGGATTGAAAAGAGATATAGCGCCAACTTGAAGAAGTTATTGATGGGACCACCGGTGGGATTGGAAACAACGAATGAATTGATATGATAACAAAGGAAGTGAAATCTTGAACGAACCAATCGTAAAAATTGAAAATGAAAGTAGCAAAGGCACAATTCGCCGGAAAGAGTTTGAAAACGAATGAAGATACTTGAAGGGATTTGGATACATGAGAATGAAGAGAACATGAACTGATTAGAGGATATTTGAACGATTCACCGGTAAGATTTGGAGAACGATAGCTACACGCTGAGAATGAAGAACTATGACATGATGGCCTTCGGAGGAAAAAAATGGGAACAACTCATGAAATGCTCCAGATGGGTAAAAAGAATTCTCACGATCGAAAACAATTATGAGAGGATGGCATCAAACTTGAACTACGCATCTTTGGAAGAACGGGTAAGGATTTAAGAGGAACTCTTCTTCGGTCTTCAAATGCTGAGAATGACGAGGAGAAACACCACCAAATTGTTGAGAAACTCCTAAGGATTAAAAGAGGAAAGGTTGAGCCAAAGATGAAAAGAATTTGAAAGCGACCTTGGAGAAGGCATGTGGATCGATGAAAATTCATTCTTACGTCAAACTTTGAAATGAATTTGAGAATAGTTCGTGAAAATTAGAAGAGTCGTGTAAGATCCTCGAAAAAGACACGTGGGTTAGGGCCCACTCGAAAGAAACATCGTTGAAGGATTTTAAAGAGAGGTTGCACGGTTGAGTTAAATGACTTGAATGAGATAATAATCTCCAAATAGCTTGAACAGATCTTGGAAGAAAAGACGAGCCTTCTGAGATATCTTCAGCACTCCAGGACAAATGAATAGCGAGAAGTGAATGATTAAGAGGTGCATCGGCATGAGAAATCATTAGAAGCGAGGAAAGGAATATGATGAATATCGAAAGTTGAATTGGATCCATTGGAGAAGAAACAACAATGAAGGATGATGAACTTGAAACTGTTGAGCATCTTTACGTGAAATCATCGGATAAGAACATTGAAAGAAAAGAATGAAGAGACTTCCCACAAATAAAAGGATACATGATTAAGAAATCTGAGTCCTTGAAGAAAAAGGGGTGGGAGGGCGGGAAAACAAAGACAACTTGGGACGGATGAAACGGATACCGTTGAGAAAACTTAGAATTGATCTCACAAATGTTGAAATGATCAGATCCACTTGAAGAGAAGCACACCGGTTGGAAAGAATTGACATCACAATCTCGATGATCAAAAGGATTAGTACTCCCATAGAAATATGAGAACACCGTTTAGGAAAGGTATGGATTCAACATTTGACATCGAAGCAACTCGAATACCACAAATAAAACAAAACAAAGGATTTGGCTTGCAGAATAAGCCGGAACAAATACATATGATAGAGATTTACCCAATCCCATATCATGCATCTGTCGGAAAAATATTCTAGGAGCTACTTGAATTCCCACCTATAAACTCCCGAAACTTTCTGGTTATGCAATCTGGTGTTGGGGATACAGGGGACACAAAATATATCACCCAAACTAACAATACCTAGATCCAGCTGTATCAGTCCTTCAACACATAACCAAGAAAACTCCGGAAATCGTGTACCTCAACCTTCGAAAAGCATCCATTATACAAGCTATGGCAATACTCCCGAACTCCCCAGTACTGGGTGGCATCGAGGTTATCTCACCAACAACTGCATAAAAGAGATTTTCGATGTCGGCAAAACTCATGTATTCCAGAACTGCAACGATAAAATTGTGACGACAACACCTCGGAGCTCAACTCCCCGGGACACTGCCACAACCACTAAATGTCAGGAGGCACCAAGAACAATGTTCTCGTCACAAGACTATCGGAACGATCCCAAGATACCCGCGTGATCCTAAAAAAAAATTTCGTGAAATTTGAGGAGAGCAAAGACAAAACATCTACGTCAGGAGGCCTCACCAGAGCGACGAAGGGGGCTGAGGAGTAAAAAGAATCCTACTCTCCGATATATATAATCCTAAGACTCAAAATAATTTTCTTCTAGACTCAACAACGACCAACAATCAAGGGGGCTCCTATGGTCGGTCGAGGCTCTGATACCAACTTGTCACGCCCAATATGCGACCCTATCCAAAAGGAACTCGACGGTCCCACCAAGGATAGACCCGCATATTGAAACGCTTTTGCAAGGTGGGTATCATTACATCAACATTACATTATATATGGGGATACATACATAAGGCATACAATGCCACACGAATACAACATTATCATACAAGAGATCAACATCCGCCTACGGATGAAACATAAACAGAAACTCAAACAATAACCACCCTGCTAGCCTGTGCTGCCGACCGAACCTATCCCCGATCGAAGAAGAAAGCAGAAGGAGAACTCCAAAACAAGCAAACATCGCTCTCGCGTCATGATCATCGCATAACCTGTACACAACTGTTGTTGTAGTAATATGTGAGCCACGAGGACTCAAAGCAATCCCATTACCATGGGTATCAAGACTAGCAAAGCTTAATGGGAAAGGAAGGGGTAAAGTGGTGAGGTTGCAGCAGCGACTAAGCATATATGGTGGCTAACATACGCAAATGAGAGCGAGAAGAGAAACAAAGGAACGGTCGTCAACTAGTAATGATCAAGAAGTGATCATGAACTCCTACTTACGTCAGACATAACCCAGAAACCGTGTTCTCTTCTCGATCAACCCCGAAAAGAGACACTCAAGGTTACGCACACGGTTGGTGTATTTCAGAAGAGTTTTACTTCAAGTTTACTACAACCGGATATTAACAAATTCCCATCTGCCACATAACCGCGGGCACGGCTTTCGAAAGTTCAAACCCTGCAGGGGTGTCCCAACTTAGCCCATGATAAGCTCTCGTGATCAACGAAGGATATTCCTTCTCCCCGGGAAGACCCGATCGATCTCGAAATCCGGCTACAAGACATTTCGACAAGAATAAAACAAGACCAGCAAAGCCGCCCGAATGTGCCGACAAATCCTGATAGGAGCTGCACATATCTCATTCTCAGGGCACACCGGATGAGCAAGACGACGGGTTGGCATAGACCCTGGTTGCCCAGGGGGCGCCGGACATCGCTCGGTTTGGACCAGCACTTGGAGAAGCACTGGCCCGGGGGGGGGGGGGAGGGGTAAAATAAAGATGACCCTCGAGAGCGCGACTCCCAAGGGAAAAAGGCTAGGTGAGGCAAATGTAAAACCAAGGTTGGGCCTTGCTGGAGGAGTTTTATTCAAAGCGAACTGTCAAGGGGGTCCCATAAATCACCCAACCGTTAGGGACGCAAAATCCGGGAAAATAATACCGATATGACGGAAACTAGGGCGGCAAGAGTGGAACAAAACACCGGGCATAAGGCCGAGCCTTCCACCCTTTACCAAGTATATAGATGCATTAATAATATAAGAGATATTGTGATATCCCAACAAAAACATAATCCAACATGGAGCAATCTTCATCTTCACTCGCAACTAGCAACGCTATAAGAGGGGATGAGCAAAAGCGGTAACATAGCCAAACAACGGTTTGCTAGGAAGGGTGACAAAGGTTAAAGGTTCATGGCAATTTGGGAGGCTTGAAAAGCAAGTGATAGGTAACGCAGCATAGCGATAGAACGAAGCAACTAGCATAGCAATGATAGTAATGAGATCCAAGGTGATGGTCATCTTGCCTGAAATCCCGCTAGGAAGAAGAACGAGTCCATGAAGAAGACGAACGGAAGTAGTCGAGCGAATCCTCACAATCGCAACATTACCGGAACTAGAAGCAACACCGAAAGGAACAAACAACATGGTAAACAACCATCACATAATCATGGCATGTTGCACAACCAAGTATGATGCATGTCCGGTTTAATGAGGCATGGCATGGCAAAGTGCAACAAACAATACTACAAATTAAGTGGAGCTCAATATGCAACGAGTTGCATATTGACAAAACACCACATCAAATATTTAGTTCTCTCTCGTTTATGTACCCAACAATATTAAAAGTTGTTAAACATGGCAAGATGTGAGGCCTAAGTAAACTAACTATTTAGGCAAGTTTAAATGAGGCCGAATAACAAACAACTATTAGGAAAATCCTCATATGCATATTTCAAATTTGGTACTGTTCTGTCCTAAAACATATTTTAATGTTGTTAAACAATAAAACAAAGTGCACCATGTTAATCTAGGCATTTTTCCACCCCATTTACATATAAAGTTTATTTAAAACCGAGCTACGGTTAATTAGTTATGAAATAAAACATTTTAGCATGGCATTTGAGCAAATTTAATCAAACAGCATTTTTAACATTCCAAACATGGATGAAAGTGGCATATTGTGAAATTACATGAAAAACTGAGCAAGATGCATATATAACATGTTTCATTTGGATGCATGGATCTTTAGTTATTAACATAGCAAAAGCAGTGGCGATAATGTAATTATGCATGTGCTTGCAACCACAGTCGCTGACCCAAGATGGGAGATTTGGCCTAGCGGCTGAGTGTGTGTGTGCGTAAAATAAAAGGAAACAAAGCAAAAATTGGGGCTGCTGGGACTCGAACCCAGTACCTCCTGGATGTGTGCACAAGGAAAGAACCACTGGGCTAGCTGATCTGCTAGTGCTAGAAGATGGTGGCAAATCTAAATATCCCTGGCGCTAACGGATCTAGGAAAGAACAAGCAAAGTTTCAAATCTGAGGGAAGTTGCTCACAACGGAAAAAGCAGAGGCCGATGGCCATGGCGATCTTGGCCCTCATTTGGGCCGGGTGAGCGGAAGGAGCTGGGCGCCCCTGGCCTTGCGGCCCTTGCGCACACGAAAGCGTGGGAAGCCCGACTTGAGGGCGGTCGTGCTCCTGTTCAAAGAAACAGAGATGATTTCAGAGTAGAGGAAAAGAGAGAGGAAGCAGGGAAAGAAGAAAAGGGAAGGAAGAAGAGGGGACGCGAGGCGGGGCTCATCAGTGGTCAGCGACGATGGCGCAGGACAGCTGGCAGACGCACGGGTTGGGGTCCAGTGGTGCAGGTCCAAGGCGCGGGCGGGGCATGGAGGAGCTCCTCTCCTCCGGATCGAATCGAAGGAGAAGGCAGCGGGGCGCTGGTCTCACAGCGAGGCCGGTCAAGGCGGCGGCGGCCTCAGTGCAGGGAGCTCGGGCTCTGGAGCAGGAGGCGTGGGAAATCTGGCGCCGTGGTGCTCTGCTCCCCGGCGAGCTCAGGCGGGGTCAAGGGGATCCATGGGCGCGTGGGGCTGCTGGAGAGGTGGAGTGGTGGATCGGTGGTGATTGGCTGATGGCTAAAATCGAGGAGAGGCGGTGGCAGCTGCGATCTGGTTGGGAGGGATCCCGATGGGGATTTGGTGAGTGGGTGGCGGCGGCTGATCCGAGGAGGGGGGAGGCTGTAGGTGGCGGCGGCTAGGGGGGACAAATGTCCTAGGATTTAGGGTTTGGTCTAGAAATGGATTAGGGGCTATATATATATACGAAAGGGGATGATTTGGATCCTCCGATCACGATCGGGTGGTCCGGAATAAATGGGTAGGGAGTCCAAATAAGAAAACGGAGATGTTTTATAGATGTTTGGGGATGATCCGGATCCATCGGTAATGACAGACCGGTTCGGGTTCGGGTAAGTTTCGGACACGCACACGAGGGTGCTGCGAGCTGGCAAGAGAGGTTAGGTGGTCACGGTCAAGAGGGAAGCGAAAAACCCGAATGGCCTCGGAACGGTCAACAAAAGCAAGGGGGGACACTGCAACTACGCAGGTGCAAGCTTTATGAAAACGTGCAGATGCAATGCGCATGATGCTATGAGATGAGATGCATGGCATGAACAAAATGCAAAACAAAAGACAAAACCCAACCACGAAGGAAATAAAATATCGCATCTCCAGAAAAGGCAAGAGTTGGAGTTGCAAATATGGAAAATTACATCCGGGGCGTTACAACTTGCCTGCCTGCGGCCTGCAGCGTGGCTCAAAGGGGGGCCCAACACGGCCCATCTTCATCAACACGAGCTCAAGACCCTCGCGAGGGGCCAAGCCTCATGAGGCGGACGACGAGGAGCTCCCTCAAGCACGGCCTCGTTAGGCTGGCTCGCGAGGAGGCGGAGAGATCAAGGCGGGGTACCTCACGAGGTGCCCATGACGCAAGCCATGACGACCAAGGGCGCCAGGCGGGCGCCAGCCCGCGCAGTGTCCTCCTTTCCTCTTTGGTGCAAAGGGAGCAAGCGCATGCGAGAGCATCAAGCAAAGGCGTCCATTTCGGTGCAACAAGACCAAGACCAGTCCAACGGCGGGAAGGAAGTCATTGTGGAGCCCAAGCCGGCGTCACCACCAGAGCCTTTGACAGGCGAGGACCAACTTTAGTCAGGATAAGTGTACCAGATGTCCCCCTTCAAAATGGCCAATTGTTGACGCCCTTCCCGCTCAATATTTGGGAAGAGGCCCAGGGCCTTTGCCTATAAATAGGACTAGCCACCCACAAGGTAGGGGGGGGGGTCTGGAATCGGAGCTGGAATGAGTAGCTAGAGGCATCTGGAATCAGAGAGAGAGAGAGAAGGCGACTGAACTCCCCCTAGCAGTTCATCGCACCAGCCAAGAACAGAGCCCTTGCGAGGCTGTTCTTCCTTGTATTGTTCATCACCATCAGCCCAAGAGACAATCCACCACACCACCAACTAGAGTAGGGTATTACACCACAATGGTGGCCCGAACTAGTATAAACCTTGTGTCTCTTGTGTTGTTCCTTTCGTAGTTTAGATCCTAGCGAGGCGGCGGGGTGCAGGTAGGTAGAGGGCGAGATTCCGCACGCACCCCAGTGTTCGAACCTCAAGGGTCTGCCGGAACCCGAAATCCGACACCGAAGACAAGCTCTCCCGCAGAGCGTTCGCACTTGCGGTCATGGCGGATGTGGTGCCAGGTAGGAGGATGATGCGCTATGGTGTGCAGGTTAGCTGGGCGTTGCCGCTTTAAGTAGCGCATTCCGGTGAGGCCAGCGTCCGGTGCGTCATTAAGTCGCCGGAGTTGGTTCCTCGGGCACCGAGCCTCTTAACGACGACATACGACGAACGACATGAATGCGGGCAGCTGGCGCCGGCTGGGAACGCACCGCACGACGGCGCGAGGGACGAGGGCTTTGGTGTGCCAGGGTAGTCAGCTGCGGTCGTGGCAACGTTGGAGATGCCCTTTTCTCAAATGCGATCCCCGCATGTCATTGAAAAAGCAAGACGACCCGGCATGGTCTTAGGTCCAGAGGATGCAGTTGGCCGCGCTACACCACTCCGCGGATGCGTCGCGGCGCCCCGTGCATCCATGACGAGCCGGGTGTTGGGGTGTGTTTGGATTGTGGCCAAAGTGCACCTTACCAAAATTTTGGTCATGACCCAAAGATTGGTCTTTGTTTGGATGGTTGCCATTTCTTTGGCATGCCAATGAACTCTAGCCAACGCTAGTTCATTTTTCTTGCCAATGTCGGCCAAATCATGGGCAACCAATACCTCAACCAAAATTTTGGCTACCCAATGCTTTGATGGGGCAACCTTGGGCACAAACCAAACATACCGTTGGTCGTACCACATCACTAATGCCACCCTCGGTACACTGAAACCGACCGTGTCTATCGAAGATATGAGTGTGTCGCTCACCGCAGTCGCCGTGTCCAGAGGCGGTGCCGAGCTGCATACATTGTTGGCCCCAACGACCCACATGAACGGTTGTCGGTGGCGAGGAGGTCGTGGGCCAGCTCCTCCATTGGACTAGTCTGCGCTATGTCGGTTTCCCTGTTTTCCCGGCCATATTCGAGTGTCAGTGCTCCGCGTTGCGCATTAGGCCTTTCACTATGTAGGCCAAGCGAGACAACTTATTGTTTATTTGAGCCATTCAAGTGTAATCATGTGGCGTTTGCTTATTTCTCATTCCTCTCCAACCCACTTCTACATCGATCATGTAAGCCCTCCGGTGAGTCCATCCTCCCGCATGCCTCATTTGAACATTCCGCCGAGTATCATTCGCATGTACCCACCCTAGTCCTCTTTCAATAGATCTCCGGACCCCGAGATGAAATCGAGAGGAGCAGTAGGGGCACGTGATACCTAAGGCGGATTCAAAATTTTGAACCGATGATCATAGCATCCGCAAATCATATATAAAGGGTATTCAATGTTCATTTCGTTTTTGAACGTACAATATACTCCCTCCTATCCTTTCTACTTTACATACTATGATAGGAGTATAAGTTTTATGTGTAGTCAAAGTATCTCTACTATGATAAAAAAGGTATCAACATTCAACAACGCCCAATCAATATTGTTAGATTCGTACGTATTCCTAGATTTGTACTCGAGATGGTTTCCAATTTGACTATTGACAAGATTAATAGTACTCCTTTCACATATGTGAGTAAGTCATCTTAGGCTGTGCATCGTGACCAAGGAGGAGGGGAAAATGAGAGACATTAATGTTTATTTGCTAATTAATAGTATTGCATGCAATGAACTAACCACTGCATGTCATGTTTGATAGTCTCGTGTCATTAAAAGCATGCACACCCTCATCTCTTATTGGTTCATATGTCAAGAAACAAGAAACGAGGTAGAAGTTAATGCACCGCGCCTACGTGTTTTGGGATTATTTGGTTCTCGTAAGATGACTTACACACCTAGATGGAGGGAGTACATGAGATGTATAATGTGAAAATTATATCATTGGAAACTCCTTTCACATACGAAATTGACCATATGCTTTGTGTAAGTTGCATGTCATATATAATTACTCTAACATTTGGTCAAAGTTAGCCTCGAAAAACGCATTAGACCATGTATGCTTTGTGTAAGTTGCATGTCATATATTATTACTCTAACATTTGTGTAAGTTGCATGTCATATATTATTACTCTAACATTTGGTCAAAGAAGTATAGTGGAAGTGGATCCTATGACGTAGGTATCCCTGCCTTACCCTCCCTTTCGGTCACTTACTGGCAGACCCCATGCTTGTTAGGCCCCGCATGTCGGTTACTCAATGGGTTCGCCACGTCGAGAGGTCCTCATCCGTAGTATACTCCCTCTGTTTTTATTTACTCCGCATAAAAGCGGAGGGAGTGGTGGTATAATAAATGACGCGAGGCGGGGAATGCTACACTTACGTAAATAATGTTACGTGTTTTACGTAAAGTGCAACGTGGATAATTAGTATTGGAGAAGGGAGAGGAAGGGGCCCCACCCACCCGGGACATTGGTTTGCTCTCAACTGCGGTCCCACAAGTGAGCGAAAATGCAAGACGAAGCGCGTTCCATTCGGTGAGCGACGTGGAGGGTCCAGCGTGCCGGGCTGCAACGTGAACGCGACAAGAGCGATGTACAGTCAAAACCGATTGACCGGTCGTCACCGGAACCACTATTCACACCGTAACCTTCGCTGCTCGGCCTACACCACACCAAATCTCCAGCCCATTCCCCACCTTTCGATCCCCTAGCCCGCATCAAGCGTCCCTAGTTCACCGAAAAGCCATGGTGCGCCAAGAAGATCACTTACTACAAGATCTTGTCGGCAGCGCCCAGAAATCGCGGCGGCGGTCGGCGCCGCAGACCTCCGTTCCTGTAGGACCTTGAAGTATGTCGAGAGGGGGGGGGGGGGGGATTGGACGACTTGACCAATTAAAAACTTAACCTTTTCCCAATTTTAGACTTTGGCAGATTTTAGCTATCTTTGAGCAAGTCAAGCAATCTTCACGCAATTCAAGCAAGCATGCAAAGAGTATATAGGCAGCGGAAAATAAAGCATGCAACTTGCAAGAATGTAAAGGGAAGGGTCCTGGAGAATTTCGGCGCAATTGGAGACACGGATGTTTTTGTCGTGGTTCCGATAGGTGGTGCTATCGTACATCCATGTTGATGGAGACTTCAACCCACGAAGGGTAGCAGTTGCCTTGCGAGTCCACGGAGGGCTCCACCCATGAAGGGTCCACGAAGAAGCAACCTTGTCTATCCCACCATGGCCGTCGCCCACGAAGGACTTGCCTCACTAGCGGTAGATCTTCACAAAGTAGGCGATCTGCTTGCCCTTACAAACTCCTTGGTTCAACTCCACAATCTTGTCGGAGGCTCCCAAGTGACACCTAGCCAATCTAGGAGACACCACTCTCCAAGAAGTAACAAATGGTGTGTTGATGATGAACTCCTTGCTCTTGTGCTTCAAATGATAGTCTCCCCAACACTCAACTCTCTCTCACAGGATTTGGATTTGGTGGAAAGAAGATTTGAGTGGAAAGCAACTTGGGAAGGCTAGAGATCAAGATTCTTGTGGTTGGAATGGAATATCTTGGCCTCAACACATGAGTAGGTGGTTCTCTCTCTAGGCTGGTAAGTTGGGAGTGTAGGTTCGCTTCGACGGCTCTCTCCACGAATGAAGAGGAGGTGGAGGGGTATATATAGCCTCCACACAATCTAACCGTTACACACAATTTACCAAACTCGGTGGGACCGAATCATCAAACTCGGTCGGACCGATTTAGTAAACCTAGTGACCGTTAGGGTTTTCGGTGGGACTGACATGCAACTCGGTAGGACCGATATGATTAGGGTTAGGGCATAACGTAATCTCGGTGAGACCGATTGCACAAACTCAGTGAGACCGAATTTGGTAATAGCTAACCAGAGAGTTGGTCAGGTAAACTCAGTGGGACCGATTCGCTCTTTCGGTGAGACCGAAAAGTTACGAAAGGGAAACAGAGAGTTTACATTGTAATCTCGGTGGGACCGATTGCTCACTTCGGTTAGACCTAAATGTTACGAAGGAAAGCAGAGATTACAATCCCATCTCGGTGAGACCGAGATCCCTATCGGTGAGACCGATTTGCCTAGGGTTTGTGGCAATGGCTATGACATCTGAACTCGGTGGCGCCGGATAGAAAGAATCGGTAGGGCCTAGTTTGACTTTAGGTTTAGGTCATATGTGGATGTGAGAAAGTAGTGGAGGGTTTTGGAGCATATCACTAAGCACATGAAGCAAGAGGCTCATTAAGCAACACCTCATCCCTCCTTGATAGTATTGGCTTTTCCTATAGACTCAATGTGATCTTGGATCACTAAAATGTAAAATGTAGAGTCTTGAGCTTTTGAGCTTGAGCCAATCCTTTGTTCTTGATATTTTGAGGATCCACTTTCATCATCCATGCCATGCCATTCATTGAGCTTTCCTGAAATATTTGTCTTGGAATAGCATTAGCTCTATGAGCTATATGTTGTTATGAATTACCAAAACCACCTAGGGATAGTTGCACTTTCAATCTCCCCCTTTTTGGTAATTGATGACAACATATAGATCAAAGCTTCGACAAATGATAATAAGATTGAAAAACATCGCCGCTTTGAGAAGTATGTCATAAGCAAGAGCTCCCCCTAAATTTGTGCATATTTTAAGATTTGCTTTGGACTGCAAATGCACAAGGAATTAGGCTCATGGGTTACTCTTCCATGTCACATACATCTTGGTGGAGCGCTCAAAATAATAAAGATTGAATACATGCGCTCATCACCAAGCAAAGTGAATGATCATATAAGGATAAGTAAGATAATAGTATATAACAAGCATAAGTGTAGCTTATGATCAAACACATGATCATCAATGTCTCACAGGTAATTGCATAGTATCGCAACCAATCAAAAGCAAACAAAGTTCAACCAAGAAGACAAGAGAGAACAAAAGCAGCAAATCTCTCTCTCGAAGCCTATGATCTATACATTTTTCTCCCCCTTTGGCAACAAGTTACCAAAAAGTTCCTAGAAAATGCATAGGACTATATCGTCTCTCAGGCTTGGTCTTCAGGTGGTGGTGTCCGGAGAACTCCAAGAACGAAGGCTTCAGTCGATGTGGAAGGAGCTGAAGGAGTTGGTGCTGGAGCTGGTTGCGCTGGAGCTGTAGCTGGAGCTGATGAAGTGACTCTGGTGACTGGCTCTGCAGCTGATCTCTGAGCTCGAGGCACTCTGGCAAATGCATCAGTTGTTGTCCTGCCCTTCCTCTCCCGCATGTCATCCTGTAGCTGCTCCACAGCAGACTGAATCTCAGTTACTTTGACATCAAGATCATAGAATTTTTGTTCCATGATTCTTTCCAGGCTCTCCTGGTTTTGAGTTAGGGTGGCCAGCCCCTTCTCAATCCGCAGAGTTGATGCTATCAAGTAACCAAGCTGCTCCTGCTTGTTCTTGAGAAAGTATTCAGATGCCTCTCGCTTGAGTTGGCATCTTGGCAGCCTTCTCTTTCCTTGCCTTCTCCTTCTTCTCTTGAGCTTGTCTTGGCGATGGTTCATTCTCGATAATGACAACTTGATTGTCCTCAAATTCAGGATAGAGAACCAAGTGTTCCTTATCCAATGTGATACTTCCCTATGCCCATCTTTGAGTTAATCAACTCCCTGAATCTGTGGGGCATATCCACAACTCCTCTTTTGGTCTGTCATCCTCTTGATAGTTTCAACTATGAGGCTCATGACCTTGAATTTACGGGGCACATAAAAATGTGAAGCAAATTAATTGCATGCCCTCTTATCATGTTGTGGTCACCTGATTTGGGCAGCAGAGTGTGCCTTAGGATCCAGCTTGATCGTAGGCAGCCTGACAGAAGAAAATGAACTGATCCAAACTTGAAAGTCTCAAGTGCATCATCAGGGATCTCCTTGTACATCTGTGACATTGAGTTATGATCCATTTTCTTCTTGGCATAAATGTCCAAGTCATTTTCACTCTCCTTGGGGGCATTGATCAGACTTGCCCATTCCTCTATGGTTGATGGTATCTCGTTCCTTCTGACATCCAAACTATCCTGCCATCTGGATAGAAATGTGTTGTGGAGTAGAATTGCATAATGAGCTCGTCATTCCAGTTTGTGAGCTTTTGCCCAACAAAATCTGCAACTCCACACACCTTTGAAGTCATCATACACTCCGGGATAATGTTCTGCATTCTCCTGAATGTAGGTCCATCGACCCACCTCATATCACAAACTATGGGCTTCTTATCCAATAGGATGGTCCCATAGAAGTCCTGCTGCTCCTTGGTGTGGAACACCGTAATCTACAACAGTCCTTCTCACAGTGGCATATGGATCTGACTCTCTCCATAGCCTCAACCCTAGATCTCTCCTGATCTTCATGTTCTCAGCCACAGGATGAGCATCATTGTGGTCTGGAATCTTGGGTTTGAGCTTCCTTAAGATCTGCCCTTCTTCATCCTCCTCAGCAGCAACATCAGGCATTGGGGCCTTGTTCTTCTCAGCTACTGATATACTCCCGGTATTCCTCTTTGGTGCACTCTTGGGCTTGGGGGCAGCTTTGGGCTTTGAAGTTGCAGCCCCTGACTTTATGGCATCACCCATCAGCTTTTGCGCCTTGGGTGCTGGTTCAACAACCTCTTCTTCTTTCTCTTCCTCCATCATCGAAGGCTTTCCAATCACTCTGGCCATGGTCTTCTTGACCCTTTCCTTCCTTTTCTTTCCTTCAGCAGCAGCAGGTTCTTTGGGTTGGTATTCCAAACAAGCTTGAGTGGAGACTCTGGCTTTGGACATTGGTCGCCTACCTGCAGCCTTTTGATCTTCATGCACAGCTTTACTGCAGGTTGAGCTATACTCCTTCTTGAGCACTTCTTCTTTGAACTTGCCTCATCCTCAAGCGCCACATAATCCTCATCCTCGAGACTCGAGGTCTTCTTCTTCCTTGTCCTTGTGGCAGCCTTGGGCAAATTGCTGGGAGTGCTTCGCTCCCCTCATCCGAGCTGCTAGAGGGACTAGTGCCCTCACTCATGCGAATCTGCTCTTGACTTGTTACAGGCTGTCACTTTGGTGCGACATGCTGCACACACCGACTCTTGACCACTGTGAATAGTTATAGATGAGGTAGAGTGGATGAGCATCACAAAATGCAGAGATTTTTGCTAAAGAATGATTCAAGAAACTTAGTTTTAGTTTTCCACAGAAAGCATTTGGGATCTAACGATTTTCAAACTCGGTGATACCGAAGCAGTTTTGGAACCTAAACTAGTGAACTCGGTCAGACCGAGTCACAGTTCGGTGGCACCGAGACTGCTAGGGTTTCACAAAGTTCTAAAATCGGTCACACCGATTTGTAATTCTCGGTCGACCGAGACTTACTAGTGCAATGGCGTTAGCCAAATCGGTGGGGACTGAGTTTTTCAACTTCGGTGGGTCCGAGATGGTTTCGGCGGAAACCTAACCCTAAATTATCGAATCATACCTATTCTAAGGATTGTTTTGACTGGATAGAAGTGTTTCAATCGTGGCAAGATGCATTACGAACACAATGTGCTGAGAATCCGACGAGGATAGCACTGTGATCGAGTTCATACCCTAGTTTGGCGGTGAACTCGCTACAGCGGCAACGGCGGAGAAGAATTCTGTTGACGGCGGCGGAGACCAGCGACAGGAGGCGACTGGTGACGAGGTCGATGATCCGTAGACCTAGTAGGCAGAGCGAGCTATGCGCGGGCGAGGAGTTTCGAAGAAAGTTTTCCAAAATTTGCCCATGAGAATATATAGCCCGACACTGTCGGTGTGACCGAGTGGAACAACTCGGTGGCACCGAGATGCATAACTGTTAACAGTTACAACAACTCGGTGTGACCAAAAAGTTCAAATCGTTTGCACTGAGATTGAAAACCTAGATCGACTTAGTGATCTCGGTATGACCGAAATGGAGGAATCGGTTAGACCGAAAATCACAAAGAAGTTTTGGAAGTTTAAGTCTATGACGAATCGGGGACTCCGAGTGCTCCTCACACAGAGTGGTTCGAATCTGACTTGATAAATTTTTGTGATGTAGCATGAATAGAGTTTGAGACGAGAAAAGCATAGATAGCTAGAGAAGGTTACTAGGCATTCTTGTCCATCCACTTGGCCAAAGAAAAATAAGCCAATCAATCAAAACAACAAGTGGATGTCCTCGAATGAGTAAAATATGCATCCAACATGCTCACACAATAAAATGACAAATGAAATATGTGACAAAGCATGCACAACCAATTCTAGCATCTATCAAACAATTGGCGATGACTAGGTCATATATATATGAGTATATTGACTTAGGAGTCAAATGAGAACATTTGATCATAGGTCATACTCACCGTTTAAGCTCAAGTGGGGTTACCACTTTTACATAAAGCATTTATGTGTTCACATCATTAAAGTTGCTTTGACTCAATTCTTAGAGTTAAGCTCCCCCTAGATGTGAGATCCCCCTTAGAGGGATAAACTAACCTTGGGTTTTGTCGATGATGACTTCATGTAGGTGTTGAAGATGTGGATGCTCAATGTTGATGTAGATCTTTTGGAGCAATCCTTTGGAGTGAGTTGCACTTTCAATACCTACAGGGGTTAGTCCCACAAGGAACAAACAAGAATACCCATAGACATAGAGTGATGCACACACAAAATGATATCCATGAAAACATTAGGTTACCTTGTCCCTTGCCTTACCAACATGAGGGTTTGTGACTCCTTGAACTAGTGCAAGATATGGAAGGTGATTGCACTTGTCCTTGCCATAATGATATGAGTGAAAATGTTGGGAGTCACCCTCAAGAACTCTCTAGTTCTTCTTCTTCGGGATCCACATCATTTTGATGGGAATCCTTGGTGTAGTAGTTGTGCTTGATGAAGTAGAACTTGACATAGTCTTGGGAACCCACTAGACCAAGGCCTTAGGTGCTTCTTCAAATGCATCAATCTTCTCTTGAAGCTTGTCCTTGCCTTTGTTCTTGTGGTCTTGTGGTGGAAGATCATCTTGTGCTTGTGTTCCCTTGAAGGAAGTAGGATCATACTTCTCTTGTTGAGGAACAAACTTCGTCTTGGGGTATTGATCTTCTTCCCACTCAACTCCGTTGGCATTGAACTTTCGTTCAAAACCAACACCTTGATTCTCCAGGTGCCTTCCTTGCTTGCTTACAATTTCCTTAAATTGCTTACTCCCGGCAAGGCTCTTGTATACACCTTTCTCTATAATTCCCTTCAATAAGTTGTTTTCTTGCTCAAGTGTAACTTGGCTAAGAGAATCATTAGTGGAATAAAGAGAACTACTAGAAGCAACAATATTGGGTTTAGCATTGTTATTGTTACTACTAGAAGAAGAATCTTTCTTGTTCTTGTTACTATACTTGACTTGAGGCATGTAGGTAGATAAGAGTAAACGCTTGGCAATATAAGAAGAACTTTTCTTACGGAGATCATCATTGATTTCTTTTAGGAACTCATGCTCTTGCTCAAGATTGAGCTTTTCAAAGCGTAACTTCTCATGAGCCCTTAAAAGTTCTCGATGATCTTGAAGATAGTTTCATGAGCTAACTTAAGAGTGTTTAGTTCTTTAGTTAGATGCTCAATCTTCTCCTTATCATTGTCATTCGTTTCATCTTGATTAGCATGATTAATTGACGTTTCATCATAGTATTCATCACTAGAGTTGTCAATAAGTAAATCATCATCACCTAGCAAGTCATCTTCATCACTATTAAAATCAACATACTCGGGGTGTGTTACCTTAGGACCTTTGGCCATGAAGCATCTTGCAATTCCTTCATTTGGTGATTCAAATATGTCGTAGGAGTTGGTTGACACAAGTGCTAAACTGGCAACACCTTGATCTTGAGTGTATTCGGAGTCGGAGTGATAGCTTCTCTCGGAGTGATTGTCGGAGTCGGAGCCAGATACCCATTCACCAACATGAGCTTGATGTCTTCGTTTTGTGTAGCTCTTTGAGGACTTGTCCTTCCTTTCCGAATCCTTGCTTCTCTGTGAGGGTCTTCGTTCATAACGATCATCTCTACTCCTTCTCTCTCTTGGTGGTGATTCTTCTTTTCTACTTCTTCTCTTAGGAGAATCTTCTCTTCTTTTGTAGGGTGCCGTACACTCATTAGAGTAGTGTCCGGGTCTCCCACAATTCTAGCAATTTCGCTCTCGACTAGAAGATCTTTTGTCATTGTAGGACCTTGACTTGGAGCTTCTTTCTTTGCTTCTACTCTTGTAGAATTTGTTGAAGTTCTTCACCATTAAGCTCAATTCTTCATTGAAGGTTTGTTTCTCACTTGATGATGTGGGGGCTTCACATGAGGCTTTGTAAGCACCACTTAACTTGTTGTGAAGTTCCTCCTTATCCTTGAGTGACATCTCATGAGCAACAATTCTTCCAATGACTTCCGTTAGCTTGAGATCTTTGTAATTTGGCAAGATTTGGATCAATGTGCACACGGTATCATATTTTCCATCCAATGCTCTTAGGATCTTCTTGATGATGAATCTGTCGGTCTTCTCTTCACTTCCTAAGCCCGGCAATCTCATTTGTGATAAGAGCAAGCCTAGAGTACATTTCAGCGACACCTTCACCATCCTTCATTTTGAACTTGTCAAGCTGACTTTGGAGCACATCCAACTTGGATTCCTTGACGGAGTCGGTACCTTCATGCATATCAATCAAAGTATACCAAATTTCCTTTGCATTCTCAAGACGGCTGATTTTGTTGAATTCTTCGGGGCACAAGCCATTGAAGAGGATATCACAAGCTTGAGCGTTGTATTGCAGCATTTTCAACTCTTCCGTGCTAGCTTCACGGTTCGATTATTTCCCATCAAAGAATTCACCTTGCAAACCAATACACACAATAGCCCAAACGGCGGGGTTATGTCCGAGAATATGCATTTTCATCTTATGCTTCCAACTAGTGAAATTAGTGCCATCAAAGTAAGGACCTCTACGGTGATAATTTCCCTCGCTAGACGCCATAATCTCCTAGGTTGTGAAACCAGGGCTATGACCACCAAAAGCTATGGAAATCAAAGTAAATGGAGACCAAAGCTCTGATACCACTTGTAGGACCTTGAAGTATGTCTAGAGGGGGGGGGGGGTGATTAGACTACTTGACTGTCGGAGTAATGGGCCACGGGTAGGCAAACCCGAGCCCCTGGACCTTTCAAAACATCAAGGCATCACGCCCTCAAGACCCCAAGACGAAGAGCCGCCTTCTGAGAGTCCGCGCAGAGCCGTCGACTGCCCCTCCCAGCCGAGTCCCAAAGACGGCCTCGAGATGAGTCGACTCTCCACTAGCGACTTCCGGAGAAGCCGACTGTGGGGAGTCGGCCCGCGACTCCAACCACCTCCTGCCTATGCAACTGCGGACGGGATTGGATGTGGCCGCGCCGCCCATCCCCGTTCACGGCGAGCATGGCCACAAGATACACCGTCTTGACGAAGATCTCCGTCCGGCGTGCATCATGTTGCCCGTCGGCCTGACATCAGCCCGTGGGCGATCCTCACCCACGACGGCTGTCTGCACCCGAAAGATTTACAGGACCCGCTTTGTTGGCGGAGTGCGTGGCGAGCGCCCCAAGACGGACCAGCCGAGTCGGCCCCGAGAGTCGGCTGGCCCCTCCCACGGGCTCCGCACGCCATTAACCAGACAAGATAGGGAATGGCAACAGTGATCGCCCGTCAGGCGGCGGCACTGTTGCCATGACCCCATGACCAAGCCTGCGTCATTAGAAGCGCGGCTACAGTAATCCGCAGCCGGCAAGACCCGCCCGTGGCGGACAAGGCTTGTCGGCCCCATGCTGGACCGTCGGCGAGGCCCACTAGTCGGTGAGCCCCTGAAGTCGGCAGAGAAGACGACGACCTAAGAGACTGACGGCTGGGACCCGCGCCCAGCCGGATTACCATTGTACCCCCGGGGGGTAGGCCTATATAAACCCCCCGGGGCACCCATGCAAGAGGTGGGACCCTAATAGTTTTAGACACACAGAGAGGGAGAGGAGCTAAGCGTGCCCTTCTCCTTCCTCACCTCGAACAGCTCAAGGAGCAACCTTGTACCCACTTTGCCATAGTGATCATGCGGAGACCCAGCAGAGCAGCGATAGGGGTGTTATCTCCACGGAGAGCCCTGAAGCTGGGTAAGATTCGCCGGCGTGCATGCCTTCTCCTCATCCCGTTTCCAGGCACCGGCGACATTCTACTCGCCCCCACCATGATAAGCCATCCTTTGGCATATGTCGCACCCTACCCCCGACATTTGGCACCCACCATGGGGCTAGGTGCACCGTCGTCCGAAGAACTGCTCTGGACGGGAACCCTTTTCCTCCCTGGCCAGCGCAGCCAGCCCGGCACGCCAGACGGAGTCTGCGCCGACGCGCTGCATGATACTGAGATCGCCTGCGTGGCGAGCTGCCTCGCCGAACTTTTCGGCGAGGTTTCGCCTCTCCGACGAGCTTGCATCTGACGCAGGCACGGGCGGCCCCGAGAGCCTCCTCGCGGGCCTCCTCGAGCAACTCCACGTCGCCGGCGAGCCTGCCGCGGACTTGGAGTCTGTAGGCTCCACCGACCCGATGCTGGTCGACTCCGACACCGCGTCACTCGACGCGTTCCCCACCAACGTGGTGGTCTACGACGAGCCGCTCCCTCACGAGGGGAGCGGCGGAAGCACCGTCACAGAGGTGCTCGTCATCGGTCATAGCGAGCATTCCGGCGAAGGAGCTCACGACCCCCTCGACGCGGCTCTGCGAGACCTGACCGCGCCTATTCCGGAAGACGCTGACGCCGAAATGCTGGAGGCACGCCGCCTTCAGCTCGTCGAAACACGAAAGCCGGGCAAGCATGAGGCGCTTGTCGAAGCCTACCAGCGTGAGATGGATCGTCTTTGTGGGCGGCTCGCCCGGCCCGATGGGGCTAACCGCCTAGACGCGCGGTCAGCGCGGCGTGGCCATCGCCAACCTGTTAAGGCCAATCGCCCTTTGTACACCACGCCGCGGAGAACATCCGCGCCGCCAGCGGCGGCGACGAGCTGGAACAACCGGCGAGGAGCGCCGCTGATGACAGAGCGAAGTCCAGCAGCTCTCGGCGCTGCCGCGAAGCAGAGCCGGCTGCCGCATGGAGGCGCCGCGACGACAAAACGACGACCTACCTCCCCGCCGAGACCAAGGCGCGACGTCCCGGACGCCGACTGGCGGTGTCCGCGGAAGAAAAAACAAGGATCCGGCTGTTAGCCACAGTCGGACTCACATCTCCATCGAGCGCGACCAAGACGGCCGCCCTAGAGCAGTGGAGCGGAGGGACGACTATCTGCCTCCTCCTCCCCGCAGAGAAAGGCGAGTCTCCCCGCCACCCGTCGAGCATCCGACTCTCGGCGACCGCCTTGGCCGCCGAGAGGGATTCGGAGAAAACGACGCCCGCCACCGGATCGAGCGACTCCACCGATCCCTGGCGCTGGAAGAAGAAGACGAGTTGGGTCCGCCCTGTTTCGGACCTCGCATCCGAGACGAGCCCTTCCCCAGAGGGTTCACACTTCCCCGAGACACGCCCAAGTACACCGGCTCCGTAAAGCCGGAAGACTGGCTGGTTGACTACTCCACGACCGTCAACATAGCGAACGGCAACAAGCGTGTTGCCGTGAAGTACATTCCCCTCATGCTCCAGGGCACGGCCCGGACATGGTTGAACAGCCTGAAGCCCCGCAGCATCAACACCTGCGTCGACTTCACCGAGGCCTTCGTCCGCAACTTCACGAGCACGTACAAGCGATCTCCCAAGCCTCGTCAGCTTTCCTTGTGCGTGCAAGGCCCCAACGAGTCAACTCGCGACTACCTCACGCGCTGGGCCGAGCTCCGGAACTCCTGCGAGGGCGTGCACGAGGTGCAGACTATCGAGTACTTCACCGCCGGGTGCAGAGAAGGCACCCTCCTCAAGCACAAGCTCCTTTGCGACGAGCCGGAGACCCTCGACGAGCTGCTAATCATAGCAGACAAGTACGCCACGGCCGACTCCTCCATGAAGACGGAGATTGGAGTCGGTCACGGCCCGCAAGGTGGCTCCTCGGGCTCCAAGAACTCCGGTGGAGACACCGGTCGGCGACAACAATAGAAACGATCATAAGCGCAAGGCCCACAGCCCGGCTTCCGGCCGACCGGCAATTGGCGGCGATCGAAGACCGGCAGCGGAAGGGCAGCCTCCGGCCAAGCGACCGAAAGGTGGCAAGTCCAACTGGTTGCCGGCCTTCTCTTACGAGCAGACTGTAGATGGTCCCTGCAAATTCCATAGCGGCGTGAAGCCTTCAAACCACACCACCCGGAAGTGTCACTGGCTCACCAGGATCGCCAAGGGAGACGACCTCCTGCCTCCCCCGCCTGCAGGGCCGCCGCCTCCACCGCCGCCCGACGGCGGCTGTCGAACCCGGTCGGCCTTGATGCAAGACGAGTACCGGAAGAGCATGGAGCTTATGTGGTGTTCACCGGTGTGGCCGATGACCGGCAAGCGGTGTGGCAGCAAGAAGTGAATGCGATGGCGTCGGATACTCCGAGTTCATGCACTGGTCCGAGAAACCTATCAGTTGGAGCAGAGCTGATCACCCAGAGGTGATGCCGAATCCAGGCTCCTACGTCCTGGTTTTGAGAGCCACCCTTGCCGCGGATAGGCGGGCCGCTCGCTTGTCGCGAGTGTTGATAGACAGAGGCAGCAGCATCAACATCCTGTACAAGGACACGATGGAGAAGGTAGGAATCAAGCAAAGACAACTTCAGAATAGCCAGACTGTGTTCCACGGCATTGTACCTGGCCTTTCCTGCTCACCGATCGGCAAGATCCTGATAGACGTCCTTTTTGGGGACAAAGATCATTTCCGCCGAGAGCCAGTCTGGTTCGAAGTGGTGGACTTCGAAAGCCCGTACCACGCTCTGCTTGGCCGACCTGCTTTGGCCAAGTTCATGGCGGTCCCCCACTACGCCTACCTCAAGATGAAGATGCCAAGTTCCAAGGGGATCCTGACCGTAGCCGGCGACTACAGAAAGTCGTCCGCTTGTGCAGCTGAAAGCAGTCGGCTGGCCGAGTCCCTGGTGATCGCAGCTGAGAAGCGGCTTCTTGATCGGGTTGTGGCGATGGCCGGCAAGCAGCCGAAATATCGCCCAACCCCAAGGAGTCGGAAGTGAGGGCTCGTTCAAGCCGGCCAAAGAAGCGAGGAAGATACCCTTGGACCCGGAGCACCCAGAGAGGTGCTGTCATAGGTGCAAACCTTGACAGTAAATAGGAAAAGCGAGCTCGTCGATTTCCTCCGTGAGAATCGGGACATTTTCGCATGGTCCCCTAAAGACATGCCGGTGTACCGCCAATTCGCCGAGCACAAGTTACATGTCCAATCGATGTGAAGCCCGCCAGCAGCCCTTGCGCCGCTGTCGGAAGAAGAGAAGAGTTGTTGGAGAAGAGATAGCCCGGCTCCTAGCAACCGGTTTCATCATGGAAGTGTTCTTTCCAGAATGGTTAGCAAACCCGGTCTTGGTACTGAAGAAGAACAAGAAGTGGTGGATGTGTATTGACTACACAAGCCTCAACAAAGCTTGCCCCAAGGACCCGTTCGCTCTGCCGAGAATTGATCAGGTGATAGACTCCACAGCCGGATGCAAGCTGTTGAGCTTCTTAGATGCATATTCAGGATATCACCAGATCAAGCTGAACCCGGCCGACAGACTGAAGACCGCCTTCATCACACCGTTTGGAGCCTTCTACTACCTGACCATGATGTTCGGCTTGAGGAATGCCGGCGCCACCTTTCAGCGTTGCATGCAGAAGTGCCTCCTCAAGCAGCTCGGCAGGAACGCCCATGTTTACATGGATGATGTGGTGGTGAAGACGGAAAAGCGAGGAACACTGCTGGAAGACATCAAGGAGACCTTTGAGAACCTGCGCCGATTCCAGATCAAGCTCAACCCTGAGAAGTGCGTCTTCGAAGTACCAGCCGGCCAGCTCCTTGGTTTCTGGTCTCGAGCAGCGGCATAGAGTGCAACCTTTGTGAAGATCAAGGCCATCGAGAGGATGGAAGTACCTCGCCGGCTTCGGGCGTGCAGAAGTTCACCCATCACTGGCGTCCATCGGCCGATTCATCGATCGGTGAAGAAAGCTCTCCCGTTGTATCAGCTCATGAAGAAGACCACCTTCTTCGAATGGAACCACAAGGAGGATGAAGCTTTTCTCCAGTTGAAGAAAATGCTGACTACTCCCCCCGTGCTAGTGGCCCCGACTCCTAAGGAGCCCATGCTCTTGTATATTGCCGCCACCAGCAGGGTAGTCAGCACAGTTGTTGTAGTTGAGCGCAAGGAGGAAGGCAAGGCGCTACATGTCCAGAGACCAGTATATTACCCGGCGAAATCTTTGTCGACCTCCAGCGAACTACCCCCACTACCGGAAGATGTGCTCTGGCGTGCACTTTGCCGCCAAGAAGTTGAAGCCTTACTTTCAAGAGCATCCAATCATGTGGTTTGCACAGCCCCACTTGCCGAGATCGCCGGCCGAGAGGCAACTTACGGCGAGTGGCCAAATGGGCCATAGAGTTGGCCCCTACACCATCTATTACCAGCCCGCACCGCCATCAAGTCGCATAACCGCCGACTTCCTCGTCATTGGGCCGAGACCCGATTACTACCGCCAGCGCCCGACTCCACCCATTGGCGAATGCATTTCGATGGCTCCAAGATGCGCACCGGCTTGGGAGCTGGCGTCGTCCTCACTTCCCCCAAAGGCGACAAGCTCAAGTATGCGCTGCAGATCCATTTCGCCGCCTCCAACAATGTCGCCGAATACGAGGCGCTCATTCACGGGCTCCGGCTTGCCAAAGAACTTGGCATTCGCCGGATCCTGTGTTATGGCGACTCCGACTTGGTGGTCCAACAGTCATCCAGCGACTGGGACGCCAAAGACGCAAACATGGCGAGCTACCATTTCCTGGTACAGCAGTTGAGTGGATATTTTGAGGGGTGCGAGTTCCTCCACGTGCCAAGAAACGACAATGACCAAGCAGATACCACAGCAAGAATCGGCTCCACCGCCAGCAATACCATCCGGTGTCGCCCTTGGCGCCTCCTCAAGCCATCTGTCAAGCCTTCACGAATCAGACTCCATTTTTGTGCGGCTCCCCACAGAAGAAGTCGGAGCCGACTCCAAAGCCTCAACAGACGGCACGAGAATTCTTGCAGACGGCCCCAAGAATGCCTTGATCGAAGCGGCCGGGGACTTGAGAACCCGGCCCGGGGCTCTTGGCGACCATCGCTGAACTCGAACTCGGCCCGGGGACTGCACCAGTCGGCCCGGGGACTTCATCAACCCAGCAAGCGGCTGCGTACTCCAGCCCGCCGCCTCCCAGCCCAGCCGCCCTCGTCCAAGTGGCAGTACTGGCAGTTTAAGAAATAGCAGCACCCTCATGGGCCCAGCCCATCCTGAAGTTCCTAGTAAGCGGAGAGCTACCAGCCGATGAAATCCTGGCTCAGCAAGTACAACGCCGAGCGGCAGCCTACACCATAGTCAACAGAGAGCTGGTCGGTAGCGGCGTCACTTTGGTGTCTACCAGCGTTGCGTCGAGCCAGAGCAAGGCCAAGCAATTTTCGAAGACATTCATCAAGGCGAGTGCGGCCACCATGTGGCCTCAAGAGCACTCGTCGCCAAAGCCTTCCGACACGGTTTGTTCTGCCCAACTGCCCTAGAAGAGGCCAAGGAATTAGTTCAAAAATGCAAGGGGTGTCAGATGTTCCGCTCCAAGCCGTTTCAGTAAACTTCGCACTCAAGACTATCCCCATCGCTTTGGCCCTTTGCTGTTTGGGGCACAGACATGGTGGGACCATTCAAAGCAGCACGAGGCGGCCTAACTCACTTACTTGTCGCGGTGGACAAGTTCACCAAGTGGATAGAAATAAAACCCATCAAGAAGTTGAATGGTCCAACGGCAGTGACTTTCATCGCCGACATCATGACTCGGTACGGCATACCACACAGCATCATCACCGACAATGGCACAAATTTTGCCAAAGGCGCCCTGGCCCGTTTCTGCGTGACACAAGGCATCCGACTGGACTTAGCGTTCGTTGCCCATCCGCAGTCAAACGGCCAGGTGGAGCGAGCGAACGGCCTCATCTTATGCGGCATCAAGCCGCGGGTCAAACCAACTGAGCGTTCGGCCGGCTGTTGGCTTGAGGAATTGCCATCTGTCCTCTAGAGTTTGCGCACGACTCCAAACAAGTCAACCGGCTTCACGCCCTTCTTCCTCGTCTACGGTGCCGAAGCCGTCATCCCAACGGATATAGAGTTCGACTCCCCGCGAGTCACCATGTACACTGAGGAGGAAGCAGAAGAAGCACGTCAAGACGGCGTCGATCTGCTGCAAGAGGGCCGGCTGTTGGCACTCAGCCGGTCCAGCATCTACCAACAGAGCCTGCGCCGCTACTACAATAGGAAGGTCAAGCCGAGATCTTTCCAAGAGGGCGACCTTGTGCTCCGGCCTGATCCAGCGAATAACCGGCTAGCACAAGCTGTCGGCGCCTTTGGGAAGGCCCCTTCATTATCGACAAAGTCTTTGAGCAGCGACTCCTACTACGATCGATGCTCGAAGCCCGAAACACGCAAGAGGGCGACTCCGGCAAAGAGACAGGCGGCCATGGAACGCAAATCTTCTCCAAGATTTTACAGATTGATCTTGATATGTACCACGCTACCTTTTGTGTTAAAGTACCAAGACTTTGGGCCCCGAGGCGAGCACGGGACTGCCCTTTTTGTTATCTGTATGATAAGAATTATGCCTTGAGTATGTTACTCTTTGTTATGCCGCTTGGCACCGGGCTTGACTAGTCGGCCGGGGACTCGCCGCCATGCGCTATGAATGCTTCCTGCAATCGGACAAGTAGTGTCTTGTGCCTAAGCCGTCTCTGTCGAAGCCGCAGCTTCATGAGCGGCCAGTTAGTGGGCAGGAGTAAGGAAGAATGGGCGCCCACATGAAAAATGGCTAAGGACCCAAAGCATAAACATAGTTTAAGCCGGCTTCCAGCCCCTTTTTGCAAAAAACCGACTCTTGAGTAGTCGGCTTGCCGCTCTCTATCCAACTTGTTTAAAAGACTCTAAAAATGGCCAAGTACTTGCCTTCCCAAGAGTAGCCAAGCACTTGATCTAAACGGCAGTCCGCAGAGCGGTCGTCCGATGGGCAAGGCGGCGACTAAGGGAAGGCGACAAAGGAAAGAGACATAAGAGCAATGAGCAAGGAAAGATAGAATTAGATAATATTTACACAGCATAGGCCCTTGGCGAATCTTGACGAAGTTCAAAATACACCCCGCGGGTGGAATTGTGCGAATTAACAAGTTTTTTTTCAAAAGTCTACCAAAGCAGATAAAATAAAGACGAGACAGCAGCCTAGGAAGTGGCAGACGGGTTTGGAGGACCGGTGGAGACGGCGGCGTCAGGCGCCGGGGCGGCCGGCTGGGCAGTCTTGGCTTGATTATCTCGGCGGCAACAGCCAGACGGCGCGGCTCGTTCTTTGGGCCTTGATCGGTGAGGCTGGTCGCCCGCTCCATCTTCCGGGCGCCTCCATCTCATCTCCGTCCTCCGCCTCGCCTTCCTCCTCGGCGCTGGAGCCGATCACCTCCGCCGAAGTCCTCGTCGTAATCCGGGTTCATCCCGAACCACTCGGCGGCGCCTCCTGCCGTCCTCAGCCCGCCCGAGGCGAAGGCGCTGGTGTATGTAGTCGGCGATCGCCACCGCCACGCTCGGCGAGGCGTCTTCCGCAGCGGCAGCTCACTTTGGGCCTCTCACCGGCAGCGGCCAGCCGGTCCAGATCCAGCCCTGGATACCACGCCTTGACGAATTCCAAGGCCCAGAGCGCTCCAGCCCGGGCCGCGGAACCCTTCCAGGCCTCAAGACGGCCAGCCGCGACCTCCAGCCAGTCGAGAGTCCGACTGGGAGTACGGAGAGCCGGCATGTCTGGCCATAGGGCAGCAATCGCTTGGGCGCCGACACGTTGAAGCCGGCGCAACATCCGATGGGCCGGCCGCAGACGAGCCTCAATGCTCAGAAGCTACTCGTCAAAAGGGTCGAGGCGTTGGCAGCGATCTCGGCACCACTCACCCTCCGGCGCCTCGCGATCAGCCTCAATGGCTTGATTGGCCGCTGCGTATGGCGGGGAAGAAGTCTGCCAAGGCGAAGAAGAAGCAAGTCAAAAACCGAAGTCGGCTGACCAATAGTCAGCGGCTCAAAGAAGGAAAGTAAAGAAACTCACCATCGACGATGTCCTCTATCTCGTGGAAGCCAGAGGTCAGCTATGCCTCCTTGTCGGTCCAGGAGGAGCGCTCGCTTTCGAACTCGGCCAGGAGATCGGCCTCTCTCTGCTCCGCCTCGTCCCGCGCCTTCTTAAGCAGCTCCCTTTGCTCCGCCAGCTGCATAGCCAGCAGGTCGCGCTCTGCGGCGAGCTTGTTGCACTCCTCCCCCTTGATGCGCAAGGCGGTGTCGGCTGCGCTCAGCTCCCGTCGGAGAGTGGCATTGGCCTCTGAAGAATAAAAAGAAAAAAGACGTTAAGTCGTCAACTAAGAAGGTCGCCAGGAAGATCCGGCCCGACTGCTCAGCAGTTGGCCCGAATCTCGGGGACTACAGCCCGCGGGTGCACCAGCGCGCCCCCGCGAAGAAGAAAGAAGACTCACCCCGGCTTCTCGACAAGTCGGTGGCCCGCTTGCCCAGCTCCTCAACGTTGCGGTTGAAGGCAGTGGCGCGGAGGTTGTGATACTCCTGCGATAAGCATTTCAGACAAGGTAAAAATTTGGAAATAGGCAGATAGAGTTCTGAGCCGCCTGCTCAGCAGCCGCCCCGAAACTCGGGGACTACACCCAGTGGGTGCGCTGGCGCGCCCCCATAGAGAAGAACAAGGAAAAATTCAAAGAAGAAACATACCTGAATGGCGGTTCATGACGCCAAGTGCGCCTTGGTGCAGTTCTGGATGGCGTCGCCTTCAGCTCGCAACCGCTGAAGATCGAAGCGCTGGTTCAGCGGGCCTGTGCCGCCTCCTCGCACCACCAACGGGCGCGGCGCTTATCGCCTCGGCGTCTGGAATGGCCGAGCTGGCGGCGCCCGATCTCAAAAGGCGTGGCGCCAAGTCACCTTCTCAAGACGGCGGCGTCTTTGGCGAGGCGACTTGAAGGAGCAACCGCCACAGCTTCATCTTCGATCGGCGGCGACGCCAAGGTGTCCGCTTTGTTTACTCCCGCGCTCTCGGGCGGCGGCGGAGGCGGCAACGCAACGGCCGTGCCCGACATGGAGGACTCGCCGCCTCCCCTCTCCATGATGGGGAACTCGCTGCCGGCTCCCTCCGTCTGCCCCGTGAACTCCGATGGTGGCGGCGCAGAGCTCAGCAGGATGACGAACAACGCTGATTGGAGGCGCGCGGCCTCCTCGGCTCGCTGCTTAGCCGCGACGGCGTCTTCGGCCTCCTCCAGCTTCCTCTGGGCGGAAGTCGCCGCCTTCTCAGCCTCCGCCTTCTCCAGGCGGGCGGCCTCCTCCTCGTCGCGCTTCTCCTGTGCGTTCCGCTCCGTCGCCTCCCAGAGGTCGGCGGCGGGGTCAATCCGCCGACTATTAGCGGACGTCTCTACCGACCCCATGACGGAGGCGGCGGCGACCCTCTCTAGAGTAAGAGGAGCCCTGATGCGAAGAAGATATGTAAAGATTTGGACAAGATGAATCAGAAGAAAACAAGACAAAAGTAAAAGCACTTACGCGGAGACCAGAGGCGGCTTTTTCACTTCCTTGCGGAAGCGGTTAGCCTTGGCGACCGCCTCTTCCCGCTGGGTCGCGACGGCCGCTAACCTGAACTTTTTCGGCCGGCCGCCTAGCGAGCTCAGCCCGGCCCGACGCTTCTTCACGCCGCCTCGACCACCCAAGCCGGCGGAGGAACTCGCGCCCAGATGGCCGACCTTCAGTTGGCGGCGGGGGACGACTTCCCTCTCGCCGTCATCTTCAGGCCAGTCAACGAAGGTTGCCGAGGGCCTGAAGTCATCAGCCCCTCCTCCTCCCCCTCCTTCGGCGTCGGCCTCCACCGCCGCCGCCCCCAAGTCAGGGTCGTCGACGTCGCTCTCCGCCCGGTCGGGGACGAATTCACGGGCCGGCCCCGTGGTGCCGGCAGAGGGCTGCATGAGGGGGTTCTGACTCGGAAAAAACCAAAAAAGATAAGAAGTCGGATTCGGCTGAAAAAGAAAACAGAAGAGGGAAAGAGATGACTTACCACAGGCGGGGGGTTGGCGCGCGAGTATGGCTCCTTGCCGAACTGCCAGTCCGCCGTAAGGCTGCAGTTCGCCAGGAAGTTCACCATGTCCGCCACCTCCCCGTGGGGCATATCCTTGGAGCACAGCCCAGGGGTCCCGATGGCTGCTCATCGGCCAGATCGAGATGAGGTCGGCCTTGAGCGGAAGGACTTCGGCGCGCCACGGCGGCGACAAGTCGGCCCCAGTCAGGCCCTCCGACTGCGTCAGCTCTCAGAGTCACGCGACGGCGGCGGTGCCTGCAGGAGTCAGCGTCCTGGCCCGATGGGACTAGCTGGGGAGCCGCCCGACAAAGACGCCGGGCCGTGAAGCGGCAGATTAACCCAGTCGCCTTCCGGGGCGACGTTCTTCACGTAGAAGTAGGAGCGCTGCCACATCTTCACCGATTTGATCAGCGGGATGGAGTGGAAAGGGTTGTCGCCCACCGGCCTCCGCATCACGATGAAGGTGCCGCACGAAGCCGGCACGCCGGCGACGTGCGTGCCGAGCTTGTCCTGGAAGAATTCCCCCCACAACTCGATGGTGGGGAGAACGCCGAGGAAGCCCTCGCACAAGGAGGCGAAGGCGGCCAGCAGCACCACCGTATTCGGAGTGAGGTGGTGCGGCTGGAGCCCGTGGAACTCCAAGAAAGCACGGAAGAAGCCGCTCGCCGGCAGCCCCAGACCGCGCATGAGGTGCGAGCGGAATATGACCCGCTCGCCCTCCTCCGGCGCCTACTTCGCCCGCCGGCGCGGCACGGGTCTGCACTAAGTTCTTGCCGGGGATGCGGCGCGTCTGGCGGAGGAACTCTATGTGGTCGTCGTCCACCTCGGAGCCGTCCCACACGCCGGAGCGCGGGGCAGGAGGCGCAGCGGCGGATGAGGAGTTCATCTCCGCGGCACGGCATGGTTCGATGCGACGGCGACAAGAGGAAGAAGAAGCAAGAGGAGGAAGAAGCAAGAGGAAGCGGGGAAGCGGGGAGATGGGTGCGCGTGCTTCGCCGCCCCCTCCTCCCCGCCTACTTATAGGCCCACGGGCTGAGAAGCCGATGGGGCGGGCGTGGGATGCTTCGCCCGATACCACGCCCCACGATTTAACCACGAAATTCTTGCCTTGATAACGACATGGGAACAACGCTTCAGCGCCGCATAGCGGATCCGCCCGTGCGCCGAGGCGCGGTAGTGGCGGGCCCCGCCTGACAGGCCTGTCTCGTCACGTGCATGGGTGGGTAGACTGATCCTGCCGCGTGGCGCCGCGCGACGGGCAGCTACCTGGAAGCTTATCAGGCACGCTGCCTGGATTCCGCCACGACCTTCGACCCTTGGAGGAGCAAGACGGCCTCCTGCGAGTCCGACTCCAGCCAGTCGGCCTAGAGAAAGACGGCGAGCCAGGCCCAGGTTCTTCCATCGGAGGGGATGAAACTGCTGAGGCTTCTCGACATGTTGACCTCGGCGCCTCACCAGCTTCGGGGACTACTGTCGGAGTAATGGGCCATGGGTAGGCAAACCCGAGCCCCTGGACCTTTCAAAACATCGGGGCAGACTGCGCCCCTCAAGACCACAAGACGAAGAGCGGCCTTCTGAGAGTCGGCGGCAGAGCCGCCGACTGCCCCTCCCAGCCGAGTCCCAGAGACAGCCTCGAGATGAGCCGACTCTCCACTAGCGACTTCCGGAGAAGCCGGCTGTGGGGAGTCGGCCCGCGACTCCAACCACCTCCTGCCTATGCAACTGCGGATGGGATGGGATGTGGCCACTGCGCGGCCCATCCCAGCCCTGTTCACGAAGGCAGGCATGGCCATAGTACGCCGTACTGACGAAGATCTCCGTCCGGCGCGGCACTGTTGCCACGTCGGCCCTGACATCAGCCCGTGGGCAGATCCACATACCACGACGGCCTGTCTGCATGCGACCGAAGACGGCGGGACCCGCTTTGTCGGCGGAGTGCGTAAGACGGCGAGAGCGCCCAAGACGGACCCACCGAGTCGGCCCCACGAGAGTCGGCCGGCCGCTCCCACGGGCTCCGCCGCCATTAATCGTATTAAGGCGAGGAATGGCAATGATCGCCCGTCAGCGGCGGCACTGCTGCCATGACCCCATGACCAAGCCAGCGTCATTAGAAGCGACTGATAATCCGCAGCCGGCAAGACCCACCCGCGGCGGACAAGGCTTGTCGGCCCCATGCTGGACAGTCGGCAGGGCCCACTAGTCGGCGGGCCCCTGAAGTCGGCGGAGAAGACGGCGACCTAAGAGACTGACGGCTGGGACCCGGCGCCCAGCCGGATTACCATTGTACCCCCAGGGGGCAGGCCTATATAAAGCCCCCGGGGCACCCATGCAAGAGGTTGGACCCTAATAGTTTTAGACACACAGAGAGGGGAGAGGAGCTAGCCGTGCCCTTCTCCTTCCTCACCTCGAACAGCTCAAGGAGCAACCTTGTACCCACTTTGCCATAGTGATCATGCGGAGACCCCGCAGAGCAGCAGTAGGGGTGTTATCTCCACGGAGAGCCACAGGCTGGGTAAGATTCGCCCGGCGTGCATGCCTTCGCCACATCCCGTTTCGAGCACCGCGACGTTCTACCCCCCACCATGATAAGCCATCCTTTGGCATATGTCGCACCCAACCCCCGACATTGACCAATTAAAAACTTAACCTTTTCCTAATTTTAGACTTCGGCAGATTTTAACTATCTTTGAGCAAGTCAAGCAATCTTCACGCAATTCAAGCAAGCATGCAAAGAGTATATAGGCAGCGGAAAATAAAGCATGCAACTTGCAAGAATGTAAAGGGAAGGGTTTGGAGAATTCAAGCGCAATTGGAGACATGGATGTTTTTTTACGTGGTTCCGATAGGTGGTGCTATCGTACATCCACGTTGAGGGAGACTTCAACCCACGAAGGGTAGCAGTTCTTGTGAGTCCATGGAGGGCTCCACCCACGAAGGGTCCACGAAGAAGCAACCTTGTCTATCCCACCATGGCCGTCGCCCACGAAGGACTTGCCTCACTAGCGGTAGATCTTCACAGTAGGCTATCTCCTTGCCCTTACAAACTCCTTGGTTCAACTCCACAATCTTGTCGGAGGCTCCCAAGTGACACCTAGCCAATCTAGGAGACACCACTCTCCAAGAAGTAACAAATGGTGTGTTGATGATGAACTCCTTGCTCTTGTGCTTCAAATGATAGTCTCCCCAACACTCAACTCTCTCTCACAGGATTTGGATTTGGTGGAAAGAAGATTTGAGTGGAAAGCAACTTGGGAAGGCTAGAGATCTAGTTTCTTGTGGTTGGTATGGAATATCTTGGCCTCAACACATGAGTAGGTGGTTCTCTCTCTGAACTGGTAAGTTGGAAGTGTAGGTTTGTTCTGATGGCTCTCTCCATGAATGAAGAGGAGGTGGAGGGGTATATATAGCCTCCACACAAAATCTAACCGTTACACACAATCTACCAAACTCGGTGGGACCGAATCATCAAACTCGGTCGGACCGATTTAGTAAACCTAGTGACCGTTAGGGTTTTGATTGGGATCGACATGCAACTCGGTAGGACCGATATGATTAGGGTTAGGGCATAATGTAATCTCGGTGAGACCGATTACACAAACTCGGTGAGACCGAATTTTGGTAATTAGCTAACCAGAGAGCTGGTCAGGTAAACTCGGTGGGACCGATTCGCTCTTTCGGTGAGACCGAAAAGTTACGAAAGGGAAACATAGAGTTTACATTGTAATCTCGGTGGGACCGATCGCTCACTTGGTTAGACGAAGCGTTATGAAGGGAAGCGGAGATTACAATCCCATCTCGGTGAGACCGAGATCCCTATCGGTGATACCGATTTGCCTAGGGTTTGTGGCGATTGGCTATGACATTTGAACTCGGTGGCGCCGGATAGAAAGAATCGGTAGGGCCGAGTTTGACTTTAGGTTTAGGTCATATGTGGATGTGAGAAAGTAGTGGAGGGTTTTGGAGCATATCACTAAGCACATGAAGCAAGAGGCTCATTAAGCAACACCTCATCCCTCCTTGATAGTATTGGCTTTTCCTATAGACTCAATGTGATCTTGGATCGCTAAAATGTAAAATGTAGATTCTTGAGCTTTTGAGCTTGAGCCAATCCTTTGTTCTTGATATTTTGAGGGATCCACTTTCATCATCCATGCCATGCCATTCATTGAGCTTTCCTGAAATACTTGTCTTGGAATAGCATTAGCTCAATGAGCTATATGTTGTTATGAATTACCAAAAGCACCTAGGGATAGTTGCACTTTCTGTTCCCAAGATCGCTTTGCGGCCGTCCAATCCCCGAGTTCTCTGGAGCCAAGCTACGAGGAGGAGGAAGCCGATCCAATGTTCACTGCGGAGGTCGCGGCGCAGAAGGCCCCCGATGGGTATGAGACGATGGACGTCGACTTGGCGGCGTCAAGTCCCCCATGGTGCAGGCGGACCAGCGGTTCAACATGGCGATACTAAAGGAGGACCCAGGAGGCGGAGGCTCAACTCGGCCTTGAGTGCGTGCATGCCGCTGCAATCGAGGCTCTCCTGCAGGTAGAACCGGATGTCGTGGATGTGAACCGGGCGGCGGAGGCTCAACTTGAGGCGGAGCGCGCGGATGCCACTGCCATCGAGGCCCTCCTGCAGGCGGAACCAGACATCCTGGACTTGAACCGGGCGGCAGAGGCTCGACTTCGGCCAGAGTCTTGCGGATGCCGCTCTCGCCGACACCCTCTTGCAGGCGGAACCGGAAGTCTTGGACTTGAACCGGGCGGCGGAGGCTCGACTTCGACGGAGGCCTTGCGGATGCCGCTGCCATCGAGGCCCTCCTGCAGGCGGAACCAGACGTCCTCGACTTGAACCGGGTCGTGCTCTCGTCCGTGCAAAGCGCCCGCACGCTCCGATTGAACGAGTAGCTGGAGGCCGAGGACAACCACGGTGCGGAGACACACGTCGGCGACGGCCGGTTCAAGGCCGGGCAGCCAAAGACGACGAGGCCGCCTCTTTCCGCGAAAGCAAAGGATAGTTTTTCTTTATGTTGTTGTTTTAATGGATCTTTTGCTGTGTAAAAACATACTATTTGTTATGCAAGTCGCCTCGACTTGGGTCAGTCTACCATTTCAGGCGGTTGGATGAATATCCTCGTCTCCTAACCCTTCTTTCCTTCTTCCACACCTCTTCTTCTTCCCCAGCAGACCACTTGCGGGCCGTCTGGATACTCCCCAACATGCGGTTGGATAAACATACTCTATGAACGAAAATTATGTGTTAGCGATAGGATGGCTGAGTTTGGTTTGTTCACATGCGACGGCGTGTCGATTGAGGGTGCGTTCCCTTGGTTGGGTTTGCGGCGTGCGAGGAAGCGGTATGTGAGGGTGCGGTCACGACATGGCGTCAGGAAGCGACCGTGTGAGGGTGCGGTGCGACCGCGACAGCCGTCTTGTAAGTGTACCTCCTTCTCACTTTGAAAACTTTAGGCAAGCTTAGCAAAAATGTGTGGCGAAGTTTGGCAATGCAAGGCCTAGACCCAAAGCAGGATAAGTGCGTGCATTACTAGGAGTACTAGTGTTAAAAAAGAAAGGCGGGGTTTTCCTTCGCAGGATTTAATCGATACAAATCCTCGTTTCACGTGTCAATTAATGCGTATTTTTTTCTCGAAAGACCAAAGAGCTAACCATCTCACTCCTCATCGCTTGATTAATGCAGCGCCATGCAAACGAACCTTCTCACTTCCGCATGCGTGGGGGATATTAATGTCCTTGGTTGCTAACCCCATCAATTTTGCCTCGATTAGTGTTAGTGGCCCTTTGCAAATTGTAATTTTGATATACTGTCCTTGTGTACAAAAAATGGAGGTAGTAACTATATTTGAATTCCTTTCCCATTGCGGTGACGTCGACTTTTTTTTTGTGGTTTGGCGAAGTGCGTTCGACGGAGAATGCCATTGAGGGAGACCACGGTAAGTCGTTCATGAAGTGCCGCTTTGCAAGCCGAGACAACCACCTTATTTGCATCCAGAAGTCCTTTACTAGTACTACTACTAGGAGTACTAGTGCGGTGAGATGGCTTCTCGAAGAAGGCGATGGAGAAGCGGAGTCGTGAAAGAGTGAAATGATAGTTGCTTCGTCCATGCTTTGTGATTTGACGCCTCACGCTTTGTGATTTGTGATAGAAGGGACAGGGAGTAGAATCATGCTCTATCTTTGTACTACATGCGTCCAAGCATGGGAGAAAGAGGAGAGACGTTGCATTTTTCTATTCCTTCAATCAATCAATCAGGGAGCTTCAGTTCCATCTTTTTGGCTTTGGCAACACCGTCCACAATGGTTCCCACGATGCCAAAAGCTATTTTCACATTTGGCTACACATTGTGGATGCCCTTAACCATACCACTTGGTTCTGCTCCTGTGTGCTATCTATACAAATCTCAATTATATTGATCTAAAAAAATTATAGAATCAAAGATTAGTAAAAAGGAGGTGATTTTGCCGCGCGGATGGCGGGGGAGGTTTCTTATTTTCGGAGGACGTTGTCCTGGCGGTTTGCTAACATGCGGTCACACGCGTCAGTGCTTTACCAAGCTGATCCGCGTCCCACATGAGGCAGAACAACGGCAGAAGCAACACGTGTGTAAGTTGAAGAAGATGAGGGAGAAGCGGATTCAGCAACGAGTGAAATTATGGTTGCTTCGTGCCTCCAACTTCTTTTTTTAGCATTATTACTTCGTCCCTCCAACTTAACTGCGGGAAAGGTGCAGCTTTGTGATTTGACGCCTCATTGCTCATTACTACGCGGCGCCATGGTAGGGTGCTTCACCCCGGCTGCTCTGCACTGTATTCCGGTATGGCACGTGGACCCGGTAGCTTGATGTCCCACATGTCGGCGAACGGGACCAGAAGATTTATGAAAGCAAGCACTCCACTCTTACGACGGAGGAGTAGACGACACGACGACCCAGTGAACTGTCACTTGTACTATATAGTACTCCCTCCTTTTCGGTTTATAAGGGTAGATGGTGAGTGGTGGAATACTTTTTGTAGTTTGCAAAAGCGCCCAATTAATGCTTTAGTTTTCCTCAAAAAAGTATGTTTACCAATGCATTAATTGCAATGCATGCATGCATAAATTACATGCATTGGTCAATTTTCTCTTAATACTTGCATGCAATGATTTAATGCACCTTGGAATCTGAACATGTGATGGGAAACAACCAAATTGAGCCTTATAAAATGAAAAAAACTAAAATTTTGAGATAAGCCCTATAAACCGGAAAGGAGGGAGTACTATAGTTTTGCTGTTTCGCACGATCCACCGATACAAACCCGATTAAACAGGAAAGGGCAGGATTTTTCCCGCGCGGTAGATGATACTGGCCATACATTTCAAAGGCAATTTCAATGTATGCAAACTGAATAATTATAAGTAACAATATGATATCTAGTAAAACTAAAAACACATATGATTTATTGTGTGTGACACCCCAAAATTTTAACCTTGTTTATTTAATTAAAATTTTGTCAAGAGATTAAATTTTTTATTTTTTTGGATTTATTCTTGATTTCAGAGCCTCTCTTTTCCCCTAAGTTGTGGAGTTTTCACCCCTAGTAAAAACTTTTCAAATATGTTATTGGACTTGTTTATCCTCTCAAGAAAAATCCTTTCTTTTCATCAGAGGAATTAATTATATAATAATCTCCATGATCTTTATTTTCTTGAAAAATGGTTTCCCATGGTTTTATGGTCCTTTTTGAACTACAACCCTTTTATAAATTCTTTCAAAAATTCCACCAAAATTTGGGTATGTCCTGTGATGTCACCAAACCACTTTTATGCAAAAAGATATTTCAATCCCTAGATATTTTGAGCTCTACACCCAATTTTCTTCTACGGTCCGATTAGGCAATTTTGCACTACAACCTATTTAAATATTCCTTTCTAGCTTCCACCAAAATTATGGTTTGTTGGTAGCAGCCTATGATTCAACTTTATGCAAAAACCCAGTAATGTTCTTTGAAAGATTTTGAGTGAATCAACCTCATCTTCATTCTGGTCCAACATGATGGTTTGTACAGCATCCATATTATTGCTTGCTCTTTGGCCCTTGATTCTTTCCCCTGCTTGTAGACCACCCTACTAAACCCCTAAATCCAGGAGCATGCACCCATTGGATCATTTTGGTTCCGTAAGTGATGTCATTTGTCTCCTGTCCAGAATTGAGTTTTTGCAAAACTTGCACTAACTAGTTTCTGTATTTGGCCACCTAACCTCACCACCCTTTTATTCACCTAATGAGACAACCATCTGGAGTTTTTGACCACTCCAAGACCTGCCTAGATGCCTCTGGCATTTTGTCAAACACCCTGTGGGCATGAACAGATTTGGCATGATTGTATGTTTGTGTTGTGAACTTTCCCATCTGTCCAAACCAAGTTGTCAAGTAGCCTGCTAACGATCTCTAGCCCAGGCCTGTGGATTTGCATTAGCTCTCTAGCAGTTTTTGCCATCCTGGCATTTCGTCGAACAGTCGCCGTGCACGCCCGGAGCGCGAGCAGAGCACGCGTTTTGCACGTGCCGCGCCCGAGCCGACGCGTCGCCCCCTGGTTTGCCACCGCTCTGCAGAGCCGCGCCACACGCTCCCCTCCTCACCGCAACGCGCCAAGCAGACCCTCGCCGCGTCTCCGGCAAGCCAAGGACTAGCCGCCACGGCCTCCCGACAGCCCTGCTCAGGTCAGCGCCGCCCGAGCCTTCCCCGCTCGCCACCTGCCCCCTGGAGCTTCGCAAGCTTATCCGCAAGTCGACCCCTAGCGCTTGTCGCCGCCACGATGCCCTAGCTACAGCGAGGCGGTTCGCCGGCGAGCTTATCTGCGGCCACGGGAACCGACCTCGCTGGGCTATATAAAGCCCTCTCGATCCTGCCTAGGCTCATCAGCAACCTCACTCGAGCCGTGAAGCCTCCCCCTCCCAGTTGGCGAGGCCACTCTCTTCCCAACTCCGCAAGGTCAGCCGCCACCTCGCTCCAAAGAAATACGACCAATGACAAAGCCCCAGACCCCTCCTGTGCTTCCATCCTCCCCCCATGACCCTACGGAGCCGCCCAACATCTCAGACCCGCTCAGGAACCACCATGGCCGGAATCCCCAAATCCACCGAAGCCTCCCCTCCGCCGCGGAGCTCGCCGCCGGCGACTCCCTCCACCCCCGGCGACCCTACGACCACCGGGAGGACCGCCTAGGAGTGGCGGATCCATCCCTGCACTCGGATGCCCGCGAAGAACCGCCGTTCGCCGGCGACGATCGCCGGACGCCCCGCCTCTGCTCGGGCAGAGAAGAGGAGGGAGTGGGGACTGGTCAAACCTGACCAGTGGGCCCCCTGGACCCACTGTCAGAGACCCAGCCCCGCCTCCACGTGTTTAAGTGGAAGCGCAAAACCCCGAGTACGTCTCCCCTTTTCGAAGACGTATTTCTGAAACGTTTTCTTTTTACATTTTATTTTAAAAACAGTTTTTTTACCAAATCTTTGACTGGCTGTATCTTTCTAAATAGAACTCCAAATGAGTTGACTCTTTTTCCTACATCTCTCAAATTCTGTCTAGTTTATTTTAAGATTTATTTGAAAAAAATTTCAAACAACTTTTTGTACTATTTTGAATTTGTGTATTAATTCCAATATTTTCAAAATAGGATTTGTTGGAGAGAGGAGAAAACTTTCAAAAGTTTTGGAGAGCACCCGACCTCTCCACACCTTGAAGGCAAGCATCCTGAACCATGGCATAATATTTTTGGTGTGTTAGTTGACGCGGTTATAACACCACCTTGCATCGGAAAAGCTCGTCATTTTATGTGGTGATGTGATCTTTTGCATGAAGGCATATTTGTGATTTTCCTTGCTGTTGGAAATGAATATACTAGTGATGGTAATCATCCTCATGTGCCTTACATGCATGCCGGAAAGGAATCCGGGAAGGCCTCTGCTTGGGTAGGCGTGAGCTTGTCGCCGGTCTCCGTTGGGACGGTTATGTCCGGTATGGCATAGTAAGATATAATGAGCGGTGATCCTTTTGATTGAAATATATTTGTTATGCTAATCATGCAGGGAATGCTTAAACCTCCTGAGTCGACCATAGATCGAGTCTTGTTCCAATAACCCCATACTTGTTTCGTACTACCACTTGTCCACGCCATACGTGAAGTGCAGTTCGATGAAGTTGTCAACCCTTTCCTAGCACACACCATACGAGAGGCCATGATGGAAGATACCGGAGGCATCCGGTAGGCATGCCATCGACCGGGGCATGGGTGTTCCGGTTGTAGCCGAAGGGTAGCTCCCCTAGTTCTTGTGGCGGTATAAATTTTGTGATCCCATGCTACGTCGAGGTTGTAGCCTCCCACTTAGAGTTTTGCTTGACAGTGTCGTGGGTGATTCCGGACACCGGTGAGCTAAGCCGGTGTGTGCAAGTCGAGCGTGTTTTTGACTAAAAGACCGTGAAGCGGAATTAGTCCCGATAGACTAAAGAAATCCGTTACTCGTGGGTAAAGAGTACACCCTCTGCAGAGATATTAAACCTATTGAATAGCCGTGTCCATGGTTAAGGACTACGATGCAGGTCAGGTCAAGTGTCGGTCTTAGTGTCGGTCTTGAGGAGAAACTGCTAAACCGTAACATGGATCATGATTTGTGACTTGTGTTGATTATGATGATTATGATTATTTTTATCATGGACTAACTATTGCCGTTACTTGATTTATTGAGTATCCCTGGGACGGTTCTACCTCCTGGATATTCACTATGAATGTATTTCCTTTATAAGCCCTTTATGTGGTGTCGCTCAGACGCCCGACTGTGGCATTACTTGTTATTTATTTCCCTTATAAGCCCTTTATGTGGTGTCATTTGAGACGCCTGATCGTGGCATTACTTGTTATTTATTTCCCTTATAAGCCCTTTATGTGGTGTCGCTCGACGCCTTGTGGCATTACTTGTTATTTATTTCCCTTATAAGCCCTTTATGTGGTGTCGCTCAGACGCCCGACTGTGGCACTACTTGTTATTTATTTTCCTTATAAGCCCTTTATGTGGCGTCGCTCAGACGCCCGACTGAGGCATGCTTGTTATTTACCACCATTTCGATACGTCGCTTCAGACATCCGAATGGTGCATTTTATTTCCTCCTCTGTCATTTCATATTCTTTTTACATATAAATAACCTGTTTGCATGCATCAGAGATTTTATTTTATGACTGACAATGCGATCATAGAATATTTCCGTGCACGATTATCATTTATATTATACCCTGTGTTCATAATGTTTGCGAGTACATTCAAAGTACTCACTGGCATGTCCCTGGCTATTGTCTTGGCCAGATATCTTGCATGGAGAGGAGCGTTGCGATGACAGCCCCGAAACCTAAGCAATGGTGATAGCAGCCTCGCAAAGATAGGAGTTATCGTGGTCAGCTGTTTCTGTGGGAAATGGAGTCCCATAGACACTGATGATCTACAAACCGCTTCCGCCATCAACCACTAGAAACCACTTATTGTACTCATAGGCCAACATGGTCTTGTACTACATCTTTTTTGTATTTTTCTTGGAATTTCTGCATCAAGTTGGTGCCTCATCAGCTAACAGTAATCCTGGGGCTGGTGAGCACAACGGCCATTTTCTGGAATTATTACCCGGAAAACCGGTCGCCACATTGTGTTAGAGTGTAGTAGTAGTGCTGTATTGCATAGTTGTTAGATGTAACATGCGAGAACGTGTAGAGATGTAGTTTTGGAGGGCCTACAGAGAGAAAAGCGTAATACGGTCACCGAACTTGAGAATAAGCTGATTACGGTCACTATATACGTTTTGCGGTGATTATCCGCTCACTTGCTCACAGTTCAGCATCGGATTGCACTCTGTTGACCGGCCAAATAGTTTGGATGGCGCCATGTTGACTAGTTAAATTGACCACGTTCCTTGTGGGTCCCACTGTCGATTCACATAGGGAAAAGGTCGATAAACACAAATTTCTGCGTAGCGACAAGGCTCCAACTCGTGCGCTGGAATCACCTGGTTGTGTATGTGTCTGCTGTGGGCTGATGTGTGCGCATGCACGTGTAGGTTGAGCACTTGAGCGTGAGAGTGTGTGTTGGTCGTGTGGTGTCTTGGTGTGTGCATGCATGCGTGCGTGTGCGTGTGAGTGTTGTGTGCGTGTGTGGCTGCGTGTGTGCGTGTGAGTGTTGCGTGCGTGCGTGGGTGCATGTGTTTGTGTGAGTGTTGCGTGGATGGAGTTCGTGTGCATGCATGTGTGTGTATAATCACCACACCAGCTCACGTGGTGTTAAAGCAGACGACTCAGAATACCAATACAAGGCCACCTTGTCCACTGTGCCGACGGTCATGACTTCGAACCACCGTCAAAATATTTTTTTGTCGTTTGTTTTCATTCTTACAAACAAGATGCCCGTGCGTTGCACGTAACATCAAGATGCATTTGTATGACTTGTTTATCTTGCGAGAGAAAAGGATGAATGAGGGAAGGCCTTATTTGCAAATGTGGAGAGGTGTGTGGGTACCTTTTTGCAAAATTTCCGTAGTTTCTTTCCTATCCGTCAGATATAAATCGGACGGCCTATATTGCAGGATGGCAGGCACACCATCATCACCAACTCTATTTTTAAGAGTGTATTTTATGTATTTTATAATAGTGTAGATGTAGAGTAGATACAACTCGACAGGTGGGCATGATGTTAATGAGATAATGCGATGCAACACTAGAGGTGCCACGTGGAGCGTTTAACTGGTCAACTAGTCATGTCATGAGCAAATACAAAGTTGTACGGTGAGCCCGTGATTGTATAATAACCACTAAATGTAAACGGTGACCGTAATGAGTGGATTATGAGGTCCAATGTATGTATCATGGTTTCGCTTCAAATACAATGATTGTCATTGCATATATCGCGAGAGAAAGATGAAACACGCGTGAATTTTCTGGGGGCTTACTTTTAGAGGACCTGGAGATAGTTTTGTGTGCATACGTGAAAGGGGCGTCTTGGGGTATGCGATGGAGAGAGAGATGCTCTTCGTTTCTCTTTATTATGACTAACTTTGTATATAGTATAAAAATATACAAATTCACGGTCTTGGAATAAATATCATTGTGGGCACCATGCAATGCAAATTAGCGTCCGTACTCCTCCATATAGCTTTGTAATGTTGTATATATGTAGAAACTCTAAAATAATTTTTTGGCCACACTTTATTCAAAAGGAATGTTGTATGCGAAATAAACATGAAGAGAGGGCTTTTTAGATCAATGGGGTACGTGATGTAACATGTGTGAATGTGTAGTTGATGCATTTGGTGGGGCCTAGAGAGGTATGTGTGTGTATTATGTATTCGAGAGAGGCATGGATAGAGGGTCCGACAGGGGGAGGGGGGCGTGGGAGAGATAGCACGAGAAATGAGAGTGGTCTAGAGAGAGAGACGAATATGACGTCACGACAAGAGATTCCATTCCCTTGAGTGTGTATATGCAAGGGGAGGAATAGAGGCACCAGGAGAAATTTTGTGTGTGGTGTTTGTGTTGGTATGTGTGGGTGTGAGAAGATAATGAGACGTGGGGGCAGAGGGTGTGTCACCGCGTGAGGTCCGGTGGGTCGAGGTGAGGCCCTTCGTTTGGTTCCGTACTACGCCACATTGGTCAGCCCATGACACATTTAGGAAGACCCATGGATGACTAGTAGTACAAGAAAAAGATAGCAGAATTGTGAAGGACTCTGTGTCCACTGACAAAGCCGACTAGGATTTGTAACCCTAGGTTATTGGACTAAGGTAAACCCTTTATCTCTGATATTACTATTCATCCAACCTAACTTTAAGGGGCATCCTACAAAATGCTCTGCTAGAATCATACTAAATCGATTAGGAAGAGAGGTGTGAGATAATGCGTGAGAGACAGGCGTAAATATAATGTGCGTACATGAGACACTTAGGCAGGTCCATGTATATAGAAAGGGTCGATGAGGATTGTGCATGTGTATGTTTGCGAGAGGAAGAGTGCTTGTGATAAAGGTTAGTGAAAACAGTTGTAAATGGTTACGAGAGGGAGGGAGGGTTATATCTAGAGCATGTGTGTGCGAGAAAGACACCTCGGGAGAGAGTGTGTGAGCATGTGTGAGAGACCACCGATCGAGAGTGAAACTACACGTAAAAGACTGCTCTACACATTGATTAAAGATATAAATTGTATCCAAATATTAGGATGGGATCATGATATTTGAAATTCGCGTAAGGAGCGGTCATTGATCCATCAGACATCTAGATCCTATCGAATTTGAGCATGTCTATGTTATTATTTGACACAATTGATCCACATAGTTAGTATTTTGAACTCTAGACAATGCATCGCTTTAGCAATCGAATATAAACGTGAGTATAGTTCATGTTGTGTGTGTAAAGCACATTATACATCTGAAAGTTACACAATTGACATTTATAAATAGCGACCTATGAACTAGCATACATTTGAATTCAACCTACGGTGGTTTAAAAAAATCGACTTCAACATGAAGTCCATTCAATTATTTGAATTTGTCATGGCATTTGTAAACCATACCTAAACTATGGGGTACCAATCTTTGCTCGATTTTGTACATAATAGCATATGTAGTCGTGTACAAAATAGATTCAAATTTAGCTCCTCCATTCCAAAATAATTGTAGTTATAGGATTTTCAAGTGTCAAAATTTCAAAAGGAAGCGGATAATTTAATGAGGTTTTCAAACATACAAGGTCAAATATAACGTTGTCTATTTAGGTCAATCCTCATAGTTCAAGAGTACTCTAAACGTGAATGCTTGTGTTTCAAAATTTTGAGCAGAAGCGCCAAAGAGCCTCTACTACTTGAAACCGCGTGAGACCAATGTTTGGTAGTACAAGGAAATTACTTTTCTAATAACTCCGACCTTTGAAACCTACCGGCCCGACGTCCAAAGGTCTAAACCGGGGTAGGTTTGTAGCTTCTTCTAGACGCCACACAACCGCCTCCGAAAAACATTCATACACAATGGCCGCCTAAGCACACATGCACGTGTCCTTCGCCGCCTCGGATCTGCTTCCCCTCCGCCGACATACGGCCACGACAACACAGTCAACAATTTGGCCATGGGTTCGTCCAAGCGTGCACCCTCCAGAACATCGGTTTCCCCGGTAAAAAGAAGAAGATCGCCGCGACATGTGGAGGTGACCACACCGCAACCGAAGAAGGTACTCCTCTTCCCTTATTCGTGCAAATCTTACGTCTCGCTTGCACGGTATTCATCCCACGTAAGACACTAGTTGACCGCTTCTTCTTGATACTAGATGTTCCTAGTAACTCGCGATGCACAAGGTTTCTCCTCATATACTATTTCACCTTAGCTAGAGGTCCGTCGTCCCCACGGATTTCAATTTACGGCCAGTTGATTCCCAATTAGCGGAAGCATTCCCCAGCGTAATGCGCTAGTACGACTATTACACCGGGAAGCAGCGCCTTGGTGTTTATCTTAGGGCGTCTGCGGCCTAGAAACTCTGGCGCCCGATCTGGAGGTCGGCCGGGATTAAAGGGATGGCTTGGGGCGCCTGCCAAGCACAGCGGTGGTGTGAGGTCGATGGGAGGCGGGCGATGGAGGCATGGAGTGCAGGGCTGATGGTCGCCGGGCGGTTCGAGAAAGATCACAATCGTCAGTGATTGGTGGGAGGTAGACGAAGGCCATCTGCCCATTCCTTATAGATCGGACGGTTCATTAAAAAATCTCTTGACCTATTTATTTTTAGTCATTGTTATCTTAGATATGACCACATGTGGTGGTGTCTTTGGAGGAATACCTGCATTTCTGTGCTCATATATTACAAAATCATACAGAGTAGAATCTAATTTTGTTTGCCATGCAATGTTGTAGAGCTATCATATGTCTCCTGTCATTTATTTTTCAGCCACACTATCTGCTACTTTTACAAAGGCACTAGTTACGAACACACTTCACCCTTACTCTCACTATTGTGTTTTTATGCAAGGGTATTTCAGACTCTGCTGCCATGAGAGAAGCCAAAAAGAAAAGAGAGAAGTCGCTCCAGCTTCGTATGTTGGTAGGCAAGACACGTTACAACGCTATAAAGGGTGCAATGTCAGCAGATGGAGACGGTAAACGTAGCTCTGGAGTTGATGACTCGCTTGCAATGAACCACCATCCCGGGTTCTTGCTTTAACTTCGCGGTGTCATATGTGGTTGCATGTTCCATATGGTGTCTAGCTTGTATTCGAAAGGCCGAAGTCGGTCTTTATTAAGATAAGGAAAGATATTTTTTACATGAACCACCATCCCGTGAGCACCGGAAGACAAATAGCTATTCAGGAGCCTTTGGCCGAGCCTGACAAGCCCAAGAAAGACAGGCATCACCGAAGCCAACTAAAAAGCAGCGATGGTGGCGAAGCAGCCCGCCTCCACCAGGCTCTCGGGTCCTAGATGATCATGTTCACCACTCCAGCCGGATGTCTAGCTTGTATTGCTTCCAATTTGGTTAAATTGCATCTGCTTAGCTTACACATTATACCTTTGAATATGACATGCCTTTACATTTTTGGTACATACTAGTACATACGTGTATTAACCATGTTCTTACATCAAACTAATGTTCTTGTGTATCCCTCATCAATCACTTATGACGAGGCAGGCAGGCAAGGGGACTACTCCTCATTTAAAGAATGTAGCGTCAGCCTCCCGACATGATTCTCAAGAAACAGAAATGCTAGATGAAGATAGTGAACGTAGCTCTGTAGTTGATTACAACATTTCCCCTACACTAGCATCGCAGGTGCTTGCGTGATATGTGGTTGCATGTTGCATATGGTGTCTAGATTGTAATTCTTCCAATCTGGTTAAACTGCATGTGCTAGTCTGCTTAGCTTATACTCCTGTAAATGTGACATTATACCTGTTAATGTGATATGCCTTCCTGTATTTAGTACATAGTACATCTGTCTATTAAGCATGCCCTTACATAAAACTATTGTTTTTTTGTATCCCGCATCAACCAATATGACGAGACACCTTTAGTATATGCGGTCACGATATTAGTTGCATCTTTCATATGATTTATAGCATGCGCTACTTCTAGTTTGTTGAAATTCCATTTATGATGGGACGCTTTTAACTTGGCGAGTCATATTGGTTGCATCTTTCATGTGGTGTCTAGCTTGCATTGCTTCTTATTTGCTTTGGAATGGTTTACGCTTAGTTTACACAAACAGTTGTGAACATGCCATGCAGTCTTATTTTTCGTAAATATTCCTTCCTGGTATCTTGTGTTTGCCTTACTTTAAAGTTGTTATTGTCAGTATCATGCATGAATGAGTTACGAGAGAGAATTTTATTGCTTTTTCTTGTCGGTTTTACTTGACAATTCAAAATCAATAAAGCGGAAGGAAGTTAGCAAGGCAGCGGATAAAGGTGCTCCTTCCAAAGCGGAGGGCCTCTCAGCTTCTACTCCTCCACACCCCCAAGATGATTTCCAAGACAACACATGCATAGACACTCAACAAAGCTGTGTTTATGATGAGCACGTCTCCCCTAGTGCTGCATCATGGTGCTCCCTCTAACTTGGCATCAAGTATATGTGGTTGCATGTTATGTGTGATGTCTAGCTTGTATTACTTCTAATTTTGTTGAATTCCATCTTCTTACTTTACACATTATACTTGAATAAGACACGTGTTCTGTTTCTAGAACATACAATATCTGTCTATCACACCATGTTCTTACATCAAATTACTACTGTTGTGTAACCTGCAACAATCACTTATCATAGGACACGTTTGACTTGAGTGTGATATAGGTTACATCTCACATTCTTTTCTAGCTTGTACTACTAATTTGTTGAAATGGCACTTATGACGAGACAGTTTTAACTTGGTAGAGTGATATTCGTTGCATCTTTCATATGGTGTCTAGCTTTCATTGCTTCTAATTTGTTGAAATGCCTTCTCCTTAGTTTACACATCATAAGTCGTGAATATGCAATGTTGTGAATATGCAATGGCACTAATGACGAGAGACCTCTAACATGGTAGTGTGATGTTGTTTGCATCTTGCATATGATTTATTTCTTGTCTTGCTTCACATTTGTTTAAACACCATTTATGCTTTGAGACAATGTTAACTTGGCGGAAGCGATATTTGTAGCATCTTTCATATGGTGTCTACCTTCCATTGCATTGCTTCTAATTTGGTGAAATGTCTTCTTCTTAGTTTACACATCATAGTTACGGTTATCTCTTCCGTCCTGCTTTTCATACATATTACATCCTCCTATCATGTGGTTGTCTAACATCAAAGTTCGGTTAAATGCGCATCACGCTTCAATTTGTTCTGAAGAACTAAATTGTTATTCGTTTTTCTTGCCGACTTGACTTAACATGGCACAGAGAAAGAGGAAGAAACACAGAATGGCAGGGAATGAGAAGCGAATAAATCCTGCAGATTCTGCTGGTACTGATGGTGCAATTGAAGGTGAAAGTCCAGTGGAAAATTCTACAAACACGGCATCCCATGCTACACGAGCTGCAAAAAAAGCCAAACAGAAACAAATAGCTGCCACCAAACAAGCAGAGACAGCCCTAGTTCTTGCAACACCTACCACAAGATTACCAAATGCACGACATACTGCGTCGGCCAATCGAGCTAGCAAAGACGTTCCCAAGCTCCCTTGCCACCGACACTACTTCCCAAGCACTCTTGACACAAGACGAGTTGGCAATATCAGATGAACCTTGTGAGCTTCAACAAGCAAGAAGGTAGTTCTTTGGAGTCAAATTCTGATTGCATGCTTCTTTATATGTAGTCTCACAGTTTGATGTACACTAACACTTCCTATGTTCGTTGTTGGACTAGCACCTAGGCGCAAGAGGAAACAAACATCAGGGATAATGCTCGATAGGTTAACTAAATCTAGAGGAGAAAGAATGGAGATCCGTTTTGAGGCAGGTTTAAAAAGGCCACGTGATGCTACAGAGTCAGCCAAGTTAGTATCAGAGGCAGCGGTTGCCGTTAGGTATCATGTACGTATCCTCCCAACATGGATTCAACACAGGAATGACAAAGACAAAACCCAGTTCAACACCTTCCTCGACCATTTATCTGTAAGTATGGTTATGTATGGAAACTAGTAATATCGTCTTGCTCTGTCCCATACTTTCTAGGTTGTCGATAATGAGACTCCCATAATTTTCAACAGATGAGGTTCAAGTTGGATAGCCAAGATGATGCAACTGACAAGCTTGCACCCATGTTTTCAAGTCCGCTCTCACGACAAAGATCGGTATAACTTGAGGAAAACTCACTTTGAAGGCAAGGCTAACGGTGAACTTTCCCAAACATCTCCGGTGGAAAATATATCGGATGAAGACCGGAGGGGCCTTGTTAAACAGGCCCGATCCAAGTATCGTGTACATTATATATATGTGATCAGATCACATGTTGAAGTCCTATTGGCGCATGTGCCACACAAATCTATCTTCTTGTAGGTGAACTGTTCAAAGAACAAGGCCAACCGTCTGAAAGTGAAATTCCAACAGACAACGGGACCTCGTAGCTATATTGCACATCGCGAGGCTCTTGTAATTAGTCATTGTTTCACTCTTTTCATTGTACCATATTATCGATATATATTGACTTGTTCGAAATGCGGAGGAAAGCCCGCAAGGACCAAAAAGTACCTGAACCAAATGCTATGGAAATCTTCAAGGACTGTCACACCAGCAAGAAGAAGGGCATGACTACACCAGTCAAAGCCACTGTTGTAAGTCCTTAATCCTCATGCCTTTTAACTACTACTTACTCTGACTTGTGCCTTGAACTGCATGGTTTGCAGCCAATGTCTATTACTCTTTTCAATTTTATACACAATTGTCTTAGCGTATCATTGCACCTTACAAGGTTTAAAAGGGAGGAGTGATGTTCCTTTGATCTTGACCCGTAATCTAGTTCCATGCTGGACTTGCCCACACAATGTTACAATTTCCTGTTTATGCATTCTCGATTGTTTTGTTATATGAATGATGTCATACTATGCTTACCGTATTATAAACTTCATCTCTTTATCCTTAGCCCTCAATACAATGTGAAGAAATAGACAATACATTAGCGACGGTACATGTTCATATGTTTGGAACCTGGTTTTATTATGTACTTTGCAATAAAATACAACTAATATTTTACATGGGTTCACCGAATAAGTTACGTATATTGACCAAAGCTATTTTGTTTGGTTTTGCTGCCTCCTTAATATCTTACGTTACGGTACTACTAATGTAAAACCTCAACTTTTCAGCGAGCTATGGAAAAATGGTGGAACCGCCGCCTTCCGAAGGTGGCGAGGCAACTATAACCGCAATGTCGACTCTTCTTTGCGATTGGGTCGATACATCCACTAACAGTGCCAAAAGCACGTTCCTGCGTAATACCGGGTTGGTTGTTAAGGCAATATCGTCCAAACTGCCTCATGATCAAGATATGCAAGCTCAAAGCAATGATGTATCTGCGCTCCAGACACAAGTCCATTCCCTAACAGAGGCCCTTTGTGAAACAAGGAGAAACATTGCTCGATGTCGTCCAAGATATGCATGGTTTTGAAACCAGACTATCGGACATTTGCTATGTTGTTCAGAGCCTAGGGAAATGAAGGCGAGGGTTATGGTGCTCCATCGGACAATACAACATGAAAGCATGTAATCGGGTCAAATGAACTGAGCTTGAACTTCGGTGGTGCATTTATCTCGCTAGGCTGTTAAGTTTTATGCCAACCTTCCTTTTGTTATATAGTTGTAATTTGTTTTGGTGCGATACAAAATTTATTCTTAACGTGCAGCCACCAGCTGAAGAAAACAGCAAGCCATTTTTGTATAGTGTAGGGTGTTCCCTATATTTGCACTGGTGGCGATCTTTGATGCCGAGTGGATGTAATCTGTGCAATCGCCTTAATAGCCTAGCATTAGTTTTGGCCTTATTTATTTCCTATTCTTCTTTTCCCCTGGTTTGCTAGTGGCCGCAACTACGCATGGGCCATATACGGGCTGTAGGATCCATGGGTCTCCTATGGGCCGTCGATAAATGGGCCTGTAATCGGTGGGCCTCGGGCCGTCGGATAAATGGGTCTACATGGGCCGTAATTGGGCGTAATTGGTATCGGCCCAGCATGGTAACAGGCCGTTAACAGGCCGTAGAACTGCAAAAGCTTAATTCTGTCACAGGCATAACGAGTCGTTAATGGGCCAGAATATAGGACGGGCTGGCCAGAAACGGGCCGACTCTTGCCATGGGCCGAATTTGGCCCATTAGGGTAACAGGCCAGTAACGGGCCGACTCTTGCCATGGGCCGAACTTGGCCCATTTGGGGAACATGCCAGTAACGGGCCGACTCTTACCATGGGCCGAATTTGGCCCATTAGGGGAACATGCCAGTCACGGGCCGGAAGTAATCGAGGGCCGAAAAGGAGCCCAAGAATGTATGGGCCGTCAATAGGCCGAAAGCTAACACGGGCTAGAAACGGCCCATGTAAATCACGGGCCGTTAACGTGTACAAAGAAAATTACTGTTCATTATGGGCTAGAGTCACCGTGGGCCTGTAAAGGGCCGAAAGATACGAAGGCCTCATATGGGCCGAAGAGGCGTAAATGGGCCATACATGGGCCGAAAGTGAAATGGGCTGGTGTTATATTCGACGACCCACATGACGTTGTTGGGCCGATTTCCTTTAGTGCCTAACGAGCCGTGAGTTAACGGGCCGTAAAATGGGCTATTTGCGAAGAGACCGTTAACAGGCTTTTCATGGGCCAGCCCGTTAACTTCTGACCAAGTCAAACGGGCCGGCTTTGTAAGCTAAATGGGCCAATGGTGGGCCGTGGCACGTGTCGACATATCATAGGCGCCTATCTGACCCACTGACGAGCTGACACGTGTTTCGTCTGGCCAATAAGAATTTCACACATGGAAATTTCCCATTGGTCGGGGCTGTTAACGGGTTATCGGATCCAAAACCTGACCCGATAGCTTAACGGCGTTCCGTTACGATGGATGCCACGTGTCGGTCACCCTTGACGAAAGCACTTCTGTGACGCGCGATTTATCGTCATCGAAGTGGACACTTCTGTGATGATAATTTTGGTAATGTCTGGAACACTTCTCTGACAAAGCACAACTATGGTATCTTGATTACATCATAAATTTGTCATGGATGTACATGCATGACAAAAAACGCGACCTACTGTGACAAACACGTATCATCACGGAAGTGTATTTTTTTGTAGTGATAGGTTAATGAAGAATGGTAACTATCACTACATGCATATATGGCTGGTGGAAAGCTCTATGGTTATAATGTTTTTGCGAAAAGCCAATTTTTCCCTACTACAAAGGAATATATTTATTTAACTACAAAGTTGGTTGATAAAATATTGAGAAGGTTCCTCCAACTCAATCCCAAATTAACATCAATAACCCAACAAATTATTAAAGTAACGTGATAAGATCAATATGATAATCCAAGAACCAGATACTCAAGATGTCCATAACCAGGGACACGACTAACCATGATTAGTTTGTACACTCTGCAGAGGTTTGCGCACTTTTCCCCACAAGACTCGATCTCCTCCGTTGGATTTCTCGCACTACATGGTGTTTGAGAAACGGATGACCGAGACACAGTCTTTCAGAAACAGTAACTCTTCACTCCGGGTAGACCATACCAACCTACATCCCTCTACCTGCTGATCCACCTCTTCAAGAGCTCATGCAACTTACTCAACTATGCTAGAGCCCATAATAGCTTGTGGCTGCACACGGAAGTTTCTAGCATGAATAATCTTATGATCCCTTTGAGCCTGGGTGGCATTCCATAGGGTGATCACACGGGTCCTCCGGGATCCCCTTGGGCAAGCACTGGGTTCTCCAGGTGCATGGGCAAACCACTGGGTGCTCTAGGGTGCCCCTACCATTCCACCCAGATGTATATTAAAGTTGCCACCTTAAGTTAAACATTAATTAACAATCTCACATCTGTCATGGAATACACTCAAACCCAATCCACGTCTACGAGCATAGCATGGCAATATAAGCATAACGTAATAGTAACTCCCAAGGTTTGAATGCAGGACAATAGGTTCGTACCTCATCAACTACTTCCCAATACCCACATGTTATCAAATCCTAACCATGCAATGTTTGAGGGGTGAAACTAATGCATAAAAACTGGGTATGAAAGGGATATGATCAAAGTGTGAACTTGCCTGCAATGTTGACGAAGATGATTCACACTCAAAACTCTTGATAGTTTTACTCGTCACACTCCGGTCAATCTATCGTAAGCAAGCAATAGTAACCACACATAAGCAATCACTCAAAAGATCGGAAAGAACGAAGAAGACGATTTAGAAAACATCAAAACCAAGCAAATAACTCTTGCAACATAGAACAATTTCTAACAGTACCAAAATTAGGTGAATTTGGCCTTATTAGAAAGTTTAGGTCAAGAGCTTCGATTTGCAAAAATAATCAACTAAATTGGAGTTATAAAACTCAAGTTATGATCAAACAAAGTTCAAATACAAATCTGTTTGAATTCAAATTTTAAAACTTTCAAAAATATGTTTAAGTTGTTTTACTGGATAGAAGGGATCAAAACGAAGAAGTGGGCGTTGGTTTCATCTAATTCCGAGTAATGAGCAAAAAGTTATGAGCGTTGCAAGATCAGGGACAAATCTGTAAAAAAACACGAATAGGTCCCTGACTTGAAAAAGAAAAAGAAGAATTTTTTTTAAACGGGCCGGCGGATTGGGCGCACTGCACGGGCGAACGACGGCGACAAAGCGGCGCCTGGAGGCGCATTTATTTAGGGAAAAAGGCCCGGGGGGGGGGGGGGGGCGCGATAAAAAGGGGCCGGGGAGGCCCGACTTGGAGGAGGGTCCAAGGCGGCGAGGCGGGCTGGAAGTGGACTCTAGCCAGAGTCGGTCGCGGTTTTTTTTACAGAGAAAAAAATTATAAAGACAAAAATAATAATACTTTTATATAGCGTATTATATATCAAAATTTTCATAAAAAGATTTCCTACAACGTGAACATTTTTATAATGTCAAATAAAATCCCCACAAATTTAAATAAAGCAAAGAATGCTACTACTCTAGTAAAATCCAGTAAAAATCATTTTAAAAATACCAAAATTAATTCAAATTTATTTTTCTCCAATTTTCTAATGTAGGGAATCTTGTTACCCTATTTTCCATATATTTTTATTTTGGAGAAAAATAATTTGAATAAAATCCAAATAACTCCGAATTAAAAATAATTTCAATGGGACTTTGAGTTTAATTCTTTTAAAATTTCCAACTCATATTTCATATGTTTTTGAAGAAGTCATTTTATCTTCTCTCATGAAAATCATTGAGTTGCTTGAAGTTTCTGAATTGGAAATATTTTCCAAAAGGAATTCAAATATTTTCAAACACCCTTTTCATTTATTTAAATGGAAGAAGTCATGTCATCTTCTCTCTAGGGTTTTGTATTTGAAAAAAAAATTGAATTCATGGAGATCATAAAAGCAAAATGAAAGTTTGGGAAAGTCCTTTTATTCCCTCTCATTTAACTTTCAAAAAGTTTCGAATTTCACTCAACTTAACACAATCAATCACACAACAATCAAACAAACAACCAAATCTATCTATTTATTATAACATTCCAAAATTTAGAATTTTGGGATATTACATGCTCTCTCTCTCTCTCTCTCTCTCTCTCTCTCTCTCTCTCTCTGCCCCATGGCCCAGCCAGCCGAATCGGCCCATGGCCTCTCTCCCTCATGTGAACCGCCTCATACAGTCGCCCGATCACCTCCCGCTTCGCTCTGTCTCGTGGCAATGAGGGCCCGTCTTCTTCTTCCCCACGACAGGCAGGACTCCTGCCCGAGCATGACGCCGAGCACCGCCGTTCAAATCCTCCCGGGGTGCTGTCTCCATGACCCCTCACGCAAGCTAGGACCCCTATATAAATCCCAAGACACCTCTCGTCCGATTCTCTACAAAATCTCTCTCTTTTCCCCTCGGGATCGAGTACACCGAGCTCTCGAAGTTCGCCGGCGCCGCCGCAACTCCGTCGTCCCGCCCCGCGCTGTTCCGGCGCCGCAGCCGAGCGCCGACACCGCCATCGCCTTCATCTCGTCGATCCACGCCTCCCCATCTACTCCGCTGGCGCCGCCGAGCCCCGGAGTCGCCATCCGGTTCGAGCCGCGCCGCCGCCCGTCGCCGCGGTAAGCCGCTGCTTCTTGTCCGTTAGATCTAGGATCGACGACCTAGATTAGATCTGTTAGTTTTTTTATTCTCGAACCGGTATTCTCTAAATAGCGAACGCTCACTAGTTTAGCCTCTGGCGAGCAGATTAAATAAGCTTATTGTCGGTCTTGAGGGCGACACCTATGGGATCACAAGAATCCCTACTACGGTTCTTGGGCGGGGTCGTGAGAAGAGCAGATCAAACAGATAGCACACGGGTTCTTTACCCACGTTCGGGCCGCGAGATGCGTAAAACCCTACTCCTGCTTTGGTGGTTAGTTTATCTGCGTTCTTGAGCTAGCTATGGGGCATGAGGAGCTCCAAAAAGCCAAACCCCCCTCCTGATCGCCTTGGGCCTCCTTTTATGGGGAAAGGGGTTGCCACAGTGGCACACAGGAGGTGGAAAGGGTACAATCATACGAGTTTATCCCTCGCATTACATGACAAGGCGCCATAAATGCGTCTTGCTTAGGTGTCCTTGCTTTATCGGGGACGGGGGAGAGCCCGGTCTCGTCTGTCGCTGCTCCCTCTCGTGTTGACACACGCCCTGGCCAGCGGCGCCTGTGGCGCCATGTAGGCAGGCAGGCAGCTGAGGTGGCACAGTGGTGGGTCTCCACGAAGGTTCGCTTGCCGCCACGCAGGTGCCTGCCCAACTGGTTGGGTCGGCAGCTGCATGGTGGAGGCTTTGATCGGCGCGGGCTTGATGGTGGCCCTACGGGTGTCCTTGGCAGGAGCCTTGCCGGGGCCCCGGCAAGGGTCTTGCTGTGGCCCCAAAGAAGGGTTCTTGCGGGGCCCCGGCAAGGGTCTTGCAGCGGCGCTTCTTTGTCATCCTCGGCAAGGCTCTTGCCGGGGCCTTGTGGTCCTCCTTGGCGGGATCCCGCCAAGAGTCGTCATCTTCTATAGTATGTATCTGATCTTTGAATGTCTTCACAAAGATCTGCATGCCACCACGGGGATGTCTCCTTAATCCTTTGCCCCGTGGGGGCAGTGGACTCAAAGGTGATCCGCTCCGTGGGCGCGGGGCGAGCCGCCCGGCAAAGGGCCTTGCGGGTTTGCTAAAACCGACCCCGGCAAGGATCTTGCCGGGGGAGTCTGCTTCGTCCCCTTTGCTCTTTGTGGTCTTGGTCTTGGCGTCGTTCTGCTCCTTTTGAGCTTCGGCCTTACCTTGGCTCACCTTCCTTGCCTTGCTTTAGTGTGGCGGCGCCCGCGGCTCAGACTGCCCGTGCACAGTTAAAAGGTGTACCCCTCTTTTTGTACACCGACAGGAGCCCCCGGGCCTGGGCCACACGTAAGCGCAATCGCGTCGTTGGGCTAGGCCCAAAAACGGTGTGCGGGCAGGCAGGGTGGTTTTTACCGCGGTAAGTCTTTTCGCGCACTGTGCTTCCCACGCTTCCCGCGCGTGGCTTGGCGTGGGGAGGCGTGCGTGACGTGGGCGGCATGCGTGGGGCTGAGCTCTACACGCGTGCGTCCGTCGCGATAAATAGGGGGTTGATTCGCGCCTTCCCCATAAGCGGAGGAGGCGTGGAGGCGCGCCCATTCTTGAAACGGGGCCGGGGCGTGGTCTTCAAGGCGTCCACTCCCCACGATCACGAGGTGGGGAGAGGTCGCCTCACCCGTCGCCTCGGTCCCGCATGCCTGCCACGTGGCTCTCATGCGCTCGGGTTGGCGAGTGGTGGAGGCGGGAGAACGGGCCGTCGCGGGCCGGGGCAGCGGGTCGGTCCTAGTTCCCTGCGCCTTCCGCGTCTTGATTGGCTAAGCGGGGCGGCCGTGCCCCCACCCTGTTCCTTTATAAGGAGCGGGGGGGGGGGGATGGCGGTCCACACTCTTCCATCTTCTCCTTCCTTCAGCTTCTGCTCCCCCTCCTTCCATCCGCCATGGAGAGAGGGAATCCTGGTTCTTCAACGGTGGCGGCAAGGGTCGCCGCTCGACAACGCGTCCTTCCTTCTCCTTCACCTGTGGTGGCAGAGCCAGCTGCGAGGGGAAGGGGGAGGGTGCGACGCCGCGGGTGAGGCCGTGGATGAGGCCGAGGCGCTCAGGGAAGAGGAGAACGGGGTGGCGCGCCGGTCCCACCTCCGCCAGTAGCTCCTCCTCCCACGGAGGGCCATGTCGGCGATGATCCTTGCGAGTTCTTCGTCGGGCTGCGCCGGCCACCTCGTCGTCGTCTTCGTCTTCCGACTCCATTCGCGAGCGAGATGGAGCTGGATCCGCCGGAGTCATTGAGGTTGCACATGAGGGGCTGTTGGATCAGTGGCACGCGAGTTCGCGTCGACTTTCTAGCCCCTCACGTGATGTACCTTGGTCGAGGGTGGAAGACGTTCTCTCACATCCACCGCTTGACGGCGGGGCTCACTCTCCATTTCAATCTGATGGAGGGCGGCCTCCTCTCCGTCAAGGTCTTCGGGTGCTTTGGGACCCGGGCAAGGTGCTGCGTGGAGAGCTCTTCTGATAGCGAAGGATCCTCCTCGAGCTGGAGTGGCGAGGAGGACATCGACAGCGACGACGAGGGTAGCAGGCGACAGGATGACGGGTCCGACTAGGTGTCGGGCGCAGCTCCGTGCGGCACCGGCGATCCCATCATCCGTGTCGCCGGCTTCCTGAACTTCTCGGGGTCGTCTCCTTGGGCGGCCGGGCGTTGGGAGGCTGCGGAAGAGGAAGAGGCGAGGCGGCAAGGCCGTCAAATCGAGCACGCTGGCACCGACGCCTTCGGCAGCGTTACGGCGTCCTGCCGCCTCGTCTTCGAGCTCTGCTTCCAGCGCCGCCATCACCATCCAGCCTTCGGACGGCCACCGAGATGTTCTCTTGGTGTCTTCTGCCACCCGTAGCTTGTCTAGGCACCCCTTTTGCCCTTTTCGCCTCCTTGACCTGCCTCCCGAAGAGAGGGGCAAGAGAGGGGTTACGGGCACCTTATCTCTTTTTAGTTTGCAAGCCTTCGGGCCTTAGATGAATTTAAAACTTGTAATCCCATCATTCATGTTTTTCATCCCCTATGGACTGTACCTGAGTGGAATGTTTTTAATGAACAAGGGATGCTTGCCGGGTCATTTGTTTGCGGGTAGAACCCACGACAAGGAATAAATCCTTGATATCCATAAGATAAACATTTCCTTGCCCGACAGCGAGCCCGCCATCTTCCCACTTCGCCGACCTTTCTCACGCTTTCGGCGGAGGTAGGGATGAGGTGGGTTCGAGCTCCTCGTTTCATCCTTTTGCTGCCGCGACTACGACCAAACCTGGCCTGGAGCGGGCCCTAGGGCCCTAGAGTTTCAGGGAGCATGGTAGCTTTGGGAAAAAACGAGGTTTCACATACCTCAGTCCATAAGGAAATGCATGACAAGGGATGAAAGACTTATCTGAAGTTGTAGCCCCCGACAACTCTGGTTTGCCATGGGTGAATCTCTGTACTCGCAGCCCCCGGTAATACTGGCTTGCCGGGGTCTGGACCAGTTCATCCCTCTTTTTGTTCTTTCATCCTCAAGTGATCCGGCAAAGATATCTGTGAGTCCTACGAACCAAAGGAGACAAAAGAACGACAAAGAGACGCACACTCGACCTCTAAGCTAGGGGTTAGTCGCCGCCAAGCACTATCAACCCTAACCAAGGACGAGACTTGACCTAGCATGCATGCTATAACTTAGGGCGCCAGCGCTTCATTTATTTATGCTCAGGGTCTGCGCCTGGCTTTGTACAAAGGGTTACATGCATCATCGGCAATGCTTGTACAAAAGGTGGCTTGCCGGGGGGCCCGGCAAGCCGCGCCTCACGGGTAAAACTTGCGAAGATGCTCAATGTTCCAGGAGTTACTCACTGGAACGACATCTTCAGTCTCTAGGCGGACTGCGCCGGGCCTGGTGACTCGGTTACCCGATAAGGGCCTTCCCACTTTGGCGTCAACTTGTTGGAATTCTTGTCCAATTGAACGCGCCGAAGGACAAGGTCGCCTTCCTCAAGGCTTCGGGCATGAACCTTGCGGCTATGGTAGCGGCGCAAGGCTTGCTGGTAGCGTGCTGCTCTCACAGCCGCCCGAAGACGATCTTCCTCAAGGAGCACCACGTCATCTTGCCGCAGTTGCTCTTGCTCGAGCTCGTCATAAGTGAGCACTCGAGGTGACCCGTATATGAGTTCGGTGGGGAGAACTGCTTCTGCCCCGTATACCAGAGCAAAAGGCGTCTAGCCGGTGGCTCGATTTGGCGTCGTCTTGATCGACCAAAGAACCGCCGGCAACTCATCAATCCAGCGCCTTCCACTCTTGTGCAGCCTGTCAAAGGTCTTGGTCCTTAATCCTCGCGATTTCAGCATTTGCCCTCTTAGCTTGACCATTGCTTGGCGGGTGAGCAACGGAGGAAACAGACTTCTGCTGCCGAGGTCTTGGGTATATTGCATGAAGGTGCGGCTTGTGAACTGTGTGCCGTTGTCGGTGATAACCCTGTTGGGTACGCCAAAACGGCACACTAGTCCCTTGGAGAACTTGACGGCTGACTGAGCTATGACCTTCCTCACTGCCTCCACCTCCGGCCACTTTGTGAACTTGTCGATGGCAACGTACAAGTATTCAAAGCCCTCGGCGGCGCGGGGGAAAGGGCCCAGTATGTTGAGCCCCCAGACCGAGAAGGGCCAGGAGAGAGGAATGGTTTGAAGGGCTTGAGCTGGCTGATGAAGCTTCTTTGAATGGAACTGACACGCTTCACACCTGGTGACTAGTGCCGTCGCATCCTGGAGGGCGGTGGGCCAGAAGAAGCCTTGCCGGAAAGCCTTGCCGGCAAGGGCCCTTGACCCAATGTGGGATCCATATATGCCTCCGTGTATCTCTGCCAACAGCTCCGGTCCTTCCTCTCGAGGGATACAGTTCAATTTCACACCGTTCGGCCTCTTTCTCACAGACGTCATCGGCAACTGGTACATGGTAGAGCGACGGGCTACTTTTTTCCGCTTCTTCCTGCTCCTCGTGAAGTTCCCTGTTGGAGGAATCGACGGTATCTTGTGCCCACGCCCGGAGCACAGGGCTTGGCGAGGACTAAAGGCATTTCCTCCGCTCTGAGGCGGCTGTCTCTCGGCAAGAGCTTGATGCTCCGCCGGAGCGATCGTCCGTGGCGGGCTCGATATTCCGGCAACATCCTTGCCGGGCGGCCTGGGAGCTTCGGCGGGAAAGTACTTGCCGGGCCCTGATTTCCTCCTCTTATTCTGCTCTGTTGATGGATCAACGGATGGCTGAGTTAGCTGAAGCACAAAGGTACCTGGTTCCACAGGTAGCTTGAGGGCAGCGCGTTTTGACAGGTAATCGGCGACATCGTTCTCCGCTCGGGGAACGTGTTCAGCCTGTATACCGTCGAAACGCTCTTCCAGCTTTCTCACTTCATCGACGTAGGCCTTCATCAATGGGCTCTGGTAATCCTTGTTGACTTGCTTGACGACAAGCTGTGAGTCTCCCCTGACGATGAGTTTCTTGATTCCAAGGTCCGCCGCGATCCTAAGACTGGCAAGCAGCCCCTCGTACTCTGCCGTATTGTTTGTTGACACCTCCCTGGGGAAGTGCATCTGGATCACGTACTTGAGGTGCTCTCCGGTCTTGTAGCGACAAGCGATGCGCCAGCCCCGGCGCCCTGTAAGGAGAAAGCTCCATCAAAGTACATGATCCAATCACAACTTGCCTCTTTGTCGGGGAGAGTAGTCTCTTGAATTTCTTTGTTAGGGGTTGCGGTTGTAACGCCCCGGATTCGATGCGCCAGGTGTTTGCCAGTTATTCGCCGTTGTTGCCTTGTCATGTGCTTGCGTGTTGCACTTTGCCATGTCATCATCTGCATTTTTATCATGTCGTCATGTGCATCGCATTTGCATACGTGTTCGTCTCATGCATCCGAGTATTTTCCCCGTTGTCCGTTTTCCAATCCGACACTCCTATGTCTCCCGGCGCCCCCTTTTGCCTCTCTTTCGTATGTGGGTGTTAAACTTTCTCGGAATGGCCCGAGGTTTGCCAAGCGGCCTTGGTATAGCACCGGTAGACCGCCTGTCAAGTTTCGTGCCATTTGGAGGTCGTTTGCTACTCCAACAGTTAACCGGGTAACCGTAAAGCCTCCTTCTCTTTGCAGCCCAACACCCCTTTCAAAGTGACCCAAAACCCATCCAAACCCCCTCCATGCTCTCGGTCGTTCGATCACGATCACGTGGCCGAAAACCGCACCTCATTTGGACTCTCCTAGCTCCCTCTACCTATAAAACTAGCCCTTCCCCGGAATTCGCGGATCAAACCCTAAATCCATCCCCTCCGCGCGCGGGCGTGTCCGAACGGACGGTTTCGTCCGCCGCCGTCCCTAAGCGAATCGCGCAACCACGTCGCTCCGTCGCCGTCCCGCCGCCCGAGGCAGCGGCCGATTCGGCCAGCGAGGCCCATCCCGCAGCCTTGCCGCGCCCGGCGCGTTTCCTCCGCCGCCTCGGCTCTCCGCCTTCGCCGTCGTCCGCCGCCCGCCGGAAAACCTCCCTGCTCCTCCGCGGACCCGTCGGTGCCTCACGCGGCCGCCTCCATCCTCCGAACGCGCGCCCCTTCGCCTCTGGCGGCGCCGCCTCCCGCCGAGCTTCGCGCGCCCTGCGCCCGGTCCCGCCGCCGGCCATCGCCGGCTGGGCCTCGTCTCCTCTGCCACGCCTCCGGTGAGCCGCCTGACCTCGCCGCCCTTCTTCTCCCTTGCCTCACCCGGTCTCTCTCTCTCTCTCTCTCTAACCGATCTCTCTCTCTCCGCCATGGACGCCGGAGCCGAAGCTCGCCGGAGCTTCACCAGAGCCAGATCCGCCGCGGGTGGATGAGATCCACCCGCTCGTCGAACCAGACACGGCGCCCCGTCCCGATCCGCTCCGTCCCGGTTATCCTCGTCCCGGGTTGACTTTCCGGAGGTGATTTTCGTCTAAGTCCCCAGATCTGTGTTATTTTCATGCCATGTTCGTGATGCCATATCTGTACATCTGTAGCTTCGTTTTGCACGTGTAATATGTCAAATTGTTCGCCTCGGTGAGTAGATCGTTTCATCTCATTGCATCATTTTCATTTGAGCTCATCTTGATGCCCGGAAGGCTGTTAGAAGAGGGCTATGTGATGTTAGTTTCAGATTCTTATCAGAACATGCACTTTTGTCATTTTTGCCATGATTGATGTGTGCACCTTATGAACTTAAGTCCTACATGAGTTTTGTTCTAGGACATGCCATCTTTCCAGTGGTGCCATCCGTGTATTTTTGTGAGTCTTGTACTGAGTGCATTAAGCTTGTTAAGTAGGGTACTTGCTGTTACTGTTTTGCTAGTCTGAATCTGCTATATCATGATGCTATGTTAACCTGCTTCTACAAGTCATTCTATGCATAATATGGAGATGTTCACTAAGGATGTTTTGTTATACATGTATTGCTCTATCCACCCATGCCCTTGTTTGCAATTATGGAGTGCTACAGCTTGAGTCAATCGAGCTCTACTTTTGCTATAAAATGTTTCCTGGCAGATTGTTTACATGTTATTCAATTTTGTCAAGGTTGTTGTAGTTGATCCGTGTATGCTATGATGTTGTTCTTGCCATGTATAGCTTCTATGCCATGTCTTCTTACTGTGAATTGCCTTGCCATGCCATGTATTGCTCTGTGGTGAGTGGTTGAAGCTCACCAACATGCCTACTTATTGTTGTTCCTGCCATGTATGAATCTGTAATATAACTTGCCATGTTTACATGGGTGCCATCATATTTTCTGATCCTTTTTGGCTCATGGTCAGTAAGGGACTTGTGTTCTATGCAATTAGTATATTAATGCCATGCCTTTATTTGTCATGATTAATTCTTGTAGCATGTTGTTTGATAGCTCTAAACATTGCAACCTGATGTTATTTCCTGATAAGTCTGAAACTGTTATTATTTGCAATCTTGCCATGTGTGTTTGAGCATGTTCTAGTGATTTCTGGAGATAGCTCACTGTTCATGTTTTGTATTGCTTTACCTGTAAATCATGCCCATGCCTTTTGTTATCATGTTAAGATGTTGTAGCATAGTTGTTTGATGCTTGCAATATGCCTAGTTGCTGTTTTGGACAGATTGTTGTAATGACTTGTAGAGTATGTGTTGAACCGTTGCTCCGTTTTGAGTGTGCTCTATATGAAACTTGCTTAGATTTGCATGTAGTTTAATATTATCATGTTGCATCCTTGTTTTGAGGTGTTTCATTGATGTTTGTATGCATTTTGCATCAATGCCATGTTTAAATTATTTTGCTCATATCTTCTAGGCCGTAGTCTCGAATCTAATGAACTTTATATGTAACTTGACTAGAATTTCGTGTAGATCATCGTGATGCTTCTTAACTTGCTGTTTAACAACTTGAACACAAGTTTATTCAGATCTGGACCAATTTTGAAATTTGCATATGAGGACTTACCGGAATTGTTATATGTTGTTCCCGGCCTCATTTAAACTTGCCTTGATGTGTTGCTCTTGTTTGCATCATCTCTTGCCATGAGTAGCTTCATGTAGCTTTGTCATGCATCATGCTTGTTTGTGCATCATGCCTTGTTCATGTGTGGTGTGTTTACTATGTTGTGTGCTTCTTCTTGTTAGTTCCTGTTTCGTTGCGATCGTGAGGATTCGTTCGTCTACGTTTGGTTCGGCTTCATCCGTTCGTCTTCTTCATGGACTCGCTCTTCTTCCTTGCGGGATTTCAGGCAAGATGACCGCTACCCTGGATCTCACTACTATCATTGCTTTGCTGCGCTACCTATTACCTGTTTATCAAGCCATCCCAAATTGCCATGTCAGCCTCTAACCTTTTGCACCCTTCCTAGCAAACCGTTGTTTGGCTATGTTACCGCTTTGCTCAGCCCCTCTTATAGCGTTGTTAGTTGCAGGTGAAGATGAAGTTTGTTCCTTGTTGGAACATGGAGATGTTGTTCCTTGTTGGAACATGTTCACTTGTTGGGATATCACAATATATCTTATTTAATTAATGCATCTATATACTTGGTAAAGGGTGGAAGGCTCGGCCTTATGCAGTGTTTTGTTCCACTCTTGCCGCCCTAGTTTCCGTCATATCGGTATTATGTTCCCGGATTTTGCGTCCCTAGGGTGATTTATGGGACCCCCTTGACAGTTCGCTTTGAATAAGACTCCTCCAGCAAGGCCCAACATTGGTTTTACCATTTGCTTCACCACCACCTACATTTCCCTTGGGAGTAATTAACCCAAGGGTCATCTTTAATTTAGCACCCCAGGGCCCATGCTTGTCTAAGAGTTGGTCCAAACTAGAGCCACTTGCTGTGCCGCCCTTAGGCAACTTGGGGTCTCGTCGGTTGCTGTCAGACGTATCTGCTCATCCGGTCGTGGCACGAGACGAGATCTGTGGCTATTATCGGGATGTCGGCACGCCGGGAGGTCTTGCTGGTCTTGTTTTATTCTTGTCAAAATGTCTTGTAGCCGGATTCCGAGACTGATCGGGTCTTCCGGGAGAAGGAATATCCTTCGTTGATCGCGAGAGCTTATCATGGGCTAAGATGGGACACCCCTGCAGGGTATAAACTTTCGAGAGCCATGCCCGCGGTTATGTGGCAGATGGGAATTTGTTAATATCCGGTTGTAGTAAACTTGAAGCAAACTCTTCTAAAATACACCAACCGTGTGCGTAACCGTGAGTGTCTCTTTTCGGGGTTTGATCGAGAGGAGAACACGGTTTCTTGGGTTATGTTTGACGTAAGTAGGAGTTCAGGATCACTTCTTGATCATTACTAGTTAACGAACGTTCCTTTTTTTCTCTTCTCGCTCTCATTTGCGTATGTTAGCCACCATATATTGCTTAGCCGCTGCTGCAACCTCACCACTTTACCTCTTCCTTACCCATTAAGCTTTGCTAGTCTTGATACCCATGGTAATGGGATTGCTGAGTCCTCGTGGCTCACAGATTACTCCACCACCAGTTGCAGGTACAGGTTATGCGATGATCATGACGTGAGAGCGATGTTTACTTGTTTCGGAGTTCTTAAATGCTTCTTCTTCGATCGGGAGATAGGTTCCAGTCGGCAGCACAGGCTAGCAGGGTGGTTATTGTTTGAGTTTCTGTTTTATGTTTCATCCTTAGTCGGATGTTGATGTTGCATGATGTATTGTTGTATTCTTGTGGCATTTGTGCCTTATGTATGTATCCCCATCTATTATGCAATGTTGATGTAATGATATCCACCTTGCAAAAGCGTCTTCAAGATGCGCTTCTATCCTTAGTGGGACCTTCGAGTTCCTTTTGGACAGGGTCGCATCTTGGGCGTGACAAGTTGGTATCAGAGATTCTCGACCGACCCTAGGAGCCCCCTTGATTGATCGTGTAATTTGGCCGTTGTTGGGTCTAGAAGTAAACTATTTTCGGAGTCTAGTTATATCGGAGAGTAGGAATTCTTTTTACTCCTCTGCCCCTTCGTCGCTCTGGTGAGAAATCTTGACGTAGGTGTTTTGAATTACTTCTCTTCCCCTTCAAATTTTTCTTTAGGTTCACGCAGTTGGTTTTCCGATCGTTGGCTCTCAGCTCTTTTCATTCGGTGCATTTCTCGTCAAGTTGACTCGAGCCTCTTCATCATTGAGTTCAATCCTCAGTTGTTTTCTTTCCCACCCGCCCACCCTTCTTCTTCTTCTCGGAACCGGAGTCCGTAATCGAGTATCCATCCCACTCGTGTGAAGTTTTTGCCCTCTCTCCTCAATGATTTCAACCGGTGTTTTCTCTTCAAGATATTCGTCGATTTCACCTTCCAAGTTGCCTTTGTTTTCCCGCCCTCCCACCCTTTTTCTTCCCGGAGTTCGAGTTTCTTTCGACCATCAATTTCATTCGTGCGGAGCCTCTTCAGTCTTTCCTCAGTTGTCTTAATCGGTGAATTCTCGTCTCGTTTGACATTCTTCATCTCTTTTCTTCTCCGTGTTGGGGAACGTAGTAATTTCAAAAAAATTCCTACGCACACACAGGACCATGGTGATGGTATAGCAACGAGAGGGGAGAGTATTGTCTACGTACCCTCGTAGACCAAAGCGGAAGCGATCTGGCGTAGAGGAAGTAGTCGACGTTCTCCTCGCGATCCAGCCGATCCCAGCGCGTTACTCGGCGCCTCCGAGTCGATCACAACGTAGAGGACGTAGTCGTACGTTCTCCTCGCGATCCAGCCGATCCCAGCGCCGTTACTCCGGCGCCTCCGAGTTCTTGGCACACGTTCAGCTCGATGACGCTCCTCGGGCTCCGATCCAGCAAAGCTCCGGGGAGAGGGAGTTTCGTCAGCACGACGGCGTGGTGACGATCTTGATGTTCTACCGGCCGCAGGCTTCGCCTAAGCACTGCTATGATATGACCGAGGTGGAATATGGTGGAGGGGGCACCGCACACGGCTGAAGGAACGATCTCAAGGATCAACTTGTGTGTCCTAGGGTGCCCCCTACCCCTGTATATAAAGGAGGGAGGGAGGAGGTGGCCGGCCTCAAGGGGGCGCACCATAGGGAGGAAACCTACTCCAAGTAGGTTTCCTCTCTTTCCTTATCTTATTTGGAGGGAAGGAAGGAGTACTAGTATTAGGAAGTAGTACTAGTAGTAGGAATAGGAAGAGGGAAGGAGAAAGGAAAGGGGGCGGCCCCCTCCCAATTCGGATTGGGCTTGGGCGCGCCTCCCTTGTTCCCTCTCCTTCCTCCTACATGGGCCCAATAAGGCCCATATACCTCCAGGGAGTTCGGTAACCTCCGGAGCTCCAAACTTCTCCGGAACCTTTCCGGTGTCCAAATATATCCGTCCAATATATTAATCTTTATGTCTAGACCATTTCGAGACTCCTCGTCATGTCCGTGATCATATCCGGGACTCGAACAACCTTCGGTACATCAAAATACATAAACTCATAATATAACTGTCATCGAAACCTTAAGCGTGCGGACCCTACGGTTCGAGAATAATGTAGACATGACCGAGACATGTCTCCGGTCAATAACCAATAGCGGGATGTAGATGTAGAGGTAGCGTGCCGACCGCGATCACATTGACCTTGGAACCGTTTCCCACGCGCATCGTCACCTCGTCCTTTGCCAGTGCTCGTTTATTCTGTAGTCCCTGTTTTGAGTTGCAAATATTAGCAATGTAACCCGATCAAATACCCAGGTGCTACTGCGAGCTCTAGTAAGGTACACATCAATAACATGTATATGACATATACCTTTGTTCACCTTGCCATCCTTCTTATCCGCCAAATACTTGGGGCAGTTCCGCTTACAGTGTCCAGTCTGCTTGCAGTAAAAACACTCAGTTTCAGGCTTAGGTCCAGACTTGGGTTTCTTCTCTTGAGCAACAACTTTCTTGCTGTTCTTTTTGAAGTTTCCCTTCTTCTTTCCTTTGCCCTTTTTCTTGAAACTAGTGGTCTTGTTGACCATCAACACTTGATGTTCTTTCTTGATTTCTACCTCCGTGGCTTTCAGCATTGCGAAGAGCTCGGGAATTGTTTTGGTCATCCCTTGCATATTATAGTTCATCACGAAGCTCTTGTAGCTTGGTGGCAGTGATTGGAGAATTCTGTCAATGACACTATCATCCGGAAGAGTAACTCCCGGTTGAATCAAGTGATTATTATACCCGGACATTTTGAGTATATGTGCACTGACAGAACTATTCTCCTCCATCTTGCAGCTATAGAACTTATTGGAGACTTCATATCTCTCAATCCGGGCATTTGCTTGAAATATTAACTTCAACTCCTGGAACATCTCATATGCTCCATGACGTTCAAAACGTCGTTGAAGACCCGGTTCTAAGCCGTAAAGCATGGCACACCGGAACTATCGAGTAGTCATCAGCTTTGCTCGCCAGACGTTCACAACTTCTCGGGCGCAGCTCTGCAGCAGGCACGGCACCCAGTGGTGCTTCCGGGGCGTAATTCTTTCCGTGCAGCAATGAGGATAATCCTCAAGTTACGGACCCGATCCGTGTAATTGCTACCATCATCTTTCAACTTTGCTTTCTCAAGGAACGCATTAAAATTCAACGGAACAACAAGACGAGCCATCTATCCTCGTAAACATAGACAAGCAAAAATACTATCGGTACTAAGTTCATGATAAATTTAAGTTCAATTAATCATATTAAAACTCCCACTTAGATAGACATCTCTCTAGTCATCCAAGTGATTACGTGATCCAAATCAACTAAACCATGTCCGATCATCACGTGAGATGGAGTAGTTTCAATGGTGAACATCACTATGTTGATCATATCTACTATATGATTCACGCCGACCTTTCGGTCTCCGTGTTCCGAGGCCATATCTGTTATATGCTAGGCTCGTCAAGTTTAACTCGAGTATTCTGCGTGTGCAACTGTTTTGCACCCGTTGTAGATGGACGTAGAACTTATCACACCCGATCATCACGTGGTGTCTGGGTACTACTGAACTTTGGCAACGGTGCATACTCGAGGAGAACACTTCTTGATAATTTTTAGTGAGAGATCATCTTATAATGCTACCGTCAATCAAAGCAAGATAAGATGCATAAAGGATAAACATCACATGCAATCAATATAAGTGATATGATATGGCCATCATCATCTTGTGCTTGTGATCTCCATCTCCGGCTTACCGTCGTGATCACCATCGTCACCGGCGCGACACCTTGATCTCCATCGTAGCATCGTTGTCGTTTATGCCATCTGTTGCTTCTACGACTATCGCTACCGCTTAGTGATAAAGTAAAGCAATTACAGGGCGTTTGCATTTCATACAAAAAAGCGACAACCATATGGCTCCTGCCAGTTGCCGATAACTTCGGTTACAAAACATGATCATCTCATACAATAAAATATAGCATCACGTCTTGACCATATCACATCACAACATGCCCTGTAAAAACAAGTTAGACGTCTTCTACTTTGTTGTTGCAAGTTTTACGTGGCTGCTACGGGCTGAGCAAGAACCGTTCTTACCTACGCATCAAAACCACAACGATACTTCGTCAAATAGACTCCGTTTTAACCTTCTCAAGGACCGGCGTAGCCACACTCAGTTCAACTAAAGTGAGAGAGACAGACACCGCCAGCCACCTTTAAGCACGAGTGCTCGTAGCAGTGAAACCAGTCTCGCCGTAAGCGTCTGGCGTAATGTCGGTCCGGGCGCTTCATCTCACAATACCGCTGAACCAAAGTATGACATCTTTGGTAGGCGGTATGACTTGTATCGCCCACAACTCACTTGTGTTCTACTCGTGCATATGACATCAACGCATAAAACCAGGCTCGGATGCCCTTTGTTGGGGAACGTAGTAATTTAAAAAATTCCCTACGCACACACGGGACCATGGTGATGGTATAGCAACGAGAGGGAGAGTATTGTCTACGTACCCTCGTAGACCAAAGCGGAAGCGATCACAACGTAGTGGAAGTAGTCGTACGTTCTCCTCGCGATCCAGCCGATCCCAGCGCCGTTACTCCGGCGCCTCCGAGTCGATCACAACGTAGAGGAAGTAGTCGTACGTTCTCTTCGCGATCCAGCCGATCCCAGCGCCGTTACTCCGGCGCCTCCGAGTTCTTGGCACACGTTCAGCTCGATGACGCTCCTCGGGCTCCGATCCAGCAAAGCTCCGGGGAGAGGGAGTTCCGTCGGCCGCGACGGCGTGGTGACGATCTTGATGTTCTACCGGCGCAGGCTTCGCCTAAGCACTGCTATGATATGACCGAGGTGGAATATGGTGGAGGGGGCACCGCACACGGCTAAGGAACGATCTCAAGGATCAACTTGTGTGTCCTAGGGTGCCCCCTACCCCCGTGATATAAAGGAGGGAGGGACGAGGTGGCCGGCCTCAAGGGGCGCACCATAGGGAGGAAACCTACTCCAAGTAGGTTTCCCTCTCTTTCCTTATCTTATTTGGAGGGGAAGGAAGGAGTACTAGTATTAGGAAGTAGTACTAGTAGTAGGAATAGGAAGAGGGGAAGGAGAAAGGAAAGGGGCGGCCCCCTCCCCAATCGGATTGGGCTTGGGGCGCGCCTCCCTTGTTCCCTCTCCCTTCCTCCTACATGGGCCCAATAAGGCCCATATACCTCCCGGGGTTCGGTAACCTCCGGAGCTCCAAACTTCTCCGAACCTTTCCGGTGTCCAAATATATCCGTCCAATATATTAATCTTTATGTCTCGACCATTTCGAGACTCCTCGTCATGTCCGTGATCATATCCGGGACTCGAACAACCTTCGGTACATCAAAATACATAAACTCATAATATAACTGTCGCCGAAACCTTAGCGTGCGGACCCTACGGTTCGAGAATAATGTAGACATGACCGAGACATGTCTCGGTCAATAACCAATAAGCGGGACCTGGATGCCCATATTGGTTCCTACATTTTCTAAGATCTTTATCGGTCGGACCGCATAACAACATACGTTGTTCCCTTTGTCATCGGTATGTTACTTACCCGAGATTCGATCGTCGGTATCCAATACCTAGTTCAATCTCGTTCTTTGGTAAGTCTCTTTACTCGTTCCGTAATACATCATCTCACAACTAACTCATTAGTTGTAATGCTTGCAAGGCTTATGTGATGTGTATTACCGAGAAGGCCAGAGATACCTCTCCGACAATCGGAGTGACAAAACCTAATCTCGAAATACGCCAACCCAACAAGTACCTTTGGAGACACACCTGTAGTACTCCTTTATAATCACCCAGATTACGTTGTGACGTTTGGTAGTACCAAAGTGTTCCTCCGATGGCAGGAGTTGCATAATCTCATAGTTATAGGAACATGTATAATAAATGAAGAAATCAATAGCAAAATACTAATCGATCAAGTTCAAAGCTAACGGAATGGGTCATGTCAATCACATCATTCTTCTAATGAGGTGATCCCATTAATCAAATGACAACACATGTCTATGGTTAGGAAACATAACCATCTTTGATTAATGAGCTAGTCTAGTAGAGGCTTACTAGTGACTATCTGTTTGTCTATGTATTCACACATGTATTATGTTTCCGGTTAATACAATTCTAGCATGAATAATAAACATTTATCATGATATAAGGAAATAAATAATAACTTTATTATTGCCTCTAGGGCATATTTCCTTCAGTCTCCCACTTGCACTAGAGTCAATAATCTAGATCACACAAGAATGATTCTAACACCCATGGAGTCTTGGTGCTGATCATGTTTTGCTCGTGGAAGAGGCTTAGTCAACGGGTCTGCAACATTCAGATCCGTATGTATTTTGCAAATCTCTATGTCTCCCACTTGGACTTGGTCCCGAATGGAATTGAAGCGTCTCTTGATATGCTTGGTCCTCTTGTGAAATCTGGATTCCTTTGCCAAGGCAATTGCACCAGTATTGTCACAGAAGATCTTCATTGGTCCCGATGCACTAGGTATGACACCTAAATCGGAAATGAACTCTTTTATCCAGACTCCTTCATTCGCTGCTTCCGAAGCAGCTATGTACTCCGCTTCACATGTAGATCCCGCCACGACGCTTTGTTTAGAACTGCACCAACCGACAGCTCCACCGTTTAACAAGAACACGTATCCGGTTTGCGATTTAGAATCGTCCGGATCGATGTCAAAGCTTGCATCGACGTAACCATTTACGACTAGCTCTTTGTCACCTCCATATACGAGAAACATATCCTTAGTCCTTTTCGTGTATTTCGGGATGTTCTTGATCGCTGTCTGTGATCCACTCTGGATTACTTTGGTACCTTCCTGCCAAGCTTACAGCCTAAGCATACGTCAGTCGGCACACAACATTGCATACATGATAGAGCCTATGGCTGAAGCATAGGGAACATCTTTCATTTTCTCTCTATCTTCTGCTTTGTGGTCGGGCATTGAGTCGACTCAATCTTACACCTTATGTAATACAGGTAAAAACCTTTCTTTGCACGATCCATTTTGAACTTCTTCAAAACTTTATCAAGGTATGTGCTTTGTGAAAGTCCAATTAGGCGTCTTGATCTATCTCTATAGATCTTGATGCCCAATATGTAAGCAGCTTCACCGAGGTCTTTCATTGAAAAACTTTTGTTCAAGTATCCTTTTATGCTATCCAGAAATTCTATATCATTTCCAATCAATAATATGTCGCCTACATATAATATCGTAAATGCTACAGAGCTCCCACTCACTTTCTTGTAAATACAAGCTTCTCCAAAAGTGCAGATAAAACCATATGCTTTGATCACACTATCAAAGCGTTTATTCCAACTCCCGAGAGGCTTGCACTGACCATAAATTGATCATTTGGAGCTTGCACACTTTGTTAGCGCCCTTTGGATCAACAAAACCTTCTGGTTGCATCATATACAACTCTTCTTCTAGAAATCCATTCAAGAATGCAGTTTTACATCCATTTGCCAAATTTCATAATCATAAAATGCGGTAATTGCTAACATGATTCGGACAGACTTAAGCATCGCTTCTGGTGAGAAAGTCTCATCGTAGTCAACCCCTTGAACTTGTCGAAAACCTTTTGCAACAAGTCGAGCTTTATAGACAGTTACATTACCATCGGCGTCGGTCTTCTTCTTAAAGATCCATTTATTCTCAATGGCTTGCCGATCATCGGCAAGTCAACCAAAGTCCATACTTTGTTTTCATACATGGATCCCATCTCAGATTTCATGGCTTCCAGCCATTTCGCGGAATCTGGGCTCACCATCGCTTCTTCATAGTTTGTAGGTTCGCTATGGTCAAGTAACATGACTACCGTAATAGGATTACCGTACCACTCACAGTGCGTATTTTACTCTGGTTGACCTCTGAGTTCAAGTAGCAACTTGATCTCAAGTTTCATGATCAATATCATTAGTTACCTCACTAATTGGTGTAGTTGTCACAGAACCATTTCTTGTGATGAATTACCTTCCAATAAGGGAGCAGATACGATTATCTCATCAAGTTCTACTTTCCTCCCACTCACTTCTTTCGAGAGAAACTCCTTCTCTAGAAAGGATCCGAACTTAGCAACGAAAATCTTGCCTTCAGATCTGTGATAGAAGGTGTACCCAACAGTCTCCTTTGGGTATCCTATGAAGACACATTTTTCCGATTTGGGTTCGAGCTTATCTGGTTGAAGTTTCTTCACATAAGCATCACAGCCCCAAATTTTAAGAAACGACAACTTTGGTTTCTTGCCAAACCATAGTTCATACGGAGTCGTCTCAACGGATTTAGATGGTGCCCTATTTAACGTGAATGCGGCCGTCTCTAAAGCATATCCCCAAAACGATAGCGGTAAATCAGTAAGAGACATCATAGATCGCACCATATCAAGTAAAGTACGATTACGACGTGAGTTGCGAAACTATTCCACATTGTTTTAAATGTACACCAAACTCGTAACTCAAATATTCTCCTCCACGATCAGATCGTAGAAACTTTATTTTCTTGTTACGATGATTTTCCACTTCACTCTGAAATTCTTTGAACTTTTCAAATGTTTCAGATTTGTGTTTCATTAAGTAGATATACCCATATCTGCTCAAATCATCTGTGAAGGTGAGAAAATAACGATACCGCTGCGTGCCTCAATATTCATTGGACCACAAACATCAGTATGTATGATTTCCAACAAATCAGTTGATCGCTCCATAGTTCAGGAGAACGGCGTTTTGGTCATCTTGCCCATGAGGCACGGTTCGCAAGTACCAAGTGATTCATAATCAAGTGATTCCAGAAGCCCATCCGTATGGAGTATCTTCATGCGTTTTACCCCGATATGACCTAAACGGCAGTGCCACAAATAAGTTGCATTATCATTATCAACTCTGCATCTTTTGGTTTCAACATTATGAATATGTGTATTACTACTATCGAGATTCAATAAAAATAGACCATTCTTCAAGGGTGCGTGACCATAAAATATATTACTCATATAAATAGAACAACCATTATTCTCTGATTTAAATGAATAACCGTCTCGCATCAAACAAGATCTAGATATAATGTTCATGCTCAACGCTGGCACCAAATAACAATTATTTAGGTCTAAAACTAATCCCGAAGGTAGATGTAGAGGTAGCGTGCCGACCGCGATCACATTGACCTTGGAACCCGTTTCCCACGCCAAGATCGTCACCTCGTCCTTTGCGATTGCTCGTTTGATTCTCAGTAGTCCCTGTTTTGAGTTGCAAATATTAGCAATAACCCGATTATCAAATACCCAGTGCTACTACGAGCTCTAGTAAGGTACACATCAATAACATGTATATCACATATACCTTTGTTCACCTTGCCATCCTTCTTATCCGCCAAATACTTGGGGCAGTTCCGCTTCGATGTCGATCTGCTTGCGGTAAAAACACTCGATTTCGTGCTTAGGTCCAGACTTGGGTTTCTTCTCTTGAGCAACAACTTTCTTGCTGTTCTTTTTGAAGTTTCCTTCTTCTTTCCTTTGCCCTTTTCTTGAAACTAGTGGTCTTGTTGACCATCAACACTTGATGTTCTTTCTTGATTTCTACCTCCATGACTTTCGGCATTGCGAAGAGCTCGGGAATTGTTTTGGTCATCCCTTGCATATTATAGTTCATCACGAAGCTCTTGTAGCTTGGTGGCGATGATTGGAGAATTACATCAATGACACTATCATCCTAAGAGTAACTCCCAGTTGAATCAAGTGATTATTATACCCAGACATTTTGAGTATATGTGCACTGACAGAACTATTCTCCTCCATCTTGCAGCTATAGAACTTATTGGAGACTTCATATCTCTCAATCCGGGCATTTGCTTGAAATATTAACTTCAACTCCTGGAACATCTCATATGCTCCATGACGTTCAAAAGCGTCGTTGAAGACCCGGTTCTAAGCCGTAAAGCATGGCACACCGAACTATCGAGTAGTCATCAGCTTTGCTCGCCAGACGTTCACAACTTCTCGCGCAGCTCTGCAGCAGGCCTGGCACCCAGTGGTGCTTCCAGGGCGTAATTCTTCTGTGCAGCAATGAGGATAATCCTCAAGTTACGGACCCAGTCCGTGTAATTGCTACTATCATATTTCAACTTAGCTTTCTCAAGGAACGCATTAAAATTCAACGTAACAACAGAACGAGCCATCTATCCTCGAAAACATAGACAAGCAAAATACTATCAGGTACTAAGTTCATGATAAATTTAAGTTCAATTAATCATATTAAAAACTCCCACTTAGATAGACATCTCTCTAGTCATCCAAGTGATTACGTGATCCAAATCAACTAAACCATGTCCGATCATCACGTGAGATGGAGTAGTTTCAATGGTGAACATCACTATGTTGATCATATCTACTATATGATTCACGCCGACCTTTCGGTCTCCGTGTTCCGAGGCCATATCTGTTATATGCTAGGCTCGTCAAGTTTAACTTTGAGTATTCTGCGTGTGCAACTGTTTTGCACCCGTTGTAGATGGACGTAGAACTTATCACACCCGATCATCACGTGGTGTCCGGGTACTACGAACTTTGGCAACGGTGCATACTCGAGAGAACACTTCTTGATAATTTTTAGTGAGAGATCATCTTATAATGCTACCGTCAATCAAAGCAAGATAAGATGCATAAAGGATAAACATCACATGCAATCAATATAAGTGATATGATATGGCCATCATCATCTTGTGCTTGTGATCTCCATCTCCGAAGCACCGTCGTGATCACCATCGTCACCGGTAGCGACACCTTGATCTCCATCGTAGCATCGTTGTCGTTTATGCCATCTGTTGCTTCTCGACTATCGCTACCGCTTAGTGATAAAGTAAAGCAATTACAGGCGTTTGCATTTCATACAATAAAGCGACAACCATATGGCTCCTGCCAGTTGCCGATAACTCGGTTACAAAACATGATCATCTCATACAATAAAATATAGCATCACGTCTTGACCATATCACATCACAACATGCCCTGTAAAAACAAGTTAGACGTCTTCTACTTTGTTGTTGCAAGTTTTACGTGGCTGCTACGGGCTGAGCAAGAACCGTTCTTACCTACGCATCAAAACCACAACGATACTTCGTCAAATAGACTCCGTTTAACCTTCTCAAGGACGGGCGTATGCACTTTTCAGTTCAACTAAAGTGAGAGAGACAGACACCCGCCAGCCACCTTTAAGCACGAGTGCTCGTAGCAGTGAAACCAGTCTCGCGTAAGCGTCTGGCGTAATGTCGGTCCGGCCGCTTCATCTCACAATACCGCTGAACCAAAGTATGACATGCTGGTAGGCGGTATGACTTGTATCGCCCACAACTCACTTGTGTTCTACTCGTGCATATGACATCAACGCATAAAACCAGGCTCGGATGCCATCGTTGGGAACGTAGTAATTTAAAAAATTCCCTCGCACACACGGGACCATGGTGATGGTATAGCAACGAGAGGAGAGTATTGTCTCGTGCCCTCGTAGACCAAAGCGGAAGCGATCACAACGTAGTGGAAGTAGTCGTCGTTCTCCTCGCGATCCGGCCGATCCCAGCGCGTTACTCCGGCGCCTCGAGTCGATCTGGCGTAGAGGAAGTAGTCAGACGTTCTCCTCGCGATCCAGCCGATCCCAGCGCCCGTTACTCCGGCGCCTCCGAAGTTCTTGGCACACGTTCAGCTCGATGGCGCTCCTCGGGCTCCGATCCAGCAAAGCTCGGGAGAGGGAGTTCGTCGTACCTGACGGCATGGTGACGATCTTGATGTTCTACCGACGCAGGCTTCGCCTAAGCAATGCTATGATATGACCGAGGTGGAATATGGTGGAGGGGGCACCGCACGGCTGAGAGCGATCTCAAGGATCAACTTGTGTGTCCTAGGGTGCCCCCTACCCCGTATATAAAGGAGGGAGGGACGAGGTGGCCGGCCTCAAGGGGCGCACCATAGGGAGGGAAACCTACTCCAAGTAGGTTTCCCTCTCTTTCCTTATCTTATTTGGAGGGGAAGGAAGGAGTACTAGTATTAGGAAGTAGTACTAGTAGTAGGAATAGGAAGAGGGGAAGGAGAAAGGAAGGGGGCGGCCCCTCCCCAATTCGGATTGGGCTTGGGGCGCCCCTCCCTTGTTCCCTCTCCTTCCTCCTACATGGGCCCAATAAGGCCCATATACCTCCCGGGGGTTCAGTAACCTCCGGAGCTCCAAACTTCTCCGGAACCTTTCCGGTGTCCAAATATATCCGTCCAATATATTAATCTTTATGTCTCGACCATTTCGAGACTCCTCGTCATGTCCGTGATCATATCCGGACTCGAACAACCTTCGGTACATCAAAATACATAAACTCATAATATAAGCATCGCCGAAACCTTGCGTCACGGACCCTACGGTTCGAGAATAATGTAGACATGACCGAGACATGTCTCGGTCAATAACCAATAGCGGGACCTGGATGCCCATATTGGTTCCTACATTTTCTCTGAAGATCTTTATCGGTCGAGACCGCATAACAACATCGTTGTTCCCTTTGTCATCGGTATGTTACTTACCCGAGATTCGATCGTCGGTATCCAATACCTAGTTCAATCTAGATTCTTTGGTAAGTCTCTTTACTCGTTCCGTAATACATCATCTCACAACTAACTCATTAGTTGTAATGCTTGCAAGGCTTATGTGATGTGTATTACCGAGAAGGCCCAGAGATACCTCTCCAGGCAATCGGAGTGACAAAACCTAATCTCAAATTCGCCAACCCAACAAGTACCTTTGGAGACACCTGTAGTACTCCTTTATAATCACCCAGTTACGTTGTGACGTTTGGTAGTACCCAAAGTGTTCCTCCGGTAAACGGGAGTTGCATAATCTCATAGTTATAGGAACATGTATAAGTCATGAAGAAATCAATAGCAATATACTAAACGATCAAGTGCTAAGCTAACGGAATGGGTCATGTCAATCACATCATTCTTCTAATGAGGTGATCCCATTAATCAAATGACAACACATGTCTATGGTTAGGAAACATAACCATCTTTGATTAATGAGCTAGTCTAGTAGAGGCTTACTAGTGACTATCTGTTTGTCTATGTATTCACACATGTATTATGTTTCCGGTTAATACAATTCTAGCATGAATAATAAACATTTATCATGATATAAGGAAATAAATAATAACTTTATTATTGCCTCTAGGGCATATTTCCTTGAGTCTCCCACTTGCACTAGAGTCAATAATCTAGATCACACAAGAATGATTCTAACACCCATGGAGTCTTGGTGCTGATCATGTTTTGCTCGTGGAAGAGGCTTAGTCAGCAGGGTCTGCAACATTCAGATCCGTATGTATTTTGCAAATCTCTATGTCTCCCACTTGGACTTGGTCCCGAATGGAATTGAAGCGTCTCTTGATATGCTTGGTCCTCTTGTGAAATCTGGATTCCTTTGCCAAGGCAATTGCACCAGTATTGTCACAGAAGATCTTCATTGGTCCCGATGCACTAGGTATGACACCTAAATCGGAAATGAACTCTTTTATCCAGACTCCTTCATTCGCTGCTTCCGAAGCAGCTATGTACTCCGCTTCACATGTAGATCCCGCCACGACGCTTTGTTTAGAACTGCACCAACTGACAGCTCCACCGTTTAACAAGAACACGTATCCGGTTTGCGATTTAGAATCGTCCGGATCAGTGTCAAAGCTTGCATCGACGTAACCATTTACGACTAGCTCTTTGTCACCTCCATATACGAGAAACATATCCTTAGTCCTTTTCAGGTATTTCAGGATGTTCTTGATCGCTGTCCTGTGATCCACTCCTGGATTACTTTGGTACCTTCCTGCCAAGCTTACAGCTAAGCATACGTCAGGTCTGGCACACAACATTGCATACATGATAGAGCCTATGGCTGAAGCATAGGGAACATCTTTCATTTTCTCTCTATCTTCTGCTGTGGTCGGGCATTGAGTCTGACTCAATCTTACACCTTGTAATACAGGTAAAAACCTTTCTTTGCACGATCCATTTTGAACTTCTTCAAAACTTTATCAAGGTATGTGCTTTGTGAAAGTCCAATTAGGCGTCTTGATCTATCTCTATAGATCTTGATGCCCAATATGTAAGCAGCTTCACGAGGTCTTTCATTGAAAAACTTTTGTTCAAGTATCCTTTTATGCTATCCAGAAATTCTATATCATTTCCAATCAATAATATGTCGCCTACATATAATATCGTAAATGCTACAGAGCTCCCACTCACTTTCTTGTAAATACAGGCTTCTCCAAAGTCAGATAAAACCATATGCTTTGATCACACTATCAAAGCGTTTATTCCAACTCCGAGAGGCTTGCACGACCATAAATTGATCATTTGGAGCTTGCACACTTTGTTAGCGCCCTTTGGATCAACAAAACCTTCTGGTTGCATCATATACAACTCTTCTTCTAGAAATCCATTCAAGAATGCAGTTTTTACATCCATTTGCCAAATTTCATAATCATAAAATGCGGTAATTGCTAACATGATTCGGACAGACTTAAGCATCGCTACGGGTGAGAAAGTCTCATCGTAGTCAACCCCTTGAACTTGTCGAAAACCTTTTGCAACAAGTCGAGCTTTATAGACAGTTACATTACCATCGGCGTCAGTCTTCTTCTTAAAGATCCATTTATTCTCAATGGCTTGCCGATCATCGGGCAAGTCAACCAAAGTCCATACTTTGTTTTCATACATGGATCCCATCTCAGATTTCATGGCTTCCAGCCATTTCGCGAATCTGGGCTCACCATCGCTTCTTCATAGTTTGTAGGTTCGCTATGGTCAAGTAACATGACTACCGAATAGGATTACCGTACCACTCAGTGCGTATTTTACTCTGGTTGACCTACGAAGTTCAAGTAGCAACTTGATCTGAAGTTTCATGATCAATATCATTAGTTACCTCACTAATTGGTGTAGTTGTCACAGAACCATTTCTTGTGATGAATTACCTTCCAATAAGGGAGCGGAATCTGATTATCTCATCAAGTTCTACTTTCCTCCCACTCACTTCTTTCGAGAGAAACTCCTTCTCTAGAAAGGATCCGAACTTAGCAACGAAAATCTTGCCTTCAGATCTGTGATAGAAGGTGTACCCAACAGTCTCCTTTGGGTATCCTATGAAGACACATTTTTCCGATTTGGGTTCGAGCTTATCTGGTTGAAGTTTCTTCACATAAGCATCACAGCCCCAAATTTTAAGAAACGACAACTTTGGTTTCTTGCCAAACCATAGTTCATACGGTGTCGTCTCAACGGATTTAGATGGTGCCCTATTTAACGTGAATGCGGCCGTCTCTAAAGCATATCCCCAAAACGATAGCGGTAAATCAGTAAGAGACATCATAGATCGCACCATATCAAGTAAAAATACGATTACGACGTGAGTTGCGAAACTATTCCACATTGTTTTAAATGTACACCAAACTCGTAACTCAAATATTCTCCTCCACGATCAGATCGTAGAAACTTTATTTTCTTGTTACGATGATTTTCCACTTCACTCTGAAATTCTTTGAACTTTTCAAATGTTTCAGATTTGTGTTTCATTAAGTAGATATACCCATATCTGCTCAAATCATCTGTGAAGGTGAGAAAATAACGATACCGCTGCGTGCCTCAATATTCATTGGACCACAAACATCGGTATGTATGATTTCCAACAAATCAGTTGCTCGCTCCATAGTTAGGAGAACGGCGTTTTGGTCATCTTGCCCATGAGGCACGGTTACTTAAGTACCAAGTGATTCATAATCAAGTGATTCAAGCCCATCGGTATGGAGTTTCTTCATGCGTTTTACACCGATATGACCTAAACGGCAGTGCCACAAATAAGTTGCATTATCATTATCAACTCTGCATCTTTTGGTTTCAACATTATGAATATGTGTATTACTACTATCGAGATTCAATAAAAATAGACCATTCTTCAAGGGTGCGTGACCATAAAATATATTACTCATATAAATAGAACAACCATTATTCTACGATTTAAATGAATAACCGTCTCGCATCAAACAAGATCTAGATATAATGTTCATGCTCAACGGCGGCACCAAATAACAATTATTTAGGTCTAAAACTAATCCCGAAGGTAGATGTAGAGGTAGCGTGCCGACCGCGATCACATTGACCTTGGAACCCGTTTCCACAGCGCATCGTCACCTCGTCCTTTGCCGATTGCTCGTTTATTACGTAGTCCCTGTTTTGAGTTGCAAATATTAGCAATGAGAACCGATTATCAAATACCCGGTGCTACTACGAGCTCTAGTAAGGTACACATCAATAACATGTATATCACATATACCTTTGTTCACCTTGCCATCCTTCTTATCCGCCAAATACTTGGGGCAGTTCCGCTTCCGATTGTCCGATGCGCTTGCGGTAAAAACACTCGATTTAGGGCTTAGGTCCAGACTTGGGTTTCTTCTCTTGAGCAACAACTTTCTTGCTGTTCTTTTGAAGTTTCCTTCTTCTTTCCTTTGCCCTTTTCTTGAAACTAGTGGTCTTGTTGACCATCAACACTTGATGTTCTTTCTTGATTTCTACCTCCATGACTTTCGGCATTGCGAAGAGCTCGGAATTGTTTTGGTCATCCCTTGCATATTATAGTTCATCCACGAAGCTCTTGTAGCTTGGTGGCGATGATTGGAGAATTACATCAATGACACTATCATCCGGAAGAGTAACTCCCAGTTGAATCAAGTGATTATTATACCCGGACATTTTGAGTATATGTGCCTTGTGAACTATTCTCCTCCATCTTGCAGCTATAGAACTTATTGGAGACTTCATATCTCTCAATCCGGGCATTTGCTTGAAATATTAACTTCAACTCCTGGAACATCTCATATGCTCCATGACGTTCAAAACGTCGTTGAAGACCCGGTTCTAAGCCGTAAAGCATGGCACACCGAACTATCGAGTAGTCATCGGCTTTGCTCGCCAGACGTTCACAACTTCGGCGCAGCTCTGCGGCAGGCCTGGCACCCGGTGGTGCTTCCAGGCGTAATTCTTCGTGCAGCAATGAGGATAATCCTCAAGTTACGGACCCAGTCCGTGTAATTGCTACCATCATCTTTCAACTTTGCTTTCTCAAGGAACGCATTAAAATTCAACGGAACAACAGCACGAGCCATCTATCCTCGTAAACATAGACAAGCAAAAATACTATCAGGTACTAAGTTCATGATAAATTTAAGTTCAATTAATCATATTAAAAACTCCCACTTAGATAGACATCTCTCTAGTCATCCAAGTGATTACGTGATCCAAATCAACTAAACCATGTCCGATCATCACGTGAGATGGAGTAGTTTCAATGGTGAACATCACTATGTTGATCATATCTACTATATGATTCACGCGCCGACCTTTCGGTCTCCGTGTTCCGAGGCCATATCTGTTATATGCTAGGCTCGTCAAGTTTAACTGAGTATTCTGCGTGTGCAACTGTTTTTGCACCCGTTGTAGATGGACGAGAACTTATCACACCCGATCATCACGTGGTGTCCGGGTACTACGAACTTTGGCAGCGGTGCATACTCGAGAGAACACTTCTTGATAATTTTTAGTGAGAGATCATCTTATAATGCTACCGTCAATCAAAGCAAGATAAGATGCATAAAGGATAAACATCACATGCAATCAATATAAGTGATATGATATGGCCATCATCATCTTGTGCTTGTGATCTCCATCTCCGAAGCACCGTCGTGATCACCATCGTCACCGGTAGCGACACCTTGATCTCCATCGTAGCATCGTTGTCGTTTATGCCATCTGTTGCTTCTCGACTATCGCTACCGCTTAGTGATAAAGTAAAGCAATTACGAGCGTTTGCATTTCATACAATAAGCGACAACCATATGGCTCCTGCCGATTGCCGATAACTCGGTTACAAAACATGATCATCTCATACAATAAAATATAGCATCACGTCTTGACCTTATCACATCACAACATGCCCTGTAAAAACAAGTTAGCCGTCTTCTACTTTGTTGTTGCAAGTTTTACGTGGATGCTACGGGCTGAGCAAGAACCGTTCTTACCTACGCATCAAAACCACAACGATACTTCGTCAAATAGACTCCGTTTAACCTTCTCAAGGACCGGGCGTATGCCTTTCAGTTCAACTAAAGTGAGAGAGACAGACACCCGCCAGCCACCTTTAAGCACGAGTGCTCGTAGCAGTGAAACCAGTCTCGCGTAAGCGTCTGGCGTAATGTCGGTCCGGGCCGCTTCATCTCACAATACCGCTGAACCAAAGTATGACATGCTTTGGTAGGCGGTATGACTTGTATCGCCCACAACTCACTTGTGTTCTACTCGTGCATATGACATCAACGCATAAAACCAGGCTCGGATGCCCTTTGTTGGGGAACGTAGTAATTTAAAAAATTCCCTCGCACACGGGACCATGGTGATGGTATAGCAACGAGAGGAGAGTATTGTCTCGTACCCTCGTAGACCAAAGCGGAAGCGATCACAACGTAGTGGAAGTAGTCGTCGTTCTCCTCGCGATCCAGCCGATCCAGCGCCGTTACTCCGGCGCCTCCGAGTCGATCTGGCGTAGAGGAAGTAGTCGTCGTTCTCCTCGCGATCCAGCCGATCCCAGCCGTTACTCCGGCGCCTCCGAGTTCTTGGCACACGTTCAGCTCGATGGCGCTCCTCGGGCTCCGATCCGGCAAAGCTCGGGGAGAGGGAGTTCCGTCGGCCTGACGGCGGCGTGGTGGCGATCTTGATGTTCTACCGGCGCGAGGCTTCGCCTAAGCACTGCTATGATATGACCGAGGTGGAATATGGTGGAGGGGGCACCGCACACGGCTGAGAGCGATCTCAAGGATCAACTTGTGTGTCCTAGGGTGCCCCCTACCCCGTGATATAAAGGAGGGAGGGAGGAGGTGGCCGGCCTCAAGGGGCGCACCATAGGGAGGGAAACCTACTCCAAGTAGGTTTCCCTCTCTTCCTTATCTTATTTGGAGGGGAAGGAAGGAGTACTAGTATTAGGAAGTAGTACTAGTAGTAGGAATAGGAAGAGGGGAAGGAGAAAGGAAGGGGGCGGCCCCCTCCCCAGTCGGATTGGGCTTGGGCGCGCCTCCCTTGTTCCCTCTCCTTCCTCCTACATGGGCCCAATAAGGCCCATATACCTCCCGGGGGTTCCGGTAACCTCCGGAGCTCCAAACTTCTCCGGAACCTTTCCGGTGTCCAAATATATCCGTCCAATATATTAATCTTTATGTCTCGACCATTTCGAGACTCCTCGTCATGTCCGTGATCATATCCGGACTCGAACAACCTTCGTACATCAAAATACATAAACTCATAATATAAGCTATCGCCGAAACCTTAAGCGTGCGGACCCTACGGTTCGAGAATAATGTAGACATGACCGAGACATGTCTCCGGTCAATAACCAATAAGCGGGACCTGGATGCCCATATTGGTTCCTACATTTTCTGAAGATCTTTATCGGTCGAGACCGCATAACAACATACGTTGTTCCCTTTGTCATCGGTATGTTACTTACCCGAGATTCGATCGTCGGTATCCAATACCTAGTTCAATCTCGTTCTTGGTAAGTCTCTTTACTCGTTCCGTAATACATCATCTCACAACTAACTCATTAGTTGTAATGCTTGCAAGGCTTATGTGATGTGTATTACCGAGAAGGCCCAGAGATACCTCTCCGACAATCGGAGTGACAAAACCTAATCTCGAAATCGCCAACCCAACAAGTACCTTTGGAGACACCTGTAGTACTCCTTTATAATCACCCGATTACGTTGTGGCGTTTGGTAGTACCCAAAGTGTTCCTCCGTAAACGGAGTTGCATAATCTCATAGTTATAGGAACATGTATAAGTCATGAAGAAATCAATAGCAATATACTAAGCGATCAAGTGCTAAGCTAACGGAATGGGTCATGTCAATCACATCATTCTTCTAATGAGGTGATCCCATTAATCAAATGACAACACATGTCTATGGTTAGGAAACATAACCATCTTTGATTAATGAGCTAGTCTAGTAGAGGCTTACTAGTGACTATCTGTTTGTCTATGTATTCACACATGTATTATGTTTCCGGTTAATACAATTCTAGCATGAATAATAAACATTTATCATGATATAAGGAAATAAATAATAACTTTATTATTGCCTCTAGGGCATATTTCCTTCATCTCCCACTTGCACTAGAGTCAATAATCTAGATCACACAAGAATGATTCTAACACCCATGGAGTCTTGGTGCTGATCATGTTTTGCTCGTGGAAGAGGCTTAGTCAACGGGTCCGCAACATTCAGATCCGTATGTATTTTGCAAATCTCTATGTCTCCCACTTGGACTTGGTCCCGAATGGAATTGAAGCGTCTCTTGATATGCTTGGTCCTCTTGTGAAATCTGGATTCCTTTGCCAAGGCAATTGCACGATATTGTCACGTAAGATCTTCATTGGTCCCGATGCACTAGGTATGACACCTAAATCGAAATGAACTCTTTTATCCAGACTCCTTCATTCGCTGCTTCGAAGCAGCTATGTACTCCGCTTCACATGTAGATCCCGCCACGACGCTTTTTTAGAACTGCACCAACCAGCTCCACCGTTTAACAAAAACACGTATCCGGTTTGCGATTTAGAATCGTCCGGATCAGTGTCAAAGCTTGCATCGACGTAACCATTTACGACTAGCTCTTTGTCACCTCCATATACGAGAAACATATCCTTAGTCCTTTTCTAATTTCCCCGGAGTTACTACCAAATTCTTTTCAAGTGTGACGTAAGAATGAATATCATCAGTCACTTGCCTTTTCCAAGATGGATTTCAAATCATTTTCATTGTTGGCTCAACCTCTTTGCTTTTCATTCTACCGGAGTACCTCAGTTATTTTATTGGTGTTTCTCGTCGTCATTTGAAGACTGAAGTAGAGTTTCTCTTAAATCTTGTCCGTTCTCCCGGAGGTTCATGGTGCTAGCTCGATGTTATCCTATCAAATTGTTTCTAGTCATGCAAATTCTTTTCACCCATCCGGAGTATGTCAGAAGTTGTTTTCCCGTTTCTTTTCACCGGAGGCCATCATTCCAGTTATCGTTCTCTAATTATCCCGGTGCTTCGCTCAAGTGTTCTTAATCAGCTCATGATCTCTTTGTTCTTTTGCATCTAAATCCCCTCTAGCTTATTTGTTCTTCTAATTCTTCCCGGTGATTCATTCTCTTTCGTCAGTCATTTCCGAATTCTTACGGTGTTCGTTCAAGATTCTTTTCCTTGTTTATCATATTAATCCATTCGTTCTTTCAAATCCTACCGGTGGTTCATGAAAACTTCCTCAAGTTTTTGTGCTATCCCTTCTCAATCCTTTTTCAAGAAGAATAAGTAGTATGCAAAAATCCATTGGTTGTCTTCAATTAAATTTGATGAAGGATAAGCATACAATAAATCTTATTCTTATTTCATCCAAGTGTTTAATCCCTTCCTTCGGAGTTTGTTCGTAATGAATAAATTATAGTTCCAAGTGTTTTCATCTTTTCTTTTCCGGAGTTCAATTTCCTCAACCATTTCGTCGGAACCTCCATCTAAATCATCGCAATGCTCATCTTATTCTTTCATCCTTCAATTTTATCTCATCATCCTTTTGTCACCGGAGTTCTTCATGGTGGTTCTTCATGATTTAATCTTTTCTTCAAGAGTTCATCAAGATTTTGATGGAGGAGTTCCAGTATTTTTTTCTTCTCCCGTCTTGAAGAGCAAATAATTCTTCATTTTCTTGGAAAGTGGAGTTTTGCATTCCTACGTTCTTCTCAGCTATTCAATCATTTCCGTTTGCGGCTGGTTATCACCTCATAATTTCTGAGATGTTACCCATACGTCCACGACAAGCTTATTCTTTTCGTTGTTGAATTTTCTCAACAACTCCATTCAATCTTTTCTTCTAAGGTTGCTTTCTATTTCATTCGTGACACAAGTTGTCATTTTCTTCTCCGTTCTTTTCATTCAACTCTTTTAATTCTTTCTGGAGGTTTTGTGTCATGTCTTCATCAAGTATCTTTCCATCCTCTCTAGTTCAAGTTATATTCCTCCATGTTTTAGCCGGAGTGCTGCCTAAATCCTTTCAGTCTTATTCATTTCTTTTCTCATCCTAACCACTCCGGTTAGAACGAGTGGTTTCATAGCCTATCCGATTCCGTGAGCTTTCGATTCTCGTCATTCTCGTCGCTCCTCTCTTCTTCTCGAGTGCTCTCAATTCCTTGCTTCTTCTTTGAGTTTTTGTTTCACCTCATCCCTTTTCTCTTCCATCTCGGTCCTAAGATCTCGGGACGAGATCTCTTGTTAGTGGAGGAGTGTTGTAACGCCCCGGATTCGATGCGCCAGGTGTTTGCCAGTTATTCGCCGTCGTTGCCATGTCATGTGCTTGCGTGTCGCACTTTGCCATGTCATCATCTGCATTTTTATCATGTCGTCATGTGCATCGCATTTGCATACGTGTTCGTCTCATGCATCCGAGCATTTTCCCCGTTGTCCGTTTTCCAATCCGACACTCCTATGTCTCCGGCGCCCCCTTTTGCCTCTCTTTCGTATGCGGGTGTTAAACTTTATCGGAATGGCCCGAGGTTTGCCAAGCGGCCTTGGTATAGCACCGGTAGACCGCCTGTCAAGTTTCGTGCCATTTGGAGGTCGTTTGATACTCCAACGGTTAACCGGGTAACCGTAAAGCCTCCTTCTCTTCGCAGCCCAACACCCCTTTCAAAGTGACCCAAAACCCATCCAAACCCCCTCCATGCTCTCGGTCGTTCGATCACGATCGCGTGGCCGAAAAACGCACCTCATTTGGACTCTCCTAGCTCCCTCTACCTATAAAACTAGCCTTTCCCCGGAATTCGCGGATCAAACCCTAGATCCATCCCCTCCGCGCCGCCGGACGTGTCCGGACCGGACGGACTGTCACGCCCGCCGTCCACAGGCGAATCGCGCCCGCAATGTCGCTCCGTCGCCGACCCACCGCCAGGCCAGCGCGGCCCGATTCGAACCAGAGGCCCATCCGCCGCCGCCGCGCCAGTCGTCGCCGCGCCCAGCGCCGCCGCCAGCGTCGCCGCCGCCCGGCCAGCGTTCCTCCGCTGCCTTGGCTCTCGCCTTCGCCGCCGTCCGCCGCCGCCGGCCTCCCTGCTCCTCGCCGGACCCGTCAGCGCCTCGCTGCCGCCGCCTCCATCCTCCCGCGCGCCCGCTGTCGCCTCTGGCCGGCGCCGCCTCCGCCGGAGCTTCGCGCGCCCTGCGCCGGTCCGCCGCCCGGCCATCACCGGCTGGGCCTGGCCTCCTCTGCCGCGCCTCCGGTGAGCCCCCCGACCTCGCCGCCCTTCTTCTCCCTTGCCTCACCCGGTCTCTCTCTCTCTAACCGATCTCTCTCTCTCCGCCATGGACGCCGGAGCCGAAGCTCGCCGGAGCTTCGCCGGAGCCAGATCCGCCGCGGGTGGATGAGATCCACCCGCTCGTCGAAACAAACACGGCGCCCCGTCCCGATCCGCTCCGTCCCGGTTATCCTCGTCCCGGGTTGACTTTCCGGAGGTAATTTTCGTCTAAGTCCCCAGATCTGTGTTATTTTCATGCCATGTTCGTCATGCCGTATCTCCGCATCCGTGGCTTCGTTTTGCGCGTGTAATATGTTTAATTGTTCGCCTCGATGACTAGATCATTTCATCTCATTGCATCATTTTCATTTGAGCTCATCGTGATGCCCAGAATGCTGTTAGAAGAGGGCTACGTGATGTTAGTTTCAGATTCTTATCAGAACATGCACTTTTGTTATTTTTTCCATGATTGATGTGTGCACCCTATGAACTTGAGTCCTACATGAGTTCTGTTCTAGGTCATGCCATCTTTCCATTAGTGCCATCCTTGTATTTTTTTGAGTCTTGTAATGAGTGCATTAAGCTTTTTAAGTAGGGTACTTGCTGTTACTGTTTTGCTAGTCTGAATCTGCTATATCATGATGCTATGTTAACCTGCTGCTACAAGTCATTCTATGCATAATATGGAGATGTTCACTAAGGATGTTTTGTTATACATGTATTGCTCTATCCACCCATGCCCTTGTTTGCAATTATGGAGTGCTACAGCTTGAGTCAATCGAGCTCTACTTTTGCTATAAAATGTTTCCTGGCAGATTGTTTACATGTTATTCAATTTTGTCAAGGTTGTTATAGTTGATCGGTGTATGCTATGATGTTGTTCTTGCCATGTATAGCTTCTATGCCATGTCTTCTTACTGTGAATTGCCTTTCCATGCCATGTATTGCTCTGTGGTGAGTGGTTGAAGCTCACCAACATGCCTACTTATTGTTGTTCCTGCCATGTATGAATCTGTAATATAACTTGCCATGTTTACATGGGTGCCATCATATTTTCTGATCCTTTTTGGCTCATGGTCAGTAAGGGACTTGTGTTCTATGCAATTAGTATATTAATGCCATGCCTTTATTTGTCATGATTAATTCTTGTAGCATGTTGTTTGATAGCTCTAAACATTGCAACCTGATGTTATTTCCTGATAAGTCTGAAACTGTTATTATTTGCAATCTTGCCATGTGTGTTTGAGCATGTTCTAGTGATTTCTGGAGATAGCTCACTGTTCATGTTTTGTATTGCTTTACCTGTAAATCATGCCCATGCCTTTTGTTATCATGTTAAGATGCTGTAGCATAGTTGTTTGATGCTTGCAATATGCCTAGTTGCTGTTTTGGACAGATTGTTGTAATGACTTGTAGAGTATGTGTTGAACCGTTGCTCCGTTTTGAGTGTGCTCTATATGAAACTTGCTTAGATTTGCATGTAGTTTAATATTATCATGTTGCATCCTTGTTTTGAGGTGTTTCATTGATGTTTGTATGCATTTTGCATCAATGCCATGTTTAAATTATTTTGCTCATATCTTCTAGGCCGTAGCTCCGAATCTAATGAACTTTATATGTAACTTGACTAGAATTTCGTGTAGATCATCGTGATGCTTCTTAACTTGCTGTTTAACAACTTGAACACAAGTTTATTCAGATCTGGACCAATTTTGAAATTTGCATATGAGGACTTACGGAATTGTTATATGTTGTTCCGGCCTCATTTAAACTTGCCTTGATGTGTTGCTCTTGTTTGCATCATCTCTTGCCATGAGTAGCTTCATGTAGCTTTGTCATGCATCATGCTTGTTTGTGCATCATGCCTTGTTCATGTGTGGTGTGTTTACTATGTTGTGTGCTTCTTCTTGTTAGTTCCTGTTTCGTTGCGATCGTGAGGATTCGTTCGTCACGTTTGGTTCGGCTTCATCCGTTCGTCTTCTTCATGGACTCGCTCTTCTTCCTTGCGGGATTTCAGGCAAGATGACCGCTACCCTGGATCTCACTACTATCATTGCTATGCTAGTTGCTTCGTTCTATCGCTTTGCTGCGCTACCTATTACCTGTTTATCAAGCCATCCCAAATTGCCATGTCAGCCTCTAACCTTTTGCACCCTTCCTAGCAAACCGTTGTTTGGCTATGTTACCGCTTTGCTCAGCCCCTCTTATAGCGTTGTTAGTTGCGGTGAAGATGAAGTTTGTTCCTTGTTGGAACATGGAGATGTTGTTCCTTGTTGGAACATGTTCACTTGTTGGGATATCACAATATATCTTATTTAATTAATGCATCTATATACTTGGTAAAGGGTGGAAGGCTCGGCCTTATGCCTGGTGTTTTGTTCCACTCTTGCCGCCTCTAGTTTCCGTCATATCGGTATTATGTTCCCGGATTTTGCGTCCCTAACGCGGTCGGGTGATTTATGGGACCCCCTTGACAGTTCGCTTTGAATAAGACTCCTCCAGCAAGGCCCAACATTGGTTTTACCATTTGCTTCACCACCACCTACATTTCCCTTGGGAGTAATTAACCCAAGGGTCATCTTTATTTTAGCCCCCCCGGGCCAATGCTTGTCTAAGTGTTGGTCCAAACTAGAGCCACTTGCGGTGCCGCCCTTAGGCAACTTGGGGTATCGTCGGTTCTTTGTCGCATCGCTCATCCGGTCGTGGCTCGAGACGAGATCTGTGGCTACTATCGTGGATGTCGGCACGGGAGGTCTTGCTGGTCTTGTTTTATTACTGTCGAAATGTCTTGTAGCCAGGATTCCGAGACTGGTCGGGTCTTCCCGGGGAGAAGGAATATCCTTCGTTGATCGCGAGAGCTTATCATGGGCTAAGTTGGGACACCCCTGCAGGGTATAAACTTTCGAGAGCCGTGCCGCGGTTATGTGGCGAGATGGGAATTTGTTAATATCCGGTTGTAGTAAACTTGAAGCAAACTCTTCTAAAATACACCAACCGTAGCGTAACATGAGTGTCTCTTTTCGGGGTTGATCGAGAGGAGAACACGGTTTCTTGGGTTATGTTTGGCGTAAGTAGGAGTTCAGGATCACTTCTTGATCATTACTAGTTGACGAACGTTCCTTTGTTTCTCTTCTCGCTCTCATTTGCGTATGTTAGCCACCATATATGCTTAGCGCTGCTGCAACCTCACCACTTTACCTCTTCCTTACCCATTAAGCTTTGCTAGTCTTGATACCCATGGTAATGGGATTGCTGAGTCCTCGTGGCTCACAGATTACTCCACCACCGATTGCAGGTACAAAGTTGTCACGATGATCATGACGTGAGAGCGATGTTTACTTGTTTCGAGTTCTTAAATGCCTTCTTCTTCGATCAGGGGATAGGTTCCAGGTCGGCAGCCTGGGCTAGCAGGGTGGTTATTGTTTGAGTTTCTGTTTTATGTTTCATCCATAGTCGGATGTTGATGTTGCATGATGTATTGTTGTATTCTTGTGGCATTTGTGCCTTATGTATGTATCCCCATCTATTATGTAATGTTGATGTAATGATATCCACCTTGCAAAAGCGTCTTCAAGATGCGCTTCTATCCTTAGTGGGACCTTCGAGTTCCTTTTGGATAGGGTTGCATCTTGGGCGTGACAGCGGTCCATTCTGCAATGAACTCTGCTAGGACTCGGCTCCGAATCGTCGAGGTACTTTCAAACTTGAGGCCAAAGCTGGACAGCTCCAGTGCCCATTCCACAATTCTTCCCGTTGCATCCGGATTGTGCAATATCCGTTCTGAGGGAAGCGAGTAACGACAGTGATCTCGTGTGCACGGAAGTTGTGACGCAGCTTCCTCGAGGCCATAAGGAGGCGAAGAGCAGTTTCACTGCACCGAGTACCTTGATCTAGCCCCCTGCAGGAGGGAACTAACAAAGTAGACCGGGTGTTGCATCATTTTCTTCTTCGGCGGCACTTCAACTGGCTGTGTCGTCTCTGCATTGGTGGTGTCGGACTCTGCCGCTGCCATTCTCTCGTCGTCAACCTCTCTCTGCGCCACCAGTGCGGCGCTGACCACCTGGTCCGTTGCCGCCAGGTATAGTAGCAACGGCTCCTGTGGCCTAGGCGCAACTAGTATTGGCACGGAGGAGAGGTACTTCTTCAACCCTTGTAATGCTGCTTCGGCTTCTGGCGTCCACTTCTGCCATCCAACAGGGAAGGGCGCGCTCGGCAGACTTGGAAACGAACCTGCCCATGGCGGCGATGCAACCAGCAAGCCGATGCACATCCTTGATTCGCTTGGGCGCTTCAATCTGCTCTATAGCTTTGATTTTTTCCGGATTGGCCTCTATCCCACGCTGTGACACCAAGAACCCGAGGAGCTTGCCGGATGGGACGCCAAAGACGCACTTCTCAGGGTTCAGCTTGAGATTGATCTTGCGCAGGTTTGCAAATGTTTCTTGCAAATCCGATGCGAGGTTGCCCTGTCCTTGGTTTTGACCACTATGTCATCCATATAAGCCTCCATATTTCTATGGAGCTGGGGTTCAAAACCAATCTGGACCGCCCTTGCAAACTTCGAACCAGCACTCTTCAACCCGAAAGGCATCCGCATGAAACAATACGTACCACATGGGGTGATGAATGCTCTCTTCTCTTCGTCTTCTCTTGTCATGAAGATCTGGTGGTAGCCGGAGTAGGCATCAAGGAATGACAACAAATCACACCCAGCCGTGGAGTCAACAATTTGACCGATGCGTGGCTGTGGGAAGGGATCTTTAGGGCAAGCCTTATTGATATCTGTGTAATCAATACACAACCTCCACTTCCCATTTGCCTTGCGCACCACGACCGGATTGGCCAACCACGTTGGATGGAGCACTCCTCTTACCAAACCCACTGCTTCCAGCTTCCGGATCTCTTCTGTGATGAACTCCTGTCGTTCTAAAGCTTGCTTTACGACCTTACCTTGTGGGCGGCGCATGAGGCGTACAGGAAGGTGGTGCTCAATCACCTCCCTGGGAACACCAGGGATGTCGGAAGCTTGCCACACAAACACATCGACATTCGCCCGCAGGAAGGCGACGAGCGTGTCTTCCTATTTGTCGTCAAGGGTGGAGCTTATGATAAAAGCTCCTCCTGTGCCGTCTTCATTGACAGAAACCTTCTTGGTTCCAGGTGGTATGGCCCTGGGCTTCTTGTTTCCGCCGGTGGAGCTCTCTGGCACGTCCTCGACGGCAGTGCTACACTCCGAAGAGGTGTGCTTGCCGAAGTGGGTGTCCGAGGTCACACCGGTCTTCTTCTTCTTCCTCCCTCCCGGGGTCCCAGCGGCAGGAGCAAGTGCCCTAGCGGCGGCAGCTGCTGCAACTGCTTGCTGGTATAGTTGGTCACCGCAAATCAGCGCATCTTTCTTGTCGGTGGGAATGGTGATGATCGTCACAGGTCCTGGCATCTTCAGGGTGTTGTAAGCGTAGTGCGACGCCGCCATGAACTTGGCCAGCGCTGGGCGGCCAAGGATCCCATTGTAGGGCAAGGGGATCTTGGCAACATCGAACACGATCCTCTCCATCCTGAAGTTCAAGTCCCTTCCAAAGGTCACGGGCAGCGTGACCTTTCCCTTGGGTTGGCTTCTTCCCGGGTTGACCCCCTGAAACGTGCCCGTCTCTTCGAGGTCTCCATCAGGAATCTGCAGTTTCTCGATCACGGCAGGCGAGATCAAGTTCAGACCGGCCCCACCCTCGACTAGCATCTTCGTCACCTTGAGGTTGCATATTGTTGGTGAAAGCTACAACGGCAAGCACCGACGCGATGGTGCGATCAGGGTGATCCTCGGTGTCGAAGATGATAGGTGTGCTGGACCACTTCAGCGGCCTTTGTGCATCAAATGACGGCTCTGCCGCTGTAACCTCTCGCGCCCACTGTTTAAGCCGGCGGTGAGAAGTATGCAGCGAGGCGCCGCTGTCGACGCACATGGCCTCTGTAGCTTTCTGAAACTCTTGGTCGCCAGATTAAATGCGTCCTCTTCGTGATCGCCGCCTTACGGCTTTACATCACGGCCCGGGCCTCTCCTGTTGCTTATCCTTGCCACGATGGCCTGCCTGGCCGTCACGCTTCTTGCCGGACCCCTCAGCACCGTCTGGGCCCTTCTCTTTGTCCCGCCTCTCATATTCAGCCCTCTGCTTCTCAGCGAGGAGCTCAACCTGTCGGCAGTTCTGGAGAGCATGGCCTTTGGTGCGATGGATCTTGCAGTATCGCTTGTCGGAGTTTCCTGGCTTCTCGGCTGCCACCAAGGCCCGGCAAGACGACGCGCGGCAACCTCCTTGCCGGGGTCGTCTGCCTTGGTTTTCTTGGTGGAGCCGGTGTCATCAGATCCCTCAACGGCAAGCACGGTTTTTCCCTTGCGCTTCTGGTTGCGGCGCCGACCTTTCTTCGCCGGGGCGGCAATATCCTCATCTGAAGAGTCAGTTTCCACGCCGGCATCTTCGCCGGGGTACTTCCTTCCCTCTTCAGCCCGAGCACATTTGTCAGCAAGAACATAAAGTTCCGCTACATCTCTCACCTTGTTCATTGCCAGCTCTTCGCGCATCTTGCGATTACGCACGTTCTGATGGAACGCGCTGATGATGGCGGCAGGGTGAACATCAGGGATATTGTACTGTACCCGGCTGAACCTCTGAATATACTTGCGGAGACTCTCGCCTCCCTTCTGGGGAATGACGTGCAGGTCGCTTGCTTGGCCATGGGCTTGGTGGCCTCCAGTAAAGGCGCCCACAAACTCATGGCACAAATCCGACCAGGAGGAAATAGAGTCTACCGGCAAGTGCATCAACCACGACATGGCGTTGGGTTTAAGAGCCAACGGGAAGTAGTTCGCAAGCACCTTATCGTCGCGGGCTCCGGCAGCCTGCATCGCAATGGTGTAGACACTGAGGAACTCGGATGGGTCGGTCTTGCCACTGTACTTTTTGCCCATGTCAGGTTTGAAGGTGCGGTGAGTGGGCCACTGGAACTGCCGCAACTCACGGGTAAAAGCCGGACAGCCTACCTCGTAAGGTAGGCCTCCAGGGCTCCCCGGTGCCGGGTGGCTCACAGCAGGCCCTGCTCTCCTATCTGATTGGTGGCGCGCTCCGCGCCGGCGCTCGATAGTGGTTCGAGCGTCTTCATGTTCTTGTTCCCGAAGAACTTGGCGCTGGTCACAGTGGGCCCGCGGGTCGGACGATGCTACGGAGATCTCGTCACCCGTAACATCACGACGAGCTGGCGTCCGTGGGACTGGGCGAGGAGGAGGCGAGTGCACCGTGGTTGCGGCGCCGTCGGCTCTCCTGCCACTGGTGCGTGGGACTCCGTCAGAACGTCGACCCAGGGGCTCCGCCGGACTCGGTTCATCTTTGTTGGCCACCGCAACAAGGCTTCAGATGGTGGCTCTCCATTCGTCGAGTTTCCTCGCAGTGGGAGGAAAATCGAGGAGCAACTGCGCCCGAGCCAGGGCTTCTGCTAGCGTTGGTGGCAGCGAAACCTACACGGATCACGACACGCTTCGACTTCTGACCATGTCAGAAGGAGCTCTATCACGACCCTGCAGTCGCATGCCATCTTCGCTAGCACCTCGGCGAGTGGGCAGGTCTTCTAAATCCCGGAGGTGGCTGTGACGCCCCCGATTTAATCGTACACTAATCATGCACGCAAATGTGTACGATCAAGATCAGGGACTCACGGGAAGATATCACAACACAACTCTACTAATAAAATAAGTCATACAAGCATCATAATACAAGCCAGGGCCTCGAGGGCTCGAATACAAGTGCTCGATCATAGGCGAGTCGTGGAAGCAACAATATCTGAGTACGGACATAAGTTAAACAAGTTTGCCTTAAGAAGGCTAGCACAAACCGGGTACAGATCGAAAAAGGAGCGGGCCTCCTGCAGGATCCTCCTAAGCTACTCACAGTGGTAAATGCGTCGGGCTGCTGCGTAGTAGTAGGCACCTCCGAGTAGTAGTCGCCATCGACGGTGGCGTGCGCTCACAGGCTCCATCGTCTATTTGCAGCAATCGTGTAGAGATAGGGAAAAGGGGAACAAGGAAACCGTGAGTACTCATCCAAAGTACTGCAAGCAAGGAGCTACACTACATATGCATGGATATATGTGTAAAGGGCCATATCGATTGGACTGAACTGCAGAATGCCAGAATAAGAGGGGGGAAAGCTAGTCTTAGCGAAGACTATGCTTCTGGTCACCTTCGTCTTGCAACAAGTAGCAGAGGGTAGATTGAAGTCCTCCAAGTAACATCACATAGCAATAATCCTACCCGGCGATCCCCTCCTCATTGCCACGAGAGAGCGACCACCGCTTGTATCCGCACTTGGAAGGGTGTGTTTTATCAAGTATCCGGTTCTAGTTGTCATAAGCTCAAGGTACAACTCCAAGTCGTCCTGTTACCGAAGATCACGGCTATTCGAATAGATTAACTTCCCTGCGGTGCACCATCTTACCCAACACGTTTGATCCCATTTGGCGGACACACTTCCACTGGGTCATGCCCGGCGCGGAAGATCAACACGTCGCAGCCCCACCTAGGCACAACAGAGAGGCCAAAGACGCCGGTCTAAACCTAAGCACGCAGGGTGCAGGCCCATCGCCTGAGCACACCAAGACGTTGCGGCGAGGGCGGCCAGAAACCTAGCCTAGTGGCGTTCAGTCCAATTCGGTAGCAGCGCTCCGTCATTGACGTCAAGTGCTTCGGTGATACCACGGCGCCGAGTGCCCATATCTTTCCCACGTAGTTGGTTAGTGCGTATAAGCTCGTAGCCAACTCAGATCAAATACCAAGATCTTGTTAAGCGTGTTAAGTATCCGCGAACGCCGAACAGGGCCAGGCCCACCTCTCTCCTAGGCGGTCTCAACCTGCCCTGTCGCTCCGCCTCAAAGATCCACTCGCGGGTGCTCCACCAGCCGACCCGACTTTAGTCTCCACATGTATCATGTATAAAGTATAAAGTATATACCCGTGATCACCTCCCGAGTGATCACGGCCCGATAGTATAGCACAGCAGACGGACAAGAATGTAGGGCCACAGATGAAAATACTAGCATCCTATAATAAGCATATAGGATTGAAGATAAGGTAAAATCAGAAGTAACAAGGACAAAGCTATGCAGCGGTATAGGAGTATCTGAAAGCGATAACATGCTACACTACTCTAATGCAAGCAGATAGAGAAGAGTAGGCGATATCCGGTGATCAAGGGGGGTTGCACTGGTTGCTCTGGCAAGAGAGAGGGGTCACAACACCGTAGTCGAATCAAGCAAAGCAGCGTCGGTCTCGTAGTCTACCGGAGAGAAGAGGGGGAAGAAACAATGAATAACATGTAAACAGATGCATATAGATGCATGACATGACAAGTAACGATGCTAGGCGTGCCCTATCGTGGTATGAGGTGGTACTGGTTAAGGGGGGAAACATCCGGGAAAGTATTCCCGATGTTTCGTGATTTCGGGCAGAGGAGTCGGAGGGGGAAAGTTGCAGGTTTGATAGGTTAGGGGTGTGTGGCGGAAGAACGGACTGCGTATCCGGATTTGCCTCGTCGTTCTGAGCAACTTTCATGTTGAAAATATTTTAATCCGAGTTACGGATTAAAAGATATGATTTTTTAAAGATTTTATTAATTTCTAGAATTTAATTAATTAATTATTTAAATCGAAAAATGAATTTATGACGTCGAGATGAGGTCATCTTGACGTCGGCCAAGATCAACGAGGTTGACTTGGTCAACCCGACATGTGGTCCCGGTCGTCATACTCTGTTAGTTAATTAACAGTAGTTAATTAGGTTAATTAGTCATTAGGTTAATTAATCAGGATTAATTAAATTAATTAATTACTTACTTAATTAATTAATTTTATTCATTTTATTTTTATTAATTATTTTTGTTTAAATTCCTTTTCCTTTTTCTTTTATTTTAAAAAGCGTTACGGGGTGGGCCCCATGTCATAAGCGGGGGTGCCCAGTCAGCCTAGTGACCAAAGTCAGCAGGGGGGGCCCACCTGATGTGACGGTGGCCCGGGTCGGCCACGTCGGCGGCCGGCGTTAGGGGCTCGGTGGGCGTTCACATGGCGGAGGGCGCCGGACCTCGCCGGAATCGTCGTCCGTGACCAAAAGGGCCGCGGGTGGAGTGCGTTCGAAGGTGGGGAGGACGCCGTCCATCGATGGCAAGGGCACGGCCGGACTTCACCGGAAGCAGCGCCCGGAGGCGGGCGGGTGATTCGGGTCCGCGTCGGAAGCGCTTCTGAGGGGGCCGGGCTTGCGCGGCCGAAAGCACCACGGGCTCGGCCCGTGACCATTTGGTCACCGGGAGGCGCGCCGGCGAGATCCACGACGAAGCGTTGGTGCGGCGTGCTCGCGGGGCAGCGGCTCGGGCGAGAGAAGAGAGGAGGCCGGGAGCACGTTCCGTGCTCGGTGGCGGGAAGGGTCCGGCGAGGAGGGAGGTGCGCTGGCGGCCGGAGCCAGCGACGGGGGGTGGTGGCGCTCGGGAGGGGGACGAGGGAGAGGGGGATCGGGAGAGCTCACGGGGGCGTGGGGTCTCTGAGGTGTGCTGGGACGGCCGGGGCGACTGCGAGGAGGAGGGCGGGAGGCGGCCGTCCGGACGCTATGGATCCGGCGAGTGGGGCGGGGGTCGGGACCGGCCCCGAGGCGACGAGGGGGCCTTGCGCCCTGCGCGGCCGGTCGGGGAGGAGGGGAGGAGGTGAGGACGGGGCGGCGGGTCGCCGGCGTCGGGGGGGCGACGGGATCGGTCGGCCCCGATCCAGATCGGCGGGGAGGGGAGGAGAAGGGGATCGGGGGGAATGAGGGTGTCGGCGGGGGTTTGCCGGCGGGGAGGGATATGGGAGTGAGGGGTGGGCGGGCCAGGCTGGCCGGCTGGGCCAGTGGGCTTGGCCCGGTTGGGCCGATGGGGGGGTTCTCTTTCTCTCCCCTTTTTTGTTTATTTATTTGCTTTCCTTATTTTTCCTTTTCTGCTTTTAATTTATTTAAAATATCCGGACACTTTACAAAAATGTGTGCACCCCACCATAATTAACTTTGTAATATTTGACAACCCCCGAACATTTTAGTTTCAATTTTTGAAAACTTTTCATTGCCTTCATAATTTTGAATTTAATTTTTAAACAGTTTTGATTCATCCCGAGATTATCTCTGATGTGAGGTGACGTGGCACCATCAACGTGAGATTACTGTAGCATGATTATCCGGGCGTTACAAATCTCCTCCACTACAAGAAATCTCGTCCCGAGATTTAGGAGGTAGAAGGAAAGAGTGCGGGGTATTCATCTCGAAGACGACCCTCGCGTTCCCAGGTGGCTTCGTCTTCAGAGTGATTCGACCACTGGACTTTGAGGAACTTGATCGCCTTCTGACGTGTGCTGCGTTCAGCTTGGTCGAGAATGCGGACCGGATGCTCTTTATAGGAGAGGTCATGTTGCAATTCGAGCACTTCATGGTCCACTGCGCGGATTGGGTCCTTGATGCTGCGTCGGAGTTGTGACACGTGGAACACATCGTGAACTGTGAAAGGTTCGACGGAAGCTCCAGCTGATATGCCACTTTTCCACGCCTTTCCGTAATAGTGAATGGGCCAATATAGCGAGGAGCTAGCTTGCCCTTGATCCCGAAGCGGTGAGCACCCTTCATTGGTGTAACGCGAAGATAGGCCTTTTCGCCAAAGTTGATAGACCATGTCTTTGTGATGACGGTCATAACTACTCTTTTAGCGTGGTAGCAGTCTTGAGATTCTCGCGAATAATGCGGACTTGTTCTTCGGCATGTTGGATAATATCCGGACCGAAGAGTGGACGTTCCCGATTCGACCAGTTCAGAGGAGTTCGCACTTTCGTCCATATAACACATCGAAGGGGGCCATCTTCAGACTAGCTTGATAGCTATTATTATAAGAGAACTCAGCATACGGGAGAGATTCCTCCCACTTCTTGCCGAAGGAAATAACACAATCTCGAAGCATGTCTTCGAGAACTTGGTTGACACGTTCAACTTGCCCTTGTGGCTGCGGATGAAACGCAGTACTGAAAGATAAATGAGTACCCATAGCTTCTTGAAAACTTGCCCAGAATCTCGAAGTGAATAAGCTGCCACGGTCCGAACTGATAACCAGTGGAATACCGTGAAGTGAAACAATTCTGGACCTATCGAGAGTTGCAAGTCGACTAGCGATGATCGTTTCTTTGACCGCCAGAAAATGTGCCACTTTAGAAAGCCGGTCAATGACGACAAGAATAGCATCATTACCCTTCTGCGATTTGGGAAATCCAGTGACGAAGTCCATTTCAACATGGTCCCATTTCCATTCAGGAATAGAGATAGGTTGCGAGTTCCAAAGAGGCCTTTGATGTTCTGCTTTGATACGACGGCAAGCGTCACACTCAAGAACATAGCGAGCAATGTCTCGCTTCATATTAGACCACCGGAATCTCTCCATTTAATGTCTTGGTACATCTTGGTGCTACCGGGATGAATAGACAAAGGCGTATCATGAGCTTCTTTCATAACCTTTGGAGTCGATTCAGGTTTTCCTTCTTACTCGGTACCACTAGGCGACCTTTGAAGAATAAGGTGCCGTCGTCATCCTGATGAAGAATGAGGGTTTTCCTTCCGCGAGATAAAGTTTAATCCTCTCGACTTCATCGTCACATTTACGTATCCATTTGATGGTGTCCACAAGATCTGGTTTACGCAACTGTGGTATTGAGAGAACCCACTGGAAACAACATGGAGGTTCATCTTATAAACTCCGGGAGGGGGAGCGAGTGCACGGAGGAACAATATGGAGGTTCAGCTTTACGAACTCTTCAACGAGTGAGGGCTGAACTTTGTGAACACGGAGGTGGTTGCGATAAGACTTGCGGCTCAAGGCATCAGCCATTACATTAGCCTTGCACGGTGTATAGGAAATACCCAAATCAAAGTCTACAACAGTCTCCATCCATCTCTCACGACGGAGGTTCAGGTCTCGCTGAGTAAACAGACATGCCAGACTTTGGTGGTCAAGGAAGATCTCGCAACGATTACCGAGAAGGTAATGTCGCCATCGCTTGATGCATGGATGACAACAAGAAGCTCGAGGTCATGAACTGGGTAGTTCTCTTCGTGAGGGCGCAATTGTCGAGAGGCATAAGCAACCACTTTGGCGCTCTTGCATTAGGACACCGCCTAATCCTTGACGGAAGCGTCGCGATAAATGACGAAGTCCTTCTTAGTATCGTGGAGGAGCTAGCATCGGGCGTAAGTCAACTTGTCTTTGAGTGCCTGGAAACTTTCGACATTTATCTCATCCATTGGAATTTGACGCCCTTATGCAACAAAGTTAGTCGAGGCTGGCAATCTTGGAGAAGTTCTCGACGAATCGACGGCAATAGCTGGCGAGACCGAGAAAACTTCTGACTTGCTTGACATTCTTCGGAGGAGTCCAATCGAGAATAGCCTGAACTCGTTCAGGGTTGACGGCAATACCATCCTTAGAGATGACATGCCCGAGATAGGTCACTTGAAGCCGTAATTCACACTTGGAGAACTTGGCATATAGCTGATGCTCTCGTAGCTTTTCCAAAGACAAGACGAAGATGTTCAGCATGTTCTACTTCATTCTTAGAAAATATCAGGATATCATCCGGATAAACCACGAACTTGTCGAGGTAATCCATGAATATATAGTTCATCAAAGCAGAGAAGGTGGCTGGAGCATTTGTTAAGCCGAAAGACATGACGGTGTACTTGTATGAACCATAACGAGTCACAAATGCGGTCTTGGGGATATCCTCCTCACGAACACGGATCTGGTGGTAACCCAACCTCAAGTCGAGTTTCGAGAACACCGATTTAACCAGCCAGTTGATCATAAAGATCATTGATCCGAGGAAGAGGATACTTATTCTAATGGTAGCTTGATTTATGGGACGGTAGTCTTGGACCAATCGGTTTGTCCCATCCTTCTTCTTGACAAAGAGAGAAGGTGCTCCCCAAGGAGAGCAACTTGGGCGAATGAAACCACTTTGAAGAGATTTGTCGATTTCCTCCTTGAGCTCAAGGAGTTCATGCGGCGGCATCTTGTAGGGTCGCTTGGCTATAGGAGTGGTGCACGGTTTCAAGTCGATGACGAATTCGACAGCTCTAGCAGGGGAATCTGGAAGTTCTTCAGAAAAGCGTCACGGAAGTCGCGAACGACAGGAATGTGTTCGATACCCTCGAGTGGTGCAGCGTTCAATGCATTCAATGCATAGAGCCTTGCCTCGGCATTTTGCACCAGATGAGCTTGGTAAGTGACTATTTCATCTAAAGGGTGTAGCAGATGGACGGTCTTAGTGGCGCAAACTATAGAAGCGGTATGCGCCTTTAACCAATTCATTCCCAGAATGAGGTCAATGCTGCAAGACTTCAGCATGATGGGTGAGACAAGGAATTCCAGTCCTTCGATTTCAACGGGGACGTCGTTGCAAATCATGGAGGTTCGACATTGGCCCGCAGGGGTGTGTACTAATAGTGAAGCATTCATGTCTTCACTTTTAATGCCATGCATGAATGCAAAATCTTCAGACATGAATGAATGCGATGCACCTGTATCAAATAAAACGCATGCGGGTACTGAATTTACGAGAAGTGTACCCATCACAGTAGCAGGCTGGTCCTGAGCTTCGTTCAGATCAACGTGGTTGGCCTGAACTCGACCATAGGGCTTGGCATTGTTGTTGCGGGGCTGGTTGCTTCCACGCCGGATCATTTGGAAGGGCCGGTGATTCTGGTTACGGTTGCATTCTCTAGCACGGTGCCCTGGTTGTCCACACCTGAAGCACAAACCATTATTAGGAGTGGGAACAGGAGCTTGGGGTGGTGGAGCTGGAAGCTTTGGCTGCCTAGTTGGAGTAGGCAGACGAGGTGCAGCATAGCTTTGCCTTGGGGCCGGTGCATTCGGCTGGTACATGCTTTGTTGGGAATCCATATCTTGCGCCTGCGAGGATGGGCCGAAGATGAGCCCGTGTCACGGTTGCGCTCATAGAGCTCTGGTATTCCTGCAAACCAGTTTCGACATTGATAGCTTTGTTCACCAAGGTGGCGAAATCAGCAAAGTCGTGCACTAGAAGTGCGAGCTTGATGTCGACTTGAAGGCCGCCACGGAACTTCTCTTGTCTGCGTGCATCGGTTGCAATATCCTCTTCAAAGATAGCGAGACAAGTCCAGGAACTCTCGCTGATAAGCTTCAACAGTCTTGTTGCCTTGGGTGAGGTTGCGGAACTCACGCTTCTTCCGGTCCATGACCCCTTGAGGGATGAAGCAGGCACGGAAAGCAGCTTGGAAGTCTGGCCAGGTGATGAGTGTTCCAACTGGCAGAGCACGCCTGTGGCTGTCCCACCATTGAGCTGCGGGTCCCTTCAGGAAGAAGGAAGCAAAAGTGACATAGCTGGCAGGGGCTACATCGGCCAGACTCCATCTCATAGGTGATGTCACGGAGCGATCCATCAAGATCCAGCCGGCTGAGTTGAGCTGCGGTACACACCGGGGTTCAGCGTATGAAATCCTGCAGAGTTGTTGTGTTTGGCTGCTGGTTCATATTGGGGCGAGGAACCTGAGCCATCATGTTCTCCATGAACTGGCGATTCATCTCAAGCTGTTGGATCATACCAGCCATGTACTCAGGCGGTGGTGGGAAGTTGCCACCACGACCACGACTAGTTGGTCTAACCATCCTGCTAATATATAACAGGGGTAGTTCAGCATTTGAGAAATTATGCAAAGGACAAGAATCATTCATGATGAAACATGCATAATGAAAGCAGCACGATAGAAACCACTTAGTAGTCGGCATATCTTACAAAAGGGATCATGCATAGAGTTCGGTACCACGAGTTCAAGACATAGACTAAGACATCATAGGCGGCACGCAGCTCATGCAAATGCATCTAACACTAACAAGCAGGCCTACATCAGTCCCACGCCGGTACTGCGGAGGTAGCCGTAGCCCCAAAGTCGGTAGTGTGGCAGCGGATAGTCCTCCACGCCGGTGACACAGGGGCCGCGGATACTCAGTGCTGTACCGGCCCGGGTGGTAGAAGAGGACCAAGTGTGGAGTGTAGCCTCCCACATCCGCCAACCGACACCACAGGGCATCACGGTCCTGGCTGGGTAGATCGCAGAACGCGGCAGCTCTCGGATCGGACAAAGGGGTGCGATAGTGTCGAGCACGGTAAAGGTGCCGACGGGTGATGTACAACTCGTGGCGAAGAGCTCGGTTAGCTCGATCCAGCCCATCGCGATGCGTAACAAAGTTACGATGGTAGAAGGGCTCTCTGGTGACAAAGGAGTAGGCAGCGGTGTAGTAACCCTCCTCACCAACATCGACGCGATAGCAATGTGCCTCAAGGGGAGGTGTCCAACTCCGATACTCTCCACGAAGGCGTGTCGAGAAGCGGCATAAGCGATCGTGAACTGCCATATCGATAGTCAACCCAACACCATGTGCGGTGTGCGGCCGCGATGAGTGGAGTCATACTCCCGAGAGTAGAGGTGGACGATGGCTCGGTATCGCTCTGGTTAAAGTCCTGGTACTCCTCAAAGACGGTGTACTCAGGGTGCCGGCGATAACCCGAATAGGTCATCATCTCTGCTAGCACCGCAGTGATCCCGAGGCACCAATGGCCGTCGTGGTGGCGCCTGACCTGCCTCGTGGGTTCCATCTGAAACAAAGACGTTTCAAAGGAGTCAAATGACAAGGTGGAAATTGATCAAAATACAATTCCAAGAAACAACTATGGCTTTATCCAACTTTGGGGTGAATGTGGTCACGGGATCCTAGTGTTAGTTAGTAAAATCGTTTAACCCGAGTAGAAGAGAGTTCGAGTCCCGCAGTAAAGGTCGAGGAGTAAAAGATCCTAGTACCACCCGATGGCGGCGTGGGCCCGTAAGGCTCACAGCCAAGTTAGTAAAAGTTTTGCAATGTCTAGACTCGACTTCGCCAAGGAGTGTGGAAGGGGATTCCTACAGCGATCGGCTCTCGATACCAACTTGTGGCGCCCTCGATTTAATCGTACACTAATCATGCACGCAAATGTGTACGATCAAGATCGAGACTCACGGGAAGATATCACAACACAACTCTAAAATAAAATAAGTCATACAGGCATCATAATACAAGCCAAGGGCCTCGAGGGCTCAAATACAAGTGCTCGATCATAGACGAGTCAGCGGAAGCAACAATATCTGAGTACAGACATAAGTTATACAAGTTTGCCTTAAGAAGGCTAGCACAAACTGGGGTACAGATCGAAAGAGGAGCAGGCCTCCTGCCTAAGCTACTCCTGGTAGTCGTCAGCGGGCTGCACGTAGTAGTAGGCACCTCCAGAGTAGTAGTCGTCATCGACGGTGGCGTCTGGCTCCTGGGCTCCATCGATGCATTTGCGACAATCGTGTAGAGATAGGGGAAAAGGGGAACAAGGCAACCGTGAGTACTCATCCAAAGTACTGCAAGCAAGGAGCTACACTACATATGCATGGATATATGTGTAAAGGGCCATATCGATGGGTGAGCTGCGAATGCCGAGAATAAGAGGGGAAAGCTAGTCTTAGCGAAGACTACGCTTCTGGTCACCTTCGTCTTGCAACAAGTAGCAGAGGGTAGATTGAAGTCCTCCGAGTAACATCACATAGCAATAATCCTACCCGGCGATCCCCTCCTCATTGCCCTGAGAGAGAGCGACCACCGGTTGTATCTGGCACTTGGAAGGGTGTGTTTTATCAAGTATTCGGTTCTAGTTGTCATAAGCTCAAGGTACAACTCCAAGTCGTCCTGTTATCAAGATCACGGCTATTCGAATAGATTAACTTCCTGCAGGGTGCACCATCTTACCCAACACGTTTGATCCCATTTGGCGGACACACTTTCTGGGTCATGCCCGGCCGCTGAAGATCAACACGCCGCAGCCCCACCTAGGCACAACAGAGAGGCCAAAGACGTCGGTCTAAACCTAAGCGGCGCAGGGTGCAGGCCCATCGCCACGAGCACACTCAAGACGTTCTAGGGCGGCCAAAGCGCACCTAGCCTAGTGGCGTTCGATCCAATTCGGCGCGCCCGCTCGTCATTGACGTCAAGTGCTTCTGATACCACGGCGCCGAGTGCCCATATCTTTCCCACGTAGTTGGGTAGTGCGTATAAGCTCATAGCCAACTCAGATCAAATACCAAGATCTCGTTAAAGCGTGTTAAGTATTCATGAGCGCCGAACAGGCAGGCCCACCTCTCTCCTAGACGGTCTCAACTCGCCTGTCGCTCCGCCTCAAAGATCCACTCATGGGTGCTCCACCACCCGACCCGACTTTAGTCTCCACATGTATCATGTATAAAGTATAAAGTATATACCCGTGATCACCTCCCGAGTGATCACGGCCCGATAGTATAGCAATGAGACGGACAAGAATGTAGGGCCACAGATGAAAGTACTAGCATCCTATACTAAGCATATAGGATTGCAGTAAAGGTAACAACAAGAGTAACAAGGACAAAGCTATGCAGCAAGATAGGAGTATCTCGAAGCGATAACATGCTACACTACTCTAATGCAAGCGATAGAGAAGAGTAGGCGATATCTGGTGATCGAGGGGGCTTGCACGTTGCTCTGCAAGAGAGAGGGGTCGTCAACACCGTAGTCGAACCGGGCAGCGGCAGCCGGTCTCGTAGTCTACCGGAGAGAAGAGGGAAGAAACAATGAATAACATGTAAACAGATGCATATAGATGCATGACATGACAAGTAACGTGATGCTAGGCGTGCCCTATCGTGGTATGAGGTGGTCTTGGTTAAGGAAACATCCGGGAAAGTATTCCCGGTGTTTCGTGATTTCGGGCAGAGGAGCCGAAGGGGGAAAGTTGCAGGTTTGATAGGTTAGGGGTGTGTGGCGGAAGAACGGACTGCGTATTCGGATTCGCCTCGTCGTTCTGAGCAACTTTCATGTTGAAAATATTTTAATCCGAGTTACGGATTAAAAGATATGATTTTTTTAAAGATTTTATTAATTTCTGGAATTTAATTAATTAATTATTTAAATCGAAAAAATGAATTTATGACGTCAGCATGAGGTCATACTGACGTCGGCAGTCAACAGGGTTGACTTGGTCAACCCGACATGTGGGTCCCGGTCGTCATACTCTGTTAGTTAATTAACAGTAGTTAATTAGGTTAATTAGTCATTAGGTTAATTAATCAGGATTAATTAAATTAATTAATTAATTAATTTTATTCATTTTTATTTTTATTAATTATTTTTGTTTAAATTCCCTTTTCCTTTTTCTTTTATATTAAAAACGTTAAGGGTTGGGGCCCCTTGTCATAAGCGGGGTGCCCGGTCGGCCTAAATGGCCAAAGTCAATGTCGGCGTGGGCCCACTAGTCGATGTGACGGTGGCCACTAAACCCGTCGGCAACGGCGTTAGGGGCTCCGGTGGGCGTTCCTTGGCGAGGGCCGGACCTCGCCGGAATCGTCGTCGTCCGCGGCCAAAAGGGGCCTTGGTGGAGTGCGTTCGAAGGTGGGGAGGACGCCGTCCATCGGTGGCAAGGCACGCGGCCGGACTCGGCCGGAAGCAGCGCCGGCAGCGGAGGCGGCGGGTGATTCGGTCTGCGTCGAGCCAGCGCTTCTGGGGGCCGGGGGCTTGCGCGGCATTGAGCACCACGGGCTCGGCCCCGTGACCATTTGGTCACCGGGAGGGCGCCGGCGACGAGATCCACGACGGGGGGCGTTCGGGTGCAGCGTGCTCGCCGGGGCCGCGGCTCGGGCGAGGAGAAGAGAGAGGGAGGCCGGGGAGCACGTTCCCGTGCTCGGTGGCGGGAAGGGTCCCGTGAGGAGGGAGGTGCGAGGGTGGCCGGAGCCGGCGGCGTGGGGGCGGTGGTGGCGCCGGAGGGGGACGAGGGAGAGGGGGATCGGGAGAGCTCACGGGAGGGAACGTGGGGTCTCGAGGTGTGCTGGGACGGTCGGGGCGACTGCGAGGAGGAGGAGGGCGGGAGGCGGCCGTCCGGCTATGGATCCAGCGAGGTGGGGTGGGGGTCGGGACGGCCCCGAGGCGCACGAGGGCCTTGCGCCTGGCCGGGCCGGGAGGAGGGGAGGAGGTGAGGACGGGCGGGTCACGGCCCGGGGTGGGGGCGACGGGATCGGTCGGCCCCGATCCGAGATCGTGGGAGGGAGGAGAAGGGATCGGGGGGTGGGGAATGAGGGTGTCGGCTAGGGTTTGCCGACCGGGAGGGATATGGGAGTGAGGGTGGGCGGGCTGGGGCTGCCCGGTGGGCCAGTGGGCTTGGCCCAGTTGGGCCGATGGGGGGGTTTCTTTCTCCCCCTTTTTTGTTTTATTTTGCTTTTCTTATTTTTCCTTTTCTGTTTTAATTTATTTAAAATATCCAGACACTTTACAAAAATGTGTGCACCCCACCATAATTAACTTTGTAATATTTGACAACCCCTAACATTTTAGTTTCAATTTTTGAAAACTTTTCATTGCCTTCATAATTTTGAATTTAATTTTTAAACAGTTTTGATTCATCCCGAGATTATCTACGATTGATAGAGGTGATGTGGCACCATCAACGTGAGATTACCGTAGCATGATTATCCGAGGCGTTCTGATGGCGCCAGGGCTCTTTCCATGGCGACGCCGGGGTCCTCAGCGTAATTACGCTGCTGTTTGTCGTCGTCGCTTGAGAAGAGTGCACCGTCGGCGCCGGCGTAAGTCTTGAAGCCCTCGCGCCGCGGCGGGTGGCAGCGATCTTGAAGGCCGCGCCACCCGCGGAGGGCGACTCCGCTTTTGATTTGGCGGCGTCGGCCCGCTACCAGCGCACGAACATCGCCGCCTCCCAAACTTCCGCCTGGGGCGGTGTTGGTGTTCTAAACAGCGCCCGGGTCCTTTCTGCGACAGTCGCTGCTGCCCGCGTCGGGACGGGTGTCCGGCTTCAAGCAGACCCAACCGCCATCGTCGTCTTCTTCTTGGGCGCCATGACGATGAAGAAGCGTCGAACTAACTGCTAGAGCTGATTCTCACAACTCGCCCCCTACGGCGTACAAAGATGTCGGTGCGGGATTTACACCTATGGGATCACAAGAATCCCTACTACGGTTGTGGGGCGCGGGGTCGTGAGAAGAGCAGATCAAACAGATAGCACACGGGTTCTTTACCCAGGTTCGGGCCGCGAGATGCGTAAAACCCTACTCCTGCTTTGGTGGTTAGTTTATCTACGTTCTTGAGCTAGCTATGGGGCGTGAGGAGCTCCAAAAAGCCGAATCCCCCTCCTGATCGCCTTGGGCCTCCTTTTATGGGGAAAGGGGTTGCCAAAGTGGCACACATGAGGTGGAAAGGGTACAGTCATACGAGTTTATCCCTCGCATTACATGACAAGGCGCCATAAATGCGTCTTGCTTAGGTGTACTTGCTTTATCGGGGATAGGGGAGAGCCCGGTCTCGTCCGTCGCCGCTCCCTCTCGTGTTGACACGCGCCCTGGCCAGCGGCGCCTGTGGCGCCATGTAGGTAGGTAGGCAGCTGAGGTGGCACAGTGATGGGTCTCCACGAAGGTTCGCTTGATGCCACACAGGTGCCTGCCCAACTGGTTGGGTCGGCAACTGCATGGTGGAGGCTTTGATTGGCGCGGGCCTGATGGTGGCCCTACGGGTGTCCTTGGCAGGAGCCTTCTTGCCCCGGCAAGGGTCTTCTGGGCCCCGACAAGGGTCTTCTTGTGGCGCTTCTTTGTCATCCCCGGCAAGGCTCTTGCCGGGGGCCTTGTGGTCCTCCTTGGCCGGGATCCCACCAAGGGTCGTCATCTTCTATAGTATGTATCTAATCTTTGAATGTCTTCACAAAGATCTGCATGCCACCACGGGGATGTCTCCCGAATCCTTTGCCCCATGGGGGGCAGTGGACTCAAAGGTGATCCGCTCCGTGGGCGTGGGGCGAGCCGCCCCGGCAAGGGCCTTGCCGGGTTTGCTAAACCGACCCCGCAAGGATCTTGCCGGGGGAGTCTGCTTCGTCCCCTTTGCTCTTTGTGGTCTTGGTCTTGGCGTCGTTCTGCTCCTTTCGAGCTCCGGCCTTACCTTGGCTCACCTTCCTTGCCTTGCTTTAGTGTGGCGGCGCCCGCGGCTCACACTGCCCGTGCACATTTAAAAGGTGTACCCCTCTTTTTGTACACCGACACTTATGCTTCTGTAGCGAACGTTCGTTCGTTAGCTTTTATGTCTCGTAGCCAGGGACCCAGTTGCAATTAAGTTTCTTACATATTAGTCCCTGATTTTCAAACCCTCACAACTTTTAAACCGTTTGTCCAAATTCAACGAGACCAACGCCAAATTCTTCATCTTGATCTCATCTATCCAGTAAACCAACTTAAACATATTTTTGAAGTTTTAAAATTAGAATTAGATCAGATTCAAATTCAGACTTGTTTTGGCTATAACTTGAGTTTTATAACTCCAAATTAATTGATTCTTTTTGCAAATCAAAGCTCTTGACATGTACTTTCTGTTAAGATCAAAGTCACATAGTTTTGCTACTGTTATAAATATGTTTATGTTAGAAGCTTTATTTGATGGTTTTTCAAGTTTTCTAAAGTGTTTTCTTCGTTCTTTTATATCTTAGAGTGATTGCTTATGTGTGGTTGTAATTGCTTGCTCACGATAGATTGAACGAAGTGTGACGAGTAGAACTATCAGGAATTTTGAGTGCGAAGAATCTTCATCGACAGTACAAGGCAAGTTCACACTTTGATCATGCTCTTTTATACCGAGTTTTACTTGCATTAGTTTCACCCTCAAAGATTGCATGAGTAGGATTGGGAATATGTGGGTATTGCTATGTAGTTGATGAGGTAGGAACCTAATACCTTTGATCACCCCGAGAATATACGTTGTGCTCATTGCTTAGCCATGCTTGTAGACGGGGATTGGTATGTGTGATTCATGAAAGACGAGAGAGATATAATAACTAAGGGTAACTTTAAGGTGGCAACATTAACACACATCTGGGTGGAATGGTTGGGGCACCCTGGGGATACCAGTGGCTTGCCCGGGCACTTGGGGAGTCCAGTGTTGTCCTAGGAGATCCCGGGGGACCCGTGTGATCATCCTATGGAATGCCACCCAGGCTCAAATGGATCATAAGATTATTCATGATAGAAACCTCCATGTGCAGCCACAAGCCATTATGGGCTCTGGCATAGTTGAGTAAGTTGTGGGAAACCTTTCCATGATAGGCTACCAGATGTAGGGAGGTTGTAGGTGTACCATCCTATCTATCGGTTAAGGGGACCTCTTCAGAAAGACGGTGTCTCGATCATCCGGTTCTCAAACATCAGGCCGTGCGAGAAATTCAACGGAGGAGATCGAGTCTTGTGGGGAAAAGTCATGAAACCTCTCTGAGTGTACAAACTAATCATGATTAGCCGTGTCCCCAGTTATGGACAATTTTGAGTATCTGGTAGTTGAATTATTGGTTGATCTCATCACACTATTTAATGAAATTGTTGTGTTATTAATGATTTAGTGATTTTGGGATTGAGTTGGGGTTACCTTCTCAATATGGGTAATTTAACTTAGTAGTAAATAAAAATTTATTCCTTTGTTGTAGGGAAAAATTAGCTTTATGCAAAAACCAAACTAAGAGCCTCCACCAGCCAAATATGCATATAGAGATATACATTTTCATTATTGCTCTATGGTGTGAATTTGCCAGTACATTCAATGTACTGACCTACATGGCTGCAACATCTCATGTTGTAGGAATTCTTACGACGAGTAAGTGATATGTTAAGGTTATGATATCTATAATCAACTTTGCCGTTGGCGTTGTTGGGAACCCACAACTTTGTTGTTACTTCCGCTACATGGATTGAGGTAATAGTATTTACGTTACTTTATACATGTGATTTACCTCTGTTATAAATCATCGAGTATTGTGTGTGTCAGCATACCGATCTGGGGATGACACTTAAGCATAGAGACTTCGGTCCATTCGGATCGGGTCGCTACAAGATGGTACCAAACACATGTTGACTATAGGACGTGACCCCTAGAAACTGGCAAGCCCATAGGAAAGATTTTCTCTAAAACTTTATTTTCAAAAAGATTGTTTACCTCTCTTTCGCTCTGAGCTTTATCGAATATTCCCTTTTAGTTAGACTATACCCCTTTCCCCTTTTAACCACACGAAGATTCGACTGATGAGACCACTCCAAGAAGTACAATATACCGGACAACTAAGACCACTTCGGAATGAAGAGGATTTTACCATGCATTACAATAATGGAAACTAAAACGGTTGAAGACTCCGAAGACAGGGAGAATTTGAAGGCTCTGAAGAATTTCCAGATTGGTATGACCTAGGAAGGCTACCCTTATGGAATTTGTTAGACTATTGAAGCTGTCAATACCTGAGATCAAGGTGTGTCAGAGAAAGACCGGAACATGGAGCATTAAAAACTCAAAAGTTTTTGTCAAGAAAACCCTAAGGCAGGAGATATCAACTATGGAGTGATAGCTCATGGCAATGACAAGGGCAGAAACACGGCTAGCCATGATGTTATCGCCCACTTATGTTATTGTCACCGTGCTGAGTTAAGCATGCATTTTGTCGGAAGGATTGGATGAAAAAGGGCTAATGGAGCATCTATCAGCAAAAGATGAAGTTTTAACCTTAGCTGGTGTATCGCCAGGATCTGGAGTATTACATCAAGAATTTTAAGATGGACCTGCAGGAAGTCGTATTTGACAAGGAAGCATTTCGTGAAGAACTCGGGACCCAGAAGCTGAAAGTAGCCAAGTTGGAGGAGCAAAACCTCAAGATACCAGAGATTCGTCAGAAACTGAAGGACAGTAGGACTATGGTTCATGCCAAGGATGTTGAAAACCCAGAAGTTTAGAACACAACTCCAGAATATTAAAGGACGACACGAGAGACTTCGCGTCAACAGAAATGACCTGGAAGAAGAACTCGAAAGATCAGCAAGCACGATTAGAAGAAGACCAAACCCCTATTATATACTTACGTTAGATGCGACGATTGTGTGCTGTCATTTGTTTGATGTTTTTCTGACAGCCACAAAATAAAATATGTCCCAACAAAAATATTGTTTGTATTGTGTGTATCCCTCTCTATCCCTCTTATCTCACCCCCAAAACCCTTGGAACCAATAGAGGATGAATGGAGATGAACTCGCATTTTCGGGACCGATAAGTCAATTGGAGACGGACCGATGGATTCAGAACATGGAAGATCACATGAAGAATAACACTATAGCCGGAAAGGATATGGCCCAGCATGCTCTTCAGTGCTTTGAAAGAGGTGCTGCTACCTGGTGGAGGATGTACCAAACCATCAATGGATGAAAAGGAGTAACCACTTGGAAAGAATTTAAGTTGACTCTGCAAAGGTCTCGCCTTGTGACCCAGAATTGAAGCCTTATGGAAATGATATGAAGAAACCTTGTGTTGACACCAGATTTTGGCACGGTCAAGAATTTAAATAATATGGCTTCAAATGGAGAAGTGATCTACATAAAAATGTTTCGTATTGTTGATATGAACATCTTTGAAGTTTAGGACATCGCCATCCGATCTTATCTCGAAGGCCGAAGTTGTATTCGAAATACCAAGATTTTGTATTCAGAACACTATTCGGCTGATTACGCCCCCAGGACTGCTTTGTATGAAAAAATGATCTACATTAATTGTCTTCGTCTCATCGAAACGATTGATTTTTATATAAATATCGTCTTAATCCGAGGTCGTATGCAACCTGTGGACGCAAAACAAGGTCAGAAACAGAAGCTGCAGAGTCATTTCGGACCGACCGAGTTGATTTGATCGGTGAGACCGAGTTTGTCTGAAAATTTACCAGAAAGTTGGCAATGTTGACTCGGTAGGACCAAAGCAAACCAACCGGTGAGACCGAGATTGATCCGAAAATTACAGAAGGTTACAGAGAGTTGGCCATGTTCACTCGGTGGGACCGAAGCAAACCAATCGGTGAGACCGAGATTGATCCGGAAATTGCCAAAGATTCCTGTCCGAGTTAGGTTAGGGTTTTGATGTTTTGTACGGAATTTTTAGTCCCAGTGGAGCCGCCTCATAAATAGATGAGAGGTGACGGCCGATTGAACAACACACAATCGCAAAAAACACATCTACTACTTTTTCCTCTACGTTTTGTCTCTCCCCTGTTTTTGCTTCCTCGTTCTTCGTCGTTCTTCGTGTTCGAGAGCTGCGAATCCCGAGGCTCTAGGGGTGGTTGGACCGACCTAGGGCAGCCCATAGCCGCCGCACTCCCCGACGGGGTCCCTCCCGGGAGTGTGGGGTTTCGGGTCCTCAAAAGCTCTCGCCGGTCGACTTGCGAATCGCGCTTCCGGTGAGACTCCTTCGACGTGAGCTGCGATGCATCACCCCCGGTGTCGAGGTACACATGACTTGTTCATGTGTGAACACACTTTTTGGCGACTCCACTGGGGACTGAAGATCGATCGTCATCATCCACCATGTCCGATCTTCCCAAGCCATCTGAGGTAGATGCCGATAACATCATCAAGCCCAGTCTTGATGAGATATCGGCCGATCATCGCCAAGTCTATGAGGAGTACAAGAAGGCGCGCAAGGAGAAGGACTTGCAGGAGTTCCTTGCAAAGTTCAAGAAGGATCGCCAAGGCAACATCACTCCGATTGAAGAAATCAAGTTCTCTCCTCTTCAAGCCGAGCAGGTTAAACCCTCGGTGAGTACTACCTTTTCTCCTGAGCAGTGGGCTGAGATTGAAAGTCGTATTGCTGATGGTAACAATCTGGTCTATCCAACTTTCATAGAAAATACTAATGCTCAGAAAAATATATCTCAATCATCTAGTGGTAATGATGGTGTAGTTGTTAGTGTGCAAAACCCTAATCTAGCTTTACCTATCTCATCGGCGCCTCCCATGCCGACTTATTATCCTACTCAAACAAATCAGATTGTGGCTGCACCCATTAATCCTATTATGAGCATGCCAGGTTCGGTGGCAATGCCGAACCAAACCCTACCCACAGCTACAACCACTCGACCACTACCAAATTATGGGTCGACATACATGCCACAATTCCTACCTACAGCCAGTAACCCTACTCCTCCTATGCCACTGCCGCAAGTTGCATCATCCACTATGGATGACGGTCTAGCTAATCTTAGAGAGGAGATGTGAAAGTGCAACTATCCCTAGGTGGTGTTGGTAATTCCTAACAACATGTAGCTCTCTGGTTAGCTAATTACCAAATTCGGTCTCACCGAGATTGTGTACTCAGTCTCACCGAGATTATGTTATTCCCTAACCCTAATCATATCGGTCCTACCGAGTTGCATGTCAGTCCCACCGAAAACCCTAACGGTCACTAGGTTTACTAAATCGGTCCGACCGAGTTTGATGATTCGGTCCCACCGAGTTTGGTAAATTGTGTGTAACGGTTAGATTTTGTGTGGAGGCTATATATTCCCCTCCACCTCCTCTTCATTCGTGGAGAGAGCCATCGTAACAAACCTACACTTCCAACTTACCGATTACGAGAGAGAACCACCTACTCATGTGTTGAGGCCAAGATATTCCATTCGAACCATATGAATCTTGATATCTAGCCTTCCCCAAGTTGCTTTCCACTCAAATCTTCTTTCCACCAAATCCAAATCCTGTGAGAGAGAGTTGAGTGTTGGGGAGACTATCATTTGAAGCACAAGAGCAAGGAGTTCATCATCAACACACCATTTGTTACTTCTTGGAGAGTGGTGTCTCCTAGATTGGATAGGTGTCACTTGGGAGCCTCCGACAAGATTGTGGAGTTAAAACAAGGAGTTTTTAAGGGAAAGGAGATCGCCTACTTCGTGAAGATCTACCGCTAGTGAGGCAAGTCCTTCGTGGGCAACGGCCATGGTGGGATAGACAAGGTAGTTTCTTCGTGGACCCTTCATGGGTGGAGCCCTCCGTGGACTCGCGCAACCGTTACCCTTCGTGGGTTGAAGTCTCCATCAACGTGGATGTAGGATAGCACCACCTATCGGAACCACGACAAAAACATCCGTGTCTCCAATTGCGTTTGAATTCTCCAAACCCTTCCCTTTACATTCTTGCAAGTTGCATGCTTTAATTTCCGCTGCTCATATACTCTTTGCATGCTTGCTTAAATTGTGTTAAGATTGCTTGACTTGTGCTAAGTTAGCTAAAATCTGCCAAAGACTAAAATTGGGAAAATGATAAGTTTTTATTTGGTCAAGTAGTCTAATCACCCCTCCTCTAGACATACTTTCGATCCTACAAGTGGTATCAGAGCTTTGGTCTCCATTTGCTTGGATTTCCATAGCTTTTGGTAGTCATAGCCTTGGTTTCACAACCTAGGAGAGTATGGCGTCTAGCGAGGGAAATTATCACCGTAGAGGTCCTTACTTTGATGGTACTAATTTTGCTAGTTGGAAGCATAAGATGAAAATGCATATTCTTGGACATAACCCCGCCGTTTGGGCTATTGTCTGTATTGGCTTGCTAGGTGAATTCTTTGATGGGAGAGAACCAAACTGTGAAGCTACCGCGAAAGAGTTGAAGATGCTGCAATACAACACTCAAGCTTGTGATATCCTCTTCAATGGATTGTGCCCCGAAGAATTCAACAAAATCAGCCGTCTTGAGAATGCAAAGGAAATTTGGGATACTTTGATTGATATGCATGAAGGTACCGACTCCGTCAAGGAATCCAAGTTGGATGTGCTTCAAAGTCAACTTGACAAGTTCAAAATGAAGGATGGTGAAGGTGTCACTGAAATGTACTCTAGGCTTGCTCTTATCACAAATGAGATCGCCGGCTTAGGAAGTGAAGAGATGACCGGCAGATTCATCATCAAGAAGATCCTAAGAGCCTTGGATGGAAAATATGATACCGTGTGCACATTGATCCAAATGATGCCCAATTACAAAGATCTCAAGCCAACGGAAGTCATTGGAAGAATTGTTGCTCATGATATGTCACTCAAGGATAAGGAGGAACTTCACAACAAATCAAGTGGTGCTTACAAAGCCTCATGTGAAGCCCCCACGTCATCAAGTGAGAAACAAACCTTCAATGAAGAATTGAGCTTAATGGTGAAGAACTTCAACAAATTCTACAAGAGTAGAAGAAAAGAGAGAAGCTCCAAGTCAAGGTCCTACAATGACAAAAGATCTTCTAGTCGAGGCGTAATTGCTACAATTGTGGAAGACCGGACACTATTCCAATGAGTGTACGACACCCTACAAAAGAAGAGAAGAATCACCTAAAAGGAGAAGTAGAAGAGAAGAATCACCACCAAGAGAGAAGGAGTAGAGATGATCGTTATGAGCGAAGAACATCCGAAGAAGCAAGGATTAGGAAAGGAAGGACAAGTCATCAAGGAGCTACACAAAGCGAAGACATCAAGCTCATGTTGGTGAATGGGTATCCGGCTCCGACTCCGACAATCACTCCGAGAGAAGCTATCACTCCGACTCTGAATATACTCAAGATGAAGGTGTTGCCGGTCTAGCACTTGTGTCAACCAACTCCTACGACATATTTGATTCACCAAATGAAGGAATTATAAGATGCTTCATGGCCAAAGGTCCAAAGGCATCACATCCCGAGTATGTTGATTTCAATAGTGATGAAGATGACTTGTTAGGTGATGATGATTTACTTGTTGACAACTCTAGTGATGAATACTATGACGAAACGTCAATTAATCATGCTAATTAAGATAAAACAAATGACAATGATAAGGAGAAGATTGAGCTTCTAACTAAAGAACTAAACACTCTTAAGTTAGCTCATGAAACTATCTTAGAAGATCATCGAGAACTTTTAAGGACTCATGAGAAGTTACGCTTTGAAAAGCTCAACCTTGAGCAAGAGCATGAATTCTTAAAGGCAATCAATGATTATCTTCATAAGAAAAGTTCTTCTTACATTGCCAAGCGTTTACTCTTATCTACTTACATGCCTCAAGTCAAGTCTAGTAACAAGAACAAGACGGATTCTTCCTCTAGTAGTAACAATAATCATGCTAAATCCAATGTTGTTGCTTCTAGTAGTTCTCTTGATTTCACTAATGATTCTCTTAGCCAAGTTACACTTGAGCAAGAAAATAGCTTATTGAAGGGAATTATAGATAAAGGTGTTTATAAGAGCCTTGCTGGGAGTAAGCAATTTGAGGAAATTGTACGCAAGCAAGGAAGGCACCAAAAGAATCAAGGTGTTGGTTTTGAACGAAAGTTGAATGCCAATGGAGTTGAGTGGGAAGAAGATCAATACCCCAAGACAAAGTTTGTTCCTCAACAAGAGAAGTATGATCCTACTTCCTTCAAGGGGACACAAGCCCAAGATGATCTGCCACCACAAGACCATAAGCAAAAAGGCAAGGACAAGCTTCAAGAAGAGATTGATGTATTTGAAGAAGCTCCAAAGGCCTTGGTCAAGTGGGTCCCAAGACTACATCAAGTTCTACTTCATCAAGTACGACTACAACTCCAAGGATTCTCATCAAGATGATCTGGATCCCAAAGAAGAAGAACTAGAGAGTTCTTGAGGGTGACTTCGTCAATATATTTCACTCATATCATTTTGGCAAGAACAAGTGCAATCAACTTCCACATCTTGCACTAGTTCAAGGAGTCACAAACCCTCTTGTTGGTAGGACAAGGGACAAGGTAACCTAATGCTCTCATAGACATCATCTTGTGTCTGCATCACTCTATGTCTATGGATATCCTTGTTTGTTCCTTGTGGGACTAACCCGTGTAGGTATTGAAAGTGCAACTCACTCCGAAGGATTGCTCCAAATGATCTAAATCAACATTGAGCATCCACATCTTCAACACCTACATGAAGTCATGATCGACAAAACCCAAGGTTAGTTCATCCCTCTAAGGGGGATCTGAATCTAGGGGGAGCTTTACTCCAAGAATTGAGCTAAAGCAACTCTAATGGTGTGAATACAACAATGCATTATGTAAAAGTGGTAACCCCACTTGTGCTTAAACGATGAGTATGACCTATGATCAAATGTTCTCACTTGACTCCTAAGTCAATATACTCATATATAGATGACCTAGTCATCGCCAATTGCTTGATAGATGCTAGAATTGGTTGTGCATGCTTTGCCACATATTTCATTTGCCATTTTATTGTGTGAGCATGTTGGTTGCATATTTTACTCATTCGAGGACATCCACTTGTTGTTTTGATTGATTGGCTTCTTTTTATTTTGCCAAGTGGATGGACAAGAATACCTAAGAACCTTCTCTAGCTATCTATGCTTTTCTCGTCTCAAACTCTATTCATGCTGCATCACAAAATTTGATCAAGTCAGATTCGAACCACTGCATGTGAGGAGCACTTTCGGAGTCCCCGATTCGTCATAGACTTAAACTTCCAAAACTTCTTTGTGCGTTTCGGTCTGATCGATTCTTCCATTTCGGTCATACCGAGATCACTAAGTCGATCTAGGTTTTCAATCTCGGTGCAACCGATTTGAACATTTCGGTCACACCGAGTTGTTGTAACCGCTAGCAGTTATGCATCTCGGTGCCACCGAGTTGTTACACTCGGCCACACCGGCTGTGGTCGGGCTATATATACCCACGGGCAAAACTTTGGAAATTTTCTTCGAACTCTTTCGCCAGCGCTCAGCCCGCTCTGCCTCCAGGGTCTCCGGATCGTCCTCCTCGTCGCCAGCTGCCTCCTTCCGCTGGTCTCCGCCGCTGTCAACGGGAATCATCTCCGCCCTTGCCGCTGTAGTGATTTCATCGCCGAACTAGGGTATGAACTCGATCACTGTGCTATCCCTATCTGATTCCTAGCACATTGTGTTCGCCATGAATCTTGCCACGATTGAAACTATCTTATCTAGTCAAAACACTCCGTAGATTAGAGATGAATTGAAAATTTAGGGTTAGGTTTCTGCCGAAACCATCTCGGACTAACCGAGTTGTAGAACTCGGTACCACCGATTCGGCTAAGGACATTGCACATGTAAATCTCGGTCTGACCGAGAATTGCAAATCGGTGCGACCGAGTTCAGGACTTTGTGAAACCCTAGCAGTCTCGGTGCCACTTAGTGACTCGATCGACCGAGTTCACTAGTTTAGGTTCCAAAAGCTGCTTCGATATCACCGAAGTTTACAAATCGGTAGATCCGAAATGCTTTACGTGGAAAACTAAAACTAAGTTTTGACTCATTCTTTTGCAAAAACCTCTGTATTTTGTGATGCTCATCCACTCTATCTCATCTATATCTACTCAAAGGGTCTGTTGTCAGTGTTTGCAATATGTCTGATCAAAGTGACAACCAGAACAGGGAAGAGGAGCAGGTTCAAGTGAGTGAGGGCACTAGTCCCTCTAGCAGCTATGATGATGGCAGCAGGAGCACCACAAGCAACCTACCCAAAACTGCCACCAGGGCCAGAAAGAAGAGAACCTCAGAATCTGAGGATGAAGACTATGTGGCTGTTGAGGATGAGGTCACTTCCAAGAAGAAGGTGCTCAAGAAAGAATATGGCTCAGCTGCAGCCACCAAGCCTGGTATGAAGACCAAAGCACCTGCCAAAAGGATTCCCATGTCTAAAGCCAGAGCCTCCACTCAAGCATCTTTGGAAGTTGAACCCAAAAAGGCTGCTGCAGAAGGGAAGAAGAGGAAGGAAAGGGTCAAGAAGACCATGGCCAGGGTTGTTGGAAAGCCTTCCATGATGGAAGAGGAAGAGGAAGAGGATGTTGCACCAGCACCTAAAGCTCAGAAGCTTATGGGTGATGCCATCAGGTCAGGGGCTGCTTCATCAAAGCCCAAAGAAGCACCCAAGGCTTCCTCCAAGCCCAAGACTGCACCTAAGAGGAGTACCAGGAACATCCTAGCTGCTGAGAAGAACAAGGCCCCAGTGCCTAAAACTGTTGCTGAAGAAGAAGATGATGAGTCATATGTCTTGAGAAAATTGAAGCCTAAAATTCCAGATCATAATGATGCCCATCCTGTAGCTGAGAACATGAAAAATCAGAAAGGACTCAGGATTGAGACTATGGAGAGAGTCTGATCCATATGCTACCAGGAGAAGGACTGCTGTGGACTATATATTTCACACCAAGGAACAACAGGACTTCTATGAGACAATGCTGCTGGACAAGAAGCCAATAGTGTGTGACATGAGATGGGTGAACTGGGAATACATCAAGGAGAATGAAGAACACTATCCTGGTGTGTATGACAGCTTCAGTGCTTGTGGAGTGGCAGACTTTGTTGGGGAGAAGCTCACAAAGTGGAATGACAAGCTAATAATGCAATTCTACTCCACAGCACACTTCTATCCAGATGGCAGGATAGTATGGATGTCTGAAGGTACTAGGTACCAATCATCAATTGAAGAATGGGCTAATCTGATCAATGCACCTAAGGAGAAAGAGGATGACTTGTATATCTATGCTAAGAAGAAGATGGATCACAACACTATGGCACATATGTACAAGGAGATCCCAGATGCTGCTATTGAAACACACAAGTTTGGATCAGTACATTACCTTCTGTCAGGACTGCCAACCATCAACTGGATCCTCAGGCACACTCTTTTGCCCAAGTCAGGTGATCACAACATGATCAGAGGCCATGCAATAAATCTGCTACACTTATTTGATGTGCCACAAAAGTTCAAGGTCATGAGTCTTATAGTTGAAACTATCAAGAGGACAGCTGCTGACCAAAAGAGAAGTTGTGGGTATGCCCCACAGATCCAGGAGCTGATTAACTCCAAGATGGGCACTGGCACATACTTGTTGGACAAGGATCATATGCCTATCTATCCAAATTTTGAGGACAACCAAGTGGTTATAGATGAAGATGAACCATCTTCTGTGCAAGCACAAGCAAAGAAGGAGAAGGCAAGGACTGAGAAGGCTGCCAAGATGCCAACAATGGACGAGGCATCTCAGTACTTCTTGAAGAGCAAACAGGATTAGCTTGGCCACTTGATTGCATCCACTCTAAGGATTGAGAAGGGGTTGGCCACCTTGACTCAAAACCAGGAGAGCCTGGAGAGGATCATGGAGCAGAAGTTCTATGACTTGGATGTGAAGGTAATCGAGATCCGATGCATTGTTGAGCAACTCCAGGATGATATGCAGGAGAGGAAGGGCAAGACAACCACTGAGGCATTTGCCAGAGTGCCTAGAGCTTAGAGGTCAGCTGCAGTGCCAGTGACAGACGCCAGAGCCACTACATCTGCACCAGCTACAGCTTGAATGCCACCAGCTCCAGCACCCACTCCACCAGCTCCAGCTACATCAACTGATGCCTTCGTCCTTGGAGTTCAATCTACACCACCACCTGAAGATCAAGCCTGAGAGACGATTTAGTGCTATGCATTTTCTATGAACTTTTTGGTAACTTGTTGACAAAGGGGGAGAAAAATGTATAGATCATAGGCTTCGAGAGAGAGCGTTGCTTTTTTTCTCTCTTGCGTTGGTGGTTGAACTTTATTTTCTTGATTGAGATACCTTCATGCATGTGATACTTGGATGATCATATGTTTGATCATATGCTACATTAATGCTTGTTGGATGACATTATCCTTTTATCTCTATACGATCATTCACTTTGCTTGGTGATGAGTGCATGTATTCTATTGTTATCATTTTGAGCACTCCACCAAGATATATGTGACATGGAAGAGTAACCCATGAGCCTAACTCTTTGTGCATTTGCAGTCCAAAGCAAATCTTAAACTATGCACAAATTTAGGGGGAGCTCTTGCTTTTCACATACTTCTCAAAGCGACAATGTTTTTTCACTCTTATTATCATTTGTCGAAGCTTTGACCTATATGTTGTCATCAATTACCAAAAATGGGAAGATTGAAAGTGCAACTATCCCTAGGTGGTTTTGGTAATTCCTAACAACATATAGCTCATTGAGCTAAAATTATTCCAAGATAAATATTTCAGGAAAAGCTCAATGAACGGCTTGGCATGGATGAGAAAAGTGGACCCCTCAAAATACTAAGGATAAAAGGATTGACTCAAGCTCAAAGCTCAAGACTCTACATTTTATATTTTAGTGATCCAAGATCACATTGAGTCTATAGGAAAAGCCAATACTATCAAGGAGGGATGAGGTGTTGCTTAATGAGGTTCTTACTTCATACTGCTTAGTGATATGCTCCAAAACCCTCAACTACTTTCCCACATCCACATATGACCTAAACCAAAAGTCAAACTCGGCCCCACCGATTATTTCTATCCGGTGCAATCGAGTTCAGATGTCATAGCCACCACCACAAACCCTAGGCAAATCGGTTTCACTGATAGGGATCTCGGTCTCACCGAGATGGGATTGTAATCTCTCTGTTTCCCTTTGTAACGCGTTTCGGTCCTACCGAGATGAGCGATCGGTCCCACCGAGATTGCAATGTAAACTCTCTGTTTCCTTTTCGTAACATTTTGGTCCCACCGAAATGAGCGAACCGGTCCCACCGAGTTTACCTGACCAACTCTCTAGTTAGCTTATTACCAAAATCGGTCCCACCGGGTTTGTGTAATTAGTCTCACCGAGATTACGTTATGCCCTAACCCTAACTATATCGATCCTACCGAGTTGCATGTCGGTCCCACCGAAAATCCTAACGGTCACTAGATTTGCTGAAACGGTCCGACCGAGTTTAACAATTCAGTCCCACCGAGTTTGGCAAGTTGTGTGTAACGGTTAGATTTTGTGTGGAGGCTATATATACCCCTCCACACACTCTTCATTCGTGGAGAGAGCCATCAGAACGAGCCTACACTTCCAATACACATTTTCTGAGAGGGAACCACCTACTCATATGTTGAGGCCAAGATATTCCATTCCTACCATATGAATCTTGATCTCTAGCCTTCCCCAAGTTGCTTTCCACTCAAATCTTCTTTCCACCAAATCCAAATCCTGTGAGAGAGAGTTGAGTGTTGGGGAGACTATCATTTGAAGCACAAGAGCAAGGAGTTCATCATCAACACACAATTTGTTACTTCTTGGAGAGTGGTGTCTCCTAGATTGGCTAGGTGTCACTTGGGAGCCTTCGACAAGATTGTGGAGTTGAACCAAGGAGTTTGTAAGGGCAAGGAGATCGCCTACTTACGTGTAGATCTACCGCTAGTGAGGCAAGTCCTTCATGGGCGACGGCCATGGTGGGATAGACAAGGTTGCTTCTTCGTGGACCCTTCGTGGGTGGAGCCCTCCGTGGACTCGCGCAACCGTTACCCTTCGTGGGTTGAAGTATCCATCAACGTGGATGTACAATAGCACCACCTATCGGAACCACGACAAAAACATCCGTGTCTCCAATTGCGTTTGAATTCTCCAAACCCTTCCCTTTACATTCTTGCAAGTTGCATGCTTTACTTTCCGCTGCTCATATACTCTTTGCATACTTGCTTGAATTGTGTTAAGATTGCTTGACTTGTGCTAAGTTAGCTAAAATCTGCCAAAGACTAAAATAGGGAAAAGGATAAGTTTTTATTTGGTCAAGTAGTCTAATCACCCCCCCCCCTCTAGACATACTTCCGATCCTACAAGATGGCTAAGATGCTTCGAGAGAATTTTGGAGTTGAATTAACTCGGAATCGGATTTACCAAAAGCCCTACCCCGAGTACTTTGATGCCATCCAGTGCCCTCCGGGATATAAGATTCCAGATTTTGTTAAGTTCAATGGAGAGGGCACAAAAACCACATGGGAGCATGTTAGTCAGTACTTGGCACAATTAGGTGAAGCAGGCTCACTAAATGAGTTGAAAGTGCGTTTATTTCCTCTATCCTTTACTGGTACCGCATTTTCATGGTTTTCTTCTTTACCATATGGTTCCATTCGAGTTTGGTCGTAGCTAGAGCAGAAATTTCATGATCACTTTTATAGCGGCGACAATGAACTCAAGTTGTCACATCTAACATCGGTTAAACAGAAGCATGATGAATCGGTCTCCGATTACGTCAAGAGATTCAGAGAAACAAAAAATTGGTGTTTTAGTTTGGTGATAACCGAGAGGGACTTGGCGGACCTAGTGTTGAGTGGTTTGAAAACTCCCATTAGAGAAAAGCTTGAAGGCTATGAGTTCTTAAATATCAACCAAGTCTTACAGAGGGCTTTGGCTCAGGAAAGCCAAAGCAAAGATCTCAAAGAAGTGCATAGATATAAAGCTGATCGTCCTAAGATGAATATGGTTGAATATGATCAATCGGACGATGAGGGTGATATGTATGCTACTGAATTTGTTTGGCCATCTAAGGCTAAACCCTTTACTTGCAATGATCTAAAACCGATTCATAAGAATCGTGATGAAGAAGATGAAGTTTACTTTTAACATTGCTAAGTGTGATAAAATATTTGATGCTTTCTTTGCAGGCTAAGATTATTAGAATATCTCATACTTTACCGCCGTTTGAAGAGCTGAAGCAGTAGCTTATTGCAAGTATCATAATTCTTTTTCTCATGCTACTAACGATTGTAATGTTTTTCGACGGCAGATACAATCGGCCATTAATGACGGACGATTGAACTTTTCTGAGATGCAAATTGATAAACAGCCCTTTCCAATGAATACCATGGAGTTAGAGGGGAAGAAGCTACTCATTCGGCCGGAGGTGGCCGAATCTGCTAATAAAGCTAATCTCATTGTTGGTGAGCCCAGGAAAGACAAGGAGGGCGACAAGGTCTTGGGGAGACAGGTTGTGCTTGATAAGCAACCCGATGGCAAGGAAGGGATCAAAATCACGATCAAGAATCCTACACTCGGGGGGCAAGCACAGGTGCAGCAAGAAACTCGAGTTAAATTTGTTAAGCCCAAGTGTCCAGAGGTTGGTAAGTGGAAGAAAAATGAAGCTAAAGTACAGCGCAAGAAAATCAAGCCAACTTTTGATATGTTGTTGTGCAAGTATGCCAATCAAGCGGCCGGTTCTAGCTCTAACTGGTCATCAAATTTGAAGCGCTCAAGGTCACCTCCTCAGGAAGAGTTTCAGCATCATGCAAGGCCATATGGGTCATGGGCACCGGGACCTTGGATGGCGCCACCCCCCTATGCGCCATACTACATGGGTGGTTTCAATGGAGGATGGGGGCAGCCCCCAATGGCCCCTTATGCTTTTCATCCGGGGTGGGCAGAACCAAGGAGGCCCATTTGTGAGAGGCTCTCTTATCCCACAAGAGGCCGTTTGCACAATGATGCCAATCGGCCAATGCAAGATAATCATGGAAGGGTTGGCAAGCAAGTGTGGCGTGCTAAATCACCAAGTGCTGAAATTTCAGAGCCTAGCAAGCAAAGGGAGAAGAACACTAGTCCTGAAACTATTATGATAGGCACTAAATAATTAACAATCAAAGAGCCGATTATTGTTGATAATCCGGCTGATTCTAATAAAGATGTGGCTGCTGTCCAGCAGGGTCTCATGGCTAATGATCATGAAGCTAGCACAAGCAAGGCCAAGTCAAGGGATCCAAAATATAATCAGCCTAAGTGGTGTCCTTCCGGTCTGACCAAGGCGCAAAAAAGGAGATTGCAGTGCATGAGGAGTCATGAGAAGGAGGAGAAGGAAGCAGAAAAGCTAAGGGATAAATTATTCAATGAAACCCGTCCCATGGTAACCCCAAAAAAAGTGTGGAGGCCAAAGCAAAAGGAAAACATAACAACTTCTGCACTGATCATAGCAACACCTACACCACCAATAGAGGATGATGCAGCTACTATTACATCATCCACTTTGCCTAATACTTCCTCTTCCCTTGGAGATATTTCGGAGTCAGTGGACATGCTTGCTGAAGGAGATGAAATGCTTGATTATGAGTCTACACCGGTTCATGAAGGTATGGATATTAATATGGTGTATTACTTACCCGCTGAATTTCGTGCTATAGATGAAGAAGGGGAAGTAGCTCAGCTAGATTTTGGTCCAAAAATGCTATATTCGAGAAGCCAAAAGAACTGGTGACACACTTGAAGCCACTGTTCCTTAAAGGTCATATTAATGGATCGCCGGTTGCTAGAATGCTTGTCGATGGTGGTGCTGTGGTGAATCTTATGCCATATTCGGTCTTCAAAAAATTGGGGCTGCGTGATGAAGATTTAATAAAGACCAACATGGTGCTTAATGGATTTGAAGGCAAAGAAAACTGAAGCCAAAGGTGTAATGTATGTGGAGCTTACGGTGGGAAGCAAAACTTTGGCTACCGCATTCTTTGTCGCCGAGGTGCAAGGTAACTACAATGTGATATTATGCCACGATTGGGTTCATGCAAACCAATGCGTGCCATCTACTATGCACCAGTTTTTAATTCAATGGGTTGATGATGAAGTAGAAGTTATTCATGCGGATAATTCGGCTTGTGTTGCTTTGGCCGATGCATTGGTGGATTGGCAACATCCCAATGCTACTTGTTTGACGGGGCGCGACTTGTCAGAAGTGGTTTTCTTAGCGCCACAAAAAGTGGTTTCGTGCCCATTTATTTAAAGCTGGTTGGCGATAATCGGCTCCAAGGTATGATGTATTTAAATGGATCCTAACTCAGAGTGGTTACAAAAGCGTCTTGTAGAATATCGGTCCAATGAGAATGATATGTATGAGTCCATAGAAGAGTTAGATGATATGGATAAATTAGGACAAGGTTTTACATCAGCCGATCCATTAGAAGAGTAGATATAGGAGATGGTTCAATTCCTAGGCCGACATTTGTAAACGAAAATTTAAGAGCCGATCATAAGCTAAGTTGATCGAGCTGTTGAAAGAATATGTTTGTTGCTTTGCATGGGAATACCATGAAATGCCAGGTTTAAGCTGAGAGCTAGTGGAGCATCGGTTACCTATAAAGACCGGTTTTAGACCATACAAACAATCGGCCAGAAAGTTTAATCCAAAAACGTATGACCGGATCAAGGAAGAGATCGGTCGTTTTCTTAAAGCTAATTTTATTAGGCCTTGCAGGTATGCCGAGTGGATTTCTAACATTGTACTAGTAGAGAAGAAAGGCTCCGGCAAGTTGAGAGTGTGCATTGATTTCAGAGATTTGAATAGAGCTACACCTAAAGATGAGTATCCTATGCCAATAGCCGATATGCTTATTAATGGTGCTTCTGGGCATAAGGTCATTAGCTTTCTTCATGGTAATGCGGGGTATAACCAGATTTTTATGGCCAAAGAGGACATGTCCAAAACGGCTTTTCGATGCCCCGGTTTCCTTGGTTTATTTGAGGGGACGGTGATGACCTTTCGATTAAAGAATGCCGACACCACGTATCAAAGGGCTATGAATTTAATTTTTCATGATTTACTCGGTATCATACTTGAGGTCTATATTGATGATATTGTTGTCAAATCGGATGCTTTTGAATCTCACTTGGCCGATTTGCATTTAGCTTTTGAAAGAATGAAAAAGTATGGACTGAAGATGAATCCTTTGAAGTGTGCATTTGGCGTGTCAGCTGGTATGTTTTTGGGTTTCATTATTCATGAAGATGGCATAGAGATTGATCCCAAAAAGATAGAGGCCATACAAAAAGTGGAGGCTCCAACATGCAAGAGAGATTTGCAACAGTTCCTTGTCAAGGTCAATTACTTTAGGAGGTTCATAGCTAATCTGTCAGGGAAGGTTGATGCGTTTACTCCTATCCTTCGGTTAAAGAATGAAACTGATTTCACTTGGGGGGCAAAACAACAAGAAGCATTTGATATGATCAAGACTTATTTGTGCACTCCTCTGGTGATGAAAGTGTTGGGGAACGTAGTAATTTCAAAAAAATTCCTACGCACACGCAAGATCATGGTGATGCATAGCAACGAGAGGGGAGAGTGTTGTCCACGTACCCTCGTAGACCGAAAGCGAAAGCGTTATGACAACGCGGTTGATGTAGTCGTACGTCTTCACGATCCGAACAATCCAAGTACCAAACATACGGTACCTCCGAGTTCTGCACACGTTCAGCCCGATGACGTCCCTCGAACTCCGATCCAGCCGTGTGTTGAGGGAGAGTTTAAATCGGCCTGACGGCGTGGTGGCGATCTGATGTTCTACCGGCGCAGGCTTCGCCTAAGCACCGCTTCTGATATTATCGAGGTGGACTATGGTGGAGGGGGCACGCACGGCTAAAAGATCAAGCGATCAATTGTTGTGTCTATGGGGTGCCCCCTGCCCCGTATATAAAGGAGCAAGAGGGTGCGACCGGCCAAGGAGAGGCGGCCGGGAGGAGTCCTACTCCCAGGGAGTAGGACTCCCCCCCTAGTTGGATTAGGACTTGGGAGGGAAGGAGTGGAGGAGAAGAAGGAAGGGCGCGCCCCCTCTCCTTGTCCTATTCGATTTGGGGGGGAGGCGCGGCCCAGCCCTAGCCGCCTCTCCTCTCTTTCACCTAGGCCCACTAAGGCCCATTAAGTTCCCAGGGGTTCGGTACCCTCCCGGTACTCAGGAAAAATCGATTTCACCCGGAACACTTCCGATATCCAAACATAGGCTTCCAATATATCAATCTTCATGTCTCGACCATTTCGAGACTCCTCTTCATGTCCGTGATCACATCCGGGACTCCTAACAACCTTAGGTACATCAAAACATATAAACTCATAATATAACTGTCATCGTAACGTTAAGCGTGCGGACCCTACGTGTTCGAGAACTATGTAGACATGACCGAGACATGTCTCCGGTCAATAACCAATAGCGGAACCTGGATGCTCATACTGGATCCCACATATTCTACGAAGATCTTTATCAGTCAGACCGGATAACAACATATGTTGTTCCCTTTGTCATCGGTATGTTACTTGCCTGAGATTCGATCGTCGGTATCTCAATACCTAGTTCAATCTCATTACCGGCAAGTCTCTTTACTCATACTGTAACACATCATCCCGCAACTAACTCATTAGTTACAATGCTTGCAAGGCTTAAGCGATGTGCATTACCGAGTGGGCTCAGAGATACCTCTCCGACAATCGGAGTGACAAATCCTAATCTCGAAATACGCCAACCCAACAAGTACCTTCGGAGACACCTGTAGAGCTCCTTTATGATCACCCGATTCGTTGTGGCGTTTGGTAGCACACAAAGTGTTCCTCCGATGGCAGGAGTTGCATAATCTCATAGTCATAGGAACATGTATAAGACATGAAGAAAGCAATAGCAACATACTAAGCGATCGTGTGCTAAGCTAACGGATTGGGTCATGTCAATCACATCATTCTCCTAATGATGTGATCCTCATTAATCAAATGACAACTCATGTCTATGGCTAGGAAACATAACCATCTTTGATCAACGAGCTAGTCAAGTAGAGGCATACTAGTGACAATCTGTTTGTCTATGTATTCACACATGTATTATGTTTCCGGTTAATACAACTCTAGCATGAATAATAAACATTTATCATGATATAAGGAAATAAATAATAACTTTATTATTGCCTCTAGGGCATATTTCCTCAAGTCTCCCACTTGCACTAGAGTCAATAATCTAGTTCACATCGCCATGTGATTTAACATCAATAGTTCACATCTTTATGTGGTTAACACCCATAGTTCACATCGACATGTCACCAACACCCGAAGGGTTTACTAGAGTCAATAATATAGTTCACATCGCTATGTGATTAACACCCAAAGAGTACTAAGGTGTGATCATGTTTTGCTTGTGAGATAATTTTAGTCAATGGGTCTGTCACATTCAGATCCGTTAGTATTTTGCAAATTTCTATGTCTACAATGCTCTGCACGGAGCTACTCTAGCTAATTGCTCCCACTTTCAATATGTATCTAGATCGAGACTTAGAGTCATCTAGATTAGTGTCAAAACTTGCATCGACGTAACCCTTTACGACGAACCTTTTGTCACTTCCATAATCGAGAAACATATCCTTATTCCACTAAGGATAATTTTGACCGCTGTCCATTGATCTACTCCTAGATCACTATTGCACCTTATGCCAAACTTAGTGGTAGGGTATGCAATAGATCTAGTACACTGACATGGCATACTTTATAGAACCTATGGCTGAGGCTTAGGGAATGACTTTCATTCTCTTTCTATCTTCTGCCGTGGTCGGGCTTTGAGTCTTACTCAATTTCACACCTTGTAACACACACAAGAAACACTTTCTTTGACTGTTCCATTTTGAACTACTTCAAAGTCTTGTCAAGGTATGTACTCATTGAAAAAACTTATCAAGCGTCTTGATCTATCTCCATAGATTTTGATCCTCAATATGTAAGCAGCTTCACCGAGATCTTTCTTTGAAAAAAATCCTTTCAAACACTCCTTTATGCTTTGCAGAATAATTCTACATTATTTCTGATCAACAATATGTCATTCACATATACTTATCAGAAATGTTGTAGTGCTCCCACTCACTTTCTTGTAAATACAGGCTTCACATGAAGTGCATATAAAACTATTGTCGGATTTGGGTTCAGCAGACCCTTGAGGTTCGAACCTTTGGGGTGCTTGTGCGGAGATCCAACCTTCCACCGTCTCGTACCTACTTGAATCGCAGGGACCTAAAACTACTAAATGGAACAGCACAAGAGACACAAGATTTATACTAGTTCGGTCCACGTTGTGGTGTAATACCCTACTCTAGTTTGTGGTGTGGTGGATTGCCTCTGGGGCTGATGAGGAACAGTACAAGGAAGAACAGCCTCGCGAGGGTCTGTTCTTGGTGGGTGTGATGAACTGCTAGGTGGTGTCCCGTCGCTCTAGCTTGAGGATCGGGTCTCTGTCTTTCTCTGGATTCTGGATCCAGATGCCGATCGCCTCCCCTTTACTCTGAGTGTGGTTACCCCTATTTATATCACGAAGGCCACAGGCCTCTTCCCAAATATTGATCGGGAAGGCGCCAACAATTAGCCATTTTGAAGGGGAACATCGGGTACACTTATCCTGACTAAAGTTGGTCCTCGCTTTGCCAAAGGCTCTGGTGATGGCCTTTGCTTGGGCTCCACGATGACTCCTTCCGGCCGTTGGGCTGGTCTTGGTCTTGTTGCACCGAAGCGGATGCCTTTGCTTGATGCTCTCGCCCGCGCTTGCTCCCTTTGCACCAAAGAGGAAAGGAGGGCCTGCTTGTGGCGCGCCGGCCAGGCGCCCTTGGTAAATCATGGCTTGCGTCATGGGCACCTCGCGAGGTACCCTGCCTTGAACTCTCCGCCTCCTCATGAGCCAGCCTGACGAGGCCGTGCACGAGAAGCTCTGGTCGTCCGCCCATGAGGCTTGGCCCCTCGCGAGGGTCTTGAGCTTGTGTTGATGAAGATGGGCTGTCCTGGGCCTCCTTTGAGCCACGCCTTGAGGCCGCGGGCGAGCAAGTCTGGGACCCCGTTGCCCTGTGACGCCGACAAGAGCTCCCCGGGCCCACGGCACGCCCGAACTTGGCCGAGCAGAGAGGCGAAGGGCAAGTGGAGCGTCATGGCCCTAACAGCTCTGCGGCCTTGGGCGACGCTGGTTGATTGGACGTGTGCGCCTTTGCTTCCCCATGATGCTTGATAACCACCCGGATTCGACAAGTCCCTGCATGCAGAATTGGTCATGATTACCGGTGATCGTGGAGGCCGACGGTTGGCCTTCGCCGGCAATAAGTACGGAACGGCGCGCGCCCTTCCAGTCTATCCTTTATCGTCTCTCCTTCTTCTCCATGGCTCCACCAAGGAAGTTCTCGGCCACAGAGAAGGGGAAGGGCCATCAGGTTGAGTCTTCCTCTCCTCCTCCTAAGCGTGGTCGAGGTCGCCCTCGCAAGCACCCCGTGGCCTCCACGGCGGTCCCCATGATCGTGGGGAGGCTCTCGGCATGGAGGCAAGCGGCTGGCCATGGTCGGAGGGCGTGCCCGGCCGCCGCGTCCCCGAGGCCGCGCCTCCATGCTGCTGAAGCGCTGCCGGAGTTCATGGTGAGGGCGGAGGAGCCGTTCAGCGTCCGGCGTCAGCTCCCGTGCTTCCTCTTGGGTGAGCTCCCAGATGGCGTCCTGAGTGGCCTCTGGCTCCAGGCAGATGGCTGCTGTAGCCGGGCTTCGTGGGCTTCTATGGAGGTCTCCGGTGCAGGGAACCTGTTCTGACCAGCGGTGGCGGGACGTTAAGCTCATGGCGTGGTCTTCGCCGCCGATGCTCCCTGCACTTCAAGTGCGGCGACGCCACCCTCTACGTGAGAGTGTTCGGGAAGATGGTCGCCGCATGGGTTGCTGCCACGAAGGCAGCGACGCGGCCGAGGACTCAGCCTGGCGTGGAGTGGAGAGGCGGTCTTGTGGCGGCGGCGATGCCCGCGACTCCTCACGCTTCACCAGCTCTTTGTCGGATGGTGATTCCTCCAGCAGCGGCCGCCGCCAGCCCCCCGCCCGCGCGCGCTTGGGGGTGGCAGCGGGTCCGCTTGCCGCCATGCCCCGATGAAGCGAGAGGAGTCCGCTGAGCTCGAGGCGGCTCGAGCCATCCAAGAGAGCCGGCACAGGCGTACTTCACCTGTTTACATCCTTTTCCTTTCTTTTCTCCTGCGCAAAAAGGCAACAATGTGCGGCCCGTGGTAGCGTTTTGGTTAACGCCGTTAATTGTTGTCTTGCTTTTGTTATCGACATCGTTCCCTTCGCCGTCGCCCATTCGCAAGTGAACCCCGGCCGTGGCATGAGGCGACCGATCCAGGCCCGTGTTCGCGTTGTGCTACCCGTGAGGCATGGTCGGATGGGTGCTCCGGTGTGGACCAGGCCGTGAAAACTTGAGCGATAGGGGCAGGAGCGCTCGCGGGGGCTCCGAGGCTTCGCCTCACGAGCCCCAGCAAGAGAAATCGAGGCGAGAGCGAAACAGATCGAAGAACCACGGACCAAAAAAGGCGATAGTTTTGATAAAAACTCCAAATGGGAATAACTAGTCAACTGCAGAAAGCAAATGAAAAAAGCATGGCGGCACCTAGTCTAGTCTTCGACGTCTTCTCACCCAGCAGAGCTAAGTGCTGCCACTGGGCATGGGAGGGAGCCCCAGGGCCTGAGGCCGGCACTCCTGGGACTCCGGGGCGTGTACAGCCCCAACTCATTATTACGTGAGAGTGTCACGGGCGGCGAGCTTCATAGGCATTGGCCTTCTTCACAGGCTCCGGGCCTTTCTATAGCGCGACAGCTTAACAAGCGTTCGCCTTCTTCACAGGCTCTGGGCCTTCTCCAAAAAGAATGAGCATCACAGGCATTCGCCTTCTTCACAGGCTCTGGGCCTTTTCCAAAAAGATGAGCTTCACAGGCATTCGCCTTCTTCACAGGCTCTGGGCCTTTTCCAAAAAGATGAGCTTCACGGGCATTCGCCTTCTTCACGAACTCTGGGCCTTTTCCAAAAGATGAGCTTCATAGGCATTCGCCTTCTTCACGAGCTCTGGGCCTTATCTTGAGTGTGTTCCCATAAATTTGGCGAGATCTTTGGTGCTCTCTCGTTTTGGTCCGGCTCTCGGGCTGGTCTCGGTAAAATCCTTTGGCAAGCCAGTCGCGATGCCATGGACAAGACCAGAGGGTGAGGGCCGGAGAGCCGGTAGAAGCCACGAGTCACGATGCTCGGGCACCCCCTTTAGCAGCAAGGTGGGTTGAATGTGAAACTCTCGTCCTCGGGTCCGGCTCTCGGGCTGGTCTCGGCCGTCATTTGGCAAGCCGGTCGCGATGCCATGGACAAGACCAGAGGGTGAGGGCCGGAGAGCCGGTAGGAGCCACTGAGTCGCGATGCTCGTGCACCCCCTTTAACGTGCAAGATTTCGCCACCGAAAAGGCTCCAAATAACAAGCATGGTGGAGCGAGAGCATAATCCTAAGGAAAAGCAAGAAGGATACATGCATTTGGGACAGGCCCAGCGGCTTGGGGATGATGCAGCCGAGGCGCCCCTACGAGATAAGCTAATGACATGAAATAAAAGGGATACATGCCGCGAGGGGCGGACCCACGGCACAGGAATAATGCAGCCCTCAAGGCGCTCCCAGCTGAAAGCAAACTTAAAGTTGTCACCTGGTGATGTTGGGGACGAAGGGGTGTTGATGTAGCAGACTCGATGGGCTGCGGGAGCCGATCCTCACGAGCCCCCAGGCCCGGGGGCCTCGGGAGGCTCGGGAGGCGCTGGCGGCTCCTCATAGACCATCTCCATCTCCGCCCGAGGCTGCGGCGTGCGACCTCTTGAGCCTCGGGATGGTCCTCATGAGGCAGCTGGTGCGCAGGCTGCCGCGTTTGGCGAGCCATAAGGCATGCACACGTAGCTGTGGGGCGGCCTCGCAACGTCCCACTCGCGAGGGGCAGGCGCTCTTGAGACGCGGCTCGGTTGAGCCCCTGGTATGTCGATGCAGACGCGCAGCCCACCATCCTCGCTGGATGGGGGCCACATCGGTGGCGGCGGCTGCCCCTCATGACCCTTGACTCCATGGCTCGTGAATGGCCTTGGCAGCGAACTCCACGAGGGTTCGGCCCTCCTTGCCTTGCTCACCTTGCGGGAAGCGTGCTTCAAGCACGCCTCACGTGGTGCCCAAGCGCCTCCCTCGAGACCTTGGCGAGGTCGGAGGCCCTCCGAGAGCCCCCAAGCCCTGCACGAGGAGGGCGCCGCGCGCTTCCCTATGCGATGGAAGGAGGCTCCCTGGCCGGTCACGGGCCACGAGGGAACTGTCTCTTGAGGAGCCGGGCCGGTCGATGTCTTCTTCTTCTTGGGTGCGGCCTCGGGAGGCCTCCTGCTGCTATGGTCTGGGTCTTCTAGCGAGGCGGCTTGAAAGGCTCGCTCCAGGGAGCACACTGCGTCTCTCTCTTCACAGGGCACCATGATGACCCCGCCGCTTCCTGGCATCTTGAGGACGTTGTAGCCATGGTGGGTTACGGCCATGAATTTGGCCAACACTGGGTACCCAAGGATGGCGTTATGCTGGCGGCGAATGTGGGCGACGTCGAAGTCGATGAGTTTAGTGTGGTAGTTGTCGCGAGCGCCGAAGGTGACAGGAAGGCGGACCTGCCCGATCGGGACCGTGGAGCCGTCGGTGACTCCGGAGAAAGGCTTGGTTGGCTGAAGCTGACTGTAAGGCACTTGGAGATTGTTGAATGTTTCCACAGACAGGACGTTGAGCCCTGCTCCGCCGTCGATGAGGGTCTTGGTGACTAGCACATTGCTGATGATTGGGGAACAAAGCATCGGGAGAACTCCGGCTGTGACTGCGCACTTGAGCTGGTCCGTTGAGGTGAACATGATGGGGCACGCCGACCACCTGAGAGGGCGCGTGGCCTCGAGCTTGGGGAGGACTGCATTCACTTCGCGGGCGAACTGCTTGAAGATTTGTTGAGAGGCTGGGGCTTGAGCTCCGCCCAGGATGCAGGCGATCGCACGCGCTTCCTGGAAGCCCCCAGCCCCCTCGTCCTGATGACGGTCTTCAATTCTCCTTGGCGGCGGCAGCAGCGGAGGGAGGCCTGCGTTCCCCTGCGGGCGATCCTCGCGAGGCTGATCCCTCCAGCCTCCCTCGCGAGGTGGGTCTTGCCAGCGGTCCTCGCGAGGTTGGTCGCGCCACCCTTGGCGCGGGCCGCGGTCTTCCCAGCGTCCTACATTCCTTCCTCCTCCTCGGCCGTAGCCCCGGTCATTGCGCTCGGGGCGTCTGCCGACCCTTCCTTCGCGCACGGCCCGGAGCTCTTGACATTCATTGGTGTTGTGGGTGTGGAGGTCGTGGTATACGCAGCATCGATCGCCCTTGGAGGACTCGGGCTGATCTACGCCTCGCTTGGTGTCCAGTTCGGCTGCGAGCACGGCAGCCCCTTGCGCTTCACGTCCTTGGCCTTGGACTTCTTCTCTTGGGATCCTGACGGGCAGCTCGAGGAGGAGAGGCGCCCTCCTCAGCCACTGGCGCACTTGGTCGCCAAATTGAACAGCTCGGGGAGGTGCACAGATCTTCATGCATCGCCAGGCTCCTCCTTCATCTTGATGTCGCGCCGCCGTTGGAGAAAGCGGAGATGATGGCCTCCTCCGTCACCACAGGGATCTTGGTAGCGTTGTTGAAGCGCTGGATGTACTTTTACGGGGTTTCCACAGGCTGCCGCTTGATTCGGCGCATGTCGCTCCACGACGGGTGGCGGTCGCGAGTACCACAGAAGTTGGCGATGAAGCGGAGTGCGCATCTCGGCCCAGAAGAGATCGTGCACAGGGCCAGATTCAGAGCAGTGCGGGCTCCGTCCTTGAGCACCATGAGAAACCAGTTCGCCATGACCTTTTCATCCCCGTTGGCAGCCTCGACGCCCAGCTCGTAGAGCTGGAAGAACTCCGTAGGGTCAGCCGTGCCGTCTTAGCGTGGAGGCAGGTCTGGCTTGAACTTGGCGGGCCACGGACGACAGAGAGCTTGGTCTTGTGGGCCTCGGACATCAGAGAGCTTGGTCTTGTGGGCCTCCCTGCGCCGCGGCTGGGGGCAGCGCAGGGTCTTGACGTCTTTGGAGCGAGGCGCTGGCAGCTTCTTCTTGAGCGAGAACTTCTTGACAGCTCTGCTCTTGCAGCCTTGGGCGCCTGGCGGAACAGGTTCCGCCCGAGACCGCGCGCTTTGGGGTCGGCGCCTTCTTGAGGAGGAGGCGGTGGCGCCGAGCTTTAATCGCCCAGCGGGCGGGTGCGGTGCAGCGAGACGGACGGCGCGGCGCATCTGCAGCGCGGACGAAGCTCGGCGACTTGGTCGAGCCATTCTTCAGACGCTGTCGTCGGCAAGCGGTAGCGCAGAGCTCGTTTGCCGCGATGAGTGCAGCTCGGGCCTCCATGGCAGCAGCGAAGCGCGCGTGGACGAAGAGCCAGCGAGGTGAGCGAAGGTGTGGCGGCGCGGCCGTCCCGCCTCATGGGCGGAGTCTTTGGGGCGATGCTTGCTGCCGTTCCGCCAGCCGGGTGGCGGCGTTGTGGCAGTGACGAAGAACGACGAGGGCGCCGCCGACGGAGCTGTCTGGGCGACATGGGAGGCGAAGCGGCTCGGCGCTTCGGTGCGGGCCAGCAGCGTCGGACATGGTTCTTGATGGCGGGAAGAACGAGGCGATGAAAGGCAGATTCGGCGCACCCCTACAGCGCGCCAAATGTCGGATTTCGGGCTCCGGCAGACCCTTGAGGTTCGAACACTGGGGTGCGCGCGGAGATCCAACCTTCCACCGTCTCGTACCTCGCCGAATCGCAGAGACCTAAAACTACTAAATGGAACAGCACAAGAGACACAAGATTTATACTAGTTCGGGCCACCGTTGTGGTGTAATACCCTACTCTAGTTTGTGGTGTGGTGGATTGCCTCTAGGGCTGATGAGGAACAGTACAAGGAAGAACAGCCTCGCGAGGGTCTGTTCTTGGTGGGTGTGATGAACTTCTAGGTGGTGTCCCGTCGCTCTAGCTTGAGGATCGGGTCTCTGTCTTTCTCTGGATTCTGGATCCAGATGCCGATCGCCTCCCCTTTACTCTGAGTGTGGCTACCCCTATTTATATGCGAAGGCCGTGGGCCTCTTCCCAAATATTGAGCAGGAATGGCGCCAACAATTGGCCATTTTGAAGGGGAACAATGGGTACACTTATCCTGACTAAAGTTGGTCCTCGCCTGCCAAAGGCTCTGGTGATGACGCTTGCTTGGGCTCCACGATGACTCCCTTCCAGCCGTTGGGGCTGGTCTTGGTCTTGTTGCACCAAAACAGATGCCTTTGCTTGATGCTCTCGCCTGCGCTTGCTCCCTTTGCACCAAAGAGGAAAGGAGGGCCAGGCGGGCTGGCGCCCAATGGCGCCCTTTGGTCGTCATGGCTTGCGTCATGGGCACCTCGCGAGGTATCCTGCCTTGAACTCTCCGCCTCCTCACGAGCCAGCCTGGCGAGGCCGTGCACGAGGAAGCTCACAGTCGTCCGCCTTGAGGCTTGGCCCCTCGCGAGGGTCTTGAGCTTGTGTTGATGAAGATGGGCTGTCCTGGGCCTCCTTTGAGCCACGCCGCAGGCCGCAGGCAGGCAAGTCTGGGGACCCCCGTTCCTAGGACGCCGACAACTATATCCTTTGATCAACTGATCAAAGCTTATATTCCAACTCTGAGATGCTTGCACCAGTCCATAGATGGATCGTTGGAGCTTGCATATTTTTGTTAGCACCTTTAGGATTGACAAAACCTTCTGGTTGCATCATATACAACTCTTCTTTAATAAATCCATTAAGGAATGCAATTTTGTTTATCCATTTGCCAGATTTCATAAAATGCGGCAATTGCTAACATGATTCGGACAGACTTACGCATCGCTACGGGTGAGAAGGTCTCATCGTAGTCAATCCCTTGAACTTGTCGAAAACCTTTCGCGACAAGTCGAGCTTTGTAGACAGTAACATTACCGTTAGCGTCAGTCTTCCTTTTGAAGATCCATTTATTCTCAATTGCTTGCCGATCATCGGGCAAGTCAACCAAAGTCCACACTTTGTTCTCATACATGGATCCCATCTCAGATTTCATGGCCTCAAGCCATTTTGCGGAATCTGGGCTCACTATCGCTTCTTCATAGTTAAAGGTTCGTCATGGTCAAGTAACATGACCTCCAGAACAGGATTACCGTACCACTCTGGTGCGGATCTCACTCTGGTTGACCTACGAGGTTTGGTAGTAACTTGATCTGAAGCTTCATGATCATCATCATTAACTTCCTCACTAATTGGTGTAAGCATCACTGGAACTAACTTCAGTGTTGAACTACTTTGCAATTCGGGAGAAGGTACAGTTACCTCATCAAGTTCTACTTTCCTCCCACTCACTTCTTTCGAGAGAAACTCCTTCTCTAGAAAGGATCCATTCTTAGCAACGAATGCCTTGCCTTCGGATCTGTGATAGAAGGTGTACCCAACTGTCTCCTTTGGGTATCCTATGAAGACACATTTCTCCGGTTTGGGTTTGAGCTTATCAGGATGAAACTTTTTACATAAGCATCGCAACCCCAAATTTTAAGAAATGACCACTTTTTTTTCTTGCCAAACCAAAGTTAATAAGGTGTCATCTCAACTGATTTAGATGGTGCCCTATTTAACGTGAATGCAGCTATCTCTAATCCATAACCCCAAAACAATAGTGGTAAATCGGTAAGAGACATCATAGATTGCACCATATATAATAAAGTACGGTTATGATGTTCGGACACACCATTACACTGTGGTGTTCCAGGTGGTGTGAGTTGCGAAACTATTTCGCATTGTTTCAAATGAGGACCAAACTCGTAACTCAAATATTCTCCTCTACGATCATATCGTAGAAACTTTATTTTCTTGTTACGATGATTTTCCACTTAACTCTGAAATTATATGAACTTTTCAAATGTTTCAGACTTATGTTTCATCAAGTAGATATACCCATATCTGCTCAAATCGTCTGTGAATGTCAGAAAATAATGATACCCGCCGCAAGCCTTAATATTCATCGGACCACATACATCAGTATGTATGATTTCCAACAAATCTGTTGCTTGCTCCATTGTTCCGGAGAACGGCATTTTAGTCATCTTGCCCAAGATGCATGGTTCACAAGCATCAAGTGATTCATAATCAAGTGATCCAAAATCCCATCAGCATGGAGTTTCTTCATGCGCTTTACACCAATATGACCTAAACGGCAGTGCCACAAATAAGTTGCACTATCATTATTAACTTTGTATCTTTTGGCTTCATTATTATGAATATGTGTATCACTACGATCGAGATCCAACAAACCATTTTATTGGGTGTATGACCATAGAAGGTTTTATTCATGTAAACAGAACAACAATTATTCTCTAATTTAAATGAATAACCGTATTGCAACAAACATGATCAAATCATATTCATGCTCAACGCAAACACCAAATAACACTTATTTAGTTTCAACACTAATCCCGAAAGTATAGGGAGTGTGCGATGATGATCATATCAATCTTGGAACTACTTCCAACACACATCATCACCTCGCCTTTTACTAGTTTACATTTGATACGCAACTCCGTTTGAGTTAGTACTCTTAGCAACTGAACCAGTATCAAATGCCGAGGGGTTGCTATAAACACTAGTAAAGTACACATCAATAATATGTATATCCAATATACCTTTGTTCACTTTGCCATCCTTCTTATCCTCCAAAATACTTGGGGTAGTTCCGCTTCCAGTGACCAGTCCCTTTGTAGTAGAAGCACTTAGTTTCAGGCTTAGGAACAGACTTGTGCTTCTTCACTTGAGCAGCAACTTGCTTGCCGCTCTTCTTGAAGTTACCTTTCTTACCTTTGCCCTTTTTCTTGAAACTAGGTCTTGTCAATCATCAACACTTGATGTTTTTCTTGATTTGTACCTTCGTTGATTTCAGCATCACGAAGAGCTTGGGAATCGTTTCCGTTATCCCTTGCATATTATAGTTCATCACGAAGTTCTACTAACTTGGTGATGGTGACTAGAGAATTCTGTCAATCACTATCTTATCTGGAAGATTAACTCCCACTTGATTCAAGCGATTGTAGTACCCAGACAATCCGAGCACATGCTCACTGCTTGAGCTATTCTTCTCCATCTTTTTAGCTATAGAACTTGTTGGAGACTTCATATCTCTCAACTCGGGTATTTGCTTCAAATATTAACTTCAACTCCTGGAACATCTCATATGGTCCATGACGTTCAAAACGTCTTTGAAGTCCCGATTCTAAGCCGTTAAGCATGGCGCACTAAACTATAAAGTAGTCATCATATTGAGCTAGCCAAACGTTCATAACGTCTGCATCTGCTCCTGCAATAGGTCTGTCACCTAGCGGTGCATCAAGGACATAATTCTTCTGTGCAGCAGTGAGGCTAAACCTCAGATCACGGACCCGATCCGCATCATTGCTACTATCATCTTTCAACTTAGTTTTCTCTAGGAACACATATAAAAACATAGGGAAGCAACAACGCGAGCTATTGATCTACAACATAGATATGCTAATACTACCAGGACTAAGTTCATGATAAATTAAAGTTCAATTAATCATATTACTTAAGAACTCCCACTTAGATAGACATCCCTCTAATCCTTTAAGTGATCACGTGATCCATATCAACTAAACCACGTCCGATCATCACGTGAGATGGAGTAGTTTCAATGGTAAACATCACTATGTTGATCATATCTACTATATGATTCACGCTCGACCTTTCGGTCTCAGTGTTCCGAGGCCATATCTATTATATGCTAGGCTCGTCAAGTTTAACCTGAGTATTCCGCGTGTGCAACTGTTTTGCACCCGTTGTATTTGAACGTAGAGACTATCACACCCGATCATCACGTGGTGTCTCAGCACGAAGAACTTTTGCAACGGTGCATACTCAGGGAGAACACTTATACTTTCATAATTTAGTGAGGGGTCATCTTATAATGCTACCATCAATCAAAGCAAGATAAGATGCATAAAAGATAAACATCACATGCAATCAATATAAGTCATATGATATGGCCATCATCATCTTGTGCTTGTGATCTCCATCTCCGAAGCACCATCATGATCACCATCGTCACGGGCGCGACACCTTGATCTCCATCGTAGCATCGTTGTCGTCTCGCCAATCTTATGCTTCTACGACTATCGCTACCGCCTAGTGATAAAGTAAAGCATTACAGGGCGATTGCATTGCATACAATAAAGCGACAACCATATGGCTCTTGCCGATTGCCGATAACTCGGTTACAAAACATGATCATCTCATACAATAAAATATAGCATCACGCCTTGACCATATCACATCACAACATGCCCTGCAAAAACAAGTTAGACGTCCTCTACTTTGTTGTTGCAAATTTTATGTGTCTGCTACAGGCTTAGCAAGAACCGTTCTTACCTACGCATCAAAACCACAACGATAGTTTGTCAAGTTGGTGATGTTTTAACCTTCACAAGGACCGGGCGTAGCCACACTCGGTTCAACTAAAGTTGGAGAAACTGTCACCCGCTAGCCACCTTTGTGCAAAGCACGTCGGGAGAATCGGTCTCGCGTAAGCGTACGCGTAATGTCGGTCCGGGGCGCTTCATCCAACAATACCGCTGAACCAAAGTATGACATACTGGTAAGGAGTATGACTTATATCGCCCACAACTCACTTGTGTTCTACGCGTGCATATGACATCTACACATAAAACCTGGCTCTGATACCACTGTTGGGGAACGTAGTAATTTCAAAAAAATTCCTACGCACACTCAAGATCATGGTGATGCATAGCAACGAGAGGGAAGAGTGTTGTCCATGTACACTCATAGACCGAAAGCGGAAGCGTTATGACAACACGGTTGATGTAGTCGTACGTCTTCATGATCCGACCGATCCAAGTACCGAACGTACGACACCTCCGATTTCTGCACATGTTCAGCCCGATGACGTCCCTCGAACTGCGATCCAGTAAGTGTTGAGGAGAGTTTTCGTCGACGACGGCGTGGTGGCGATGTTGATGTTCTACCGGCGGGGCTTCGTCTAAGCACCGCTACTGATGTGCTCGAGGTGGACTATGGTGGAGGGGGGCACCGCACATGGCTAAAAGATCAAACGATCAATTGTTGTGTCTATGGGGTGCCCCCCTGCCTCCGTATATAAAGGAGCAAGGGGGGTGCGACCGGTCAAGGGAGAGGGCGCGCCGGGAGGAGTCCTACTCCCACCGGGAGTAGGACTCCCCCCTTTTCCTAGTTGGATTAGGACTTGGGAGGGGAAGGAGTGGAGGAGAAGAAGGAAGGGGGGGGGGGGCGCCGCCCCCCTCTCCTTGTCCTATTCGAACTGGGGGGGGGGCCCAGCCCTAGCCGCCTCTCCTCTCTTGCACCTAGGCCCATTAAGTTCCCGGGGGGTTCCGGTAACCTCCCGGTACTCCGGAAAAATCCCGATTTCACCCGGAACACTTCCGATATCCAAACATAGGCATCCAATATATCAATCTTCATGTCTCGACCATTTGAGACTCCTCGTCATGTCCATGATCACATCCGGGACTCGAACAACCTTCAAGACATCAAAACATATAAACTCATAATATAAGCATCATCGTAACGTTAAGCGTGCGGACCCTACGGGTTCGAGAACTATGTAGACATGACCGAGACACGTCTCCGGTCAATAACCAATAGCAGAACCTGGATGCTCATACTGGATCCCACATATTCTACGAAGATCTTTATCAGTCAGACCGGATAACAACATATGTTGTTCCCTTTGTCATCGGTATGTTACTTGCCTGAGATTCGATCGTCGGTATCTCAATACCTAGTTCAATCTCATTACCGGCAAGTCTCTTTACTCGTACTGTAACACATCATCCCGCAACTAACTCATTAGTTACAATGCTTGCAAGGCTTAAGCGATGTGCATTACCAAGTGGGCTCAGAGATACCTCTCCGACAATCGGAGTGACAAATCCTAATCTCGAAATACGCCAACCCAACAAGTACCTTCGGAGACACCTGTAGAGCTCCTTTATGATCACCCAGTTACGTTGTGACGTTTGGTAGCACACAAAGTGTTCCTCCGGTAAACGGGAGTTGCATAATCTCATAGTCATAGGAACATGTATAAGACATGAAGAAAGCAATAGCAACATACTAAACGATCGTGTGCTAAGCTAACGGATTGGGTCATGTCAATCACATCATTCTCCTAATGATGTGATCCTGTTAATCAAATGACAACTCATGTCTATGGCTAGGAAACATAACCATCTTTGATCAACGAGCTAGTCAAGTAGAGGCATACTAGTGACAATCTGTTTGTCTATGTATTCACACATGTATTATGTTTCCGGTTAATACAACTCTAGCATGAATAATAAACATTTATCATGATATAAGGAAATAAATAATAACTTTATTATTGCCTCTAGGGCATATTTCCTTCAGAAAGCACCCAAGCATAGGGAACCCTTCAGGATTTACGTTGCAGCAGAGGAAGGAGTTATTGCTGTTGTTCTGACTCAAGAAACCGAAGGAAAAGAGCATGCCATCACTTATTTGAGCCATCGTTTATTGGACGTCGAGACAAGGTATACATTTATTGAAAAATTATGTCTATGTTTATATTTTGCTTGCACAAAATTGAGACATTATTTAGTGCCGAGTGCTTGCATAGTAGCTTGTCAGACCGATGTCATTAAATACAAGTTGCATAGACCAATTCTTAGTGGTAGAATTGGCAAGTGGGCTTATGCTTTGATTGAATATGATTTGGCTTATGAATCTCTAAAATCCATGAAAGGCCAAATCGTTGCTAATTTTATTGTTGAACATCGGATTGATGACAAGCATGATGTTGATATAAACCTTGTCTCACAAGTGCCATGGAGATTATATTTTGATGGTTCAGTTTGTAGCAATGGCCAAGGTGTTGGTATTGTTTACATATCCCCTCATGGTGCTGTTTTTGAAGCCTCTTGCCGCTTAGAATATTTTTGTACAAACAATCAAGCCGAATATGAAGCATTATTATTCGGCCTGGAGATGTTACTTGATATAGGTGTTACACATAATGAGGCTTCTGGTGATTCGTTATTAGTAGTGCAACAAATATCCAAAGTCTTTCAATGTTTTGACGAATCACTTAATTTCTATCTTGATAAATGTCTAGATATAATTTCTACTTTGGATTATTTTAGCATTGCTCATATATCTAGACATGACAATTGGAAAGCAAATGAGTTGGCACAACAAGCATCCGGCTATCATGTTGATCATGGCATGTTTCATATTTCTGAAAAGCCGATGTCTAGCCTTGCCAACATAGGGGAGGCCGAACCGGAGCCCACTGTTTCGGCCGCTAATGAAATATTCAATGCAGGAGAAAATCAAGACTGGAGGAAACCCATCATTGATTATTTGTGTGATCCTAGTAGAAGGGTGGACAGGGCTGTTTGGCGTATGGCTTTCAAATACACAATGAGAGATGATGGTCTCTATCGCCGAACGGTTGATGATGTTCTTTTAAAGTGCTTGGACGAGGACCAAGCGAGAATTGCTATGGGAGAGGTCCATGAAGGTATTTGTGGCACTCATCAGTCGGCTCCCAAGATGAAATGGTTACTACGACATGCTGGGTTTTATTGTCCGACTATGATTAATGATTGCTTCAAATATTATAAAGGATGTGAAGCTTGTCAAAAGTTTGGTGATATTCAGTTGGCTCCTGCTGCCATGTTACATCCCATTATCAAGCCGTGGCCTTTCAGAGGATGGGGTTTAGACTTTATTGAAAAAATTCATCCGTCTTCCTCAAAGGGGCATTGGTTTGCATTGGTAGCAACCGATTATTTCACTAAATGGTCTGAAGCAATACCTCTCAAGAAAATGACACATACGGAGGTAATTAAATTCATAACCGAGCACATTATTCATAGAATCGGCATTCCTCAAACATTGACTACAGATCAAGGCTCATATTTCATGTCACACCAAGTCAGAGAATTTGCCAAATCTTATAACATAAAGTTGCTCAATTCCTCTCCGTATTATGCCCAAGCCAATGGACAAGCTGAGTCTAGCAATAAAATTCTAATCAAACTCATCAAGAAGAAGATTGAGGATAATCCAAGGAGATGGCATGAGTTGTTATCTGAATCTTTGTGGGCACATAGAATTTCAAGGCATGGTGCTACGAAGGTGACTCCATTTGAGCTAGTATATGGTCAAGAGGCTGTTTTACCAGTGGAAGTAAATTTGAATGCTTTGAGAATAGCCAAACAAAATGATTTATCGGCAGTGGACTTTTATAACTTAACGATGGACAATATTGATGAGGTTGCCGATAAAAGTTTGGCCACTTTGAAGTCCATAGAGAGAGACAAGTTGAGGGTTTCAAGAGCTTACAATAAGAAATTTAAGTTGAAGAATTTTCAAGTTGGTGATCTCGTCTGGAAAGTGATTCTGCCGATTGGTTCAAGAGATAAAAATTCGGGAAATGGTCTCCAAGTTGGGAAGGTCCTTTTTGGATTACAAGAGTGGTTCCCGGAAACTCATATTTGGTGGAATATGTACACGACACATTATTACCTCGAGCTCTCAATGGCAAATATTTAAAGAAATATCACCCAAGTGTGTGGCAAGAAGCCTAGATAGGCAATGGCTGATAGATAACTATCGCTCTTAGCATAAACATGGCCGATACATAAGTATCGCCCTAAGAAAATTAAATGGCCCATGGAGTGTTGACATCGTCCGTAGAACAAATACATTGCAAATTATTTTTCGGCACGCAAATTTTGCCGAAAAACAGGGGGGCATGTGTTGACGCCAGATTTTGGCACGGTCAAGAATTTAAATAATATGGATTCAAATGGAGAAGTGATCTACATAAAAAAGTTTTGTATTGTCGATATGAACATCTTTGAATTTTAGGCCATCGCCATCCGATCTTATCTCGAAGGCCGAAGTTGTATTCGAAATACCAAGATTTTGTATTCAGAACACTATTCGGCTGATTACGCCCCCAGGACTGCCTCGTATGGAAAACTGATCTACATGAATTGTCTTCGTCTCATTGAACTGATCGATTATGATATAAGTATCATCTTAATCCGAGGTCGTATGCAACCTGTGGAGGCAAAACAAAGTCAGAAACAGAAGCTGCAGAGTCATTTCGGACCGACCGAGTTGATTTGATCGGTGATACCGAGTTTGTCCAAAAATTTACCAGAAAGTTGGCAATGTTGACTCGGTAGGACCGAAGCAAACCAATCGGTGAGACCGAGATTGATCCGGAAATTACAGAAGGTTACATAGAGTTGGCCACGTTCACTCGGTGGGACCGAAGCAAACCAATCGGTGAGACCGAGATTGATCCGAAAATTGCCAAAGATTCCTGTCCGAGTTAGGTTAGGGTTTTGATGTTTTGGAGTCCTTTTCTTGTACGGAAAGTCCAGCCGCCTCATAAATAGATGAGAGGTGACGGTCGATTGAACAACACACAATCGCAAAAAACACATCTACTACTTTTTCCTCTACGTTTTGTCTCTCCCCCGTTTTTGCTTCCTCGTTCTTCGTCGTTCTTTGTGTTGGAGAGCTGCGAATCCCGAGGCTCTAGGGGCGGTTGGACCGACCTAGGGCATCCCATAGCCACCGCACTCCCCGACGGGGTCCCTCCCGGGAGTGTGGGGTTTCGGGTCCTCAAAAGTTCTCTCCGGTTGTCTTGCAAATCGCGCTTCCGGTGAGACTCCTTCGACGTGAGCTGCGGTGCATCACCCCCAGCGTCGAGGGTACACGTGACGTGATCGTGTGTTCACACCTTGTGCATGCAAGCTCTGTGGAGAAATATGACACAACCATAAGGAACACGAGGATGAATGCCCTCATTGTGAAGAAAGTCACTCAGCTGAAGAATGCCCAACTAGGCAGATTACTTGTTTCTTGTATGAAGGGACTACCCACTACCCTGCTCAGTGCCACATTTACCCCATGGTACAAAGAACCATCCAGCAGAAGAAAGAAGCAATGAAAGGACCACTCATGGAAATTTTAGAAGAACCTGTGATGAAGGAAGAGGTGGAGGACACACCCAAAGAAAAGACCCAATTAAACCCTGCACCAAGTCTTGCTATTCATGTGGAGAAGAAGGACACATCTCCCAGAATTGTCTGAAGGGGGATCTAGTAGCATTCTCGACAGTGGAAGTAGAGTATGACCCACAGGAAATAGAAGCCCTGATTGGCACGAAAAAGTCCAGGAAGAGAAATAGATTGGATTCTAGGAATGACCCAATTTCTACAAAGAAGGACCTGAGTCATATCACATGTTTTAGGTGCAAAGATTTAGGACACTACTTCAGCGATTGCCCAAAAGGGAAGACGAGGACCCAAGGAGGCTATGTAATCACAAGTAAACCTCGATACTCGTCAGAAGTAATATGTTTCCGCTGTAATGAAGCAGGGCACTTTGCCAGAGATTGTCTCAATGAGGATATTCGTGTTAAATAGTTGACTGTGAGAAATATAGTAGTAGTAGTGGGAACAGTTCTTTTATATTGAGGTGTTGAGTTGAGGCATGTAATGGTAATGCAGTAGATTGTAATAATTTGAGAATCAATAAAGTTAGCATCATTGGTACTGATTTGGATTTTATGAGTAGTTACTCTATGAAGAAAGATTTTGACCATTTTCGAGGATATGAGAAATATGGTCTATGGAAGAATTTGTGCATTTCAAGGGTGGTAGTACCCTATGAGGACACTTGACCCCTGGAAAAGATAATGATATTCCACGGAGTGGACTTCGGACAAAATAAGTACGGTTTTTATCTCGATATGTCGGATACCCCAAGAATATGAAGGGATGAAGTACTATTGGATATAAAGGAGGTATAATGTTGGTAATATGGAGCAGTTGTAACCCCAGGATGAGTTGAAGCTATAAATTTGATGAGGTGAGCCCATAACCCACAGGCTCCAGGACCTGCCAAGAAGAAAGCACACTCCTGCTGAAGGAAAAACCCTGGAAGAAGCTACGACTTTATCAACAAACGATCTTATAGGAGTTTACGCAAAACCTGAGAGCCGTGAAGAAACTATAGATGTTCGTTTGGCTTGCAGAATCAATGGATTTATCCAAACTTGGTTCGTCGACAAGAGAAATTCTGCAATGCTTGTGAGGATGACCGAGTGTTAGAATGCGAGACCTTATACAGGGTAATGATATGGGTGCGGGATGGATTGATCACCATACCGACTTACTCTTATTATTCGCCTTGCTATATGGGATGGTGAATCTGAGTGACTTACCCATAGTAGAGCGACAATGATCAAAACCTTGTTTGAACCTTAGAATGGTATGACCATTTTCCCCTTGTACAAGGCAGTTGTTGCCAATCGTAGGATATAAGGTGAAGTTCAACCCAGACCCATTTCCTGTAGGAGAAACCATAAATTGATGACCACCATGAGATATTGATAGTTGTTTAGTATTGGTGCCAGACCTGTCAGCTAATAAGACCCAGTATCGGGAGAACCTTACCAAGTACACAATAATTGAGGAAAAGGTTATGCAACTACCAGAAGAGCTAGAGTAGGATTTTTTCCCGAGAATCTCAGAAGACTGACCCTGTCAACATAAGGATGGAGCCTATGAGTTTTGATGGAACCGTAACAATGCTTCTAAGGGTGGTAGCACCCCAGACCCCCTGTGACGATCGGGGAATTTTGAGAAGAACCCCGAACCTAACCTAGTTCTTGCTAGCCTCTCCGAATCTCGAGGGCGAGATTCATTTTAAGGGTGGTAGGTTTGTAACATCCCAAAAAACTAAATTTTGGAATGTTATATTAAATAAATACTTCTGATTGATTGTTTGATTGTGGTGTGGTTGCTTGTGTGAAATTGAGTGAAATTTGAAACTTTTTGAAAGTTGAATGAGAGGGAATAAAATGACTTTCCCAAAACTTTCACCTTGCATTTATGATCTCCATGAATTCAAATTTATTTCATCACAAAACCCTGGAGTGAAGATGATAAGACTTCTTCCATTTAAAATGAAAAGGGTTTTGAAAAGATTTGAATTCCATTTGGAAATATTTTCAAATTCAGACACTTTATCAACTCAATGATTTTCACGAGAAGATAAAATGACTTCTTCAAATGCTAAGAAAGAGAGTTGGAAGTTTCAAAGAATCAAATTGAAAGTCCCTTTGAAGTTATTTCGAAACCCACTTTCAATTTGGAGTTATTTGGTTTATTCAAATTATTTTTCTCCAAAAAATAATATATGGATAATAGGGTAAAATGATTCCCTACAGTAGAAAATAGAGAGAAATAAATTTTGAAATTATTCTGGTATTTTAAAATAATTTTAGTTGGTTTTAAATAAACCAGTAACATTGTTTGCTTTATTTAAATTTTGTGGATTTTATTTGACGCTAAAAAAATGTTCAAGTTGTATAAAATCTTTTTCTGAAATTTTGATATATAATATGCTATATGTTATTTTTTCTCACTATTTTGCTATTTATTTTTATTTTTTTGTCTGAGTTAAAAAAAACTCTTCCAACAATGTCAGGCCGAAGCCCAGCACTGCTCTCTCTCTCTCTCTCTCTCTCTCTCTCTCTCTCTCTCTCCCACCCGGCCAGCCAAATTAATCGGCCCATGGCCTCTCTCCCTCGCGCGAACCGCCTTTGCCCCGGTCTCCCGATCCCCTCCCGCTCGCCCTGTCTTGCTGACAATGGGGCCCGTGTCTTCTTATTTCCCACGACAGGTAGGACTCCTACCCGAGACGCTGAGCACCGCCGTTCAAATCCTCCCGGGGCGCTGTCTCCATGACCCCTCGCGCAAGCTAGGACCCCTATATAACTCCCTAGACACCCTCGTCCGATTCCCTACAAAATCTCTCTCTTTTCCCCTCGGGATCGAGTACACCGAGCTCTCGAAGTTTGCCGGCTCCGCCGCAACTCCGTCGTCCCGCCCCACGCCGACGCCGCAACCGAGCGCCGACACCGCCATCGCCTTCGCCTCGTCGAACCGCACCTTCCCATATACTCTGTCGGCATCGCCGAGTCCCGGAGCCGCCGTACGGTTCGAGCCGAGCCGCCACCGCCGATGCCGCCCGTCGCCGCGGTAAGCCGCTGCTGCTTCTCGTCCGTTAGATCTAGGATCAACGACCTAGATTAGATCTGTTAGTTTTTTATTATTATTCTTGAATCGGTATTCTCTAAATAGCGAACGCTCACTAGTTTAGCCTCTGTAGCGAACGAATTCGTCGCTTATGCTTCTATAGTGAACGTTCGTTCGTTAGCTTTTATGTCTTGTAGCCAGGGACCCAATTGCAAATAAGTTTCTTCTAAATTAGTCCTTGATTTTCAAACCGTCACAACTTTTAAACCGTTTGTCCAAATTCAACAAAACCAACGCCAAATTCTTCACCTTGATCTCATCTACCCAGTAAACCAACTTAAATATATTTTCGAAGTTTTAAAATTTGAATTAGATCAGATTCAAATTCAAACTTGTTTTGGCTATAACTTGAGTTTTATAACTCCAAATTAATTGATTCTTTTTGCAAATCAAAGCTCTTGACATGTACTCTCTGTTAAGATCAAAAGCACATAATTTTGCTACTGTTATAAATATGTTTATGTCTAGAAGCTTTACTTGATGGTTTTTCAAGTTTTCCGAAGTGTTTTCTTCGTTCTTTTGGATCTTAGAGTGATTGCTTATGTGTGGTTATAATTGCTTGCTCACGATAGATTGAACGAAGTGTGACGAGTAGAACTATCAGGAATTTTGAGTGCGAAGAATCTTCATCAACAGTACAAGGCAAGTTCACACTTTGATCATGCTCTTTTATACCCAGTTTTACTTGCATTAGTTTCACCCTCAAAGATTGCATGAGTAGGATTGGGAATATGTGGGTATTGCTATGTAGTTGATGAGGTAGGAACCTAATACCTTTGATCACCCCAGGAATATATGTTGTGCTCATATTGCTTAGCCATGCTTGTAGACGGGGATTGGTATGTGTGATTCATGAAAGATGAGAGAGATATAATAATTAAGGGTAACTTTAAGGTGGCAACATTAACACACATCTGGGTGGAATGGTTGGGGCACCCTGGGGATACCAGTGGCTTGCCCGGGCACCTGGGGAGTCCAGTGTTGTCCTAGGAGATCCCGGGGGACCCGTGTGATCATCCTATGTAATGCCACCGAGGATCAAAGGGATCATAAGATTATTCATGATAGAAACTTCCGTGTGCAACCACAAGCCATTATGGGCTCTGGCATAGTTGAGTAAGTTGTGGGAAACCTTTCCATGATAGGCTAGCAGATGTAGGGTGATTGTAGGTGTACCGGCCTATCTATCGGTTAAGGGGACCTCTTAAGAAAGACGGTGTCTCGATCATCCGGTTCTCAAACATCAGGAAGTGCGAGGAATTCAACGGAGGAGATCGAATCTTGTGGGGAAAAGTGCCCAAACCTCTACAGAGTGTACAAACTAATCATGATTAGCCGTGTCCCCGGTTATGGACAATTTTGAGTATCTGGTATTTGAATTATTGGTTGATCTCATCACTCTATTGAATGAAATTGTTGGCTTATTAATGATTTGGCGATTTTGGGATTGAGTTGGGGTTACCTTCTCAACATGGGTAATTTAACTTAGTAGTAAATAAAATTTATTCCTTTATTGTAGGGAAAATTAGCTTTACGCAAAAACCAAACTTAGAGCCTCCACCAGCCAAATATGCATATAGAGATAGACATTTTCATTATTACTCTATGGTGTGACTTCTCCAGTACATTCAATGTAATGACCTACATGGCTACAACATCTCATGTTGCAGGAATTCTTATGACAAGTAAGTGATACGTTAGGGTTACGATATCTACACTCAACTTTGTCGTTGGCGTTGTTGGGAACTCCACAACTTTGTTGTTACTTCCACTATATGGATTGACGTAATAGTATTTACGTTACTTTATACATGTGATTTACCTCTGTTATAAATCATCGAGTACTGTGTGTGTCAGCATATCAATCCAGGGATGACACTTAAGCACAGAGACTTCGGTCCATTCGGGTCGGGTCGCTTCAACACATTTGCGAAGAATCACTTCTATGTGTTTATGTTGTTGTCAAACACCGACCAATTCAGGTAAGAGCACACTCTAGCCAACCATCTTAGTTTGTAATTCCTCATAATCACGTGGTGTGTTAAGTTACAACAAATATGGAACTAAATTTGTCATATATGGCTTGCAAGAACATGAATTCAGTGGTTTTCGTGAGATACGAGATAATATTGTTGTAGCACACATGATATTTTGAAAGTGCAACCAATCCCCGGGTGGTTTTGGTAATTAATAAGAACATATAAGTCATTGATCTATTGTAGGGGTGCGGGGGCGCAGGTTCACCGCGGAAGCATCGCTTAGGTGCCTATCTTAGGGTTACGTGGGGTCAAGGTACTGCTGCCGCCGGATCTGGATGACAACGAGTCTTTGCGGTATTGCCGAGGGCGGTGCAACCACGACAACGCGGTGGGCGGGGACGGGGAAGTGGTCATAGCCGTCGCGGCTAGGAACAGCGAAGGCAGGCTGCTCTTCCGGTGCTCGCTGGATGTTCGGGGAAGATCCTGTAGAGTGACAGTCGGGAGGCACAAGACAGTCATCCGGCGTAGATCGGACAGTACAAAAAAAGCGTGTGACCCCAATTTAGTTTTCAGTCAATTGACATGTGACCAGTCTCGTACCTTAGTGTTGATCTCTTAGGTTATTACTTATGATCAGAGATATGTGTCGTTCTTAACATTGTGGGTTTTCTGCATCTTCAAGCACACCATCTTCCTTCTCACTAGAGTTGTCCAACAAGAGAAGCATACACTAGAAGTGAGCCATATTACCCACTCAAGAGTTCCCTGCCTCGAATGTGCCTGCCTGACATGGACAGCCACAACAACCGCAGTGTCATCAACGAGTCAACAGATGATGCTCACTCCTACGGAGGACGACAAGATAGGTTGCACCCTCATCTTTCTTCTGTGCAACATTTATGGCTTCGTTATTCATCTAAGCATGGAAAATAGATTATCACATGTCATTGTACATTCATGCTGATCTCTTAAGAGTCTTACTTTAGATAAAATACTTGTTCAGGAGTTAATGCTATTCCATAGTTATCATCCCTCAGCCAATGCTATCCCACAGGCTGGTGATTATACCCCTTCTTGTATTACCTATGTTGTTGTTCTTTAATACTTTTGTGCGACATCTAGTTAATCTCGAGTACAAGCAATACACATTACATTTTGTAGCTATCATTTGTGCTATCTCTTTAGTTATTGAGACCCATTGCTGCTAGTTAAGTCCAGTCCTACTATTTAAGTCGTCTCCTATAGGCACTCATTACATAATCTCACTACTAATTGTCTTCCATGCTTGTCAGGTATTATTGCACACACTGATATTGAGTATCAGAACAAATCCACTAGAATAACCTCGCAGAGCAATGTACCGGCCAACAAACTCGACATTAATGATATCCAATATGATGGAACAGTTAAATGTGGTTCTTCAGAAGAGTTGTAAAAATATGATGATTCCTATTCACTCCACAAGGTCCTTGCTCCAACTTGTCCCATGATATGGGTAGCATCATGCATATAATGTTCTGCAATATATCTAATCTGTTGCAATGCCTTGTACTTAGCCCGCTCATCATACATGTGAATATGTCATGCCTTCCTATTTTCCAGTACCTATTCCATTCATGATAACATGTCTTCAAATTCAAGTATTGTCACTCTACTCTGTCACAATGCCATCTGCTTAGTTTGGACATCATCCTTCTGAATATCTCATGCATTGTTATTCATCGCTATGTACTCCATCCGTCTACCATACCATGTTTTTTTACATTGAAGTGTTGTTCTACTGTTCTGTTGCGATGCCATCTTAGTTTCCCCATCATACACACATATGTTGCCTGCCTATTTTTTGTAGCTATTCTAGCTATCATACACTTTTACATTCAACTAGTGTTTATGTTACTCTGTTTTCCTATCGTATCCCTAGATCTTATATCATACTGCCTCCATCTGGATTACATGTCGCAAAAATGGATAAAAATGGATGTATCTAGAACTGAAATACACCTAGACACATCCATTTATTTCCGTATGGAGGAAATACATGTCAACATGTCATGCCTTTCTATTCTTTGGTACCTATTCCATTTCTCTGTCTTAGCATGTTTTATAATTGAAGCACCATTCTTCTATATAAGGCATGCAAGGGGAAGACGACTATGTTAGAATCTGAAGGGCTACATACAAGGTCTTTGCAAAAGATACAAAATCCGGGAGATAGAAACCCAACTCCAATGTTCATATATACTGCTACAGCACAGAGATACCCAACTCCTCCAGATAATAACCACATTATGGTGGCCAAAGAACTAGTCTGCTCTAGTCCAGCAAAAATATGTCTACTACTTTCTAAGAAGCGTGCGTGTATCCTTGCATCATGAAATTTTATATAATTCAGATCACTTTTGAACTTATATTTTCTACATGTTTCTTATGCATCTCCCTTGTAGAAAATATGCTTAAAGGATAGAAAACGTTCTAATCTGGGATCGTGTTCGAGGAAAGTATCTTGCAGGAATGCTCTGTGCTCCAATGTTGATGTAAGTACATGTTGTATGTCACTATATTTTTACATCAGTATGTATTTTGTTAAGTAGCATCGCAGTCAATCCAACCTTCACTACCCTACACCAATTATCTGATCTAAATTTACTTGTAGCAAAATGTATAATTAAGGTGTTAATGTAGATTTTTGTAAGGAGAACTGTCTGGTAGTTTTGCATAATGTGCTGCATGATTTTACTATTTCATATCTTGCACATTATTAAAATGTAGAGTTGTGGTCTGGTTGTCCAATCGTTCATTGCGTCAATGTTGCTTTCCTATTAACTTACCCAGCTGATGATAGCAGTGCCATATTGTGTTAATTTGGTGTAGGCTGGTGTGGTCTAGTTGCCCAAACGTTCATTGTGTAAATGTTGTTTTCTTATTATCCGGCCTGGGCAATGATAGCAATGCTAGTGTGTTCATTTGGTGCAGGCTGCTGAAGTTAAGAAGACAAAGTCTGAAGACAGCAAGTCAACCCCGTTGTTTCTCTCCAATAAATCTTGTGCAGGTAATATGGCAATAACTCTTGATTAATCTATTCAGTTCCCCTCCTAATTTATGTTATGAGGCAGTGGTCGAGACACTCTCCACTATCAATGATAGAAGCCTGCCAAAATCGTCATCTGAGTCTGTTCAGTTTCCTCTATCTCGAATCCAACGAAAAAATATATGTTTATGAACCAATTACTGAATGAAGCAATGATGGAAATCGTGGAGGAATCGGAGGTGCACATTCTTGTGCAACAACAACTAATTGATGGTTTCAGAGACAGTATAACATAGAAGGAAGAACTTGCTCACATGCTTATGTGCATCATCCACGCTAAGGTTGCAGATTGTAAGGTTGTAGATCATTAAGTTCTGTTCATTTATTTGCACTGGCATCAATCTTTGATTGCCCAATGGATGCAATTTCCTATAATATATGCTTCGATGTGCTACATTTTTTCCTTGTATGTCGTACATTTTCTTAGCGCAGCTCGCAATCCAGCTTTCTGGGTCGAAAGCTCAACTGGTCGCTAACAAGCCAAAATAAGCAGTGAAATTAATAACTACAATGAAGCAACATGGGTCCTTCATCAAGGGGAGTGGTCCACTGCCCATAATGGGCCTCATATTGGGCTCGTAGTTATTAGCTGGGACGAAAATTGTCTTGGGCCTTTGATTGACATGATTTGGCCATGTCCATAAATGGTCCTTGTAATAGGCTCAAAGTAATAGTTGGGCCAAAATCAATGTTGGCTAATTGGTCCTATAGCCATGCTGGAATTTTAGCAGGCCCAATTAGTTGACGGGCCGTTAACAGGCCAAAAGCTCTATTGGGCCGCAATAATTGAAACGAGCCAACGGGCCTTAGCAGGCTGAAAATAGACTACAGTTAATGCTTGGTCGAGTTCCATGTAGGGCCATTAACATGCCAAAACCCAAGCGGGCCATAAGTGGGCTGATTAACCAAATGGGTCGTTAACAGGCGGATAGTAAGGTTGGGACTGGAAGGCCGCTAAGAGGCCAAAAGGTCGGTCAGATCAGAATGGCCCAACTCAGTTGTGGGCCTTTAACAGGCCGAAAGACACACTAGGCTGGAATTGGACCATGCAGAGCATGCACTAGTACAGTGAGGTGCTATACAAATGGTTTTTAACCCCTTTCCGCGATGACATTTGGAACCGTCTCCTAGTGACTGTGGGCAATAGGGGGGTCCTTCCCAGACGACCCGGAAACCGTCGGGGGTATGCCCTCCTGGCACACACGCTCGGCAAAATGAGGTCGTGTGCGACCGACGAGCGACCAAATACGGTTATACGTACAGTAGTGCTAAAAAAATCCAATTATACAGGCGAAATCATTTCCGGTCGTAAGTACATCCCACACAGTCAGTCCCCGCTAAACGTTCCGGTTCGTATATATATCCCACACAGTCGCTCCAAGGAAAATGTTTCTGTTTGCAAATACACCACAAACAATTTTCCCTGTTAAATCGTTTGTGATAGCGTTTCCATTGCACACGCTATTAACAATTTTATCGTTTGTATTATTGAATGCATCACACACGAAGCGTAGAAGAAACTGTGTGGCAAAGGTTGTCCATCACACACCATTTTTATGTGACAAACATTTGCGCCAGGTGGCCTAACGCAAACAGTTTTCAAGAGGATGTCGTGTGTGATTGTTCATTAATCTAACACGGTTTATTCCTAAAAATTATGTGCGTTATTGAATGCATCACACACGGTGTTTTCTCAATAATTGTTTGCAATATAAAAACCCAATTAGCAGGCTAATTATCCTATTATTAGTAATCCATTTATTAATCTAATTGACATTTCATATTAAGCACACAATATATTTCATTTTCATAATTGAAATACATCAGAGTAAAACATCATATAGCTTCAGCACTCAGCTACCCCATTACACAACTACACCAACACCAAGTTTCACATGCAACATCTATAATCTTTCGAAATTAGCATCATAAACGGTACATAGACAGATGTATCTCATTTGGAAAACTGCTGAAGCAAAAGGCGAATATTGAGCCTTCATTAATGTTGAAGGTCTTTGCAACTTTAGGCAGTGCCTGTGGATGATTGACTGTCCATCCTTCGTCCTCTTCAGGAACACTTCAAAATTGAACCGTGGGTGTTGTATGAATACCTTACTAGCCTCCTGACCATACAGGTGGTTTGAGAGCTAATCATCAGTGAACTGCTTTGGAAAGGCCTGAAAACAAGGATGTGCATAAATATCTTCTCTATATTGGAAATGGGGCAAAGGAATAAAAAAGGCAGGGTATAATAGTTAGTACCATCCTGTAGTGAACTGTTGTCTTCTTCATTGTGTAGAGAAAGATCTTGTTGTTTTTTGTCGCTAATTTCTTTATCCTAACAATCTTTCTGAGTTTCTTGACTTGACTGATATTCATGGACAACTCATTTCCCCATATGCAAAAAGGGTCGAACAATGGGTCAAAACCTCTGACAGCAGGACCTACATGTGCAAGACCAAATTGTTAAAAACCTAAATATTAGAATGGTTCCTGCAATTGCACAATAATGTGCTATTAGAAAAAGGACTAGGCATGTGCAAACCTCGATTGTAAACCTAAGTGCTTCCCATTGTTTCCCTGCAACACATATAAGGTAGTTAGTCATCAGGTTAAGTGAGGGTTCGCATGCTATCAGTAAAATATGTTGATGAAAAATAAGCACATTGCAGATTCATCAGATTAATTCAAGCCAGATGGAAAACCCATTTATCCAAACCAAGCATGATTAAGAACTAGGAAATATAGCAATTTGTATATGTTTCTCATGTATTAAGTGCAGCCAAATGCGATTTATTCCTCACATGCACAACAATACAAAATTCTACCCACAACAATTGGACATCACATTGCAGAATTGAACCAAGCAATTAACTAAACACCACAACAAATGCACAAAACATTAACTGAGCACCACATTGCACAATATAATATACTCATAATAGAAGATCAGACAGTTAACCAAACCAAGCATACTTAACAACTTGGAAATATAGCAATTGTATTTGTTTCTCATGTATTTAGTACAACCAAATTCAATTTATTCCTCACATGGTATACAATAACAGAATGCACCACAACAATTGAACATCGCATTGCAGAATTGAACCAAACAGTTAACTAAACACCACAACAAATGAAGCAAACGTTAACTAAGAACCACATTGCATAATATAACATACTCCTAATAGAAGATCAGACATTTAACCAAACCAAGCATGCTTAACAACTTGGAAATATAGCAATCATATTTGTTTCTCATGTATTTACTACAGCCAAATTCGATTTATTTCTCACATGGTATACAATAACAGAATGCACCCAGAACAATTGAACATCACATTGCAGAATTGAACCAAACAGCCAACCGCGTCGCGTCATTGGCGCGCGAGGCGTTGACGGTGGCCTCGACGGCGAGGTGCTCATCCAAGATCTGGGGGTCGACACGAATGGCAGCCATCGCGACCTCATCCGCGTGTGCGGCTGCGATTTGCTTCTCCGCTCCCAAATGCTCCTTGAGATCCTAGCTATACTGCGCACACCATGGCTTAGGGCGGCGCTTATTTGGTGGAGGGGTTGGTGATTTGGGTGGAAGGCGTCACGTCGACGGTCGGGGCATGTGGGTGTGGAAGGAGGAGGATGGGGGTCGGGTGTGGATTACCTGCCTGGATAGGCGAGGCCGAGCAGCATGAAGGAGGGTCGCCGGCGAGGCGGCGGTGCTGCAAGCAAGTAATGAAGGTTTCAACTTGGAAAGGAAGGCGGAAACATGGGAAATGTGGCTTTTGGTAAGGGGGAGGGGCGGGGAGGTAGATATTTCCATGAAGCGAAAATTTGGAATCACTTGGTGAAAATATCATGCCAAGAAAGTGTCATCAGACACGGTCCCTTATTCAAAACTGTGTATGATATGTGAACATCACAAACGATTCAGATAGCTTAACCCGTGTGTGATGAGTTTGAACGTCAAAATTTTTGGTTCAAATTTCCCTGGTTACAGTGGTCATCCACATCATTGCATAATTTGGGTACACAAAGGAGACTACAACACACCCACACTTCTTAATCGAGCAAGTTTAGCAATTAAACAGAGCTAGCTGACCTAAACATTACTCTAACAAATTAAAGACCGGCACTCTTAATTAAACAAAACAAAGAGTACTAGTATGGTTGGTGCTCGTCGATCTCCGCCGCCGTCTCCATGTCCAGCTTGCGCCCGACGGTCTCCTGGGGAAGCGGCTCCATGGCATCAATCGCACCATACTCAGCAAGCATCTCGCCATCCGTGTCCGCCATACCTTTGGAATAGGCCACCACGAGCTGGGCGTGGGCAGCCACGATCTGGGCTTTGGCGGGCTCCGTCGTGGCAAGGTATATATGCTGTGCAGAACAGACGGCTGCTCGAACGCTCTCGGCGATTGCCAACTCTTCGGCCTTGGGTTGCCGACCGTTGTTGGAGAAGCTTCGTTCGATTTGTGCGGTGACCGCCACGAGCTGGGCGTGGACGACCTCAACATGGTTGTGGGCGGCTTCCATCAGGGTTAAGGCCGCCGCTGCAGAACGGACAGCTGATATGCCGCTATCGCTAGTTGCTATCCCCGAGGCAGATGCTGCTGCCGCCGCCTGAGAAGCAACAACGGCCGTTTGGGCTGCCTTGGCCGCCAGGACGCAGATTGCGAGCGCCCTCACGAAGCTTGTTAGCAAATGCCTAGCGGCTGCGGTCGCGCTCTCTCCAGAATGGGCCGCCAAAGTTGCCCTCACGACGCGGGTCCACGTCCCCATCTTTCACCGGCGACGATTGAACAATGAAATCATATTTGAGGAGCGGGCTAGTGTGCTTGACACTCTGACGGTGCTCCAAGATATTTTGTGCTGCATCTCACATGGTTAGTGATAATAAACTGTGTGCGGTCTACTTGATTTTTCATCTTGATTTGAATTACATAATGGGGTCATAGCTGCAAAGGATGGTGTTTGAATTGCTAGAACTTTTATCTGTAGTGAAAATGCAACTATTAGTGTATCGTCAAAAAAATTGTAATTATTCAGGGTTCGTTTGGACGTTTTTATACATTATCTTGGTTTTGTAGGCATTTCAGGTGCTTAATTCAAATTTGAACTACATGAAAATGCTCCACTGCATATAAACGGGTTGAAAAAAAATCAAATATGTGTCCTTGGTTGCATGCTTAGGTCCCATGCAAGAAATGGGAATGAATTTCAAACACCCTGCCACCGTCACTCAGCCGCAAACATCGAGATACCTAGTTTTTAAATTCTAGTAAATCTAAAACTCGTTTGAAATTCATGAAACTTGGCACGCTATCATGGAGCGGCATCAACATGCCGTGGTAAATTTTTTGTCCCATTTGGGGCAGGTTTGGGTATAAGCTTCTCACAAACCAAAGCTTCTCATAACAAGTGTGATGGTTTCAGTAGGGAACATGACTGAGGGAGTCCTGGATTATGGGGTCCTCAGGTGTCTGGGCCGTATAGCTTGGGCCGGATTGATGGGCCGTGAAGATACAAGGTAGCAGGCCTTCCCCCGTGTCCGGATAGGACTCTCCTTTGCGTGGGTGGCACGATTAGCGTCCGGATGTGTGCTTTACTTTCTCTGTAAAACGACCATGTACAACCGTAGGACCCTCTGGTGTCTGTATAAACCGGAGGGGTTAGTCCATAGAGGCTATCAAAATTCATATAGGCTAGACATCTAGGGTTTAGCCATTACGATCTCAAGGTAGATCAACTCTTGTAACCCCTATACTCATCAAGATCAATAAAGCAGGAAGTAGGGTATTACCTCCATTAAGAGGGCCCGAACCTGGGTAAACATCGTGTCCCCTTCTTCTCCTATTACCTTCAATCCTCAGATGCACAGTTCGGGACCCCCTACCCGAGATCGGACGGTTTTGACACTGATATTGGTGCTTTCATTGAGAGTTCCTCTCTGCCGTCGACGGCAGGATCGATGGCTCACCTTGTCATTAACGACAACATTACCTCCAGAGGGGCCCTAGCTCCAGGACAGGTCCTCCAGCTCGGTGGTTTCACCATGGGCGCCCGCGTGGCCGTTAAGCCACAGGAAGCCCTCCAAATTGCAAAACATCGTCTTCGCATCGGCCTTTAACACCCCGAAAATCTGGATCCAGCAGATGTCTCGTCCTTGTACGAACTACTAGATCGTATCGCTGCCCTGGTGGTTGCAACAGACTATGATCGGATTGGGCTTAAGCCCGATCAAAGGGAAATCAAGTCCCCTCTGATCACCCATCTGGTATCGGTCATGGAGGAACAAGCCGAGAATATTTCTGCCCCTAAGTTAAGAACAAGCTATGTTCGGATTTCCGAGCCCTACAAGCCGGATACCCATCTTCGGGAAGAGACCTCATGTCCTCTGAACATAGAACCGGGCGTTGAGGCCAAAAGCCGCCAGGACACTCCCAATCCTGGGCTGGTAACCTTGGAAGTTCTCCAAACTCCGGACACAATAGTGGGTCAGGGTTCGGATTTTATCCCTCCCACCCACCACAAGCAATATTCCCCAAGAAATTCAGGCCCTCCAGACGCATGCGACCTAATGTATGTCAGCAGCCTGAGGAAACGGTCCATCACTTCTAGGTGAGATTCCTCCTTGTTAAAAACAAGATCAAAGATTGCTGCGATGACGACGCGGTTTCAGTATTTTGCCGCAACTGTATGGACGAGGGAATCCTCAACGCCCTCAACTGCCGCCGCATACTGCACTTCGCAGATCTGGCACGCATCGTACAGAAGTACCGCGCAATGCAAAGCGCCTGGAAAGACCAGACAGCCCGGTGGGAACCTGCTTCCTTTAAGCAGCCCACCGGACGGACAAAAAGGATGCACCCTTACGGGGCACCCGACTATCATCTCATCGACAAGAGAACCAAATCCTTCACAGGACATAGGCTCTGTCCTTGACGAACTGCTCAACAAGCCCTGTCAAATACACACTACGCCGATTACCGAACCAACACACAACCTTCGGGCATGTTGGATACTCCGGCACGTGGCTAAGAGCGGTGAGGCCATCCTCACCAACACCACTCCGGAGACGTACTCTTCGGAGGACTACGATCTCAATGTCTTTACGGTCTTCGAGACCTTTTCTTCAAATAACCGACGCAAAAGGGTGCTTCGCGACCTCGCCGAAGTCAACCACGTAGCCACAATGAATCCTTGGAACGATATGGCAATAACTTTCACTGCCGATGACGAACCAAGGGCCAGATCAGTCTGAGCACCTGCCACCTTGGTCTTAAACCCAATTGTGGATGGCTTTAGGCTCACCAAGGTGCTCATGGATGGCGGTAGTGGACTAAACCTCATTTATGAGGATACGCTCCAAAAATGGAAATGGACAAGAGTCGCATTGAGCAAAGCTGCACCACTTTTCGAGGCATTATCCCCAGTCGAGAAGCACGAAGCTCGGGGAAAATTAAGCTTGATGTGGTGTTCGGCACGCCGGAGAACTACAGGTCCAAAGAGTTGCTCTTCCATGTGGCGCCTTTCAATAGCGGATATCACGCCCTTCTGGGGCGAGACGCATTCACACGCTTCCAAGCTATACCCCATTACGGGTACATGAAGCTCAAAATGCCAGGGCCCAACAGAGTTATCACAATCACCAGTGATCCGGATATAGCACTCCGTGCCAAAAACAAAACAACATCTTTGGCCCTTGAGGCAGTATCTGAGGCCCTCGCGGCCGAAGAGTTAACCACTCTGCGGTCTACAGTGGACAAAGACGATGTAATCCTCGATAAGAGGCCCAAGTCCACTTCTTTCAAACCAGCAGATGAAATAGTTAAATTTCAAGTGCACCCGACGGATCCCAACAAGACAGCCTCCATCGGAGCATAGTTGGATCCGACGGTCGACGTCGCCTTGCGAGTGTTCCTGCGTGAGAATTGGGACATCTTCGCCTGGCACCCTTCGGATATGCCGGGAATCCCACGCAGACTGGCCGAACACAGCCTCAACATAATAAAGGGGTTCAAACTAGTCAAGAAAACGCTGCGACGATCTTCCGAACCCAAACGACAAGCTATGGGGAGGAGCTAGCCAAGCTACTTGAAGCCGGGTTCATCAGAGAGATCAAACACCCAGACTGGCTGGAAAATTTGGTCATGGGGCCAAAGAAGGATAAATCCTGGCACCTCGGTGTCGATTTTAAGGATCTCAATAAGGCTTGCCCTAAGGATCCCTTCCCACCACCCCGCATTGACCAAATAATTGACGGGACTGCAAGACACAACTCACTGTGTTTCCTTGACGTATACTCCGGATACCATCAAATCAAGATGAAGGAGTCCGACCAAGCTGCAACAGCATTCATTACCCCTTACGGGCCTTTCTGCTTCAACACTATGCCTTTCGGGCTGAAAATGCCGGCGCCACTTACAAACGCATGATTCAAACATGTTTGGAAAAGAAAATCAGCAAGACAGTGGAGGCATACGTCGATGATGTTGTCATCAAGACTAAACGCGTCGAATCATTGGTGGACGATCTGCAAATCACATTCGACAACCTCCGAACATATGACATACGGCTCAATCCGGAAAAATGTGTCTTTGGCGTTCCAGCCGAAAAACTACTTGGGTTCATCGTTTCTGTCGGATTCGGGGTTCCGCAGACCCTTGAGAGGTTCTGACACTGGGGTGCGTGCGAAGAACTCCCTCTTCCAGTCTGCCTGCTCAACGATCCCACAACCTAGCTCCACGAACCCAAGGGACAAGGAACATAACAGTTTATCCTGGTTCGGGCCACCTTGCGGTGTAATACCCTACTCCAGCTTTGTGGTGGATTGCCTCGAGGGGCTGAGGATGATCTAGTACAGTTGACGAACAGCCCCAGGAGGTGAGGTGTTCTTGAGCTCGATGAGCTAGTGAAGTGGTTGATGTCTAGTACACAACTTTCTTCTTGTAGACGTTGTTGGGCCTCCAAGTGCAGAGGTTTGTAGGACAATAGCAAATTTCCCTCAAGTGGATGACCTAAGGTTTATCAATTCGTGGGAGGCGTAGGATGAAGATGGTCTCTCTCAAGCAACCCTGCAACCAAATAACAAAGAGTCTCTTCTGTCCCCAACACACCCAATACAATGGTAAATTGTATAGGTGCACTAGTTCGGCGAAGAGATGGCGATACAAGTGCAATATGGATGGTAGATATAGGTTTTTGTAACATGAAAATATAAAAACAGCAAGGTAACAAGCGATAAAAGTGAGCGTAAACGGTATTGCAATACTAGGAAACAAGGCCTAGGGTTCATACTTTCACTAGTGCAAGTTCTCAACTATAATAACATAATTGGATCATATAACTATCCCTCAACATGCAACAAACAGTCACTCCAAAGTCACTAATAGTGGAGAACAAACGAAGAGATTATGGTAGGGTACGAAACCACCTCAAAGTTATTCTTTCCAATCAATCCGTTGGGCTATTCCTATAAGTGTCACAAACAGCCCTAGAGTTTGTACTAGAATAACACCTTAAGACACAAATCAACCAAAACCCTAATGTCACCTAGATACTCCAATGTCACCTCAAGTATCCGTGGGTATGATTATACGATATGCATCACACAATCTCAGATTCATCTATTCAACCAACACATAGAACCTCAAAGAGTGCCCCAAAGTTTCTACTGGAGAATCACGACGAAAACGTGTGCCAACCCCTATGCATAGGTTCATGGGCGGAACCCGCAAGTTTATCACCAAAACATACATCAAGTGAATCACGTGATATCCCATTGTCACCATAGATACACACGACAAGACATACATCAAGTGTTCTCAAATCTTTAAAGACTCAATCCGATAAGATTACTTCAAGGGGAAAACTCAATTCATTACAAGAGAGTAGAGGGGAGAAGAAACATAAGATCCAACTATAATAGCAAAGCTCGTGATACATCAAGATCGTGCCAAATCAAGAACACGAGAGAGAGATCAAACACATAGCTACCGGTACATACCCTCAACCCTGAGGGTGAACTACTCCCTCCTCGTCATGGAGAGCGCCGGGATGATGAAGATGGCCATCGGTGAGGGTTCCCCCCTCCGGCGAGTCTTGAGAACAGGGTCCCGAGAGGTTTTTGGTGGCTACAGAGGCTTGCGGCCGCGGAACTCCCGATCTTTTGTCGTCTTCGGAAGTTTTAGGGTACATGGGTATATATGGGTGAAAGAAGTACGTCGGTGGACTTCCGGGCTGTCCACGAGGCAGGGGGCGCGCCCTAGGGGGGTGGGAGCCCCCCCCACCCTCATGGGCAGCCCGACTCCTCGTGAGCTTCGTACTCCGTGGTCTTCTTCTGGTCCAAAAATAAGTTCCGTGGAGTTTCAGGTTAACTGGACTTCATTTTATATTCCTTTTCTTCGAAACACTGAAGTATGCAAAAAACAGCAATTCTGGGCTGGGCTTCCGGTTAATAGGTTAGTCCCAAAAATAATATAAAAGTGGATAATCAAGCCCAATATTGTCCAAAACAGTATATAATATAGCATGGAGCAATCAAAATTTATAGATACGTTGGAGGCGTATCAGTGGTCAGGGTGGAATGGATCTGATCCCACCTCTCCCTGGTGGTGGCTAGGTCCTATTTATAGTGGCCTTGGTCCTCTTCCAAAATGTAGGTGGGAAGGGATCCCACAACGGCCAAATTTGAAGGGAGACAACTAGTACAAGCTATCCTGACAAAAGTAGTCTTCGCCTGCAAAAGGTTCTGGTGGTGACGCTGCAGTGGGCTCCGCGATGACCTCTGTCGTGTCGTCCTAGCGGTCTTGGTCTTATTGCACCGATATGGAAACCTTTGCTTGATTCCTTGGGACTCCACGCCTGCGCTTGTTGAGGGAGTCCTGGATTAAGGGGTCCTCGGGCGTCCGACCTGTTGGACATGGGCCGGACTGATGGGCCGTGAAGATACAAGACAGAATACTCTCTCCCCTGTCCGGATAGGACTCTCCTTGGCGTTGATGGCAAGCTTGGCATTCCGATATGAAGATTCCTTTCTCTGTAACCGACTTTGTACAACGCTAGTCCCCTCCGGTGTCTATATAAACCGGAGGGTTTAGTCCGTAGAGGCAATCATAATCATACATGATAGACTTCTAGGGTTTTAGCCATTACGATCTCGTGGTAGATCAACTCTTGTAATACTCATATTCATTAAGATCAATAAAGCAGGAAGTAGGGTATTACCTCCATAGAGAGGGCTTGAACCTGGGTAAACATCGTGTCCCCTGTCTCCTGTTACCATCGACCTTAGACGCACAGTTCGGGACCCCCTACCCGAGATCCGCCAGTTTTGACACCGACATTGGTGCTTACATTGAGAGTTCCGCTGTGACGTCGAAGACAGGATTGATGGCTCGCCTTGTTATCAAGGACAGTATCACCTCCAAAGGAGCCCTGCCTCAGGCCAAACCCTCCGGTTGGGCGGCTTTACCATGACGGCCCGTCCGGCCCTTAAGCCGACGATGACTTCTCGGGTCATCGAAAATCGCCTCCGTGTTGACTCCGAATACTCCAAACAGATGGATCCGATGGAGTTGTCGTCCTTGAAATAACTCCTGGATCGCATCGACGCCTTGGGGGTCGCTACGAACTATGATCGGATTGGGCTTAAACCCGATCAGAGAGAAATCAAATCTCCTCCGATCACCCATCAGATAGCGGTAGTAGAGGAGCAAACCAACAACTCTCCCTCTATATTGAGGACAAACTATGTTCGGATTACCGAGCTCGAAGAGCCGGATACCTGTTCGCGGAACGACATGCCCTGTCCTCCGAACCTGGAATCGGACGGTGGACCTGAAAAATCGGTCGATATCCCGGAGCCCGAACTATTAAGCTCGGAGGTTTCTCAAACTCCGGATCCCAAATTGGGTCAGGGTTCGATTTAAATGCACCCACCCACCCAGATATACGCGATCTCATGTACCTACGGCAGCAGTCTCAGGAAACAGTCCATCACTTTTGGGCCAAATTCCTCCTTGCCAAAGACAAGATTAAAGATTGTCGCGACGAAGACACGATCTCAGTATTCTGCAATAATTGCTCAGACGAGGGAATCCTCAACGCCATCAACCACCGTCACGTATTACACTTGCTGACTTGGCAACCATAGTACAGAAGTACTGCGCAATGGAAAGCGCCTGGAAAACTCAGACAGCTCGCTGGGAACCACCGGTTTCCACTCAACCCCTTGTCCGAGCAAATAGGACGCACCTTCGCGGGGCGCCTGACCCACCAGTAAAGAAATCTAAGCCCATTACGGGGCGCGGAACCGTTCTGGAGGGATGGCTCGATAGGCCATGCAAAATACGCACAACACCAGATACCATACCAACCCACAAGCTTAGAGCATGTTGGATACTCTGGCAAGTGGCCAAGAGCCGCGAGGATATCCTCACCAAAAATACCCCAGAGAAACACCCCCCGGAAGATGACGAACTCAGCGTATTGACAGTCTTCGAGACCTTCGCTTTAAACAATCGGCATAAAAGGGCCTTCCGCGACCTCGCCGAAGTCTGCCAAGTTGCAGCAATAAACCCCTGGAACGACACAGCCATAACTTTCAATGGCAATGACTAACCAAAATTCCGGACAGTCGGGGCACCAGCCGCCTTGGTCGTCAATCCAATTGTGGAAGGTTTTAGGCTCACCAAAGTGCTCATGGACGGCGGCAGCGGATTAAACCTCATCTACGAGGATACACTCAACAAAATGGAAATAGACAGGAGCCGCATCGAGAAAAGTAGCACGACCTTCCGAGGAATCATTCCCAGTCGGGAGGCGCTACGCGCGGGAAAAAATACACTCGACATGGTATTCGGCGCGCCGAAGAATTATCGTCCGAATAGATAACCTTCCAAGTGGCCCCTTTCAACAGCGGGTATCACGCCCTATTGGGGCGCGATGCATTTACACGCTTCCAAGCTATACCTCATTACGGGTACATGAAGCTCAAGATGCCCGGGCCCAATGGCATTATCACTGTTGCCAGTGATCCGGACATATCACTCCACGCCGAAAACAAAATTGCATCTCTGGCCCTCGAGGCACTGTCTGAAGCCCTCGCGGCCGAAGAGTTAACCACACTACGCTCCACGGTGGATAGGGACGATGTAATCCTGAACAAGCGACCCAAATCCACCTCCTTTAAACCAACAGATGAAATAGTCAAATTTCAAGTCCACCCGACGGACACCAAGAAAACTGCATCCATTGGAGCACAGCCGGACCCAACGGTCGACGCTGCACTACGAGAGTTCCTGCGCGAGAACTGGGACATATTCGCCTGGCACCCTTCTGATATGCCAGGAATCCCACGCAGGTTGGCCGAACACAACCTCAATATATTGAAGGGATATAAACCGGCAAGCAAACACTACAGCGCTTTTCCGAACCCAAACGACAAGCTATGGGGGAGGAACTAGCCAAGTTACTCGAGGACGGATTCATCAGAGTAATAAAACACCCAGACTGGCTAGCAAACCTGGTTATGGTACCAAAGAAGGATAAATCCTGGTGCCTATGCATCGATTTCAAAGACCTCAACAAGGCCTACCCTAAGGATCCCTTCCCCCTCCCTCGCATCGACCAGATTATTGATGCCACAACAGGACACGACTCACTGTGTTTCCTCGACGCATACTCCAGATACCATCAAATCAAAATGTAGGAGTCTGACCAAGCCACAACGGCATTCATTACCCCATATGGGCCATTCTTCTTCAACACTATGCACTTCGGACTTAAAAACGCCAGAGCCACCGACCAACGCATGATTCAAACATGCCTGGAGAAACAGATCGGCAAGATAGTTGAAGCATATCTGGGCGATGTCGTCATCAAAACATGGCACGTCAAGTCATTAATAGATGATCTGCGTCTCACATTCGACAACCTCCGCACATATGACATCAAGCTCAATCCGGAAAAGTGTGTTTTCGGCGTTCCCGCAGGAAAACTGCTGGACTTCATTGTCTCAAATAGAGGATTTGAGGCAAATCCAGCAAAAATCCGAGCTTTGTCACAATTGGCCACACCAACAGACCTTAAACAGGTCCAAAAACTAGTCGGATGTGTGACAACTTTAAGCCATTTTATCTCCAAACTAGGAGAAAAATCATTGCCGCTTTATCGCCTTCTCCGACGCACCGACCACTTCGAGTTGACGGATGCAGCAACGGCCGGACTAGAAGAGATAAATGCTCTTTTGGCAAGCAACCCAATCCTGGCCGCGCCGAACGCTGGCGAACCCATGTTATTATACATCTCGGCAACACACCAGGTGGTGAGCGCGGTGCTCGTCGTCGAGCGAGAGGAGGACAGACACAAATTCTCACTTCAGAAACCGGTATACTACGTATCCACTGTCCTCACACCATGCAAATCCCGGTAACCTCATTACCAAAAGATAGCATACGCGGTCTTCATGGCATCCCGGAAGGTATGACACTACTTTCAAGAGTGCTCAATTACGGTGGCTTCCGAAGTACCACTCAATGACATAATAAACAACCGCGATGCCATGAGCCGGATTGCCAAGTGGGCCATTGAGCTCCTTCCATTCGACATAACATACAAACCGCGCCGAGCCATTAAATCCCAAGTACTGTCCGACTTCCTCGCCGTACGGACAGAGGCCGAACTCCCTAAAGAGTATGGCACATATTCCAACTGGGTCATGCACTTCGATGGTTCCAAAATGCTGGCGGGCTTAGGAGAGGGCGTTGTCTTAACGTCCCCCACTGGAGACACGGTTCAGTACGTACTCCAAATATTATACACAAACTCCAACAATGAGCCGAATACGAGGCCTTACTGCATGGTCTTCGGATGGCCGTATCCATGTGCATACAACGCCTCGAGGTGCGCGGGGATTCAAACCTCGCAATATCCCAAATAAATGGAAACTTGATGTCTACTACAAAACCTTCTTCTCGTAGACGTTGTTGGGCCTCCAAGTGTAGAGGTTTGTAGGACAATAGCAAATTTCCCTCAAGTGAATGACCTAAGGTTTATCAATCTGTGGGAGGCGTAGGATGAAGATGGTCTCTCTCAAACAACCCTGCAACCAAATAACAGAGAGTCTCTTGTGTCCCCAACACACCAATACAATGGTAAATTGTATAGGTGCACTAGTTCGGCGAAGAGATGGTGATACAAGTGCAATATGGATGATAGATATAGGTTTTTGTAATCTGAAAATATAAAAATAGCAAGGAAACTAATAATAAAAGGGAGCACGAAAGGTATTGCAATGCGCTGAAACAAGGCCTAGGGTTCATACTTTCACTAGTGCAAGTTCTCTCAACAATAATAACATAATTGGATCATATAACTATCCCTCAACATGCAAAAAAGAGTCACTCCAAAGTCACTAATAGCGGAGAACAAACAAAGAGATTATGGTAGGGTACAAAACCACCTCAAAGTTATCCTTTTTGATCGATCTATTCAAGAGTCTGTAGTAAAATAACACAAGCTATTCTTTCCGTTTGATCTATCATAGAGTTCATACTAGAATAACACCTTAAGACACAAATCAACGAAAGCCCTAATATCACCTAGATACTCCAATGTCACCTCATGTATCCGTGGGTATGATTATACGATATGCATCAGACAATCTCAGATTCATCTATTCAACCAACATAAAGAACTTCAAAGAGTGCCCCAAAGTTTCTACCAGAGAGTCAAGACGAAAACGCAGCAAACCCCTATGCATAAGTTCACAAGGTCACCGAACCCGCAAGTTGATCACCAAAACATACATCAAGTAGATCACGTGAATATCCCATTGTCACCACAGATAAGCACATGCAAGACATACATCAAGTGTTCTCAAATCCTTAAAGACTCAATCCGATAAGATAACTTCAAAGGGAAAACCCAGTCCATTACAAGAGAGTAGAGGGGGAGAAACATCATAAGATCCAACTATAACAGCAAAGCTCGCGATACATCAAGATCATGCCGAATCAAGAACACGAGAGAGAGAGAGAGGGAGAGAGAGAGATAAAACACATAGCTACTGGTACATACCCTCAGCCCCGAGGGCGAACTACTCCCTCCTCGTCATGGTGAGCGCCGGGATGATGAAGATGGCCACGGGTGACGGATCCCTCCCTCGGCGGTCTTGAACAGGTCCCGATTGGTTTTTGGTGGCTACAGAGGCTTGTGGCAGTGGAACTCCCGATCTAGGTTATTTTCTGGAGGTTTCAGTATTTATAGGAATTTTTGGCGTTGGGAACAAGTCAGGGAGGTGCTCGAGTCGACCACGAGATAGGGCGGCGCGCCCCGGGGGGGTGGGCGCGTCCCCCACCCTCGTGGGCAGCCCGGGACTCTTCTGGCCCAACTATTTTACTCCGGGGTCTTCTTTTGGTTCATAAAAAATCATCAAAAATTGGCACGTCCATTGGACTCTGTTTGGTATTCCTTTTCAGCAAACTTCGTAAACAAGGAAAAATAGAAAGCTGCACTTTGGGCTCTAGGTTAATAGGTTAGTCCCAAAAATCATATAAAATAGCATATAAATGCATATAAAACATCCAAGATTGATAATATAATAGCATGGAACAATAAAAAATTATAGATATGTTGAGACGTATCAAGCATCCCCAAGCTTAATTCCTGCTCATCCTCGAGTAGGTAAATGATAAAAACAGAATTTTTGATGTGGAATGCTACCTAACATATTTATCAATGTAATCTTCTCTATTGTGGCATGAATGTTCAGATCCATAAGATTCAAAACAAAAGTTTAATATTGACATGAAAACAATAATACTTCAAGCATACTAACAAAGCAATCATGTCTTCTGAAAATAACATGGCCAAAGAAAGTTATCCCTAGAAAATCATATAGTATGGCTAGGCTCTATCTTCATCACACAAAATATTGAAATCATGCACAACCCCGATGACAAGCCAAGCAATTGTTTCATACTTTTGATGTTCTCAAACTTTTCCAATTTTCACGCAATACATGAGTGTGAGCCATGGACATAGCACTATATGTGGAATAGAATGGTGGTTGTGGAGAAGACAAAAAAAGGAGAAGTTAGTCTCACATCAACTAGGCGTATCAATGGACTATGGAGATGCCCATCAATAGATATCAATGTGAGTGATTAGGGATTGCCATGCAATGGATGCACTAGAGCTATAATTGTATGCAAGCTCAAAAAGAAACTAAGTGGGTGTGCATCCAACTCGCTTGCTCATGAAGACCTAGGCCATTTTGAGGAAGCCCATCATTGGAATATACAAGCCAAGTTCTATAATGAAAGATTCCCACTAGTATATGAAAGTGACAACATAGGAGACTCTCTATCATGAAGATCATGGTGCTACTTTGAAGCACAAGTGTGGTAAAAGGATAGTAGCATTGCCCCTTCTCTCTTTTTCTCTCATTTTTTTGTTTTTTGTTTTTTTGGTGGGCTTCTTTGGCCTCTTTTTTTATTTGGGCTTCTTTGGCCTCTCTTTTTTTCGTCCGGAGTCTCATCCCGACTTATGGGGGAAACATAGTCTCCATCATCCTTTCCTCACATGGGACAATGCTCTAATAATGAAGATCATCACACTTTTATTTACTTACAACTCAAGAATTACAACTCGATACTTAGAACAAATATGACTCTATGTGAATGCCTCCGGCGGTGTACCGGGATATGCAATGAATCAAGAGTGACATGTATGAATGATGAATGGTGGCCTTGCCACAAATACAATGTAAATTACATGATCATGCAAAGCAATATGACAATGATGAAGCGTGTCATAATAAACGGAATGGTGGAAAGTTGCATGGCAATATATCTCGGAATGGCTATGGAAATGCCATAATAGGTAGGTATGGTGGCTGTTTTGAGGAAGGTAATGGTGGGTGCATGGTACCAATGAAAGTTGTGCGGCACAAGAGAGGCTAGCAATGGTGGAAGGGTGAGAGTGCGTATAATCCATGGACTCAACATTAGTCATAAAGAACTCACATACTTATTGCAAAAATCTATTACTTATCGAAACAAAGTAATACGCGCATGCTCCTAGGGGGATAGATTGGTAGGAAAAGTCCATCGCTCGTCCCCGACCGCCACTCATAAGGAAGACAATCAATAAAAGAATCATGCTCCGACTTCATCAGATAACGGTTCACCATACGTGCATGCTACGGGAATCACAAACTTTAACACAAGTATCTCTCAAATTCGCAACTACTCAACTACCATGACTCTAATATCACCATCTTCATATCTCAAAACAATCATAAGGAATCAGACTTCTCATAGTATTCAATGCACTTTATATGAAAGTTTTCATTATATCCCTCTTGGATGCTGTCGGCGTTCTGGGAATGGGGGTCCCCAGACTTTCCTGCCTACGGCCCATGGCGTGGCTATGCTAGCGGGCCTGTACGGCCCATCTTCATCAACAATGCATTCAAGACCCTCGCGAGGCGGACGACACAAGACCTCCTCAGGAGCGGCCTCACCAGGCTGCCTTGCGAGGAGCGGAGATATCAAGGCGGGGCAAACCTCGCGAGGTTCTCGTGACGTGAGCCATGATGATCGACACCAGGCGGGCGCCAGCACACGCATCATCCTTGTTTCCTCTTTGGTGCTAAGGAGGCAGGCGCAAGCGCGGAGTACCGAGACATCAGGCTAAGGTTTCCATATCGATGCAACGAGACCAAGACTAGCAGGACGGCAAGACGGAGGTCACCATGGAGCCCAAGACAGTGTCACCACCAGAGCCTTTTGCAGGCAAAGACCACTTTTGTTAGGATAGCTTGTACTAGCTGTCCCCTTTCAAATTAGCCCGCCGTTGTTGGCTCCCTTCCCGCTCAATATTTGGGGAGATGACCAGGGCCTATATAAGTAGAACTAGCCACCAAAGTAGAGCATCTCATCCAGAGCTGATTGAGAGGCATCTTACCCACACAAGTTAGCCGAGCACAAGAACACCTCAACCTTAGGAGGTTGTTCTTCCCCTTGTACTATTCATCATCAGCCCAAGAGGCAATCCACCACCACACACTGGAGTAGGGTATTACACCACAACAGTGGCCCGAACCAGTATAAATCTCGTGTCTTTCTGTGTTGCTAGTTGGCCGAGTTCGTCCGCAAGATCTTAGCGAGCTAGGGCATAGATCGGTAGGAGGGAAAGAACTTCGCGTGCACCCTAGAGTTCGAACCTTAAGGGTTTTGCCGGAACCCCACATCCGACATTTGCCGCACCAGGTAGGGGTGCGCCATAGCTTCTCTCTAGTCGATCTGCGCTTCACCCTCATGGCTGACGCCCCGTCGTCAACTCCGACAGCTAGCTTCGACGACGAGGCCAGGGGGCTCCGAGCCCTGGCCACCGCCTTGCGGCGCGTGCGATGGCTGAGGGAGTCCCGGACTAGGGGGTGTCCGGATAGCCAGACTATCGTCACGGCCGGACTCCAAGACTATGAAGATACAAGATTGAAGACTTCGTCCCGTGTCCGGATGGGACTTTCCTTGGCGTGGAAGGCAAGCTTGGCGATACGGATATGTAGATCTCCTACCATTGTAACCCACTCTGTGTAACCCTAACCTATCCGGTGTCTATATAAACCGGAGGGTTTTAGTCCGTAGGATGAACAACAATCATACCATAGGCTAGCTTCTAGGGTTTATCCTCCTTGATCTCGTGGTAGATCTACTCTTGTACTACCCATATCATCAATATTAATCAAGCAGAGTAGGGTATTACCTCCATCGAGAGGGCCTGAACACAGGTAAAAACATCGTGTCCCTTGTCTCCTGTTACCATCCGCCTAGATGCACAGTTCGGGACTCCCTACCGAGATCCGCCGGTTTTGACACCGACATTGGTGCTTTCATTGAGAGTTCCTCCGTATGCGTCACCGATAGGCCCGATGGCTCCCTCGATCATCAACAACGACGCTACGCTGTGGCGAGACTTTTCTCCCCGGACAGATCTTCATGTTCGGCGGCTTTGCATCGCGGGCCAATTAAGCAGCCATCCGGAAGCAGATCGAAAGCTACGCCCGCCATCAGGTCAGATTTGGAAGTTTAAACTATACGGCCCGATATCCGCGGAGACTTGATCTTTGACGGATTCAAGCCGCAGCCAAGCGCCACACCATCTCGATGGGCATGATCTAGCTCTGCAGCGAGCGATTGCCCTGGAGGCCGCACCAGTATCCGCTCCGACCCTTAATCCGGCACCGGATTCCCCGATCGACGACGAGTGGTTGGACACCGCCTCGGGGGCTACAATCTCTACGGCGATTGAGCCGAACTCCATCCCTGTCCTTTGTGAAGACCTCGACTCCAGGGTGCCGGACTCCTTCCGGACTCCGAACCATCCGCGCCCCTGCCAATCGAATCCGATTGGGCGCCGGTCATGGAGTTCATCGCCGCGGACATCTTTCAAAGATCGCCCTTTGGCGACATCCTGAATTCACTAAAGTCTCTCTCTTTATCCGGAGAGCTCTGGCCGGACTACGGACAGGAAGGTTGGGATGCGGACGACGAAGAAATTCAACGCCCACCCACCACCCACTTTGTAGCCACTGTCGATGATTTAACCGACATGCTAGACTACGAATCCGAAGACATCGACGGTATGGACGACGATGCCGGAGACGACCAAGACCCAGCGCCTACAGGGCACTGGAAGGCCACCTCGTCATATGACATATATATGGTGGACATCCCCAAAGATGGGAACGTCGAGGAAACAACGGAGGATGACCCCTCCAAGAAACAGCCGAAGAGAACCCCCTCCAGCAGGACTCAGCGCCACTCTAAATACCGCCACAATAAAAACGGTGATTCCGGCACGGGAGATAATAACACCCCGGACAGTGCCGAAGAGAACCCCCTCCAGCAGGACTCAGCGCAGGAGGAGGGAAAAGCCTCCCACTGAAGATGAGGCAAGCCTCGACGACGACGAGTTTGTCGTGCCTGAGGATCCCGCCGAACAGGAGCATTTCAAACGCAGGCTCATAGCCATGGCAAGCAGCCTCAAGAAAAAGCAGCAACAACTTAAGAGCTGATCAAGACCTGCTAGCTGACAGATGGACTGAAGTCCTTGCAGCCGAAGAGTATGAACTCGAACGCCCCTCCAAAAGCTACCCCAAACGCAGGCCGTTGCCTCGACTAGAGGAGGAAGCACCCAAGTCACCAACAAGACGACATGGCAGACCGGCCACCCGTGGCAAGCGATAGAGAGGCCTCTAGACCCTCCGATCAAGCCACACCCCGACGCCGCTCAAAAAGTACCAAGGCACGGGAAAACGAGCCGGACTTGCGAGATATATTGGAGGATAAGGCAAAACATCGATCGATCTACGGATCGCGTGGGCGCCCAACAATGCGGGACGATTACCGTCGCGCCGGATACAGCAAAATCGGCCGGGCCGAACACAGTAGACAAAGCTCATATGAGCTACATCGTGATATAGCCCAATACAGAGGTGCCGCACACCCACTATGCTTCACAGATGAAGTAATGGATCATCAAATCCCCGAGGGCTTTAAGCCCGTAAACATCGAATCATACGATGGTACCACAGATCCTGCGGTCTGGATCGAGGATTATCTCCTCCACATCCACATGGCCCGCGGTGATGATCTACATGCCATCAAATACCTCCCACTCAAGCTTAAAGGACCAGCTAGACATTGGCTCAATAGCTTGCCAGCAGAATCAATTGGTTGTTGGGAGGACCTGGAAGCCGCAATCCTTGATAACTTCCAGGGCACATATGTGCGACCACCAGACGCCGATGACCTTAGCCACATAATTCAGCAGCCAGAGGAATCGGCCAGACAATTCTGGACTCGGTTCCTAACAAAGAAAAATCAAATCGTTGACTGTCCGGATGTAGAGGCCCTTGCAGCCTTCAAACATAACATCCACGACGAGTGGCTTGCCCGGCACCTGGGACAGGAGAAGCCGAAATCTATGGCAGCCCTCACAACCCTCATGACTCGGTTTTGTGCGGGAGAGGACAGCTGGCTAGCTCAAAGCAACAACTTGGCCAAACATCCTGATAATCCGGATACCAAGGACAGCAATGGCAGGTCGCGTCGCAACAAGAACAAGCGCCGCGTGCTTGGCGATATCATCAAGATACTGACCGTCAATGCCGGATTCAGAGGCTCTAAACCCGGTCAGCGGAAGAAGCCATTAAAAAGAAATACCATGGGCCCGTCCAACTTGGACCGAATACTCGATCGCTTGTGCCAGATACATGGCACCCCCGAAAAACCAGCCAATCACACCAACAGGGATTGTTGGGTGTTCAAGCAAGCAGGCAAGTTAAGTGCCAAACTCAATGACAAGGGGCTGCATAGCGATGACGAGGAAGAGCCCCGGCCGCCGAACAATAGAGGACAGAAAGGTTTTCCCACACAAGTGCGGACGGTGAACATGATATACGCAACCCACATACCCAAAAGGGAACGGAAGCGTGCACTACGGGACGTATATGCGATGGAGCCAGTCGCCCCAAAGTTCAACCCATGGTCTTCCTGCCCGATCACCTTCGATCGAAGGGACCACCCCACTAGCATCCGTCACGGCGGCTTCGCCGCATTGGTTCTTGACCCAATTAATGACGGATTTCACCTCACCGTAGTCCTGATGGACGGCGGTAGCAACCTGAACCTGCTTTATCGGGGATCTGATGCGCCAAAATGGGCATAGACCCCTCAAGGATTAAACCTACAAAGACGACCTTTAAAGGCGTCATACCGGTGTAGAGGCCAATTGTACAGGCTCACCACACTCAAGTGGTCTTCGGATCTCCGGATAACTTCCGAAGCGAAGAGTTAATCTTCGACATCGTCCCATTCCGCACCGGCTATTATGCACTGCTCGGACGAACCGCATTTGCAAAGTTCAATGCGGTGCCGCACTACGCATACCTCAATCTCAAGATGCCAGACCCTCGAGGAGTAATCAAGGTCAATGGAAACACCGGATGCTCTCTCCGAACGGAGGAGCTTACGGCGGCCCTCGCGGCGGAGGTGCAAAGCAGCCTCTCACGGCAATTCTCGAGTCCGGCCACTAAGCGTCCGGACACCGCCAAGCGCGCCCGGAGTAACCTGCAACAAGACCACCTGGCACGATTCAAGCACGAGTAGCAATTCGGCCCCAACCCCAGCCCTCGCGAAATTGCGAAAGTAGTATTACGCGTACATAATTACGCTCTGGAGATACCATGGGCATATGGGGAGGGGCAAGACAACGGCACGCCAAGAATGCGGCTCGACCGCACCAGAGGCTCCCGTTTGTGTCACTTCTTTTTTCTTTTTTCTTTTTCTTCCTTTTTTTTACTTTCAGGCTCCGTCTTTGAGAAGTCCTGTCCGGCACTCGAATCGCCGAACTCACGATGCAACAGCCAGGGAAGCAGAAAGCCACGTCGAGTGTTCAGGTGGTCTCTATTACGAGCATTATTCCTGTTTTGCATATCATCCAGCAGCTTACCCCTGGAGGGGGACATGTTAGATAGCCCCATCCCTTGCTTATCGCACTATTTGTATCGTTCTGCTTCCATTGCAGTACCTTTTTGAATAAACAATACACAGCTTTTGCTTATTATTGCTCTACTTCCTTTATATATACATGTGTTCATTTCATGACATGTTGCAACCGTACACTTTGGTACGGCCAATACACCAGGCTTAAGTATCCCAAAATTATGGTGTGATAAGTCCGAACACTTTCACAAGTGCGGCACCCGAACTTATAGCATTATATGAATTGGCTCCGAATCATGTCTTGGGTCAATAGTTGGGTTTGCCCGGCTCCGTGTTTTGGTACCTTACGTTCCGCTATATCGGCTAAGGTAGCACGGGAGAACCATCATGCGATTGTGCCCCGATTATGCTGGGTCGAGCACCTCGGTGGAGAAAGCTAAAACTGACCGTCATGATAGAGGCGAGAGCCGTCATTGTTCGAGAGGTTTTTTCGGGTCCCTAAAGACTTATGCCGCTTAGAGCGAGGAACCGGAATTGTCCGGCCAAGGCGTGGATAGTGCCCCGAACTCGGTCTTCCGAATACTAGGGGCTTCGCTGAAATTTAAAATTATAGAATTCTATGGCTAGGTGGGAGTGTTCAAGCATTATAAGTCCGGTTGCCTTGTTTGTTGTGTTGACCCAAGAATGGGAACAAGAGTGCTCAAGTTTATCCCGAACACCCCAAAGACTTTCGTGGCATGAAATTTGAAGCCAACGACTTGCCATCTCTCAAATTTTATAAACGGCCGCATTGAAGGTAATATTTTAAATTAATAAGCGTTGCTTAGCGCATATGAACAAGTTTTCAGCGTGTCTGAGGATAACAAATGCGAGTTTATTCAAAAATTACATCTCTGAAGCACCCATCCGCTATTTGGCGGGCACCCTTCAGGAGGCCCTCATAGTACATTTCGGGGGTGCGATGGTCATGGCCCTTCGGTGGCCCGTCCGTCACAAGCCTCTCCGCATCCAGCTTGCCCAGTGCACTTTAGCACGGGCAAGGGCCCGACGGACACCTTCAATACAGACGGAGTGTTTGATGACTTCAAGCCGCGGACAGGCATCCACCAGCCGCTGCACCAAGCCGAAGTAGCTCCCGGCATGGCCTCCAATGGCCACAACCGCTTATAAGGCCCTTCATGTCCTGCTCGGCGACCTTATGGAGCTCGACCAGCTGTTTCAGCTGGTCGCTCGAAACACGGATGGTCGGCCTCGATACCGAGACCGAACACCTTCTCCGTGAGAGCTCCTCTCACAGGCGCGGTAGAATGCGGCAAGATCGGGCGCCTCTGAGGGCAAATCTGCGAATGCTCTGGAGAGCTCCGAATCCGGGTAAGTAACAGTAATTGACTTTTACATTCTTGCTTTGCATAAAGAATGCCTTACTCGCCGCTATCTTCTTTAGTGCTTCAATTTCTTGGAGGGCTTTTTGGGCCTCGGCCTTAGCAGCTTTGGCACTCTCAAGAGCCGTGGCGAGCTCGGATTCTCGAGTCTTCGAGTCACGCTCCAAACTCTCGTGTTTTTCCACGAGAGCTTGGAGCTCTTGCCGCATTTGGCCAGCTGCGCCTGCCCTTCTCTCGCTTCAGTCGTTCGCAGCCGCTTTGTTTTCGGCCACAGACACCGCTTCCTTCAGGGTCGCCACCTCGTTCATGGCCCCTACAGTACCCAAGTTATTCCTGTTATTTTTTGCAACCAAAGCCTTTTCTATAAGGTATTTCTTTAATAAGGTATTACTTACCTTCCTTGTCCTCGAAGCTCCTTCTTGGCTTGTCCGAGCTCGTTCTCGGACCGCCGAGGTTCTGCTTCAATACATTGACCTCCATGATCGGTCTGGCAGAGGTCAAGCAGCCTGCATTCCCATATTGACATACTTATGTTAGACTCCTGCGTATATCTTTTTAGATCCTTAGTCCGGTTTTTCTTTCCGAACACCGAACTAAGCATCAGGGGCTACTGTCTATGCGGTTATATTTTTACATATTCTAAAAACTTACCTCAAAGCCTGTTAGAAGGCTGGTACATGCTTCGGTCAGCCCGCTCTTGGCGGATCGAATCTATCCAGATCACCGCACTCATGACAAGGCGGTGTTCCTCCTCGATCGAGCGGCTGTTAAGCGCCTCCTCAGAGCTATCTCTGGTGCCTCCGGTTGGGACGGAGGACACCGGCGTCTTACCCTTCTTGCAAAGGATCCGCTGTCCGGACTTCGAACCGTGATGGTTCCGGCATGGAGTCCGGACGAGGGTCGGGTTTAGAGCCCTGGGATCTTGCCCCCGCGCTGGAGTCCGGGAGGTCGCCTTGTGGCACCTCCTGCGCTACCTCCTCTTGACCAAGCCCCTCTTGGGGCCCCTTGCCACAAGGCCGCCCATGGCGTGAGGCGAGGAGGCGGTCGGAAGCGAGGTACTCTCCATTTCCGACGAGTCCAGGGACCCGCTCGATGAATCGGCGAACTCGCCCTTGGGCGGGCTGCACGGTTGTTCAACATTAGAGAACACTTTGCAATAATAAAAAACCATGGGTATCCGGACACTTATGATCTCGCCAGGGGCTTGGCCCTTGTAGGCCAGTCCTCCTTGTCGTCGTCGACGTAGGTGGAGAAGTCCGGAGGAAGGGTTCTTCCCTTCTTGGACCCTCCGGCCTCCCCAGCTGGGGCGGCCTTCCTTTTCTTCTCCTCCCCCGCTGGGGGAGGAGCTTCTTCTTCCTCCTCCTCATCTTCGTGGAGAAGATTCCGCTTGAATCGACAAGACTGGCGTTGGGAGCTCCTTCGAGTTCCCGTGACCTCCTTCTTGGCCTTCTTCTCCGGCACCACGTACGGCACCGGAGCCAGCAGCCCCGTCAATCGGGCGCCCGCTGGGTCTTCTGGCAAAGGGGCCGGACAGTTAATCTGTCCGGACGTCTTCAGCCAGTCCTGTCAAAGATTAGGGAGTTTTAGATCCCGTGTAGAGTCAATCTATGAAAAAAGAGTCCCGTAAAGGGTAAAATAACTTACCTCGCCGGCTGGACGCTGCGAGTTGTATCCGCGATCATTGGTAGCGGATGCTGGGGCTTCGGCGCCCTTGAACAGCACCTTCCAGGCATCTTCGTACGTAGTGTCGAAGAGCCGGTTCAAGGTTTGTTGCTGTGCCGGATCGAACTCCCACAAGTTAAAGGCCCTTTGTTGGCATGGGAGAATCCGGCGGATGAGCATCACTTGGATTACGTCGACAAGCCTAAGATTCTTGGCCACGTGTTTTGGACGCATGAAGTCCGGATGTCTCGTTCAATTCCCCCACGTCGGGCCCGTCTCTTTCCATGACGAGAGCCGTGTGGGTAAGCCAGATCTGAATTCGGGGGCCGCCACCCATTTGGTGTTGCGGGGCTCGGTGATGTAGAACCACCCCGATTGCCACCCCTTTATTGTCTCCACGAAGGCGCCTTCGAGCCATGGGACTTTGGCCATCTTGCCAACCATGGCGCCTCCGCACTCTGCCTAACGGCCGCCCACTACCTTCGGCCGGATGTTGAAGATCTTCAGCCATAAGCCGAAGTGGGGCTGGATGCAGAGGAAAGCCTCGCACACGACGATAAACGCCGAGATGTTGAGGATGAAATTCGGGGCCAGGTCGTGGAAGTCCAGGCCATAGTAGAACATGAGCCCCCGGACAAACGGGTGAAGAGGAAAACCTAGTCCGCAGAGGAAGTGGGGGAGAAACACCACCCTCTCACGGGGCCCAGGGGTCGGAATGAGCTGCCCCTCGTCAGGAAGCCTGTGTGTGCGATGTTGCGGACAAGTATCCGCCTCCCGCAGTCTTGCGATGTGCCCCTCCGTGACGGAGGAGGCCATCCACCGCCTCCCGCTCGACATGATTGGAGAAAGGTTGAGGTGGGATGTGCGGACTTGGGCGCCTGGAGCTCGAAAAGTGTGAAATGGATAAGCAAAGGAGGAAGAGGGCGAGGTGAAAAGGTGGATCCTTATCCCTTATATAGACGGACGAAGTTATGCGTCCCCCACCACCGGTAAAACTCACTTATTTCCCAAGCGCCGTAATCAATGGCGCGGATGGGTTACCCACGTCCGTATTGATGAGAATCCCGGAATAAGGGGGCACGATCTATGCTTTGATAAGACGTGCCAAGGAAACCGCCTCGCTAAACACGCTGAGGTGGAACAGTAAAACAAAATTCATATAAAGGCCTTGCCGTGGTGTGATGTCACGCCGCGGGATACGTCAGCAGATCTGTGCAAAAGTTATTCTCTCTACGGTGTTATGTGGAACTTGTTTTGCAGAGCCGGGCACTATCCTTGTGTTCAAAACCTTCTATGAAGTATTCAGAGGAGGAACCCGCCTCGCAATGCCGAAGACAATCAACGCTACCGGACTCATCGTCATTGAAGCCTGGTTCAGGGCTACCGAGGAGTCCCGGACTAGGGGGTGTCCGGATAGCCGGACTATTGTCATGGCTGGACTCCAAGACTATGAAGATACAAGATTGAAGACTTAGTCCCGTGTCCGGATGGGACTTTCCTTGGCATGGAAGGCAAGCTTGGCGATACGGATATGTAGATCTCCTACCATTGTAACCGACTCTGTGTAACCCTAACCTATCCGTGTCTATATAAACCGGAAGGTTTTAGTCCCGTGGGGACGAACAACAATCATACCATAGGCTAGCTTCTAGGGTTTAGCCTCCTTGATGTCGTGGTAGATCTACTCTTGTACTACCCATATCATCAATATTAATCAAGCAGGAGTAGGGTATTACCTCCATCAAGAGGGCCCGAACCTGGGTAAAAACATCGTGTCCCTTGTCTCATGTTACCATCCGCCTAGACGCATAGTTCGGGACCCCCTACCCGAGATCCGCCGGTTTTGACACCGATAATGGCCAACCAAGTTCAAGCCAGAGATGCCGCCGCGCTACGACGGCGCGGCGGACCCGATGGCTTTACTGATAGCCTACGAGGAGGCCGTCCTCGAGGCCGGGGGAGACAACAAGGTCATGGCCAACTGGCTCCCCATGGCCCTCGCTGGCGAGCCACGCGCCTAGCTGCTCATTCTCCCCGGATCCACTGTGGCGTCCTGGGAGGAACTCCACGACCTCTTCACTGCTCGCTATGCGGTACCAGCGCACCACGCAGTTGTGGCCCTGCTGGGTGGCTCCCAAGCGCCGCCTTCAGATCGCCATGTCAAGCCGTTCCTCCGCCAGATTGGTTCCGCTTCCAAGCGCCCGGGGGCTCCGCCGGGTTGGGCTGTGCCAGAGACCGACCTCACCTTCGGCTTAGAGGACCACCCTGACTCCATCGCCAGTTCGGGCATGCTCCCGATGCTCTGCACGGCCACCATCTGCCACGTGGCCGTCACCAAGACCCTCATCGACGGCGGCACTGGCCTCAATTTGCTCCCTGTGGAAACCTTCGGCCTCCTTCACATGCCGCCCGAGCGGCTCAGCCTCAGCAAGCCTTTCTCAGGGGTTGGTGGCGGTGCTGCCCACTCCCTGGGGCAGATCCGCCTCCCCGTCACCTTCGGCACGCGTGAAAACTACCGCACCGAGTTGGTCGACTTCGACGTCGCCCGCATCGGCCTCCCGTACAATGCCATCCTTGGGTACCCAGCTCTGGCCCAGTTCATGGCAGCGACTCATCGGGCCTATAACCTCATGAAGATTCCTGGAAGCAAAGGAGTCCTCACCATCAAGGGGGACACCAAGGAGGCCATGACAGCACTCAAGCTTGCCTTCAAGACCGCAGCGGCGGCGCAGCCCACCGACGCCGGGACCCCCGAGGCCAAGGGGGGCGCACCTACCAAGAAGAAGCAGTTGTTCACCCAAGACAAGGCAGAAACCAAGCAGGTGCCGGTCGACGAGGATGGGTCCTCAGGAGCCACCTTCACCATAGGTGCCGGCCTCAATTCCATCCAAGAGGAGGCGTTGGTGAAGTTCTTGCGCACAAACAAGGATATATTCGCGTGGGAGCCTAATCAGCTGGTGGGGGTTCCGAGAGAGGTGATTCAGCATCACTTGAGGGTGTGACCCAACGCGCACCCTGTCAAGCAACGGGCGAGACGGCAATCCACGGAGAAGCAAGCCTTCATCGTCCAAGAGACCCGCAAGTTGGAGGCTGCGGGTACCATTCGCGAGGTTCAATACCCCACATGGCTGGCGAACCCCGTCATAGTGCCGAAGAAAGGCGGGAAGGAACGTATGTGCGTCGACTTCACCAACCTCAACAAGGCGTGCCCGCAAGACCCATTCCCCCTCCCACGCATTGACCAGATCATCGACTCCACCGCCGAGTGCGACTTGCTGTGGTTCTTGGATGCGTTCTCAGGGTATCACTAGATCAAGATGGTGGTGGAAGATGTAGAGAAGACAGCCTTCCTGACCCCGTGTGGGGTGTACTGCTACACCTGCATGCCCTTCGGGCTGCGCAACGCGGGCGCGACCTTCCAGCGGCTGATGCACATCGCCCTACGGCGACAGCTCGGGAGAAACACAGAGGCCTACGTCGACGACATCATGGTGAAATCTCGGGAGGCAAGGACCCTGATCCAAGACCTGGAAGAAACCTTCAAGAGCCTACGCCAGGTGAACTTGCGGCTTAACCCGGAGAAGTGTGTGTTCGGTCTGCCTTCCGGCAAGTTGCTGGGATTCCTCGTGTCCCACAGAGGGATCGAGGCGAACCCAGAGAAGATCAAGGCCATTGAGGACATGAGCCCACCGCAGACCCTCAGAGAGATGTAGAAGCTGGCCGGACGGGTGACTGCGTTGGGACGCTTCATCTCCAATCTAGGATAACGCGCCTTGCACTTCTTCAAACTAATGAAGAAGAAATGCCCGTTTGAGTGGACCCCGGAGGCCGACCAAGCCTTCCAAGACCTCAAGAGATACTTGACTAGCCCACCAGTGATGGTGGCGCCACGGCCTCTCGAGGCCCTGATGCTCTACCTGGCCGCTACCCCGTACTCTACCAGCACAGCACTGGTGGCGGTTCGGGAGAAGAATCAAGCCAAGGGCGCGTTTCGCCAAGCTACAGGTGAAATGACGCAAGATCAGGAAGGCGCCACGGAGATCGCAGCGGCGTCAATAGAAGACCAAACTCAGCAGGACGACGTCACGGAGGCCCCTGCAAGCAATCGGGCACCTGGAGTTTCACCACCTCAGGAGACGTCCGGGCCCCTGCAAGACACAAGCCTCACCAACGCGCCAGCCCTCGTCGAGCACCCGGTATATTTCGTCAGCACGGTGTTGCGGGACGCAAGGGCACAATATCCCATGCCTCAAAAGCTCCTGCTCGCGCTCTTGGTGGCCTCGCGCAAGCTGCGGCACTACTTCCAGGGCCACCCCATCAAGGTCGTCTCAGCCTACCCGTTGGAGAGAGTGCTTAGGAGCCCGAACTCTGCTGGAAGGGTCGCTGAATGGAACATCGAGCTGCAAGCATTCCAGTTGGAGTTCAGCACTACCCGGGTCATCAAGGGAGCCGCGCTTGTTGATTTCGTGGCAGAATGGGCGGACGCCCCAGCACTTGAAGTAGGCGAAGACCGGTCCACCTTGCTGGGAAGCGAGGCGCCGGATGGCTAGGTCATGTATTTCGACGGCGCCTTCGCGCATCAGGGCACGGGGGCTGGGGCGGTACTCATCTCGCCCAGTCAAGACAAGCTCTACTACGCCATGTAGCTCTGCTTTCAGCAGGGCGAGAAGGTCTCCAAGAACATCGCAGAATATGAGGGCCTCATTGTTGGCCTGAAGGCCGCAACAGCTCTGGGGGTGAAGCGCCTTGTCGTTAGGGGCGACTCGCAGCTCCTCGTTAACTTCTCCAACAAGGTGTACGGGCTGAAGGACGAGCACATGGAGGCTTACCTCGCAGAAGTGCGTAAGATGGAAAAAACAGTTCTTGGGACTGGAGGTGCAGCATGTGCCCCGGGGCACCAACAAGGAAGCCGATGACATCGCCAGGAGGGCGTCAAAGCGGCAGCCCCAGGAGCCTGGCGTCTTCGAGGAATGACTCTTCAAGTCATCAGCGACGCCAGCGCTTTCAAGCGTAGTTCAGCCGCGGGAGGAGCTCCCACAACCACCTGCCATGGGAGCCCCAGCCTGTGGCCCGACCTCAGGAGCTCGTCTGCTCTTGGCGCTCGAGCCCCAAGAGGAATGCTGGACCAAGGAATTCTAGGAGTACCTGATGCAAGGGACGTTGCCGGAGAAGGAAGAGGACGCAGAGCGTGTGGCCCGGCAAGCCACGACATACTGTATACAGGACGGTGAGTTGTACAGAAAGCGGTCGAACAATGTTTCGGTGCGCTGCATTCAGTGACCAAGGAAAGGAGTTGCTGGTTGACATACATGGTGGGGGCTGCGGACACCACTCATCGTCACAAACTCTTGTCGGCAAGGTGTTCCGCGGTAGATTCTACTGGCCCACGGCGCTTAACGACGCAGCCGAGTTGGTGAAGTCCTGTGAAGCTTGCCAGTTCCACGCCAAGCAGATACATCAGCCAGCACAGGGCCTCCAGACCATACCACTCACGTGGCCGTTCACAGTCTGGGGACTGGATATCTTGCACCCCTTCCCTCGGGCGCCAGGGGGCTACCGCTACCTGTACGTCGTCATCGACAAGTTCACCAAATGGGCGGAAGTAGAAGTTGTTCGCACTATCCCAGCCGGGTCCGCGGTCAAGTTCATCAGGGGCATCGTGAGCCGATTCGGAGTCCCCAACCGCATCATCACCGATAACAGTTCGCAGTTCACCAGTAACCTCTTCAAAACCTACTGTGCTAACCTTGGAACGCAGATTTGCTACGGTTCGGTGGCGCACCCCAGGAGCAATGGTCAGGCCGAACGCGCCAAAGCGGAGGTCCTGAGGGGCCTCAAGACCGGGAACTTCAAGAAGAAGCTCGAGGCCTGTGGCAGGGGCTGGCACGACGAGCTCCAGTCCGTGCTATGGTCCATCTGCACCACCGCCACCAAGCCAACGGGCGAGACCCCATTCTTCCTCGTCTACGGAGCTGAAGCGGTTAAAAGGATCGAGATGGACCTAGAGGGGGGGGGGGGTTGAATAGGTACAATTACAAATTTTAATTATGACTTAGCAATTTTAGGCAATAATGCGGAATGTGTAGGTGAGCCTAACAATTGCAATTGTATTACTAAGTGCTAAGCAAGTAAATCAAGTATGTAAGTAGGCAAGCACAATATGATAAAAGTAAGTGCTAAGAGACAAGTAACCACAAGTAGGGAGTTAGGGTTAGGAATAACCGCAACTCCGGGAGACGAGGATGTATGCCGATGTTTACTTCCTTGGAGGGAAGCTACGTCACCATTAGAGAGGTGGATGTTACCACGAAGGCACACCAACGCCACGAAGGCTCACCCTATTCTCCCTTTGAGACAACACCACAGAGGCGTTTCTCAACCACTAGTGGTAGACCTTGGGGTGGTCTCCAAACCCTCACAAACTTTTTCGGGGGTAATCACAAAGGTTGATTCCTCTCCGAAAGACTCCTACCGCCTAGGAGTCTCCAACCTCCAAGAGTAACAAGATTGATGGGGAAAAAGCTCAAGACTTGCTCAAATCACGAATTCCTTGGGTGCAAAGAAGGGGAAGGAGTGGATCAATCACTTGATTGGAGAACTTCTCTCAAATGTTCCCAAATCACTTGGGGATCTAGGATTTGGTGTAGAGGATTGAGAGAGAGAGAGAGAGAGAGAGAGAGAGTGAAAAATGTTCTTGGAAAGCACAAGGTGAATGGTCAACTTCTTCCCGGAAGAGGGAGAAGGCTATATATAGTGTGAGACCAAAACATACTGTTGAGCCACTTAAAGCTGACGGATGTCCGATGGATACCTGATGACCGGTGACACAGAGAGGACCGGACGTCCGGCAGGCGGCCGGTCGTCCGGTGGCTAGAGGACCAACCAGAGGCACAGGTGTGGAAGGGAACGCACAGGCAACAGACGTCCGAAAGGCGCCAGTCGTCCGGAGCCCGGACGTCCGGTGATGTCGGAAATCCGTTAATATCAGTTCTGTTGAAGTGCACCAGACATCCGGAGAAGAGCGGACGTCCGGTGACCGGACGTCCGGTGTGATCGGTCTTCCGTTAATATTGGTTCTGTGAGGATTTACTGGACGATTGGAGAAGGTCGGATGATCGGTTGGTTGAGAGAGGTCGGACGTCCGGTGGTAATAAGACCTATTAGCTAAGAACCATACTACCATTTGTGCACAGGCTAGAGGAAGAATAGTGAGATGGTATGAAAGGGAATTTTTGTAGGTTTGAGCAAGTACCTTCGCAAAATCCAATGATCCCCTCTTAATAGTGCGGGATCCCTATACTCAAGAACAACCTAAAAATAAGGAGCTGAAGCTTTCTTTTTCTTGTGTCTCTGCTCTTGTGTGATATAAGTATATATAGATGCTTTATGTCCGTAGTCATGATTCACACACACACACATAGCCCTTGAGACATAATCCTGAGAAATTCTCGATAAACATGATTAGTCCCAAAATGCATGTTGTCATCAACATCAAAATACGATTAAGGGCATGATTGCACTTTTAATCTCCCCCTTTTTGGTAGTTGATGACAACATACATGCACTATTTAGAATAAAGCTTTGAATATCGAAAGAATTTATTTTGGAGCTCCCCCTCACTATGATACCAACACAATCAAAACTCATACACAAGATAATCAAGATAACATCAGATTTAGAATAAGCTCCACAAAGATTTAACACTCATAGCATATAACATAAGTTGGTACAATCATAACATAAGTTCATAAGTTCGATAACAAAGCTAAGAACATAGCATCATATCACATACTCCCCCTTGGCAGCAAATACCCAAAAGAGGGGGGGGGGTCATAGCAGCATCAAAGAGCCTCGTCGTCATCATCATCATCATGAGCACCACTACCACCAGCCTCATCATAGAAACCAGCCCACTCAGGACCCGAAGGAAAATCAAAGTCAGAAGGTGGATCATTAGGAAGACGTTTGTCGTCACTCACATCATAAACTCCGGAGTCTCTCAGACGAGCCTACAGAGCATTCTTGGAGGTGACCAAGCGTGTGACAATGTCATGATTTTTGGAGCAATGAAAGGTAAACATCTTCATCATGGCAGAGTGAGCCTTCCCAATGAAATGAGAAATGCGACCAAAAGGTGCAGAGCCGGAGGAAATAGACCTAGCAGGAGGAGGAGGAGGAGGAACACTAGCCGGAGTGCGGCGAGCAGGAGCAGAAGAGTCCTTTGGAACCCAATCATCCGCCATGTGAGGTGGAATGACCCACCGTTCATGCAAGTGCATGCGGGCAATGGGAAATGGAGCAACACTCTCGATAAATGCCTGAAGAAAGGGGGCATGAGGAAAGGCTCGCTTGTGTTGAAAACAAGCAAGACGGATTTCATGCCAAAGAAAGTGAAGGACATTTATCTTCCCCTTTGGAGACTGATAGACGCGATGCATGAGATCAATGCAATAACTATTACATGATCCCTTGTCACCCATCTTGGGATAAATGGTGCGAATGACACACTGATAAATGATGTAGAAGGGTGAGCGCCAAATCGAGACTTGGTTCAGACCCTTTTGTTTTTCCTCCTCAGTCATTTCACTGATGGGTTCGAGAAGATCCATGCAGACCTCTATGCCCTTGGGCCTATGGTGAGGGTCATCCTTATGGATTTTGAATCCTATGTGCAACAAATTGAGCATAGGATGCCGTGAGCATAGTGTCGGAGGTCATCCAAGTGACAGTTTTATTTGGACCAAAATAACAAGTGGCATAGAATTGATGGATTGCAGCTTGGTTAAAATCATGCTGAAATGCAAATGGTGCAGCAAGATTGGATGACTCAATGAGCTCAATAGCTCCCGGATATTTCGCCGGATGAGTACGGATATGCTCTAAGTCAATGCAAACATGGAGAGATAGACCTTTAGGAATAATGATAGTGGTAAAAATGTCGGCTTGGACATTAGTGCGAAAATGAGTATCCTGTGAGTCACTAGCAATAGTGAATTGATCTATGTCACGACGAAGCTTAAGATAAGAAGCTATGGGAACCTCATTGAACCTCCTAATGATGCGACCGCGAGGGAGTGGAGGTTCAAGAGAGATGTGACGGACATCACCGTGAGGTTGTACCGGAGGAGGAGGAGGCTTTAACGTGGGCCGACGTGTTCCCGGTTTAGGAGCGGAGGTGCGAACAACGACATAGGCGGGCTCCTCCAAATCCGCCATTTTGTCCTCGTAGTCGGATCCCTCTGATAAGGAGTCGCTGGCCGAGCTGTGATGGAGGGCGGCACGCTTCCGGGGGCGGACCCGCTCTTGAGAATCGTCGGAGCCACCACGACGAGACGGACGGGCCGGTCCACCGGTGACCTGCTTGTGCGCGGAGTGCTTGGTCTTTGGCATTACGACCTCGGGAGGGCGAGGAGAAGATGCGACGGAGAAGAACAAGTTTCCCCGACGACGGCCGGACCGAGAGAAGGACGGATGGAGTCCCGACGGCTGCTGGAACGGCCCAACGGGGTCCCGGCAGCGAGGTGCTCGACCAGCCCGTGAACGCAGCGAGGAGGGTTTGGGGCGGCGGCGGCGGAGACGAGATGGGGAGTGGTGAAATTAGGTTTAGAACTGCCCGCCGCAATATATATATATATATATATATATATATATATATATATATATATATATATATATATATATGGGTGAGAAATTTATGGGACAGCCGGTGTGAACCGGACGACCGGGGCCTGAGAGGGCAACCTGATACGACAGGTAGCGGACGACCGGCAAAAATGGACGTCCGGTGCATTTAGACAGCGGAGAAATTAACGGATATCCGATCACAGCGGACAACTGGTAATAGGGCACCAGAGAGGTTTTTACGGATGACCGGTACAGAGCGGACGACCGGTGCTATGGAAATTAACGGATATCCGGTCACAGCGGACGACTGGTGCTATAGCACCAGAAAGGATTTGACGGACGTCCGGTACAGAGCGGACGACCGAAAGCACTTATGGATTTTTGAGAAAGACTAGGGTGTCATAGTTGGTGCTAATGACAATGATGGGAGATGATGAGTGAAATATGTAGTAAGATGCAAGGACATCCTATGTTAAGCAATGAGTTTCCTATGCCAACAAAAATAAACACACAACTGCTCATATGTTGTTCTAATGACAAGAGCGGTGGCTAATGCCACCATGTATGAGTATATGTGACATGACTCTGTAAAGATTTGAACTTTGGGTCCATAATCACTACTCCATCATTGAAAGCACCATAGTTAGAATAACATGGTAGCTTTGAGAGTGTTTGTTCTTTTTACGCATTTCATAGGGTGAGAGAATGCATGAGTTGAGTGTCTGCCCCTAAATATATGCCTACATAGAGACAAGACATTATGACAATGCATGCATGAGTACTAGTTTTCATATAATGTTGTCAAGCTCCAAGATACCAAGTTCACGCCTAAGTTGACAAAATCTTGCCTCACCCAATGGCTTTGTGAAAATATCTGCAAGTTGCATATCTGTTCCAACATGAGCAATGTCAATATCCCCCTTTTCCACATGATCTCTCAAGAAGTGATACCTAATATCAATGTGCTTTGTGCGGGTATGATCTTTGGGGTTCTCAGCAATATTGATGGCACTTTCATTATCACATAGAAGATGCACATGTCTATAGGTGATACCATAATCCTTCAAAGTTTGCCTCATCCATAGTAATTGAGTTGCACAACTGGCGGTTGCAATGTATTCAGCTTCTCCGGTGGAGAGGGCAACACAATTTTGTTTCTTCGAGGACCAACTTACCAAGGAGCGTCCAAGAAATTGACATGCACTGGAGGTGGACTTACGATCCACTTTGTCTCCGGCCCAATCCGCATCCGTGTACCCAATGAGATCAAGCTTAGCATCCTTGGGGTACCATAGTCCTAACTTTGGGGTGTGAACAAGGTATCTAAGAATATGCTTAACCGCCTTATGATGGCTTTCCCTAGGGGAAGCTTGAAATCTAGCACACATGCATACACTAAAGATGATGTTTGGTCTAGATGCACAAAAATAAAGCAATGAACCAATCATAGAGGGGTATTTAGATGGGTCGAAGGGGATACCGTTTGAGCCTTCAGTGAGTACAATTTTGGTTGGCATGGGTGTCTTACATGGCCTAGCATCAGTCATGCCAAATTTTGCTAGGATATTTGTCGAATTTCGGGTTCCGGCAGACCCTTGAGGTTCGAACACTGGGGTGCGCGCGGAGATCCAACCCTCCACCGTCTCGCTCCTCGCCGAATCGCTGGGACCTAAACTACTAACGGAACAGCACAAGAGACGCAAGATTTATACTGGTTCAGGCCACCGTTGTGGTGTAATACCCTACTCCAGTGTGTGGTGTGGTGGATTGCCTCTTGGGCTGATGAGGAACAATACAGTCTGTTCTTGGGGGGTGCGATGAACTGCTAGGTGGTGTTCAGTCGCTCTAGCTACTGGTTCCTTGATGAGGATTCGGATCTCGAATCTTCTCTCCCTCTAGATGACGGATCCCTCTACTATGGTGGCTTGCTCTACTTATATAGGCGAAGACCCTGGACCTCTTCCCAAATATTGAGCGGGAAGGGCGCCAACAATTGGCCATTTTGAAGGGGAACAACGGGTACACTTATCCTGACCAAAGTTGGTCCTCGCCTACCAAAGGCTCTGGTGATGACGCCTGCTTAGGCTCCACGATGACTCCCTTCCAGCCGTTGGGGCTGGTCTTGGTCTTGTTGCACCGAAACGGATGCCTTTGCTTGATGCTCTCGCCTGCGCTTGCTCCCTTTGCACCAAAGAGGAAAGGAGGACATCACAGCGGGCTGGCGCCTCGACCAGGCGCCCTTGGTCGTCATGGTTATGCGTCATGGGCACCTCGCGAGGTACCCTGCCTTGAACTCTCCGCCTCCTCATGAGCCAGCCTGACGAGGCCGTGCCTGAGGAAGCTCCTTGTCGTCCGCCCCACGAGGCTTGGCCCCTCGCGAGGGTCTTAAGCTTGCGTTGATGAAGATGGGCTGTCCTGGGCCTCCTTTGAGCCACGCCGCAGGCCGCAGGCAGGCAAGTCTTGGGACCCCCGTTCCAAGAACGCCGACAGTAGCCCCCGGGCCCACGGCGCGCCTGAACTTGGCCGAACAGAGAGGCGAAAGGGCAAGTGCGAAGCGTCGCGGGCCCTAACAGCATGCGGCCTTGGGCGCCGCGTGGCGGTTGATTGGACGTGGGTGGCACTGTTCCCCATGCCTCCTCATTTCGTGCCTTGCTTGGCGGACACGCTGCTGTACACATCCATTCCCCTCCTTGCTGCTCGTGCGCCCCTGTCCTTCCCCCTCTCGAACTCCAGCTTACATTTTCAATCCAACCTCGAATCTCCCCCCCCTTTCAATCGCCATGGCGCCGACGAAGAAGGGGAAAGGGAAGAAACCTGTGCCTCCGCCTCGCTCGCTGCCGGCGGCCTCCGCCGTCGGCCTCCGCCGTCGACCCATCGATCATACTCAATCTAGAGGGCTTGGGCAAGGTTAGTTCGGCTCTGGCCACCACCTTCAACGAATGCGGGAGGATGACGGCCTGGCCCGCGTCCCACTTCTCCATCGACATGATAGTCACCGAGGTCCGGTATTTTGTCGACTCCACAATGGGCTGGTTCCCCCCTTTTCTGATTTCTTCAATGCCGTGCTTTCCCACTATCAGATCCACATGATGCATCTGGGTCCTGAGTCCATCACTCTCATCTCGGTCTTCGCCTTTGTTTGTGAAGCAATGATGGGCATCCTTCCTTTGGTTGCCTTGCTGCGCCACTTCTTCTCTATGCGCCTTGTCGACCCGACCCAATGCTCGGCGTGCGTGAGCTTCGTCGCCGCGCTCGAGACAGCGGCCTCAGGGATCGACTTCAGCCTGCCTCTGCCCGCGGCTGAGTTCTGCGAGAGGTGGTTGTACGTGGATGTGGGGGTGCCCAGCCCCCTGCTATCGGAGCCAACCTCGCTTCTTGTACCCAATTCAGTGGGGCCGAGGCGCTTTCAAGCCCTCGGCTCATCTTTGTCTTGCACTGCTTCGCGTTTCTGAGGTCGCTTGCTGTGACAGCGCCCAAGGTGGTGAAGGAGTTCCTGATGTGCCGCGTTGCTCCTCTCCAATGCCATTCCCACTGGATGTGGGCCTTCAGCGGGCCTGGTGATCGTATGTGGCTCCAGGAAGAAGACCTGACGCCTGAAGCGCTAAGGAAAGTGCTCCTGGTCCTGACTAGCGACCCCAACCCCGGTAGCATCCGGCATGGAGGGGCCTTGCTGTACCTCTGCCAGAACAGGGGTGATTTTGTGAACCAGATGCCTATCTTCGATGAATGGGGGCGGCGCCCCGCTGGTCTCCAAGGGCCTCGCGAGAATCCAGTGATGGTGACAGCCCTTCCAGTCGGCCAAGGCGGCTCCTCCTCAAGTGGCGTAGCAGGGAGGCACGAGCTGCCGAGGTCAAGGGACCCCGCCGGGTGACAAAGACTGGCAACGCTCATGAGGGAGCAGCTCCTGAGGCTCATGCCGCCGCGGCTGAGGGCGGCAGGTAGCCGCCCGCAGCGCCTGCGGATGGAGCCCCCGAGGCCCCTGCTGCTTCTCTTGGTGAGGCGACCAGCAGCGCGCGTCAGGCGGACGCAAATGATGCAGGTCGCCTTGATGCTTCTCCCTTGCCGCAGGCTGACCCCTGCGCTCAAATCTTGGGTTGCTTCCGTGTGGACTTCGAGGCCCTCCGGAAGAGAAGGGAGGCCCTGGGCGATGATTACCCTTGTCGCCTGCTGAAGCGTAGGAAGTATTTCGCCACTAATGAGTAAGCCTTCTCCTTCTTCAGCTCCTGATCCTTCCGCTGCTTGTACTGATCCTCGCCCTGCAGGCCCCTTCCTGCCGAGCTCACGGAGACGGGTGAGGAGCCGTCCGCCTCGGCTTCGCCCCCTCCCCCGTCCTTGAGTGCTCTGAGCAGTGGAGCCCTTGCGGTGAGGGCGACCGGGGAGGCGAACCGTCCCGAGGCGCATCATGGCCCTGCGCGCCTCGCGACCCTTCTTCGTGACCCTTCTCGTGGCATAGCTAGCCTGCCGTGGGCTTCTCGCCTGGTCGTGGACGGCGATTGGTGGCGCTTCTGCGCCGCCGTTCGGTGGGGCTGGCTCCAGGCCGGGCATCTGGCGTGGCGTGCCCGGCCATCGCGAGGGTGCCAGCCCCCAGCCCCCTGCCCGGAGGGCGAGCGGTGACTCGTGGGCCCCGTCGTGTTGTTGGGGCAGGTGATGGTGTGGAAGACGTGCTCGAGCGCGCTCGGGAGCGTCGCGCTCTTCGCCAAGGATTCCTTTGAAGGGCGGCTGATGCGGTAAGCCTGCTTGGTGAGGAGCTCGCTGACGAAGACGAGGCCGAGGGCCTGCGCCTGGCCGTAGGGAGGCGTGTGTTGGAGGGCGCTGTCGCCCTTGCACGCCACCAGCGCGATCTTGATGATGAAGAGGCCAAGGCGTCGCTGGCAGCCTCTCGGGAGGCCTGTTCTCGGGCCGTCGAGGAGGCCCGGGAAGCTAACAGGCGGCGAGAGGAGGCGAGAGGAGCGGGCACGGGAACTCCTAGCCTGGTATCACTCACTGGAGGAGCAAGTGGAGGTGGCCTCCGGCGACCCGGCGGAGCTCCAGAAGCGTGCGGAGGCGTTGGCGCTTGAAGGCGCCAAACGCGCGTGCGAGTACGAGCGCTGGAGACGAGGGAGCGCATGGCGACGCGGGCGGAGGATGAGGTCGCTGCACGGGAAGCCCGCGTCCTGGAGGAGGTTGGACGCCGAGTGGCGACGGCGCGTTCGAACCTCGAGCGCGAGTTCGAGGAGAGGCTGGGGTTGATCAAGGCCGAGGCTGAAGGCAGGAATGCTGCCTTGAGGGCCAAGCTGGAGGAGGCGACGCGGCGGGCCGATGCTCTTCGGGCCACCCTCGAGGTGGCGCAGGGGGAGTCAACCACCTCTCAGGCCGAGGCGCTCCTTCTTCACCAACAGGTGGAGGAGGCCGAGGCCGTCGCGCCGTAATCGCGGACGAGATACGCCGGGCGAATCTCGAGCACGAGCACGGCCCCATGCTCGCCACGCCCGGAAAGAGCCAACACAGCCTTGGGTAACATCTGCGAGGCGGTTGTTGGCGAGCCGCATGCGGTTAATTCACGCCGGCAACCTTCGCTTCTTCACCGACGTGGTGGCGCGGCCGAGGCGCGGTCGGTCAGGCCAATAGGTTGGTGGAGGAGAGGAGCCGCCGCTGCTGGGCGCCGCTTTTCTCGTGTCTTCAGCCATCTCGAACATGGACCCCACTTCGACTTTGACGCAGTTATCGCCCCAGCTTCCCTGTGCCGTCCGGGGCGACTGGCGCGACCGGTGGAAGACAATGTGGATGCTCTCGTCAGGGCCTTCGCTTCGGACAACGATGGCGTGGTCGTGGCCGCCGATGAGGGCGGCGTGGTGAACGGCCCAGACGCCGCCGATGGCCACGCAGATAGTGACGGCGAGGCCAGCAACGCCAGCAATGGCTCGGGAGGTGCTCCTGAGGACGCATTGGGGGATTTATCCGAATGATTATGTATTGTCCCTGTACCATTACCCTGCATGAATAGAACTCAGGTTTTGGCCTGATGGCTGTGAGAGCATTTTGGGAGGGGGAGCCCCTCATGTAAAACTTGTGTTCATCGTATTAGCAGGTGTTACATCGCCCATATGCCCGCACCATGTGGTTGGCCAAGCGACGTGCTGGTTGGCTGATTTACCTTTGTTTCGTATGAGCCCTGAGATAGCCGGTGGGAGGCTATGGTGACCCGAGTGCCTCCTGATTGAATCCTTAGGAGCTGCAGTAAAAACCCTCCGGAGAGGACGCGGCGGCGGCAGGCTGGGCTGCACGCAAGCTAGGCCTGGCCCGGCTCGCGAGGGGCTCGCGAGGGGAGGAAGCTGAGGCAGAGTGGTAACAGGAACGCGAGAGATTTGCTCGAACGATACTAAGCACCCCTTCCCCGAACACATGCAAATCTCAAATTCGAATCCAACTTAAATCCAGCGGGGGAAAGCGACAACCAAATGGAAAGGCGAAGAAAGCAGAAGAAAAGCCGCGTCCGACACCTAGTCTAGTCTTGGACGTCTTCTCACCAGCGCGAGCTAAGTGCTGCCATCGGGCGTGGGAGGGAGCCCAGGCCCGAGGCCGGCACCCTGAGACTCCGGGCGTGTACAAATTTCACTCATTATTACGTGAGAGTGTCACGGGCGGCGAAGCTTCACAGCACCGGGCCTTCTTCACATGTACCGCCTTGCTTCATATCGCCAGACGAGGGCCCCACCTTGCGCCACACTCTAGTGCCATCAACGACGATCGTAAACCAGGACGCCGCCGATGGGGTAGAGCGGTCGCCAATGATTCCCCGACGACCACGGGTCCTTCGCCAGGGCAGCCCCGAGGCGCCTCCCAGCAGAGGGCCTACCTCCTTAGAACGCCTTGCTCAACGCCGCGGTGGTGATGTCGGATCTCTGCCTTCTCTCCCAAGAGCCCTCGCGCCTCCTCCCGAGGGGTAGGAGACCGCGGGCCAGGGCAGCCGCTCGTCGTGGCGACCTGTACCTCCTGCGACCTGTGGTTAGCGTATGTTTGCTCTTGAGGAAGTAGCGGTACCCGATAATCGTTGCCCCCGGCGTGACCAGTGGGACCGTCTCGAGGTTCTTGGAAGAGCTCGGCTTCCGGCGCCTCGTCTCCCCAGCTCGGGCTGAGGAGTGAGCCTTGTTCTCCCTCATGCGGGTGCCCTTGGTCCACCATGTGGGGCACGTATTCTTCTGGCGCCGTCATCCCGAAGGCCACGCCGTAGTGCTGAGCGTGCCATGCGGCTCTGCTTGATGCGCCCACCGTCGGGTGGCGGTGCGGCGGTCCACCCGGGCCGTGGGTTACGTCGAGTCCTTCTTGTCCGCGGACCGGGGGCGGGGGCAACCCGCCGCCGCCCGGCCGACAACCGCCCGGTGTTGGAGTAGCTTTGGAGCCCACGGGCACGCATGGAGCCCCCGTGCGGGCCGCCCTGGGCCTGAGATGGAAGCTGGGCGCAGAAGGGGTGAGCCCCCGAGGTGGCAAAGCCCAGGAGCTCTGCCACTCGCTCCAGCAGCACGTCGCGGCCGCTCTCCGCAGCTCGCACCGCAGCAGCTCTCGGCCACCGTGAGCGCGCCTCGAGTTCGCCGCTTGCCCCGGCGGGTGTATGGTGATGTGGTCGCGGCGTGATTGGAGGCCCTGCTGCCGATCAGCGCTGTCACGGGCGTGAGAGCTGCCGGCTTCGTCCGCATCGCTCATGCTGCCCGCAGCGCCTCGCGGACCGCGAGCTGCCTGGGCACGGGTCGCCCGAGGCGAAGCTCTCATGGCGGGCCACGCCGCCTAAGGATCTGGGTTGCCCGCTTGGTCACGGGACATGGTGATGACGGCGCGACGGAACACGAGGTGGCGTATAGGATTCCGCGCACTTTACCTGGTGCGCCAAATGTCGGATTTCGGGTTCCGGCAGACCCTTGAGGTTCGAACACTGGGGTGCGCTCGGAGATCCAACCCTCCACCGTCTCGCTCCTCACCGAATCGCTGGGACCTAAACTACTAACGGAACAGCACAAGGGACGCAAGATTTATACTGGTTCAGGCCACCATTGTGGTGTAATACCCTACTCCAATGTGTGGTGTGGTGGATTGCCTGTTGGGCTGATGAGGAACAGTACAAGGAAGAACAACCTCGCGAGGGTCTTTTCTTGGCGGGTGCGATGAACTGCTAGGTGGTGTTCAGTCGCTCTAGCTACTGGTTCCTTGATGAGGATTCGGATCTCGAATCTTCTCTCCCTCTAGATGACGGATCCCTCTACTATGGTGGCTTGCTCTACTTATATAGGCGAAGGCCCTGGACCTCTTCCCAAATATTGAGCGGGAAGGGCGCCAACAATTGGCCATTTTGAAGGGGAACAGCGGGTACACTTATCCTGACTAAAGTTGGTTCTCGCCTACCAAAGGCTCTAGTGATGACGCCTGCTTGGGCTCCACGATGACTCCCTTCCAGCCGTTGGGGCTGGTCTTGGTCTTGTTGCACCGAAACAGATGCCTTTGCTTGATGCTCTCGCCTGCGCTTGCTCCCTTTGCACCAAAGAGGAAAGGAGGACATCATGGTCGGGCGCCTGATCGGGCGCCCTTGGTCATCATTGCTTGCGTCATGGGTACCCTGCCTTGAACTCTCCGCCTCCTCATGAGCCAGCCTGACGAGGCCGTGCCTGAGGAAGCTCCTTGTCGTCCGCCCCGCGAGGCTTGGCCCCTCGCGAGGGTCTTGAGCTTGCGTTGATGAAGATGGGCTGTCCTGGGCCTCCTTTGAGCCACGCCGCAGGCCGCAGGCAGGCAAGTCTGGGGACCCCCGTTCCCAGAACGCCGACAATATCCTTGAGGTATTTTGCTTGAGATAAGAAAATTCCTTCTTGAAATTGTTGAATTTGAAATCGGAGGAAGAACTTCAAATCCGCGTTGAGTGACATTTCAAAATTCTTGGTCATTGAAGCCGCAAACTTCTTGCACAAATGAATGTTAGGAGAACCAAAAATGATATCATCTACATAGATTTGGCATAAGATCAAATCACCTTTGTCCCTCTTAGTAAAAAGAGTGGGATCGATCACCCCTCTCACAAAACCATCATCGAGTAAAAACTTCTTAAGATGATCATACCAAGCACGAGGTGCTTGTTTGAGTCCATACAAAGCTTTATGAAGTTTATACACATAGTCTTTGTGATCGGGATCAACGAACCCAGGTGGTTGTGATACATATACTTCTTCTTGCAGAGGGCCGTTAAGGAAAGCACTCTTCACATCCATTTGATGTAATGTAAAACCATTGAAAGCAGCATAAGCAAGTAAGATGCGAATGAATTCAAGACGGGCAACGGGGGCAAAGGTTCACCAAAGTCCAAACCTTCAACTTGTGAGTACCCTTGTGCCACTAACCTTGCCTTGTTGTGGATGATCACACCATTCTCATCTTGCTTGTTCTTGAAAACCCATTTTGTTCCAATGACATTGTGTTCCATAGTTAGCCTCTTCACTAATGACCACACTTGGTTGCGCTCAAAACTATTCAACTCTTCTTGCATAGCAATGAGCCAATCGTTGTCCATCAAAGAATCTTGTACCTTGAGAGAATCAACACTAGACACAAACGAGAAGTGAGCACAAAAGTTTGTCAATTGTTTACGAGTGACTCTATCTTCTGATATGCCGGTGAGGATTTTATCAATATCAACACGACCGGCCACTCAAGGCATGATGGAGGCAAGTGTTTCACGAGGTTCAACTTCATGTCCATCATCCATGTCCTCAACATATGCATCATTAATGTGTGGTGGAAGATCTTCTTCTTCATATTGCATTTTTTGAGGTTCATTGTCAATGATTTCACTTTCTTGTTCTTGCCCTTGAGGATGATCTTGCTCTTGACGATTACTATGAATAGGAACTTTATCATCATCTTTTACTTGGTCTACGAGCATTGGTTGAGCAATAGGAGCTTGTGGTGGTATGGGTGTTGAAGTAGTTTGATGATGTGCGAAGCTTCCATATTATTCTTCCTCATCATGAGGTTCTTGTTCCATTGGGAGAAGTGCGCCAACACCCATGGTCAAGATATCTTGAGAAGAATCTTCTTCACCTACATCACTTAGATCAACTTGCTCCCCATGGGAGCCATTAAATTCATCAAACACCACGTCACAAGTTTCTACAACACATCCATTGGATTTGTTGTAGACTCTATAGGCGTGAGAGTTTGATCCATAGCCAACAAATATACCCTCAGTTGTTTTAGATTGAAATTTTCCTAACTGCTCTCTTTTGTTGAGGATGAAGCATTTGCACCCAAATACACGAAAGTACTTGACATTTGGCTTGTTCCCTGTTAGGAGCTCATATGGAGTCTTTTCCAATATCGTGTGGAGGAAGAGCCGGTTTGATGCATGACATGTAGTGTTGACGGCCTCGGCCCAAAAACTATGTGGCGACTTGTATTCATACAACATGGACCTAGCCATCTCCACAAGTGTGCGGTTGTTCCTTTCTGCTACACCATTTTGTTGAGGGGTGTATGGTGCGGAATATTGATGTTCAATACCTTCATCACTAAGAAATCCTTCCAAGGTGTAATTCTTGAACTCGGAACCATTATCACTTCTTATTGCCATGATTTCTTTGTCAAACTTGCGTTGTGCTTGCTTGGCAAAATCAATGAAGGTGATCTTCGTCTCATCCTTGGACTTGAGGAAAAACACCCCTGTGCATCTTGAGTAATAATCAACAATGACAAGTCCATACTTTTCCCACCAAGACTATCCCAAGAAGGAGGCCCAAAGAGATCCACATGGAGGAGCTCCAAAGGCCTTGAAGTAGACACAATATTCTTGGGTGGGTGCTTTGATTGATGTTGCTTCCCGGCTATGCATGCACTGCACACACGATCTTTCTCAAAAGAGACATTGGTTAGTCCAAGGATGTGCTTACCCTTTAAGAGATCTTGAAGATTTCTCATGCCGACATGGGCTAGCTGGCGATGCCATAGCCACCCCTTGTCGGCCTTGGCCATTAGACAAGTTGCATGGAATGTGCTCTCTTTCGAGAAATCAACCGTGTAAAGGTTGCCATCCAACTCTCTAACAAAGGCCACTTCGAGAGTATCTCTTAAAGACTTTCACATCCCTTAGTCCAAAAAGTGTATCATAATAAACAGAAGCCAATTGGCGAACAGAAAGCAAATGGTATTTGAGGGATTGGACAAGCACGACATTTGCAAGAGACATGTCATTTGTGATAGCCACCTTGCCCAACCCAAGTACCTGTCCTTTTGATCCTCCACCAAACATAATTCTCATAAATGGTTGAATAGCTTCCATGAAATCGTAGAGCAACTTGCTATCTCCGGTCATATGATTTGTACATCCACTGTCAATCACCCATTTTACTCCACCGGACAAAGCAACCTACACACAATTATGGCTTGGTTAGAGGCACACATTTTGCAATGGGACCTCTCAGGTTAGTCACAAGGGTCTTAGGGACCCATATAGCATAAAACCGAAATGCATTTCGAGGACCAACAAACTTAGCAAAAACCTCTCCATCCTTAGTCTTATGAAGTATATAGGATGGAGGCATGAACTCTTTTGGTTTGTTGAGAGTGGGCATGCCCCTTGTAGCCTTCCCACTAACAACCTTACCTTTCTCCTTGTGCCCTTCTCGTACAAAAGTTTCTTTTAGAGGAGTGGTGCACTTTTGAGAGGACATCTTCTTGCTTGTGCTTGGGTCAAAACCGAGTCCCTCTTTGGCAAACACCTCATTGTGTTGGCTCAACACCTAATTAAGGTTCTTTTTCCCTTGAGAACATATCATGAGCCCTTTATCAATTTGAGCTTTGAGAAAGCGATTCTCCTCAATAATAGATGCTAGATCACTACTAGAGTTAGTAGTACAAGCATCAACATTGATAATAGGAGAGGAGTAAGCCTTAGCTAGAGTTTCAAGATAGGTAAGCTTGAGTGTCTCAAAACTCTTTGTAAGAAGGGTGAGCTCTTCTTCCTTGGTCTTGAGGGACACGGATAGGAGCTCACAATCCTTAAAGAAAGAAGCATTAGACTTCGCAAGCTTACTTTTATCATTCATCAACTCTTCGCAAGAGTTAATAGCCTTTTTCAAGGAGGCAAGATCTCTAGTATGAACATCAATGTTTGCACCCATTTTTAAGCATAGTTCATCATTGCGTGCTTCCTCATATTGGACTTTCCACTCAAGGATTTCATATTTTTCCTTTTCCTTGGTGACGAGGGTTTCGAGTTCCTTAATGGAGATGGTGTGCTTACTCACCATCTCCATAAGCTTACGAAACATAGTGAGCTTCTTTCCTTTAAGGGAGCACATGAACTTATTTAATTTAGCAAGCATAGGATCATTTATATCATCATCCTCATAACTATCCTCCGCATCAGGATACTCATCACTAGGAGTAGGAGGAGTGAAAAGAGGAGGGTTTGATCGTGGGGTTACCTTGACCTTGTCAGGAGAGTGTTGGTCCTCTCCATCTTCTACCGCGGCCTTCGCCATGAGGCATTTGTGAGCGTTGCCCTTGTAATCCTTCATGTAGTTGTAGGTGACAACTTCTCCACTCTTGTTGACTAGCCTCAATGTATTTTGAGAATATTGAGCAACTCCAGCAACACTACTAAAATCATCCGGATCGGATTTTTCTTGAGCAACCATTGCTTTCCCATCTCTCTTCTTGAGCTTGGAGTTCAATGGATTAGGCAACTTCTTCTTGGGAAAGGTCTTGGGAAACCTTGGTTTATCTTCTCTCTTCTCATAAGGGCACTCGTTGGAGAAGTGGTTGGTTTCTTCACAGTTGCAGCATTTTCTTACTTTCTTCTTTTGAAATCTTCCCTTGAATTTTCCCGTGCTAAACTTCTTGACAAAGAGATCCATGTCTTCATATGAAGGGCCCTCATCGGATTCAACCTCATCACCATCTTCTTCATCATCATCATCTTCTTCTTCTTCTTCACTTTGCTCATCTTCACATACGTGCTTGGCCTTCAATGCAAGATTGATCTTTGACGATGGAGTACCATGCATGGCAAGATGTTTTGTAGCATTTGCCTTTGACTCTTCAAATAGTTGGAAAGTGGATATGATGTCATTTGTAGTCATTTCCTTGAAGGCATGGTGTTGTCTTATGTCCCATACCATTTGATGGTGATATGGAGCAAGAGCATGGAGCAACTTGTCCACAAGGAATCGCTTAGTCATATTGAATCCATCTTGTGTCTTGTCACACTCACACGACTCAATATCAGCGGTGAGAGTCATGAGATGCTCAAGTAGTTGATTTGGAGATTCACCTTTCTCCATACAAAAGTTTTGCAATTGCCCCTTGGCAATTTCATATTGAGCACTCCGGAGGGTGGAGGTACCGGTCTTGGATCTTATAATTCTTTCCCATAGTTCCTTGGCACTTGTGTGTGTATGAAAGGTCTCCTTTGCTTTTCAACCATACCTCTCCTTATACACATGATTGCAGTGTCATTGAGATTCTTGTCATAAATTTCTCTTGGTGTAGGATTCTTTGGATCAATCACATGGTAACCATACTCCAAGATCTCTAGCATCTCATCGTTTCCATATCGAAGATGATCCTGCATAGCAACTCTCCGCAAGGCAAAATCGAAAGTGGCATCAAGTAAAGGAGGTTTTCCTTGAGGGTTATATTTTGGTTTTTCAACTTGAGGTCTTGCATAAAGCCAAGGAACACTAGAGTGTTCATTGCTAGGAGGTTGTTGACCAAGTGACGGAGTAGGCACAGTTGGCCTCGAAGCCACACCACCCGAAAGTGGTGCAAGCACTGTGGACAATGTGGCTAACCTCATTTGGACCAAGGCCTCAAGAGAAGCATCATGCTCCTCCTTTTGCTTAGCAAGGTCCCGTTCTAGATCCTCAGAAGTAAAGGACTTAATTTCAGAAGAAGCCTCGCATTTATCCTTCGGATCTACAACAGGGGAAGTCCCATCGGGGTTCATCTCACTCTAGGGCGCTTAAGCCACAAGAATAGAGCACGAGGCTCTGATACCAATTTAAAGGATCGAGATGGACCTAGAGGGGGGTGAATAGGTACAATTACAAATTTTAATTATGACTTAGCAAATTTAAGCAATAATGCAGAATGTGAAGGTGAGCCTAACAATTTCAAGTGTAGTACTAAGTGCAAAGCAAGTAAATCAAGTATGTAAGTAGGCAAGCACAATATGATAAAAGTAAGTGCTAAGAGACAAGTAACCACAAGTAGGGAGTTAGGGTTTGGAATAACCGCAACTCCGGGAGACGAGGATGTATGCCGATGTTCACTTCCTTGGAGGGAAGCTACGTCACCGTTAGAGAGGTGGATGTTACCACGAAGGCACACCAACACCATGAAGGCTCACCCTATTCTCCCTTTGAGACAACAACACAGAGGCGTTTCTCAACCACTAGTGGTAGACCTTGGGGTGGTCTCCAAACCCTCACAAACTTTTCCGGGGGTAATCAAAAAGGTCGATTCCTCTACGAAAGACTCCTACTGCCTAGGAGTCTCCAACCTCCAAGAGTAACAAGATCGATGGGGAAAGAGCTCAAGACTTGCTCAAATCACGTATTCCTTGGGTGCAAAGAAGGGGAAGGAGTGGATCAATCACTTGATTGGAGAACTTCGCTCAAATGTTCCCAAATCACTTGGGGATCTAGGATTTGGTGTAGAGGATTGAGAGAGAGAGTGTGAAAAGTGTTCTTGGCAAGCTCAAGGTGAATGGTCAACCTCTTCCCATAAGAGGGAGAAGGCTATATATAGTGTGAGAGCAAAACGGAACGTTGAGCCACTTAAAGCTGACGGAGGTCCGATGGATAACGGACGACCAGTGACACAGTGAGGACCGTACGTCCGGCATGCGGCCGGTCGTCCGGTGGCTGGAGCACCAACCAGAGGCACGGGTGTGGAAGGGAACGCACAAGCAGCGGACATCCAGAAGGTGCCGGTCGTCCGGAGCCCGGACGTCCGGTGATGTCAGAAATCTGTTAATATCAGCTCTGTTGAAGTGCAGGACATCCGGAGAAGAGCGGATGTCCGGTGACCGGACGTCCAGTGTGATCGGTGTTCCGTTAATATTAGTTCTGTGAGGATTTACCGGACAACTGGAGAAGGTCGGATGACCGGTTTGTTGAGAGAGGCCGGACGTCCGTAGACTTCGGATGTCCGGTGGTAATAAGACCTATGAGCTAAGAACCATACTACCATTTGTGCACATGCTAGAGGAAGAATATTGAGATGGTATGAAAGGCATTTTTGTAGGTTTGAGCAAGTACTTTCGCGAAATCCAATGATCCCCTCTTAATAGTGCGGGATCCCTATACTCAAGAACAACCTAAAAATAAGGAGCTAAAGCTTTCTATATTTGTCTTGTGTCTCTGCTCTTGAGTGATATAAGTATATATATATATATATATATATATATATATATATATATATATATATATATATATGCTTTATGTCCGTAGTCATGATTCACACACACACATAGCCCTTGAGACATAATCCTGAGAAATACTCGATAAACATGATTAGTCCCAAAATGCATGTTTAGCAACATCAAAATACGATTAAGGGCATGATTGCACTTTCAGCGGTCCTTCCTCATAAGGTCAAGCATCGCTCCGCATGGGTCCTGGTGTTCGATGAAACTCAGCAGGACGCCACGTGGGGGATGGACCTCGTGCTGGGGGAGGAACGTCGTCGCAAAGCTGCACTGAAGGCGGCAAGGTACGAGCAAGCATTGCAGCGATACCATTGCCGCAACATCCGCTCCAAGACGCTCGAGATGGGTGACCTCGTCCTGAGGCGGGTCCTCTCTAGGGAAGGGCTGCATAAGCTTTCACCCATGTGGGAGGGCCCGTTCAAGGTCGTCCACATCTCCGTGCTCGGCGCCATGCGCTGGAGACCTGTGACGGGTACCCATCCAGAACGCCTGGAACATCCAGCACCTCCGGAAGGTCTACCCATGAAGCAAGGCCCAGAGCCTGTGAAGAAGGCCTGGTGCCTATGAAGAATCGCCGCCCGTGACACTCTCACATAATAATGAGTGGGGCTGTACACGCCCCGGAGTCTCAGGAGCGCCGGCCTCAGGCCCTGGGGCTCCCTCCCACGCCTAGTGGCAGCACTTAGCTCCGCGCTGGTGAGAAGACTTGAAGACTAGATTAGGTGCCGGATGCGGCTTTTCATTTTCTTTCCGTAGTTGGTTCGCTTTTCCTTAATCAAAGTTTGCTTCTGCTATTCCCTGCTGATTCGATTCCCTTGCTTCTTACCGCATTTTCCATCTTTGGTTCACTCGTGTCCTCTCTCTCGCATACCTCGCGAGGGGGGCTAGGCAGGTACCCTCGTCAGCGTTTTTCTTCTCTCTGCCTTCTCGCGAGGCACCCTCGTTCGAGCCCGAAAGCTGGCGCATCTCTCCAAATCCGTGCCCCACGGGTACCGCGATACAAAGTGCCGGGTCAAAGCTTGGGAAGACGACGAATCTCCTGGCAAACTCCCTAACGAATTTTTGCAGTTCCTAAGTAATCGCAGATCACAAGGTCATGATGGACACAAGGAGGCAAACACCTCGTAAGGAGGAGGGCGCCCCGAATGCACCAGGCTAAGTTATCTTTGCGCAAAATAGCCACACATCACTGAAACAACAAGTGTAGAAAGTTATGGTTCGATACACACCCCTCCGGGCCCATGCTGGTTTCACTTTGATGCAGGAAGAAAAATGGAAACATAACAAAAGCGATGCTCGCCCCTGCAGCAGCTGACGGGGGTAGGGCCTTGGCGACGTCCCGGTTCTAGCCGGACCCCTCCTCGCGCTTCACCGATGTGCGGCGGCGAGATGACCCGCTACCCGAAGCGGGCGCGGCGGCGTGGCGGCTGATCAAGGCTGCCGCTGCTGGAGTTGTCACCAAGGGAGGAGCCACCATAGCCAGACGAGACGCGGCCGGCGGGTTCGCTCTTCTCCGCGCCGCGACCATCGCCAAGGCCGAACAGCTCCTCGCCGTTGTTCACCTCGGGGCAGCATCTGGCGCGGCGACCATCTTCCCCAAATACTCCCACGAAGAGGGTCGCGTCGCCGTCGAACTTGAAGTGGAGGGTGCACCGCCTGCCCAGGCCGCGCGCGCGGGCGAATCTCTACCAGCCGCGGGCCAGAGCAATGTTGCCCGTGACGGAGACCTTGACCGTGATGCAACAACCGTCTGCCTGTAGCCAGAGCCTGCCTGGACCGGAGGCAGGCAGCTCGTCAGCGAAGAAATGGGGGAGCTGGAGCCAGCTGCCGGCTGGATCCTCCGACCAGACAACGAACTCCGGCAGCACCTCCGACGCGTGGAACCGCGGTCGGGGAGGCCGCGCAACCACAACGCGCCTCCTCTTGTCGACAGGACTACCGCGACCAGGGCGACTCCTGCCGCGCGCTGCGGCGCCACCCCGAGAGCCAGGAGCCACGGCGGGGGTCACGGCATGCTTGCGGGGACGGCCACGTCCTCGCTTGGGTGCCGGGGAGCCAGGTCCCCCCCGAGGGGCCTTGCCTTTCTCCATAGCAGAGAACCTCTTCGATGGCGCCATTGCTGCTAGCGGTGGAGCAAGGAGGAAGGAGTGAATGAACCAAGAAGAGATGGGCGACGGGGGCTCCGCCCCCCTCCCCATTTATGGCGGAAGAAGGCCAACCGGATCCACCCACTATCGCAGGTAATGATGATTCCCCTTGCATGTCGCAGGGACTTGTCAAATCGAGCAGTTGCCGAGGCAGCGTGGGGAAGTGGAGACGCCCACGTCCAATCAACCGCCACACGTCGACTGAGGCCGTAGGATTTTGGGGCCCGCGGGCGCTCCGTACTTGACCTTTGGCTTCGCCTCGACGCCAAGCCCGAGTGCACCTTGGGCCCGGGGGCTACTGTCGGTGTTTTGGGAACGGGGGTCCCCAGACTTGCCTGCCTGCGGCCCACGACATGGCTATGCTGATGGGCCTTTATGGCCCATCTTCATCAACAAAGCATTCAAGACCCTCGCGAGGGGCCATGCCTCGCGAGGCGGACGACGCAAGACCTCCTCAGGAGCGGCCTCACCAGGCTGCCTCGCGAGGAGCGGAGATATCAAGGCGGGGAAAACCTCGCGAGGCTCTCGTGACGTGAGCCATGACGATCGACACCTGTGCAGGCGCCCAGTAGCGCCACAAGACAAAGATCCTTGTTTCCTCTTTGGTGGTAAGGAGGCAGGCGCAGGTGCGGAGTACTGAGGCATCAGGCAAAGGTTTCCATATCGGTGCAAGAGACCAAGACCAACAGGACGGCAAGACAGCGGTCACCATGGAGCCCAAGACGGCGTCACCACCAGAGCCTTTTGCAGGCGAATACCACTTTTGCTAGGATAGCTTGTACTAGTTGTCCCCTTTCAAATTAGCCCGCCGTTGTTGGCTCCCTTCCCGCTCAATATTTGGGGAGATGACCAGGGCCTATATAAGTAGAACTAGCCACCACAGTAGAGGCATCTCATCCAGAGCTGATTGAGAGGCATCTCACCCACACAAGTTAGCCGAGCACATGAACACCTCAACCTCAGGAGGTTGTTCTTCCCCTTGTACTATTCATCATCATCCCAAGAGGCAATCCACCACCACACACTGGAGTAGGGTATTACACCACAACGGTGGCCCGAACCAGTATAAATATCATGTCTTTCTGTGTTGCTAGTTGGTCGAGTTCGTCCGCAAGATCTTAGAGAGCTAGGGCGTAGATCGGTAGGAGGGAAAGAACTTCGCGCGCACCCCAGAGTTCGAACCTTCAGGGTTTTGCCGGGACCCCACATCCGATAGATGCCCATCATATTAGGACTAAATTAATAACCAAAGAAAATTACCATGCTATTTAAGACTCTCAAAATAATATAAGTGAATCATGAGAGTTCATCTATTTCTTCAACACCGCCGTGCTCTAGAAGATATAAGTGAAGCAGTAGAGCAAACAACAAACTACTTCGAAAGATATAAGTGAAGATCAATGAGTAGTCGAATAATATTCAACTATGTGAAGACTCTCTAACATTTAAGAATTTCAGATCTTGGTATATTATTCAAACAGCAAGCAAAACAAAATAAAATAAAATGACGCTCCAAGCAAAACACGTATCATGTGGTGAATAAAAATATAGCTCCAAGTAAAGTTACCGATGAACGAAGACGAAAGAGGGGATGCCTTCCGGGGCATCCCCAAGCTTAGGCTCTTGGTTGTCCTTGAATATTACCTTGGGGTGCCTTGGGAATCCCCAAGATTAGGCTCTTGCAACTCCTTATTCCATAGTCCATCGAATCTTTACCCAAAACATGAAAACTTCACAACACAAAACTCAATAGAAAACTCAGAAGTCTGCTAGTATAAGAAAACAAATCACCACTTTTGGTACTGTTATGAAATCATTCTTAAATTCATATTGGTGTAATATCTACTGTATTCCAACTTCTCTATGGTTCATACCCTCCGATACTACTCATAAATTCATCAAAATAAGCAAACAACACATAGAAAACGAATCTGTCAAAAACAGAACAGTCTGTAGTAATCTGTATCATTAGAATACTTATGTAACTCCAAAAATTCTGAAATAAATTGGTGGACCTGAGGAATTTGTCTATTAATCATTTGAAAAAATAATCAACCTAAAATCACTCTCCAGTAAAAAATGGCAGCTAATGTCGTGAGCGCAAAAGTTTCTGTTTTTTACAGCAAGATCGCAAAGACTTCACCCAAGTCTTCCCAAAGGTTCTACTTGGCACAAACACTAATTGAAATATAAAACCACGTCTAAACAGAAGCTAGATGAATCATTTATTACTAAACAGAAGCAAAAAGCAAAGAACAAGAATAAAATTGGGTTGCCTCCCAACAAGCGCTAACGTTTAACGCCCCTAGCTAGGCATGATGATTTCAATGATGCTCACATAAAAGATAAGAATTGAAACTTAAAGAGAGCATCATGAAGAATATGACTAGCACATTTAAGTCTAAACCACTTCCTATGCATAGGGATTTTGTGAGCAAACAATTTATGGGAACAATAATCAACTAGCATAGGAAGGCAAAATAAGCATAACTTCAAGAGTTTCAACACATAGAGAGGATACTTGATATTATTGCAATACGTAGAAGCATATGATCCTCTCTCATCATAATTTTTAGTAGCATCATGAATGAATTCAACCATATAAACAGCACATAAAACATTCTTTTCATGATGTACTTGCATAGAAATTTTACCACTCTCCACATAAGCAAATGTATTATCATCAATAGTAGTGGGAGAAAACTCAACAAAATAATTATCATGTGAAGCATAATCCGATTGAAAATTAAAATCATGATGACAAGTTTCATGGTTATCTTTATTCTTTATAGCATACGTGTCATCACAATAAGCATCATAAATATGAGGCATGCTTTCATCATAATAAATTTGCTCATCAAAACTTGGGGGACTAAACATATCATCTTCATCAAACATAGCATCCCCAAGCTTGTGGCTTTGCATATCATTAGCATCATGGGTATTCAAAGAATTCATACCAAAAACATTGCAATCATGCTCATCATTCACATATTTTATGCCAAGCATTCTATGTAATTCTTCTTCTAGTACATGAGCACAATTTTCCTTCCTATCATTTTCATGAAAGACATTAAAAAGATGAAGCATATGAGGCACCCTTGATTCCATTTTTTTGTAGTTTTCTTTTATATACTAAACTAGTGATAAAACAAGAAACAAAAAGATTCGATTGCAAGATCTAAAGATATACCTTCAAGCACTCACCTCCCCGGTAACGGCGCCAGAAACTGCTTGATGTCTACTACACAACCTTCTTCTTGTAGACGTTGTTGGGCCTCCAAGTGCAGAGGTTTGTAGGACAAGAGCAAATTTCCTCAAGTGGATGACCTAAGGTTTATCAATCCGTGGGAGGCGTAGGATGAAGATGGTCTCTCTCAAACAACCCTGCAACCAAATAACAAAGAGTCTCTTGTGTCCCCAAGACGGCCAATACAATGGTAAATTGTATAGGTGCACTAGTTCGGCGAAGAGATGGTGATACAAGTGCAATATGGATGATAGATATAGGTTTTTGTAATCTAAAATATAAAAAAAGCAAGGTAAATAATAATAAAAGTGAGCACGAACGGTATTGCAATGCGTTGAAACAAGGCCTAGGGTTCATACTTTCACTAGTGCAAGTTCTCTCAGCAATAATAACATAATTGGATCATATAACTATCCCTCAACATGCAACAAAGAGTCACTCCAAAGTCACTAATAGTGGAGAACAAACGAAGAGATTATTGTAGGGTACGAACCTCAAAGTTATCCTTTTCGATCGATCTATTCAAGAGTCCGTAGTAAAATAACATGAAGCTATTCTTTCCGTTCGATCTATCATAGAGTTCATACTAGAATAACACCTTAAGACACAAATCAACCAAAGCCCTAATGTCACCTAGATACTCCAATGTCACCTCAAGTATCCGTGGGTATGATTATACGATATGCATCACACAATCTCAGATTCATCTATTCAACCAACACAAAGAACTTCAAAGAGTGCCCCAAAGTTTCTACCAGAGAGTCAAGATTTAAAACGTGTGCCAACCCCTATGCATAAGTTACCAAGGTCACAGAACCCGCAAGTTGATCACCAAAACATACATCAAGTAGATCACGTGAATATCCCATTGTAACCACAGATAAGCACATGCAAGACATACATCAAGTGTTCTCAAATCCTTAAAGACTCAATCCGATAAGATAACTTCAAAGGGAAAACTCAATCCATTACAAGAGAGTAGAGGGGGAGAAACATCATAAGATCCAACTATAATAACAAAGCTCGCGATACATCAAGATCGTGCCGAATCAAGAACATGAGAGGGAGAGATCAAACACATAGCTACTAGTACATACCCTCAGCCCCGAGGGTGAACTACTCCCTCCTCGTCATGGAGCGCACCGGGATGATGAAGATGGCCACTGGTGAGGGATCCCCCCTCCGGCAGGGTGCCGGAACAGGGTCCCGATTGGTTTTTGATGGCTACATAGGCTTGTTGTGGCGGAACTCCCGATCTAGGTTATTTTCTGGAGGTTTCAGTATTTATAGGAATTTTTCGCGCCGGGAACAAGTTAGGGAGGCGCCCGAGTCGTCCAAGAGACAGGGCGGCGCGCCCGCGGGGGGGGGGGGGAGGGGGCACCCTCGTGGGCAGCCCGGGACTCTTCTGGCCCAACTCTTTACTCCGGGGTCTTCTTTTGGTCCATAAATTTTTTTCAAAAATTGGCACGCCCATTGGACTCCGTTTGGTATTCCTTTTCTGTAGAACTCAAAAACAAGGAAAAAACAGAAACTGGCACTGGGCTCTAGGTTAATAGGTTAGTCCCAAAAATCATATAAAGTAACATATAAATGCATATAAAACATCCAAGATTGATAATATAATAGCATGGAACAATCAAAAATTATAGATACGTTGGTGACGTATCAAGACTTCGACGCCAAAGATCCGAAGATGGCGGCCTATCGTAACGCCATCCTCAAAATGTCGGCTCGGTTCGAGGGGATCGAGTTTTATCATGTGGCTCGAGAAAGTAATCAAGCGGCGGATGTCCGCACTTGCATCGGCGCTAAGCGCGACCCCGTCACTCCTAACATATTCCTGGAAAGGCTCTTCAAGCCTTCCGTGCTGTGGCAAGGGGAGAGCGGCAACACCAACCCAGACCCGAGTATACCCCCAGATTTCGAGCACAATACCGATATCATCGGGGGCTCAGCCACCAAAGTAACACCATCGGCCCATCTTATCATGGCAGTAATTGCCCCATGGACCAAACCCTTCTTGGCCTACCTTAATAGGCAAGAGCTCCCTGAGGATCAGAATGAGGCTCGCTGCATTGTCCGGCGCTCGAAAGCCTACAAGGTCCATGACGGAGAGCTCTACAAGAAAAGCGCCACCAGAGTATTTCAAAGATGCATCTCCGAAGAAGAGGGACGGTAGCTCTTGGCCGTAATTCATGCCGGTCTCGGTGGTCACCACGCCGTGGCTCGGGCCCTTGTATGTAAGGCCTTTCGTAGAAGTTTCTATTGGCCGACGGCCTGAGCAGATGCACAGGACCTTGTCCAATGTTGTGTCGGATGCCAGCTTTTCGCCAACCAAAGCCATATGCCACCCATTGCCCTACAAACAATCCCCATTACTTGGCCTTTTGCGGTCTACGGGCTTGGTATGGTCGGACCCCTTAAAGGAGGAAGCCACAAGAAAAAATATCTACTGGTCATGGTAGATAAATTCACCAAGTGGATAGAGGCCAAACCAGTTAAAACGGCCGAAGATGGACCGGTGATAGACTTCATATCCGGTGTTGTGCACCGTTATGGCGTCCCACACAGTATCATCACCGATAACGACTCCAATTTTACAGTCGATGAGGTAAAAGCCTGGTGTGCTAACCTACGCATTAAGCTCGATTACGCCTCCGTCTATCATCCACAAACAAACGACAAGTCGAATGAGCTAATGGTCTTATTATGAGCGGCATTAAGCCTAGACTAGTGCGGTCTTTGAAATAATCAGACAAGCATTGGGTTGAGGAGCTCGACTCTGTACTCTGGGGGCTGCGGACCACGCCCAATAGCACTACCGGATATACACCTTTCTTCATGGTGTACGGCGCAGAGGCTGTGTTGCCCTGCGACATTATTCATGATTCACCTCGAGTGCGCATGTATGAAGAGAGAGAGAGAGAGAGAGAGAGAGAGAGAGAGAGAGAGAGAGAGGCCAAGCTTGATTGGCAGGACAACTTAGAGGAGGAGCGCGACGTCGCAAAAGCCCGTTCCGCATTTTATCAACAGCAGGCACGCAGATATCAAAACAGAGAGGTGCGGGCCAAAACTTATAACTTTGGTGAACTCATTCTACGCTTACCAGAGAAGAAAAAGGACAAACCCAAGCCCAAGTGGGAGGGTCCCTTCATCATAGATTAAGTTCTCACTGGAGGAGCATACCGCCTGCGTGACGCATCAGACAACCGCTTAGAGCCGAACCCGTGGAATGCCGCCAGACTCCGAAGATTCTACGCCTAAAGCCGGACTCTTCGTTTGTCTTCTTCTCCCTTTGTTTCCATTATTTTTTCCTCTCTTTAACTTTTCTTCTAGCTTTAAGCTCTTGTGTGGCTAAACCTCACACCTATGACGTACACATCCTTAAATATGTACGCCAATAATACATGGGGGCTTCTTGTATAGAAGCTTATTATTATTTTTCGAGCATCAAGCTCACCACACATGTGTCTTTTTCCTCATGTGTACCTTTTCTTCGCCATTATATGCATCGTTATGACTTAAGTTTTGGCCAAGCTGGGTTGTCTAGCTCCTGTGCTTATGCCATGCGTTCCCGTTTGTTCGACTAGGGCATAAAGGGAGCACCTCTGCGATTGTTACCGCCGGGTCATCCGGACGTGTACCTCAGACCGGGTGAAGCTGAAAGCTAGCATTCTTAAGAGAATATTCAGTCGGCGTACTAAAGACGTGTTACATTCATTACACTATAAACCCCCAGATGTCACGTACACTGTGATTTTTTCAGTCGCAGTTCGGGCATGCACACTAACGCATATTCACCCAAGGAAAGGAACCCTTAATGGAACTATTCTCTCTGGAAGATGTTTCTTACAATTACAATGTAATATAACATAGCTAGCCAGATACAACTTGTCTGTTCAAGCAACTATGAACCCTACGCCTGGTTTCCACGCATACCCCGGTCTATATTGCCGCTTTGGTATCCGGAAACACTCCGCACCTTCGGGACAAACATTTTACAATCCGGCTAGGGACAATTATGTAAATTGAAGTACATAGTCACTTGGACTCAAAAACTTCTTCCTCTATGCCGTCTAACAAGATGTCTAGCTTACAATCCTGTTGGGAATATTTGGCGGCCACCTTTACTTGGTCATATACTAAACTAATTGGAATTTCTTTTCCATCTTACCCTTTAGGCCCGACCCGGGCCATATGATTCGGATCAAGCTTGGTGTATCGTGTCTTCACCATGGCCCAGGCCTCTCGTGCACCTTCTCGGCAGGCTGATATCTTCCATAATCGAATACGCCTCCATGCTCCTTTGAATAGCTCCACGAGCTCCGCCATACTTTTTGGAGGGGAGGCGGATGGCCATAAATCCTTGGAAACACTCTGCATTGCTTGCCGAACTCGCTCGTGCATTTGGGACAGCTCTTGTAGAAGGTCTCCTTGAGATCCGGACATTTCCTCTTCGGGATGGCCAGTCAGCATACCTGCAGACAAAAATCTGTCAGTTCCTGCCCTCGCTGAATTATAGGGAGGCAAGTTCAAAAAGCATACTGAATATGTGATACGTCTCCAACGTATCTACTTTTCCAAACAATTTTGCCCTTGTTTTGGACTCTAACTTGCATGATTTGAATGGAACTAGCCCGGACTGACGCTGTTTTCATCAGAATTGCTATGGTGTTATTTTTTTGCAGAAATAAAAGTTCTCGGAATGACGTGAAACTTTGCGGAGAATATTTTTGGAATATATAAAAAATACTGGCAAAAGAATCAAGACCAGGGGCCCACACCCTGTCCACGAGGGTGGGGGGCACGCCCCCGGCCTCGTGGGCCCCCTGGAGCTCCACCGACCTCAACTCCAACTCTATATATTCACGTTCGGGGAGAAAAAAATCAGGGAGAAGGATTCATCGGTTTTACGATACAGAGCCGCCGCCAAGCCCTAATCTCTCTCGGGAGGGCTGATCTGGAGTCCGTTCGGGGCTCCGGAGAAGGTCCGTCGCCATCGTCATCATCAACCTTCCTCCATCACCAATTTCATGATGCTCACCGCCGTGCGTGAGTAATTTCATTGTAGGCTTGCTGGACAGTGATGGGTTGGATTAGATTTACCATGTAATCGAGTTAGTTTTGTTAGGGTTTGATGCCTAGTATCCACTATGTTCTGAGATTGATGTTGCTATGACTTTGCTATGCTTAATGCTTGTCACTAGGGCCCGAGTGCCATGATTTCAGATATGAACCTATTATGTTTTCATGAATATATGTGAGTTCTTGATCCTATCTTGCAAGTCTATAATCACCTATTATGTGTTATGATCCGTTAACCCCGAAGTGACAATAATCGGGATACTTACCGGTGATGACCGTAGTTTGAGGAGTTCATGTATTCACTAAGTGTTAATGCTTTGGTATGGTACTCTATCAAAAGGATGCCTTAATATCCCTTAGTTTCCAATAGGACCCCGCTGCCACTGGAGGGTAGGACAAAAGATGTCATGCAAGTTCTTTTTCGTAAGCACGTATGACTATATTCGGAATACATGCCTACATTACATTAATGAACTGGAGCTAGTTCTGTTTCACCCTATGTTATAACTGTTGCATGAGGGATCGCACAGACATAATTCTCCATCATTGATCCAATGCCTATGAGCTTTTCACGTATTTATCTTTGGTTAGTTACTTTACCGTTGCCACTATTACAATTACTACAAAACTATTACTGTTACTTTTGCCACCGTTACCGTTATTTCCATACTACTTTGCTACTAATACCTTGCTGCAGATATTAAGTTATCCAGGTGTTGTTGAATTGACAACTCAACTGCTAATACTTGAGAATATTCTTTGGCTCCCCTTGTGTCGAATCAATAAATTTGGGTTGAATACTCTACCCTAAAAAACTGTTGCGATCCCCTATACTTGTGGGTTATCAAGACTATTTTCTGGCGCCGTTGCCGGGGAGCATAGCTCTGTTCTTTGAGTCACTTGGGATTTATATCTGCTAATCACTATGAGGAACTTGAAAGACGAAAGAACTAAGATTTTTCCCTCAACTACGAGGGGAGGTGAGGAACTGCCATTTAGCTCTGCACTTGATTCACCTTCTGTTTTGAGTAAGTGCACGACGCCTGAACCTGCTTCTGCTATTAATTCTGATATGTCGCATGTTATTGATGATGCCACTTCTGCTATGCATGATACTTATGATGAAACTACTTCTATGGTTGATACTACTGTGCTATTAGGTGAATTTCTTGATGAACAACTTTCTAGGGCTAGAGAGAATGAAATTATTGAAACTGATAATATTGATGAAAGTGATGATGAAGATTCTCCCCTAGATATGAATTGCCTCACAGCTCGAGGGTTATGTTATGGATGAAGAAACTGCTAGAGACTTTCTTTCTTGCAATGATAGATATGATCTTAAGAAATTATTTTTAGAGAAAAGGCATACGCTCGACTTTATAAATAAAGCCATAAGGCAGGTAGCAACCACATAACAGAGAAGTACCACACATCAACCAGACCCCAACGATGGGCGAGACGAAAGAAACGAGTCTAGTACATGGCTCCTTCACCAGTACGCGGCACGCAGGGCGGAAGAGAAAGTCCCAAAAAAATCAAACAGATGCCGCCCAAAAGAAAGCATTTAAACATCCCGCTCTTGTCTGCATAACTGAGAAGCCAAAGCCCGAACTTTTGAGATCAGCATGGTCGACCTAGTCAATGATTTCCACTGCTAGAAAAATCTTTGAATGCTAGAATGAAATATGACCCTGCTTTTGCTACTTCACCTATCTGTATTTCCGATAAGGATTATGATTTCTCTGTCGACCCTGAGATAATTACTTTGGTTGAATCTGATCCTTTTTATGGCTATGAATCTGAAACTGGTGTGGCACATCTTACTAAATTAAATGATATAGCCACCCTATTCGCTAATGATGAGAAAACTCGCTACTACTATATCCTTAAATTATTTCCGTTCTCATTAAAGGGTGTTGCTAAATCATGGTTTAATTCTCTTGATCCTGGTTGCATGCGTAGTCCCCGGGATATGATTTATTACTTCTCTGCTAAATATTTCCCCGCTCATAAGAAACAAGCTGCCTTAAGGGAAATATATAATTTTGTGCAAATCAAAGAAGAGAGTCTCCCACAAGCTTGGGGAGGCTTCTCCGATTACTTAATGCTTTGCCTGATCATCCTCTCAAGAAAAATGAAATACTCGATATCTTTTATAATGGACTAACCGATGCTTCCAGAGACCACCTGGATAGTTATGCTGGTTGTGTTTTCAGGGAAAGAACTGTTGATCAAGCTGAATTGCTATTGAATAATATGTTATGTAATGAAAATAATTGGACACTTCCTGAACCAACTCCTAAGCCAACCCCGAAGAAAAGGGGTATTCTATTTCTCAGTCCTGAAGATATGCAAGAGGCAATGAAATCTATGAAAGAAAAGGGTATTAAAGCTGAAGATGTTAAGAATTTACCACCTATTGAAGAACATGGTCTCGATAACCCGACCCAGGTAGTAAAGGTAAATTCTCTCTATAGATTTGATGAAGGTGATATTCCTCATTATAAGTCTGCTAGCCAATGCTTAGATGAGTTTGATAATTTAATTGTTAAACAAGAAAACTTCAATGCTTATGGTGGTAGACAGTTGAAAAGAAATGCTTATATGATTGAATACTTGAGTGATTATATGTCTAGCGTTAAAGGTGAACTTAAACTTATTAGCAAACATGCTTCTATGGTTACCACTCAAGTAGAACAAGTGCTTAAAGCTCAGAATGATTGTCGGGGAGGCTGATCTGACCCACGAAGACCTATGGGGCCGGCAGACCGAGCCCCTTTCGGTTCGGCGGGGGGCAGAGGTCACACGAAGAGCAGATCGAGGTGAAGCACACGAGCGGTTTTACCCAGCTTCGGAGCTCTCCGGAGAGATAACACTCCTACTGCTGCATGTCTGAATGTATTGAGTTCTTGCTCGGGAGCGCTTGAGTGCTACAGTACACACAAGCTGCTAACGAGACCGAGCGTGAGTGTTTCTGGTCTTGAGCCTTTCGAGCCCTCCAAACCCCCCTCTACGTTGCGCATGGGCCTCCTTTTATATGCTCAAGGGGTCTCCGACAGGTGGCAACATAGACAAAAGGGTAAAAATGGAAATGGAGTGGTTGGTACAGCTACTTGTACAAAGGTATCATACCTAATCCCGACGGCAGGGGACAAAGGCATTAAATGCCCGCTCACGCCGCCTCACAAAGGCAAACAGGGACCGGCAGGGATGCCACCGCTCGCCAGATGGCAATCTTGTCAGCGCCGCTTGCCACCGCGCTCCGCTGGGCGCACGGCCTCTTGCCACGCGCGCCTGGAAAGGTCCCAGGGCGACACGTTAGTAGATGCGCTGGAGAGCAGGCACAGAGTGGTGGTCTGCCGCGGCAAGCGCCTTGCCGCGGTTGTTGTCTTGTCGTGTTCGGAAGCTTGTCGCTCGCCGGGCCTTCCCGGCAAGCTCCTCTTGCCGGGGCCTTGTCTCCTAGGTGCCTTGGGTGGCCTTCCCGGCAAGTTCCTCTTGCCGGGGCCTTGTCTTCTAGTCGCCTTGGCTGGCCTTCCCAGCAAGCTCCTCTTGTCGGGGCCTTGTCTCCTTGGCTTAAATACTTTGTTCTTGAATGGCTCCAAAGGAACCACGGAGGACCTTGGCAGTCACCCGGCAAGCCTTGCCGCGGAGGGCTGCAATCGCCTGCGCACAAATTCGGGATACTAGGGTACCCCTACTCTAGTACACCGGCAGAGCCTCCCCTGGGCCATACACGGTGCCGAGCGCTGTTGGGCCAGGCCCAAAACAGGGCACAGGCACGCGCGGCCTGGGTTACGCCATAACTCACTCCGGACCCACCACGCCCTCCACGAACGGCACGCGTCGAATGCGGCGTCGTGGGAGAGATCATGGGGGGTTTCTTTATTCGGAAAGACAGAACGTCCGCCCCCTCCCTCTTTATAAGCAGGGGAAACAGGGGCAGTTCGCCCATCTCGCCAGTTGCTGTCCAATCTCGAAAAAACCTCCGCTGCTCCCCCCTTCTTCCCAAGGCTGAATAGAGAGCAGCGCTCCGCCCCCCATCGCCACCAGCATCACCAACGGCGTCGACCTCTCTCACCACCTCCGCCATGGCTCCGAAAGCCGGCAAGGGGAAGGCCGTGAAGTCGGCCGAGGCGCAGCGGCTCGCGGCGCTGCGGAAGGAGCGGGCCATCTTTCCACCCCAGCTCGCCGCGAGGGAGCTGAGGGAGAACTACTACCTCTTCTGGTCGACGGAGACGCGAGCGCATCCGCGCACGAAGGTACTTCCAGCTGCTGCTTCGGAACTAGCTCCGAACGGATATCCCTTCTTCGCGCTCTTCTTCTACTGCGGGCTCTGCCCGCCTTTCTCTGAATTTTTTTGCGATATCATGAACACCTACGGGTTCCGCCTCCTTCACTTCACCCCCAATGTTGTTCTGACCATGGCAGTTTTCGCACATCTCTGCGAAAACTTTGTCGGAGTCCATCCAAACGTAGCCCTCTTCCGCCACTTCTTTTTGCCCCGAGTTGAGAGAGGGAGCCTCTGTCAGAGGGAATCGCTTGGATCTCGAGGATCGGCAAGAAGGAAGCCTATCTGGAGGGAGAGCTCCGTAGCAAATGGGAGGAATGGAGGGCGGATTGGTGTTGGATTGTCGAGGAGAACCCGCAGCCGTTTACCGCCCATCGCCAAACCCCAATAGTGCGCGGCAACGATTGGAGCAACGTGTCCCCGGAAGATGCTAGGTTGAAGATTGCAGTCACCCGAATCCTTCGCCTTAGACTTGTCGGGCTCACTGTAGGCGCCGTTGGCGCAGATTTTCTTCGCCGCCGCATCGCCCCCTTGCAGGAGAGGAGGAGACCCGCCTGGGAGTTTCAGAACGCGGCGGATATCATGAGGCTGCGCCCAGGCCTCAACTTCAACTTCACCATCTTGGAACTTGACGCGATGCTCTTGGAGCTGTTCAAGCCCGATCCTGATCATCCGTAAATGTTTAGGTTGCCGAGGGGCGTCGTTCACTGCGTGCAACAATTCCTCGCTTGACCGCATCCGTGCAATGATGTCGTTGTGCGATTCGCATGGAATTGTCCCAACTTGGCAAGAGCCTGCTGAGGACGTCGTGCGGGAGTTCTTTGACAGTTTGGTAGAAGTGCCGATCCGCCCCGACGAGCAGAGGAGCCTCACCCGCGACACCATCGATGATGAGATGCAGCGCATCGCCACCAGGCTGGAAGAGGCGGCAGCAGCCGCTGCCGCGGGCGAGTTCGTGTTCACCGTGGAGGAGGCAGAGGCAGCAGAGGTGGCAAGCCTTGTCGAGCGAAGGGAGTTTGCCTGCGAGGAGGAGCTTGCCGAGCCTCAAGCTGAGTCGAGCGATCCGCCGAGGGCGCCTCCTCCCACCTTCAAACAGCTTGTCGCGAGCGGAGCCCCAGCTCCACCAAGAAGGCGTCTTCGCAAGGCCGGGATGTAGCGGGCGGCAGACGGGCTAACAACCGTCAAGATCACAAGGACGCTTCCACCGCTGCAAGCATCTGCTGCTGGAGCACCTCACGCCGCTGCGGCAACTGGAGCGGGGCCCTCGCAGACCACCGCTTCTACTCCCGCTAAGCGGCCAAGGGAACCTACTCCTCCGCCCCGTCGCACTGGAGGCGGGCCAGAATTTGATTTCTCCGTGCTCAGCTCCGACGAGGAAGAAGAAGAGTAAGATTCTTTGATGTACTTGTAGTTCTTCGCCTTGTTGCTTTGTCTTGTATCTGATTTGCTTCACTCTGAACCCATTCCTTTTCAGGACGCTGGCCCAGAGAGCGTCGAAGAGAGCCAAGACCCCGGTGATTTTCATCGAGGACGAACCCACCGCGACAGCAGGAGGCGCGTCTGAGACCACCTTGCCGGACGCGGCAACTCTTCCTCAAAGCAGCCCCCGCCAGAAGTATATGGTTTTACTTCTCGCTGTTCACGTGCATGGGTGCTCTTTCTTTGCTGATATCTGACTGTTGATTTGTGTAGGAGCAGAGCAGCCTCATCAGGAGTACTCGGAAGCCGCTCCTGACATGCCGTCTGCTTCGACTACACCGCCAAGGGAGGATCCCCCGGCAAGGGAGCATTTTCCGGCAAGGGAGACTTCTCCGGCAAGGGTCAGCTCTCCGGCAAGGGACAGCACCAGTGATCCCCCGGTGGTTGAGACCACGACTGCAGATCCTAGCACAGGTAACCTCTTCGCTTGAAAACTTCCCTTGTGTTCTTCTTCTTCTGGTTTTCTTTTTGAATATTTGCTTGACTCTTCTTCACTTTTCGGTCGCCAGATCCATCTGCCATGGAGCCGATGGAGACCGAGGCCACCGGCGAGGAGGACGTGCGCGGCAATACTGACGACGCCGCCACCATCGAAGAAGAAGCTGGCGCTGACGAGCCCGCCGGCGAGGAGGCCGCCAAGGCTGCCGCCAGAGCCGGGCGAGGGTCCGCGATCGTGACCGACGACCACGAGGCCGCAGGAGCGCCAGCGCCACGCCGACCGCCGATCCCTCCGCCCGCTCTGTAGCATCAGTTCAAGAGCCCCAGCCCGCGCTTATTTGAAGGCAGGCGATGGCGTCTTCATCAAGCTTCCATGGGCGCCGAGCTCGTGGCGCCGCCGAAGGAGAAACTTTGATGAAGAGCTGCTCGCCTCACTGGATCGACGCTGGTCGAGCGCCAAGCAGCAAGAAAGCTGAAGTCCGAGGAGGAGCAGCTATCGCGAAGCTGCCGTCGCTCTACCGCGCTCGACAAGCCAAGCTGGATTCCCGGAAGCGCTTGTCACGGCGGCGGGAGCAGACATCGAGAAGCGCGCAGAGGAGCTCCGGCCTTAACCAGGAAGCTCTCCGTCCTTGGCAGCGTGAGCGGGAGCAACTCGCCGAGGAGCGCAAAGCCTTCCTCCTCGAGAAGGCTGAAGCTAAGGAGCAACAGCGGCTTGCTGCCGAGAAGCTATCTGCGCGGGAAGGCGAGTTGGCGCAGAGGAAGGTTAACCTTGACAGCCACGAGGAGGAGCTAGCCACGCGCGAGCAGACATTTAGCGGGGCTCTCAAGGAAGCAAAGGATGCTGCCGCAGCTGCCGAGGCTGCCAAGAAGGAGCTGGATACGAAGGTGGCGCAGTTGGAGGCAAAGCTCAAGGAGAGCAGCGAGGAGCTTGCTGCACTCAAGCATGAGCGCGAGAAGGACGCCTACACTCTTGGCGAGCTGCAGGGCCGTCTCGCCGAGAGGAGCAAGGAGCTCAGCGCCGCCAAGGACTCCAATGCAGATCTTGAGTTGAAGCTAACTACTTTGACTCAGACGCTGGACGGCGCCAGGGAGCAGGAGGTGGCCTTGACGGAGAAGATCAAGGCCGACGAGGCGTTGCTGGCGAGCGCTGCTGCTGCCCAGAATACATTTAGGGAAAATGTGGAGCACTGGACCGAGGGTCTCGTGGATGTTGTCATGCTATTGACAGGAGTCATGGAGCTGGGGATGGAGGATCTTGGATATTCCTCCGATGAGCACCTCCAACCCAAATACCAAGCTCAGCTTGTTCTTCAAGGGCGTGGTGGACGGCCCTCCAGCGACTCCTGGAAGAAGTCCCAAAGCAGCTGGCCGAGGAGTCGCGCCAGATCTGCGCGGGAGCTCTTCAAAAGGTGCTGATGAAGGTGGCCTTCCGCAATCCAGGCCTCAACCTCACCAACGTCCTCAAGTCCTTTCCGCCAGATGCTGATGTGGAGGCGCTCAAGACCCTTGTCGCACCCATCATGGACAGGGTGAGCGGGATCAAGAGGGTTGAGGGCGATCGCGTAGATTAGGCCGCCCGCTTTCTCTTTTTCTTGTCGCTGTTGATCATGTCATGAGAACAATCTATTAGAGCTGCGACAAGCTATCTTGTAATATAACTCAATTTCAGGTAGTGATTGCTATGTTATTTCCTTTACTTGATTCCTTCCTTTGTATGTTTTTGCCCTACGCTTTTAGGGAACTTGTCAAGAGGCACCTGGGCCGCGAAAGGCCGAGTACGGACGCCAAGCCTGTTTGGCGGTGCCGCTTCCGACAAGTAACCTTATCGCAACTAGTCGCAGCTCACTTAAGTTGTTGAGCGGACTCAAAACAAAATAAGGGCGCAATTAGCTACGAGTTGGTTCCTCTGCGCACAGGTTTTCCATACAAAGCATGGTCGTTCGAGGAGAATAACTTAAAAATTTAAAACTAATTGCTCAAACTTTTAGCAACTTAGCTTTTCTGTCGTTTGCTTCCCGGTAAGGCGAAACCTCCTCGAGCGACGCTTGGTCCACACCGTTATCTTCTCCTTCCCCCCCGGCAAACTTGTGTGCGAGGGAACCTTCCTTTCTTTGAGAAAGAGAAAGAAGAGAAAATAAAGATATGGAGCCTTATGGCTCGTTATTGCTTACCGGGGTAGGTGCTGCACAAAGTGTCAGATAACGCATGCAAATAGAAGTATAAATCATGAAATTGACAAGATGTGCGAAGCACATTAGCTTTACTTATGCACGGGGTCTGCGCCCGGCTTTGTACAAAGGATTACATGCAACATCGGCAAGACTTGTACAAAAGGTGGTTGCCGAAATAGGTTCCGGCAACCGCGCCCTACGGGTAAAACTTACGAAGATTCTCAATGTTCCCGGAGTTGCTCACCGGAATGCCATCTTCGGTCTCAAGGCGGACAGCGCCAGGCCTAGTGACTCGTTTCACCCGGTAAGGGCCTTCCCACTTTGGCGTCAACTTGTTGGAATTCTTGGCGGACTGAACGCGCCAAGAACAAGGTCGCCTTTCCTCGAGACTTCGCATTAACTGCGGCTATGGTAGCGGCGCAAAGCTTGCCGGTATCGAGCAGCTCGCATAAAGAACTGAAGACGATCCTCCTCAAGGAGCAGCGCGTCATCTTGTCGCAACTGCTCTTGCTCAAGATCATCATAAGCGAGCACTCGAGGTGATCCGTATACGAGATCCGTGGGGAGAACTGCCTCTGCTCCATAGACTAGAGCGAAAGGTGTCTGGCCAGTGGCTCGATTCGGCATCCTCCTGATCGACCAAAGAACCACCGGCAGCTCCTCAATCCAGTTTCTTCCGCACTTGTGCAGCCTGTCGAAAGTTCTGGTCTTGAGCCCGCGCAGCACTTCAGCATTTGCCCTCTCCGCTTGACCGTTACTTCTCGGATGAGCAACAGGTTAAGCGGAACCTTGGCGCCAAGATCTTGGACGATCTTGCATGAAGGTGCAGCTCAGGAATTGCGTGCCGTTGTCGGTGATGATCCTGTTAGGGATTCCAAACGGCAAACAATCGACCAAGAACTTGACTATTGATCGTGCTGTCACCTTCCTCATCGCTTCCACTTCCGGCCACTTTGTGAACTTGTCGATTGCAACGCATAAGTACTCAAAGCCCCCGACAGCTCGGGAAAGGGGCCGAGGATGTCGAGCCCCTGCATCAAAATGGCCGTGATAAAGGGATCGTCCCGAGAGCTTGATCTAGCTGGTGTATCTGCTTGGAATGGAACCGCACGCTTCACACTTGGTTACTTGTGCAGCTTGCATCCTCGGAGGGCTGTCGGCCAAAGAAACCTTGCCGGAACGCTTTGTCGGCAAGTGCTCGCGCCAATGTGGTGACCACATATGCCTCCATGTATCTCTGCCAACAGCTTTTGTCCGTCTTCCCGTGAATACACTTCAATTTCACACCGTTAAGTCTTCTTACATGCAGGTGTTGTCGACAAACTGGTACATACTTGACTGCCGGGCTACTCTTTCCGCTTCTTCTTGCTCTTCGGAAGTTCTCCGTATGAAGGAAATGGACAATCTTTGTGCCCATCTTTGCCGGAGCTTGCGGCTCGACAACAAGGACTAAAGGCACATCTGCTGCTGCGAGAACATCCGCTTCCACGGCGAGAACCTCGCGCTTAGCCGGAGCTTGACGTTCCCGGCAAGCTTGCCGAGCAAAACTTGTCGAGCGCCCGCTTCAAATAAACAAACCCTAGGGCTTGTCGGAGCAGACCGCCTCAAGATCAAGCTGGTGTTGATCTTGGGGACCATCTTGGCGGCGGCTTCGGGGAGCTCTGCCGGAAAATAGTCACCAGAAATCAACTTCCTCTTCTTGCTCTATCTAGTTGATGGCATTACAGACGGTTGAGTCAGCTTGAGCAAAAAAATCCCTGGTTCCACAGGTAACTTAAGTGCAGCGCACTTTGACAGGCTATCGGCAATGTCGTTCTGAGCTCTTGGAACATGTTCCATCTGTAGGCCGTCAAAGTGCTCTTCTAGCTTTCTCACTTCATCAACGTAGCTTCCATCAACGGACTCGATAATTCTTGTTCACTTGGCGGATGACAAGTCGTGAGTCACCCCGACAATGAGCTTTTTGATCCCAAGGTCTACTGCGATCCACGAGACCGGAAGCAAACCTTCATACTCTGCAAGATTGTTTGTTGCTTGCTCCTTGGGAAAGTGCATCTGGACTACGATTTGAGGTGCTCTCCGTGGGTGCAACAAGTAGCACGCTCAAGACCGGCGCCTTTGCAGCGAGAAGGCACCATCAAAGTACATCAGCCACTCTTTGCTTGCTTCCTTGACGGGGATGCTCGTTTCGAATTTCTTCATCTTGTGTTGGCGCCCATTCTGCTATGAACTCCGCCAATGCTCGCTTTGGATAGTTGAAGTGCTCTCAAACTTGAGGCCAAAGCTTGACAGTTCCCAAAGGCCCACTCGACAATCCTGCCTGTTGCCTCTGGATTTTGTAGTATCCTCTTCAAATGAAAACGAGTGACGATCGTGGATCTCATGTGCCCGAAGTAATGGCGCAGCTTTCTCGAGGCCACGAGGAGGCCGAAAAGCAATTTCGCACACCAGAATACCTTGACCTAGCCCCTGCAGAAGGGAACCGACAAAGTAAATCAAGGCTGCACCATTCTTTTCTGCATCTTCTCATGCGCCTGCGCAGATCCATCCTTGTCGGGACCAGAGCTTGTCGGTGAAGCCCCCTGCTTGTCGTTGGGTGCATCTGCCATGGTTGCTAGCTCATCATCCGCCTCCCTCTCCGCTACTAACGCAGCACTAACCACTTGATTGGTTGCCGCTATATATAGCAGCAACTTCTCTTGTGGCTTAGGTGCGACAAGCGTTGGAGTAGAGGACATGTATCTCTTCAAGTCCTGCAGCGCAACCTCCGCTTCCGGAGTCCATTTCATTGGACCTGCCTTTTTCAAAACTTTGAAAAATGGCGTATGCGCCAGCAGAACCTAGAGATAAACTTCTTTGAGAGCAGCTACGCAACCGCAAGTCTTCGTACATCCTTGACGCGCTTTGGTGCTTCAATCTGCTCAATGGCCTTGATCTTGTCGGGATTGGCTTCAATTCCCCGCTGAGACACGAAGAACCCGAGAAGCTTGCCGGAAGGGACTCCAAACACACACTTCTCAGGGTTGAGCTTGAGGTTAATCTTGCACAGATTTGCAAAGGTTTCGTCTAAATCTTCAATCAGAGTCGCCTTGTCCTTGCTTTTGACCACTATGTCATCCATGTAGGCTTCCACATTTATGTGCATTTGCGGCTCAAAAGCGTCATGGACTACTCTTGCAAATGTTGAACCAGCATTCTTTAACCCGAAGGGCATCCGTACAAAACAGTATGTGCCACATGGGGTGATTAATGCGGTCTTCTCCTCATCCTCTTCGCCATAAAGATCCGATGATATCCTCGAGTATGCATCCGTAAATGAAAGCAAATCACATCCGGCCGTGGAGTCAACAATCTGGTCGATGCGTGGCAAGGGAAATGGGTCTTTGGGACAAGCTTTATTGACATCGGTAAAGTCGATACAAAGTCTCCATTTCCCGTTTGCCTTGCGCACGACTACAGGATTGGCAAACCAAGTGGGATGGAGCACTCCTCTAACAAGGCCTGCTGCTTCCAATTTCTTGATTTCTTCTGCGATGAATTCTTGGCGCTCCACTGCTTGTTTCCTGACTTTCTGCTTGACGGGCCGCGCATGAGGACAAACGACAAGATGGTGCTCAATTACTTTCCTGGGAACACCGGGGATGTCAGACGGTTGCCACGCAAACACATCGACGTTCGCCCGCAGGAAAGCAACGAGCGCGCCTTCCTATTTAGGGTCGAGAGTGGCACTGATGGTGAAGGTACCACCAGTGCCGTCCTCCTTAGCGTACACCTTCTTGGTCTCTGGTGGAGCTGCCATCGTCTTCTTACACTTGCCGGTGGAGGTCAATGGTGCGTCCTTGACGGTAGCGCAGCACTCCGAGGAGGTGCGCTTGCCGGAGTGGGCATCAGAGCTCTTGCCGGACTTGGTCTTCTTCTTCGCCCCGGGAGCTTCAAATGACAAGTGGCTTGCAATCTGGCCGCAGCAGCTACTTCCCGGTAGATCTTGTCGGCGCAGATAAGAGCATCCTTCTTGTCGCCAGGGACAGAGATGACACTTATCGGGCCTGGCATCTTCAGCATGTTGTATGCATAGTGAGAGGCCGCCATGAATTTGGCGAGTGCTGGACGACCAAGTATCCCATTGTAAGGCAACGGAAAGTCAGCAACGTCAAAAGTGACCTTCTCAGTCCTGAAGTTCAACTTGCTGCCAAATGTCACCGGCAGCGTGATCTTTCCCTTCGGCTTGCTCCTTCCCGGATTGATTCCTTGGAATGTGCCGGTCTCTTCGAGCTCGCCATCAGGGATCTGGAGTTTCGGAGTACCGCGGAGGAGATCAGGTTCAAGCCGCCCCACCGTCAACTAGCATCTTAGTGACCTTGAGGTTGCGAATAGTTGGTGAAACCAACATCGGCAAGCACCGACCGCAGCTACGCCGATCGTGGTGGTCCTCAATATCAAAGACGATAGGCGTGCCGGACCATTTCAGAGGCTTGCGTGATTCGACGGATGATTCTGCCGCATTGACTTCCCGCATCCACTGCTTGAGCTGGCGGTGTGAAGTATGCAGAGAAGCACCACCATCAACGCACAAGACCTCTGTGGCTTTCTGGAACTCCTGCTCATCGGTCTCATCATCATCCATGTCTTCATCATCGTCATCGTCTTCATCCTTGTCGCGGCCGCGGGGAGGTTTTTCTCCTTGCCGCTGCTTGGCCTTGCCGCGGCGTCCTCCTCGGTCGGGACGTTTCTTGCTAGCTCCTCCAGCACCTTCCTGGGCCTTCTCCTTGTCGCGTCGTTCGTATTCAGCCTTCTGCTGCTCGACAAGCTGCTCGACCTTTTTGCAGTTCTGGAGGTCATGGCCCTTGGTGCGGTGGATCTTGCAGTACTGCTTGTTGGCGACCGCCACAGCCTGGCAGTTGGTGCCAGCGGCAACCTCCTTGCCGGAGCTACCAGCTTTGGCTTTCTTGGCGCCACCTCCGTTGCCGGACTGCTCAACAACTAGCACATCTTTGCCTTTCTTCTTCCTGTTGTTCCGCCGCCGGTTTTTCCTTGCCGGACGGTCTCCTCACTATCAGATCCTCCCGCTTCAAGATTCTCCCCGGGAGTCTCCTCCCTTCCTCAAAGACGCGTGCACACTTGTCGGCCGTGGCATATAGCTCACCGACGCCTCTCGATCTTGCACATCGCCATCTCCTCCCGCATCTCGCGGTTTCGCACGCTCGATGTAACGCGCTGATTACCATGCAGGTGGACATCTGGGATGTTGTCTTTGTCTGTGGCTGAATCTCTGAATGTATTTGCGAGGGGCTCTCCTTCCTTCTCGGGCGGCAGATGAAGGTCGCTTTCTTGGCCATGGGGCTTGTGGTCACCGTAAAGGCGCCGACAAACTGATGGTATAGATCTGCCCAAGAGGATATGGAGTTGTCCGGCAAGTGCATGAGCCAGATCTCGACATTGGGCTTGAGCACCGCCGGAAGTAGTTGGCCAGGATCTTGTCGTCTCGCCCCGGCAGCTTGCACCGCGATGGTGTAGATGCCGAGGAACTCCGACGGATGCGCCTTGCCGTCGTACTTCTCTCCGTACGTCTGCTTGAAATTCTTCTTGCTTGGCCATCGGACTTGCCGCAGCTCACGGGTGAACGCAGGGCAACTTCATCACAGACGGCAAGTCGCCGGGTTCTTCGGGCGCATGCATGTCGACAGAGGGCCCAGACGCTGGTCGGATTGACGCTGCGCTTCTCTTCGGCGCCGGCGCGAAGTTCGGCGTCTTCTTGCTGTCGTTCGTGAAGAACTTGGCGCTGATCGCGCGAGCTCGTGGATCCGGCGACGCGTGGAGTCGCTGTCGAGGTGGATCCGGCGAGTCGGCGATCTTGGCCTTCGGGGCGGAGAGTGCATGGTGGTTGCATCCCCACCGGTTTCGTTGCCACCGGCTCGTGCCTTGCAGTCTTGTCGCGGCAGCGATGCACTCGGTTGCCGCGGAGCGTCGCCGTTGGCAAAGCCGATGAGACTCTGAATGGTGGCCCTCCATTCATCGACCTTGTCGGCTGTTGGAGGGTAATCCAGGAGCAGTCGAGCTCTCGCCAAATCTTCTGCTGGAGTGGTGGGTGGCAGTGGCGAGCTGCGCGAGGAGCGGGATATGCTCGGAGTTCTAACTACGTTAGAAGGAGCAGTATCCCGCCCGGGCGACCGTGCCTCGCTCGCGCCAGCATGTTGGCGTGCATGCTGGTCTTGAGCATCCCGAGATCCACCAGCTCGATCTTGGTCCAACGAGCGTATGGCATTGTGAACACCATGACGTTGTCGGTCCCGCGCCTCCTGAGATGGGCGCGGTGCATGTACGGACGCTGAGGTCTGCGTTGCCTTGTCCTTGGACTTGGCAGCACCGTGAGCTCCCCCGTCGACGTCCATTCTTCCGCCGGCGTCTATCCCACCACCCGTTTGCTCCGGTGGTGGTGGGTTCGACGCGGACGGAACATCTGCCGCCGAAGCCTTCTTCTTCGGTGGCATGTCGATGAAGACGATGAAGATCTAGCTCGTGTGGACGCCGGATCAGGTTCACACAATCTCGACGCCCCCTACCTAGCGCGCCAAAGATGTCGGGGAGTTCTTGCTCAGGAGCGCTTGAGTGCTACAGTACACACAAGCTGCTAACGAGACCGAGCGTGAGTGTTTCTGGTCTTGAGCCTTTCGAACCCTCCGAACCCCCCTCTACGTTGCGCATGGGCCTCCTTTTATATGCTCAAGGGGTCTCCGACAGGTGGCAACATAGACAAAAGGGTAAAAATGGAAATGGAGTGGTTGGTACAGCTACTTCTACAGTGTATCATACCTAACCCTGACGGCAGGGGACAAAGGCATTAAATGCCCGTCTACATCGCCCTAATAAAGGTAAACAGGGACCGTCAGGACGCCACCGCTTGCCGGATGGCAATCTTGTCGGCGCCGCTTGCCACACAGCTCGGCTGGCAGACGCGCCGCACCTCTTGCCTGTAGCCTGGAAAGGTCCCAGGCGACACGCCGCTGGATGCGCTGGAGAGCAGTACCTGAGTGGTGGTCTGCGCGGCAAGCGCCTTTGCCGCGGTTGTTGTCTTGTCGTGTCCGGAAGCTTGTCGCCGCTGGCCTTCCCGGCAAGCTCCTCTTGCCGGGGCCTTGTCTCCTAGGTGCCTTGGGTGGCCTTCCCGGCAAGTTCCTCTTGCCGGGGCCTTGTCTTCTAGTCGCCTTGGCTGGCCTTCCCAGCAAGCTCCTCTTGTCGGGGCCTTGTCTCCTTGGCTTAAATACTTTGTTCTTGAATGGCTCCAAAGGAACCACGGAGGACCTTGGCGGTCACCCGGCAAGCCTTGCCGCGGAGGGCTGCAACTGCCCATGCACAAGTTCGGGATACTAGGGTACCCCTACTCTAGTACACCGACAATGATTTGCTCAATGAATTAAATAATAAGAAAAATGATAATACTGTTAGAGTTATGACTAGAGGGGGTAAAATGACTCAGGAACCTTTGTATCCTGAGGGCCACCCTAAGAGAATTGAGCAAGATTCTCAGAGAACTAATGTTAATGCACCTAGTCCTTCTAAAAGGAAGAAAAAGAAAAATTATAGGACTTTGCATGCTTCTAGTGAACCTGTTGTAGACCCACCTGAGAATCCCAATGATATTTCTATTTCTAATGCTGAAACACAATCTGGTAATGAACATGAACCTAGTGATAATATTAATGATAATGTTCATGTTGATGCTCAACCTAGCAATAACAATGATGTAGAGATTGAACCTGGTGTTGATCTTGATAACCCACAATCAAAGAATCAACGTTATGATAAGAGAGACTTCATTGCTAGGAAGCATGGTAAAGAAAGAGAACCATGGGTTCAGAAACCCATGCCTTTTCCTCCTAAACCATCCAAGAAAAAGGATGATGAGGATTTTGAGCGCTTTGCTGAAATGATTAGACCTATCTTTTTACGCATACGTTTGACTGATATGCTTAAAATGAATCCTTATGCTAAGTATATGAATGATATTGTTACAAATAAAAGAAAGATACCGGAAGCTGAAATTTCCACCAAGCTTGCTAATTATAATTTTAAGGGTGGAAGACCAAAGAAACTTGGAGATCCAGGAGTACCAACTATACCATGCTCCATTAAAAGAAACTATGTTAAAACAACTTTATGTGATCTTGGAGCTGGTGTTGGTGGTATGCCTCTCTCTTTATATCGTAGACTTGATTTGAATAAGTTGACACCTACTGAAATATCTTTGCAAATGGCCGATAAATCAACTGCTATACATTGCCGGTATTTGTGAGGATGTGTCTGCTAGGTTGCAAATGTTACTATTTTAATGGACTTTGTTATTCTTGATATTCCCAAGGACGATAGTATGTCGGTTATCCTTGGTAGACCCTTTTTGAATACTACAGGGGCTGTTATTGATTGCAACAAAGGCAATGTCACTTTTCATGTTAATGGTAATGAGCATACGGTACACTTTCTGAGGAAACAACCTCAAGTCCATAGTATCAATTCTATTGGAAAAACTTCAACAATTACTATTGGAGGTTTTGAATTTCCTCTTCCTACTGTCAAGAAGAAATATGATATTCTTATTATTGGGAATGTGCATATCCCCATTGAGGTAACCTAGTGCTACTCGAAAATTCTCCGGTTTCATGCGATTCAGAATGAGTTTGTTAAGAAGACTTGATCAACCTTGTTAGTGGATTCGTTTTGATGAGCATGAGATGGATGAAGTTAGAAAGCACAACTCTCTATACCCTCCTTTTACTTTCTGTTATTTAGATTAAATAAAGCAAAAGTAGTATTTTCTGTCTGTTTTCTGATTTATCCTTGCAATAAAAAATACCCCGAAAATAAAAGTTCTCCAAATACCCCGAAAATAAAAGTTCTGCAAATACCCCGAAATTGAAATATGATTTTTTTCTATAATATTTAAGAATTATTGGCACTGTGAACACACCAGAGGGGGCAACCACCTGGCCACAAGGGCGCAGGGCGTGCCCCCTACCTCGTGGGCCCCATGTGGCCCCCCCTCCACTTATTCCTACACCCACACACTTCGTCTTCCTCCAGAAAAATTCACCACACAGCTCAAACTCGTGTTCTAACTCGTTTTGCTGTGATTTTCGATCTCCTTGCTCGAAGCTCCACTCACAAAACTGCTTTGGGGGATTGTTCTTTGGTATGTGAATCCTCCAATGGTCCGATTAGTTTTTGTTCTAGTGCTTTATTTATTGCATTTTTTTGCTACTGAGGTGACCCTGTTCTTGAGCTTGCATGTCAAATTTATTTGGTCCCAAGTAGTTTTAATGCATGATAGAGTCTCTAAGCACTTGTAGAAGTAGTTGCTATCTATTTTGTTGAGTTTGGTTCACTTTTATTTTGAGTCACTAAAAATTTAAAAAAAAATCAGAGGAAGAAATATGTTTAGGAAAATGTACCAAGGTGGTTCTTCAAGGAAGCAAGGACCCAGACCCGCAATATGTGAGCCGTACTATGAACTACCAAGAGAAGCTCAAGTGCGGCCTTGTGAATGGCCGTCAGAAAATTTCATGGTGCAAGCAGGAATTAAGGAGGAATTTGACGCATATGTGTGTAATGCTGAACTCGAGGGCTTCATGCTAGATAAGTGCCCTTAGTATTATTACCTAACTGGTTACTTTGTGAGAAGGTTCAAATTTCCATCCTCGCGCAATTCTCACACTGTCCTATTTGATCTTTATGATAAATCCTATACCATGGACTTAGAAAATTTTAATACTGCTTGTAAACTCCCGCAATGGGGTGGTGCTAGTGATCCTCGCAAAACTGAGTTTAAAGATTTTCTTGCTAGTATCACCGTGGAGGAATCTAGAGAAATAACACAAGCTACCATAGGGAGCATTCATTTTCCTGCTATACATTATTTTGCTCTCTTTATAGGTAGATGCATTAACGGCAAGGACAAGGCATGTCACATGTGTGTTCCCGATCTTAGTGTTCTCAAGAGTGCTGTATTAGGAGATAAACAATACAACTTGGGGGGCTATTGTTGCACGAAGGTTGCATCATAACAGTATTAGTGGAGATTTGTTTGGTGGAATTTATGCAACCCGTGTAGCTAATTATCTTGAGATACCCATACATGAAAATGATATGGAATTGCCTCCTGCTTATTTAGATTATAATGCTATGTTTCATCATCAGTTTGTTGAGAGGAATGAACAGTTCCTCCAATACCAACTAATCTTTGACAGACGTTGCACTATCCATGTTGCTCTCCCTTCTCCTGCTTTCTTTGACTTTCAGGCAAAAAGGAGATATGTTATAACCAGGGAAGAGGTGAACGAGTATGAGAGGAGGACAGAGGCAGCTCGCCTCTAAGCTGCAGCTCATGAGGCAATAACTACTGCATCTCAGTACGACCCCAGCTACAACTTTGATCCATGGGCATAGACCAACTTAGGCCAAAAGCCTAAGCTTGGGGGAGTGCGTATTTCTCACCGACATTACATTCATGTTCACACACTCATTCTAGTTGTCGGTGCTCATACTTTTTCATTGTACTATCCATGCTAGTTTATTTTCTTTTCTAGTCTTCTTCTTGTGTGTTTGAAAAACCTTAAGAAAAACCAAAAAAATAGTTGTAGCCTTTAGCTAGTTTACTTTCCATGCCTGTAGTAGTAATAATTAAAAAGAAAACCCAAAAAGATTTCTTGATCTTCTTTTGCTTGTTGGGAGCTTTCCCGTGTAAATAGTTTTATTTCTTTTCTTTTCTTTGTGGGTCGAGAGGAGAAGACCATAATGAAAATGTTGAAGTGGCTCTTATATGCATTATTGTTGATTTAGCAAAGAGCCCATATTACCTTGTCTTCTCCTTTGTATCAGATGCTTGCAGATTCTAGCTTAGTACAATGCACGTGCACTATTATTATTATCCACACCGTTCGGTCATGCAAGTGAAAGGCAATAATGATGATATGTGATGGACTGACTGATATGAGAAAAGCTGGTATGAACTCGACCTCTCTTGTTTTTGTAAATATGATTAGTTCATCGTTCCTGATTCGGCCTATTATGAATGAAACATGTTTGCAATGAAAATTAGAGATTGTAGTTGCTTATGCCATGCTTAATTAGCTAGGAGTTTATAATGGTTTACCTTGTGTGCCAACATGCTATTAAAATGGTTGTGATGTGGTATGATAGGGTGGTATCCTCATTTGAACGATTCGAGTGACTTGACTTGGCACATGTTCACGCATGTAGTTGAAACAAAATCAACGTAGCCTTCACGATATTTATGTTCATGGTGGATTATATACTACTCATGCTTGCTCTCAGTGTTGATTAATTTTAATGCATGTTCATGACTGTTGTCGCTCTCTAGTTGGTAGCTTCCCAGTATTTTTCTAGCCTTCACTTGTACTAAGCGGGAATACTGCTTGTGCATCCATTCCCATAAACCCCAAAGTTATTCCATATGAGTCCACCATACCTTCCTATATGCGGTATCTACACGCTGCTCCAAGTAAATTTGTATGTGCCAAACTCTAAACCTTCAAATGAAATTCTGTTTGTATGCTCGAATAGCTCATGTATCAACTAGGGCCGTCTGTATCTTCCATGCTAGGCAGGTTATTCTCAAGAGGAGTGGAATCCGCTCCTCACTCACGAGAAAATGGCTGGTCACCGGGATGCCCAGTCCCATGCTCAAACCAAATCAAAATAATTGCAAACAACCCCCCCCCCCCAGGAGTGTTGTTAGTTGGAGGCACCAGTTGTTTCGGGCCAGCCATGGATCGATGCTTGTTGGTGGTGGGGGAGTATAAACTTTACCATTTTGTTTGGGAACCGCCTATAATGTGTGTAGCATGGAAGATATCGAGATCTCTTGGTTGTTATGTTGACAATGAAAGTATGCCGCTCAAAATATTATTCATATCTATTTCAAAACTCGAGCTCTGGCACCTCTACAAATCCATGCTTCCCTCTGTGAAGGGCCTATCTATTTACTTTTATGTTGAGTCATCATCCTCTTATTAAAAAGCACCAGCTGGAGAGCACTGCTGTCATTTGCATACATTACTATTAGTTTATATTGAGTATGACTATGACTGGATCTCTTTTACCATGAATTACAATGTTTAGTCAGTCCTTGATCTTCAGAGGTGCTCCACATTTATGTTTTGCGGTCTCAGAAAGGGCTAGCGAGATACCATCTTGTTATATCATATTATGATTGTTTTGAGAAAGTGTTGTCATCTGAGATTTATTATTATTGCTCGCTAGTTGATTATGGCATTGATATGAGTAAACATGAGACCTAAGTGTTATTGTGAATATGGTTAGTTCATAATCTTTGCTGAAAACTTGAATGCTGGCTTTACATATTTACAACAACAAGAGCAAACCGAGTTTGTAAAAGTTTTTCTTTATCACTTTCAGTTTGTCAACTGAATTGCTTGAGGACAAGCAAAGGTTTAAGCTTGGGGGAGTTGATACGTCTCCAACGTATTTACTTTTCCAAACACTTTTGCCCTTGTTTTGGACTCTAACTTGCATGATTTGAATGGAACTAACCCGGACTGACGCTGTTTTCAGCAGAATTGCCATGGTGTTATTTTTGTGCAGAAATAAAAGTTCTCGGAATGACCTGAAACTTCACGGAGAATATTTCTGGAATATATAAAAAATACTGGCGAAAGAATCAAGACCGGGGGCCCACACCCTGTCCACGAGGGTGGGGGCGCGCCCCCTGATGAAGTCATGTAGCTAGGGTAGGGTCATGAACCTGTCCAAGGTGCCCTCCCCAAGGACATCTCCTTAAGAAAAACACCTTCAGTCGACCTAGAAGGATTCCACTTGACGGACCTGAAGACACTCGACCGTCAGCTAACCACTCGACCGCCAGAAGATCTACAGTCAGTCTGCACGCAGACGGTCGGTCATTAAGTGGCTTTATGGCCATCATAGCACTTTATGTGGGACGTTACCACTAACTCCCTATCTTAATGTACCTTAATCCCTGCATAACTGAGGGGGGGAGGGGTCTGGAGAACTCTATATAAGCCACCCCCCTCCTCAGTGTAAAGGGTTCGCATCCCTGTAACTCATACGCACATAATACAGTCGACCGCCTCCGGGCTACGAGACGTAGGGCTGTTACTTCCTCCGATAAGGGCCTGAACTCGTAAACATCTTGCGTACACAACTACTCCATAGCTAGGATCTTGCCTCTCCATACCTACCCCCATTCTACTGTCAGACTTAGAACCACGACAGTTGGTGCCCACCGTGGGGCAGGTGTCTTAGCGACTTGTTGGAGAAGTTGCAGTTTTTTCGATCCCATTCATCATGGTTTCAGGTGGAGTTTTGGTTGAGGGCCGCGAGATCCGTCTCAGCGCGCTTACGCTCATTGCCGACGACTCCGCTTGGTTGCAGGAGGCCCCACTCGACGTTGACGCACTCCCCGTCTGCGGGGCAACGCACTTTCGCGCGTGCGTCCGCGACGTCCTCTTGTGGCAGCCGTCGACCCAGTATCGGTCGGCTCCTGTGTCGTCCTCCCTCCCAGTCTCTCGCCGGCGCAAGCGCTCCGGTCGGTCGAGGCTTCAACGAAGGGTGAGGCATGCGGTGGCCCGCCAGTCGGCCACTCCCCAAGTCGCGGCAATCGAGCCCGACGAATCTCTCTACGGCCTGTTCGACCGGCTCCGCAGAGACTGCATCCGAGTGCGATAGCAGCGATCTAGCGGCGGAGGTTCTGATGGTCGACGGACCACGTAGTCCTCCTGGTTTCCCCCGCGCCGACGGAGGCGTTGGCGGAGGCGAGACGGCGCAGGTTCAAGAAGAGTACCAGCCCGAGCCCCTCACTTCGCTGCAGAGGGAGGAGCTTCGTCGCTGGAACATGGATGCGCTTCACACTCCTATCGTTGGAGAAACCCCCGAGGCCCGTGCCTTAGAAGATGCACGTTTGGCCAACTTGGCTGAGTGCACTCGACTGGAAAATCTCCAGCGAGTGCTTGACGAACGAGCGCAAAACGGGTCCCATCGTCAAGTCGACGTCAACTCTTTCCACAACCGACTCAGGTATACCGAACTCCCATTCAGAATCTAGCAGCTGCAGCCCGTATAGCAGAGTCCATTCAGCCTTCCCAATGGAGGTCGGCGAGGCTTACTCCAGATCAGAGATTTGCTCCGGCAGCAGGAGATCAAAATTCAGCTGTATCGCAGTCGCGGAACAGGATTCACAGCAGATCCGTCGCTGCGAATACAGTCCAGTCGGCACATAGCCCAAGATCGCCCCCGAGGCGTGAGGGACATGGAGGCCGGCGTGATCAGTATGAGGACTGATTCGATCGCGATGATCGACGTCGAGTGCCCACTCCTCCCGTTAGGGGTGGGTCATATGCGCCTCGACAAAAAGATTGTAAGTGCATCTAGTGCCACCCCTAGTTGGTTTTGGAGTATTGACGACAAAAGTGGTTGAGGAACTAATGCGTTTGTGAGAATTGCAGGATAACACAGGTAGTGTCCCTCATTGATTCGGTTTACCTACCAGAGACGACCCCTAAAAATGTATGAAGACATTGAAGACAATGGTGGTATGTGAAGATATTCACATTGAAGACTATTACATGAGAAGACATTGAGTGAAGACTATGGAGCGCGAAGACTGTGTTGTTTCGTTGTTTCCTTTTCTTGTTTGTTGAGTCATAGGAACCACTTTGTCTTTGTTAAGTGGGGTCCAAGTGATCATAGTCGTAATGATCAAGTGATGCTCAACCCAAATCCTATGTCTTCGAGCGAAGACAATGAGAGCAAAACTTATCCAGAGCTGGATGAGTCAGCTTTGCTTGTAGCCCAAGTAAAGTTGTCGCGAGTATTTGAAATCTGACAGTTGGAACACGTGTCAGTTCCTTAGTGACCCAGGGTCATTTCGGACATAACAGGTCGGGTTGCCTAGTGGCTATAAATAGCCCACCCCCTACACCATAAATTGGTGGCTGCTCAGAGTTAGTGCACGACTTTTGTCGTTTGAGAGCAACCCACCTCGAAGCCTTTGAGAGAGAGAAATCCTTGCAAGGACAAAGCCCAAAACACCAAGAGCCAAAGAGTGTTAGGCATCATCAAGTTTTCTGCCGTCAGGTGACTGAAGACTTATTACACTTGAGGACTGTGAATCCTCCAGCCGGTTAGGCGTCGCGTTCTGAGCATCCAAGAGTCATTGTGGATTGCCGGTGAACATCATCTGTGAATGTTCGGAAGTATACCTTGAAGAATTAACAGAGTGATTGGGCGAGGACTGTGTGTCCTTAGCTCAAGGGGAATAAGGTGAAGACGCGGTCTTCTGAGTTGAATCTCAGCCTCCCTAACCAGATGTACAGTTGTCACAAAGAATCGAACTGGTCCAACAAATCATGTGTCTTCAACTAGTGAGTGGTTCTATCCCTTCCCTCCTTTACTCTAAGTTTGTCTTCGTGAAGTCATTGCTTATATGTCTTATCTGTTTGACTTCACTGCTTGACTTCTATTGTTGTTTGGCTTCATACTATCTTCCATCCTGATCCTTACTACATAGCTGCTATTAGTCTTGTCCGTTCACATTATTGCATACTTGAGTATGGCTTGCTTGTTGTAGTTATCTTCTGCTGCATATCAACTAGGTCATTTATGTTGTTTGTCTTCGAAACATCCGTGTTTTGAAGACTTTCATAATAATCGCCTATTCACCCCCTCTAGTCGATAACTAGCACTTTCAATTGGTATCGAGCAAGGTACTCCCTTGTTACGTGTGATTCGTTTAACCACCGAGTTTTAGCTATGTCGATTGCAGGGATAATCAAGGTCTCCGCTGCTTGCCCCGTGTTCGATGGAACTGACTATCCCTACTGGAAGAATAAGATGTGCATGCATCTTGAAGCCATTGATGTCGACCTCTGGTATATCGTCAAGAACGGCGTTCCTAAATCTGGTGAAGGTGTCACCCCTGCTGATGTCAATAAGTTCATTCAACTGGACTCCACTGCAAAGAACATCATCTGTGGTCATCTGACCAAAGGACAGTATGGCCGTGTGAGTGCTCTGGAAACGTCGAAGCTAGTCTGGGATCGGCTATCCAAGGTCAACGGCGTCTCAACCCAGAGAGATCAAAGAATCAGTGTTGTTCGCAACCTCTTCAATCGCTTCAAGAGAAACGACAATGAAAATGTCCAGCTCACGTTTGATCGCCTCACTGACATCACAAATGAGCTTCATGCTCTCGGCGCCACTGAGGTCACCAAGCATGAAATCGTCAAGACACTACTAAGATCACTTGACAGCTCTTTTGACACCCTTGCCCTCATGATACAAGAACGTCCTGACTTCAAGACACTCGATCCGTCTGATATACTTGAGAGGCTCAATACACATGAGCTCCAGCTATCTGAGAAAAGAGATATCTATGGTCCAAACTATGGCCGAACTCGCGCTTTGAAGGCAAAAATTGTTTCCTCATCTGAAGAAGAATCTGACTGCGGTTCTGATGATCCTGAAGACATTGGAAAGGAACTTGCTATGCTTGTGAAGAAGTTCCGTGAAGTTCAGTAGGAAGAAAGGCTTCAGAAAGTCTTCACGATCCAGCTCAAGAAATGATGAAGCTTCCACTCAAGACTACAGGAAGAGAACCTGTCACAAGTGCAAGAAAACTGGACACTATATCTCTGAGTGTCCACAGTGGGACAATGAGAAGAAGAAGAAGAAGAAGAGCAAGGAATATGATTCCGATGACAAGAAAAAGAAGAAATCTTCAAAGTCTTCTTCCAAGTCTTCATCAGAGTCTTCATCGCATAAGAAGAGCTCATCCGCAAGGCTCGTGCTTTTGTTGGCAAGGAAATGGATTCAGAGGAGGAGTCTGCTTCTGAGGAAGTGGAGGTGGAATCTGAAGAGGAGTCCGACCCGGGTGTTGCAAGTCTGGCTTTAGCCACAGCCTATGTTTCCAAGTCCATCTTCAACACTGAAGAAAATGACTTCTACACCAACGCTGAAGCTGATGACAAGGACGACCCTGCTCCCACCTACTGCTTCATGGCACGCGGTGCCAAGGTAAAATCACGTGAAGCCTACTTTCAAACATGAAGTGAAGATGACTCTGATTGTGAATCCAAACCTAGCTACAAAACACTTGCTAAAATTGCAACTGAACAACAAAGAGCTATGGAACATACTCAAAAACTGTTAGCCAAAAGCGATGACCTATTGGACGCGGAAATGACACGTTCACAGTACTTAGTTGAAGACATTAAAAATCTTCATCCTAAGTACCAAGAACTTGAAAGTCGTCATGAAACGCTATCAACTACTCATGAAAGGCTCTCCTATGATTATCTTCAAAGGAAGCAAGAGCTTGAGAAATTGAGAGCGGCTCATGAAGATCTTCAAAAGAGAATGAGTCACTTCGCTCAATGATCAGTTCCTCTCAGGATGGATTTGAACCACCATGTCTAAAATGTCTTGAGCGTGATATCACTACCTCTGTTGCTGAATGTTCAACTGCTTCTACTTTTGCATTGTCTTCAACTACCAATGTGGTAAGTAACCCCTCTACGGAGGATACCACTGCCATTGCTGATGAAAATGCTAGGTTGAAGACATTGCTTGAAACAGGGATGTATAAAAGTCTGAAAGGGCATCAGACACTTTGCGATGCCCTCAAAAAGCAGATTCTGAACCGAAACCCTAGGAAAGAGGGTGTTGGGTTCGAGAGGAAAATGAATGTTGATGGTTCCTACTAGAAGCCTGAGTAGTATCCCAAAACCACATGGGTTGCTGCAAAGGGACCTTCAGTGGATCCATCAACCTTATCTGGCTTTACTTGTGCTAACCTTATTATCATTGATGAATCCTTTGATGCAAACTATAAGCTGTTCAAGAATCAGAATGGTGAAGTGTTTGCCAGGTATATTGGTACTAACTGCGGGAATGGACCACCTATGAAGAAGATCTGGGTTCCCAAAAGCTGTCTTGAGAATCTTCCAAAGGAATGTCATCATGACACCACAGGAAGAAGACAAACCCAGACCAAAGGCGTCATATGGTCCAAAGGCTTCGTACAGACAGAGGACTCACTTGAGTCACCCTAACGCCAATGTTTTGCAGGAAAGCAAGACTCAAATTTATGAATATGAGCGTGTGTCCTCAAACCGCTATGTTCACAGAACTAAGAAACTTTCTGCTTATTCATATGAGTATCACTCATCTCCTGCAAGGCTATTTGCTAGGGATCCAAAGCCTAAATTCTCAGATGCTGCACTTAGACTCATTGCTTCTAAGCCACCCCTGAAGATGTGGGTGCTTAAGAAGAATTAACTCTCTTTTGCAGGAAAGGGTCTCCAGCCGAAAATCAAAGCCGTCTGATGCTATTGCTGGGGACCTAAAACATCTTGTAGGGCACAAGATCAAATGCCCAAATGGTCTCACTATGTATTTTATTCCTGAATCGTTTGCCATTCATCCCATCAGTCCTAATCTTGATTTAAGCTTCAATAATCCACTTGCCCGTCAAATGTTTATGCTTCACAATGCTCTTGGTGAAGCCTATCCCCTAACTACTTGTAGGGTATGACACCTCATGCTTCAGAATGGATTATGGACAGTGGATGCACTAATCATATATTTGGTGATCAAGTCTTCTCATGGACTCAACCTTACATCCATCACACAAGAGTCACATCACATTTGCTGACACTGGTAAAAGCAAGGTATTGGGTCTAGGTAGAGTTGCAATATCAAAGGATCAACACATGGACAAAGTGATGCTTGTTGAGTCCCTTGGTTTCAACTTAATATGCATCTCAATGCTTTGTGACTTGAACATGATTGTGATATTCGAAAATATCGTTGCCTTGTACTAATGGAATCGACAAGTCTCTAGTCTTTGAAGGGTATAGGAAAGATGATCTATACATGGTAGATTTCTCGAGGTCCACAGCTTGCCGTATGTCTTCTTGCAAAAGCTTGAATCTTTGGCTCGCATCGGAGGTGGGGCATGTCGAATGAGGAACTTACACACTCGCCAAGAAGAAGCATGTCATAGGCATCGAAGGTGTCAAGCTCAAGAAGGATCATTTGTGTGGTGCCTGCGAAGCTGGAAAGATGACTAGGGCAAAGCACCACTCGAAGACAATCATGACGACATCTCAACCCTTCGAAGCTGCTTCACATGGATTTGTTTGGCCCTACTCATTACTCTACCCTCACAACAACTGCTTGTCTCTATGGCTTCGTCATTGTTGATGACTACTCAAGATACACATGGGTGCACATAATTCTCTAGAAGACTGAAGTGCAAGATGTCTTCAGACGATTCGCCAATCGAGCAACGAACAATTATGGCGTCAAGATCAAGCATATCAGAAGTGATAACGGCACTGAATTCAAGAACACCGGACTTGATCTGTATCTGGATACCATGGTAATCACTCATGAGTTCTCTGCTCCATACACACCCCAGCAAATGGCATCATGGAGCGCAAGAACAGAACCCTCATTGAGATGGCTCGAACAATGCTCGACGAGTACAAGACACCAAGAAAGTTCTGGCCTGAAGCCATTGATACAGCTTGTCACGTCATCAACCGTGTTTATATCCATAAGCTTCTGAACAAAACATCCTATGAGCTCCTTACTGGCAAGAAGCCAAATGTCAGTTACTTCAGAGTATTTGGGGCTAAGTGCTAGATCAAGGATCCTCATCACAAGTCAAAATTTGAACCCAAAGCTCACGAAGGCTTCATGCTCGATTCTGGAAAGGACTCACACTCTTCTGTAGTCTTCAATCTCTATCTCTACAAAATCGTCGAAACTGTAGATGTGCGATTTGATGAAACAAATGGTTCACAAAGAGAGTTCCTGCCAAGCACACTAGACGAAGCTCCACCCAGCGAATCTATCAAGCTAATGGGAACTGGTGAAATCATGCCTTCGGAAGCACTGCCTGAAGAGGAACTTATCATTTCTGCACCTAACCAACCTGAAGACAATGCTCAGCCTGAAGACAATCCTTCCAATGACGACAACGATCAGCATGAGCAAGGTCTTCGTCCAGTTCATCCTCGAGTTGCAAATGAAGTACAGATCGAGAAGATAATCGATAGCATCAATGCACCTGGTCCGCTTACTCGCTCAAGAGCAACACAACTAGCAAATTTCTGTGGGCACTTTTCCTTTGTATCAATATCAGAACCCAAGAAAGTTGCTGAAGCTTTTATGGAACCAGAATGGATTCAAGCTATGCAAGAAGAACTTCAACAGTTCAAGCTGAATAATGTTTGGGAACTTGTCAAGCGTCCTGACCCTATAAGCATAACATTATTGGCACCAAATGGATATATCGAAACAAGCAAGATGAGCATGGTCAAGTCGTCGTAAACAAAGCAAGGCTTGTGGCTCAAGGATATACTCAAGTTGAAGGAATTGACTTCAATGAAACATTTGCTCCAGTAGCTAGGCTTGAAGCTATTCGCATACTACTAGCCTATGCTAACCACCACAACATCTTGCTCTATCAAATGGATGTGAAGAGTGCATTTCTCAACGGCAAGATTGAAGAAGAAGTATATGTCGCTCAACCACCTGGCTTTGAAGATCCAAAACATCCTGATATGGTGTACAAGCTAAATAAAGCACTGTATGGCCTCAAACAAGCTCCTCGCTCCTGGTATGATACAATCAAAGACTTCCTGAAGAGCAAAGGCTTCAAACCTGGATCCCTTGATCCCACACTCTTCACGAAGACAGATGATGCTGAACTGTTTGTATGCCAAATATATGTGGATGACATTATCTTCGGCTGCACCAACCAGAAGTTTAGTGATGAGTTTGGATACATGATGCAAGAGAAATATCAGATGTCCATGATGGGAGAGCTCAAGTTCTTCCTTGGTCTTCAAATTAAATCGACAAAGAAATGACATCTTTATATCTCAAGAAAAATACCTCCAAGATTGTCTCAAGAAGTTTGGAATGCAAGGATGCAAAGGATACACGATGCCAATGCCAGCCAAACACCACTTGGGTCCCGACGACAATGGTAAAGAGTTCGATCAAAAGGTATACCGCTCCATGATTGGTTCCTTACTTTACCTATGTGCATCTAGGCCAGATATTATGCTTATTGTTTGCATGTGTGCTCGATTCCAAGCGGCACCAAAGGAATCACATCACTTAGCTGTGAAGCGAATTCTTTGATATTTGGCTCACACCTCAACACTCGGATTATGGTATCCAAAGGGCTCAAAATTTGATTTAGTTGGATTTTCGGATGCTGATTATGCTGGTGAAAAAGTAGATCACAAGTCTACATCAGGCACATGTCACTTTCTGGCACGATCACTTTCTGCATTGGTCTTCAAAGAAGCGTAAGCGTGTGTCACTCTCAACTGCAGAATCTGAATACATTGCTTCTTTGGATCTTGCTGTTCTCAGCTTCTATGGATGAAGCAAACTCTCAAGGACTATGGCATCAATCTGACACAAGTACCTCTTTTCTGCGACAACGAAAGCGCCATCAAGATTGCCAACAATCCAGTCCAACACTTGAAGACAAAGCACATTGAAATTCGTCATCATTTTCTCGTGGATCATGTCATGAAGAAAGATATTGACATCATTCACGTCAACCTTTGAAGAGCAATCGCGGATATCTTCACAAAGCCCTTGGATGAGAAAAGGTTTTGCAAGTTACGGTGTGAGCTAAATATCTTGGAATCCTCAAATGTCCTGTGATCAAGCACACATCCTAACACTTATGCATGTTGATGATTTAGATGTGCAACACACGAAGTAACGTATATCTTCAATCAGTGAAGACTTACATTCTAAGTGTGAATACATTAACGTGGAATTTGACTTCGGAGCGCCACGATAATTATGCGCCGTGTCTGGGTCTAATACTTCCTATACGGTGGGTAACGCCACCACCAAATTTCTTTGTTTGAAGTGTTTCACTCATGGCGTTATTTCTTGAAGCTATTCACATTTGATTTGACTTCAACTTCAACCTATTTTCATGATTTTCTTCACTATGATGATTTGGTTGATGTCTGATATATATTTATGTCCTCTACAGCATTCACTTATAGCTATGTCTTCAAGTTGAATCTTTTGAACTAAGTGAATGTGATCGGACCCCAATCTCTCTATGCTTTCTATCTCAAACTCTATCTGTCCAAATCATATGCATTCTATTGAAACTGTCGAATGTCTTCTCTGCATCCTTGACAGCAGAAGACACAGAGACAAACTTTAAGTCTGTTTTAAATGATTCATCATTACTATTGAACTCCGGAGAAGCAAGAACGACCCTCCGACAAACCGGGCGAGCGTGGGAACGTGGGATAACTCACAGTATGTTGCATACGTGCCACGTGCCTCTCAGATGTGAACCGCTAGGGGCACCTGCGTAATTGCGCTGCGCCGCACACCTCGTTATAAATACCTGTCCCCTGCGGTAAAGACAATCTTCTTCCACCTCTCCACCTCGTCAAAACCCTAGCACCACCGCTAGCTCTTGACGACACCGGCGACGAAGTGCTTAGCTGCCGCGACTTCTCCGACGCCGTCCTCACGCCGGCCGCGAACATCTTCATCTCCACCGCCGCCGTAGGTGTCCTCCATCGCCAAGTTAGGGCACGGTGGACTGAACTGCTCGGCCTCCTTTCCTTCCGTCTAGCAGTTCTTCGAAGCGGTAAATATATCTCTATTTTTACCATCTTTTTGATCTTCAAGATTCATCCTACTTGCCAAAAATGGTTTCTGCCCATACAAAGTTAGATCTATTCTTTCTGCATCTCGTACTGCTTAGTATATTCACTTAAGCTTCACAACTAGTTAGATTCCTCACTTGTACTTATTCACAGATTCATACAAATCTGGAACCAACTTTCAGCGTATAAGTGAATGTCTTCGCGTCATGAGGTCAATGTCTTCAAACCGATTTATCTTCAAAATCTTCTGAGAATGCATATGACCTCTTCCCTTCCTCGCATCTCTAATCTTTGTCACATGTACATGTCCGTGGGAGAATCCTTGGTTCTCATAGTCTGCATTCATTTGCAGAATTCTTACAAAGATCAAACCAACTCTCCTGAAGCCGGTTCACATCATCAAGCAAACGCAAGCCTTTGAAGCCTTTGATTGTGAAGCCATTCAGTTTGAAGCTCATGGCTACAGATAAATCAGTCAGGAAGGGCGGCAGACAGCGTCGTGAGGGAACCTCAAAAGATCTGCCTGATGACCTCGCAGAGCTGCACAAGACAGATCCTGAAGAGACTTATAATCAGCGCAAGACACGAATCCAATGGATTCGACGCTATTGGGCTGAATAGTGGTTCAAGTACAATTTCGTCACACAAGAATATGCTGAGAAGAATGCCATCAGAAGCCCTTGGGGTGATATTCTGTTTGAGGCCTCCTCCCAAGAGCATGGCTGAAGCTATTGCACAAGGTTTCTATCCTTGCATGGTCCGTGGACCTCGGCTGAAAATGCCGACCCGACGTCTTTGCTCGTGTCGCGATGACAATCTCTTCAAGCGCAACTTCCAAAGACGCATAAAGGCTTCGCAAAGGAAAACAAGAATTCATTGGGATTAGACTTCAACCCTGGTCCCTCTCGCTTCCCCATGCCGACGGCTCACGTGACGCTGAACCCAATGTCATCGGTCCGCTTTTCAAATCTTGAAGGCCTCATCACTTATATTTTGGTCCAAGGTGCCAAAGTGGATCACTCGATGACAATGATGACTCGATGAAGCCCCAGCTCCAGCTCCTGCTCCTGCTCCAAAGCCGCAGAAGCTTAAGAAAGTCAAGGCTCCAAAGTCATTGCTCCTCCAAAAGCTTCTCGTGTGAAGCCATCGCCATGCACCTCCACAGAAGCCCTTTGCCCAGTCTGAGGATCAATCCCGCATCTCCAAGAAGACGGAGAAGAGAAAGAAAAGTGTCAAGAATACTGAACTGACACTGACCCCTGCTGCCATTCTGCGTGAAGAGCACATTGATCTGTCAAGTGATGACGATCTTGCAGATGATGCTCTTGAGCAGCTTATCAAGAGCAAAGAAGAAGCAGAAATCTTCAACAACTTGCCTCTCTTTGATGTGGCAATCATCCATCACTTCATTGATGAGTGGTTTAACACACCAAACATCAGCTTTGAAGATCTGCAACTTCCAATTGGCCTCAGCGTCTCTTTCAACGGCGCCATTGCTTCTGAGCTAGCTCTAGCTCAGCGGATTGTTGAACTGAAGCACAAAATTGACTATGAGAAGGCTCAGTTCAAGAAGCATATGGCTGCACTCAGTGTGCAAGACGTCAAAAACTTCAAGGTCATGCTGCACGACCTCAAAGAAAACTTTGTCAAGAAGCGTGAAGAAGCGGAGGCTCTCATGAGCGCATGAAGGCTCTGGTGACAAGTGTGTGCTTGCCTACAATGAAATTTGAGAAGCGCGCAAGGCACTTGGTCGCCCTGGCATGGACCCAGGATGGCTGCAAAGAAAAAGAAGTCTTCAGCTGACCAAGCTGCACCTTCAAGGCAGGAAGAGCCCGCATAGTCTTCCCAAGCAGCATGGTGGCTCGAAGCCAAAGGTACGGTCAAATGCTTCCGAGCAGAAAAGACGAGGGCTGCCGAGGCTGAAGCGAGAAAAAGGAAAAATCCCGACGCCTCGATGCTGCTCCCTCCAAGAAGAAGCTAAAGACCAAGAAAAATCGGGCTGCTCCTACAGAGCCCTTGATTGTTGAACCCATTTCGTGGTTCGTCCTGTCGCAACCCAAGAACTTCGAATGACTGTTCATGAGCCTGCTTCCACAGAGGCTCCTGAAGCTGAAGAGATTCCAGCAGTTGATCCCCCCACTGCTGAAGACATCGGTCACCATGACAATGTTGAAGATGATGAAGTTCTTCCTCAAATCGAGTACAATGTGGTATCATCACCTGTTCGTACGAACAGCGAACTCATCAGCATTGGTTGTCCTCTGACGCCAATTGCACAGGATGCTTCATGGGCTGATCGCCCGCAACAACAAGACTCCCCCAGTACTCCCCAACAACAAGTCACTCCCCAACAGCAACACCAAGAAGAAGAGGAAGACTTTGAGGCCCAGGCAACCCCATCTCCAAAGGCGTCGCCAACGTTTCGCGGGCTTCGCAAAGGTCAAAGGCCTCAAGTGCCTCTTCCAAGCGTTCCAGAAGGAGAAGTGCACCACCAACCTGTTGCACGTCAAGTGTTTTCAGAAGCCACTCCAACTGTGAATGTCTCTGAGTCTGAAGCCAAAGCTGCTGAAGACAATCCGGCTGCATCAGCCGCTGACACCCAAGAAGAAGAAGAAGAACGTGTTCCTATACCCCCAGTAATTGAAGAAGTAATCCCCGATATCAACGTGCGATTGCCGACCCTCCGGCTCCTCAAGTGGAGGTTGAAAACAATGAGGCTGCCACCTCCAACACCAATGAAGCCAATGACGTGGTCATGGCGAAGCCAATGTGGAGCCTGCCCCAAGCGCTCCTGAAGCCAATGAAGGAACTGTACTGAAGCCAATGAGGCAACTGCTCACAAGCATCTGGCGAGCAGCCTGAAGCCTCGATTCTTTGCCACTGCTCCAGTTCCGCCACCAAGGCCCTGCACAATCGAGCAAGCATACAACTATGGCGAGCTAGTCACAGTAAGATGGCCTGTTCTGGTCCCTCCGCCTCATGCCTCTGGTCCTCAATTCGACTATCATGTTGCGCATAGGCCTCCGGTCCAGAAGCCGAAGCCAAGACTGCCAAGGTTTCCAGGCACTGCCACCTCAACTGGTTCTTTCAATGCAAATGGCTTCAAAGCCCACAATAATTTCTTTGACAGTGCGAAGAACCCCTACAAAAGGCCAAGGATCTCATCTGACCGGTTACGAGCTATCAGCAAAGAAGCTATTACTCCTGTGTTCTGTATGACCAAGGCCGCATTTTCCCTCATATGCGCCTCGACACTGAAGCCATTGCCGGACTGCCGTGCTTAGAAGAAGCACTTGATTGCTTTCATGATGCAGGTCTGCTTGGCTTCGTAACAGACAAAGAGCACTGGAATGAAGAATTAGTGCTTCAATTCTATGCCACACTCCACATCCGCGGCTACAACAGAGATACGAAGACATGGGTTCTCGAGTGGATGACTGGAAATGTCCATCATGAAGCCAAAGCTCTTGACATCATTGAGCTCACAGGCCTACCCACTCCCGGAGAGTTGTTTGAACCTGGATGTCAACTCCACCGAGATGCCTTGGAAAGCATATTTCATAAGCCAGAACCCGACATGAGTCAGATGCTGAGCATGATGAAGCCACTGCCACATGACGCTGAATACCCTCAACACTTCTTTGTTGATGACCTTGAGTATCTGCCTCATACCATATATCACATCATACGGCGAACTCTATGGCCCATAAAAGGGCATTCATCATCTGCAAAACTTGAAGGAGCAATGAAGACATTGGTCTTCCACATCCTCAATGGCATCAGCTTCAACACGCAAGATTTCTTCATCCGACAATTGGCTGCCTCTGGATCTGATTTGTTTGGTCTAAAGTTCTATGCTCCATGGGTCATGCGCCTCATCAAGATGCACTCTGCTATCAACTATCAACCCTCTGCTCGCAATCATCTGATCTTTCTACCAGAGGTTGATATATGCATTGAAGCCATATACCCCGAGCACCTGCCAAAACGCCACTAAGTCTTCAGGACGCAGATCATCACAGCTTCTCTCAACCTATGGAAGGCGTCCAAGCGGTATCTCGTGTCTATCCCCTGGCTGGGAACACACGTCTGCCTCATCGTGCACGGACTGAAGCCACTGAGAGCACAATTGGCCAAAGGCCTCGGAAGCGCTCTCGAGTCCTCAATGATTGAGAACTTCTTGTGGCGCTGCATCAAAAGCAAGATAAGCATCACTCCTGGCTAAAGCGTCAAATGCAAATCCTCTTGGTGGACGTCAATCGCATTCGTAACCTTGCCACCAAGAATGCTTTTTTCACTCACGAGACTTGTCGGCGATCATGGAAGAGTTTGACCCTGCTCAGTGCTGAAGCTGATCTTCAAGACGATGGCTTCACTGAACGTTTCAAGTTTGACTCCACTCCTCCATGGAATGCAGTTCTACGGTGAACTCCATCTCTTGAAGACTCTGACTATTCTTCCTCCGCGGCAACGGTCAATGCTAGAGTGATCGATGATGAAGCCAATGCTACTTCACCGCCCCTACTTCTGCACGAATCGACACTGCGCCCAGCTCGTCTGCACCGCCAACCAACAACAACCCTGCTGCATCATCTTCTTCAGACGAGGACGAGTGGATGTTCTATGTCTTCAAACCTTTTTGGTCCTTACTGACAAAAGGGGGAGAAGCATATGTGTTTGATAGTCTTCAAGCGGGTTCATAAGGGCGGTTGCACTATATTTTGCCTAGTGTTTACAACTCTCATTTTTGAAACATTTGGTTCTTATGAGTTGTAACACTTAAACTCGATAATTAAATGCTGCTACTTATTTGCTTTACCACAGTGCGATGATATATTCCGCATGTGCGACGATAACTACCGCACTTAGATCATTCTGCAGACGTCCATTTTTCATTATGCATGTCATTCTCTTAGCTATATCATTTCATGCATGATGAATTATCTTCATAAGTTGAAGAGGATCTCCACAAGTACAACCTGCCATGTGCATTTGCATTCCAAAAGCAAACTACTTATATGCACATCTTCAGGGGGAGCCTCTGCCACTTACGAAGACAATTCCCTATCCTTTACAATTTCACATATTTTATCCCCGTTGAAAATTTCAACCAGTTTGTCATCAATCACCAAAAAGGGGGAGATTGTAAGTGCATCTAGTGCCACCCCTAGTTGGTTTTGGAGTATTGACGACAAAAGTGGTTGAGGGACTAATGCGTTTGTGAGAATTGCAGGATAACGCAGGTAGTGTCCCTCATTGATTCGGTTTACCTACCGGAGACGACCCCTAAAAATTTATGAAGACATTGAAGACAATGGTGGTATGTGAAGATATTCACATTGAAGACTATGACATGAGAAGACATTGAGTGAAGACTATGGAGCCTTGAAGACTGTGTTGTTTCGTTGTTTCCTTTTCTTCTTTGTTGAGTCGTAGGAACCACCGTATTGTTAAGTGGGGTCCAAGTGATCATAGTCAGAATGACTGAAGTGATGCTCAACCCAAATCCTATGTCTTCGAGCGAAGACAATGAGAGCAAAACATATCCAGAGCTGGATGAGTCAGCTTTGCTTGTAGCCCAAGTAAAGTTGCCGTGAGTGTTTGAAATCTGACCGTTGTTCCTTAGTGACCCAGGGTCATTTCGGACATAACAGGTCAGGTTGCCTAGTGGCTATAAATAGCCCACCCCCTACACCATAAATTGGTGGCTGCTCAGAGTTAGTGCATGGCTTTTGTCATTTGAGAGCAACCCACCTCGAAATCTTTGATAGAGAGAAATCCTTGCGAGGACAAAGCCCAAAACACCTAGAGCCAAAGAGTGTTAGGCAACACTGAAGTTTTCCTATCTGTGTGACCTGAAGACTTATTACACTTGAGGACCTGTGGAATCCTCCGGCCCGGTTAGGCGTCGCGTTCTGAGCATCCAAGAGTCATTGTGGATTGCGGTGAACATCGTCTATGAAGGTTCGGAAGTCTACCTTGAAGACTTACCAGAGTGATTGGGCGAGGACTGTGTGTCCTTAGCTCAAGGAATAAGGTGAAGACGCGGTCTTCCGAAAGTTGAATCTCAGCCTCCCTAACTGGATGTACAGTTGTCACAAAGAATCGGAACTGGTCCAACAAATCATGTGTCTTCAACTAGTGACTTGTTCTATCCCTTCCCTCCTTTACCCTAAGTTTGTCTTCGTGAAGTCATTGCTTATATGTCTTATCTGTTTGACTTCACTGCTTGACTTATATTGTTGTTTGGCTTCATACTATCTTCCATCCTGATCCTTACTACATAGCTGCTATTAGTCTTGTCCGTTCACATTATTGCATACTTGACTATGGCTTGCTTGTTGTAGTTATCTTCCGCTGCATATCAACTAGGTCATTTCTGTTGTTTGTCTTCGAAACATCCGTGTTTTGAAGACTTTCATAAAAATCGCCTATTCACCCCCTCTAGTCGATAACTAGCACTTTCAAAGATGACAGACGCCAACACAGTGTTGGGCGAAGGATTCCAGTCGACCCCAGGGAACCAGGCTTTGATGCGAGATCCGTCATCGTTCAAGGTCTGGTCGACAGGAACAGAGCTAACCGAGAAGGCCATGACAGAAATGCGCCCATCAGTGGCAGAGTCCATGTCTCAGGACCAGAGTGTTTTAGCAGAGCCATCAGAGCCGCGGTGATTCCTCCCAACTTCAGGTTGACGACTGGAGTTAGTAAGTTCACTGGAGAGTCCAAGCGCGATACTTGGCTTGAAGACTACCGAGTGGCTGTTCAGATCGGCGGCGGCAACGATGAAGTGGCCATGAAACACCTGCCTCTTATGTTGGAGGGCTCAGCAAGAGCGTGGTTGAATCAGTTAGCACCCAACAACATTTACACTTGGGAAGATCTTGCCCGAGTGTTTGTCAGGACATTTGAAGGAACTTGCAAGCGACCAGCAGGATTGACAGAGTTGCAGTCGTGTGTGCAGAAGTCGAATGAAACTCTGAGGGATTACATCCAGAGATGGATCACTTTGCACCACACAGTAGAGAATGTATCTGATCATCAGGCAGTGTGTGCCTTCAAGGAGGGTGAGGGAGTCCTGGATTAGGGGGTGTCCGGATAGCCGAACTATCACCGTTGGCCGGACTCCTGGACTATGAAGATACAAGTTTGAAGACTTCGTCCCGTGTCCGGATGGGACTTTCCTTGGCGTGGAAGGCAAGCTTGGCGATACGGATATGTAGATCTCCTACCTTTGTAACCGACTCTGTGTAACCCTAACCCTATCCGGTGTCTATACAAACCGGAGGGTTTTAGTCCATAGGACGAACAACAATCATACCATAGGCTAGCTTCTAGGGTTTAGCCTCTCTGATCTCGTGGTAGATCCAATATTGTACTACCCATATCATCAATATTAATCAAGAAGGAGTAGGGTTTTACCTCCATCGAGAGGGCCCGAACACAGGTAAAACATCGTGTCCCTTGTCTCCTGTTACCATCCGCCTAGACGCCTTAGATTCGGGACCCCCAACCCGAGATACGCCGGTTTTGACACCGACATTGGTGCTTTCATTGAGAGTTCCTGCAGTATCGTCATCCTTAGGCCCGATGGCTCCTTCGATCATCAACATCAACGCGGTCCAGGTGTGACTTTTCTCCCGGACAGATCTTCGTATCCGGCAGCTTTGCCGCTGCGGGCAATTCACTTGGCCATCTGGAGCAGATCGAAAGCTACGCCCCAGCCATCAGGTCAGGTTTGGGAGTTTGAACTACGGCCGACATCCGCGGATACTTGATCTCCGGACGGATTCGAGCCACAGCCAAGCGCCGCCTTTGTCTCGATGGGCACGATCTAGCTCTGCCGCCGAGCGATTGCCACAGGCCGCACCGGCGTCCGCTCGACCCTTAGCTCGGGCCGACTCCGCCCGATCGAGGATGAGCGGTTGGACACCGCCTCGGGGCTATGATCTCTCTGGCGATTGAGCGAACTCCATCCCTGTCGCTGCGAAGACCGTGACTCCAAGGTGCCGGACTCCTCTCCGGACTCTGAACCCTCCGCGCCCCTGCCAATCAAATCCAATTGGGCGCCGGTTATGGAGTTCACTGCCGCGGACATCTTTCAGCACTCGTCCTTCGGCGACATCCTGAATTCACTAAAGTCTCTCTCTTTATCAGGAGAGACCTGGCCGGACTATGGTCAGGAAGGTTGGGATGTGGACGACGAAGAAATTCAACGCCCACCCACCGCCCACTTTGTATCCACTGTCGAAAGCTTAAACGACGTGCTCGATTTCGACTCCGAAGACATCGACGGTATGGACGACGATGTAGGAGACAACCATGAACCAGCACCTATAGGATCCTGGACAACCACCTCATCCCACGATGTATACATGGTGGATACACCTAAAGGAAGTCACGACGAGGAACAACGGGACACTACGAAGGATAAATCCCTTGAAAAGCAGTCAAAACGGCAACGTAAACGCCGCACCAAGTCCCGCCTCGACAAAGACGAAAGCCACACAGACCCAGCCATAGAGTAGGGCGAACCGGTGGACGACGAACATGCTATCGAGCAACCGTCCGAACAGGACAACTTGGATAAACAACCCGTCCCCGGCGAAGATAACAGTCCGGACGATCTCACGCCGGACAAATTGTTGGAGCAGAAGAACCTCCACAAAAGGCTCGTCGCCACTGCGCGTAGCTTGAAAAAGCAGAAGCGGAAGCTCAAAACAACAAAAGATGCACTCGGAATCAGATGGAGCAAAGTACTCAACACCGCAGAGAAATACGGCGACAGTCGCCAAACAACGAGCTACCCGAAGCGCAAATTACTACCCGAATTCGATGAGGAGGCCGTAGAGCCCCCGCAATCAAAGAACAAAGAGGCCGCCCGGTCGGATAGACGACCACATGGCAAACATGGAGCGGCAAGCGGCGTCGCACACAAGACGGGACGCGATCCGCATAAGGATTCGCATCAAAAGGATGGCCCAGTTAGGTCCATCTATGGGCCGAGAAAGCAAGCTCTTCCAAGCAATGCAACATGCCAAATATCCGAACATCACGACACACCCAAATATAGGGGTGCCGCACACCCCCTGTGTTTCACCGATGAGGTGCTGGATCACGAATTCCTAGCGGGATTCAAACCCGTAAACATAGAGGCATACGACGGAACAACAGACCACAGAGTCTGGATTGAGGATTACATCCTCCACATACACATGGCTAGAGGAGATGATCTCCACGCCATAAAATACTTACCCTCAAGCTCAAAGGGCCAGCCCGGCATTGGCTCAAAAGCCTCCTGAAATTACCATTGGAAGTTGGGATGAGCTCGAGGATGCTTTTCGGCAAATTTTCAAGGGACTTATGTCCGTCCTCCGGATGCAGACGATTTAAGTCACATAACTCAACAACCCGGAGAGTCAGCCCGCAAATTCTGGAACAGGTTCCTCATCAAAAAGAACCAAATAGTCGACTGTCCGGATGCCGAAGCCTTAGCAGCTTTCAAAGACCATGTCCGAGACGAATAGCTCGCGAGACACCTCGGCCAGGAGAAGCCGAGGACAATGGCTGCATTAACAAGCCTCATGACCCGCTTTTGCGCGGGAGAGGATAGTTGGCTGGCAAGATGCAGTACCAGCGACCCAAGTACATCCAAAGTCAGGGATGGAAATGGAAAACCACGACCCAGCAAGGACCAGCGCCGGACAAAGGGAAACAGCCCGAAGAGCATAGCAGTCAACGCCGGATTCAGAAGCTCCCGGCAGAATCATAAAAAACTGCCCCTCAAGGACAACAGCGACGAGCTATCCAACCTAAACAAAATTTTGGACAAAATATGCCAAATCCACAGTACTCCCGGGAAGCCTGCAAACCATACCCACAGAGATTGTTGGGTCTTCAAGCAGTCCGGCAAACTCAATGCCGAACACAAGGGGCTCGACACACCAAGCGAGGACGATGATGAACCCCACAAGCAGAGCACCGGAAAACAAAAGAATTTCCCTCAAAAAGTCAAAACAGTGAACTCACTTCAAGTGACAAAAGGGAAAAACAGAGCGGCGCCCATAGAAACACGCGCCGCACGGTCTATCCCAGCAGAGTCCCAACGATGGTTGTCAAAACCAATCACCTTCGATCATCAGGACTATTCTGGAAGTATCCAGAACGCAGGATGGACTGCCTTGATATTAGATCCTATAATCGACGGACTCCAATTTACACAAGTCCTAAAGGACGGAGGTAGCAATCTAAACCTGCTACATCAGGACACAATCCGCAAAATGGGGATAGACCCAACCAAAATTCGCCATAGCAACACCTCCTTCAAAGGGGTAATGCCAGGCCTATATGCCCGTTGTACGGGCTCCCTCATCGCTAGAAGTTGTGTTCGGGTCATCCGACAACTTCCGCCGCGAAAAGTTAACCTTCCACATCGCCCCATTCGAAAGTAGCTATCAAGCACTACTGGGACGTGAAGCTTTCGCCTGCTTTAACGCGATACCGCATTATGCATCTCTTATACTTAAAATGCCCGGTCCACGCGGCATCATCTCATTAAAAGGGAGTATCAAGTGTTACTCGAGCATGGAAGAACGTGAGACTGCCTTGACAGCCCCACACTAATCCGGCTCCGCTAATCAAAGCACCTGAATAGGTCATTCGAACCCCGGCCATGGCTAGACGAAGTCGGGCGTAAACATATAACGCCTACTAGCGGCATACCCCGCATAAGGGGCTGCACGCATGTACAACAAGAGACAATAAAGCTCAATTTTATTCACTTTTCGAACCGTACTCTGTTTATTTAATATAAAGTACATTTTTCGCACGATCTTATTTTTCTTTTCAACTAAGTTCTTCTCTTTTACAGAAGAACACCGTGCTACACCCGTCCAGGATACGGCTGCATGAGACACGGCGCATAAGCGTGCAGTGAGGGACCCGTTGCAAGGATTCTTTTCAGATTAAGACCATGCGTAAACCTTTTTTACTGTCTCTTGTTGATACACATCCCCCGGTTTCTTGCTATAACCGAGGAGGAGGCTGGCATTTTGGCATCGGCCACACCAGAATTTTTGCGCGTACCTGGACACTAGGGGCTTAGGGCATTATTCTGCCCGTTTTCATAAAGACCGAATACCTTAGGGAGTGTTCGGCGTCTCGAGTTAGGCCTTATATGCATCAGGTCCGAATCATGTCTTTGGTCAAATGTTGGGTTTGCCCGGCTCCTGCTCTGCTGCCTTACGTTCCGTTCTATCGGCTAACGCGGCACCGGAGAACTACTGCGATTGTGCCCGGTTCGGCCAAAGTAGCACCTCAAAGAGAGAAAGCCGAAAACTGACTATCATGATATAGCATGAGACTGGTCAACCACTTGATGATCCACCGGAATGTTTAGAATTCCCCCACATTAACGAAGGACCGTTTTCCGGTCAGGCACATACGCGCCCCGAATTCGGGAGAGCGCGGTGCCCCTAGGGGCTATATAGTAGCCCCACCATCGAACTCCTATGGCTAAGTGAAAGTGATAAAGCATTATAGTCCGGTTGCCTAGTTTGCTATGCTATCACCTCCTTTACAGGACCAAGGCGTTGGATTAAGTGTGAAAATGCACCTTTTGCAAACACCCCGCACTATGTGCGTGAAATTTAAGCCGAGACTGCCATCTTTCGTGTTATATACACATATACATCAACGGCCGCCAGAGGTGTTTTAATACTTGAACGCACAAGTATAAAAAGCTCTTATATTATATTGAAACATTGTTTTCACAAATCATACATGTCACTAAAACATAATATCCTTTGAGCCTTTGCGTCTCTATTAAACGAAGCGCCTGCAGACTTCCTCAAAATAGTGCTCGGCGGTACTAAACTGTCCGAATCTTGGGATGCAACATCGGTGGCCTTCATCTCCGCCCAGTATGTCTTGACGCGGGCAAGAGCCATCCGTGCACCCTCTATGCATGTTGACCGCTTCATTGCATCGATATACGGCACCGCATCAAGGAACTGTTGCACCAAGCCAAAATAACTCTTCGGCTCGGGCCTTTTCAGCCACAAATGAGTCACGACAGCCTTCATGGCGAGTCCGGACAACCTATTCAGCTCAGCCCATTCGGCCAAACGACCGGTTAATGAAAGTGGACACTCCGGACTATGGAACTGCGACCAAAAAAGCTCTTCCATTCCGTGATCCTTTTGACCTCGGAAGTGTTCGGCCGCGTCTGCAGCACTCGTCGCCAAGTCCAGATAAGCATCCTCCGCACCCCACAACCGGTCCAATTGAACGTACCTAGGATCCGTGAATTTCCTCCGCAACAGAAAGGGCTTTCCAGCCGCAATATCTCCGGTCTGACGTAGCTCCTCCTTAATAGCTCTCATTGCAGAGCGAGTATCCTTGGCCTCGGTGGCGGCCTTTTTCAGGTCCTCTTGTTTCGCTCGATCTTCTTTTTCAAGAAGCTCGCAATGGTCAGTAGCATTCTTCAATTTCATGGCCTTTCTTGCTTCGGCAGTGAGCAGCCTGTTCGGCTTTTAGCTCTGCGGCCGCCTTTAAAGCAGCCGCATCACTTTTTCTGGCTTGCTCCTTGGCTCGGGCGAGCTTCGCCCAAAGGCTCTCCATAGCAGCGGCACCATCTGCATTAAGCATACATATTATAAGGCACGGGCGTCAATCTCCCTTACCAGGTGTCTCCGGAGAATTTGCATACCTTGTGACTCGTCAAACCGCTTATTAACAAGCGTGATGTCCGCATCCGCCACGTCAAGTTGCCACTTCAGTTCGGCAAATTCATCAGCCCGGCTAGCCACCGGACGCTTCGCCACCTACATAGGAAGAGCGCATATTATACCTGGGGTTATGATCTTCGGGGCGCCGTCATTTTTGACACCGCACCAAGTCTCAGGGGTTACTATCTATACAGGGCGCATTTTATATGCAAAACTGTCAGAAGGTACATCATTTTGCGTACCTCAAAACCCGTCAGTAAACTTACGACGGCTTCATGCAATCCGCTCTCAGCAGCTGAAATCCTTTCAATCACCATACCCATTAACGTACGGTGATCTTCCAAGATAGACGCTCGCCCGAGCAGATCCTTCAGCTCCTCCGACCGCACACCCGTTGGTGCCGGACTCGTCCGGTGGCCTTTTTCGAAGGCCGGACACGAAGGGCTTTGAGGGGACATACGGCTGCCTTCTGGCCCCGCCGGATTCGGAGGAGCCCTCCGCGACGACACCTCAGGGTCGTCCACCTCGCATAACGGTATGGCAGGCGGAGGCGTTTCGCTCTCCATCATCTCCGGACCAAGATCCCCCGAAGACGAGCTCTGCTGTGAAGGGTTGAGATCCGAACTACAAGGTAAACTTTCGGTCACCTTCAGAAATAAAACGGGGATGTCTCTCTTTTAAAAAACGCCCCCCTTTACTTACGGCTCATTTGGAGGGCTGATCTCCTTGGGAAATAGTGCGGCCGGGGCATCTCCTTGGCAGGACCCTCTGGTGAAGATTTCTTCCCCGCTTCGAGGCTTTGGTCTCCGGATCTTCAGAAGCGGTCCTCTTCTCCCCTTGGAGGGAGGGATTCTCGATCCCCCCTTTCTTGATAGCCTCCTTCACGGAGGTAGTAGTTCCCTTGTTCCCCCCTTCGCCTTCTTCAAAGGGCACAACCTCTAGCATCTTGGTTAATATGGGATCCGGCGTGGTCTCAGGGAGGGGGGCCGGACACCTGATCAGTTTTGCTTTCGCTATCCACTCCTGTTTAAAGGATAGCTCTTTTAAGGGCAAGTTTATGATAAATATGCAGATAGCATGTCCAGGTACATGACTACTTACTTGAGTATCCGGGCGATTGCAGCTCATACCTGCGTCCTCGGTTAAGTCCGGACACATTGCTTGTGATCCGAAGAACAGTTGGTACATCTCCACGGGCGTTACACCCATAAAACGTTGGAGAGCTCGTGGTCCCTCCGGATTAAACTCCCACAGGCGGAGGGGGCGACGTTTGCAGGGCAAGGTACGATGAATCAGCATGATCTGCGCTACTTCGACCAGATTGATCTCTCTCTCTCTCTCAGAGGTCTTGAATACGGCCCTACAACAGAGGTACGTCCTTGGACGGTCCCTAGTCGAGCCCTTTATTGACCCATGATGCCCGCCGTAGTGGAGGACCCGAGCGGTAGGCAGGTGGCGCCGCCCATTTGGTGCCCCTGGGAGCGGTGATATAAAACCACTCCTGTTGCCATAAATTGAGCTCCTCTAGAAAAGAGCCCTCGGGCCATGGGCGTCCGCATTCTTGCTTATAACAGCCCCTCCGCACTCTACGATGCCCTGGATCATCTTGGCTCCACTTTGAAGGTCTTGAGCCACAATCCGAAGTGAGGGGTAATGCGGAGGAAGGCTTCTATACGACAATGAACGACGAGATGTGGAGGATGGACTTCGGATCCAAGTCATGGAATTCCAGCCCATAATAAAACATGAGCCCCCTCACAAAGGGGTCCGTCGGGAAGCCTAAACCCCGAAGGAAGTGAGACACGAATACCACCCTCTCACCAGGCTTGGGAGTGGGAACAACCTGCCCTTGAGCAGGCAGCCTATGCAAAATTTCGTCGGTTAGATACCGGGCGTCTCTCAGCTTTAGCACATCTTCTTCTGTGATGGAGGAAGACATCCACCGGCCGTGCAGGTCGGAGCCGGACATCGTTGAAGGTCCGAAGCGCCTAAATCTGGAGCCTTGGGTGTTGGAACTCGCGGCGAGGGGCGGATTCAATTGAGATTGAAAGAAAGGAGCGGGCCTTGGTCTCGTTATAAACAGGTTGAACCAAGAGCCCTCCCCGTGACCGTTCGGGACTCGCCTTCGATGGAGGAGGCGTCCCAATGGGCACGACTGGGTTACCCACGCCCGTATTGATGAGAATCCCGGAATAAGGGGGCACGATCTCCGCTTTGATAAGACGTGCCAAGGAAACCGCCTCACTAAACACGCTGAGGTGGAACAGTAAAAACGATTCGTATAAAGGCCTGGCCGTGGTGTGATGTCACACCGCGGAATACGTCAGCAGATCTGTGCAAAGGTTATTCTCTCTATGGTGGTATGTGGAACTTGTTTTGCAGAGCCCGACACAATCCTTGTGTTCAAAATCTTCTATGAAGTATTCGGAGGAGGAACCCGCCTTGCAATGCCGAATACAATATGCGCGCCGGACTCATCGTCATTGAAGCCTGGTTCAGGGGCTATTGAGGGAGTCCTGGATTAGGGGGTGTCCGGATAGCCGAACTATCACCGTTGGCCGGACTCCTGGACTGTGAAGATACAATATTGAAGACTTCGTCCCGTGTCCGAATGGGACTTTCCTTGGCGTGGAAGGCAAGCTTGGCGTACAGATATGTAGATCTCCTACCTTTGTAAACGACTCTGTATAACCCTAACCCTATCCAGTGTCTATATAAACTGGAGGGTTTAGTCCGTAGGACGAACAACAATCATACCATAGGCTAGCTTCTAGGGTTTAGCCTCTCTGATCTCGTGGTAGATCCACTCTTGTACTACCCATATCATCAATATTAATCAAGAAGGAGTACGGTTTTACCTCCATCGAGAGGGCCCGAACCTGGGTAAAAACATCGAGTCCCTTGTCTCCTGTTACCATCCGCCTAGACGCACAGTTCGGGACCCCCTACCCGAGATCCGCCGGTTTTGACACCGACAGAGGGCGTTAAGAACAGAGAGTTGAGTTTGAAATTCGGTTGGACTGGAGATATGACCCTGAGTCGAATGATGGAGATTGCCACCAAGTACGCCAATGGTGAAGAAGAGGATCGGCTCCCGAGTGGCAAGTACAAGTCAGCCGCTAATGAAACCGGGGAGGAACTCCGATCGGAAGCGAAGCGGAAGCCGAGCCAGCTGCTCTGGAGAAGCCTTGGCCGTCACTCGAGAAAGTTCAAGGGAAACCCAAAGGGGCCTTAGAACCCCAAGAAAGTGAAAGACCAAGATGGAAATGATGTGTTGGACTTGCCATGTCACATTCACACGAAGAAAGATGAAGAGGGTAAACTCATTTACCCAGAGCATACCACTCGACAGTGTCGGCTCTTGATTCAGCAGTTCCAGGGGAAGCAGCCCAAGGACGTTGAGGACAAGGAAGATAGTGATGGTGGATACCCCCAGGTCAATTCCACTCTGATGATTTTTGCTGACGTTGAAAGCAAAAGTCGATTGAAAGTTATCAACCGAGAAGTGAATATGGTCGCTCCGGCGACATCCAGTTATCTGAAATGGTCGCAGACCGCCATAATGTTCGACCAGTCTGATCACCCGACACACATAGCCACCCGTGGGAGGCAAGCGTTGGTGGTCGACCCAGTTGTCGAAGGCACTCGACTAACTAAGGTTTTGATGGATGGTGGCGATGGCTTTGAACATCTTGTATGCGAGAGGCGTTGAAAGGGATGGGCATTCCGATGTCCGGACTCAGCACCGACAACATGAGATTCCATGGAGTCATTCACGGAAAGAAGGCCGAGTCACTCGGCCAAATTGCTCTCGATGTGGTTTTGGTGATTACAAGAATTTTAAATAAAGAAAAGTTGACCTTTGAGGTCGTGGATTTCCAGAGCGCTTATCACGCTATCCTGGGGAGGCCGGCATATGCGTGTTTCATGGATCGACCATATTATGTATACCTCAAGCTGAAGATGCCAGGTCCCAAAGGTGTGATCACTGTCACTAGCAATCGGGAGAAAGCAGAAGAGTGTTTTCAGAAAGGCTCTAAGATCGCTGATGCTCAGATGGCAGTGGTATAGCTGCAAGAGTACCAGAAAACTACAGACCGAGTGATTTGTTGCGAGCCAAGAAGCCCATACGAAGTCAGCATTTCAGTTGTCCGGTGAGACGAAACCAATTCACATTCACCCGACTGATCCCAATGCTGCTCCGACTCACATCTCAACAACACTCGACTCCAAATAGGAAGAAGCGCTCATCTAGTTCCTCCGTGAGAACTGGGACATCTTCGCATGGAAGCCTGCTGACATGCCAGGTGTTCCCAGGGGACTGGCTGAGCATCGTCTATGAGTCGACTCAAAAGTTAAACCTATCAAAGAACATCTTCGACGGTCCGCCGTCCAGAAGAGAAAGACCATTGGCAAGGAGGTGGCTCGGCTCTTAGCAGCAGAGTTTATCCGAGAGATTTACCACTCCGAGTGGCTCGCCAATGTTGTCATGGTCACTAAGAAGGACAAATCACTTCATATGTGCATTGACTTCAAACATATCAATCGGGCCTGCCCGAAAGTTCATTTTCCTCTCCCCCGCATCGACCAAATAGTCGACTCGACTGCGGGATGTGAACGGTTGTCTTTCTTAGACGCCTATTCCGGGTACCATCAGATCCGTCTGTATGGACCCGACGAGATCAAAACAGCTTTCATCACTCCATTTGGGTGCTTCTGTTATGTCACCATGCCATTCGGCCTCAAGAATGTCGGAGCCACATTCATGAGGATGATTCAGAAGTGTTTGCTCACTTAAATCAGTTGGAATGTGGAAGCATATATGGATGATATTGTGGTCAAGTCACGGAAAGGTTCCGACCTGTTGACTGACCTGAAACATTTGCCAATCTCAGGAGGTACGATATCAAGCTTAATCCATCAAAGTGCACATTCGGAGTTCCGGGCGGAAAGTTACTCGGTTTTCGTTTCGAGCGAGGAATCAACGCCAACCCAAAAAGTTGGCACTATACTCGAGCAACGCATACAATGCGTGTGCACGATGTCCGAGCTTACCGGATGCTTGGCCGCTTTAAGTCGATTCATCTCGCCTTGGTGAAAAGGCATTGCCTCTTTACCGGTGATGAAGAAGTCGAGACAAGTTCGAGTGGACTCCACGAAGCTGATGCAGCGTTTGCGAGCTCAAAGCTACTGCTCTCCACCAACCGGTGCTTGTTGCCCCAATCAGCAAGGAGCCGTTGTTGCTTTACATTGCAGCCACAGGACAAGTCGTCGATCTGATTTACGGTCAAGCGGGAAGAAGAAGGAAAGACCTTCAAAGTTCAGCGCCCAGTATATTATCTTTCTGAAGTATTAACCCCATCAAAGCAAAGATATCCTCATTATCAGAAGCTTGTGTATGGGATTTATATGACCACGAAGAAGGTTGCTCATTACTACTCCTATCATTCCATTACAGTCGTCAGCGACGCCCCATTATCAGAGATTTTGCACAACAGAGATGCAACTGGTCGAGTGGCGAAATGGGCAATTGAACTCCTTCCCCTTGATATCAAGTTTGAGGCAAAGAAAGCCATCAAGTCCCAAGCGATGCAGATTTCATCGTCGAGTGGATCGAACAGCAATTACCGGCCTTAAGTTCACTCGAACCTTTGGACCATGTTCTTTGATGGTTCCAAGATGCTGAATGGTTCCGGTGCTGGGGTAGTGCTGGTTTCCCCCCGAGGAGATAAGCTCAGATATGTGCTCCAGATTCACTTTGATTCTTCTAACAATGAAGCAGAATACGAAGCACTGTTGTATGGGTTGCGCATGGCCATTTCACTCGGTGTCCGTCGCCTCCTGGTCTACGGCGACTCAGATTTAGTGGTTAATCAAGTGATGAAGGAGTGGGACGTCAGAAGTCCAGCCATGACTGGTTATTGCAATGCGATGAGGAAGCTAGAGAAGAAGTTCGAGGGTTAGAGCTTCATCATATACCCCATTGAAAAATCAAGCTCTGACGATTCGGCGAAAATAGGGTCCAAGAGGAAGCCATTCCCGGTGATGTGTTTTGGAGCACATCCACACACCGTCGATTCAAGAGGATCCTTTCACCGAAGAAGCTCCGCAGCCAAAAAGTGCCACTGATCCGACTGAAGTTGAGGTCCCAGCTATGGTCGACCTGGTCATGGAAGTCGTGGTCATCACTCCCGACTGGACGATGTCGTACATCGCGTATATCCTAAGGAAAGAGCTCCTGGAGAACGAAGAAGAGGCTCGACAGATCGTCCGCCGATCCAAGGCCTTTACTGTGATCAAGGGACAGTTATCTGAGGAAAGCGCGATCGAGTCGGCGTAAATGCATAACGCCAGAAGAAGGTTAGATAATTCTTGATGATATCCACTCGGGGACCTGTGGTCACCATGCATCCTCTCGGACCATTGTGGCTAAAGCATACCGAGCGAGATTTTACTGGCCAAAAGCAAATGAAATGGCAAAGGAAATAGTCGACAAGTGTGAAGGATGTCAGTTCTACTCCAATATGTCACACAAACCCGCCTCAGCCTTGAAGACCATTCCACTCGTCTGTGTCACATCCTAGTTAGTCCATGCATTAGAGTGTTGCATCATGTTTATCTTTCATCAGAAATTTGAAATGGGGAAGACAGAACCCCCAGAACCCCTCTGAATCCAACTAGGGTTTACTAAAAATATTTTCAATGAACTTGAAATGCCCTTCTAAAATGTTCATCACCTTTGCCTTGGTCCTAAACCACTGTCAGAAGTGATGCACAGATTCCTAGGTCACTCTAAGGTCACTGGATTAAATCTTTAGCTATTTGAATTTGTGCATTTAAATTATTTAAAATATTTCAAATGCTCAAATATTCCCAAACTAAAATGTTCCATGCTGGATATATTCCAACTAAGGACCAGGTGTAGTTTGGTGATTTTTGGAGTTGCCTAGGTATTTTTAGAAATGCAACAAACCTACAGAATAATTAAAAAACAGAAACAAAAGAGAAAGTCTTACCTGGCGCCACCCAGCAGGCCCACCTGCCGGCCCAGCCCAGCCACCGCTCCAGCGAGCTGCTTGGCTTGGCCAGGCAGGCAGGCAGCTGCTCGACGGCGAGCACAGCATGCGTGCCATGCAGATGCCAGCCGCCTCTCCGCTCCCGTCGTCGAGCTGTCGACGTGGGACGAACTCTCTCTCTCCCCGACCCCAAAGACACCCGCTCCTCCCCCTGGCTCCTCTCTCTCGCCCTCCCCGACGTTGCCCGAGACGTCGTCGTCGCCCGCTTCGCCACAGCGCGTCAACGCCGTCCAGCGCCCTCTCACCATGTCCGGACGGTTCGCCATCGTCGGCTACGTCGACTAGCCAAGCCGCACGACGCCGGAGCCACTGCATCATCCCCGCCGCCGTCGTCTTCAACCTCGGGCCGCCCAGATCGCCGTCGCCGTTCCGACCGCACCGAGCCCTCCCCGAGCATGCTGACCATCCCTGCGGTTTCTCTGTGAGCTGCTGAACCTTCCCGTGCTTTCCGTTTCGCCCCTATAGTACTGTAGACGCCGCGTCTCTTGTGCCCGAACGCGCCGCCGCCTGACCTCGTCGCGGGTGCTGCTCCGATGACATTTGGTCACGGGCTTGTGCCCGTCACACTCCTCGCGCCGCGTAGAGGCCATAGGTGCTAGCACCACACCGCCTAGGCCACTGCAGCCACGCGCACGAGCTGGCCCGAGCTTCGGCCTCCGCCAAACTCGTCGCCACGATGCTCCGCCACTCCCGGCCAAGCCATCACCACGGTACGGATGCGGGCGAGCACCGACTTCCGTAGCTGCTCTCCGCGTTGCAAATGAAGCCACGTGGGCAAATCCATAACAACGCCGCCAGCGTCTGGCCTCGCCGGCTAAACACCCGGCGCTTTGACCTGCTGACGGTGGGTTTGACCCCGCTGACTTAGTTGACTAGGTGGGGCCCTCTGCTAATTTACCTAGTTTAGGTTTAATCAAAATTAGTTAGTCTAATTAGCTACTGACAAGCAGGACCCACTGGTCAGGTTGACCTGGACGCCCCCGTTGACCTCTGACGTCACTCTGACGCACTGCTGATGCAATAATTAATTTATGGTTTTATTTGTACACAGGAAATTCCAGAAATTGTTGCAAACTTCAAAAAATCATAGAAATTAATCTGTAACTCCAAATGCAAAGTTTTATATATGAATTTTGATCAGAAAAATTCAATCTATCCATTGGTAATGGTTTCATGCATGAAAGAACAAGTTAACCTTGCTGTTTAAGCAGAATAAGATAATGCACCATTATGGCTATGTTAATGAGCTAACATTTGAATCTTTGATTCAAATGAGTTCATCCCTTTCTGTTATAGCTTGCATTAGGCTAACACACATTCATATTGCCATGTCATAGCATGCATCATATTGTTGCATATTGTCATGTGTTGTTTATGTTCGGTGTGTATTTCGTGATAGGTTACGCCTCAGGATAACCCCGAATATCCGTCTGAAGGGCAGTATCCTACTACCACTACATCAGGCAAGCAACCCATTGATCATTTCGATACAAACCCATGTTCTCGCTTCTGCTCTTGTTTACTGCATTAAGACAACGCGATTCAAACTGTTGTGTGTTGCGGTAGCTGAACCCACTTCCTTTGCATGACGTGTCATTGCCACAGTAACTAGATGAAACCCACTAGTATGTGTAGGAGTTTTTTGAGCCATGTTTGTGATTCCTACCATGCTATGCTTGCTATGCTTAGAGTTGTGTCAGGTCTGGCTCATCGGGATGATGAACTGGAGTGAAAGGTTGTGTCGGGTTCAAGAGTGAAAGTGTTGAACACGATTTGGTAAAGGTATCGATGAGAGGCCATGTAGGAGTACATGGTGGGTTGTTTCCTTGAAGCCGTCCCTAAGAACTGAGATCTGTGTGTGTGATTTAAGACTTAGCTACTACCACGCATTGGGATCGTTAATTGACCCTCTCGACTTATTAACCACTCTTGTCCTCAGTCCGGGAGTTGCAAGTAGTTTCTGGTGTTTGTAGCATGTCATGGGCTGCCGCGCCGCTGACCTTAGGGGTGGGCTGTGTTGCGGTAGGCACGTGGCCGGTGTACCGACTTCGCCCGTTTGGTGTCTCGGGAACCCTGCACACATCGTTCGGGGCCGTTAGTGGAAACCTCGGCGGACTCCTGCGGATGGAACCTGAATAGGCGATAAACCTGGACTAGGGACTCATGTGTTTAGTCGGTCGTGGCCGACACCCTCATTTGGGCTTCCGCTTGAAGGTTGCCGAGTACATGTCGTGTAGCGGCGATAAGTGGTGAGCGTGTGTGAAGAAGTACACCCCGCAGGGTATAAAACTATTCGAATAGCGGCGTCATGATAAGGACTACTTGGTCACCTATACAGTTCATAGACAAGTAAATGGATACTACTAACAGCCTCAAGATAAGTGTGAGTACCATGGATGGCCCTCTCGTAGGTTGACGAGAGAGGATCCACGGTGGAGTATTGTGATGGTGATTAGTGGACTCGTGTGCGACAAATGCTTTTCAAGTAGTGTCACGTAGGATAGCTTAGCCAAGAGTCAAAGCTGGCTTCTTGCAATAACTCCACTACCTTCTTGAGAATGTGCATGTATAATAGGTTTACATTGTAAGACTTCTTTGAGTACCTCCGTACTCATGTTTGTTTAATTAATGTTTTCAGGCGACAACACGCCCCCTCCGATGGGTTTTATGTAGACCTTGGCGTCGGCAGGTGAACTAGCCACCCGGTGGTGATCCAAGGCTTGTGAAGGGCCCTTTGTAGATAGAAGGGCTTCATCAAGCTTTCTTTCTTTTTAGTGTCTCAGTACTCGAGACTAGTTTGCTTCCGCATGTGCTTGTATGCTTGTATGACTTGAGTGTTGGGTCATGTGACCCCTATCTGTATGGATATGTTATGTATGGCTCCTCGGAGCCACTTAAATAAAGTACTTTGAGTTGTAGAGTTTTGTTGTGATGCCATGTTGTATGTACTCATATCGGGCATATTGTGTGTATGCTTGAAATGCTTGGTATGAGTGGGATCCGACAATCTAGTTGTTTATCCTTGGCGGCCTCTCATATGGGGAAATGTAGTCTCGTGCTTCCTAAGCCATAGTAGTCTGCTACAGCCCGGTTCACAGTCACGCTAGCCCAAGACTACCGCTTTGGACACTTGATCGGCCGCATGTGTTTCACTTCATTCCTATGTCTGTCCTTCGGGAAATGTCACGCGGTGGTATTCGGAGTCCTGCCTAGCACACTACAGCCCGGGATACCGAGTCCTGTTAGCCCAGTGCTACAGCCCAAATTCATACGTTGATGACCGACATGCTCGATGTGATTCATGTATGCCTGTCCCCATGGGTTAAGCGCCGCTTTGGGTTCCACGACTAGCCATGTCGGCCCGGTTCTCTGTCATGTGGATGCTAGCGACACTATCATATCGTGAGCCAAAAGGCGCAAATGGTCCCGGGCCATGGTAAGGCGACACCCGTGGGAATACCGTGCGTGAGGCCGCAAAGTGATATGAGGTGTTACCGGCTAGGTCAATGTGACTTGGAATCGGGGTCCTGATAGTCTGGCCTTTCGCTGTTTGGGGGTTTGATATGATTGGACCACTGAGAACTGGCAGAAGCGGTTTCACTCATTTGCTAGTGGCAGTTGACAAGTTTACGAAGTGGATCGAAGCTAAACCTATCAAGAACCTCGATGCATGCACTGCTATCAGTTTCATCAGAGAGTTGATATTCAGATATGGAGTTCCGCATAGCATCATCACTGACAATGGGTCAAACTTCGATTCCGACAAGTTCAAAGCCTTTTAGCCTCTCGAGAACGCGAGTCGACTATGCTTCAGTTGCTCACCTCCAGTCGAATGGACAAGCAGAACGAGCAAATGGTCTAATTCTCAAAGGACTGAAACCTCGGCTGATGCGTGATCTCAAGCATGCAGCAGGAGCATGGTTCGTCGAACTTCCGTCGGTTCTTTGGGGATTGAGGACCACTCCTAATCGGTCGACTGGGAGAACTCCATTCTTTCTGGTCTATGGAGCTGAAGCAGTTCTGCCGAGTGACCTTCTTCGCAATGCACCCCGAGTGGAACTCTACTCTGAAGATGAAGCGGAGCAAGCCAGGCAAGATGCAGTCGACCTCCTTGAAGAGGAAAGAGAGATGGCCCTGATCCGCTCGACCATCTATTAGCAGGACTTGCGTCGATTCCATGCTAGAAATGTGAAGAGCCGAACCTTTCAAGAAGGAGACTTGGTCCTCCGAGTAAATCAACAGAAACCCCACACAAGCTCGCTCCCACTTGGGAAGGTCCCTTCATCATCACCAGAGTTCTCCACAATGGAGCATACCATATTTATAACGTCGATCGCCAGATTGATGAGCCTCGAGCTTGGAATGCGGAGCTGCTCCGCCCCTTTTACACTTAATTACTCACTTGGGTGAGATGTAATAAAAGTACCTCTGTAGTTTGTTTATCAAAGACAATAATGTTATACTCTTCCCAGTGATTGTTATTACTTTTCGTTTAGATAAGAAATTTCCCCCAGTGGGTGGCTTAGCCGCGAACCCGTTTCGCCTAAGTTTGTAAAAAAAAATCCCTGACGAGTGGAGAGCCAGCCTCCCACTCGGGGGCTTAGCTGCGAATCCGTTTCGCCTAAGTATCTGAAAATCCTACTGAGTGGTGAGCCAACCTCCCACTCGGAGGCTTAGCTGCAGTCCAAGTACTCGCCTAAGTGTCTAAAATCCTACCGAGTGGTGAGCCAGCCTCCCACTCGGAGGCTTAGCTGCAGTCCAAGTACTCGCCTAAGTGTCTAAAATCCTACCGAGTGGTGAGCCAGCCTCCCACTCGGAGGCTTAGCTGCAGTCCAAGTACTCGCCTAAGTGTCTAAAATCCTACCGAGTGGTGAGCCAGCCTCCCACTCGGGGGCTTAGCTGCAGTCCAAGTACTCGCCTAAGTTTGAAAAATCCTACCGAGTGGAGAGCAAACCTCCAACTCGGGGGCTTAGCAGCGGTCCAGTACTTGCCTAAGTATCCTAAAATCCTGCCGAGTGGAGAGCAACCCTCTCACTCGGGGCTTAGCAACAGTCGACTACGCCTAAGTTTGAAAAATCCTACCGAAGTGGAGAGAAAACCTCCCGCCTGGGCTTAGCAACAGTCCAAGACTAGCCTAAGTTTGAAAAATCCTACCGAGTGGAGAGCAAACCTCCCACTGGGCTTAACAGTCCAAGATTACTAGCCTAAGTTTGACAAATCCTAACGAGTGGAGAGCAAACCTCCCGCTCGGGGGCTTAGCAGCAGTCCAGTACTGGCCTAAGTTTGAAAAATCCTACCGAGTGGAGAGCAAACCTCCCAACTCGGGGGCTTAGCAGCGGTCCAGTACTTGCCTAAGTATCCTAAAATCCTGCCGAATGGAGAGCAACCCTCCCACTCGGGGGCTTAGCAGCAATCCAGTACTCGCCTAAGTTTGAAAAATCCTACCGAGTGGAGAGCAAACCTCCCGCTCGGGGGCTTAGCCGCAGTCCAGTACTCGCCTAAGTTTGAAAAATCCTACCGAGTGAACCTCCCACTCGGGGGCTTAGCAGCAGTCCAGTACTCGCCTAAGGTTGAAAATCCTAACGAGTGGAGAGCAAACCTCCAGCCCGGGGGCTTAGCAGCAGTCCAGTACTCGCCTAAGTTTGAAAAATCCTACCTAGTGGAGAGCAAACCTCCCACTTGGGGGCTTAGCAGTGGTCCAGTACTTGCCTAAGTATCCTAAAATCCTGCCGAGTGGAGAGCAACCCTCCCACTCGGGGCTTAGCAGCAGTCCGGTACTCGCCTAAGTTTGAAAAATCCTACCGAGTGGAGAGCAAACCTCCCGCTCGGGGGCTTAGTAGCAGTCCAGTACTCGCCTAAGTTTGAAAAATCCTACCGAGTGGAGAGCAAACCTCCCACTCGGGGGCTTAGCAGCGGTCCAGTACTTGCCTAAGTATCCTAAATCCTGCCGAGTGGAGAGCAACCCTCCCACTCGGAGGCTTAGCTGCAGTCCAGTACTCGCATAAGTACAAAATCCATTCCAATCCGCAAGGACGACGAGGTGCAGGTCGACTGTTACCATCTCCTTCGGAGCTGCGCCACAAGTACAACGCGTGCTCCATCCCAATCCGCAAGGACGACGAGGTGCAGGTCGACTGCTACCTTCTCCTTCGGAGCTGCGCCACAAGTACAACGTGCGCTCCCTCCTGATCCGCAAGGACGACGAGGTGCAGGTCGACTTTTACCTTCTCCTGTGGAGCTCCGCCATAAGTACAATCCGAAATCCATCCCTGCCTGCAAGAACAACGAAGTGTAGGTCGACTGGATTTTCCACCTCAGAGCTGCATCTCAAACACTGAAGCATAATTCAAGTGAAGAACAAAGTTCACTCGAAGGCAAACAAAAGCATATTTCGACGATAAGTGAAGTTCGGATAACATCCTATGGATGCAGAAGTACCCAGGCCTCAAGCCTGTTAAAGTTTATCGGTTACAAGATCACTCGGCATTCCGAGGCAAATTTAAGACGAATCATAGAAGTTTTTTACTCCTCGGTGGAGGATTTGGAAGGCGACGAACTGGTCCAGGTCGATCCCATCAGCGATCCGGGTGGGAGCACCAATGAAAGTCTCCATGAAAGATCGGAAGTCGTACTTATTGGTATTGACAACTTTGATGGATGCCAGCCTTTCCTCTCGCGCCTCCTTGCAGTGAACGTGGACCAGAGACAGAGCAACATCGGCACCACATCTGGCAGAAGACTTTTTCCATTCCTGCACTCGACTTGGAACGTCAATCAGTCGAGTCATTAAAGACTCGAGGTCATTTTGAAGTGTTTCGCCTGGCCAGAGTGTTGATTCAATCCGCGACACCGCAACCTTCAGTCGAGCGAGGTAGTCCACCACAACAGCGTCGCGAGACTCCAGTCAGAGCACATTCGTGGCGGCTTCATCCTTCATGGGGGAGTTAATGGGGTCCAGGCTGGTCTCTACTCGACTAGTCTCTTCCTCGAAGTTCTGACAGAATTCTGCAAACACAACTCAAGTTCAAGCTAATGGTTCTATGATGAGTCAGTGATAACAAGTCAGTCGGATAAGAGGAATTATCTTCAAGCATGAGGAATAACTTCTTGGCGAGCCCTCCCAGATAAGCCTCTAGATCATTCCCTCTTCCCCGCTAGTTCGCCTGCCTTGTCGCTCAGAGCTATCTTGTCGTTCTTCAGTCGGCTAACCTCCTAGTTGGCCGCGTCGAGAGAAGCTTTCAGATTGGCGTTCTCTTCTTCAAGTTTTCTAACTAAAGACAACTTTTCTTTCGCGGGCTTGGTTTTGTTCAAAGCCGTTTTCTGCGCCTCGGCAAGGTCAGAGCCTCCTCCATTTTTTCTGCAAAATGACAGTGATGTCAGAATTAGGAAGGGACGGAAAGACAAAGACAGTCGTCAAGTTCTCACCAGCCATACTTAGTATGCCCCCACTAATCCTACCGACTCGGTTTGATCATTCGACCGAAAGAGACAAAAAAAGAGTTCTTCAGACTACGGTTGACTGCCAGCAGTCCACCCTAGTCTCGAGGACTACACCCAGTGGGTGCACTCAGCGTGCCCCCACCGGTTTCAAGATTCCATTCGACATGGTCTGACCAGACCGAGTGAAGAAGTTACCAAAGAAATACAAAGTATAAAGACTACAGTCGAATGCCAGTAGTCCACCATAGTCTCGGGGACTACACCCAGTGGGTGCACTCAGTATGCCCCCACCCGTCCAAAAATTCAGTCGACACCGGTGGGTCTCTGAATCTGAAGATCTTCGTAAAGAAGAGTTTTCGGGTAGCATATCCTATGAGAACAAGTGGTGATCAACTAACACAGGCGTTGCTCAAGAAGAGTCGAAAGGCGTCAGAGCCGCTGGCTGGCCTCCTGGACCACCTTCACTTGCTCCATCATGATCCCCGCCTGGCGTATAGCTTCCTTAGCAGCACCCACTTGGTCCTCTGGGACGTGGTGTGTGGCGAAAAGGGAGAGCGGATCAGCAACCGATGATGAAGGCCGGACACTCGTCAGCGGCACAGCGAAAGACATGGAAGTCCGAGTGGTGTTGCCACCCTCATGAACCAGCACCTCAGGCACTGATGCAACCTGAGCAGTCTTGCCGGCAGGCGCCTTCTTAGTCCTCCTCCGCCTCAACGGCGCCTCATCATCATCATCAGGGAGATCAATGACATGAGGAGGGACTACAGGAAAGATTCAAAGTTAAAAACGGAAATCCAATCGACCAAAAGCAAAACTACAGCGATCATACCAAGGTTGGAGGTAACAACATCCTCCATCTCCTGGTCTTCGTTCCTGGCCGAGATCTCGGAGGTGGCAGCGCTGTAGATTTCAGAAATCAGTTGATCAGTCAACAAGTCGACCAAAAGTATGTACATGCTGAACAAGAAAACACAAGTTCTGCTGTACCCAGAAATAGTGGGGATGACCATCTTCATCTTGGGAAAAACCTTCGTCAGCTTTGATGGCGTCGCTCGGGGTTGCTTCGGCGCTTTCTCAATCGGCGCCGGAGAAGTCGTCCGAGGATGTTTCGTCGACTGCCCGACAGGTGCGATAGCCTTGCCGTGCTCGACCGCGGGGTCATGGGTGAGCTTGGACCGCCTTTCCATGCGAGGAGGGTCGACTTCTTCCTCCTCTTCCTCCTCCTCCTCTTCGTCGAAGCTGTCGTCATCTTCGTCCTCCACACTGTCAGATTGCCATTCCTCCTGGCTTTCACCTCCGCTCCCTTCCTCCTCCTCAACTGGTTCTTGCGCCCCATTGGGCATCGAGTACATCTCAGTGGTGACCTGGAAGACGACAAACAAGACAAAAGTCAGTCGACCGGTTTAAAGCAAACAAGATGGAGAAAGCTGGATAACAATCAAAGATGCAGGAATCGACCTTGTCTACTTCGTAGTACTGGTCGAGTGGCGGGATCCTCCTGGCCCCTCGAGGGTTGTCCTTGTTTCTTGTGATGCCTCCAAGACATCTTTCCAGCATGGCATCCTCGATCTCCTCCGGGTGGATCTGAGTGGTGTCCTCAGTGCCGGAGTACAACCACATCGGATGGTCTCTGTCACGACCGGTTTTTCAATAAAATACTTATTGAGAAACCAATCTTTTTATTTCCAGTATAGGAGAGTTCTCCTTACTGGTAGACAAATTCTTGATACAGAAATCCAAAAGCACTAAATATATTACAGGGTTGAGCCGAGGTTGCTCAACAATTTATTACAAGCACGCCAATAATATACATAAAGGCGGATATGACACAAGGTTGTGGTGGCGTACTACTGACTCGTATTTAAAGGGTGGTGGTGGATATGTCACAATGAAGTGGGTAACATTTGACTCCTACTCTTGCAGCTCATCGAGCGTCGAAGTGAGGCTCGATGGTTTATTCGGGTAGCGGAAGCGGATATGGTACAAGTGATAAATTCCAGGACCGCATGGGACTGACTGGGACTCCTCTAGGCGTCGGACTCGCTATCGAACTCTTCATCCATAAGATCGCCGTCAACATCTGGCCAAATCAACAAGCCAGGTGAGTACTTTGAATGTACTCGCAAGACAGTTCAGACATAAGATATAACAAATGTAAGCATGATGCATCATGAGCAATTGGCAATGCACACTCAAATGCTAAACTTGCACGACATGTTAAATAAAAGGAAGTCAGGCGGTAATCCTCCCGAAATCCCAACAAAATAACTGAAAACCGATCGAGTGTCTGAAGTGAAACCTCGAATGGTGGACAAATAAATTAACATGCCGCAGTCGGGCGTCTAGGCGACACCACATAAAGGGCTTATATTGGGAAAATAAATGACAGTGCATGCCACAGTCGGACGTCAAAGCGACATCACATAAAGGGCTTATATTGAAGGTAAGTAACATAAATGCCACAGTTGGACGTCTGAGCGACATCACATAAAGGGCTTATATCGAAAGTAAACAACATAAATGCCACAGTCGGACGTCTGAGCGACATCACATAAAGGGCTTATATCGAAAATAAACAAAATAAATGCCACAGTCGGACATCTGAGCGACATCACATAAAGGGCTTATATTTCATTGTCGTATTCAAGCGGTATAGAACATTCCAAGGAAAATACTCAGCACATAATAATAATAAACGGGTTAGTCCATCCACAGGAATAATCGTATAGCCGAGTTTTTCACACATGTATGTTCACCGGAGATTTGTCAAGGAGACTGACACGGAGACTGACAAGGACAATTTGAACACAGACCTTGACCATAGGTACGGTTACTTGAATGAGTTTGACTCTGCAGAGTTTGTACTATTAAACCACAGCCAACGGACTTTAGTAGTCGCAAAGGACTAGTTCCATTCACGGTATTTTAGAAGAAACACATCTAACCAGTACACACCCAATTCCACATTCCGCTACCAGGAACCACCCTAGGCAACGTTCAAGAAAAACTCTCAGACGGGGAGGTCACAACCTCGAATAGCATGGGATCAAATTTATCTCGCGTGCTCTAAGGGGTGCCCCCCTCTCGGTCCCAACCGGAAACACCCATGCTCCCTGACCGGATGACGGGCTTTAATCCAGGGGCATGGAACCCTCATCCCGGCCCCTCTGTTTGGTCTGTACCAGGAAAGAGGTTTGCAACTTACTATACCATACTCCATAAAGAAAACATGTGGTAGTACAAGACAAAGGAACGGATGGTAACGTGACTTGAATCACGTTGACACTGGTGTCGGTGTCAAAACCGCCGGATCTCGGGTAGGGGGTCTGGAACTATGCGTCTAGGCGGATGGTAACAGGAGACAAGGGACACGATGTTTTTACCCAGGTTCGGGCCCTCTCGATGGAGGTAATACCCTACTCCTGCTTGATTAATATTGATGATATGGGTAGTACAAGAGTAGATCTACCACGAGATCAAGGAGGCTAAACCCTAGAAGCTAGCCTATGGTATGATCGTTGTTAGTCTCTACGGACTAAAACCCTCCGGTTTATATAGACACCGGATAGGCTAGGGTTACACAGTAGTCGGTTACAATGGTAGGAGATCTACATATCCGTGACGCCAAGCTTGCCTTCCACGCCAAGGAAAGTCCCATCCGGACACGGGACGAAGTCTTCAATCTTGTATCTTCATAGTCTTGGAGTTCGTCCATGACGATAGTCCGGCTATCCGGACACCCCCTAGTCCGGGACTCCCTCAGTAGCCCCTGAACCAGGCTTCAATGACGATGATCCGGTGCGTTGATTGTCTTCGGCATTGCGAGGCGGGTTCCTCCTCCGAATACTTCATAGAAGGTTTTGAACACAAGGATAGTGTCCGGCTCTGCAAAACAAGTTCCACATAACACCGTAGAGAGAATAATTTTTGCACAGATCTGCTGACGTATTCTGCAGCGTGACATCACACCACGGCAATGCATTTATATGAATCGTTTTTTACTGTTCCCACCTCAGTGTGTTTAGCGAGGCGGTTTCCTTGGCACGTCTTATCACAGCATAGATCGTGCCCCCTTATTCCGGGATTCACATCAATACTGACGTGGGTAACCCATCCGCGCCATTGATTATGGCGCTTGGGAAATGAGCGAGTTTTACCAGGCTGGTGGGGGACGCATAGCTTCGTCCGTCTATATAAGGGGATAAGGATCCACCTTTTCACCTACGCCTTCTTCCTCCTTTGCTTATCCATTTCCGCGCACTCGAGCTCCAGCGCCCAAGTCCGCACATCCCACCTCAACCTTTCTCCAATCATGTCAGGAGCGGGAGGCAGGTGGATGGCCTCCTCCGTAACGGAGGGGCACATCGCAAGACTGTGGGAGGCCGGATACTTGTCCGGCAATATCGCGCACAGGCTTCCCGACGAGGGGCGGCTCATTCCGACCCCTGGGCCCCATGAGAGGGTGGTGTTTCTCCCCCACTTCCTCCGCGGACTAGGTTTTCCTCTTCACCCATTTGTCCGGGGGCTCATGTTCTACTACGGCTTGGACTTCCACGACCTGGCTCCGAATTTCATCCTCAACATCTCAGTGTTTATCGCCGTGTGCGAGGCTTTCCTCTGCATCCAGCCCCACTTGGCTTATGGCTGAAGATCTTCAACGTCCGGTCGAAGGTAGTGGGCGGCCGTCAAGCGGAGTGCGGAGGCGCCATGGCTGGCAAGATGGCCAAAGTCCCATGGCTCGAGGGCGCCTTCGTGGAGACAATAAAGGGGTGCCAATCGGGGTGGTTCTACATCACCGAGCCCCGCAACACCAAATGGGTGGCGGCCCCCGAGTTCAGATCTGGCTTCCCCACACGGCTCTCGTCATGGAAAGAGACGGGCCTGACGTGGGGGAATTCAGATGAGACATCCGGACTTCAAACAAGCGTCCGAAACCTGGTGGCCAAGAATCTTAGGCTTGTCGATGTAATCCAGGTGATGCTCATCCGCCGGATTCTCCCATGCCAACAACGGGCCTTTAACTTGTGGGAGTTCGATCCGGCACAACACCAAACCTTGAGCCGGCTCTTCGACACTACGTACGAAGACGCCTGGAAGGTGCTGTTCAAGGGCGCCAAAGCCCCAGCATCCGCTACCAAAGATCGCAGATACAGCTCGCTGAGTCAAGCCGGCGAGGTAAGTTATTTTACCCTTTACGGGATTTTTTTTATAGATTGATTCTACGTGGGATCTAAAACTCCCTAATCTCTGACAGGACTGGCTAAAGACGTCCGGACAGATTAACTGTCCGGCTCCTCTGCCGGAAGATCCGGAGAACGCCCGATTAGCCGGGACTCATTGCTCCGGCGCCCGTGCGTGGTCAGGAGAAGAAGGCCAAGAAGGAGGCCACGGGAACTCGAAGGAGCTCCCGGCGCCAGTGCTGTCAGATTCGGCGGAATCTTCTCCCAAGACGAGGAGGAAGAAGAAGAAGCTCCTCCCCCAGCGGGGGAGGAGAAGAAAAGGAAGGCCGCCCCAACTGGGGAGGCCGGAGGGTCCAAGAAGGGAAGAACCCTTCCTCCGTACTTCTCCACCAACATCGACGATGATGAGGAGGACTAGCCTATAAGGGCCAAGCCCCTGGCGAGATCGTAAGTGTCCGGATACCCATGGTTTTTTTATTATTGCAGAGTGTTCTCTAATGTTGAACAACCGTGCAGCCCGCCCAAGGGCGAGTTCACCGATTCATCGAGCGGGTCCCTGGGCTCATCGGAAATGGAGAGTACCTTGCTTCCGACCGCCTCGTCGCCTCACGCTGCGGGCTATGCCGCGGCGAGGCCCCAAGGGGGGCTTGGTCAAGAGGAGGTAGCACAGGAGGTGCCACAAGGCGACCTCTCGGACTCCAGGCGCGCGGGGGGAAAGATCCCCAGGGGCTCTAAGCCCGACCCTCGTCCGGACTCCATGCCGAACCATCGTGATTCGAGTCCGGACAGCGGATCCTTCGCAAGAAGGGTAAGACGTCGGTGTCCTCCGTCCAACAGAAGGCACCGGATAGCTTACAGGAGGCGCTTAACGACGCTTCCATCAAGGAGGAGCACCGCACTGTTATGAGTGTGGTGATCCGGACAGTTCAGTCCGCCAAGAGCGGACTGACCGAAGCCTGTACCAGCCTTCTAACAGGCTTTGAGGTAAGTTTTAGGATATGTAAGAAATATAACCGCATAGACAGTAGCCCCTGATGCTAAGTTCGGTGTTCGGAAAGAAAAGACGGACTAAGGATCTAAAAAGATATACGCAGGAGTATAACATAAGTATGTTAACATGGGAATGCGGCTCTTGCCGACCTCTGCCAAGACCGACCGCGGAGGTCAATGCATTGAAGCAGAACCTCGGCGGTCCGAGAACGAGCTCGGACAAGCCAAGAAGGAGCTCGAGGACAAGGAAGGTAAGTAATACCTTATTAAAGAAATACCTTATAGAAAAGGCTTTGGTTGCAAAAATAACAGGAATAACTTGGAGTACCGCAGGGCCACGAGCGAGGTGGCGACCACAGAAGGAAGCGGTGTTCATGGCGAAAACAAAGTGGCTGCGGAACGCAAAGCGAGAGAAGGGGGAGGCGCGGTGGCGGAGGTGCGGCAAGAGCTCCAGATTCTCGTGAAAAAACACGAGGGTTTGGAGCGTGACTCAAGACCCGAGTCCGAGCTTGCCTCGGCTCTTGAGAGTGCCAAAGCTGCTAAGGCCGAGGCCCAAAAAGCCCTCCAAGAAATTGAAGCACTAAAGAAGATAGCGGCGGGTAAGGCATTCTTTATGCAAAGCAAGAATGTAAAAGTCAATTACCTGTTACTTACCCGGATTCGGAGCTCTCCAGGAGCATTCGCAGATTTGCCCGTGGTCCCGATGCGATGTCGCCGCATTCTACCGCGCCCAGGAGGGGAGCTCCACGGAGAAGGTGTTCTGGTCTTAGTATGCTGAGGCCGACCATCCGGTGCCCCTGAGTGACCAGCTGAAACAGCTGGTCGAGCTCCATAAGGTCGCCGAACAGGCCATGAAGGGCCTTATAGCGCGGTTGTGGCCATTGGAGGCCATGCCCGGGAGCTACTTCGGCTTGGTGCAGCGGCTGGTGGATGCCTGTCCGCGGCTTGAAGTCATCAAGCGCTCCGTCTGCATTGAAGGTGTCCGTCGGGCCCTTGCCCGTGCTAAAGTGCACTAGGGCAAGCTGGATGCGGAGAGGCTTGTGACGGACGGGATACCAAAGGGCCATGAGCATCGCACGCCCGAAATGTACTATGAGGGCCTCCTGAAGGGTGCCCGCCGAATAGCGGATGAGTGCTCCAAAGATGTAATTTTTGAATAAATTCGCATTTGTTATCCTATACGCTGAAAACTTGTTCATATGCGCTAAACAACGCTTATTAATTTAAAATATTTCCTTATGTGCGACCGTTTATCAAATTTGAGAGATGGAAAGTCGTTGGCTTCAGCCCCCATGCCACGAGTGCTGGGGTGTCCGGGATAAACTTGAGCACTCTTGCTCCCATTTTTGGGTCCATCTAGGGAGGCGCTCAACACAACGAACAAGGCAACCGGACTTATAATGCTTGAACACTCTCACTTAGCCATAGAATTCTATAATTTTAAATTTCGTGAAGCCCCTAGTATTCGAAGACCGAAGTTCGGGCGCTATCCACGCCTTTGGCGGACAATTCCGATTCCTCGCTCTAAGCAGCATAAGTCTTTAGGGACCCGAAAAAACCTCTCGAACAGCGACCGGCTCTCGCCCTATCATGACGGTCAGTTTAGCTTTCTCCACTGAGGTGCTCGACCCAGCATAACTGGGGCACAATCGCAGTGGTTCTCCCGGTGCTACCTTAGCCGATATAGCGGAACGTAAGGTACCAAAACACGGAAGCCGGGCAAACCCAACTATTGACCCAAGACATGATTCGGAGCCAATTCATATAATGCTATAAGTTCGGGGTGCCGCACTTGTGAAAGTGTTCGGACTTACCACACCATAATTTTGGGATACTTAAGCCCCTTGTGTATTGGCCGTACCAAAGTGTACGGTTGCAACATGTCATGAAATGAACACATGTATATATAAAGGAAGTAGAGGAATAATAAGCAAGAGCTGTGTATTGCTTATTCAAAAAGGTACTGCAATGGAAGCAGAACGATACAAATAGTGCGGTAAGCAAGGGATGGGACTATCTACCATGTCCCCCTCCAGGGGTAAGCTGCTGGATGATATGTAAAACAGGTATAATGCTCGTAATAGAGACCACCTGAACACTCATCGTGGCTTTCCGCTTCCCTGGCTGTTGCATCGTGAGTTCGACGATTCGAGCGTCGGACAGGACTTCTCAAAGACGGAGTCCTGAAAGTAAAAAAAAGGAAGAAAAAGAAAAAAAAGAAAAAAGAAGTGACGAAAACGGGAGCCCCTGGTGCGGTCGAGCCGCATTCTTGGCGTGTCGTTGTCTTGCCCCTCCCCATATGCCCATGGTATCTCTAGAGCGTAATTATGTACGCGTAATACTACCTTCGGAATTTTGCGAGGGCTGGGGTTGGGGCCGGATTGCTACTCGTGCTTGAATCGGGCCAGGTGGTCTTGTTGCAGGTTACTCCGGGCGCGCTTGGCGGTGTCCGGACGCTTAGTGGCCGGACTCGAGAATTGCCGTGAGAGGCTGGTTTGCACCTCCGCCATGAGGGCCGCCGTATGCTCCTCCGTTCGGTGTTTCCATTGACCGTGATTACTCCTCGAGGGCCTGGCATCTTGAGCTTGAGGTATGCATAGTGCGGCACCGCATTGAACTTTGCAAATGCGGTTCGTCCGAGCAAAGGCATGATAGCCGCCATGAATGGGACGATGTCGAAGATTAACTCTTCGCTTCGGATGTTATCCGGAGATCCGAAGACCACTTCGAGCGTGACTGAGCCTGTACAATTGGCCTCTACACCCGGTATGACGCCTTTAAAGGTCGTCTTTGTAGGTTTAATCCTTGAGGGGTCTATGCCCATTTTACGCACTGTATCCTGATAAAGCAGGTTCAGGCTGCTACCGCCGTCCATCAGGACTCTGGTGAGGTGAAATCCGTCAATAATTGGGTCAAGAACCAATGCGGCGAAGCCGCCGTGGACGGATGCTAGTGGGTGGTCCTTCGATCGAAGGTGATCGGGCAGAAGACCATGGGTTGAACTTTGGGGCGACTGGCTCCATCGCATATACGCCCCGTGAGTGCACGCCTCGCTCCCTTCCGGTATGTGGGTTGCGTATATCATGTTCACCGTCCGCACTTGTGTGGGAAAACCTTCATCCTCTATTGTTCGGGCGGCCGGGCTCTTCCTCGTCATCGCTATGCAGCCCCTTGTCATTGAGTTCGCACTTAACTTGCTCGCTTGCTTGAACACCCAACAATCCTCGTTGGAGTGATTGGCTGGTTTTTCAGGTGCCATGTATTTGGCACAAGCGATCGAGTATGCGGTCCAAGTTGGACGGGCCCCGGTATTTCTTTTGAATGGCTTCTTCCGCTGACCGGGTTTAGAGCCTCTGAATCCAGCATTGACGGCCAGATCTTCAGATTATCGCCAAGCACGCGGCGCTTGTTCTTGTTGCGACGCGACCTGCCATTGTTCTCCTTGGTATCTGAACTATCAGGATGTTTGGCCAAGTTGTTGATTCGAGCTAGCTAGCTGTCCTCTCCCGCACAAAAGCGAGTCATGAGGGTTGTGAGGGCTGCCATAGATTTCGGCTTTTCTTGTCCTAGGTGCCGGGCAAGCCACTCGTCGCGGATGTTATGTTTGAAGGCTGCAAGGGCCTCGCATCCCGGACAGTCAACGATTTGATTTTTCTTTGTTAGGAACCGAGTCCGAATTGTCCGCAGATTCTTCGCTGCTGAATTATGTGGCTAAGGTCATCGGCATCTGGTGGTCGCACATATGTGCCCTGGAAGTTATCAAGGAATGCGGCTTCCGTGTCCTCCCAACAACCAATTGATTCTCACGGTAAGCTATTGAGCCAGTTGTCGAGCTGGTCCTTTAAGCTTGAGTGGGAGGTATTTGATGGCATGTAGATCATCACCGCGGGCCATGTGGATATGGAGGAGATAATCCTCGATCCGCACCGGGATCTGTGGGTACCATCGTATGATTCGATGTTTACGGGCTTGAAGCCCTCGGGATTTGATGATCCATTACTTCATCCGTGAAGCATAGTGGGTGTGCGGCGCCTCAGATTGGGCTATATCACGACGTAGCTCATATGAGCTTTGTTCATCGTGGTTCGCCCGGCCGGTTTTGCTGTGTCCGGCGCGACGGTAATCATCCCGCATTGCTGGGCGCCCACGCGATCCGTAGATCGATCTTGTATGTGTTGCCTTATCTTCCAATATATCTCGCAAGTCTAGCGCGTTTTCCCGTGCCTTGGTACTTTTTGAGTGGCGTCGGGGTGTGGCTTGAGCGGAGGGCCGAGAGGCTTCTGTCAGCGGCCACGAGGTGGCCGGGTCTGCCATGTCGTCTTGCGCAGTGACTTGGGTGCTTCCTCCTCTAGTCGAGGCAACGGCCTGCGTTTGGGGGTAGCTTTTGGAGGGCGTTGAGTTCATACTCTTCGGCTGCAAGGACTTCACCCATCTATCGCCTAGTAGGTCTTGATCAGCTCTAAGTCGTTGCTGCTTTTTCTTGAGGCTGCTTGCCGTGGCTATAAGCCTGCGTTTGAAACGCCTCCTGTTCGGCGGGATCCTCGTGCACGACAAACTTCGTTGTCGCCGAGGCGTGCCTCATCTTCGGAGGGAGGCGATAATTATCGCCCTCAACCTCTTTTTCTGCCAGACCGTCAGGCGAAGCTTGCTTCTCGCTCCTCCCTGCTGAGTCCTGCTGGAGGGGTTCTCTTCGCACCGTCAGGGTGTTATTATCTCCCGTGCCGGAATCACCTTTTTTATTGTGGCGGGATTTAGAGCGGCGCCACTAACATCGGCGCTTCGGCTGTTTCTTGGAGGGGTCATCCTCCGTTGTTCCATCGCCGTTCCCATCTTTTGGGATGTCCACCATATATATGTCATATGACGAGGTGGCCTTCCAGTGCCCTGTAGGCGCTGGGTCTTGGTCGTCTCCAGCATCGTCGTCCATACCGTCGATGTCTTCGGAGTCGTAGTCTAGCATGTTGGTTAAATCATCGAAGTGGCTACAAAGTGGGTGGTGGGTGGGCGTTGAATTTCTTCGTCGTCCGCATCCCAACCTTCCTGTCAATAGTCCGGCCAGGGCTCTCCGGATAAAGAGATAGACTTTAGTGAATTCAGGATGTCGCCAAAGGGCGAGTGCTGAAAGATGTCCGCGGCAGTGAACTCCATGACCGGCGCCCAATCGGATTCGATTAAGGGCGCCGAGGGTTCGAGTCCGGAGAGGAGTCCGCACCTGAGTCGAGGTCTTCGCAGCGACAGGGATGGAGTTCGGCTCGATCGATGTAGAGATTGTAGCCCCGAGGCGGTGTCCAACCACTCGTCCCTGATCGGGAATCCGGCTCTGGATTAAGGGTCGGAGCGGATCTTTAGTGCGGCCTCCGTGGCACCTGTTCGCAGAGCTAGATCATGCCCATCGAGACAAGGCGGCGCAGTTGGCTGTGGCTCGAATCCGTCAAGATCAAGTCCCCACGGATATCGGCCGTATAGTTTAAACTTCCAAATCTGACACGATGGGCAGGGCGTAGCTTCGATCTGCTTCCGGATGGCTGCTTAATTGCCCGCAGCAAAGCCGCCGGATACGAAGATCTGTCCGGGGAGAAAAGTCTCACCCTGGACCATGTCGTTGTTGATAATCGAAGGAGCCACCGAGCCTATCGGTGACGAGACAGAGGAACTCTCAATGAAAGCACCAATGTCGGTGTCAAAACCGGCGGATCTCGGGTAGGGGGTCCCAAACTGTGCGTCTAGGCGGATGGTAACAGGAGACAAGGGACGCGATGTTTTTACCCAGGTTCGAGCCCTCTCGATGGAGGTAATACCCTACTCCTGCTTGATTAATATTGATGATATGGGTAGTACAAAAGTAGATCTACCACGAGATCAAGGAGGCTAAACCCTAGAAGCTAGCCTATGGTATGATCGTTGTTCGTCCTACGGACTAAAACCCTCCGGTTTATATAGACACCGTATAGGTTAGGGTTACACAGAGTCGGTTACAATGGTAGGAGATCTACATATCCGTATCGCCAAGCTTGCCTTCCACGCCAAGGAAAGTCCCATCCGGACACGGGACGAAGTCTTCAATCTTGTATCTTCACAGTCTTGGAGTCCGGCCGTGACGATAGTCCGGCTATCCGGACACCCCCTAGTCCGGGACTCCCTCAACTGGAGTTAAGTAGTTTTGCATAAGACTGGCATGCTACAACAATACCATCTTACCACCTATCATGTCACCACATGATCAAGTAAACTCACATCGAATCACACATCGAGTTTCGAGGCTCACTTGCAATATTTATGCATGTAATACAACCCTTACTGCTATGCACATAATCATGCCATGAACTGACTACTCAATGCAACCAAGCAAAACACTCATCATATCAAAGGTTCAAACGTGCTTGCCTGGTTCGGAGTAGTCGGAGTCTAGCTCGGTGAAGTTCGCGGTTCCGTCTCCTCTTCCCAGATTCACGGGATAAGAAAAATACGTCTTGACGTAAATACCGTGTGTGCACAAAGAGTGTTCCAAATATTTTTCAAATAAATATGATAAAAAACTAGACAGAAAAATAAACAGGACAGAAAAAGAATCAATCAAAAATCATTTTCTGTTTAAGAGTTATTAGGGTTTTAGTCCAGGGACTTGTCTGTAATGAAACAGAAAATTTCCAGGGGCTAGCTTATAAAAACAGAAAACAATTCGATTAAAAACCCGCCAACTCCAAAGGAAAACGTATTCTGCCCGAAGGCGTTTTCAAAAAACGTTTCAAAAAGAAGAAAAAGCTGATGGGGGGTCCCACCCGTCGGGGTTAAACTCTGAAACAGAGTCACCGGCACCCGAAGGCTGCGGTGGTCGCCGGCGGTGATCCACGGCGAGTTAGGAGGAGTGGGTGGTACCTACGGGTTCCTTGGGTCCTTCCGCACCTGTGGGTGGTGGAGTTGGTCGATGGCGAGCACCGTGTCGACGGCGGCCTCAACTCCGGCAGGCGGTGGTTCGGGCGTTGGTGGATCTCGTCGGGGGAGGCTACAAAGGTTGAATTGAGGCTCGGGTTAGAATACTGGGTGCACCAGAGGGCTGCTGACGTGGTTTGGGAGGCGGAGGTGGCCTCACCTGAGTGAATCAAGCCGGAGCCCGAGGCGGATCGGGGCGGCCGGAGTCGGGGAAGGAGACCTCCTCGGGGTCCTCCTGGTGGCTTAGCTGGGCTCTGGTGAGGTGGAGTTGTGGTGCGGGGTCCAGAACGAGCTCGGGGGCTCCTTTTATAGCTGATCCGAGGCGGTGGCCATGAACGGGATAACTCCAGCGACGATTACGGCGGTGAAGCAGTTGGTCAGGTGGTTTAGGGGGCTAGGCATCACCGTGGGGGCCTACTGGTTCGGTTTAGGTGCTAAGCTTGGCCTGCCTTGCTTGATACTCCAAGTTCGAGCAGGAACGGCGCACGGAGCTCGTCCGCGTGGGAGCGTGCTCTTCTACACCGCCAGCCACGACAGCAGCCGCAGCGTCTGTGAGCAAGCAGACGGCCACGCTGGAGGCCTCGGGTGGCTTGGGCGGCCGACGGGCGCCAAAAGTCGGAGCTGATCTCGCCGGCCGCCTCGGTTGGCTCTGCCACCGCAGAAGCTGCCGGCGTCGGCGGGACACGTCACCACCGATGATGGTGCCCGTCCAAAGGACCATGCGGCGCTCTGGATAAGATGAAGGAGCAGTGCGCATGGCTCCAGAGTGGGCACTGGTGAGATCAACGCCATGTCTCTGAAGAAAACGACATCGATCGGCCGAAATAAAGTGAACTCTCGAAAATGAACAAAGAATAAAGGTGCCTGCCAGGTGTTCGATGAAATGATTTTGGCATGTGGGAAATTTATCTGGAGCTGATCTTTGGTGGGGTGGCCTCTCAATGCACCTGGGGGCTGCCTGAATTTTGTCAAAAAATTTGGAGAAGGGAAAATATGAATTTCACCAAATTTGCCAAATCTGGTCCAAACTTGGAGTGAGTGAAACTTGAAAATTTTGAATTGTGGAAGAGTGGATCTTGATGGATCTCGGTTGGGGGTGCTAGGGACCAGAGGAGTTGGTTTGAGATCAAAACTCAAAGGAAATCAGACACTTCCTTTGTAAATCACCTAGGTCCAAAATAAAAGACAGAAATAGTTTTGAGGATAAAATAAATGAAATAAACTTCAAAAATGGGTTGAACTTGTTGGAAAAGAATATTTGGCTTGGCCCAAAGTGGGGGGAGGGGTTTTGCGAGAACTTTTGATATGAGGCATGGTAAAAACAATGGGTGGTTGCAAAACATAAGAATAGCCCCAAACCCCGTAGGATTCCTTTTTAATAAAAAATTAATTTCCAAAAATGTATTGTGATGAGTTAACATCAGAAGGAAAGTTTTTTTTTTAAACCAAACACCAAGGTTGAGGAAGACACAAAAATAAAATACTTGTCATAGGAGAAATTTTTTGAGAAGGAGGGGCTTTTGGAAAGATTTTAAATAGCCTCCTTCAAATCAAATAAAGGGTTTTGTTAAAAACCAAATCAAAATTTTTGGAGTGTCACAACACCTACCCCCTTAGGAAAAATCTCGTCCCCGAGATTTCAGCTGATCCTCAAATAGGTGTGGGTGTTCTACTCAAAGAAAATCCTCTCTTTCCCATGTTGCCTCGTCTTCGGTGTGATTGCTCCACTATACTTTGAAAAACTTGATTGCCTTCTGACGGGTTCTCCTTTCATACTCCTCTAATATTTTTATTGGGCATTCCCGGTAGGTGAGGTCTGGCTGTACGTCAATGTCCTCATGGGATACCTGCTTTTCTCGGTTGCTCACACATTTCCTCAACTGTGAGACGTGGAACACGTCGTGGACGTCGGACAGCTCTTCGGGTAGGTCTAGCTGGTAGGCTACCGTGCCTCTTCGTGCCACTACACAGAAGGGTCCGATAAATCTTGGTGCTAGCTTTCCTTTAACTTTGAATCGTTGTAGGCCCCTCATAGGAGATACTCGGAGGTACACATACTCACCGGGTTCAAAACTGACTCCCCGATGTTTCCAATCGTAATAACTCTTCTATCGGCTTTGAGTTGTCTTGAGTCGGTCCCTGACTAGCTTAACTTTCTCCTCAGCTTCCTTGAGCATATCTGGGCCGAAGATACGACTGTCTCCTGTCTCTGACCAATTCAATGGAGTACGACATCTTCGTCCATACAAGGCTTCGAAGGGTGCCATTTGCAGGCAGGCTTGGTAACTGTTGTTGTATGCAAACTCGGCATATGGCAAGCTTTCTTCCCAACTGGCCCCATAGGTGAGGACACACGCTCTCAGCATGTCCTATAGTATTTGGTTTATGCGTTCAGTTTGTCCATCGGTCTGGGGGTGGTATGCTGTACTGAATGCCAGTTGAGTACCCAGAGCTTGTTGTAATTGATCCCAAAATCTAGAGATGAATTGAGTGCCTCGGTCAGATATTATAGTCTTTGGGACTCCATGCAAGCAAACTATGCGAGAGATATAAAGCTTAGCAAGCTTATGAGTGGTGTAGGTAGTCTTCACGGGAATGAAATGAGACACCTTGGTTAATCTGTCTGTGATGACCCATATGGCATCATTTCCGTGTTGTGACCGAGGTAGTCCAACAATAAAGTCCATCCCGATCTCATCCCATTTCCACTCAGGTATCCTGTTTGGCTGTAATAACCCTGCCGGCTTTTGATGCTCGGCCTTAATGCGTTGACACGAATCACAACATGCAATGAAGGTGGCTATATCCCTTTTCATACCGTGACACCAGAATTTTTCCTGGATGTCTTTGTACATTTTGGTTCCTCTCGGGTGGATTGAATACGGAGCGGTGTGGCCTTCGGCTAGGATTCGCTGTTTGAGGTCTTCTATACTTGATACGCAAAGTCTGTCTCCGTACCATAGTATTCCCTTATTGTCTATGATAAATTCTGAGGCCTTGCCCATACTCACTTTTATTTTTGTGCCTTCGATGCTGGGGTGTCCATGCTGAGCCTCCTTAATTTGCTCCATTAAGGTAGGCTGTATTTCCAAATTTGACACATCGCCCTCGGCGACCATCATCATGTTGAGTTTGGCGAACTCTTGCTGAAATTCAGGTCTCAAGTCGGGCAGACTGTCGTTGCCCGAACTGGGGTTTCGACTAAGAGCATCTGCCACTACATTTGCCTTTACTGGATGGTAGTGAATACCGACATCATAATCTTTCACTAATTCCAACCAGCGTCGTTGCCGTAAATTGAGTTCGGTTGTGTGAAAATAAACTTGAGGCTTTTATGGTCCGTGTATATTTCACAACGGTTTCCGAGTAAAAAGTGCCTCCACTCCTTGAGTGCGTGAATGACTGCTGCCAGTTCCAAGTCATGCACATGATAATTTTCTTTGTGCTTGCGTAGTTGCCTGGAGGCATACGCGACTACCTTGCCTTCTTGCATTGATACGCATCTGAGGCCCTTCCTGGATGCGTCACAATATACCTCAAAACTTTTGTGTATGTCCGGCACAACCAATACTGGTGCAGTTGTTAATTTTCTTTTGAGTTCTTGGAAACTTTTCTCGCAAGCTTCCGTCCAAACAAATTTCTTGTCCTTCTTGAGCAACTACGTCATTGGCTTTGCTATGGTGGAGAACCCTTCAATGAACCTTCGCTAATATCCTGCCATTCCCAAGAAACTCCTTACATCCGTTACGCTGGCTGGTGGTTTCCAACCAAGTACGGCCTTGACCTTTTCCGGGTCTACGGCAACACCTTCTTGTATTAACACATGGCCTAGAAAACCAACTTGTCTTCACCAAAATTCACATTTGTTGAACTTGGCGTATAATTGATGTTTCCTTAATTCTCCCAGTACAATTCTAAGATGTTCAAAGATGCTCTTCGGTGTCTTGGAGTATACCGTAATATCATCGATGAACACCACAACAAACTTGTCCATAAATCTCATAAACACTTTGTTCATGAGGTGGACGAAATATCTTGAGGCGTTAGTCGGACCAAAGCCGGCATCATCAGAACTCATACAGCCCGTGATCACGGAGGTGAAGGCTGTCTTGGGGATATCTTCTCGTCTGCATTTCTTTTAATTGATGGTATCCTGACCTTAAGTCAATCTTTGAGAAAACCTTGGCTTGAGTGAGCAGGTCAAATAAATCATTTATCCGTGGCATCGGATATTTGTTCTTGATTGTGACCATGTTGAGTGCTCGATAGTCTATACACAATCTCAGTGTCCCGTCCTTTTTCTTGGCAAATAAAACCGTGAGCCCCAAGGTGAGGAGGCTGGCTCGAATAAATCCTTTGTCCAAGAATTCTTTTATTTACTTCTTTAATTCCACCAACTCGAGGGTGCCATTCGTATGGTTTCTTGTAGATGGGGTGGTTCTGTGCTAGTTCAATGCTGAACTCTATCTCTCGGTCTGGTGGCACGCCTGGTAGTTCTTCGAGAAATACGTCTGGGAACTCACACACTACTGGGACTTTGCTTAACTCTGAAACGTCCACCTTGTTCAACCTTGGTTGCCGTGATATCTGTCTTTCTTGAGCTGAAACTTTTATTGTCTTCCCGTGATGGTGGGTAAGAATTACTGTCCGGTTGAAGCAGTCAATAAATCCTTTGTTGGTGGTTAACCAATCCATTCCTAGGATGACATCTAGTCCCTTATTTTCCAATACAATAAGGTTGGCGTGAAACTTTAATCCCTCAAACTCAATAACCACACCTTGGCAGTAACTCTGAGTAACTTGCTTAATCCCGGGGACTTGATGATCATGGACTTTTCGTGGCAGCATCGAAAAATCATTTTGCAAAGCAAATTTCTTTGAAATGAACGAGTGAGAAGCTCCAGAATCAAACAAAACCGTGGCAGGTATTCTGTTGAGAGGGAACGTACCGAGTACGATATCCGGGGCATTCTGTGCTTCCTCCTTGGTCACATGGTTCAAGTGACCCTTCTTGTGATTATTATTGGGATTGAAGTTGTTACGCTTGGGTGCTGAATTATTCCCACCGTGGTTCGACGTGGGAGCCGAGTTTCTTGGCTTTGGGCACTGCTTAGCATAGTGCCCTTCTTCTCCACAAGCGTAGCAAGTAATACCTGGGCGGTATGTAAAATCCTTGTCCCTCGCATGATAATTCTTGATCGAGCGTGGGATATTGGTTGTGGACTTGTTTGCTCCACTTTTCTGGAAGTCAGTCTTGCTTCGGTTGTTGCGAGCTTGAGTAGTTTGGTCCCTCTTGCGCTATGAAAATCTTCCAAACTGCGGCGCTCATTTTCCAGGGTAATGGCCTTGTCCACGAGTGTTTTGAAATCTGGGAAGGTGTGTACAACCAGCTGGCATTTAAGTGCTGGTGCAAGACCGTCCAGGAATTTTTCCATCTTTTTGCTTTCCTTCATGTGCTCTTCGTTGGTGTAACGAGATAGCTGAGTAAATAGACTGTTGTACTTGGTCACCGTCATGCCTCTTTGCTTGAGGTCGTCAAACTCCCTCTTCTTCATTTTCATAACGCTTTTGGGGATATGCGCTCCATGAAAACCTTCTTTAAATTCTTCCCAGGAGATGTTATTTTCATTGGGGTGCATGTGTAGGAAATTTTCCCACCATGATGCAGCTGCTCCTGTGAGGTAGTGGGGTGCATATAGTACCTTCTCACGGTCTGAACATTGTGCAATAATCAATTTCCTTTCAATGTCTCGAAGCCAGTCATCGGCCTCAAGAGGTTTGTCAGTGTGCGAGAAGGTTGGGGGACGCGTCTTTTGTAGTTCTGACAATTTGGATTGCTGTTGATACGGTCCACGGTGATTTCCCATATTGATGACCTGGTTCATCATTTCTTGGTGTTGTTGCTGGATTTGCTCATAAAGGCGGCACACTTGAGAAAAAGTTGTCTCACTGCCGTGTTGACTTGACTATCCCTGTGTGAAGTTTTTGCTGTTTTGGGTGCCATAATTCTCTTCTGGCGGATTTGGCATGGAACGAGTCCAAGGATGAGACATTTTCCACTCTGGGGATAAGTTTTGGAAAAATCATAAGGAAAAGAAATTGAGCCGCAAAAATAAATAAATACTCAAGGCGAAAAAATTTAACCACTCCAAGATTTTTCAAGAAAATATTTGATAACACATGGAGAAGGGCCGCTCAGAACATATCTTACACGCAAGCAGTAATTATACAATACATCACTTAGGATATGCGTACACATTCCTGACATGTTATTTAGGCTAGTGCACTTCTCCCAGTTCCTACATGATGCGCACACAAACTACTTCTCACAACCTATATACATATAAACATATCATACAAGCTGGCACAACGCAGGGCTGCTAGGCGCACTCACCGGAGATGGTAAGGATTTCCCTTGGCCTGCCGAGGGTGAGGCCCAAAGGATGCCGGGAACTCAACCTCCTCCTCACTAATAGGCTCCAGGCGTGAAGTGCTGCGCTGAGAAGCTGGAGCGGGCGCGAGAGGCGGTGCAACACGGACTGGGGCGGGCGCAATAGGTGGTGCCACACGGACCGGAGTAGGCGCAATAGGTGGTGCAACATGGACTGGAGTGGGCGCGATGACTTCGTCGAACTCCTCAGTGGTAGGCAGGCGACGAGCGGTGGTGAGGATGGCAGGTGAATAAGATGCTGAGGATGAGACGATGGTAAGTGGTGGTGCTGTGTGGAGGAGCTCCCTCCTGTTGGCGGCACAGCCATGGATTGAGTCCATACGGGCAGCCACGAGGTCGTCCACAAGGTTGTCAAAGGCTGCCTCCAGTGCCTGGAGGTATTCAACAAGCATCTCAATAGCCTCATCTCGCTCTCCCCTGGGGCAAGCGAATGCATAGTGACAAGTGTATGGCACGTGGCATGGAAGGTAGCGGTAGCGACGAGTCTTCATCGACAGAAGAACATCCCGGAGACGAGCTATCGCCTCATGGGCAGCCATCTGCATGGCATGCCTCTCCGTAGGCATGGACCTGCCAACAAATCGGAATTGGCGTGACTCTGAACGCCCTCCCTTGAACTGCACCACGGTCTGGTGCATAGACAGACTATCGCTGATCTTGTGCTGGTAGAGTGTGAACACTGGGCGAACCGATGGCCTAGTCGCGATCTTGACGATGCAGGTGAGGAGCTTGATAAATCCCTCAGGTACATTGGCGAACACACTGCGGACTCACAACCGCTAGCCATCTACAAAAGTAAACAAAAATTCTGAATAGTCAGATCATAAATTTATGATGACTAACAGAAAAATTGCTACGTTTAGCAAAAATGCTAAAATCCTACAAAGACGCTAATAACCGATTAGCGATCGCACCTAGTGGCTTCCTACAGTCAGCCTAGCTCTGGTACCAAGTTTGTCACGACCAGTTTTTCAATAAAATACTTATTGAGAAACCAATCTTTTTATTTCCAGTATAGGAGAGTTCTCCTTACTGGTAGACAAATTCTTGATACAGAAATCCAGAAGCACTAAATATATTACAGGGTTGAGCTGAGGTTTCTCAACAATTTACTACAAGCACGCCAATAATATACATAAAGGCGGATATGACACAAGGTTGTGGTGGCGTACTACTGACTCGTATTTAAAGGGTGGTGGTGGATATGTCACAATGAAGTGGGTGACATTTGACTCCTACTCTTGCAGCTCATCGAGCATCGAAGTGAGGCTCGATGGTTTATTCGGGTAGCGGAAGAGGATATGGTACAAGTGATAAATTCCAGGATCGCACGGAATCGATCGACTCCTCTAGGCGTCGGACTCGCTATCGAACTCTTCATCCATAAGATCGCCTTCGTCAACATCTCGCCAAATCAACAAGCCGTGAGTACTTTGAATGTACTCGCAAGACAGTTCGGACATAAGATATAAGAAATGTAAGCATGATGCATCATGAGCAATTGGCAATGCACACTCAAATGCTAAACTTGCACGACATGTTAAATAAAAGGAAGTCAGGCGGTAATCCTCCCGAAATCCCAACAAAATAACTGAAAACCGATCGAGTGTCTGAAGTGACGCCTCGAATGGTGGACAAATAAATTAACATGCCGCAGTCGGGCGTCTAGGCGACACCACATAAAGGGCTTATATTGGGAAAATAAATGACAGTGCGTGCCACAGTCGGACGTCAAAGTGACATCACATAAAGGGCTTATATTGAAAATAAATAACAAGTGTGCCACAGTCGGACGTCTGAGCGACATCACATAAAGGGCTTATATTGAAGGTAAGTAACGTAAATGCCACAGTCGGACGTCTGAGCGACATCACATAAAGGGCTTATATCGAAAGTAAACAACATAAATGCCACGATGGACGTCTGAGCGACATCACATAAAGGGCTTATATCAAAAGTAAACAACATAAATGCCACAGTCGGACGTCTCAGCGACATCACATAAAGGGCTTATATTTCATTGTCGTATTCAAGCAGTATAGACCATTCCAAGGAAAATACTCAGCACATAATATTAATAAACGGGTTAGTCCATCCACAGGAGTAATCGTATAGCCGAGTTTTCCACACATGTCTGTTCACCCGAGATTTGTCAAGGAGACTGACACGGAGACTGACATGGACAAGTTGAACACAGACCTTGACCATAGGTACGGTTACTTGAATGAGTTTGACTCTTTAGAGTTTGTACTATTAAACCACAACCAACGTATTTCAGTAGTCGCAAAGGACTAGTTCCGTTTACGGTATTTTAGAAGAAACACATCTAACTAGTACACACCCAATTCCACATTCCGCTGTCAGGAATCACCCTAGGCAACGTTCAAGAAAAACTCTAAGACGGGGAGGTCACAACCTCGAATAGCATGGGATCAAATTTATCTAGCGCGCTCTAAGGGGTGCCCCACTCTCGGTCCCAACCGAAACACCCATGCTCCCTGACCGGATGACGGGCTTTAATCCAGGGCCATGGAACCCTCATCCCGGCCCCTCTGTTTGGTGTGTACCAGGAAAGAGGTTTGCAACTTACTATACCATACTCCATAAAGAAAACATGTGGTAGTACAAGAAAAAGAAACGGATGGTAACGTGACTTGATTGACGTTGACACTGGAGTTAAGTAGTTTGGCATAAGACTGGCATGCTACAACAATACCATCTTACCACCTATCATGTCACCACATGATCATGTAAACTCACATCGAATCACACATCGAGTTTCCAGGCTCACTTGCAAAATCTATGCATGTAATACAACCCTTACTGCTATGCACATAATCATGCCATGAAATGACTACTCAATGCAACCATGCAAAACACTCATCATATCAAAGGTTCAAACGTGCTTGCCTGGTTCGGAGTAGTCGGAGTCTAGCTCGGTGAAGTTCGCGGTTCCGTCTCCTCTTCCGGTATCTACGGGATAAGAAAAATACGTACTGACGTAAATACCGTGTGTGCACAAAGAGTGTTCCAAATATTTTTCAAATAAATATGATAAAAAACTAGACAGAAAAATAAAGAGGACAGAAAAAGAATCAATCAAAAATCATTTTCTGTTTAAGAGTTATTAGAGTTTTAGTCCAGGGACTTGTCTGTAATGAAACAGAAAGTTTCCAGGGGCTAGCTTATAAAAACAGAAAACGATTCGATTAAAAACCCGCCAACTCCAAAGGAAAACGTATTCTGCCTGAAGGCGTTTTTAGAAAATGTTTCACAAAGAAGAAAAAGCTGACGGGGGGTCCCACCCGACGGGTTTAAACTCTGAAACAGAGTCACCGGCGCCCAAAGGCTGCGGTGGTCGCCGGCGGCGATCCACGGCGAGTTAGGAGGAGTGGGTGGTACCTACGGGTTCCTTGGGTCCTTCCGCACCTGTGGGTGGTGGAGTTGGTCGACGGCGAGCACCACGTCGACGGCGGCCTCAACTCCAGCAGGCGGTGGTTCGGGCGGTGGTGGATCTCGCCGGGGGAGGCTACAAAGGTTGAATTGAGGCTTGGGTTAGAATACTGGGTGCACCAGAGGGCTGCTGACGTGGTTTGGGAGGCGGAGGTGGCCTCACCTGAGTGAATCAAGCCGGAGCCCGAGGCGGATCGGGGCGGCCGGAGTCGGGGAAGGAGACATCCTCGGGGTCCTTGTCGGTGTCAAAACCGGCGGATCTCGGGTATGGGGTTCCGAACTGTGCGTCTAGGCGGATGGTAACAGGAGACAAGGGACACGATGTTTTTACCTGTGTTCGGGCCCTCTCGATGGAGGTAATACCCTACTCCTGCTTGATTAATATTGATGATATGGGTAGTACAAGAGTAGATCTACCACGAGATCAGAGAGGCTAAACCCTAGAAGCTAGCCTATGGTATGATTGTTGTTCGTCCTACGGACTAAAAACCGTCCGGTTTATATAGACATCGGATAGGGTTAGGGTTACACAGAGTCGGTTACAATGGTAGGAAATCTACAAATCCGTAACGCCAAGCATGCCTTCCACCCCAACGAAAGACCAATCCCGACACGGGACGAACTCTACAAACATGTATCTTCATAGTCTAGGAGTCCGCCAAAGATGATAGTTCGGTTATCCGGACACCCCTAGTCCAGACTCCTCAAGAGCTCTCGAACCAGGCTTCAATGACGACGAGTCCGGCACGCATATTGCTTCGGCATTGCAAGGCGGGTTCCTCCTCCGAATACTTCATAGAAGGTTTTGAACATAAGGATAGTGTCCGGCTTTGCAAAACAAGTTCCACATACCACCGTAGAGAGAATAATTTTTGCACAGATCTGCTGACGTATTCCGCGGCGTGACATCACACCATGGCAAGGCCTTTATATGAATCATTTTTTAATGTTCCACCTTAGCGCATTTAGCGAGGCGGTTTCCTTGGCACGCCTTATCAAAGCATAGATCGTGCCCCTTATTCCGGGATTCCCATCAATACGGACGTGGGTAACCCATCCGCGCCATTGATTACGGCGCTTGGGAGATAAGCGAGTTTTACTAGGCTAGCGGGGACGCATAGCTTCGTCCATTCATATAAGGGGATAAGAATCCACCTTTTCACCCACGCCTTCTTCCTCTTTTGCTCATCCATTTCACAAGACTCGAGCTCCAAATACCAGGTCCGCACATTCCACCTCAACCTTCTCCAACTATGTCCGGAGCGGGAGGCAGGTGGATGGCCTCCTCCGTCACGGAGGGGCACATCACAAAGCCGTGGGAGGCCGGATACTTGTCCGGCGACATCGCGTGTCGGCTCCCCAACAAGGGGCAGCTCGTCCCCACTCCCAGGCCCCATGAGAGGGTGGTGTTCCTCACCCACTTCCTCCGTGGACTAGGTTTTCCACTTCACCCATTTGTCCGAGGGCTCATGTTCTACTACGGCCTGGATTTCCATGATCTGGCCCCAAACTTCATCCTCGACATCTCAGCGTTTATCGTCGTGTGCGAGGCTTTCCTCTGCATACAACCCCACTTCGGTTTATGGTTGAAGACCTTTAGCATCAAGCCGAAGATAGTGGGCGGCCGACAGGCGGAGTGCGGAGGCGCCATGGCGGGCAGGATGTCCAATGTTCTATGGCTCGAGGGCTCCTTCGTGAAGACAGTAAAGGGGTGGCAATCGGGATGGTTCTACATCACCGAGCCGCGCGACTCCAAATGAGCGGCGGCCCCCGAATTCAGATCTGGCTCCCCCACACGGCTCACATCATGGAAAGAGACGGGCCTGACATGGGGTGATTCGGAAGATCTGATCGGATTCCAAACCTGTGTCCGAAAACCGTGGACAAGAAGCTCAAGCTTGTCAACGTAGTCCAGGTTATGCTCATCCGCGGATTCTCCCGTGCCAGCAACGGGCCTTCAATTTGTGGGAGTTTGATCCAGCACAACACCAGACCTTGAGCCGACTCTTCGACACTACGTACAAAGATGCCTGGAAGGTGTTGTTCAAGGGCGCCGAAGCCCCCGCATCCGCTATCGAAGATCGCGGATTCAGCTCGCAGCGTCAAGCCAGCGAGGTAAGTTATTTTACCCTTTACGGGACTCTTTTTTCATAGATTGACTCTATGTGGGATCTAAAACTCCCTAACCTTTGACAGATCGGTTGAAGACGCCCCGACAGATTAACTGTCCGGCTTCTTTGCCGAAGACCCAGCGGACGCCTGATTGACGGATCGCTGGCTCCGGCACCTCACGTGGTGACGAAGAAGAAGGCTAAGAAGGAGGCCACGGATCACAAAGGAGCTCCCGCGCCAAGCGCTGTCAGATTCAAGCGTAATCCTCTCACGAGAACGAGGAGGAGGAAAGAAGCCTCTCCCCCCGGGGAAGAGAGGAAAAGGAAGGCCGCCCCAACTGGGGAGGCCAGAGGGTCCAAGAAGGGAAAGACCCTTCCTCCGGACTTCTCCACCAACGCTGACAACGACGAGGAGGAGTGGCCAACAAGGGCCAAGCCCCTGGCGAGATCGTAAGTGTCCGGATACCCATGGCTTTTTTCGTTGCATAGTGTTCTCTAATGCCGAACAATCATGCAGCCCGCCCAAGGGCGAGCTCGCCGCTTCGTCGAGCGGGTCCCTGAGTTCGTCGGAAATGGAGAGTACTTCACTTCCAGCCGCCTCCTCACCTCACGCTGCGGACGACGTCGAGGTGGGGCCCCAAGGGGGGCCTGGTCAAGAGGAGGTGGCGCAGGAGGCGCCGCAAGGCAACCTCCCGGACTCTAGGCGCGAGGGGAGTGAGACCCCCAGGGGATCTAAGCCCGACCCTCGTCCGGACTCCATACCGGAACCTTCAGCGGTTCCGAAGTCCGGCAAGCGGCCCCTTCGTAGGAAGGGTAAGACGCCTGTGTCCTCCGTCCAACCGGAGGAACCGGATAGCTTACTGGAGGCGCTTAACGGCGCTTCCATCAAGGAGGAGCACCGCACTGTTATGAGTGTGGTGATCCAGAAAGTTCAGTCCGCCAAGAGCGGGCTGACTGAAGCCTGTACCAGCCTTCTAACAGCTTTGAGGTAAGTTTTAGAATATGTAGAAATATTACCGCATAGACAAGAGTCTCGATGCTTCGCTCGTGTTCGGAAAGAAAAGCCGGACTAAGGATCTAAAAAGATATATGCAGGATTCTAACATAAGTATGTCAATATGCGAATGCAGGCTGCGCTTGCCGACCTCTGCCAAGACCGATCAAGGAGGTCAATGCATTGAAGTAGAGCCTCGAGCGGTCCAAGAACAAGCTCGGCCTTGCCAAGAAGTAGCTCGAGGACAAGGAAGGTAAGTAATACCTTATTAAAGAAATACCTTATAGAAAGGATTTGGTTGCAAAAAATAACAGGAATAACATGGGTACTGGAGGGGCCACGAGCGAGGTGGCGACCCTGAAGGAGGCGGTGTCCGCGGCCGAAAACAAAGTGGCTGCGGAGCGCACCGAGCGAGAGAAAGTGGCTCCAGGCTCTCGTGGAAAAACACGAGGGTTTGGAGCGTGACTCGAAGACCCGAGAGTCCGAGCTTGCCTCGGCTCTTGAGAGTGCCAAAGCTGCTAAGGCCGAGGCCCAAAAAGCCCTCCAGGAGATTGAGGCAATAAAGAAGATCGCGGCGGGTAAGGCATTTTTTATGCAGAGCAAGAATGTAAAAGTCAATTATCTAGTACTTACCCGGATTCGGAGCTCTCCAGGAGCATTTGCAGATCTACCGCGTAGTGTGTCTGATGCTGCCGTGTTCTACCGCGCCAAGGAGGGGAGCTTGACGGAAAAGGTGTTCTGTCTCAAGATGTCGAGGTCGGACATCTGGTGTCTAAGCGACCAGCTGAAGCAGCTGGTCGAGCTCCACAAGGTCGCCGAACAGGCCATGAAGGGCCTCATAGTTCGGCTGTGGCCATTGGAAGCCATGCCTGGGAGCTACTTTGGGCTAGGGTGGTGGCTGGTGGATGCCTGTCCATGGATTGAAGTCGTCAAGCGCTCCGTCTGCATTGAAGGTGCCCGTCCGGCCCTTGCCCGTGCTAAAGTGCACTGGGGCAAGCTGGACGCGGAGAAGCTTGTGACGGACGGGCCACCGAAGGGCAAGGAGCATCGCACGCCCGAAATGTACTATGAGGGCGTCCTGAAGGGTGCCCGCCGTATAGCGGAAGAGCGCTCCAAAGATGTAATTTTTTAATAGACTCGCATTTGTTATCCTGTACGCTGAAAACTTGTTCATATGTGCTAAGCAACGCTTGTTAATTTAAAACATTACCTTCTGTGCGGCCGTTTATCAAATCTGAGAGATGGCAAGTCGTTGGCTTTAGCCCCCATGCCACGAGTGCTGGGGTGTTCGGGATAAATTTGAGCTCTCTTGTTCCCGTTCTTGGGTCCATCGAGGGAGGCGCCCAACGCAACGAACAAGGCAACCGGACTTATAGTGCTTGAACACTCTCACTTAGCCATAGAATTCTATAATTTTAAAGTTCGGCGAAGCCCCTAGTATTCGGAAGACCGAGTTTGGGGCGCTATCCACGCCTTGGCCGGACAATGCCAGTTCCTCGCTCTAAGCGGCATAAGTCTTTAGGGACTCGAAGAAACCTCTCGAATCATGACCGCTCTCGCCTTATCATGACGGTCAGTTTTAGCTTTCTCCACCGAGGTGCTCAACCCAGCTCAACCGTGCACAATCGCAGTGGTTCTCCCAAAGGCTACCTTAGCCGATATAACGGAACGTAAGGTACCAAAACATGGGAGCCGCAAACCCAACTATTGACCCAAGACATGATTCGAGCCGATGCATATAATGCTATAAGTTCGGGTGCCGCACTTGTGAAAGTGTTCGGACTTATCACACCATACTTTTGGGGTACTGAAGCCCCTGGTGTATTGGCCGTACCAAAGTGTACGGGTGCAACATGTCATGAAATGAACATATATATAGATAAACAAAGGAGTGCAATAATAGGCAAAAGCTATGTATTGTTTATTCAAAAAGGTACTGCAAATAAAAGCAGAACGATACAAATGGTGCGATAAGCAAGGGATGGGACTATTTAACATGTCCCCCTCAAGGGGTAAGCTGCGGGATGGTAAGTAAAACAGGTATAATGCTCATAATAGAGACCACCTGGACACTCGACGTAGCTTTCTGCTTCCCTGGCTGTTGCATCGTGAGTTCGGAAATTCAAGTGCCGGACAGGGCTTCTGGAAAACGTAGTCCTGAAAGTAAGAAAAAAGAAAAAAAGAAAAAGAATGACACATTTGGGAGCCCCTGGTGCGGTTGAGCCGCATTTTGGGCGTGCCGTGGTCGTGCCCCTCCCCTTATGCCCATGGTATCTCCAGAGCGTAGTTATGTACGCGTAGTACTGGCTTCGCAATTTCGCGAGGGCTGGGGTTGGGGCCGGATTGCTACGCGTGCTTGGATCGTGCCAGGCGGTCTTGTTGTAGGTTACTCCGCCGCGGAGGAGCACACGGTGTCCGGACATTTAGTGGCCGGACACGAGAATTGCTGTGAGAGGCTGCTTTGCACCTCCGCCGCGAGGGCCGCCGTGTGCTCCTCCGTTTGGAGAAAGCGTTCGGTGTTTCCATTGACCGTGAATACTCCTCGAGGGCCTGGCATCTTGAGCTTGAGGTATGCGTAGTGAGGCACCGCGTTGAACTTTGCAAATGTGGTTCGGCCCAAGCAAAGGCGTGATAGCCATCATGAACGGGACTATGTCGAAGATTAACTCTTCGCTTCGGAAGTTATCCGGGATCCAAGACCACTTTGAGTGTAATCGAGCCCGCATAATTGGCCACTACACCCGGTATGACGCCTTTAAAGGTTGTCTTTGTAGGTTTAATCCTTGAGGGGTCTATGCCCATTTTATGACCGTATCCCGATAAAGCAGTTCAGGCTGCTACCGCCGCCTATCGTGACTCGGTGAGGTGAAATCCGTCGATTGGGTCAAGAACCAATGCGGCGAAACCGCCATGACGGATGCTAGATGGGTGGTCCCTTCGATCGAAGGTGATCGGGCAGGAAGACCATGGGTTGAACTTTCGGCGACCGCTCCATCGCATATAAGTCCCTTTAGTGCACGCTCCGCCTCCCTTTTGGGTATGTGGGTTGCGATATCATGTTCACCGTCCGCACTTGTGTGGGAAAGCCCTTCGTCTCCTCTATTGTTCGGCGTGGCGCGCTCTTCCTCGCCATCGCTATGCAACCCCTTGTCATTAAGTTCGCACTTAACTTGCTCGCTTGTTTGAACACCCAACAATCCTCGCTGGTGTGGTTGGCTGGTTTTTCGGGGTGCCATGTATCCGCACAAGCGATCGAGTATTCGGTCCAAGTTGGACGGGCCCTGGTATTTCTTTTGAATGACTTCTTCCATCGACCGGTTTAGAGCCTCAATCCGGCATTGACCGCCGTATCTTCATCATTGTCGCTGTTAATGCGGGCGCTTTGTTCTTGTTGCGACGCCGACCTGCCATTGCTGTCTTTGGTATCCGAACTACTAGGGTTTTTGGTCAAGTTGTTACTACGAGCTAGCTAGCTGTCTTCTCTCCGCCGCAAAAGCGGGTCATGAGTGTGGTGAGGGCTGCCATGGATTTCGCTTTTCCTGTCCTAGGTGTCGGGCAAGCCACTCGTCATGGATGTTATGTTTGAAGGCTGCAAGGGCCTCTCGTGATCCCGGACAATCAACGATTTGATTTTTCTTGGTTAGGAACCGTGTCCGTAATTGTCCGGCCGATTCTTCCGCTGCTGAATTATATGGCTAAGGTCATCAGCTTCGTGGTCGCACATATGTGCCCCGTAAGTTATCAAGGAATGCGGCTTCCGTGTCCTCCCAACAACCGACCGATTCTGCAGCAAGCTGTTAAGCCAATGCCGAGCTGGTCCTTTAAGCTTGAGTGGGAGGTATTTGATGGCGTGTAGATCATCACCACGGGCCATGTGGATATGGAGGAGGTAGTCCTCGATCCAAACCGCAGGATCTGTTGTACCATCGTATGATTCGATGTTTATGGGTTTGAAGCCCTCAGGGATTTGATGATCCATTACTTCATCTGTGAAGCATAGTGGGTGTCTTGGCGCCTCAGATTGGGCTATATCACGACGTAGCTCCTATGAGCTTTGTCTACTGTGTTCGGCCCGGCCGGAGTTGTTGTATCCGGCGTGACGATTATCATCACATGTCGTGGGGCGCCGATGCGATCCGTAGATCGATCTTGTTTGCCTTGCCTTGTCCTCCAATATGCCTCGCAGGTCTGGCGCGTTTCCCCGTGCCTTGGTAATTTTCGAGCGACGCCAGAGTACGGCTTGAATGGAGGGTCTAGAGTCCTCTCTGTCGCGACCACGGGGTGGCCGGTCGGACGCTTCATGCGCTGGTGATGTAGGTTTGGGTGTTGCTTCCTCTAATTGGGGCAGCAGCCTGCGTTTGGGATATCTCTTGGAGGGGGCGTTCGATTTCATACTCTTCGGCTGCAAGGACTTCAGTCCATCTATCAGCAAACAAGTCTTGGTCAGCTCTAAGCTGCTGCTGCTTTTTCTTGAGGCTGCTTGCCGTGGCCATAAGCATGTGTTTGAAACGCTCCTGTTCGGCGGGATCCTCAGGCACGACAAATTGGCCGTCACGAGGCTTGCCTCATCTTCGTGGGAGGCACGTAATTATCGCCCTCTACCTCTTTTTCTCGCCGCACTATCGCGGCGGACTTGCTTCTCCCTCCTCCTGTGCTGAATCCTGCTGGAGGGGGTTGTCTTCGGCACTGTCCGGGGTGTTATTATCTCCGGTGCCGGAATCACCGTTTTTGCTGTGGCGGGATTTAGAGCGGCGCCGCTGACATCGTCGTCCATACCGTCGATGTCTTCGGAGTCGAAGTCGAGCATGTCGGTTAAATCATCATCGTCCGCATCCCAACCTTCCTGTCCGTAGTCCGGCCAGGGCTCTCCGGATAAAGAGAGAGACTTTAGTGAATTTAGGATGTCGCCAAAGGGCGAGTGCTGAAAGATGTCCGCGGCAGTGAACTCCATAACCGGCGCCCAATCGGATTCGATTGGCGAGGCGCTGGAGGGTTCGGAGTCCGGAGAGGAGTCCGCACCGGAGTCACGGTCTTCGCAGTACAGGATGGAGTTCGCTCAATAGTCGTTGAGATCGTGGCGCCGAGGCGGTGTCCAACCACTCGCCCTCGATCGGGGAGTCGGCTCGAGCTAAGGGTCGGAGCGGACGCTGGTGCGGCCTCCGTGACACCGCTCGCGGCAGAGCTAGATCGTGCCCATCGAGACAGTGCGGTGCGCTTGGCTGTGGCTCGAATCCGTCGAAGATCAAGTCTCCGCGGACATCGGCCGTGTAGTTTAAACTTCCAAATCTGACCTGACGTCCAGGGGCATAGCTTTCGATCTGCTCCAGATGGCCAAGTTAATTGGCCCGTAGTGCAAAGCCGCCGAATATGAAGATCTGTCCGGGGAGAAAAGTCTCACCCTGGACCGCGTCGTTGTTGATGATCGAAGGAGCCATCGGGCCTATAGGTGACGGCATACGTAGGAACTCTCAATGAAAGCACCAATGTCGGTGTCAAAACCGCGGATCTCGGTAGGGGGTCCCGAATCGCGTCTAGGCGGATGGTAACAGGAGACAAGGGACACGATGTTTTTACCCAGGTTTGGGCCCTCTCGATGGAGGTAATACCCTACCCCTGCTTGATTAATATTGATGATATGGGTAGTACAAGAGTAGATCTACCACGAGATCAGAGAGGCTAAACCCTAGAAGCTAGCCTATGGTATGATTGTTGTTCGTCCTACGGACTAAAAACCCTCCGGTTTATATAGACATCGAATAGGGTTATGGTTACACAGAGTCGGTTACAATGGTAGGAAATCTACATATCCGTATCGCCAAGCTTGCCTTCCACGCCAAGGAAAGTCCCATCCGACACAGGACGAAGTCTTCAATCTTGTATCTTCATAGTCTAGGTATCCGGCCAAAGATGATAGTTCGGTTATCCGGACACCCCCTAGTCCAGGACTCCCTTAGTCCTCCTGGTGGCTTGGCGGGGCTCTGTTGAGGTGGAGTTGTGGTGCGGGGTCGAGAACAAGCTCGGGGGCTCCTTTTATAGCTGATTCGAGGCGGTGGCGTGAACGGGATAACTCCGGCGACGATTACGGCTGTGCAGCGGTTGGTCAGGTGGTTTAGGGGGCTAGGCATCACCGTGGGGGCCTACTAGTTCGGTTTAGGTGCTAAGCTTGGCCTGCCTTGGTTGATACTCCAAGTTCGAACGGAACGGCGCACGGAGCTCGTCGTGGCGGGAGCGCGCTCCGCCGCCAAAGCCACGCGACGATGCCGCAGCTGCAGTGCAGCAAGCGCACGGCCACGCGGAGGCCTCGGGTGGCTTGGGCGGTGCTGGATGGCACCGAAAGCTGGAGCTATTCCCTGCTGGCCGCCTCGGTTGGCTCTGCCATCGCAGAAGCTGCCGGCGTCGGCGGGACACGTCACCACCGACGATGGTGCCCGTCCAAAGGACCGTGCGGTGCTCTGGATAAGATGAAGGAGCAGTGCGCATGGCTCCAGAGTGGGCATCGTGAGATCGACGCCATGTCTCTCAAGAAAACGACACCGATCGTCGAATCAAACACTGAACTCAAAATGAACAAAGAATAAAGGCTCGCTAGGTGTTCGATGAAATGATTTTGGCATGTGGGAAATTTATCTGGAGCTGATCTTTGGTGGGGTGGTCTCTCAATGCACCTGGGGGCTGCCTGAATTTTGTCAGAATTTTTGGAGAAGGGAAAATATGAATTTCACCAAATTTGCCAAATCTGGTCCAAACTTGCAGTGAGTGAAACTTGAAAATTTTGAATTGTGGAAGAGTGGATCTTGATGGATATAGGTTGGGGGTGCTAGGGACTAGCCAAAGGAGTTGGTTTGAGATCAAAACTCAAAGGAAATCAGATACTTCCTTTGTAAATCACCTAGGTCCAAAATAAAAGACAGAAATAGTTTTGGGGATAAAATAAATGAAATAAAATTGAAAATGGGTTGAACTTGTTGGAAAAGAATATTTGGCTTGGCCCAAAGTGGGGGGGGGGAGGGGTTTTGGGAGAAGTTTTTATATGAGGCATGGTAAAATCAATGGGTGGTTGCAAAACAAAAGAATAGCCCCAAAACCCATAGGATTCCTTTTTAATAAAAAATTAATTTCCAAAAATGTATTGTGATGAGTTAACATCAGAAGGAAAGTTTTTTTTTCAAAAAAACCAAGCACCAAGGTTGAGGAAGACACAAAAATAAAATACTTGTCATAGGAGAAATTTTTTGAGAAGGAGGGGCTTTTGGAAAGATTTTAAATGGCCTCCTTCAAATCAAATAAAGGGTTTTGTTAAAAAGCAAATCAAAATTTTTGGAGTGTCATAGTCTCGGGCTTGAAGCGGCTGGATGCGTCGTCGAAGGAAGACCTCCAAGAGATCTATGCCAGTCACCCCGTCTCGGATGAGCTGGACAACTCGTTCGACCAACACCTTCACCTGCGCCCTCTCTTCCGGGATTACCTTCAAAGAAGATGGCTTGCTCACTCGGTCCATGGAAAAACAAGGGAGTCCAATGATCGCTCAAGGCCGGGCTGGTCCTTGCAATAGAACCAAGTCGACCGCCATCCACTGGACCGACTCTGCAAGATCATGGCCAGAAAGGAACTTTTTCCTCTCATTTGAACCCCAAGACCCCCACACATCTGAATCACCTGAGTCCTCTCGTCACTCGGATTGGCCTTTTTCACCGTGTGGGAACGACAAGTGAAAATGTGCTTGAAAAGACCCCAATGAGGCCGGCAACCCAAGAAATTCTCACACAAAGACACGAAAGCGGCGAGGTAGACGATGGAGTTGGGAGTGAAGTGGTGAAGTTGTGCCCCAAAGAAGTTCAGAAATCCCCGGAAGAAAGGGTGAGGCGGCAGAGAAAACCCGCAGTCGACATGGGTGGCCAAGAGAACACACTCACCCTCCAGAGGTTGTGGCTCCCATTCCTTCCCCGGGAGCCGCGCTGATCCATGGGGGATCCGTCCCTCATTGCCCATGTCGTCGAGGTCCTTCTGGCTGATCGTCGAGCGGATCCAGTCGCCCTGGATCCAGCCCTGAGGCAAGCCGGCCCTCGACGAGGATCCGCCCGACCGTCGCTTCTTCCTTCGCTTTTGTCGACACCTTCTTCGCCCGCTCCAAAGCCGCCGTCTTGTCCTTCACCATTGTCGACGACGAGATGCGCACGGAGCAGCAACGCGGAGGAAGAATCGCACGCGACGGATGAATCTGGAGAAGGGAGGAGGAAAGGGGAACGCACTGTTCAAAAACCCCCGTCCGAGACCTTATATGAGGTTGTTTCCGAGTGACTGACTGGTAGGCCCGGACGATCCTGTCAAATCCCGCAACAGCCGCCCGCACGATACGTGGCGAAAAAGGTGGCGCAGAGATTGAGGCATCCCTGCCTTATCCCGTCCGACATCGCGGCTTCCTCCGCCCGCTTCGTTTCGAAAAATTGAATCCCGCTAAATCCGCACGCCGCAGAGCAAATCGTCAGACAGAAGATTTCCTCCGTCCTGTCACTCGGAGTTCACCAAGTACAAAAAACACACTCGACAGATACAAAGAATGGATCAAGGCGAATGAAAAATAAGTTGAAGCCATCACCTAAGTTTATTGATCCAGGACAAGACGTGCTCATCGCATGAAAAGTGGGTCGGAAGAATTCTCAACTCCTTCCCCACTCAAACCTCGATCCATTCGGGGGCTACTGATGAAGTCATGTACCTAGGGTAGGGTCATGAACCTGTCCAAGGTGCCCTCCCCAAGGACATCCCCTTAAGAAAAACACCTTTCAGTCGACCTGGAAGGATTCTACTCGACGGACCTGAAGACACTCGACCGTCAGCTAACCACTCGACCGCCAGAAGATCTATAGTTAGTCTGCACGCAAACGGTCGGTCATTAAGTGGCTTTATGGCCATCATAGCACTTTATGTGGAACGTTACCAGTAACTCCCTATCTTAATGTACCTTAATCCATGCATAACTGAGGGCGGGAGGGGTCTGGCAAACTCTATATAAGCCACCCCCCTTCTCAGTGTAAAGGGTTCGCACCCCTGTAACTCATACACACATAATACAGTCGACCGCCTCCGGGCTCCGAGACGTAGGGCTGTTACTTCCTCTGAGAAGGGCCTGAACTCGTAAACATCTTGCGTACACAACTACTCCATATCTAGGATCTTGCCTCTCCATACCTAGCCCCCATTCTACTGTCAGACTTAGAACCACGACACCCCCTGCCTCGTGGGCCCCCTGGAGCTCCACCGACCTCAACTCCAACTCTATATTATCACGTTCGGGGAGAAAAAAATCAGGGAGAAGGATTCATCGCGTCTTACGATATGGAGCTGCCGCCAAGCTCTAATATCTCTCGGTAGGGCTGATCTGGAGTTCGTTCGGGGCTCCGGAGAAGCGAATCCGTCGCCATCGTCATCGTCAACCTTCCTCCATCACCAATTTCATGATGCTCACCTCCGTGCGTGAATAATTCCATCGCAGGCTTGCTGGACGGTGATGGGTTGGATGAGATTTATCATGTAATCGAGTTAGTTTTGTTAGGGTTTCATCCCTAGTATCCATTATGTTATGAGATTGATGTTGCTATGACTTTGCTATGCTTAATGCTTGTCACTAGGGCCCGAGTGCCATGATTTCAGATCTGAACCTATTATGTTTTCATGAATATATGTGAGTTCTTGATCCTATCTTGCAAGTCTATAGTCACCTATTATGTGTTATAATCCATTAACCCCGAAGTGACAATAATCGGGATACTTACCGGTGATGATCGTAGTTTGACGAGTTCATGTATTCACTAAGTGTTAATGCTTTGGTCTGGTACTCTATTAAAAGGAGGCACCCGCTGCAACAGGAGGGTAGGACAAAAGATGTCATGCAAGTTCTTTTCCATAAGCACGTATGACTATATTCGGAATACATGCCTACATTACATTAATGAACTGGAGCTAGTTCTGTGTCACCCTATGTTATAACTATTGCATGAGGGATCACATCCGACATAATTCTCCATCACTGATCCAATGCCTACGAGCTTTTCTCATATTGCTCTTTGCTTAGTTACTTTACCGTCGCCACTGTTACAATTACTACAAAACTGCTACTATTACTTTTGCCACCATTACGCTACTTTCATACTACTTTGCTACTAAATACCTGCTACCTCTTGAGCACTGCGTTGGTTTTCCCTTGAAGAGGAAAGGGTGATGCAGTAAATCAGCGTAAGTATTTCCCTCAGTTTTTGAGAACCAAGGTATCAATCCAGTAGGAGGCCACACACGAGTCCCTCGCACCTACACAAACAAATAAATCCCCGCAACCAACGCAATAAAGGGGTTGTCAATCCCTTCACGGTCACTTACGAGAGTGAGATCTGATAAATATGATAATATAATATTTTTGGTATTTTTATGATAAAGATGCAAAGTAAAATAAAAGGCAATAAAAATAGCTAAGTGTTGGAAGATTGATATGATGGAAGATAGACCCGGGAGCCATAGGTTTCACTAGTGGCTTCTCTCGAGAGCATAAGTATTACGATGGGTGAACAAATTACTGTTGAGCAATTGATAGAATTGAGCATAGTTATGAGAATATCTAGGTATGATCATGTATATAGGCATCACGTCCAAGACAAGTAGACCGACTCCTGCCTGCATCTACTACTATTACTCCACACATCGACCGCTATCCAGCATGCACCTAGAGTATTAAAATCATAAGAACAGAGTAACGCTTTAAGTAAGATGACATGATGTAGAGGGATAAACTCATGCAATTTGATATAAACCCCATCTTGTAATCCTCGATGGCAACAATATAATATGTGCCTTGCTGCCCCTACTGTCACTGGGAAAGGAGACCGAAAAATTGAACCCAAAGCTAAGAACTTCTCCCATGCAAGAAAGATAAATCTAGTAGGCCAAACCAAACTGATAATTCGAAGAGACTTGCAAAGATAACCAATCATACATAAAAGAATTCAGATAAGATTCAAATATTGTTCATAGATAAACTTGATCATAAACCCACAATTCATCGGTCTCAACAAACACACTGCAAAAGAAGATTACATCGAATAGATCTCCACGAGAATCAGAGAACTTTGTATTGAGATCCAAAGAGAGAGAAGAAGCCATCTAGCTAATAACTATGGACCCGAAGGTCTGAGGTAAACTACTCAAACATCATCGGAGAGGCTAGGGTGTTGATGTAGAAGCCCTCCGTGATCGATGCCCCCTCCGTGAGTTCGGAAAAAGGCCCCAAGATGGGATCTCATGGGTACAGAAGGTTGCGGCAGTGGAATTAGGTTTTTGGCTCCGTATCTGGTAGTTTGGGGGTACGTTGGTATATATAGGAGGAAGAAGTATGTCGGTGGAGCAACATGGGGCCCACGAGGGTGGAGGGCGCGCCCAGGGGGGTAGGCGCGCCCCCTACCTCGTGCCTTCCCGGTTGATGTCTTGACGTAGGGTCCAAGTCCTCTGGATCACGTTCGTTCCGAAAATCACGTTCCCGAAGGTTTCATTCCGTTTGAACTCCGTTTGATATTCTTTTTCTGCGAAACTCTGAAATAGGCAAAAAACATCAATTCTGGGCTGGGCCTTCGGTTAATATGTTAGTCCCAAAAATAATATAAAAGTGTATAATAAAGCCTGATAATGTCCAAAAATAGAATATAATATTGCATGGAATAATAAAAAATTATAGATACGTTGGAGACGTATCAAGCATCCCCAAGCTTAATTCGTGCTCGTCCTCGAGTAGGTAAATGATAAAAACAGAATTTTTGATGTGGAATGCTACTTGGCATAATTTCAATGTAATTCTTCTTATTGTGGCACGAATGTTCAGATTAATATGATTCAATATAAAAGTTTAATGTTGACATAAAAACAATAATACTTCAAGCATGCTAACCAAGCAATTATGTCTTATCTAAATAACATAGCCAAAGCAAGTTATCCCTACAAAATCATATAGTATGGCTATGCTCCATATTCCCCACACAAAATATTCATATCTTGTACAACCCTGGTTTTAGCCAAGCAATTGGTTCATACTTTTTAACGCGCTTCAGCCTTTTCAACTCTTACGCAATACATGAGCGCAAGCCATGGATATAACACTATGGTGGAATAAGGTGTAATGGTAGGGGTTATGTGGGAAGACAAAAAAGGAGAAAGTCTCACATCAACGAGGCTAATCAACGGGCTATGGAGATGCCCATCAATTGATGTCAATGCAAGGAGTAGGGATTGCCATGCAACGGATGCACTAGAGCTATAAGTGTATGAAATCTCAAACAAAAGAAACTAAGTGGGTGTGCATCCAACTTGCTTGCTCACGAAGACCTCGGGCATTTGAGGAATCCCATCATTGGAATATGCAAGCCAAGTTCTATAATGAAATTTCCCGCTAGTATATGAAAGCGACAAAATGAGAGACTCTCTATCATGAAGATCACGGTGCTACTTTGAAGCACAAGTGTGGTAAAAGGATAGTAACATTGTCCCTTCTCTCTTTTTCTCTCATTTTTTATTTGGGCCTTTTCTCTCTTTTTTTTGCCTCTTTTTTTCTTTAGTCCGGAGTCTCATCCTGATTTGTGGGGGAATCATAGTCTCCATCATCCTTTCCTCACTTGGGACAATGCTCTAATAATGATGATCATCACACTTTTATTTACTTACAACTCATGAATTACAACTCAATACTTAGAACAAAATATGACTCTATGTGAATGCCTCCGGCAGTGTACCGGGTCATGCAATGAATCAAGAGCGACATGTATGAAAAGAATTATTAATGGTGGCTTTGCCACAAATACAATGTCAACTACATGATCATGCAAAGCAATATGACAATGAGGGGGCGTGTCATGATAAATGAAACGGTGGAAAGTTGAATGGCAGTATATCTCGGAATGGCTATGGAAATGCCATAATAGGTAGGTATGGTGGCTGTTTTGAGGAAGATATAAGGAGGTTTATGTGTGATAGAGCGTATCATATCACAGGGTTTGGATGCACTTGCAAAGTTTGCACCAACTCTCAAGGTGAGAAAGGGCAATGCACGGTACTGAAGAAGCTAGAAAATTGCGGAAAGGTAAGTGTGCGTATAATCCATGGACTCACATTAGTCATAAAGAACTCATATACTTATTGCAAAAATTTATTAGCCCTTGCAGCAAAGTACTACTACGCATGCTCCTATGGGAAGGGTTGGTAGGAGTTAACCATCGCGCGATCCCGACCGCCACACAAATGATGACAATCAATAAATACCTGATGCTCCGACTTTGTTACATAACGGTTCACCATACGTGCATGCTACGGGAACCACAAACTCCAACACAAGTATTTTTCAATTCCACAATTACTCAACTAGCACAACTATGATATTACCACCTTTATATCTCAAAACAATTATGAAGCATCAAATTTATCATGATATTATAATTAAAGCAAATTGCCATGCTATTTTAAGACTCTGAAAATAATATAAGCGAAGCATGAGAGATCAATAGTTTCTATAAAACAAATCCACCACCGTGCTCTAAAAGATATAAGTGAAGCACTAGAGCAAAACTATATAGCTCAAAAAATATAAGTGAAGCACATAGAGTATTCTAACAAGTTCCAATTTATGTGTGACTCTCTCAAAAGGTGTGTACAGCAAGGATGATTGTGGTGAACTAAAAAACAAAGATTCAAATAATTCAAGACGCTCCAAGCAAAACACATATCATGTGGTGAATAAAAATATAGCTCCAAGTAAAGTTACCGATGAAGTAGACGAAAGAGGGGATGCCTTCCGGGGCATCCCCAAGCCTTGGCTTTTAGGTGTCCTTAGCTTATCTTGGGGTGCCATGGGAATCCCCAAGCTTAGGCTCTTGCCACTCCTTGTTCCATAATCCATCAAATCGTTCACCCAAAACTTGAAAACTTCACAACACAAAACTCAGCAGAAAATCTCGTGAGCTCCGTTAGCGAAAGAAAACAAAACACCACTTCAAGGTACTGTAATGAACCCATTCTTTATTTATATTGGTGTTAAACCTACTGTATTCCAACTTCTATATGGTTTATAAACTATTTTACTAGCCATAGATTCATCAAAATAAGCAAACAACACACGAAAAACAGAATCTGTCAAAAACAGAACAGTCTGTATTAATCTGTAACTAACTCAAACTTATGGAAATCCACAAATTCAGAAAAAATAGGACGACCTATACAATTTGTTTATTGATCAGCAGAAATTGGAATCAATATTTTATCACATTCTGGTGATTTTTAACAATTATTTTCATGAACAGAAAGTTTCTGGAATTTTCAGCAAGATCAAGTAAATATCATCCAAGAAGATCCTATAGGTTAAACTTGGCACAAACACTAATTAAAACGTAAAAACACATCTAACAAGAGGCTAGATCAAATATTTATTCCTAAACAGAAGCAAAAAGCAAAAAACTAAAAATAAAATTGGGTTGCCTCCCAACAAGCGCTATCATTTAACACCCCTAGCTGGGCATAAAAGCAAGGATACATCTAGGTATTGCCATCTTTGGTAAGCAATCCATAAGTGGATCTCATAATAGATTCATATGGTAATTTTATTTTCTTTCTAGGGAAGTGTTCCATGCCTTTCCTTAATGGAAATTGGAATCTAATATTCCCTTCCTTCATATCAATAATTGCACCAATCGTTCTAAGGAAAGGTCTACAAAGAATAATAGGACATGAAGGATTGCAATCTATATCAAGAACAATAAAATCTACGGGCACATAGTTCCTATTTGCAACAATAAGAACATAATTAATTCTTCCCATAGGTTTCTTAATGGTGGAATCCGCAAGGTGTAAGTTTAGAGAGCAATCATCAAAATCACGGAAACTTAGCAAATCACACAAAGTTTTTGGAATCGTGGAAACACTAGCACCCAAATCACACAAAGCATAGCATTCATGATCTTTAATTTTAATTTTAATAGTAGGTTCCCACTCATCATAAATTTTTCTAGGGATAGAAACTTCCAACTCAAGTTTTTATTCATAAGATTGCATAATAGCATCAACGATATGTTTAGTAAAAGCTTTATTTTGACTATAAGCATGTGGAGAATTTAGCATGGATTGCAACAAGGAAATTCAATCTATCAAAGAGAAATTATCATAATTAAATTCCTTGAAATCCAAAATAGTAGGTTCATTAATTAGAGTTTTGATCTCTTCAATCCCACTTTTACCAATTTTTGCATCAAGATCTAAAAACTCCGAATTTTTGGAACGCCTTCTAGGTAAAGGTGGATCATATTCTGTCCCATCATTATCAAGATTCATATTGCAAAATAAATATTTTTTAGGGGACACATCGATAACTTTTAGATCTTCATATTTATTTTCATCGAAATTAGAAGAACACGATTTCACAAAGCAATCTTTCTTAGCACGCATCCTAATGGTTCTTTCTTTGCACTCATCAATGGAAATTCTCATGGCCTTGAGAGACTCATTGATATCATGCTTAGGTGGAATAGATCTAAGTTTCAAAGAATCAACATCAAGAGAGATTCTATCAACGTTCCTAGCCAATTCATCAACTTTAAGCAATTTTTCTTCAAGCAAAGCATTGAAATTCTTTTGTGAATTCATAAACTCCTTAACACTAGTCTCAAATTCAGAGGCATCTTATTAAAATTTCCATAAGAATTGTTGTAGGAATTACCATGATTATTAGAGGAATTACTAGGATACGGCCTAGGATTAAAGTTTCCTCTATACGCGTTGTTACCAAAATTATTCCTACCAACAAAATTCACATCCATAGATTCATTATTATTCTCAATCAAAGTAGACAAAGGCATATCATTAGGATCAGAAGAAACACTTTTATTAGCAAATAATTTCATAAGTTCATCCATCTTTCCACTCAAAACATTAATTTCTTCTATCGCATGCACTTTCTTATTAGTAGATCTTTCAGTGTGCCATTGAGAATAATTAACCATAATATTATCTACGAGTTTAGTAGCTTCTCCTAAAGTGATTTCCATAAAAGTGCCTCCTGCGGCCGAATCTAAATGATTTCTAGAAGCAAAATTCAATCCGGCATAAATTTTTTGTATAATCATCCACAAATTCAAACCATGTGTAGGGCAATTACGTATCATTAATTTCATCCTCTCCCAAGCTTGTGCAACATGTTCATGATCAAGTTGCTTAAAATTCATGATATCATTTCTAAGAGAGATGATCTTAGCGGGAGGAAAATACTTAGAGATAAAAGCATATTTGCACTTATTCCATGAATCAATACTATTTTTAGGCAAAGACGAAAACCAAGCTTTAGCATGATCTCTAAGCGAAAAAGGAAATAGCTTCAATTTAACAATATCATTGTCCACATATTTCTTCTTTTGCATATCACACAAATCAATGAAGCTATTTAGATGGGTAGCGACATCTTCAGTAGGAAGGCCGATGAATTGGTCTTTCGTGACAAGATTCAATAAAGCAGTATTGATTTCACAAGATTCAGTATCGGTAAGAGGAGCAATCGGAGTGCTAATAAAATCATTGTTGTTGGTATTGGTGAAGTCACACAATTTAGTATTATCTTGAGCCATCGTGACAAGCAAGCAATCCAAAACACGAGCAAACAAGAAGCGAGCAAAAAAGCGGCGAATGGAAAAGAGAGGGTGAATAAAACGGCAAGGGTGAAGTGGGGGAGAGGAAAACGAGAGGCAAATGGCAAATAATGTAATGCGGGAGATAAGGGTTTGTGATGGGTACTTGGTATGTTGACTTCTACGTAGACTCCCCGGCAACGGCGCCAGAAATCCTTCTTGCTACCTCTTGAGCATCAAGCGTTGGTTTTCCTCAAGAGGAAAGGGTGATGCAAGAAAGCAACAGAAGTATTTCCCTCGGTTTTGAGAACCAAGGTATCAATCCAAAGAGGAGGCCACGCACCAGTCCCTCGCACCTACACAAACAAATAAATCCTTGCAACCAATGCACTAAAGGGGTTGTCAATCCCTTCACAGATACTTACGAGAGTGAGATCTGATAGATATGATAAGATAATATTTTTGGTATTTTTATGATAAAGATGCAAAGTAAAATAAAAGGAAATAAAAATAGCTAAGTGTTGGAAGATTAATATGATGGAAGATAGACCCGGGAGCCATAGGTTTCACTAGTGGCTTCTCTCGAGAGCGTAAGTATTACGGTGGGTGAACAAATTACTGTTGTGCAATTGACAGAATTGAGCATAGTTATGAGAATATCTAGGTATGATCATGTATATAGGCATCACGTCCAAGACAAGTAGACCGACTCCTGCATCTACTACTATTACTCCACACATCGACCGCTATCCAGCATGCATTAGAGTATTAAGTTCATAAGAACAGAGTAACGCTTTAAGTAAGATGACATGATGTAGAGGGATAAACTCATGCAATATGATATAAACCCCATCTTGTTATCCTCGTGCCTTGCTACCCTTACTGTCACTGGGAAAGGACACCACAAGATTGAACCCAATACTAAGCACTTCTCCCATTGCAAGAAAGATCAATCTAGTAGGCCAAACCAAACTGATAATTCGAAGAGACTTGCAAAGATAACCAATCATACATAAAAGAATTCAGATAAGATTCAAATATTGTTCATAGATAAACTTGATCATAAACCCACAATTCATCGGTCTCAACAAACACACCGCAAAAGAAGATTACATCGAATAGATCTCCACGCGAATCGTCCTCGTATACTTGATATTTTACATCGAAGATAGACAACCTTAGCTTGATATACCCGCGGTATTCTTGTGTCTCGTGATGGCGCATCCTCCATCATCTCTTGAGGTCCCCTTACCGCTGGCTCAGGGGTTGCTGGCCTCCGGAGACATCATGAAGCTGCAGAATCATTAGAAAATTTTGTCGGGTGTCCTGTTCTCCCTTGCGTGAGTCCTCAGGCACGAGCTAGTCGTGGCTTAGTGCATCGCATCGTGGTACCCGGGGGGCGCGGACTTAAGAAGATGCGCCAACCACAAGCTAGGTCGAGAGCGTCTCGTGAGGATAGAAAAAGCCAAGGCCCTGGGGACAGGGCTGTGGCGAAGTATGTTCGTGACGCGGGGCGGGCCCGACGTCCACGCACATACATGCCCAGCCCCCGCGCGCGAGACGCGCGTGGAACAGCGGCGAGCAACTGCCGCCCCTCTTGGGCCGTGACGGGCGGTCAAGAGAAAAGGCGAGAGGGAAATCCAACTTGGCAATCCAAAATGTTAGAACTCCAAATTCCACTAAAAAAGAGCGCAAACCAAGTACAGAAAGCAAGCAACTGAATAGCCGCGTCCGGCACCTAGTCTAGTCTTCTCACCAGTGCGAAGCTAAGTGCTGCCACTAGGACGTGGGAGGGAGCCCCGAGGCCCAAGGGCGGCTCTCCGGAGACTCTGGCGCATGTACATCCTCACTCATTATTATGTGAGAGTGTCACGAGCGGAGACCTTCACAGGCACTGGGCCTTGCTTCATGGGTAGAACTTCCGGAGGTGCTGGATGTTCCAGGAATTCTGGATGGGGATCTCGTCCTGCGTCTCCAGGCGCACGGCGCTAGACTTGGAGATGCGGGTGACCCTAAACGGGCCCTTGATACGTCTCCAACGTCTCTATAATTTATGAATTATTCATGCTGTTATTTTATCATTCTTAGATGTTTTATTATCACTTTATATCATTTTTTGGGACTAACCTATTGACATAGTGCCAAGTGCCAGTTGCTATAAATTGCATGTTTTTTACATCGCAGAAAATCAATATCAAACGGAGTCCAAACACTGCTAAAAATTTTGTGGATTTTTTTATGGGCTAGAAGACTCCTGATGGGCCAGAGCAGCACCTGGGGGGTGCCTCGAGGGGGGCACAACCCATCAGGGCGCCCCAGGCCCCCCTGGCGTGCCCAGGTGGGTTGTGCCCACCTCAGTGGCCTCCCGCACCCCCTCTTTGCACTATAAATTCCCAAATATTCCGAAACCCTTCGAGGTGAACCTAGATCAGAAGTTCCGCCACCGCAGGGTTCTGTAGCCACCGAAAACCAATCTAGACCTGTTCCGGCACCCTGCCGGAGGGGGGAATCATCTCCGGTGGCCATCTTCATCATGCCGGTGGCCACCACGATTAGGAGGGACTAGTCCACCCTCGGGGCTGAGGGTTTGTACCAGTAGCTATCTGTTTAATCTCTCTCTCTCTCTCTCTCTCTCTCTCTCTCGTGATCTATATCATGGGCTTTGTTAATATAGTCGGATCATATGATGTTTCTCCCCTCTATACTCTTGTTGTGATGGATTGAATCTTTACCCTTTGAAGTTTTGTCATGTCGGATTGAATATTCAGAGATGAGAACACATGATATATATATTGCGGTATGAATACTTGAGGTGACAACTGGGGTATCTTATTGATTCACTTGATATATGTTATAGCATTCAACTCGCGGATTCCCGTGGTGATATTGGGGTAATCTATGCATAGGGGTTGATGCACGTTTTTCTTGCTAGAAACTTCGGGGTATCTTTAAAGTTCTTTGTGTGGATTGAGTATTATGAATATGAACTTGCTTTGGTGTTATCTTAGTACGGACTCCGGGATAGATCGAACGAATAAAATAGCTTTGTGTTATTTTAGTACGGACTCTTGAATAGATCGAACGGAAAGAATAGCTTTGAGGTGGTTTAGTACCCTACAAACAATTCCTATCTTTTGTTCTCCGCTAATAGGAACTCAGGAGTGATTCTTTATTGTACTTTGAGGGATAATCATATGATCCAACTATGTTAGCACTGTTGAAAGATTGCACTAGTGAAAGTACGGACCCTAGGCCTTGTTTTTAAGCATTTAAATACCGTTTTTGTGCCTGCTTACTATTTGCTACCTTGTTGTTTTTATTTATTCAGATTATAAAAATATATTTCTACCATCAATATTACACTTTTACCGTCATCTCTTCGCGAACTAGTGCACCTATACAATTTGGCATTGTATTGGGTGTGTTGGGGACACAAGAGATTTCTTGTATTTGGTTGCAGGGTCGTTTGAGAGAGACCGTCTTCATCCTACACCTCTCTCAGATTGATAAACCCTAGGTCATCCACTTGAGGGAAAATTGCTACTATCCTACAAAACTCTACTATTGGAGGCCCAACACGTGTCTACAAGAATAAAGCTGCATACTAGACATCAAGCTCCTTTCTAGCGCCGTTGCCGGGAAGTGAGTGCTTGAATGTATATCTTTATATCTTGTAATTGAATCTTTTAGTTTCTTTTTTTATCACTAGTTTGGCTTATAAAAGAAAAACTACAAAAAAATGGAATTTAGGTTGCATCCTATTATTGATCATCTTTATAATATTTTTCTTGAAAATGATGGTTCGGAAAATTGTGCTTAATTGTTAGAAGAAGAAGTCAATAAAATGCTTGGCACAAAATATTTTAATGATGAGCATGATTGCAATGTTGTTAGTATGAATTCTTTGAATATCCAAAATGCTAATGATGATTGCACAAGTCATGACAAAAATGCTTCTTATAATCATGTCAATTTTTGCGGAGTGAATTGGGAGTGCTTTTGCACACTAAAAAGGGAAGATAGATTTTGTAAGAAGCATAAATATTTAGAAACAAAAAATTTGCAAGAGAGGCTAGATGATTGTGTTGAAAGATTTAATTTTTTTCTCCATCCTTGTGAACTTTGCGATGAACATGGTCATTTAAAAATCAAATGTAAGTTCTTTCATGATCAAGTCATGTACAAAAATTGTGATAACTTGATTACCCTTGAGCATCATAAAGAGCTTAGTCTTATTTTGGGGTATGAAGAAATGAAACGTATAACTAAGGGTATTCCAAAATTTAATCTCGAGAGAATTCTTGATTTTGATCTAGAAGAAATTTATATGTTTTGTGCGGTAAATTGCATTGAGAATCCTTATGTTTCCAACTATCTAAAGTCAATAAAACCAATAGAATATGAAGAGAGTACTAATGAAAGGGGAAATATTTCCCAATACCCTCCTAGTGTTTATTATGATGAATCGGGTAACGAGGAGGAGCTTCCTATCCAATCAATCTCTTCAACAAGAAGCTTGAAAAAACTAATAAAACCCACACATGATGTGGTGAAGAAGAATAAAAGAAGAAAGAATAAAGGTAAAAAGGTATCTCTCCCAAATAATGTTGCTCCTATCACCATTGTGCCTCATGAAAGTGAATCAAATATGTTGATGGAGGACGATGATATTGAGTATGATTTTGTGATACCGACTACTTTTGGCAATGATTATGATTGGGAAGATAACGATACCCCTTATGATTTTGAAAATCTTTTTAGCACTTGCTTGGAAGAATATGATAATAATGTTTGCTAAACTATTGGTGCCATTCATGCTATTGATAAGAATGATTGTGATGATATGCAAAACCAGAAGCTTGGCGATGCTATGTTTGATGAGTATGATATGTTTGAAGATTTATTTGCTGGAAATAATGCTTGTCCTAAGCTTGTGGATGCTTTGCTTAATGAATATGATCCTTTGATTCCTTCTACTTTCGATAAGAAAATTTATTATGATGATAGCATGCCTCCTATTTGTGATGATTACATTGATGAAAGTGGGTTTGGAAGAGTGTTAACTTTAGGTAGTAGTGATCCCACTATATTGGAGGGTGTTGAATCTTATTACAATATTGATGAAAGTGGATTCGGAGAGGTCATGAATTTATTTAGTGATACATCCACTATTTTGGAAGAGGTTTCAATTGATTATGACAATGAAGTTGCTATCTATGATGATTATTATGATGATTTGTATGCCATAAAGAGTAATAAATTTTCTATGCTTGTGAAACATGAAAAGAGTGATGTATGTGATATTTATATTGTTGAATCCATTCATGATGCCTCTGAAAATTATTATTAGAAGGGAACTTATGCCCTTACATATCTCAATGTTATCAAGTTTCTTCTCTATGTGTTGAATTTTTTGAAGTTACACTTGTTTGCCTTCCTATGCTAGTTAATTCTTGTTCCCATAAGTTGTTTGCCCACAAAATCCCTGCATAGAAAGTGGGTTAGACCTAAATGTGCTAGTTATATGCCTCATGATGCTCTCTTCATGTTTCAATTTTTATCTTTTATGCGACCATCATTGAAATCATTATGCCTAGCTTAAAAGGCATTAAAGAAAAGCGCCTGTTGGGAGACAACCCAACACTTTTACCTACTGTTTTTGTTTGTTCACATGATTATGCTACTATAGTAATCATGTTTTATAGCTTTTATTTCAATAAAGTGCCAAGTAAAGCCTTTGGGATCATGTTGAGTGATAGTTGATTTGATCTTGCTGAAAAACTGAAACTTTTGCGTTCACGAAAATAATTCTTATTTTCAACAGAAGAGTTCTTTTGAGTTGATTCTTTTTGCAGAAGATTAATATACAAATTGCTCACGTGGTCCTAAATTTTCAGAATTTTTGGAGTAGCAGAAGTATGGTTTGAGTACAGATTACTATAGACTGTTCTGCTTTTGACAGATTCTGTTTTCAATGCATAGTTTGCTTGTTTCTAGTTTCTATGGCTTATATTGCTAAATATAAATTGTATAAATGATATGCTACAGTAGGAATTGTGTGAGAACAATTATTAATCTTGTCTTTGACACTACCAAAAGTGAAATGGTTTGATCTTTATCATACTAACCTCTCTCACGAAGTTCCGTTAAGTTTTGTGTGATTGAAGTTTTAAAGTTTTGGGTGAGATATCAATATGAGGAGAATAAGGAGTGACAATACCCTAAGCTTGGGGATTCCCAAGGCACCCCTAGTCAATATCCAAGGAAGATCCAAGCAACTAAGCTTGGGGATGCCCCGGAAGGCATCCCCTCTTTCGTCTCCAACATTATCGATAACCTCACTTGGAGCTATGTTTTCATTCGTCACATAATATGTGTTTTGCTTGGAGCGTCAATTTATTTTGTTAGGATTTGCTTTTTGTTATTTATAATAATGTTTTGCATCTTTTATTTCAATAAAAATGTCAATGATAGCCTTTGTCATACTTATTTTGCATGTATACATGTTGCTGTTTGAAAACAGAAAGATTACCGTTGTTGCAAAAATTCCCTAGAAATGTCAGAGTGTATTAAAATGTTGAAACTTTTTGCACAATAAGCTCTGATAAATTTTCTACAGTGTGTTAAATTTTCAGAATTTTTTAAGTTGAATAAGTATTGATACTCTTGCATTCTTTACAGACTGTACTGTTTTGGCAGATTGCTGTTATGTTTGCATTGTTTGCATATGCTTGCTTGTTTAATGAATCTATTTGAGGATAGGAGTATTAAATATGCAGAGGCATTTTAGTATGCAATGTTGAATTATAATTTTAATTATTTTCTATAGTAGAGAATGATAAGGTTTTTGCATTTGTTTATACTAATTTATCTCACGAGTTCTTGTTGAGTTTTTTGTGGATGATGCTTTTGAGATTTAGGAAAACTGTGATATGAGAGGAATTAAGGAGACACAAAAGCTCAAGGTTGGGGATGCCCAAGGCATCTCAAGATAATATTTCAAGAAGTCTCAAGCATCTAAGCTTGGGGATGCCCCGCTAGGCATCCCACCTTTCTTGTTCAACAATTATAGGTTAGCATCGGTTGAGCCTAAGTTTTTGCTTCTTCACATGAGTTGTGCTATCCTTGGAATGTCATTTTTTTTCCTTGATGTTTGAATAAAATACTTAGATCTAAAAGTTTTTAAATAAAATAGAGTCTTCACATAGCCACCTATTTACTTAACTACTCAGTTGATCTTCACTTTTATCATTTTGGAGTAGCTTGTCATTTACTCTTGTGCTTCACTTATATCCTATAAGTAAATTGTTGAATAAATTGAAATATCATAAAGATTGAAATCACATCATGCCTAGTGGTAGCTTCACATTGGGTTTAGAAAGTGAAATCTTTTGAGGTTTGACAATCGCAATATTGGTCATACAGGCAATTCCCGAATAATTAGTATAAGGAAGAGAACTTTCACATGCAAATATACTATCCTAGAAATCTTTGTGATTGTGAGCCCCCAACAAAATATTATATGCCAAAATTGTTGACATTGGACAAGGAAGATAACGTAATGATTTATGTTTGCTCATATTCACATAGAAGTCATATTGTCATAGATCCTTCAACATGTGGTGCTTGCCCCCCATCTTTACTAGCCAAACATTCCACACCAAGTAGAGATACTATGTGCATCCAAAAACCCTTAAACCCAAATCTTATTTTCAATAGTACACCATACCTACCTAAGGATTGAGCAAGATCCTTCAAGTAAGTTGTCATCGGTGCAATAAGGCAATAAAAATTGCTTCTAAAAGTGTTAGATCATTTAGTGTAAGAGAAAATCGAGCGTTGTACGAACTTGTGATGGCAAAGAAATAAAATGGATGGACTGCATAATAAAGGTTGCTATCATAAGGGGCAATATAACGTGACATTCTCTTGCACTAAGGGGTTGAGCATACAAAGAAATAAGCGCATGGCAACCTCTGCTTCCCTCTACGAAGGGCCTATCTTTTAATTTTCAGTATTTACTTTTATGCAAAGAGTCAAAGTTTTTCTCTCTATTCCTTTTTATTTTTCTCTTTTGGCAAGCATCATGTCGTGAGGAAAGATCTAGGCACATATGCCCAGTTGAATTTGGGTAGCATGAGTTATTATTGTTGACATCACCCTTGTGGTGAATATGTTGGGAGGCAAAACAATAAGCCCCTATCTTTCTATGTGTCTGGTTGACATGTTTTGCTCATGTGTACAAGGTGAGTGTTAGCAATCATAGAAGACAATATGATGGTTGAATATGTGGAGATCTTACTTAAACTCTGTAGAATAAGTTGAATTGCAATTGCTTGGTGACTGTGAACATAGGTTGTTGGGTTTCAAGAGAATTCATTGTTTGAACCTTAACATGTGAATTGGTTGCTACTATAACATGAGAAGTTTTATGAAAAAGAAATGATGTTATGATGCTAGGAAAAGTTATTGAAATTATCATTGTTCAAACTTGTGCACTTTGCTAGCACTCACACTTCATAAATTATTTATTTTATCATTTACCTACTCGAGGACAAGTAGGAATTAAGCTTGGGGATGCTGATATGTCTCCAACATATCTATAATTTATGAAGTATTCATGCTGTTATTTTATAATTATTAGATGTTTTATAATCATTTTATATCATTTTTTGGGACTAACCTATTGACATAGTTCCGAGTGTCAGTTGCTGTTTTTGCATGTTTTTTACATCGCAGAAAATCAATATCAAACAAAGTCCAAACATCGCGGAACTTTTTGTGGATTTTTTATGGGCCAGAAGACTCCCGATGGGCTAGAGCAGCACCTGGGGGGTCCCCCAAGGGGGGAACAACCCACCAGGGCGCGCCAGGCCCCCCTGGCGTGCCCAGGTGGGTTGTGCCCAGCCCGGTGGCCTCCCGCACCCCCTCTTTGCATATAAATTCCCAAATATTCCTAAACCCTTCAGGGTGAACCTAGATCAGATGTTCCGCCGCCGCAGGGCTCCGTAGCTACCAGAAACAAACCTAGACCTGTTTCGCCACCATCCGGTGGGGGTAATAATCTCCGGTGGCCATCTTCATCATCCCGGCGGCCACCACGATGAGGAGGGAGTAGTCCACCCTCGAGGCGGAGGGTTTGTACCAGTAGCTATGTGTTTAATCTCTCTCTCTCTCGTGATCTATATCATGGGCTTTGTTAATATAGTCGGATCATATGATGTTTCTCCCCTCTATACTCTTGTTGTGATGGATTGAATCTTTACCCTTTGAAGTTTTGTCATGTCGGATTGAATATTCAGAGATGAGAACAAATGATATATATATCTTGAGGTATGAATACTTGAGGTGACAATTGGGGTATCTTATTGATTCACTTGATATATGTTATGGCATTCAACTCGCGGATTTCCGTGGTGATATTGGGGTAATCTATGCACAGGGGTTGATGCACATTTTTCTCCGGTAGAAACTTCGGGGTCTCTTTAAAGTTCTTTGTGTGGATTGAGTATTATGAATATGAACTTGCTTTGGTGTTATCTTAGTACGGACTCTAGGATAGATCGAATGGAAAAAATAGCTTTGTGCTATTTTAGTACAAACTCTTGAATAGATCAAACGGAAAGAATAGTTTGAGGTGGTTTAGTACCCTACAAACAATTCATATCTTTTGTTCTCTGCTAATAGGAACTCGGGAGTGATTCTTTATTGTACTTTGAGGGATAATCATATGATCCAACTATGTTAGCACTGTTGAGAGATTGCACTAGTGAAAGTACGGACCCTAGCCTTGTTTTTAAGCATTGAAATACCGTTTTTGTGCCTGTTTACTATTTGCTACCTTGCTGTTTTTATTTATTCAGATTGTAAAAATATATTTCTACCATCAACATTACACTTTTATCATCATCTCTTCGCCGAACTAGTGCACCTATACCATTTGCATTGTATTGGGTGTGTTGGGGACACAAGAGATTTCTTGTATTTGGATGCAGGGTCGTTCGAGAGAGACCATCTTCATCCTACACCTCTCACGGATTGATAAACCTTAGGTCATCCACTTGAGGGAAAATTGCTACTGTCCTACAAAACTCTGCGCTTGGAGGCCCAACACGTGTCTACAAGAATAATGTTGCGTAGTAGACATCAACCCTCCCACATGGGTGAAAGCATATGCAGCCATTCCCTAGAGAGCACTCGCCGTAGGACGAGATCACCCACCTCGAGCTTCCTGGAGCGGATGTTGCGACAGTGATACCGCCGCAGCTCCTGCTGGTACCTTGCCGCTCGGAGCGAGGCTTGACGGCCTCCCCCAGCACGAGGTCCATCCCCCGCGTGGCATCCTGGAGTGCCCCGTCAAACGCCAAGACCTGTGCGGAGCGATGCCTGACCTCATGTGGGAGAACCACTTCAGCTCCATAGACAAGGAAGAATGGAGTTTCGCCGGTCGGATTGGTCGCGATGGTGCAGACGGACCACAGCACAGACAGTAGCTCATCGAGCCAGCCCCTGCCGCAGGCCTCGAGCTTCTTGTTGAAGGTTCTTGTCTTGACGCCTCTCAGGACCTCTGTGTTGGCACGCTTAGCTTGGCCCTTGCTCCTCGGGTGTGCTACTGAGGCATAGCACATCTGCGTTCCAAGGTTAGCACAATATGTTTTGAAGAGATTGCTAGTGAACTGCGAGCCGTTGTCGGTGATGATACGATTAGGGACCCCAAAGCGGCTCATGAGGCCCTTGATGAACTTGACTGCCGAACCGTCCGGGATGGTGCGGACGGCTTCCACCTCCGCCCATTTGGTGAACTTTTCGATGGCGACGTAGAGGTAGCGGTAGCCCCCGGGCGCTCGAGGGAACGGACCCAAGATGTCCAGCCCCCAGACCGCAAATGGCCACGAGAGTGGGATGGTCTGGAGGCCCTAAGCAGGCTGGTGGATTTGCTTGGCATGGAACTGGCAGGCTTCACAGGATCTCACCAGCTCGGAGTGTCGTGGGCCAGTAGAACCCGCTGCGGAACACCTTGCCCACCAAGGTGCATGATGACGAGTGATGTCCGCAGTCTCCGCCGTGTATGTCGGCTAATAGCTCGCACCCCTGCTCCCTGGAGATACACTGCAAGGAAACATTGTTTGGTCGTTTTCGGTATAGCTCACCATCCCGAGTGCAGTAGGCTGTGGCCTACCAAGCCACGCTCTCGGCGTCTTCTTCCTTCTTCGACAAGGTTCCCTGAAGCAGGTATGCCTTGAATTCTTCGGTCCAGCACCCCTCCTAAGGCTCGAGCGCTAGCAGCAGGTGTGCTCCTGAAGCCGGGCCATAGGCGGGGGCTCCCGAGGTGTGCTGGTGGGAGCTCCTCCCGAGGCAGTGCTGGCCCCGCAACCGGAGGGGCCGCCGAAGGCTTGAAGAGCCGCTCCTCGAAGACACTGGGCTCCCGAGGCAGGCACTTGGATGCTCTCTTGGCAATGTCGTCAGCTTCCTTGTTTGTGCCTTGGGGCACGTGCTGCAGCTCGAGGCCCAAGAATTGTTTCTCCATCTTGCATACATCCGCCAGGTATGCCTCCATGTGTTCATCCTTCGGCTCGTACACTTTGTTGGAGAAGTTGACGAGGAGTTGGGAGTCGCCCTTGATGGTGAGGCACTTCACACCCAAAGCGGCTGCGACCTTGAGGCCGGTGGTCAAGCCTTCATACTCTGCAATGTTGTTGGAGACCTTTTCGCCGTGCTGGAAGCAGAGCTACACAGCGTAGTAGAGCTTGTCCTGAGTAGGCAAAACGAGCACAGCTCCAGCCCTGCATCCCATCGTGTGAAGGCACCGTCGAAGTACATGACCCAGCCGTCTGGTGCTTCGCTCCCCGGCGAGAGCGATCGGTCCTCACCTGCTTCTGGTCCTGGGGCGTCAGTCCATTCCGCCATGAAGTCGGTGAGTGCAGCTCCCTTGATGACCCTGGTGGTGCTGAAATCCAGCTGAAATGCCTGCAGTTCAATGTTCCATTCGGCGACCCTACCTACCGCGTTGGGGCTCCGGAGCACCCTCTCTAGTGGGTAGGCCGAAACGACTTTGACGGGGTGGCCTTGGAAGTAGTGGCGCAGCTTGCGCGAGGCGATGAGAAGCACGAGCAAGAGCTTCTGCGACATGGGGTAGCATGCCCGCGCGTCCCGTAGTACGGTGCTAACGAAGTACACTGGGTGCTCGACGAGGGTGGGGCTGTCGGTGTAGTCTGAGACCTCCTGGGGCTGAGGCGCCTCCTGAGGCTGGCGGACCTCAGGATCTTGGTCGCCCATTGGCACAACTGTGGCCATAGGAGCGCCTCCTTAAGGCTGTGTTGTCTTGACCGAGCACGTGGAGTTGTGTGGCAGGCCCTTGGGCTGGCGTTCCTCCCTGACGGCCACCAGCGCCGCACTAGCTGAGTGAGGCATGGCTTCCAAGTAAAGCACCAGGGGCTCGAGTGGACACGGTTCCACCATCATCGGTGGGCTGGTGAGGTATCTCTTGAGATCTTGGAATGCGACGTCAGCCTCCGGGGTCCACTTGAATGGTCCCTTCTTCTTCTTCTTCTTCTTCTTCAGCTTAAAGAATGGGAGGGCGCGCTCCCCCTTCTTGGAGATGAAGTGCCCTAGCGAGTTCACACAGCCTGCCAGCTTTTGCATTTCCTTAAGGGTTTGTGGCGGCCTCATCCTTTCTATCGCCTTGACCTTCTCCGGTTTTGCCTCGATCCCCCTGTGTGACACCAGAAAGCCCAACAGCTTGCCGGAGGGGATGCCAAACACGCATTTCTCCTGGTTGAGCTGCAAGTCCACCTTGCACAGGTTGGTGAACGTCTCTTCCAGGTCCTCGATGAGGGTCCTCGCCTCCCGAGACTTCACCCCTATGTCATCGACGTAGGCCTCAGCGTTCCTACTGAGCTGTCGGCCCAGAGCGATGTGCATCAGCCGCTGGAAGGTTGCTCCGGCGTTACGCAGCCCAAAGGGCATGCAGGTATAGCAATACACCCCGCACGGGGTCAGGAAGGCCCTCTTCTCAAAATCTTGTACCGCCATCTTGATTTGGTGATACCCTGAGAATGCGTCCAAGAAGCACAGTAGGTCGCACTCAGCGGTGTGAGTCGATGATCTGATCGATGCGTGGTAGCAGAAAGGCGTCTTCAGGGCACACCTTGTTGAGGTTGATGAAGTCAACACACATGCGCTCCTTCCCCCCTTTATTGGGCACGACGACTGGGTTTGCGAGCCACTCTGGGTACCGCACCTTGCGGATGACACCAGCTTCCTGCAGTTTGCGGGTCTCCTAGACGATGAAGGACTGCTTCTCCATGGACTGCCGCCACGCCTTCTACTTTACTGGGTGTACATTGGGGCACACACTCAGGTGATGCTCGATCGCTCCCCTTGGGACTCCAACCAGGTCCTTGGGCTCCCATGCGAACACCTCCTTGTTCACGCGCAAGAAATCGACCAGTGCCTTTTCTTTGTCCGGGGCGAGGTTGGCACCTATGGTGAAGGTGGCTCCTGATGCCCCATCTTGGTCGACCGGCACCTGCTTCGTCTCGGCCCGGTCTTGAGAAAAAAACTGCTTATTTTTTGCTGGCGCAACCCCCGAAGACCCCGAGGTTCCTTCCTCCATCGGCCGCGCGGCAGCCGCGGTCCTGAAGGCGAGCTTGAGAGCCGCCAGCGCTTCCTTGGTGTCCCCGGCCACCGTGAGGACGCCGCTGCTTCCTGGCATCTTCATGAGGTTGTAGGCGGGGTGAGTTGCCGCCATGAACTTGGCTAAGGCCGGGTACCCAAGGACGGCGTTGTACGGGAGACCGATGCGGGCGATGTCAAAGTCGATGAGCTCGGTGCGGTAGTTGTCGCTGGTGCCGAAGGTGACTGGGAGGCGGATCTGTACCAAGGGGCTGGTGGAGCCATCGACGACCCCGGGGAACGGCTTGCTGTGGCGGAGCCGGACGTGTGATACGTGAAGCAAGCCAAAAGCCTCCACGGAGAGCACGTTGAGCCCGGCCCCGCCATAGATGAGAGTCTTGGTTATCGCCACGTTACAGATGGTGGGGGTGCAGAGCATCGGGTGCGCACGTGCGCCCGCGGTGGTCACATCATGGTCTCTTGAGTCGAAGGTGAGCTCGGCCTCAGGTGCCGCCCATCCTGGAGGAGCTCCCTCCTGCACGCATGCGGCAGCCGCTTGGCGAAAGAACTGCTTGATATGGCGGTCTGAGGGCGGCGCCTGAGAACCGCCGAGGAGGGCTACAACGGCGTGGGGCGTCGGTGCCGCGAAGTGCGCGACGAAGAGGCCACGCAGCTCCTCCCAGGAGGCCACAGAAGTCTCTGGCAGGCTGAGAAGTCAGGCGCGCGGTACGCCAGTGAAGGCCATGGGGAACCAGTTAGCCATGACCTTGTCATCGCCGCCTTCTGCCCAGACAGCCTCCGCATACGCCTGGAGGAAGCCTGCCGGGTCCGCCGCACCGTCGTATCGGGGCGGCAGGTCCGGCCTAAACTTGGGCGGCCACCGCACTTATCGCAAAGCAGGGGTGAAGGCTCGGAGGCCCTCGACGCCTCCGTGCATGCCGGTCGATCCAGCCGGAGGGGCGGCGCCTGCCATGGATGCCGAACGAAGGGACAAAGTGAGTAGAGAGACAGAGTGGACGGAGAGGCGGAGCTTCGACGCACCCCTACTTGGCACGCCAAATGTCGGACTCGGGGTTCCGCAGACCCTTGAGAGGTTCGAACACTGGGGTGCGTGCAAAGAACTCCCTCTTCCCGGTCTGCCTGCTCAACGATCCCACAACCTAGCTCCACGAACCTAAGGGACAAGGAACACAACAGTTTATCCTGGTTCGGGCCACCTTGCGGTGTAATACCCTACTCGAGCTTTGTGGTGGATTGCCTCGAGGGGCTAAGGATGATCTAGTACAGTCGACGAACAACCTCTCCCTGGTGGTGGCTAGGTCCTATATATAGTGGCCTTAGTCCTCTTCCTAAATGGAGGCGGGAAGGGATCCCACAACGGCCAAATTTGAAGGGAGACAACTAGTACAAGCTATCCTGACAAAACTAGTCTTCGCCTGCAAAAGGCTCTGGTGGTGACGTTGTGGTGGGCTCCGCGATCACCTCTGTCCTGTCATCCTGCCGGTCTTGGTTTTGTTGCACTGATATGGAAACATTTGCTTCATTCCTCGGGAATCCGCGCCTGCGCTTGCCTCCTTGGCACCAAAGGGGAAACTGGCACACTGCGCCCATTAGCGCCCGCCTGGCCTTGGTCGTCATGGCTCACGTCATGTGAACCTCGCGAGGTGCACCTTGCATTGATATCTCTGCTCCTCGGGAGCCAGCCTAGTGAGGCCGCCCCCAGGAAGGTCTTGGTGTCGTCCAAATCGCGAGGCTTGGCCCCTCACAAGGGTCTTGGGTTGTTATTGTAGAAGCAGGGCCGTGCCGGGCTATTGACGGAGCCACGCCATGGGCCGCAGGCAGGCAAGTCTGGGCACCCCCGTTCCCAGGACGCCGACAGTTTCCAATAGAGGAATTGAAGCGAACCCGACAAAAATCCGAGCCTTGTCACAATTGGCAACACCAACAGACTTAAAGCAAGTCCAAAAACTAGCCGGGTGCGTGGCAGCCTTGAGCCGATTTATCTCCAGATTAGGGGAGAAGGCGCTACCACTTTATCGACTCCTCCGACACACCGACCACTTCGAGTGGACGGACGCGGCTACAGCTGGATTGGAAGAAATAAAAACTTTGTTAGCAAGCAACCCAATCCTTGCCGCACCAAGTGTTGGCGAACCTATGTTGCTCTACATATCTGCGACTCATCAGGTAGTAAGTGCGGCGCTCGTCGTTGAACGACAGGAGGAGGGACATAAATTCCCACTTCAGAAACCGGTGTACTATGTATCGGCGGTTCTAACACCGTGCAAATCTCGATACCCACATTATCAAAAGATAGCATATGCGGTCTTCATGGCATCCCGAAAGTTGTGACACTACTTTCAAGAGTGTTCGATCACGGTGGCTTCCGAAGTACCACTCAATGACATCATAAACAATCGGGACGCCACTGGCCGCATCACCAAATGGGCCATCGAGCTCTTACCATTTGAAATAACATACAAGCCACGCTGAGCTATTAAAATCAGGTGTTGGCCGACTTTGTTGCCGAATGGACAGAAGCCGAACTCCCCAAGGAGTACATCACATACTCTAACTGGGTAATGTACTTCGACGGCTCTAAAATGTTAGCGGGATTGGGGGCTGGTGTGATCCTAACATCCCACACAGGGGACACAGTCCGTTACGTATTACAAATCATGTATACAGACTCCAACAATGTGGCTGAATATGAGGCCCTGTTGCATGGTCTTTGAATGGTCGTTTCCATGGGCATACAACGCATCGAGGTACATGGGGATTCGAACCTCGTGATATCCCCAATAAATGGAGATTTCGATGCTAAAGATCCGAAAATGGTGGCATAACGCAACGCCATACTCAAAATATCAGCTCAGTTTAAGGGGCTCGAGTTTCATCACGTCGCTCGAGAAAATAATCAGGCAACAGACATTCTTGCTCGAATAGGCGCTAGACGTGACCCCGTCCCACCTAACACCTTTGTGGAAAGGCTCTTCAAGCCATCCGTGGTATGGCAAGACAAGAGCGGCAACACTAGTACGGAGCCGAGCATACCCCCGGTTGCCGAACACAAGTCTGATATCATCGGGGGCTCGGACACCGAAATGACACCTTCCGCCCATTTAATGATGGCTGTCATCGCTCCATGGACCGAACCCTTCCTGATACGTCTCCAACGTATCTATAATTTTTCATTGTTCCATGCTATTTTATTATCAATCTTGGATGTTTTATAGTCATTTTATATCATTTTTTTGGTACTAACCTATTGACATAGTGCCAAGTGCTAGTTGCTGTTTTTCCATGTTTTTTACATCGCAGGAAATCAATATCAAACGGAGTCCAAATGCCACGATACTTCATGATGATTTTTTATGGGCTAGAAGAAAGGCAATGGGCCCTGGTTGCACCTGGGTGGTGCCCCGAGAGAGGCACAACCCACCAGGGCACGCCGGGAGGCTCAGGCGCGCCTTGGTGGGTTGTGCCCACCTCGGGTGCCCCCCGGACCACCTCTTTGCTCTATAAATACCACAATATTCCAGAAACCCTATAACAAGCGTCGAAATATTCATCCAGCCGCCGCAGAGTCCAGAACCACCAGATCCAATCTAGACACTATCACGGAGGGGTTCACCACTTCCATTGGTGTCTCTCCGATGATGCGCGAGTAGTCCTTTGTAGACCTTCGGGTCCGTAGTTAGTAGCTAGATGGCTTCCTCTCTATCTCTCGCTGGATTCTCAATACAATGGTCTCTTGGAGATCCATATGATGTAACTCTTTTGCCGTGTGTTTGTTGGGATCTGATGAACTTTGAGTTTATGATCAGTCATATCTTTTGATATCCATGAAAGTTATTTGAGTTTATTTGATCTCTTATATGCATGATCTCTTATAGCCTCGTATTTCTTCTCTGATATTTGGGTTTTGTTTGGCCAATTTGATCTATTTATCTTGTAATGGGAAGAGGTGCCCGGTAGTGGGTTCGATCTTACGGTGCTCGATCCCAGTGACAGAAGGGGAAACGACAGGTACGTATCGTTGCTACTAAGGATAAAAATACAAGATCTATATCTACTGCCATATAGATAAACGGATCTTGTCTACATCATGTCATCGTTCTTACTGCATTACTCCATTTTTCCATGAACTTAATACACTAGATGCATGTTGGATAGCGGTCGATGTGTGGAGTAATAGTAGTAGATGCAGGTAAGAGTCGGTCTACTAATCTTGGACGTGATGCATATGTAATGATCATTGCCTGGATATCGTCATAATTATTTGAATTTCTATCAATAGCCCAACAGTAATTTGTTTACCCACCATTTTCTATTTTTCTCGAGAGAAGCCACTAGTGAAACCTACGGCCCCCGGGTCTTATTTCTCATATATTTGCCTTGCGATATACTTTTCCTTTGCATTTTTATTCAGATCTATTAAACCAAAAAATACAAAACATACCTTGCTACACTTTACTTATTTGCGATCTATTATTTCAATCTACTACAATTTATCTCACGTCCGCTTGCCAATTTCTGGTGCCGTTACCCGAAAGGGATTGACAACCCCTTTAACATGTCGGGTTGCGAGGTGTTTTTATTTGTGTGCAGGTGCTGTTTACGTTGTGTTGCTTGGTCCTCCTACTGGTTCGATACCTTGGTTTCATAACTGAGGGAAATACTCTACCATCGCTTTGCTACATCATCCCTCCCTCTCCGGGGAAATACCGACGTAGTTCTAGCTACCATCAAGGAGAATTTCTGGCGTCGTTGCCGGGGAGGGTCTTTATCATAACCAGGTTCCTAATCACAAATCTCATCTCCTTGCAATTTACATTATTTTCCATTTGCCTCTCGTTTTCCTCTCCCCCACTTCACAAAAATTTGCCGTTTTATTCGCCTCTCTTTTTCCGTTCGCCATTTTTTTGCCGGATGTGTTTTTTAGTGCAATCTTGTTGTGTGGTCGTCATGACTCAAGAGAACACCAAGTTATGTGATTTCTGAAGTACCAACAACAATGATTTTATTGGCACTCCGCTTGCTCCTCCCGCCACTAGTGCGGAGACTTGTGATATTAATACCGCTTTGCTGAATCTTGTTATGAAAGACCAATTTTCCGGTACTCCTAATGAGGATGCCGCGTCCCATCTTAATACCTTCGTGGATTTATGTGATATGCAAAATAAAAAAGATTTGTACAATGATGTGGTCAAGATGAAATTATTTATGTTCTCTTTGCGTGATTCTGCAAAAAATTGGTTCTCTTCTTTGCCTCACAATAGTATTGATTCTTGGAACAAGTGCAAAGATGCTTTTATCACTAAGTATTTTCATCCCGCAAAAATTATTTCCCTTAGAACCTAGATCATGAATATCAAGCAACTTGAACATGAGCATGTTGCACAATCTCGGGAAAGGATGAAAACGATGCTAAGGAATTGCCCAACTCATGGGTTAAATCTTTGGATGATCATACAAATTTTTTATGCGGGATTGAATTTTGTTTCTCGTAATCTTTTAGATTCGACCGTGGGTGGTACCTTTATGGAAATTACTTTGGGTGTAGCCAGCAAATTGCTTGATAATATCATGACAAATTATTCACAATGGCATACCGAAAGAGCTCCTACTAGTAAAAAGGTTAATTCGGTTGAAGAAGTTTCTTCTTTGAGTGAAAAAGTTGATGCTCTTATGAAATTGGTTGCTAGTAAAAGTGCTCCCATTGATTTTAATGATATGCCTTTGTCTACTTTGATTGAGAAAAATAGTGATGTCATTGATGTGAATTTTATCTCTAGAAATAATTTCAACAACAGTGCTTATAGAGGTAATTTTAGTCCTAGGCCTTTTCCTAGTAATTTCTCTAATAATTATGGTAATTCTTATGGAATTCAATCTTATAATAATAATAGGAAACCCTCTGATCTTCAGAATATTATGAAACAATTTATCAACACGTAATAAGTTTTCAACACTTCGATGGAAGAAAAGTTGAATAAAGTTGATGTTTTGTCTAGAAGTGTTGATAGAATTGCTCATGATGTGGAAAATCTCAAGATGAAAAATTTTGTGCCTAAAGTGGATGAATCAATTAAAGCTCTTTATGTTTCTATGGATGAAAGTAAGAAAAGAACTGCTATGCTTAGAGCCAAAAGATAATTTTTAGAGAAAGGTTTTTCTAGTGATTTTTCTTGGAAAAGTGATGAAGATCTTAAAATTATTGATGTTTCTTCTATTGATTACTTGTTTAGTAAAGTTAAGAAAGATGAAGAAGGGACTATAGAAGAGTCAACTTTAGGTAGAAGGCGTCCCAATATTTTGGAGGGTGAAAATCTTGTTGAGAAAATTGATAAAAGAGGGTTTGGAGAGGTCAAAACTTTAGCTAGTGATGTGCCCACTCTTTTGGATTACATAGAATTTAATTATGATAGTTGTTCTTTGATTAATTGTATTTCCTTGTTGCAATCCATGATAAATTCACCCCATGCTTATGAACAAAACAAAGCTTTTACTAAACATATTGTTGATGCTATGATGAAAGCTTTGGAGGAAAAGTTGGAATTAGAAGTTTCAATTCCTAGAAATTTGCATGATGAATGGGAACCTACCATCAAAGTCAAGATAAAAAATTATGAGTGTTTTGCTTTGTATGACTTGGGTGCTAGGTTTTCTACAATTCCGAAATCTTTATGTGATGTGCTTGGTCTTACCAATCTTGAAGAATGTTCTTTGAATTTGCACTTGGCGGATTCTACTATTAAAAAGCCTATGGGAGGAATTAATGATGTTCTTATTCTTGCAAATAGGAATTATGTGCCCATAGATTTTATTGTTCTTGATATTGATTGCAATCCGTCTTGTCCAATTATTCTTGGTAGACCGTTTTTACGCACTATCGATGCCGTGATTGATATGAAAGAAGACAATATTAAGTTCCAATTTCCTTTGAGGAAGGGTATGGAACACTTTCCTAGAACTAGAATTAAGCCACCTTATGAATAAATCATGAGGTCATCTTATGGATCTCGAACCAAAAATGACAAAACTTAGATCCTTGCTTTATGCCTAGCTAAGGGCGTAAAACTATAGCGCTTGTTCGGAGGCAACCCAATGAATAAAATTTATTTTTGCCTTTTGCTTTCTATTCTTGAGTGTTAGCACAATTATGCTACTGTTATGATTGTGTTTTTTGTGTTTTAATTAGTTTGTGCCAAGTAGAACCAGTAGGATCTTCTTGGGTGATAGTTGTTTGATCTTGCTGAAAAAGACATAAACTTTGTGCTCACAAAATTAATTATCATTTTTATTCAGAAAGAGATTTTGCCCTGATTATTTTTGCATAAGATTAATATACAAATTGCCCTGGTCGACCTATTTTTGTAGAATTTTTGGAGTTCCAGAAGTATTCGTTTAGATCGTATTGCTACAGACTGTTCTGTTTTGACAGATTCTGTTTTCTTTGTGTTGTGTGCTTATTTTGATGGCTCTATGGTTTTCTTTGATGAGTTTTTGCCATCGAAAAGTTGGAATACAGTAGATATAATACAAAAAGAAAATATGAATTGGTTTGATACAACACTTGTAGTAGTGGTTTATTTTCTTACACTAACGGATCTCACGAAGGTTTTGTTGAGTTTCGTGTGATTGAAGTTTTCAAGTTTTGGGTTATCTTACGATGGATGAAGGAAGGATGTAAGAGCCTAAGCTTGGGGATGCCACGACATCCCAAGCTATTATCCAAGAATGAGCAACCAACAAAGCTTGGGGATGCCCCCGAGTGGCATCCCCGCTTTCTTCCAACAACTATCGATATTTTACTCGAGGCTATATTTTTATTCGTCACATGATATGTGTTTTGCTTGGAGCGTCTTGTGTGCTATGTGTCTTTGCTTGTTTTATTTTGTGTTTCAAGTCATCAATCCTTGCTGGACACACCTTTTTGAGAGAGCCAAAATTATATCATGACTTGTTGGAATTGCTCTCTATGCTTCACTTAATTCTTTTATGAGCTAGGACTTGCTCTAGTGCTTCACTTATATCTTTTTGAGCACGGTGTGCTTTGTTATTTTTGAAGAAATGCTCTCTTGCTTCACTTAGAATTATTTGAGAGTTAGTAAAATTTTGAACAAATTCTCTCTTGCTTCACTTAAACTATTTTGAGAGAAAGAAAAATTTTTTATGCTCATGATCTTCACTTATATTTGTTTGAGCTTGTGAAAAGCAACACATGAAAATTAGTTCCAAAGTGATAGATATACAAGAAGGATAAAGTAAAAGAAAATTTCATGAATACCATTGGACAAAATAAACTTGATTCTTAGTAATAGTTTTGAGATATGATGATGTGATATGTGAGTTATGTTGATGAGTAATTGTGCTCTAGTAAGAATATTGGTGTTAAGGTTTGTGATTACCTATGCATGCACGAAAGTCAATAATCATGCAATGAAAATTATACCCTACTTGTGGTGCATTATTCGGTGTTAATTATGCTTAATGCTTGCTTATGAGATTATTTGTTTCTTGGTTGGTTGCTTCCCAATCTTTTGCTAGCCTTCACTTTGCACTAAGTATGATCTCTACTTGTGCGTCCAAAATCCTTTAAACCAGTTTTGCCACATGCGTCCACTATACCTACCTATATGCGGTATTCTTTTGCCGTTCTAAGCAAATTTGCATGTGCCATCTCTAATTTTCAAAATAAACTTCTCTTTTGTGTGTTTGTTTCGCTCGTGAAACGGTAACGGGTGGCTAATATTTTCCATGCTAGATATGTTATTCTCAAGATGAGTGTTTATTCACTTGTCATTGCACGAGAGTAAGGCAAAGGTTTTAGGGATGCCCAGCCCCGAAATGCAAAAAATAATAATATTTACTTTATGTTGTCAAATAATAAATTCCTTGGAAAGTGTTGGTATGGAGGGCACCCGTTGATACAGCTAGCCATGGAAAGTGAAAGAATGGTGGAAAAAGGAATAAACTTTATTTTCTGTTTGGGAACCGCCTATGGAATATCTAGCATGGAAAGTGTTCGTAGCTCTGAGTCATTTTCGTTGGTGGAATGGATACACCTCCCAAAATGTTTTTATATCTAATTTTTTCTTTTTGAGCTCTGACACCTCTACAAATCCCTACTTCCCTCTATGAAGGGCCTTTATTTTACTTTATGCATTTTTTTTTGAAATTTGAGTCTCCATCTTCTCTCATAAAAAGCACCAACTAGGAGGCAATATGATCGTGCTCAAGTATTGGGTGTAGTTAATATTCAAGTGTGTTTCATGCATGGATTAATGTTTGAGCATGATGGGCTAGGGATAACTTATTTTAGCGTTGATATTTTGAAAGACATGGTTGCTTGTTGATATGCTTGAGTATCTAAATTATTATGTGAAAACTAGACTATTGCTTTGAATCACATAAAAGTCCAAATGTCCATGCTATAAAGAAAATAATATGTTATGACTTGATGAACAACACTCCACATCAAAAATTCTGTTTTTATCACTTACCTACTCGAGCACGAGTAGGAGTTAAGCTTGGGGATGCTGATACGTCTCCAACGTATCTATAATTTTTTATTGTTCCATGCTATTTTATTATCAATCTTGGATGTTTTATAATCATTTTATATCATTTTTTGGTACTAACCTATTGACATGGTGCCAAGTGCCAGTTGTTGTTTTTCCATGTTTTTTACATTGCAGGAAATAAATATCAAACGGAGTCCAAATGGCACGAAACTTCATGATGATTTTTTATGGGCCAGAAGAAAGGCAATGGGCCCTGGTTGCACCTGGGGGTGCCCCGAGGGGGGCACAACCCACCAGGGCGTACTAGGAGGCCCAGGCTCTCCCTGGTGGGTTGTGCCCACCTCGGTTGCCCCGGACTGCCTCTTTGCTCTATAAATACCACAATATTCCAAAAACCCTAGAACAAGCGTCGAAATGTTCATCCAGCCCCCGCAGAGTCCAGAACCACAAGATCCAATCTAGACACCATCATGGAGGGTTTCACCACTTCCATTGGTGCCTCTCCGATGATGCGTGAGTAGTCCTTTGTAGACCTTCAGGTCCGTAGTTAGTAGCTAGATGGCTTCCTCTCTCTCTCTCGCTGGATTCTCAATACAATGTTCTCTTGGAGATCCATATGATGTAACTATTTTGCGGTGTGTTTGTTGTGATCTGATGAACTTTGAGTTTATGATCAGTCATATCTTTTTATATCCATGAAATTTATTTGAGTTTCTTTGATCTCTTATATGCATGATCGCTTATAGCCTCGTATTTCTTATCCGATATTTGGGTTTTGTTTGGCCAACTTGATCTATTTATCTTGCAATGGGAAGAGGTGCCCGGTAGTGGGTTCGATCTTACGGTGCTCGATCCCAGTGAGAGAAGGGGAAACAACACGTACGTATCGTTGCTACTAAGGATAAAAAGACGAGCTCTATATCTACCGCCATATAGATAAACGGATCTTGTCTACATCATGTCATCGCATTACTCCGTTTTTCCATGAACTTAATACACTAGATGCATGCTAGATAGCAGTCGATGTGTGGAGTAATAGTAGTAGATGCAGGCAGGAGTCGGTCTACTAATCTTGGACGTGATGCATATGTAATGATCATTGCCTGGATTTCGTCATAATTATTTGAAGTTCTATCAATTGCCCAACAATAATTTGTTTACCCACCATTTGCTATTTTTCTCGAGAGAAGCCACTAGTGAAACCTACGACCCCCGGGTCCTATTTCTCTTATAGTTTCCTTGCGATCTACTTTTCCTTTGCATTTTTATTCAGATCTATTAAACCAAATATACAAAATAGCTTGCTGCAATTTACTTATTTGCGATCTATTATTTCAATCTACTACAATTTATCTCACGTCTGCTTGCCAATTTACGCAATGCAGATTCGAAAGGGATTGACAACCCCTTTAACACATCAGGTTGCGAGGTGTTGTTATTTGTGTGCAGGTGATGTTTACGTTGTGTTGCTTAGTCCTCCTACTGGTTTGATACCTTGGTTTCATAACTGAGGGAAATACTCTACCATCGTTGTGCTACATCATCCCTCCCTCTCCTTGGAAATACTGACGTAGTTCTAGCTACCATCACTTCCTAGCCTACCTTGATAGGCGGGAGCTCCCTGATGACCAGAATGAGGCTCGGCGCATAGTCCGACGCTCGAAAGCCTACAAAGTTCATGAAGAAGAACTCTACAAGAAAAGTACTACTGGAGTTCTTCAAAGATGTATCTCCGAAGAGGGGGGACGACAGCTCTTGGCCGAAATACATGCTGGCCTCGGTGGCCATCATGCCGCAGCCCGGGCCCTCGTAAGCAAGGCCTTTCGTACAGGTTTCTTGTGGCCCACGGCCCAAGCAAATGCACAAGCTCTCATACAGCGCTGTGTCGGGTGCCAGCTATTCGCCAATCAAAGTCATATGCCACCCACCGCCCTAAGAACAATTCCCATTACCTGGCCTTTTGCGGTCCGGGGGCTAGATATGGTCAGACCCCTTAAAGAGGGAAGCCATAGGAAGAACTATCTGCTGGTCATGGTGGATAAATTCACTAAGTGGATAGAGGCCAAACCAGTAAAAACAACTGAAGCTGGGCCGGTGATCGGCTTTATATCCGGCGTTGTACACCGTTATGGTGTCCCGCATATCATTATCACTGATAATGGCTCTAACTTCACAGCAGATGAGGTGAAAAATTGGTGTGCCAATCTGGGCATTAAGCTCGACTACGCCTCCGTATATCACCCTCAAACAAACGGTTAGGTCGAACGAGCTAATGGCCTGATAATGAGTGGCATCAAACCCAGACTAGTGCGATCCCTAAGGGAGTCGGATAAACACTGGGTCGAGGAACTCGATTCCGTACTCTGGGGGCTACGGACCACGACCGGATACACACATTTCTTCATGGTGTATGGCGCAGAGGCTGTCTTGCCCTATGCAATTATTCATGACTCACCTCGAGTGCGCATGTATGAAGAGATAGAGGCCGAGCTCGATCGGCAGGACGACCTGGATGGCCTGGATGTGGAGCACGATGTTGAAAAAACCCATTCAGCATTCTATCAACAACAGGCTCGGCGATACCAAAGCAGAGAAGTGCGGGCAAAGACTTATACCGTCGGTGAGCTCGTTTTACGCCTCCTACAGAAGAAAAAGGATAAGCTCAAACCAAAATGGGAAGGTACATTCATTATAGATGAAGTTCTCATTGGAGGAGCCTACTGCCTTCGTAATGCATCAGACAATCGCTTAGAGCCGAACCCGTGGAACGCTGCTCGGCTCCGAAGATTCTATGCATAAGTTCGGTCATACTTCTTTTCGTTCTCTTTTTCTTTCTTCTCTTCATCTGTTTTTCATTTTCTCATTTTTGTACGATTTTCATGATATGTTCGCATAAGCCGAACACTTGAGGGGTACACATCCTTAAATGTACACACCCCACCATGACTGAGGGCTTCCGTAAATAGAAGCTTATCATTATCCCGAGCCTACAGCTCACAATATATGGGTCGTTTGCTAATATACATCCTTTTTGCCATTATATGCACCTCTATGACTTTAGTTTTTGCCAAGCTGGGTTGCCTCGTTCCTGTGCTGATGCCCTACGTTCCTGATTGTTCGGCTAGGGCATAAAGGGAGCACCTCTGCGATTGTTACTACCGGGTTATCCAGACATGTACCTCAGATGGGTGAAGCCAAAATCTAGCGTTCTTAAGGGAATAATTGGTCGGCAATCAAACGACAGATTGTTGCAGTATTGCAACTACTTTAAAAAATTGCGAGACAGTTTTTCTGTATTACGGATCGCACACCCCGACACGTGTACGCATAGTATGCCGACCCAAGGAAAGGAACCCTTAATGTAACTATTTTCCTTGGAAGATGTTTCTTACATATGTAATATAACATATATTCTGAACTCAAATTTTGTCTGTTTGAGCACAATGACCGGGTTGCTTGGTTTTCGGATATAATATATACTTCTTTCATTTCAAGAAAAAGTATCTAGAAACACTCCACCAGATTTTATTCAGAGGACAAAAGCCAAATGCATGCGATGACAAAATTTTCACATGTTCGGATAAAAGGTACAGGTTGACTAATACAAACACCTATTCCTTATCTACTCCATCTATAAGACTGTCTAACTTACAGTCCTCCTGCGAGTACTTCGCAACTATCATTACTTGGTCATAAACCAACTTCACTGGAATTTCTTTCCCATCTGGTCCCTGTGGTCCTACTCGGGCCATATGATTCGGGTCTAGTTTAGTGAAGCGTGTCTTCACCATAGCCCGAAGCTTTTGAGCGCCTTTCACGGCAAAGCGGATGTCTTTGATGACCCACAAGTATAGGGGATCTATCGTAGTCCTTTCGATAAGTAAGAGTGTCAAACCCAACGAGGAGCAGAAGGAAATGATAGGCAGTTTTCAGCAAGGTATATTCTCTGCAAGCACTGAAATTATCGGTAACAGATAGTTTTGTGATAAGGTAATTTGTAACGAGTAACACGTAACAAAAGTAAACAAGGTGCAGCAAGGTGGCCCAATCCTTTTTTTAGCAAAGGACAAGTCTGGACAAACTCTTATATAAAGGAAAACGCTCCCGAGGACACACGGGAATTATCGTCAAGCTAGTTTTCATCATGCTCATATGATTCGTGTTCGTTACTTTGATAATTTGATATGTGGGTGGACCGGTGCTTGGGTACTTCCCTTCCTTGGGCAAGCGTCCCACTTATGATTAACCCCTCTCGCAAGCATCCGCAACTACGAAAGAAGAATTAAGGTAAACCTAACCATAGCATGAAACATGTGGATCCAAATCAGCCCCTTACGAAGCAACGCATAAACTAAGATTTAAGCTTCTGTCACTCTAGGAACCCATCATCTACTTATTACTTCCCAATGCCTTCCTCTAGGCCCAAACAATGGTGAAGTGTCATGTAGTTGACATTCACATAACACCACTAGAGGAAAGACAACATACATCTCATCAAAATATCAAACGAATACCAAATTCACATGACTACTTATAACAAGACTTCTCCCATGTCCCCAGGAACAAACGTAACTACTCAGAAATCATATTCATGTTCATAATCAGAGGGGTATTAATATGCATAAATGATCTGAACATATAATCTTCCACCGAATAAACCAACTAGCATCAACTACAAGGAGTAATCAACACTACTAGCAAGCCACAAGTACCAATCTGAGGTTTTGAGACAAAGATCGGATACAAGAGATGTACTAGGGTTTGAGAGGAGATGGTGCTGGTGAAGATGTTGATGGAGATTGACCCCCTCCCGACGAGAGGATCGATGGTGACGATTTCCCCCTCCCGGAGGGATGTTTCCCCGGCAGAATAGCTCCGCCGGAGCCCTAGGTTGGTTTCGCCCAGGTTCCGCCTCGATACGGCGGTGCTTCATCCCGAAAGCTTCCTTCTGATTTTTTCCAGGGAAGAAGACACCTTATACCAGAAGATGGGCATCGGGGGGCTTCCAGGTGGCCCACGAGGCAGGGGGCGCGCCCAGGGGGGTAGTGTGTGCCCCCCACCCTCGTGCACGGTGGGTGCCCCCCCTTAGGTGCTTTCTTCGCCCAATATTTTTTATATATTCCAAAACTGACTTTCATGGAGTTTTAGGACTTTTGGAGTTGTGCAGAATAGGCTCTAATATTTGCTCCTTTTCCAGCCCAGAATTCCAGACGCCGGCATTCTCCCTCTTCATGTAAACCTTGTAAAATAAGAGAGAAAAGGCATAAGTATTGTGGCATAATGTGTAATAACAGCCCATAATGCAATAAATATCGATATAAAAGGATGATGCAAAATGGACGTATCAACTCCCCCAAGCTTAGACCTCACTTGTCCTCAAGCGGAAGCCGATAAGGAAAAATATGTCCACATGTTTAGAGATAGAGGTGTCGATAAAATAAAATACGGACATGAGGGCATCATGATCATTCTTAAAATAACAACATATATTTATTGTCATATGATTTGTTATGCTAAAGTAACAATCTATTCACAATGTCAAGTATGAATCAGAAACTTCATTGAAAACTAACAAACTATGATCTCGGTCATTGAAACAATTGCAATTTATCATAAGATCAGAAAGAGTCAATATAAGTGCTTTACAGCAAGTCCACATAATCAACTATCATTTAGTCTTTCACAATTGCTAACACTCACGCAATACTTATGGGTATGGAGTTTTAATCGGACATAGAGAAAGATAGGGGCTTATAGTGTTGCCTCCCAACCTTTTACCTCAAGGGTAATGTCAACAATAATAGTTTATGATAACTTACATCCAATTAGATATATATCAGGATCTTTCCAACACAATGTGCTTGCCAAAGGACAAAGTGTAAAAAGGAAAGGTGAAGATCACCGCGACTCTTGCATAAGACATAAAACAAGAATAAAATACAGTCCCTTCACAGAGGGAAGCAGAGGTTGTCATGTGCTTTTATGGTTGGATGCACAAAATCTTAATGCAAGAGAACGTCACTTTATATTGCCACTTGTGATAGGGACCTTTATTATGCAGTCTGTCGCTTTTATTTCTTCCATATGACAAGATCGTATAAAGCTTATTTTCTCCACACTAACAGATAATTCATATTTAGAGAGCAATTTTTATTGCTTGCAACAATGACAACTTACTTGAAGGATCTTACTCAATCCATAGGTAGATATGGTGGACTCTCATGGCAAAACCGGGTTTAAGGATATTTGGAAGCACAAGTAGTATCTCTACTTGGTGCAAAGAATTTGGCTAGCGCGAGGGGGAAAGGCAAGCTCAACATGTTGGATGATCCATGACAACATAATTTATTTCGGATGTAAGAAAACATAACCCATTCTGTTGTCTTCCTTGTCCAACATCAACTTTTAGCATGTCATATTTTAATGAGTGCTCACAATCATAAAAGATGTCCAAGATAGTATATTTATATGTGAAAACCTCTCTTTCTTTATTACTTCCTATTAATTGCAACGATGACCAAAACTATGTTTGTCAACTCTCAACAACTTTTATTCAACATACTCTTTATATGTGAAGTCATTACTCTCCATAAGATCAATATGATCTTTTTATTTCTTTTTATTCTTTCTTTTATTCCCTCAAGATCATAGCAAGATAGCAAAGCCCTCGACTCAAAACTAATCTTTATTGTATATAGCTCACAGACTCGATTACATAGAAGGATTATAAAGCAAAGCTCAAAACTAGATCATACTAAAACTTCATTATACTAGATCAAGATATTAGCAAAAGGATCGAACTAAGAAAAACGGTAAAGATAGGAGTGTGATGGTGATACTATACCGGGGCACCTCCCCCAAGCTTGGCTGTTGCCAAGGGGAGTGCCCATACCCATGTGTTTATGTCTCTTTCTTCGAAGGTGGTGATGATGGAGTTATTGGTGAAGTCGTGTCACACATCGAGCGTAGGAGATCTTCCAATTTGCGAATAATGCCCTTGAGTGCGGTGATGTACTCTTGCAACAAAATATTTTCACGAGTGAGATACTTGTTTTGCACTCGAACTATTTCAATCATCTTGAAAGCTTCTATTTCAGTAGGGGTAAGATGGTTATAGTGAGGTTGAAGGAAGTCTTCTTCTTCTAGTAACGGAGCTTGATCCTCCGTGGCCTACTTGATCTTATCACCCTTGTTTGTCTCCCCAAGTTCCTCTCTCTTCATCTCTATCTTCATTAGCCAAGCATCGTCGCCTGCGTTGTTGGAGGAGGGGGACGACATGATGCTTGGCCTTGAAAACTCTGGCAGAAAACAGCTCGAAACAAAAACAGGAGATATTTGCGTGGTATGGTGGTCAAAACCTTCGAGACATTATATAATGAATTTTTAGCGACCAAATGAAGTATCGTGCAAGAAAATGGAGTCCGGCGGGTACACGAGGTGCCCACGAGGCAGGGGGCGCGCCCAGGGGGGTAGGGCGCGCCCTCCACCCTCGTGGATGCCTCGTGTCCCTTTTGGACTACTTCTTATTTTCCTATTTTCTTAAATATTACAAAACGGAGAAAAATTGCTATTAGAACTATTTTGGAGTCAGTTTACTTACCGTACCACATACCTATTCCTTTTCGTAGTCTGAAACGTTCTGGAAAGTGTCCATTATGTATTCCTCCGGGGTTATGGTTTCAATAACATTAGTTTCAACATTTATGGGATTACCTGAGATAGAATGTTTGATTCGTTGACCATTCACCACCTTTGGGTTTGTGCCTTCGAAGTTGCTGATTTTTACAACACCAGAACGATAGACCTCCTCGATAACGTAAGGACCTTCCCATTTAGAGAGAAGTTTTCCTGCAAAAAATCTTCAACAAGAGTTGTATAGCAGAACATAATCACCTACATTAAACTCACGCTTTTGTATCCTTTTGTCATGCCATCTTTTAACTTTTTCTTTAAACAGTTTGGTATTCTCATCGGCATGGGTTCTCCATTCATCAAGTGAGCTAATGTCAAATAGTCTCTTCTCACCGGCAAGTTTGAAATCATAATTGAGCTATTTAATGGCCCAATATTCCTTATGTTCTAGTTCGAGAGGCAAGTGACATGCTTTTCCATAAACCATTTTATACGGAGACATACCCATAGGATTTTTATATGCAGTTCTATAGGCCCATAATGCATCATCAAGTTTCTTGGACCAATTCTTTCTAGATCTATTAACAGTCTTTTGCAAAATTAATTAATCTCCCTATTACTTAGTTCTACTTGACCACTAGATTGTGGATGGTATGAAGATGCAATTCTATGATTAACATCATACTTAGCAAGCATTTTGCGAAAAGCACCATGAATAAAATGTGAACCACCATCAGTCATTAAGTATCTAGGGACTCCAAACCTCAGAAAAATAACTTATTTAAGCATCTTAATAGAGGTGTTATGATCATCACTACTAGTTGGAATAGCTTCTACCCACTTAGTAACTTAATCAATAGCAACTAAAATATGTGTATACCCATTAGAGGAAGGAAACGGTCCCATATAATGAAAGCCCCAAACATCAAATGGTTCAATAACAAGTGAATAGTTCATAGGCATTTCTTGACGTCTACTAATATTACCAATTCTTTGACATTCATCACAAGACAAGAAAAACTTACGGGCATCTTTAAAAAGAGTAGGCCAATAAAAACCGGATTGCAATACCTTATGCACAGTTCTATCTCCAGCATGGTGTCCTCCATAAGCCTCGGAGTGACACTTGCATAGGATCTGTTCATGTTCATGCTCAGGCACACAACGTCTAATAACACCATCTACTTCTTTATAAAGGTGTAGGTCATCCTAGAAGTAATGTCTTAAATCATAGAAAAACTTTTCTTTTCTTTGGTATGTGAAACTAGGTGGTATAAATTTAGCAACAATGTAATTGGCATAATCAAGATACCATGGAGCAAAGACGAGAAGCATTTATGATAGCTAATTGTTCATCAGGAAAGCTATCATCAATAGGCAGTGGGTCATCAAGAACATTCTCTAACCTAGACAAGTTGTCTGCAACGGGGTTCTCAGCTCCCTTTCTATCAATAATATGCAAATCAAATTCTTGTAGCAAGAGAACCAATCTAATACGTCTAGGTTTAGCATCTTTATTTTCTAGAAGATATTTAATAGCAGCATGATCAGTGTGAACAGTTACTTTAGAATCAACAATATAAGGTCTGAACTTATCACAAGCAAATACAACTGCGAAAAAATCTTTTTCAGTAGTAGCATAATTTCTCTGGGCACTGTCTAGAGTTTTACTAGCATATTGGATAACATTTAATTTCTTATCAACTCTTTGTCCTAGAACAACACCTACAGCATAATCACTAGCATCACACATAATTTCAAAGGGTAAATTCCAATCAGGTGGCTGAACAATAGGTGCAGAAATCAAGGCTTTCTTAAGTATTTCAAATGCTTCTACACAATCATCATCAAAGACAAAAGGAACATCTTTTTGTAAGATATTAGTCAGAGGCCTATAAATTTTTGAGAAGTCTTTAATGAACCTCCTATAAAAACTGGCATGACCAAGGAAACTTCTTATACCTTTAATGTCCTTAGGATACGATATGTTTTCAATAGCATCAACTTTAGCTTTATCAACTTTAATACCTCTTTCAGAAATTTTATGCCCCAAGACAATACCTTCATTAACCATAAAGTGGCACTTCTCCCAATTCAAGACAAGATTAGTTTCTTCACATCTCTGCAAAACTTGATCAAGGTTGCTTAAGCAATCATCAAAAGAAGTTCCATACACGGAGAAATCATCCATGAAAACCTCAACAATCTTTTCGCAGAAGTCAGAGAATATAGCAGTCATACATCTTTGAAAGGTAGAAGGTGCATTACATAAACCAAAAGGCATACGTCTATAAGAAAAGGTACCGAAAGGGCAAGTAAAAGTGGTATTTTCCTGATCCACTTTTGACACAGGTATTTGAGAGAAACCAGAATAACCGTCTAGAAAGCAAAAATGTGTATGTTTGGATAATCTTTCTAGCATTTGATCAATAAAAGGTAAAGGGTAATGATCTTTTCTAGTAGCTTTATTCAATTTGCGGAAATCAATTACAATTCTATAACCTGTAACAATTCTTTGTGGGATCAATTCATCTTTATCATTAGGAACAATAGTAATACCTCCCTTCTTAGGGACACAATGGACAGGACTTACCCACTGACTATCAGCAACGGGATAAATTATACCTGCCTCCAGAAGCTTTAGTATTTCATTTCTTACTACTTCTTTCATCTTAGGATTTAACCGTTGTTGGTGATCAACAACCGGTTTAGCATCTTTCTCCAATTTTATTTTGTGTTGGCATAGAGTGGGACTAATACCCTTAAGATCATCAAGAGTATATCCAATAGCATCACAATGCTTCTTCAGCAATAATTTCACTTCTTCCTGCTCCGAAAGGTTAGCAGTAATAATAACATGATATATCTTCTTTTCATCAGGATAAGCATATTTAAGAGTATCAGGTAATGGTTTAAGTTCAAACACGGGATCACCCTTGGGTGGAGGAGGATCCTCTAGAATTTCAACAGGTAAGTTGTGTTTCAAAATAGGTCCCTGTTTAAAGAATACTTCATCTATTTCCCTTCTTTCATTCATAAACATATCATTTTCATGGTCTAGCAAATATTGCTCTAAAGGATCATTAGGAGGCACGGCAATAGAAGCAAGACCAATAATTTCATCTTTACTAGGCAATTCTTTATCATGAGGTTGTCTATGAAATTTAGCAAATTTAAAATCATGAGACATATCTCCTAACCCAACAGTAACAATATCCTTCTCGCAGTCTATCCTAGCATTAACAGTATTCAAGAAGGGTCTACCAAATATAATTGGACAAAAGTCATTTTGTGGGGAACCAAGAACAACAAAATCAGTAGGATATTTTACTTTCCCACACAGAACTTCAACATCTCTAACAATGCCAATTGGTGAAATAATATCTCTATTGGCAAGCTTAATTGTAACATCTATATCTTCTATCTCAGCAGGTACAATATCATGCATACTTTCTTTGTATAAGGAATGAGGTATTGCACTCGCACTAGCACCCATATCACATAAGCCATGATAACAATGATCTCCTATTTTAACAGAAACAACAGGCATGCCTACAACAGGTCTATGTTTATTTTTAGTATTGGGTCTAGCAATTCTAGCAGCTTCATTACAGAAGTAAATAACATGCCCATCAATATTATCGACCAAGAAATCCTTAACCATAGCAATACTAGGTTCAACTTTAATTTGCTCCGAGGGTGTAGATGTTCTAACATTACTCTTACGAACCACAGTTGAAGCTTTAGCATGATCCTTTATTCTAACAGGGAAAGGTGGTTTCTCAATATAAGCGGTAGGAACAATAGGATCACCATTATAAGTGATAGTCTTTTATTCAACTTTAATATTCAACTACTTTTAATTCAATGGGAGGATGATATTTAAAACCACTTCTCCTTAGGGAGGTCAACATGAGTAGCAAATGATTCACAAAAAGAAGCTACTATCTCAGAGTCAAGTCCATATTTAGTGCTAAATTCACGAAAAACATCGGTATCCATAAAAGATTTAACACAATTAAACTTAGGTGTTATACCTAACTCCTTACCTTCGTCGAGTTCCCAATCTTTAGATTTGCGTTTAATTCTTTCCAATAAATCCCATCTGAATTCAATAGTCTTCATCATAAAAGAACCAGTACAAGAAGTATCGAGCATGTAGCGATTATTGAGACAAAGCCGAGCATAAAAATTTGGATAACAATTTCTCTTGAGAGCTCATGATTGGGGCATGAATATAACATGACTTAAGCGTCCCCCAAGCTTGAGTGATACTTTCTCCTTCACGAGGCCAAAAATTATATATATAATTACGATCACGCTGAACCAGATGCATAGGATAGAACTTCTGATGAAATTCCAATTTCAATCGGTTGTAGTTCCATGATCCAATATCATCACATAGCCAAAACCATGTCAATGCCTTTCCCTTCAAGGATAAAGGAAGACCTTCTTCTTGATAACATCCTCGGGCATACCTGCAAGCTTAAATAATACACAAACTTCATCCACATAGATTAGGTGCATATCAAGATGTAATGTTCCATCTCCTGTAAAAGGATTAGCTAGCAGTTTCTCTATCATACCTGAAGGAATTTCAAAGTAAACATTTTCAATAGGTTTAGGCTATGTTTGGTAGCAAAGTATTGCAAAACTCAAAGTACTGCAAAACCACAGTATTTTAGGGTGTAGCTACATGATACCACAGTTTTGACATACCAAGATATTTTAGAGTATTGAGAATACCATGACCCTGTTTGACAAATGCTTGTATGCAATGAACTAAATTTCCTAGCTAGCTAGTCGTTTCAAGCAGTTACAACATGCGTATTGCTAGCTAGGTAGCCGCATACATTGAAACGGCCATGCACAACAACCAGTTGCATGCAATGAGCGACCACGTACAAAGGCTCAAAGCTAGCATACCAAAAGAAGAGGCAGTTGAACAGAGCGGCGGGAGGGCGAACAGCGCAGCCGGCGGCAGGAGGTGCGCCTTGGGAGGATGATAATATCCATGGCTGCAGAGACTACAGAGTGGCTACGGCTTGGAAAGAGGAGAGCGAGGAAGAAGCTAGCTATGTGGTGTTTTGTTCGCTTGCTCAGTTTTATAAAAAGAGGTTGAGGGCTCTATTTTTTAGACAGAGATAATACTGTGGTTTTGAAGATACTGTAGTATTAAAACTATAGTTTGTACTGGTAGCCAAACAGGTTAGATTAAATTAAACTGTAGTATTTAGAAAAACTGTAGTATTTTTAGAAAACTTAGAAAATACTTTGCTATCAAACGGGGCCTTAGTAGGTTGAGGAGCAACTCTTTGCTCTACTGGTCAGGTTGAAGATACCCCGAACAAGCCCCTCAAAAGGATTATTTTCCATAGTAACAAGTGACAGTAAATTTCAGCACACTATATAAAACTTTCCTTACCAAATTCCACCTACCAGAGGCGCTTCACTCCCCGGCAACGGCGCCAGAAAAGATTCTTGATGACCCACAAGTATAGGGGACCTATCGTAGTCCTTTCGATAAGTAAGAGTGTCGAACCCAACGAGGAGCAGAAGGAAATGACAGGCAGTTTTCAGCAAGGTATTCTCTGCAAGCACTGAAATTATCGGCAACAGATAGTTTAGTGATAAGGTAATTTGTAACGAGTAACAAGTAACAAAAGTAAACGAGGTGCAGCAAGGTAGCCCAATCCTTTTTGTAGCAAAGGATAAGCCTGGAAAAACTCTTATATAAAGGAAAACGCTCCCGAGGACACATGGGAATTATCGTCAAGCTAGTTTTCATCATGCTCATATGATTCGCATTCGTTACTTTGATAATTTGATATGTGGGTGGACCGGTGCTTGGGTACTGCCCTTCCTTGGGCAAGCGTCCCACTTATGATTAACCCCTCCCGCAAGCATCCGCAACTACGAAAGAATAATTAAGGTAAACCTAACCATAGCATGAAACATGTGGATCCAAATCAGCCCCTTACGAAGCAATGCATAAATTAGAGTTTAAGATTCTATCACTCTAGCAACCCATCATCTAGTTGTTACTTACCAATGCCTTCCTCTAGGCCCAAACAATGGTAAAGTGTCATGTAGTCGACACTCACATAACACCACTAGAGGAAAGACAACATACATCTCATCAAAATATCGAACGAATACCAAATTCACATGACTACTTATAAAAAGACTTCTCCCATGTCCTCAGGAACAAACGTAACTACTCACAAATCATATTCATGTTCATAATCATAGGGTATTAATGTGCATAAAGGATCTGAACATATAATCTTCCACCGAATAAACCAACTAGCATCAACTACAAGGAGTAATCAACAGTACTAGCAACCCACAGGTACCAATCTGAGGTTTTGAGACAAAGATCGGATACAAGAGGTGATCTAGGGTTTGAGAGGAGATGGTGCTGGTGAAGATGTTGATGGAGATTGACCCCCTCCCGATGAGAGAATCGATGGTGATGACGATGGTGACGATTTCCCCCTCTCGGAGGGATGTTTCCCCGGCAGAACAGCTCCGTCGGAGACCTAGATTGGTTTCGCCCAGGTTCCGCCTCGAGTGTGCGGCTCTTCGTCCCGAAAGCTTCCTTCTGATTTTTCCAGGGGAGAAGACACCTTATACCAGAAGATGGGCATCGGGGGGCTGCCAGGTGGCCCACGAGGTAGGGGTGCGCTCCCAGGGGGGTAGGGCGCGCCCCCACCCTCGTGGACGGTGGGTGGCCCCCTTCTAGTGCTTTCTTCGCCCAATATTTTTTAAATATTTCAAAACTGACTTTCGTGGAGTTTCAGGACTTTTGGAGTTGTGCAGAATAGGTCTCTAATATTTGCTCCTTTTCTAGCCCAGAATTCCAGCTGCCGGCATTCTCCCTCTTCATGTAAACCTTGTAAAATAAGAGAGAAAAGGCATAAGTATTGTGACATAATGTGTAATAACATCCCATAATGCATTAAATATCGATATAAAATCATGATGCAAAATGGACGTATCAGTCTTCCATAGCTCGAACCGGCGTCGGGAACCTTTGAACAGGTCTGCCAGACCACCCATACTTCCCGGAGGGGTATCAGATGGCCATAAAGCCTTCACCATACTTTTCATGGCTTTTCGGGCCCGAGCATGTACCACAGACAGTTCCTTCAGCACGTTACCTGAAATCCGGATACTTCTTCCTCCGGTCGACCAATCAATAGGCCTGTGGCAACAGAGTCATGACATTTTGAATTAAGGGACTGCACATAAGCATCTAGGATGGTTCTAAATAAGAGAGGAAGACATATCGAACATGCCGCCTTTGAGCTTCTCATTTTCCTTCTGAGCGGCCGATAACTGAGCCTTTAAGCTCTATATCTCTTCGGATAGTTTATCTTTGCCCCTGTCATGTTTATTCTTCTCGGACACACTCTTTGTCCCCCTTTTTATTTCTGCCAGCTCGGCGGTGACAACATTTAACTGTGTCTGATTTGCTTCTAGCTCCTGGGATAGCACGATATTTTTCTCTTTGAGAACCCGCGGGTGATAGCGATCCTTAAATCGGTTTAAACTCACCGCTTCAAGTCTCGGGGATTACTGGCACATGACTATCAAAAATTGCGTAAACTTTTACCCATATGTCCTTCGAGAATAGTTGAATGACTTCGGCAAGTCCGTCTCGAGCGTCTCGGAGATACGCATCCACCGAACCGAGTGCGGTAAACCCTTGTTCGGAAAACGCTGGAGCCCGCATAGCCTCTTTCAATCAACAGTGATTCATCACGCTTTCCACCTCGGAATTCATGACGGATACGTCATCCGAATCTTCTTGAGGAGGTAGAATTGGCGTTGCATCGGCTCGCGTCCTAGTTGACGAGTCCAGCACCGGATCAGTGGACATTCGGCTAATCGGGCATTTTTCAACCGTCTGCCGCGTACTCCTCCTGATGTCAAGTATAAAAGGAGACTTTTCACAAATCCGGACTCATGCCTAGGCATATATTAGAACACACGTACCTATTGGAAGGCTTTGAGGTCTCCGCAACACTCCTGGTCCCTTGCATAGGGGCCGCCCTTGAGGGAATATGGTCCCTAGAGCGCCGATCCTATTAAAACCCGAATTAGTATGAGAGATAGAAATGCAGATAAGGATTTCCTTTTAAGGACGCTCCGAATACTCACAATCCATATGGGATAGAGGTGGGGGTAGTCGGCGATAATAGCCACCTCCGAACCGTCAAGACTCGCTTGATAAAATACCCCGTTGTTAAACTCTACATATATGTCCAGATCCTCACCAAAGCCAGGATTTTTATCACGGTTATGATCCTCGGGCTAGGGAGCGGGACAGTGGACGTCCTCGGTCATCTTCCTCCAGGACTGTTGGTGGCAACGAAGGGAAAATTTGATTAGTGTTTGTAAAGCAATAAAATAAATACAGACAATCGAAATCTTACCCATTCAATGGGGTTGTACATGGAATAACCCTCCCAGCAGTTTAACCGGAGAAACTCTTCCTTCTCGCCCTTATACAGATCGGCCAAGATTGGGGCCCATTCGACTGGAGTATCCGGACCCTTCCGTCTGTAGCGGGATGCGTTGTCTTCTCCGTTGTAACACCATAAAGGGGTTACTCTGGATTGAAGAGGCTGGACACACCTCTTTATTGCAATCGCCATAACCTCTACTATCAAGAGCTCGGTATGGGCTAACAACCTGACCTTGCTGACCAACCTATTTATCTCCGCACTGTCCTCTTCCTTGGGGCTTCGGGGACGCCAGTTGAGGCGCTTCTTTAAAGGAGCATTTGAAAATTCTGGGAGGACGGGCCGGACGGATCTGGCAGCGGAACATCATCAATATAAAACCATTCCGAAGACCACTGCTGGTATACCTCTTTAGGTGTTCCTATGAGGTATCCGGATCCGGCTATACGCCATACTTCAGCACCACCCACTTCAAATATGGAACCACCCCGGTGGCAGGGAACGAGGCAAAAGAACTTCCTCCATAATTTAAAATGGGCCTCGATCCCTAAGAATAGTTCGCAGAGGGCAACCAAACCTGAGATGTGCAAAATTAAACCTGGGGTGAGGTTGTGTAGTTGGATGCCGTAAAATTCCAATAACCCCCGAAGGAAGGGATGGATGGGAAATCCCAGGCCTCGCAACAAGAATGGGATGAAGCACACCCTCTCCTCCTTATTGGGGTTGGGAAAGTTCTCATCCATCGCGTCATTGCCGATTGAATATAATCCCGCTCGGATGGAGACTAGATCCGCGAGGGGGAGGTAACCCTGCATCTGGAGTCGGCTTAGCTGAAGATGAGGCACGGAGCAACTCTGCCAATCACCCTCTTGAGGGCCCTGGGGGGGCGAGGAGGAGCCTGGGAACTGGCCATGACGGAAGGCTCTATTCGTGGCTAAACTTGGCAGTTTCCTTTTCTTGCGCGATGTGGAATGGCATTAGGGGATCTACATCTCCTTATATAGATGCCATCGGGCGTGGCAATGGGCCTATTTGCAAAAAAGCATGGACCGTTCATATTCACTCAGCACACGGAAATCGAAGCGACAACAGGGAGGAAGCATAAGGGGTTATCGCCGGGCTGTCATTGGTCCAAACTATAATGAGGAACCCGCCTTGCGAAGCCAAAGACATGAGTCGGATACAACGTCATCATTGAAGGCAAGTTCGGGGGATACTGAGGGAGTCCTGGATTATGGGGTCCTCAGGTGTCTGGGCCTTATAGCTTGGGGCGGACTGATGGGCCGTGAAGATACAAGGTAGCAGGCCTTCCCCCGTGTCCGGATAAGACTCTCCTTTGTGTGGGTGGCACGATTGGCGTCCGGATGTGTGCTCTCCTTTCTCTGTAAACCGACCCTGTACAACCCTAGGGCCCTCCGGTGTCTATATAAACCGGAGGGGTTAGTCCGTAGAGGCTATCAGAATTCATATAGGCTAGACATCTAGGGTTTAGCCATCATGATCTCGAGGTAGATCAACTCTTGTAACCCCTATACTCATCAAGATCAATCAACCAAGAAGTAGGGTATTACCTCCATTAAGAGGGCCCGAACCTGAGTAAACATTGTGTCCCCTTTCTCTCCTGTTACCTTCGATCCTCAGACGCACAGTCCGGAACCCCCTACCTGAGATCGGCCGGTTTTGACACCGACAGTGACACCTTTGGGGACGAAACGATATCTGTTGCCTCTTATTGCTTTCAAAAAAATTCTAGTGTCAACATAGAACAACATGAGTGTTGTGTTTAATTTTGGAACTTTTCGGGGTTCGTTTGGACATTTTAATACATTAACTGGGTTTTCTAGGCATTTTATGTGCATAATTCAAATTTGAACTACATGCACATGCTCAAGTGCATATAAATTGGTTGAAAAATCAAATCTGTGTCCTTGGTTGCATGCTTAGGTCCCATGCAAGAAATGGGAATGAATTTCATACACCAGGGCACCGTCACTCGGCTGCAAACATTGAGATAATTGGTTTTTAAATTCTAGTAAATCCAAAACTCGTCTGAAATTCAGGAAACTTGGCATGCTATGATGGAGTGGCATCAACATGTCGTGGTAATTTTTTTGTCCCATTTGGGGCAGGTTTTGTATAAGCTTCTCACAACAAGCGGGATGGTTTCGGTAGGGAATGTGCCACCTTTGGGGATGAAACGATATCCGTTGCCTCTTATTGCTTTCAAAAAATTTATAGTGTCAACATAGAACAACAAGAGTGTTGTGTTTAATTTTGGAATTTTTCGGGGTTCGTTTGGACATTTTAATACATTAACTGGGTTTTCTAGGCATTTTATGTGCCTAATTCAAATTTGAACTACATGCACATGCTCCAGTGCATATAAATTGGTTGAAAAATCAAATATGTGTCCTTCGGTGCATGCTTAGGTCCCATGCAAGAAATGGGAATGAATTTCAAACACCCTACCATCGTCACTCGGCCGCAGACATTGAGATACCTGGTTTTTAAATTCTAGTAAATCCAAAACTAAATGCGAAATTCATGAAACTTGGCATGCTATCATGGAGCGGCATCAACATGGCATGGTAATTTTTTTGTCCTATTTGGGGCAGGTTTGGGTATAAGCTTCTCACAAACCAGAGCTTCTCACAACAAGTGTGATGGTTTCGGTAGGGAACGTGCCACCTTTGGGGACGAAACGATATGCGTTGCCTCTTATTGCTTTCAGAATTTTTCTAGTGTCAACATAGAACAACAAGAGTGTTGTGTTTAATTTTGGAATTTTTTGGGATTCGTTTGGACATTTTTATACATTAACTGCGGTTTCTAGTCATTTTATGTGCATAATTCAATTTTGAACAACATGCACATGCTCAGTGCATATAAATTGGTTGCAAAATAAAATCTTTGTCCTTTGGTGCATGCTTAGGTTCCATGCAAGAAATGGGAATGAATTTCAAACACCAGGGCACCGTCACTCGGCTGCAAACATTGAGATACTTGGTTTTTAAATTCTAGTAAATGCAAAACTTGTCTGAAATGAAACTTGGCATGCTATCATGGAGCGGCATCAACATGGCGTGGTAATTTTTTTTCCTATTTGGGGCAGGTTTGGGTATAAGCTTCTCACAAACCAGAGCTTCTCACAGCAAGCGTGATGGTTTCGGTAGGGAACGTGCCACCTTTGGAGACGAAACGATATATGTTGCTTCTTATTGCTTCCAAAAATTTTCTGGTGTCAACATAGAACAACAGGAGTGTTGTGTTTAATTTTGGAATTTTGGGGGTTCGTTGGACATTTTTATACATTAACTGGGTTTTCTAGGCATTTTATGTGCACAATTCAAATTTGAACTACATGCACATGCTCTAGTGCATATAAATTGGTTGAAAAATCAAATCTCTATCCTTCGGTGCATGCTTAGGTCCCATGCAAGAAACTGGAATGAATTTCAAACACCCTACCACCATCACTCGGCAACAAACATTGAGGTAACTGGTTTTTAAATTCTAGTAAATCCAAAACTTGTGTGAAATTCATGAAACTTGGCATGCTATCATGGAGCGGCATCAAGATGTCATGGTAAATTTTTTGTCCCATTTGGAGCACGTTTGGGTATAAGCTTCTCATAAACCAGAGCTTCTCACAACAAGCGTGATGGTTTCGGTAGGGAACGTGTCACCTTTGGGGATGAAACGATATCCGTTGCCTCTTATTGCTTTCAAATTTTTTCTAGTGTCAACATAGAATAACAGGAGTGTTGTGTTTAATTTTGGAATTTTTCGGGGTTCGTTTGGACATTTTTATACATTAACTGGGTTTTCTAGGCATTTTATGTGCATAATTCAAATTTGAACTACATGCACATGCTCCAGTGCATATAAATTGGTTGAAAAATCAAATATGTGTCCTTCGGTGCATGCTTAGGTCCCATCCAAGAAATTGGAAAGGATTTCAAACATCAGGGCACCGTCACTCGGTCGCAAACATTGATATACTTGGTTTTTAAATTCTATTAAATCCAAAACTCATGTTAAATTCATGAAATTTGGCATGCTATAATGGAATGGCACCCGACATGCTATGGTATTTTTCGTGTCCATTTTGACAGAAGGCGCACTCGAATAACTGCCAACAAAGACATTTGAAACAAATAGCTGCCACTGTAACATCTCAAATGTTTCGTATAATTTAAATTGTGTGTGTTCTGTCAACCATTCACGTGATGCCACGCCTCACTCTTTTAGTGGCTAGGAGTGCCGTGCGGATAAGTGCTTGAGTGCTTGACTAAATGGGAGGCGTGCGAGCTGTATACTCCAATGGGGAGGCTCACCGGGAAGCTTGCGAGCTGTACGTTGTGCAGGCTCACCAGGAAGCGAGCCCTTTGACTTCCATGGCCGCCTGGTCGCATCCTTTCCATTAATGGCGCCCAAGCCACAGTTTAATACGGTTTTTAAATATAAAACACTCATCGCAAACGTTTTAGTTAGAACACCCATATGCAAACCAACAACTTCCCCTGGAAGCCAAGGGAAAATGTGACTAGCAGGATTTGTGCAGCTCTTGATCGCAAATGTTTTATTTAGAGCACCCTTATGCAAACCGACAGCTTCCCCAGGAAGCTAAGAGAAAATGTGCCGAGCAGGATTTCTGCAGCTCTTGATCACAAACGTTTTAGATAGAACACCTGTATGCAAAGTGCGAGCTTTGGTCTTCCCCCTTAAGTCAAGGGAAAATTCACAGGGCAGGATTTGTGCATCCCTTCAACGCAAACGGTTGTTTTGGATGACCCGTGTGCAACCATGTATAAACAATTTGGTAAGATTTGCATCTGTCATATTGGGTATGTTGCCATTTGTCAAACTGGAAAGCTTGAAATTTGTTGATCTAATAACATTGCCATATGTCAATCCTTGTAACACTGCGATTTGTCAAAATATGCAGCTAAAAATCACTAGCACTATCTAATTTTTGCAACAAATATTCAGTAATTAAGGATAGATTTCATTCGTAGATTAAGCAGTTGTTCTTACTCTATACAAACAGTTCAACTCGACAGCTGAACCGACCAAACTTTTCCCCAATTGTTGCCAACCACGTACTGAAATAGCTAGTCCAACTATATATACTAGCTAATTTTAAGTACGTTGTATAGTTCCACCACATCTATAGTCAAATGAACTGAACAAAATAGCCCCTAAATACTACTACTACTACTGAGGGACTTTGTGCTACTTCCGACAGCCTCTCCTCTGCCGAGCGCGCTCAGTAAGAGGCAGAGGAGGAGGAGGACCCTACCGGCAAGCTGGACAAATGCAATACGATGCCTGCTGCTGCTGCACGTTCAGCGATGCTTGCCAGCTCGAACGCCCACTGCTGCTCCAGACGATCCCTCTCAAAGCGGCATGACTGCTCGTAGATCTCCTGATTCCTTGCCTCTGAGTCAGCGTGTGCTGAGGCCATAGCTGCGGTAGGCTCTTTCCGTGCTCGACAAGGCGCTCATCCTCCTCCCGCAAGAATTCGATGTAGTCTCCACCTCTGGCTCCCTCCTTCGGGCGGCGGTGGCGGAGCGAGTGATGATCCCGGTGGTCAACGGTGGGCTGGCGGCCACAACGGCCGATGATGGGGTGGCGGCCACGATGGACACCTCCCGCCTTCAGGCCGCGGTGGCGGAGCGGGTGATGGCCAGCAGTGGGGTGGCAGCCACGACGGCCACCTCCTGCCTTTGGGCCGCGGTGGCGGAGCAGGTGATGGATGGCAGTGGGGTGGCGGCCATGACGGCCACCTCCCGCCTTCGTGTCGCGGCGGTGGAGCGGGCGATGGCCCTGGCTTTGAACGGTTGTGTGGCGGCAACGGCGGCCGGAAACAGCTGCCGACGGGCACCGGCAGCAGAGCGTGTGGTGGGTGTTCCAGGCACACCCAACAGGGACGCCACGCGCACTACACTACGTCGGGGACTGAGCCACCGCCGCGGTGTAGCCTCCAAGATGGAACTGTCCTTTGATGACGGTGGAGTGGCTGAGCGACGATGACGGACCGGTGCCATTGGCGATTGTGGGAGAAGCAGATGAGATAATATAAGCTATAGGGAGGGAGGGAAAAATGCGACGCAGGACTCGCCGGACGTGAGGGTTTATATAGCAGGCCGATAAGCATTGGGATTTTGGGGAATTTCATCGATTCGGGGTGGGAAGCTTGCGCAGGAAACTACGAGGTTGCGCGGGAACGGGCTCTCCGATGATTCATTGGCGCCACCGTTTGGCCAAAAGAACGCCCCCGCGCACTGCGCAACCTTGCGTTGTAAGCCGTCTGCGGCAGCGGGGTGACAAGACGTGCGAGAGGAGCACGAAATGACACATACACATACAGTTAATACAAAAAAAAATTTGCAATTTAATTACCTACTATACCCCCGTCCTGGTTTATAAGTAGGATTTAACTAATAAAATACGAATGCATGTCGCCAAAGATTATATCGTTGGATTCGTATTCGAACATAGTTTCTAGTTATACAATTTTTGTAACATGCATTAACACTTTTTTGGCTAAATTTAAGGTTATATACCAGCAGGCCTTTGCCCACAACACACATGACTTATTCCATCACAAACAGCTCGAATGGATCAATTGTATGCCACGTATCACACACGCAACTCTAATCTGATTCGTGCTTGATGTCTTCGACATCGCTCACACAGTTCGTCCTATTTGCCACGTATCACTGTGCCGGCCTCTGCTCGTGTCCCTCGGCAAGCTCTGCTCGCCGTTTGGTGCCGCAGCATGCTGTGCTCACCGTTAGGCGCCGCGGCACGCTCTGCTCGCGTCCGTCGGCGCGCTCGGCTTGTGGACAACTTTTCCTTGCGTGTTGAACTGCTATATGCACATATATATGGTTGCTCGCCATTGAGGCGACCGTGGAGCGCTCTGCTCGCGTCCATCCACGTGCGCTCTGCTAGCGGTTGGGCATGCGCATGATCACGTCGGGGGCCCCATATGCATGCGGTTGCACCGTGCATGTTGCCACGCGATGCAGTTACGTGCGGCACGATGGAGTTACGCGCTGCAAATTAGAACTGCCATCAGGGCCTGTCGATATTCCGGGCCGTCCGGCTTCCCCTTTAATTCCTGCGACCATTATATCCTTAGTATCTTCAACCATTTGATCGCTCCCCACAACACAACAAGCACACCCACGACAACACATAGAGAGGGGATGTCTAGCGGCGCTCCAATGGAATTCGGCGAGCATAGAGTGGAGACCCACGCGAGGGAGATGAATCTCTTGGTGGTGTACACCATCGACCCGGCCATGGTGGACGAATACATCAACAGCGTTGAGCAGTTTCTTGCTCGAGACAAGTACAAGGTGGTCAGCATCGACTTCCAGTACACCACTGGTTGTGCCGGCATAGATCAGAAGGTTGCAGTCGCCCAGTTGTGCGTGCGCCATCATGCCCTCATCTACCACTACTGCATGGCCACAGGGCCTTGCGACCGTTTCAACAGGTTTGTCAAGAGCACGGACTACAAGTTTGCCATGGTGGAAAACACCGACGATGTAAAAGCGCTCAGGGTTACGGGCTTGGCCTACCAGAACCTTGTCGAAATCCGTGATCACTACAGGATCTGGGGCAGCACGAAGGACTCCCTGGTTGAACTCGCCTCGGCCATCATCGACCCCTACTACGAAAAGATGAAGCAGGATGCCCAGAGAACAAGTCCGTATCCTGGCACACGGCCTGGATGCGGCAACTGGATGAACCTCACCTCAGGTTCGCGGCCAAGAGCGTGTACACATGCTACGAGATGCACAGGCGGATCCTTGACATGAGGAAGTGCCTCGTTACCCAAATCGACGAGCCCGGACCGAGCCACAAGCAAAGCAAGCGTCACAAGAAGTAGATCATGATCAGATGATCGTTTATGCTAGTTAATCATGCATGAAATATTGGTGTGTGCAAATGCCATGGTTGTAGTAGCCACCTATCACTACAAAAAAAAGACACATCCGTGACATTTTGGGCCGAACGAATTTTTTTGTCATACTTATGACACTTCTATGACGATAATTGTGACAAAACCCGGTATCATCATTGATGTGGTGGGCTCCTACTTCTATGACAAAAAATCATGACCGAAAATGGGCTTTTCGTCCTGGGCGGGCCGGAGATGCAGCGGCATGACATTCTTTGGGCCGTCCATGATGGAAAAAATCGTGGTAGAAGTGAGGGCAAGGAAAATATCGGGGTGTTCCTAGTTACGGTGGGTGGTCGGGGCCGAGCGATGCGCGTTTCTCTCGTACACGCACGCGCGTGGGTGCGAGGCATTGGGCTCTAACTGAACCCGATCGAGGTGTTGGGCTCTAACTGAACCTGAGCGATTGCACTGCAGGCTATGCGTTACTGAACCCGAGCGATTGATCGATGGCTATTAACTGAACCCGGTCGAGCGGTTCCTTCGCTACTGCTGCTAACTGAAGCTGATCGATGCTGCCGCTGGATGAATAGTGAGCGTTGCTGGGGGCGGGGGTTGGATGAACAGTTCCCGGTGGGGGTGGATGAACAGGACCCCGATCGATCGAGCCAGTTGAGGCTGGATGAACAGTTCCCGGTGGGGGTGGATGAACAGGACCCCGATCGATCGAGCCAGTTGAGGCTGGATGAACAGGACCCCGTGGAGGGCTGGATGAACAGGACCACCCCGTGGAGGGCTGGATGAACAGTAGAGGGTGGAGGGCTGGATGAATAGTAGCCCGTGGAGGGGTGGTTGAAAAGGAGCCCGTGGAGAGGGCTGGTTGAACAGTAGCCGGTGGAGTAGCGCGCGGTGGAGTCTGGATGAACAGGAGCCCGTGGATGAACAGCCGCAGGTGGAGGCTGGAGGAGGTCGACGGTGGGTGAACAGTAGCCCGTGGAGGCTGGAGGGCGTCGGCGGTGGAGATGAACAGTATCCCGTGGAGTCCCGTTTTGCGACGCCACACCTCCCGATGAACAGACCCCGTTTCGATCAGAAGCGCTCCAACACAAGTCCGTTTCCTCCGTTTTGCGGTACGCCACACCCCTCCCGATAAACAGGACCCCCGTTTCGACCTTGGGAGGTCCGTTTCCTCCGTTTTGCGGTATGCCAGACCCCTCCCGATGAACAGGATCCCGTTTCGACCGTGGCCGGTTGAACACAAGGCCGTTTCCTCCATTATGCGGTGCACCAGGCCTCGTTTCCATCGGCTGCTACGTCCAAGCCGGTTGGCTCCCACGCGTTCTGTTGCCTCCCGATGAACACGACGCATTCCGTTGCCTCCCCATGAACACGACGACTACGCAGTTTCTCCGTTCCAACCCAGCCATGTACACGAGCCCTGGCCGTACGTATGCGCGAGTAGGCATTCGAGACCCCGCCCGTATGTAGGTACGTGGCCATATTTTCTTTCTTGCACACTAGCCGCTGTACGTATGTGTACATGCTACATGCGCGCCTCTACTACGACACTTGCGCGATCTACATCGACCAGTATGTATGTACACGTTCGCGACCAGAATGACAACGCTACATACGCTTCGACCAGGTGCGTCCCGACCGTCAGGCACTTCCTTGTGTGCGAAGATATAGCTGGTGGGTCCTAGCAGTCAGGGGGGCGAATCATTTTTTTGCCCGGACGCACTTCCTTGCATGCGAAGATGTAGCTGGTGGGTCCCAGCAGTCAGGGGGAAATGTTTTTTCACGAAATACGATGGCCCGTCCGGTGGGTCCCCGCTATTAGGTGCATGAATAATTATTTTGCACGTAATAAGGAGGCACTTGCTTGCGGCTGTCGTGGACCCAGCTGTCAGCCTCTCCACGTACAGTACTCTTCCGATGGAAGTCGGTCGTTGACCACATTGACCACGCCGCGCCGAGAGCACCAAGGCGGTGGACGACGGTGAGGCCTAGGAAGGGACGACGCGGAGCTGGGGAAGACGGCGATGGATGCCACCACGTGAGCAGTACGAGTGTTCACTGGTTCGCTGCGGTGTGAGGCTGCCGCCGCCGCAGAATAACAGGGGGTGTTGGTGAGTAGAGGGATGGCCTGGCCAGCGGTGGGAGTGGTAGGGGGCGGTGAGGCCTCCGCCGCATCGCAGCCGGCCATGGGACGCAGGAGCATGAGGCACGACCGAGGCTAGTTTGGGCGGCTGGAGCAAGAAGACCAGAGGTTTAAGAAGCACTACGGCCGTTGGATGGACATCGTACGGTCACTGGAGCTAGAATCATGCATATTGACTAAGTTGACAAAGCCCTCTGTCCCCATCAACTTAGTAGGCCCACAAGTCAGCCACCCACTATGGTGGGTCCCAGCTAGCAGAGGGTATTCATTTTTTTGTGCGTCATAAGGAGGCACTTCCTTGCGTGCGAAGATATAGCTGGTGGGTCCGACCTGCCAGCGGGGGGAATGATTTTTTCGCGAAATACAGAAGCCCTTCCCGTGGGTCCTAGCTTTCAGGTGGAGGAATCTTTATTTTGCACGTAATAAGGAGGCATTTCCTTGCGTGCGGCCGTGGACCCAGCTGTCAGCCTCTCTACGTACAGTCCACTTCTGATGGATGTCATTCATTGACCATGTTGACCAGGCTGCACCGAGAGCACCAGGGCAGTGGACGACGGCGAAGCCTAGGAAGAGAACAACACAGAGCCAGGGAAGACTCGGCAGTTGTTTCCCACGCGGAGGAGTACGAGGGTTTACTGGTTCGTCTGCCGTCCCCGAAGAATAACAGCAGGTGTGGGTGAGTAGAGGGATGGCTAGGCCAACGATGGGAGTATGATGGGGCGGTGAGGCCTGCACGGCAGCATAGCCGGCCGCGGGAGGAGGGAGCAGGCAGTCCCTCCGGCGCTTGTTTGAGCGGCTGGAGCAGGAAAAGCAGAGATTGAAGAACCATGACAGCCGTTGGATGGACATCCAACAGTCATTGCTCTTGTGTGCATTATTTCTAATAATGTACATCCCATTTGCTAAGTCTTAAGAATTTTTTTGGAGCCCATCTTCTTTTTGTTAGCATTACACCCCATATTGTGGCCACGGTTAAAAAGTATATGAATTTTTGCATATTTCGATGCGGTCAACTATTTTTAATCCCGAAATATCGATTCACATTTAAACTATTTTGAAAAATAATTTATATAAATATAAAATCCAAATAATTGTCCACGCATAAAAATCAATGGAATTTAAAATCTTTTAATGAAAAAAAAATTGAAACTAATTCCTGGTTTGATGTCTTTTAAAAATGTACAGCCCATTTCTGGGCAAACCGAATGAAACTCTCCTCGTCTTGAAAGATTTGCAGCCCACTAGGGCTGATAAAGCAAGTAGGCCTCATTTGGGTATTTCTTTAAAAAAATAGAACTGGGCTAGTGTCACATCCCTAGTTCTATTATGCCTAGTGCTAGCATGTGGTGTTGCATCATGTTTAAATTTTAGTTAAACCTGAAATGGGGATTGCCTAAACCCTAGCATTAAAGGAATTCACTAGGTTCAACCAAAATATTTCCAGTAAATCCAAATGGCTTTAAAATATGTTCATCATTCTTGGAAAAAGCTGGAAATAGTAACCAGAGGTGATGCACATTTTTGCATGACATATTTGGGCTCTGGATTAAATCATACTTTATTTGCCTTTGGGCATTCAAATGCTATTAAATATTTTGAATGCTCAAATATTCATAAACTAAAATGTTTATTGTAGGATATATTCCCAACAGTGATCATGAGTAGTTTCATGATTTTTGGAAGTTTCTGTCAGGACCCCGATCCTAAGTCACACCGATCTAGCATGTAACCCATCATATCACTTTGCGGCCTCACGCACGGTATTCCCACGGGTGTCGCCTTACCATGTCCCGGGACCGTTTGTGTCTTTTGGCTCACGTATATGATAGTGTCGCTAGCATCCATATGACAAAGAAACGGGCCGACATGGCTAGTCGTGAACCCAAAGCGGCACTAACCTATGGGGACAGGCATACATGAATCACATCGAGCATGTCGGTCATCAACGTATATATTCGGGCTGTAGCACTGGGCTAACAGGACTCCGGTATCCCGGGCTGTAGCAGGCTAGGCAGGACTCCGAATAACACCGCGTGACATTTCCCGAAGGGACAGACATAGGAACGAAGTGAAACACATGCCGGCCAGTCAAGTGTCCAAGCAGTAGTCTTTGGGCTAGCAGGACTCCGGTGAACCGGGCTGTGGCGGACTACTATCGCTCGTAATCACAAGACTACATTTCCCCATATGAGAGGCTGCCAAGGATAAACAACTAGTTTGTCGGATCCCACACATACCAAGCATTTCAAACATACACACATTATGCTCAATATGCGTAGATACAACATGGCATCACAACATAACTCTACGACTCAAATATTATTCATTAGGCTCCGAAGAGCGAGATATTACAAACATGGGTCTCATGACCCAACACTCAAGCATACAAGTCAAAGCACAAGCGGAAGCTAATCATGTCTCGAAAGTACGCATAATTATAAATGAAAAGGGCTGAGAAGCCCGACTATCTACGAGATCTGCCAAGGCACAAGATCGTATTTGAGGTAACAAGCTAAACGTCGAAGTCCACGTGGAACTACTAAGCGAGGACGCGTCTCTCGCAAAACATAAAATAAGCAAACGTGAGTACAATTGTACTCAAGCAAGACTTACATCGTAACTAACTACATATGCATCAAGATCAAAGGGGGTGGTGGAGTTTGACCGCGGCAAGCCAGCTTTGACTCGGTGGCTATCCCGAACTACGATCGCAAGTAACTCTTTGAGGTGGCGCACACGAGTCCACATATTCACCATATCAATACACCACTATGGACCCGCTCCCGTCTCCCTACGAGAACGCCATCCATAGTACTCACGCTTATCTTGCGCATTTTAGAGTATCCGCTTTCACTTGTCTATGAACTGATATAGGCAACCCAGAAGTCCTTTTCCGTGGACACGGCTATTCGAATAGATCATATTAAACCCTGCAGGGTGTACTTCTTCACACACGCTCTCACCACTTACCGCGTTTACACGACATGTACTCGGCAACCTTCAAGCGAAGCCCAACGTGGGTGTCGGCCACGGCCTACCTAAACACTCAAGTCCTTAGTCCAGGTTTATCGCCTATTCGGGTTCCATCCGCAGGAGTCCGCCGAGGTTTCCCATACAGCCCCGAACGATGTGTGCGGGGTTCCCGAGATACCAAAGCGGGCACTCGGTACATCGCACGGTGCCTACCGCAACACAACCCACCCCTAAGATCAGCGTTGCGTGCGGCCCCCAGCATACTACAAACACCAGAAACTACTTGCAACTCCCGGACCAGGAACAAGGGTGGTTAAGAAGCCGAGAGGGTCAATTAAGGATCCCAATGCGTGGTAGTAACTGTTTCATGGATCACAAATACAGATCTCAGCTCCTGAGGACGGTTTCAATGAGACAACCCACCATGTACTCCTACATGGCCTCTCACCGCTACCTTTACCAAATCGTGTTCACACACTTAGCTCATACACAGTAGGACATGTTCATAACAATTCCAATTCATTCCCAATGAATCGGACCCGACTCAACTCTAAGCGATAGCGAGGCATGACAAACAAGCATAGATGAGTAGGCACAACAGGGCTCAAACAATTCCTACTCAGGCTAGTGGGTTTCATCTAATTACTGTGGAATGACAGGTCATGCAAAGGATCAAGGGGTTCAGCTACCGCAGCAAGTAACACATGAGTCGTTGTTGTCCTAATGCAGTAAAATAGAGCAGGAGGCGAGAGTGGGATTATATCGGAATGAACAAGGGGTTTTGCTTGCACGGCACTTCGAAGATAATATAGTTCTTCATCGGTGTCATCGAACAATCGTCGGAACATCGCTCTAGGGAGGGACAATTACCGGCAAACAAGAGAGAACACAATCAATGCAATGCACATTCACATGAATGACATGTCATATTAAGGTACTGAATTAACCTAATGCAATAATAAACCAAGTTAGTTGAAGTGGAATTCAAACAAGGTTGAACTCAAACTCCAAATGCTATTTCATAAATTAACCTAATCATGATTCATCCTATTCAGTGAGGTTAACTTGTTCAAACATGCATGATCATGTCATAAACAGATTCTTCATATTTTTCTGATCATTTTTAATATATAAATTATTTCCATCCGAGTTACGTTTGAATTTATATGATTTTTAGAAGTTTAGAGTATTTTCCGAATTTCCTGAATATAAATAAATCCGTAAAACTAGTTATTGCGTCGACCGACGTTGATGTGACGTCGTGGGTCAATCGGGTCGCTGTCCAGGTCAACTCGACGCTGGGACCCACTGGTCAAGAGTTAGTTTAACTAACTAGTTTGATTAGTGTTAACCCGGTTAGTTAGTGGCCGGGCCCACTCGCCGCTGACCTGTGGGGGTCAAATCCTGGTCAACCCGGGGCTAATCCACCGGCGTCGAGTCGCCGAGGCCAGGCCGCGGCGGAGCAAAGTGCTTTTACGTTCCGCCACCAAATGGGGCGCGGAAAGCATCTAGGAGGAGCTGGGAGGAGCCAAGCTCTTGGTGGGGTTAGCCGGGTCGGGTGGCGGGATCGACGCCACGGCGTGTTTGGCGGCGGCCGGAGCTCAGGCGAGCTTCGGGCTCGGCCTTGCGGGCGCACTAGAGGGGAAGCGGAGGGCGCTGCGGGTTCTGGTGCTGCAGTGAGCCCAGAGGTGGGGTTGGCTTGAGCCACTGGGCTCTAGCCACGCCCGGCGACGAGGCACGGCGGCGGGCTTTCCATGGTGGAATCGGTGGCTAGAGGAGGGAACGAGTCGGGGAAGAGGGGCGAGGCGCGAGGAGCTCACCGCGGTTCCGCAGGGTGGTCACTGGCTCGGGAGGGGCCGGAGCAAGCGGGCGGCGATGGAAATCTCTGGCGACCGAGGGGAATGAAGGGTCGGGAGGGTGCTTGAGGCGTCTGGCGGGCGCGGCTCGGTGGGGAGGAAGAGGAGGTCGAGGCGGAGCTCGTGGGCATGTCGGGAGGAGAGAGAGGTGGCGGTGGCATGGGCACGCGATCGGCGCCGGCGGCGTTCGGTGGCGTTAATGGGGAGAGAGAGCAGGGGAGGAGATGGTCCAGGAGAGAGGAAAGAGGACGAGGGGTTCGGGCGGCGCCGAGGAGAACGCGCGAGGCGTCTCGGTGAGGCAAAGCGGCAGGGAGGAGGCGTGGTGTGCTCGGGCGGTCGCCAGTGTCCCTCCTCTGCCATCTTGGCAGAGGTAGGCTGACGAGCGGTGAGGCGGTTGGTGGGCTGGGCCACCAACCGGCCAGAGCGAGAGAGGGGGGGGGGGGAAGGTTGGGCCGGTTGGGGCGCCAGGTAGGTTGGGCTTCTCTCTCTCTTTTTTATTATTTCTGTTTTCTATTTTCTGTTTTGTTTTAGTTTAGTAAAATACCAAACCATTTAAATAAATCCTGAAAATAATTGTGGGCATTAACTAAATTATTACAGAGGCCCTTAACTATTTTCAGAATTGTTGGAGCATTTAAAAATAATATTAATAGTATTTAAATGCCCCAATTCAAATACAATATGGTTTATTCAAAAATCCAAAATGTCTTGGAAAAATATCCATCACCTCTGGATATGGTTTTCACCTTTTTCCACCTGATCATGAACATTTTTGCAAACCACTTTGGGTTCTTTGAAGATATTTTGAAGTTGAACCTATTTGAATTGCTTTAGTGCTAGGGCTTGATCATCCCCATTTCAAATTTTCATGAAAATTAAACATGATGCATGGATGCAATGCTACTAGCTACAAGCAAGCTCTAGGGCTGATCTGGGGCTGTGACAGCTCACCCCCACTAAACAAGAATCTCGCCCCGAGATTCAAGACGTGAGGCAAGAGGAAAAGGGAGGTCACAAACTATCACAATCTTCATGATCCATTTGCCCTTCTCGAAGATGTTGATTTACTCCATCATCTTGGTCTTGACGTCTTTGCTTTCAAGATCTTCACTCGACACGACAATAGAAAGAAGGGGGAAACCCTACATGATTCGATCTTCATGAAGATCAGGTAACATGATCAACTCACGGACTGAGACGGTGACACATCTCGAGTTGAGACACAAAACACATCGAGAGGGATGGAAGAACAAAGGACGGGGTTTGATTGGTGGCAACAATTCCACGCTTAGGGAGATGGTGGATGGTGTCAAGGTGGCGATGAAATATTTATCATGATCCCGTAACGGGACACCTCGAGAAAGGTGACGCAAGAATTATTCCCTTAAGTGGCAAAAGAATTACTTTTGATCCATAGATCATTGGAGCTCTTTATACCAGCCTGAGGCAATCACAAACGATTATTTGGTGGAATGCAAAGGAATTGTACACCCGGACTAGAATGGATGATGTGGACTACCTTGTTGAAGACAACGCAATTGATGATTTTTGCTTATCATCGGAGGTGGAGGAGCCTAGGGTAAGTCCACTTTTGAGGATGATCTTGAACAGAAATTACTACGAAGGCCGCCCATAGAAATTGGCACAATGGGGTACAAGCTGGGAACGAAATGCAACTGTTCGAATGTTCCAACCATCATATCTGCACGAGATTCAGATCCGATTGGTAGTAGGATATTTCAGACTCAAAGATGTCTGAAAAGAAAGTTTGCAACACAATTGACGAGATGGCGTTGCGAGAATCTCGGGATATGAACTACGATAGCAAGCTCCAAAACATGAGCTGGTTTTGCTACAAACATGTGAACACGTTGTCCTAGACAAGCATGACCACATGGTAGTCTTATAATAAAACACTACCGAAGTTCGGTGGGGAACCATAATCGAGGATATTGAAGTCCTTGCATAAGGCATGCTCTTAAGAAGGAACTTCCTTTCCTTGAACAAATCAATCGGTGGCTTGGTGTGCTAGGGATACATACGGAATGAAGATGATCAGTCTATCAAACCATAGAATACTTTGCACATGCATGACGGACTTGGGATGATTCCACAGAGGCAAAACAAACCTTTCTCAAGTTCATGGCGGCAACTTACATCGATGCACATGAACTAGAGGAAGTCACTACTTTCATCCAAACATATGCTTCATGAATGAAACACGAAGAAATGCTTACACAAGTTTTCAATACTAGGTTGATGCTCAACATGACTCATGGGGGAGACAAAATGCTACTGATGGGCTCAACAGCAACTTATCGAAATTTCCATATCACTGGACTTCCACCATCATGTGAACACGGTGATAGCATTGGCCAGACCAAAAGACATAATGGTGTATGCTCGAGGGATCAACCACGAGTAAGACAACATTACGAATATCGTTGGTTCTGATTTGACTTGACAATGGCCCATACTCAAATCAAAGAATTGGTAGGACAATAGATCCAACAACTGATCACGAGGAACGATCGATGAAGATATCATCTTTCTTCAACACACACTACACAAGAATATCCCTTTGGATCAAACTAAGTTAGGCAAGCTTTTATCTTCAAACTCTCCAAGTTATTGTCTAGCTTAACCAACTAGCTCAGGGATATTCAACACAGATTCTTGGAGAAGGGGTGGTTTACAGGAAAACCAACTTGATCACGAGCCCAACACAACAAATGAAACAACCTCATAACACTTCCAAGAAGATATTTGGAAAGTCACGAACCACCGGTATGTTACTAAGCTCGAGAGCAATCTTTGCTTTTGAGGGCAAGACGATATTATCAAATGAGTGAGGACTTGACAAGATCCTAACTCATCAATCGAAGAGTGCACCGAAAATAAGGACTAGGTAGCACAATCTATCTTAGGATGATGATTTAATAACCAACATGCTAAGAATGAGGATAATGTCCATTACCACCAAGCAACGAGTGGCTCGGAGTATTGATTTCGCACATCACAATTCACTTGCCGGCATTCCGGTTGCAACAACACGGAACCGAGGAATGAATAATGATAGAGAGAGTATCACTGCGTCAAGAATTTCTAAGAGGTTGTGCAATTCCCATGACAATCTTGACATAAGATGGCAATACTTGTGGTAGAACAGATTCAAAAGCTGAATTGGCATTTTGATCTGCGGAATACAACCGCTTTGACCTAATCCTAGAAATGGACAAGGTACTGGAGTTTGTTTCTCCTAGTCATTCTGGAATAGAATGGCTTGACGGCCACAAGGACAAAATGCATCGATGAACATAAATGCACACATACCCTTGGCTATCAATTGATAGATGAAGGTCGGAATACAACTGAGGAGAGCAACTCCAGGAATATATAATTTTCTGAGTTGTGGATGCATAGATTAGCATGTCAAGCAAAGCGCAACATTTCTTCCGGATAATCCATGCAGAAAAGGTAGAATTGGCAGAGTCACAATATGAATGGAGTACTCCTCAAGAGCACTCTTATTGTGATGTTTTGGTTCAAAAGAACTTCCGCCATAATTAGTTCATGGTATTTGGAAGAAGGAGAATACCCGGACTTCGAGGACTATCGCAAAGGTTACTAATATCCTAAAGGCACTAGCAAATACTAACAACATGAAGTAGGATGAATCTCGGGTTCAAACCCGGGGAGTAGAATGCCTACTACCAAGTGGCATCACGGGATGCTCTCGAAAGTGATGGCCAGAATCATCACACTTTGGGGATACAAAAGCATTGCTAAATTGCTAGGTGACTTCCTAAACACCTAGGGTCATAATAATAGTTCCAACATATATGTCGAGGCAACAGTACCTCAACTTACCGATTGGTGTGCTTATTCGACCAAAAGGTCATCGAACGGAAGGAAAGAATTTGCAAATGCATCGGACTATTTAGAGACACAGGATGACTCGGACAGCATAACGGCTGTAAATGCTCAAAATGATTTGAGACATCCTGCAAAATGGTGGCATAACCACTCAACAACATCATAGCAAGATTCTGGGATCAACAGTTATCATACAAAGAATAGTAGGAACTGGCGGGGATTAAAACCAACAATCTTAAAAGTCTAGGGATTAGTAACACGTCATCCCGATAGATAGATGAGAAGCCTAGTTCTTAAACCCGTAGAAGAGAAGAGGATGACTCGGATCGAGAAGGCCATGAGGTATAAGGAGTAAAAAGAGCCTTACGTTCCCTTCCACAATCAATTCCCTTACATAACTAAAGCATTTCTAGACACAACTTGACCAGTTTGGCTTGGTAATCCCTCTGAGCAACGGGCTCGATACCAACGCTGTCGGGACCCGATCCTAAGTCACACCGATCTAGCATGTAACCCATCATATCACTTTGCGGCCTCACGCATGGTATTCCCACGTGTCGCCTTACCATGTCCCGGGACCGTTTGCGTCTTTTGGCTCACGTATATGATAGTGTCGCTAGCATCCATATGACAAAGAACCGGGCCGACATGGCTAGTCGTGAACCCAAAGCGGCACTAACCTATGGGGACAGGCATACATGAATCACATCGAGCATGTCGGTCATCAACGTATATATTCGGGCTGTAGCACTGGCTATGAGGACTCCGGTATCCCGGGCTGTAGCAGGCTAAGCGGGACTCGAATAACACCGCGTGACATTTCCCGAGGGACGGACATAGGAACGAAATGAAACACATGCCGCCGATCAAGTGTCCAAGCAGTAGTGCGGGCTAGCGAGGACTCCGGTGAACCGGGCTGTAGCGGACTACTATCGCTCGTAATCACGAGACTACATTTCCCCATATGAGAGGCTGCCAAGGATAAACAACTAGTTTGTCGGATCCCACACATACCAAGCATTTCAAACATACACACATTATGCTCAATATGCGTAGATACAACATGGCATCACAACATAACTCTACGACTCAAATATTATTCATTAGGCTCAAGAACGAGATATTACAAACATGGGTCTCATGACCCAACACTCGGAAACATACAAGTCAAAGCACAAGCGGAAGCTAATCATGTCTGAGTATAGACAACTATAAATGAAAAGGCTGAGAAGCTCGACTATCTACCAGATCCTGCCGAAGGCACAAGATCGTAGCCGAGGTAACAAGCTAAACGTTGAAGTCCACGTGGAACTACTAAGCGAGGCGACGTCTCTCGCAAAACATAAAATAAGCAAACGTGAGTACAATTGTACTCAAAGCAAGACTTACATCGTAACTAACTACATATGCATCAAGATCAAAGGGGGTGGTGGAGTTTGACTGCGGCAAGCCAGCTTTGACTCGGTGGCTATCCTGAACTCTGATCGCAAGTAACTCTTTGAGGTGGCGCATACGAGTCCACATATTCACCATATCAATACACCACTATGGACCCGCTCCGTCTCCCTCACGAGAACGCCATCCATAGTACTCACGCTTATCTTGCGCATTTTAGAGTATCCGCTTTCACTTGTCTATGAACTGATATAGGCAACCCGAAGTCCTTTTCCGTGAACACGGCTATTCAATAGATCATATTAAACCCTGCAGGGTGTACTTCTTCACACACGCTCTCACCACTTACCGCCGTTTACCACGACATGTACTCGGCAACCTTCAAGCGGAAGCCCAACGTGGGTGTCGGCCACGGCCTACCTAAACACTCAAGTCCTTAGTCCGGGTTTATCGCCTATTCGGGTTCCATCCATGAGAGTCCGCCGAGGTTTCCCATACAGCCCCGAACGATGTGTGCAGGGTTCCCGAGATACCAAACGGCACTTTCGGTACACGGGCCCACGGTGCCTACCGCAACACAACCCACCCCTAAGATCAGCGTTGCGTGCCCCCAAAGATACTACAAACACCGAAACTACTTGCAACTCCCGGACCAGGAACAAGGGTGGTTAAGAAGCCGAGAGGGTCAATTAAGGATCCCAATGCGTGGTAGTAACTGCTTCATGGATCACAAATACAGAACTCAGTTCCTGAGGACGGTTTCAATGAGACAACCCACCATGTACTCCTACATGGCCTCTCACCGCTACCTTTACCAAATCGTGTTCACACACTTAGCTCATACACAATAGGACATGTTCATAACAATTCCAATTCATTCCCAATGAATCAGACCCGACTCAACTCTAAGCAGTAGCGTGCATGACAAACAAGCATAGATGAGTAGGCACAACAGGCTCAAACAATTCCTACTCATGCTAGTGGGTTTCATCTAATTATCGTGGAATGACAGTCATGCAAAGGATCAAGGGGTTCAGCTACCGCAGCAAGTAACACATGAGTCGTTGTTGTCCTAATGCAGTAAAATAGAGCAGGAGCGAGAGAGTGGGATAATATCGGAATGAACAAGGGGGTTTTGCTTGCCTGGCACTTCTGAAGATAATATAGTTCTTCATCGGTGTCATCGAACAATCATCGGACCATCGTCTACCGGGAGGGGACAATTACCGGCAAACAAGAGAGAACACAATCAATGCAATGCACATTCACATGAATGACATGTCATATTAAGGTACTGAATTCACCTAATGCAATAATAACCCAAGTTAGTTGAAGTGGAATTCAAACAAGGTTGAACTCCAACTCCAAATGCTATTTCATAAATTATCCTAATCATGATTCATCCTATTCAGTGAGGTTAACTTGTTCAAACATGCATGATCATGTCATAAACAGATTCTTCATATTTTTCTGATCATTTTTCATATATAAATTATTTCCATCCGAAAGTTACGGTTGAATTTATATGATTTTTAGAAGTTTAGAGTATTTTCGGAATTTCCTGAATATAAATAAATCCGTAAAACTAGTTATTGCGTCGACCGACGTCGATGTGACGTCAGCGGGTCAACTGGGTCGCTGTCCAGGTCAACTCGACGCTGGGACCCACTGGTCGATGAGTTAGTTTAACTAACTAGTTTCGGTTAGTGTTAACCCGGTTAGTTAGTGGCCGGGCCCACTCGTCGCTGACCTGTGGGGGTCAAACTCGTCAACCCGGCTAATCAACGGTGTCGAGTCGCCGGCGAGGCCAGCGCGCGGAGCAAAGTGCTTTTACGCGTTCCGACCACCAAATGGGGCGCGGAAAGCATCTAGGAGGAGGCTGGGAGGAGCCAAGCTCTTGGTGGGGTTAGCCGGGGTCGGGTGGCGGGATCAACGCCCGGGGCGTGTTTGGCGGCGGCCGAGTTTCGGCGAGCTTCGGGCTCGGCAGCTGCGGGCGCACTAGAGGGGAAGCGGAGGTGCGCCATGGTTCCTGGTGCTGCGGTGAGCCCAGAGGTGGGGTTGGCTTGAGCCACTGGGCTCTAGCCACGCCGGGCGACGAGGCACGGCGGGCGGCGGGCTTCGGCCATGATGGAATCGGTGGCTAGAGGAGGGAACGAGTCTGGGAAGAGGGGCGAGGGGCGCAGGAGCTCACCGCGGTTCCGCAGGGTGGTCACTGGGCTCGGGAGGCCGGAGCAAGCGGGGCGGCGATGGAAATCTCTGGCGACCCGAGGGGAATGAAGGGTCGGGGAGGGTGCTTCGAGGCGTCTGGCGGGGCGCGGCTCGGTGGGGAGGAAGAGGAGGTCGAGGCGGAGCTCGTGGGCATGTCGGGAGGAGAGAGGGTGGCGGTGGTCATGGCACGGCGATCGGCGCCGGGCGGCCGTTCGGTGGCGTCGTGGGGAGAGAGAGCAGGGAGGAGATGGTCCAGGAGAGAGGAAAGAGGACGAGGGGGTTCGGGCGGCGCCGAGGAGAACGCAGGCGTCTCGGTGAGGCAAAGTAGCAGGAGGAGGCGTGGCGTGCTCGGGCGGATCGCCGTGTCCCTCCTCTGCCCTCTTGGCGGAGGTAGGCGACGAGCGTGAGGCGGTTGGTGGGCTGGGCCACCAACCGGGCCAGCGAGCGAGAGAGGGGGAAGGTTGGGCCGGTTGGGGCGCCAGGTTGGTTGGGCTTCTCGCTCTATCTTTTTTTATTCTTTCTGTTTTCTATTTTCTGTTTTGTTTTAGTTTAGTAAAATACCAAACCATTTAAATAAATCCTGAAAATAATTGTGGGCATTAACTAAATTATTACAGAGGCCCTTAACTATTTTCAGAATTGTTGGAGCATTTAAAAATAATATTAAGAGTATTTAAATGCCCCAATTCAAATACAATTTGGTTTATTCAAAATTCCAAAATGTCTTGGAATAATATCCATCACCTCTGGATATGGTTTTCACCTTTTTCCACCGATCATGAACATTTTTGCAAACCACTTTGGGTTCTTTGAAGATATTTTGAAGTTGAACCTATTTGAATTGCTTTAGTGCTAGGGCTTGATCATCCCCATTTCAAATTTTCATGAAAATTAAACATGATGCATGGATGCAATGCTACTAGCTACAAGCAAGCTCTAGGGCTGATCTGGGGCTGTGACAGTTTCCAAGTATTTTTAATAAAGCCCTAAAGATTACAGAAAAATAGAAAACTGAAACAACAGAAAGAGAGAGAGAGAGAGAGAGAGAGAGAGAGAGAAAGGAACTTACCTAGGCTTATCTCACCTGTGCAGCCACCTGGTGTCGGGGAGGCTGATCGTACCCACGGACACCTATGGGGCCGGCGGAGCAGGCCCCTTGTGGTTCGGAGGGGGGCGGAGATCGCACGAAGAGCGGATCGAGGCGAGGCACACGAGCGGTTTACCCAGCTTCGGAGCTCTCCGGAGAGATAAAATTCCTACTGCTGCTTGTTTGATCTATTGTGTTCCTGCTAGGGAGCAATGCGAGCTACAAAACCTAGCGCGAGTGTCTTTGGTCTTGAGTGGGTCGAATGAACCGAACCAGCCGAACGTGGCGAACCCGAACCCTTTCTACGTTGCACTTGGGCCTCCTTTTATATGCTCAAGGGGTCTCCGACAGGTGGCAACATAGGCGGGGGTACAAATGTAAAAACAGGAGTTGGTACACCTACTTGAACAAAGGTAAAGGTGCAAAATACCTAACTCTGACGGCAAGGGACGAAAGCAATAACTGCCCGTCATTGTCGCCCAAACAGTGTAACAGAGACCGTCAGGTGCGCCTCCGCTCGCCACGATAGCGAGCCTGTCAGCGCCGCTTATCGCTGCTCTCCGCTGGCTGCACAGCTGCTCGACACGCGCGCATGGAACGGTCCCATGGCGACACGTCGCTGGGTGAGCTGGAGCGGAGACGGAGAGAAGTTGCATGCCGCGGCAAGCTCCTTGCCGCGGCCGAATCCTTGTCGCGCCCGGAGGCTTGTCGCGCTCCGAGCCTTCCCGGCAAGCTCCTCTTGCCGGGGCCTTGTCTTCTCAATCAAATACTTTGTTCTTGAATGGCTCCAAAGGAGCCACGGAGGATATTGGCGGTGACGAGGCAAACCTTGCCGCTGGTGCTGCAGTTGTCCGTGCAATGCACGGGATACTAGGGTACCCCTACTCTAGTACACCGGCAGAGCCCCCGGGCTGGGCCGCATTACGGTGCCGAAGCGCTTGTCGGGCCAGGCCGTAATCGCGGCACGGACACGCGGCCTCGACCACGTCGCAACTTCGCCCGGACCCACCACGATCCCCACTAACGGCACGCACCGGACGTGGCGTCGTCGTCGAGAGATCGTGGGCGCGGTCGTGGGGGTTCTTTATTAATATAAGCGGAACGTCCGCCCCTCCTCCCTTTATAAGCGAGAGGAAACAGAGGCGGGCCGACCACCCCGCCATTGCTGTCTTGTCAAGAAACCACCGCCGCTCCCTCTTCTTCTCCGGTGCGAAGAGCAGCGCCCTTCTTTCGCCACAAGCACACTCACCGCCGTCGACCTTCTCCGCCCCCCCTCGCCATGGCCCCGAAGGCCGATAAGGAGAAGGGCGTCAAAGTCGGCCGAGGCGCAGCAACTGCGGGCGCCAAGGGAGCGAACCATCTTCCCCCAGCTCGGCGCGCTGGAGCTGCGGGATGTCTTCTACCTTTTTCTGGTCGTCGGAGACTCATGCGCATCCGCGCGACGGGTGCTCCCGCCTCCGCCGCTGATTTGGCCCCAACAGGTACCCTTTCTTCGCCCTTTTCTTCTATTGCGGTCTTTGCCGCCGCTTTTCCGAAGTTCTTTGCGACATTATGAACACCTTTAGCCTCCGCCTCCTTGATTTCACCCCAACGCCATCTTGACCATGGCCGTTTTCGCACATTTGTGTGAAAACTTTGTCGGAGTCCACCCGAACATGGCACTCTTCCGCCATTTCTTTGTTCCCCGCGTCGAGAGAGGAGAGCCACTTGCCGGAGGGATAGCCTGGGTCTCTAGGATCGGCAAGAAAGAGGCCTACCTAGAGGGGGAGTTCCGGAACAAGTGGGAGGAGTGGAGAGCCAACTGGTGCTGGGTCATGAAGGAGAACCCACAGCCCTTCACCGCCGTGCGCCAAACCCCAATTGTGCGCGGCAGGGATTGGAGTAACTTGGCGCCGAGGATGCGGTTGAAGATAGGCTGTGACCCGAATTCTGCGCCTCGGGCTTGCCGGGTTATTTGTTAGCGCGGTTACGCAGACTTCATTCGCCGCAGCCGCTTCCCTTGCAGGAAAGGAGGAGGCCTGCTTGGGAGTTCCAGAATGCGGCGGACATCATGAGGCTGCGCCCGGGCCTAAATTGGAACTTCACCGTCATGGAGCTAGATTCAGTGCTGCTCGAGCTGTTCAAGAACGACCCCGAACATCCCGAGTGGTTCAGGTTGCCGTGGGGGGTCGTCCCATTGTGCAACAACTCGGCGCTCGACCGCATCCGCGCCATGATGCCACTATGCGACTCCCACGGGATCGTCCCGACCTGGCAGGAGCCCCCCGACGAGGTCGTGCAGCAATTCTTCGATGATTTGCAAGAGGTGCCGATCCGCTCCGACGAGCAGAAGAGGCTCACCCGAGACGCCACCGACCAGGAGATGGCGCGGATTGCCACCAGGGTGGAGGAGGCGGCAGCAGCCGCCGCCGGAGCCTTCGGGTTCACCGTGGAGGAGGCGGACGCGCGAAGGCGGCAAGTTCTACCGAGCGAGGAGGTCGCCGCAGGAGGACGAGCTTGTCGAGCCCGAGGCCGGGTCGAGTGGACCCGCCGAGGGCGCTTCTTCCCACCGCCAAGCGACTTGCCGCCAGCTGAGCACCTGCTCCGCCGAGGAGGCGTCTCCGCAGGTCGGAGACGAGTCGCGGCAGACCGCCCACAAGCAGCGCCGCTCGACGCGCTCCACCGCGGCAAGCGAGGTTGCCTTGGGCGCCCAAACTGCAGCGACAACTGGGGCGGAATCTTCTCAGGCCGCCGCCGACGCCTCCGCCAAGCGGCCAAGAGAGCCCACTCCCTCGCCTCATCGCACCGGAAGCGGGCCGGAGTTTGACTTCTCGGCGCTCAGCTCGAGGAGGAGGGCGAAGAGTAAGCTTGTCGAGATTGTGCTTGTATTTCTTCAATTTTTGGTGCTTCAACTTGAATCTGATTTGCTTCGTTCTGGACTCTTTCCTTCTCAGGACACTGGCCCAGAGAGCGGCGAAGAAGGCCAAGATCCCGACGGTCGTCGTTGAGGACGATTCTCCCGTGGCGACGGGGGACGCGTCTGAGACTCCCTTTGCCGCATCTGCAACCTCTTCCTTCGAAAGCAGCCCCCCGGCAGCCCCCGGAGTAAGTGTGCAGTTTTCTTCTTACTATTAGGTGTGCAGGGTGCTCCTTCTTTGTTGATATCTCGATCGTTTGTTTGTGTAGGAGCAGGGCAGCCTCATCAGGAGGGCTCGGAGGCCGCCTCCGAGATCCTGCCCGCTGCCACTACGCCACCAAGGGGGAACTCCCCGGCAAGGGAGCTCCCTCCGACAAGGGAGGCTACCACGGCAAGTGAGGCCACTCCGGCAAGGGACGGCGCCAACGACCCTCCAGTGGTCGAGGCCATGGCTGCGGATCCCGTTGCAGGTAACTCCCTTACGCGAAAATATCCCTTGGGCTTGCTTTCTTTTGTTTCTGTTTTGAACATCTGCTTGACTGCCACTTCTTCGCCTGACGCAGACCCGATGGAGGTCGAGGTCGCCGGCGAGGAGGAAACGCGTGGCAACATCGACGAGGCCGCCGTCGAAGAAGAAGAGGTCATCGTCGTGGAAGAAGAGGCCGTCGCCGACGAGCCTGTTGGCAAGGAGGCCACCGAGGCTGCCGACGCAGAGGCCGGCGAGGGGTCGGCCGATCGTACTGATGGCCCTGAGGCCGCAGGAGCGGCAAGCGCTACACCGACAGCCGACTCCCAGCCGCTGTGTGTCAGCTCCGAGGAGCCCAACTGGTGCCTACCAAGGCCGGGCGAAGGCGTCTTCATCAAGCTCCCCCGGGAACCGAAGCCTGTGGCGCCCGGTCGAGGGCGAGACCTTCGACGGCGAGCTACTCGCCTCCGCTGGACTGACGCTGGTGGACGCGCCAAGCAGCAGCAGCGGCAAGTCTGAGGAGGAGGAGCTGCTAAAGAAGCTGCTGTCGCTCTACCGCTCCCGGCAGGCCAAGTTGGAGACCCGGGAGGCGCTCGTCGCGAGGGCGGGAGCGGACATGGAGAAGCGCACCGAGGAGCTCCGGTGTCTGGTCCATAGTATTATCTCCTCCTTCCCCTCTGGTTAACTTGTGCGCGAGGGAGCCTTCCTTTCTTTGAGAAAAGAAAAAGAAGAGGAAATAACATTATGGAGCCTAGCGGCTCGATTCTGCTTACCGGGTGTGGTTGCTGCACAAAGTGTTAGCCAAAGCATGCAATAAAATGATGGAAGCATGAACTTGACAAGTTGTGCGCAACACATGAGCTTTTACTGATGCACGGGGTCTGCGCCCGGCTTGATTGGTTGCACTAACCACTTGATTGGTTGCCGCTATATATAGCAGCAACTTCTCTTGTGGCCTAGGTGCGACAAGTGTTGGAGTGGAGGACAGGTATCTCTTCAGGTCCTGCAGCGCAGCCTCAGCTTCGGGAGTCCATTTCATTGGACCTGCCTTTTTCAAAATCTTGAAAAACGGCAGTAGCGCTCAGCAGACCTAGAAATAAACCTCTTTGAGAGCTGCCACGCAACCGCAAGTCTTCGTACATCCTTGACGCTTTGGTGCTTCAATCTGCTCAATGGCCTTGATCTTGTCGGGATTAGCTTCAATCCCTCGCCGAGACCACGAAGAACCCGAGAAGCTTGCCGGAAGGGACTCCAAACACGCACTTCTCGGGGTTGAGCTTGAGGTTGATCTTGCGCAGATTCGCAAAGGTCTCGTCAAATCTTGAACCAGAGTTGCTTTGTCCTTGCTCTTGACCACTATGTCATCCATGTAGGCTTCTACATTTACGTGCATCTGCGGCTCAAAAGCGTCATGGACTACCCTTGCAAATGTTGAACCAGCATTCTTCAAACCGAAAGGCATCCGTATGAAACAGTATGTGCCACATGGTGTGATGAATGTGGTCTTCTCTTCATCTTCTTCAGCCATGAAGATCTGATGGTATCCTGAGTATGCATCAAGAAACGAAAGCAAATCACATCCAGCCGTGGAGTCAACAATCTGGTCAATGCGCGGCAAGGGAAATGGATCTTTGGGACAAGCTTTATTAACATCCGTGAAGTCAATACAAAGTCTCCATTTCCCATTTGCCTTCTTGCGCGACTACAGGATTGGCCAACCACGTGGGATGGAGCACTTCTCGACAAGGCCTGCTGCTTCCGGTTCTTGATTTCTTGACTATGAATTCTTGGCGCTCCAACGCTTGCTTCCCGACTTTTTGCTTGACGGGTCACGCGCATGAGGACAAAGCGGCCAGCGGTGCTCAATCACTTTCACAGGAACACGGGGATATCGACGGTTGCCATGCAAACACGTCGACATTCGCCCTTGAGAAAGCAACGAGCGCCTTCCTATTTGGGGTCGAGAGAGGCACTGATGGTGAAGGTACCACCAGTGCCGTCCTCCTTGGCGGGCACCTTCTTGGTCTTCGGCGGAGCCACCATCTTCTTGCACTTGCCGGTGGAGCTCGATGGTGCGTCCTCGACGGTAGCGCAGCACTCCGAAGAGGTGTGCTTGCCGGAGTGAGCATCAGAGCCCTTGCCGGACTTGGACTTGGTCTTCTTCCCCCCGGGAGCTTCAGCGGCAAGTGTTGGGCAGTCTGTCGCGGCTGCTGCATCCCGGTAGATCTTATCGGCACAGATAAGGGCATCCTTCTTGTCGCCGTGGACAAAGATGACGCTTATCGGGCCTGGCATCTTCAGTATGTTGTAAGCGTAGTGAGAGGCTGCCATGAACTTGGCGAGTGCTGGACGACCAAGTATCCCATTGTAAGGCAATGGGAAATCGGCAACGTCGCACGTAACCCTCTCAGTCCTGAAGTTCAGCTCGCTGCCAAACGTGACCGGCAACGTAATCTTCCCCTTTGGCTTGCTCCTTCCCGGGTTGATTCCTTGGAAAGTACCGGTCTCTTCGAGCTTCATTGTCGAGGATTTGAAGCTTACGGAGCACCGCGGAGGAGATCAGATTCAAGCCGGGCCCGCCATCAACTAACATTTTTGTGACCTTGAGGTTGCGGATGGTTGGAGAGACCAACATCGGCAAGCACCCGACCGCAGCTTATGCGATCGTGGTGGTCCTCAATATCAAAAATGATAGGCGTGTTGGACCACTTCAGAGGCTTGCGTGACTCTACGGATGGCTCCGCTGCATTGACCTCCCGCATCCATTGCTTGAGTTGGCGGTGGGAGGTATGCAGGGAAGCACCTCCGTCAACGCAGAGAACCTCTGTGGCTTTCTGAAACTCCTGCTCATCGGCGTCGTCGTCTTCCATGTCTTCATCGTCGTCATCATCTTCATCCTTGTCGCGGCCGCGGGGAGGTCTATCTCCTTGCCACTGCTTGGCTTTGCCGCGGCGCCCTCCCCGGCTGGGACGCTTCTTGCTTGCTCCCCCAGCACCTTCATGGGCCTTCTCCTTGTCGCGCCGCTCGTACTCAGCTCTCTGCTGTTCGACGAGCTGCTCGACCTTCTTGCAGCTCTGGAGATCGTGGCCCTTGGTGGGGTGGATCTTGCAATACTGCTTGCGGAGCTGTCACGCTTGTCGGCGGCCGCCACCGACCGGTGGTTGGCGTCGTGAGGAACCTCCTTGCCGAGCCACCAGCCTTGGCGTTCTTGTCGCCACCTCCGTTGCGGACTACTCAACAGCTAGCACTTCTCTGGCCTTCTTCTTTCATTTGCCTGCCGCCGCCCTTCTTTCTTGGCGGTGTCATCCTTGTCGAGATCCACATTCTGCATTCTCTCTGAGAGTCTCCTCCCTTCCTCGTAGCGTACACACTTGTCGGCCAAGGCGTACAGCTCATCGACGTCCTTGACTTTGCACATCGCCATCTCCTCCGTCATCCTGCGGTTCCGCACATTCGATGAAATCGCGATTACCCGCATGGCGGTGGTGGACATCTGGGATGTTGTAGTGCACACGGCTGAATCTCTGAATGAACTTGCGCAGGACTCTCCTTCCTTCGGCGAGCAAGTGAAGGTCACTCTCTTAGCCATGAGGTTTGTGGCCACCGTGAAGGCGCCAACAAACCGATGGCATAGATCTGCCCAAGAGGATATGGAGCTGTCCGGCAAGTGCATGAGCCAAGATCTCGGCGTTGGGCTTGAGCACGGCGGGAAGTAGTTGGCGAGGATCTTGTCGTCCCGTCCCCCGCAGCCTGCACCGCGATGGTGTAGATGCTAAGGAACTCCGACGGATGCGCCCTGCCATCATACTTCTCCGCACGCCTGGTTTGAAGTTTTTCCGGCTGGGCCTTTGGACTTGCCGCAGCTCACGAGTGAACGCAGGGCAACCTACACAGACGGCAAGTCGCTGGCTCCTCCGGGCGCGCATGTCAACAGAAGGCCAGCGGCCGCTTGTCGGATCGACGTCGCGCTTCTCTTCGACGCCGATGCGAAGTTCGGCGTCCTCTTGTTGTCGCTCATGAAGAACTTGGCGCTGATCGCGGCGAGCCGCGGATCCGACGCAGCGCGAGTCACTGTCGAGGTGGATCCGTTGGGTCGGCGATCTTGGTCTTCTTGGCGGAGAGTGCATGGTGGTTGCACCTCCGACAGTCTCGTCGCCACCGGCTCGTGCCTTGTCGTCACGCCACGGCAATGACGGGGTCGGTTGCATGGGCGCCGCCGTTAGCAAAGCCGGCGATGAGGCTCGGATAGTGGCCCTCCACTCATCGACCTTGTCGGCCGTTGGAGGGTATTAGAGGAGCAGCTGAGCACTCTCCAGAGCATCATAAGGAGTAGTGGGCGGCATTGGAGAACGGTGCGAGGAGCGGGATACGCTCGGACTTCTAACTACGTTAGAAGGAGCAGCACCCCGTCCAGGCGACTGTATCTCACTCGTGCCAGCACGTTGGCGCGCATGCTGGTCTTGGGGGTCTCGATCCAACGAACGTATGGCGTTGTGAACGCCATGACGTTGTTGGTCCCGCTGCCTCCCTGAGATGGGCGCGGGGGATGCGCGGACGCCGAGGTTTGCGGTGCCTTGTCCTTGGACTTGGCAACGTCGTGAGCACCTTCGTCGGCGCCTGTTCCTCCGCCAGCGTCTGCCCCACCACCCGTTTGCTGCGGTGAGGGTGGGCACGACACGGACGGCTCTGCTGCCGCTGAAGCCTTCTTCTTCGGTGGCATGCTGAGGAAGATGTTGATGACGCTGCTCGTGTGAACGCCGGATCAGATTCACACGGCCTCGACTCCCCCTACCTGGCGCGCCAAAGATGTCGGGGAGGCTGACCGTACCATGGACACCTATGGGGCGGCGAGCAGGCCTTGTGGTTTGGAGGCGGAGATCGCACGAAGAGCGGATCGAGGCGAGGCACACGAGCGGTTTACCCAGCTTCGGAGCTCTCCGGAGAGATAAAACTCCTACTGCTGCTTGTTTGATCTATTGTGTTCTTGCCAGGGAGCAATGCGAGCTACAAAACCTAGCGCGAGTGTCTCTGGTCTCGAGTGGGTCGAATGAACCGAACCAGCCGAACGTGGCGAACCGAACCAGCCGAACGTGGCGAACCCGAACCCTTTCTACGTTGCACTCGGGCCTCCTTTTATATGCTCAAGGGGTCTCCGACAGGTGGCAACATAGGCGGGGGTACAAATGTAAAAATAGGAGTTGGTACACCTACTTGAACAGTGTACAGTGCAAAATACCTAACTCTGACGGCAAGGGACAAAAGCAATAAATGCCCATCATTGTCGCCCAAAGCGATTATATGAGACCGTCAGTGCGCCTTCGCCGCCACTATGGCGAGCCAGCCGCCGCTTATCGCTGCTCTCCGCTGGCTGCACAGCTGCTCGACACGCGCGCATGGAACGGTCCCATGGCGACACGTCGCTGGGTGAGCTGGAGCGGAGACGGAGAGAAGTTGCATGCCGCGGCAAGCTCCTTGCCGCGGCCGAATCCTTGTCGCGCCCGGAGGCTTGTCGCGCTCCGAGCCTTCCCGGCAAGCTCCTCTTGCCGGGGCCTTGTCTTCTCAATCAAATACTTTGTTCTTGAATGGCTCCAAAGGAGCCACGGAGGATATTGGCGGTGACGAGGCAAACCTTGCCACGGGGTGCTGCAACTGTCCGTGCACGAGTACGGGATACTAGGGTACCCCTACTCTAGTACACCGACACCTGGCGGCCCAAGTGGCCGGCCCAACCAACCTGGCCCCCTCCCCTGTCGTCTTCCTCCTTTGCCAGGAGGATGGGCGCATGGCCGACGCACGCCGGCGCACGCCCGACCACCTCCTGCTTGCCGCTTCGCCTGGCTTCTTCGGGAGACGCCACGCGGCCCCCTCGGACCCCTCTCACTCTCCCCCGTCCTCACCCTCTCCCCTGGATCCCTCTCTCTCACTCACCCGAACGGGCTCGTCGCCGCCGTTCGCCGCCACCACGCCCAGGGCCACTGCCTCGCCTCGCCGACCCGCCCAGAAGAACTGCATGGTCGTCTTCATCATCTACGAGGAGCCACGTGACGCCGGACGCCCCACATCGTCGGCTACCTCGTCCTCTTCCTCCTCTACCGCTGGAGATCGCCGGCGCCCGTCGTCGTCCATGGTGCCTCCCCGAGCCCGCCAAGTTCTCTGTTGGAATCCCAGTGAGCTCACGGACCGAATCCCCCTCTTCCCCGCCTCGATTTCTTGTCGTAGCCGCCGCGCCTCTCTCACCCGCAGTGATGCCGCCAAAGCTCACCGGCGATGATGCTCCGGTGACCATTTGGTCCAGGGCATGCGTCCAACGTCTTCGCCGCACCGCGTAGACGCCGCAGGTGTTAACCCCGCATCTCCAAGGCCGCTGTGGCCTCGACCCCGAGCTCGCCCGAGCTCCGGCCGTCGCCGCGAGCTCGACTCCGGCGAGTACAACGCACCCCGTCTGCTCCTTCCTGCTCTGTTGGATGCGGAAGCGCACGAGCTCCCTCCTGGTAGTCTCCCCGCACCTAAACACAGCCCCTAGCGCCGCCCAGTAGCAGCTCCGCCGCACGGAATGGTCGCCGCCGGCCAAACTCCGACGAGCCGTTGTGGCTTCGTCATTAGGCGCTAACCCAGCCAGCTAAGCACCCTACAGCCACTGACATATGGGCCCCACTGCCTAATTAACCTAGTTTAGCTCCTGTTTAGTTTAAACTAACCCCACGGTCCCTACAGGTCAGTTTGACCTGGCCACATCACACGTTGACTGAACCCACACGTCAGAGTTGACTTGCTGACGTGTCAGTTGACCCGGCCCCACCTGTTAGCGACACTAACCAGCACCGTGTCACTAACCAGTGGACCCCACTGGTCAGATTTGACCTGGTCACCGTAGTTGAGCTGCTGACATCACCCTGACGCAATGCTGACGCATTAATTCAATTGCTGGAATTATTCTTTTACAGGAAATTCCAGAAAATAGCCAAAACTTCGAAAAATCATAGAAAATCATCCATAGCTCATAATGAAATAATTAATATATGAAAAATGATCAGAAAAATCCAATCTATCCATCTGTACTGGTTTCATGCATGTTAGAACACATTAACCTTGCTGTTTAGGTGAAACAAGTTAATGCACTAATATGACCTCTTAAAATGGGTTTGCATTTGAATCTTTGGTTCAAATGGACTCATCTCAATCTGTTCTAGCTTGCATTAGCCCAAAACACATTCATATTGCCATTTCATAGCATGCATCATATTGTGCATTGCATTGATTGTGTTTCTTCTCTGTTTGCCAGTGTTGCCCCCTCGGTAGACGTTGTACCGACATTGTGATCGTTGACACTGATGAAGACTCAATGCTATCTTCAGAAGTGTCACGCAAGCAAAAACCCCTTGTTCATTCCGATACAATCCCACTCTCCCGCTCCTGCTCTCTTTTACTGCATTAGGACAACAACGATTCAACTGTTACTTGTTGCGGTAGTTGAACCCCTTATCCTCTGCATGACCTGTCATTGCCACAGTAAATAGATGAAACCCACTAGCATGAGTAGGAGTTGTTTGAGCCCTGATGTGCCTACTCATTCATGCTTGTTTGTCGTGCCTGCTATCGCTTAGATTTGTGTCAAGTCTGATTCATCGGGGATGAATCGGAGGTGTGTGAACATGTCCTACCGTTGAGAGCTAAGTGTGTGAACACGATTTGGTAAAGGTATCGGTGAGAGGCCATGTAGGAGTACATGGTGGGTTGTCTCATTGAAGCCGTCCTCAGGAACTGAGTTCTGTGTTTGTGATCCATTAAACAGCTACTAACATGCATTGGGCCCTGAAATATGACCCCGCTCGACTTCTTAATCACCCTTGTCCTCTGTCCAGGAGTTGCAAGTAGTTTCTGGTGTTTGTAGTATGCTGGAGGCCGTGGGCAGCGCTGACACAAGGGGTGGGCTGTGATGCGGTAGGCACATGGCACGGTGTACCGGGCGCCCGTTTGGTATCTCGGGAACCCTGCACACATCGTTCGGGGCCGTATGTGGAAACTTCGGCCAGACTCCCTGCGGATGGAACCTAAATAGGCGATAAACCTGGACTAGAGACTTGAGTGTTTAGGTAGGTCGTGTTCTACACCCACGTCGGCTTTCGCTTGAAGTCTGCCGAGCACATGTCGTGTGCAGACGCTAAGTGGTGGAAACATGTATGAAGAAGTAGACCCCTGCAGGGTTAACATTATCTATTCGAATAGCCGTGTCCGCGGTAAAGGACTTCTGGGTTGCCTATAACAGTTCATAGACAAGTGAAAGTGGATACTCTAAAATGTGCAAGATAAGCGTGAGTGCTATGGATGGCGTTCTCGTAGGGAGACGGGAGCGGATCCATAGTGGTGTATTGATATGGTGAATATGTGGACTCGTGTGCGCCACCTCAAAAGAGTTACTTGCAGTCGTAGTTAGGATAGCCACCGAGTCAAAGCTGGCTTGCTGCAGTCAAACTCCACCACCCCCTTTGTTGATACCGTTGCATATGTAGTCAGTGCTGATGTATGTCTTGCTGGGTACATTTGTACTCACGTTTGCCTATTTTATGTTTTGCAGAGAGACTCCAGTCTCGCTAGTAGTTCCGCGTGGACTTTGATGTTTAGCTTGTTACCTCAGCTACGATCTTGTAGATAGTCAGGCTTCTCAGCCTTTTTCTTTTGTAGTTGTCTGTACTCAGACAAGTTAAGCTTCCGCATGTGCTTGTTGCTTGTATGCTATGTATGTTGGGGTCATGAGACCCATGTTTGTAATATCTCGCTCCTCGGAGCCTATTGAATAATTACTTGAGTCGTAGAGTTATGTTGTGATGCCATGTTGTATTTACACATATCGAGCATATTGTGTGTCTGATTGAAATGCTTGGTATGTGTGGGATCCGACAATCTAGTTGTTTATCCTTGGTAGCCTCTCTTATGGGGAAATGTAGTCTTGTGCTTCCATGAGCCATAGTAGTCCGCTACAGCCTAGTTCACCGGAGTCCTGCTAGCCCAGCACTACTGCTCCGGAACACTTGACTGGCCGGCATGTGATTCACTTCGTTCCTGTGTCTGTCCCTTCGGGGAAATGTCACGCGGTGACATCCGGAGTCCTGCCTAGCCTGCTACAGCCCGGGTTCCCGGAGTCCTGTTAGCCCAGTGCTATAGCCCGGATTCACACGCTGCTGACCGACATGCTCGATGTTGATTCATGTATGCCTGTCCCTATAAGTTAGTGCCACTTTGGGTTCACGACTAGTCATGTCGGCCCGGGTTCTTTGTCATATGGATGCTAGCGACACTGTCATATACGTGAGCCAAAAGGCGCAAACGGTCCCGGGCCATGGTAAGGCGACACCCGTGGGAATACCGTGCGTGAGGCCGCAAAGTGATATGAGGTGTTACCGGCTGGATCGATGTGACTTGGAATCGGGGTCCTGACAGCTAGCCATTTTCATTAAGAAAAAAACACAACTGGGCTCATGATGTGGTAAACAGAAATAAAACCCTGGCTAGACGGGCCGTAGCCCCCGCATAGCCCAGTTGTTACCGTGATCCATCGCTAAAACTAGTATAAATAACAACTGCTTGTTCCTCAAAAAAAAACTGCGCAACCTGTTGGGTCCCTGGTGTCAGCCGTTCGTAGTGTAATTCTCTCGTTTATTGACTATGTTGACAATGGCGTGAGCCCCAGATGTCCAACCATTAGGAGGAACCATATTTTTGGGCTTGTAATATAGAGGCACTTGCTTGCGTACTGCCATGACGTTGGTGGGTCCCTACTGTCATCCTCTCCATGTACAGTCATCTCCTTCTTCCTCTCAGTTTTTGACGACGTTGGCAACGCAAGAGGGGGGCACACCGCGCATGGTGAGCGAACCAAGGCCGCAAGGCGGAGGACGACGGCGAGGCCTCGGACGGAATGAACAGGAGCCGTGGAAGATGCGTTGGTCCAGTCGCAGGCGGAGGGTTGTACGAGGGTTAACTGGTTTGGGTGCAGGTGCGTGTTGGGGCTGACGTCGCCGGAGAATAACAGGACATGTGTGGGAATAGAGGGAGGGACTGGCCAATGTTGGAGGGTACGTACGGTAGGGCGGCGGAGGCGCAGCCAGCCATGGGAGGCAGGAGTAGGCGGAGCCGACGGGGTGGTTTGGTTTGGGTGGCTGGAGGAAGAAGAAGACAAGAGATAGAAGATACACGACAGATGTTGGATGTCAATCCAACGGCTGGTAGGCAGAATCGTTTGTTGACTGGCTAGTAAGTCGACACCACCATGGATAGGCTATTTGCTCGCGGGTCCCAAATGCCAGAATCCAAATCTGTCATGGTCATGCAGCCTTTCCTATGAAAATTTATAGCCCATTTGATGTGCTGGTTGGAAATAAGTTTGTGGGAGCTGGTGGGGGCTAATCACTTGGCTTATGTAATGCACAGTGAGCTCAAGCAGCCGGCGAGAGTGATGTTATTTCCCTTGGTTGGGATTTGTTAGTTGTTACAATATTTCACTCTAAATTAAACGACTGGCAAGCCATTTGCCTTGCTTCAAAGAAAATATGATAGTCACAGCCGAGTTGAAAAGGGCAAGAACATCTAACTCCAGCTTACAAACTGCACAAAAGCACGAGGGTTAATTGTTCATAAGGTTTACAAAAAAACCCAGGTTGAAAAGGGCAACAACATCTACCTCCAGCACAATTTTTGGCAGTCACAGTCAAATGGATCGGTCAGGTCCATAGAATGAACATCCTGGATCATAAAATTTACTGGATTATGACCACAATATGTTGTAAATAGAAGCCCATCACGTTCAGAAGCTCTTTTGCCCACCTGAAACTCCTTTTTTTGCTCTTCCACATACCCATCCGTCAAAACCATGCTGCTGATAAACTTAAGCCTGATGGACAATAGTAACCTTGCATTCAACAGGAAGAATGTGACAAATCTAGTCTTTGCATGGTTGGCTACATATCGTTCTAGCGTCATTGTCTTCAATCGAATCTCATGAGAAGTGAGAAAATCCCGATGCTTACGAATCCACCGATTGGTTATAACTTTCTTACCCCGTCCTGTTGCCTAAATAGACATGAAGATTGAAAACAGTTAAGGTCTAAAAAAAGAGTGTCAAAAGAGCAACAGCTGAACGGTTAATTCTAGTACACTATATGTGGGATTCCAATGTGCATGAAATTATCACCTTTATATACAACTTCTCCAGACATGGAAAGCATTGCAGCAAGCCAATAATCTTGTTCAGATCGAAACTATTCATTTGGATATATAAGATCTTGGCAGAATCCAGCACCATTGATAGGACATCCATGGAGAAACTCTTTATTGAGCATATAACATAATATTAGTACAAAATGTGTACTCCAAGATGACATATAACTTATGCACAGATATTTAAAATGCAGCTTATGGTTACAAGTGTAGATGATAATGTAAAGTACCTCAAGAACTGTGGAGCCAAACACCATGTTGAAATGAGCACAGAGATCATGTATTACACCCAAGGTCTCTAGTTTAGGCGCAGAGAGGACGGTTATTTGCAACGGTGAATAACTAGAATCAAGGATCAACCTTTGAAGTGAAGGGCATCTTGGATGATGAGCTGCCTTCCGTCAAAACAAATTCCAATTCTTACAAGGTTAGGCGACTTTATTTGGAGACAATCGATTCTAACTGTGTGAAAACAAGCACCAAGAACTCGAGGCAGGGGCAACTGGAGTGGATGATGCTGTGCAATGAGGCCTCTGATATACGAACCATCACTAGTGAAAGTTTCTTGAGAAATGGGAGTCGAATGTTTAGTACCAGATTGTCTGGTAGGTCGCATAGCGCAAAGGTGGCGGTGTGGACAGAGGAGGAAAACCGCGAGATGGACATCGGTGCTGAGGGCACAGGTAGATGGCGTTCGGTATCTGGAAGGTGATTTCCAGGGGAATATTAGAACTCGAATTCAGGGGATTTCAGCCAGGCGTCCACCATGCAGGGCATGGTATGCTTGCTCAGGTAGCAAGACGGGATGCAGAGGCTTTGAATGGAGCCCTGGTGGGAGGAGATGATGGCTCTGGGGATTTCAAAATCATTGAAGAGAGATAGTTGACGATAGTCGAGATTAAGGGGCACGGCGCGCCATAGAGGGCGCCATCAAATTGAGAGGACTTGGGTGCGGCAACAATCCTTGGGGGCGAGAAGCGAGATGATCTCCCCAAGGACGGCATCCGGGAGATCACTGATGCGGTCCACTCGAGATTCTATGGGTTCCTGGGATCCGGTGGGGGCGGGGTCGCCGATTCTCCCCGCGCTGCCGGGTGCAAGATCTACACCAGGCGTCGCCGCTGGCGGGAGCCTCATCATCTTGGCGCCGGGGTCAGCCGACTCCATTTTCCTCGAGGGCGTCGCGTCGCGCTCACGGATTTGAGGAGAGTAACAAATGACGAGCCTAGTTGTAGTGCGAGTGAAGAAGAAGGGGAGCTGGGTTTTTTCTGTAGTAGTGAGGAAGAAGGGGAGCTGGGGTTTTCTGTAGGAGTGAGGTGAGGAATTTGGGGGTACGAGTGGAGCAAGCTGACATGAGGTGGGTGGGAGTGAGGAGGAAGAAGAACACTCAGGTTTTTTTGGGGGGCGGTGTGCTGGGTGTGGGTAGCGCCTCTCATTCAGTAAATATATGGACTTTTGAATTGATTTTACTATTTACTAGGGTGGATGGGCTGTTTTGTCTTGGGCCCAGAGAAACAAATACTACTAGTACACTGGAGACACTCTACCGCTATCCAGAAAAACAATTACTACTAGTATAGTGGATACAATACCGCTTCTGGCTCCTCCTAGGTAATCGAAACGTCTCCCTCTACTGAATGCCGTTATACTTTTGTTCACCAACATGCAGGCCATGCAACGCGCGGGCCCAAATGCCATCCACCAAATTAGAAGGCAGTATGCAGGCGGAGAGTCACCCCGATCGTAGTGCGGCAATGAAGAGTCGCCGTGTCACAAAAGCCCACCTCCTCGCAGTCTAAGTTTGACGGATGAAGCAACCATCATTTCACTCTTCGCTGAATCCCCTTTTCCCTCACCGTCTTAAAGAAAGGAAACACTCGCATCTGCCACTGTTTTTCTCTCCCAACGAAGGGAAGGTAAGCGGATCCGTGATGTTGGTATATTTTCATTCAGAGAAAAAAAAGAACTTTTGCAAAGCAGTAACCGATCCTCACTCTCTTTTTTGTTTCATTGTCATTGCGATTGTGTTTTGCTTTTAGTGGTCTCCTAGTCTTCGTCAGTTTCATGATGGACCAAGGAGAACCAGGCAAAGATCTGCCGATATTGGAGCAGATGCGGGAGGCTGATCCCCACGAGACAGAGAGCTCCAAGAAGATGGAGGCAGCCACCGAGCCGACCCCAGATACGCTCACGGCCACTACTGAGATGGTCAACGCCCCGTTTGAGGTTACAGCCCCCGTGGCACTGCAGGAGCAGTTTTCCCCCTTCAAGGATTTGCCCCCCCCCCACGCTGAGCTGCCCAAGGTAATTTTCTTCTTTGCCGATCTCGATTGTGGTTTTTCATCTAAGTATGTGGTGATGAATAATGCAAAATTTTATTAGCTTTGATGCCATGCTATACATAGTGGTTTAAATAACTTGTGTTTCTTATACTGGAAAGTAATTCAGAATTTGTTTCTGTTTCAATTAGAGCCCTGATGCAGACAAGGATTGTGTGGTTGTACATGTCACTTTACGCTATGAGGCGGATGACCTGAATATACGCCCGGGAAAACATAGTTTTTAGGCTGTTGGATCCTGGAAGCCATTTGCGCTTATACCAATGAAGAGTTGTATTCCAGCCTCACTATTGTCAGGCGTGTTGTCCAGGGTGTACTGAAGCACAAGAAGTTCAAAGCTACTCCTTCGTTTGTGAGGCATACTGTTCTTGTCAAGCTTACGCAGGAAGATGACGTGGAATGCCTCCACAAACAAGTTTATGAGTGGCAAGGCCACAAGGTTGTCTTCATGAAGGTTCACATGATTGAGCTGCTGCCGGACATCCTCGATGATGTTCATGGCAAGGTCCGTCTTGTGTCCAACCCAAATTAGATTGAGGCATGAAATAGTTGCCCCAGCTAGTGTTTAATAGTAGTTTGGATTGTGTCTAATTATCCGAACCTTGCCTGTTATCGAGCCCTCTGGGGCTAGTACTCTGTTTGAATCCGTCTATGGGAACTGCTGCTACTTTTGTGTGCCCGTGAATCATCGTAATTGTTGTCGAAATAGATGCGTCATCACTAGTTTTATCATACGAGCAGTGTGTGTTTTGATGAAATAGAGTACCCGTTCGAGAACTGTGCGCCAATGTATACATAAGTACTTGTAAACACTGTTGGTGCTACCCCACTTGTAAGCAGTTGTGCAAAACAAGACACATTGGCTCAGCTCGCTTCAACACTAGGATATCGACAAGCTAACAACCAACAATCTGTTGTCTGACATATAAGCAACTATGTATCTTGTTACACTGGTTCATGCAGTTAACTGAGGCCACAATGTAAATTCCAAACGTTCACACGCTAGTCCAGCGTTCATGTGGAACACTCACATTAAACTGGGCTTCATAAAAAACTTGAAAAGCATAAGTTAAGCAATTTTATACATCTCAGTGATTCATAGAACATAACAAACATATGCTAGTTCACAGCAAAAGACAAAGTTGTGAGAAGGTTTACAAATCAGGAAAAAACAAGCAAGGCTTCTCTGCGCAAAGGGCCTCCCGGCAGGCTTAAATTTCCTGGAGTTCACTCTGGGTTTTTCTTGTTGCCACCATCCAGGGTTAGGTTCTCTCATTCCAGAATAACTAATTATAATTGTGTTCTCAGCTACAATGCTGAACTGAACCATGTAGTGTACTGACTAGCTGAAATTCTTGTGCATTCCACTAAATTTAAGCACCACTATTTGCAGAAATAAGCAGACCACAATGTCTCTTGTCCGTGCACCTGTCCAAAAAACCGCGGTGCATCCATGCCAGCTAGTCCTTGGTCCATGGATGAACTGGTAGAAAGTGCATTACGGACTAGGATGTAGTTGTTTTCGCTCGTCCCTACACTACAAATCAACTTCTTTTATATTGCGTTGGTCATTCTACCTAGTAACTACCAATGTAGGAATACCTGGAAGACAGGTGGTTAGACGACGACAACGAGGGATAGCCATCTCATTTTGCGCAGTTCTACTAGAACTGAGGTGTGTGCTTTTGATTGCGCAGATAGAAATGATACAGAGACAAATATCCCGAAACGATATGGAGACAGACATCCCTGTTTGCGCAAATATGAAATATGGTTATTTAAACAGTGATAGATATTTGCAGTGGCGTAGGATTAACAACAACACCTATTGTGTTATAATTGGCACTAGATTGACAGTATGAAAGTGTCCTTAAGTAAGTAGCATCACATCACATCAACACTGTGCTACCTCTTGAGCACTGCGTTGGATTTCCTTGAAGAGGAAAGGGTGATGCAGCAGAGTAGAGTAAGTATTTCCCTCAGTTTTTGAGAACCAAGGTATTAATCCAGTAGGAGGCTACACGCAAGTCCCTCGTACCTACACAAAACAAATAGCTCAACGCAACCAACGCGATTAGGGGTTGTCAATCCCTTCACGGTCACTTACGAGAGTGAGATCTGATAGAGATGATAGATAATATTTTTGATATTTTTGATATAAAGATGCAAGGTAAAATAAAAGGCAAAATGAAAAGTAAAGCAATAATAAAGTGATGGAGATTGATATGATGAGAATAGACCCGGGGGCCATAGATTTCACTATTGGCTTCTCTCAAGAGCATAAGTATTCTACGGTGGGTGAACAAATTACTGTTGAGCAATTGAAGAATTGAGCATAGTTATGAGAATATCTAGGTATGATCATGTATATAGGCATCACGTCCGAGACAAGTAGACCGACTCACCCTGCATCTACTACTATTACTCCACTCATCGACCGCTCCAAAGATGCATCTAGAGTATTAAGTTAATGAAAACAGAGTAACGCCTTAAGCAAGATGACATGATGTAGAGGGATAAATTCATGCAATATGATAAAAACCCCATCTTGTTATCCTCGATGGCAACACTAAAATACGTGCCTTGCTACCCCTTCTGTCACTGGGAAAGGACACCGCAAGATTGAACCCAAAGCTAAGCACTTATCCTATTGCAAGAAAAACCAATCTAGTAGGCCAAACCAAACTGATAATTACTTGCAAAGATAACCAATCACACATAAAAGAATTCAGAGAAGATTCAAATATTGTTCATAGATAATCTTGATCATAAACCCACAATTCATCGGTCTCAACAAACACACCGCAAAACGAAGATTACATCGAATAGATCTCCATAAGAGAGGGGGAGAACATTGTATTGAGATCCAAAAAGAGAGAAGAAGCCATCTAGCTACTAACTATTGACCCGAAGGTCTGAGGTAAACTACTCACACTTCATTGGAGGGGCTATGGTGATGATGTAGAAGCCCTCCGTGATGGATTCCCCTTACAATGAGCTCTAACAGGCCCCAAGATGGGATCTCGTGGAGTACATGAAGGTTGCGGCGGTGGAATTAGGTTTTTGGCTCTGTCTCTGATCATTTAGGGTTACGTAGGTATATATAGGAGGAAGGAGTATGTCGGTGGAGCTTCGAGGGGCCCACAAGGCAGGGGGGCGCGCCCTCCACCCTCGTGACCGCCTCTTTTCTTTCTTGACGGGGGGTCCAAGTCTCCTGGATCATATTCGGTGAGAAAATCATGTTCTCGAAGGTTTCATTCCGTTTGGACTCCGTTTGATACTCCGTTTCTTCGAAACACTGAAATAGGCAAAAAAACAGCAAATCTGGGCTGGGCCTCCGGTTAATAGGTTAGTTCCAAAAGTAATATAAAAGTGGAAAATAAAGCCCAATATAGTCCAAAACAGTAGATAATATAGCATGGAGCAATAAAAAATTATAGATACATTGGAGACGTATCAGGCATCCCCAAGCTTAATTCCTGTTCATCCTCGAGTAGGTAAATGATAAAAAAGAATTTTTGATGCGGCGTGCTACTTGGCATAATTTCAATGTAATTCTTTTTAATTGTGGCATGAATATTCAGATCCGAAAGATTCAAGACAAAAGTTCATATTGACATAAAAATAATAATACTTCAAGCATACTAACTAAGAAATTATGTCCTCTCAAAATACATAGCCAAAGAAAGTTCATCCCTACAAAATCATATAGTTTAGTCATGCTCCATTTTCACACACAAGAATGCTCTCATCATGCACAACCCCGATGACAAGCCAAGCAATTGTTTCATACTTTAATAATCTCAAACTCATAAACTTTCACGCAATATATGAGCGCGAGCCATGGACATAGCACTATGGGTGGAATAGAATATGATGATGGGGGTTATGTGGAGAAGACAAAAAAGGAGAAGATCTCACATCAACGAGGCTAATCAATGGGCTATGGAGATGCCCACCGATTGATGTTAATGCAAGGAGTAGGGATTGCCATGCAACGGATGCACTAGAGCTATAAATGAATGAAAGCACAACAAAAGAAACTAAGTGGGTGTGCATCCGACTTGTTTGCTCACTGAGGGAGTCTTGGACTAGGGGGTGTCCGGATAGCCGACCTATCATCTTTGGCCGGACTCCAAGACTATGAAGATACAAGATTGCAGACTTCGTCCTTTGTCCGGATGGGACTTTCCTTGGCGTGGAAGGCAAGCTTGGCGATACGGATATGTAGATCTCCTACCATTGTAACCCACTCTGTGTAACCCTAACCCTATCTGCTGTCTATATAAACCGGAGGGTTTTAGTCCGTAGGACGAACAACAATCATACCATAGGCTAGCTTCTAGGGTTTAGCCTCCTTGATCTCGTGGTAGATCTACTCTTGTACTACCCATATCATCAATATTAATCAAGCAGGAGTAGGGTATTACCTCCATCGAGAGGGCCCAAACCTGGGTAAAAACATCGTGTCCCTTGTCTCCTGTTACCATCCGCCTAGACACACAGTTCGGGACCCCCTACCCGAGATCCGCCGGTTTTGACACCGACATTGGTGATTTCATTGAGAGTTCCTCTGTGTCGTCACCTATAGGCCCGATGGCTCCTCCGATCATCAACAACGATGTGGTCCAGGGTGAGACTTTTCTCCCCGGACAGATCTTCGTATTCGGCGGCTTTGCATTGCGGGCCAATTCACTTGGCCATCTGGAGCAGATCGAAAGCTATGCCCCTGGCCATCAGGTCAGATTTGGAAGCTTGAACTATACGGCCGACATCCGCAGAGACTTGATCTTCGACGGATTCGAGCCACAGAACCAAGTGCGCCACACTGTCTCGATGGGCACGATCTAGCTCTGCCGCCGAACAGTGTCCTGGAGGCCGCACCAGCGTCCGCTCTGGCCCTTAGCTCGGAGTCGACTCCCCCGATCGAGGACGAGTGGTTGGACACCGCCTCGGGGGCTATGATCTCAACGGCTATTGAGCCTAACTCCATCCCTATCCTTTGCGAAGACTAAGACTCCAAGGTGCCGGACTCCTCTCCGGACTCCGGACCCTCCGCGCCCCTGCCAATCGAATCCGATTGGGCGCCGGTCATGGAGTTCACCGCCATGACATCTTTCAGACTCGCCTTTGGCGACATCTTGAATTCACTAAAGTCTCTCTCTTTATCGGGAGAGCCCTGGCCGGACTACTGGTCGGGAAGGTTGAGATGCGGACAATGAAGAAATTGAACGCCCACCCACCACCCACTTTGTAGCCACCGTCGATGATTTAACCGACATGCTCGACTTCGACTCGAAGACATTGATCATATGGGACGATGCCGGAGACGACCAAGACCCAGCGCCTACAGGGCACTGGAAGGCCACCTCGTCGTATGACATATACATGGTGGACATCCCAAAAGATGGGAATGGCGATGGAACGGTGGAGGATGACCCCTCCAAGAAACAACCCAAGCGCCGACGTCCGTGGCACCGTTCTAAATCCCGCCACAAGAAACGGTGATTCCGACACGGAGACAATAATACCGGACAAAGGTGCGAAGACGACCCCTCTAGCAGGACTCGGCGCAGAGGAGGGAGAGGCAGAATCCGCACGACAAAGGCGGCAGAAAGAGAGGTAGAGGCCGATAATTATGCACCCCCCTCCGAAGATGAGGCAAGCCTCGACGACGACGAATTTGTCGTGCCTGAGGATCCCGCCGGACAGGAGCGTTTCAAACGCAGGCTTATGGCCACGGCAAGCAGTCTCAAGAAAAAGCAGCAGCAGCTTAGAGCTGACCAAGACTTGCTAGCTGACAGATGGACTGAAGTCCTTGTAGCCGAAGAGTATGAACTCGAACGCCCTTCCAAGAGATACCCCCAACGCAGGCTGCTACCCCAATTAGAGGAAGCAGCACCCAAACCTACATCACCAGCGCATGAAGCGGCCGACCGACCACCCCGTGGTCGCGAAAGAGAGGCCTCTAGACCCTCCATTCAAGCCGCACCCCGGCGTCGCTCAAAAAGTACTAAGGCACGGGGAAACGCGCCAGACCTGCGAGACATATTGGAGGACAAGGCAAGGCAAACAAGATCGATCTACGGATCGTGGGCGCCCACGACACGCGTGATTTATAACCGTGACGCTGGATACAAAGCAACTCCGCCGGGCGAACACGATGAGACAAAGCTCATATGAGCTACGTCATGATATAGCCCAATACAGAGGCGCCACACACCCACTATTCTTCACAAATGAAGTAATGGATCATCAAATCCCTGATGGCTTCAAACCCGTAAACATCGAATCATACGATGGTACCACAGATCCTGCAGTCTGGATCGAGGACTATCTCCTCCATATCCACATGGCCCGCGGTGATGATCTACATGCCATCAAATACCTCCCACTCAAGCTTAAAGGACCAGCTCGGCATTGGCTCAACAGCTTGCCGGCAGAATTAATTGGTTGTTGGGAGGACACTGGAAGCCACATTCCTTGATAACTTCCAGGGCACATATGTGCGACCAACAGATGCCGATGACCTCAGCCACATAATTCAGCAGCCAGAAGAATCGGCCAGACAATTCTGGACATGGTTCCTAACCAAGAAAAATCAAATCGTTGACTGGCCGGATGAAGAGGCCCTTGCAGCCTTCAAACATAATGTCGGTGTACTAAAGTAGGGGTACCCTAGTACCCCGAACTTGTGCACGGGCAGTCGCAGCGTCCCCGTGGCAAGCCTCGCCGGGCGTCCGCCAGGACCCTCCGCAGCCTTTCAGAAGACAAGACCCCGGCAAGAGGAGCTTGCCGGGAAGGCCTCTCTAGGCACAGACAAGGCCCCGACAAGAAGAGCTTGTCGGGAAGGCCGCCCAGCACGCAGAAGACAAGGCCCGGCAAGAGGAGCTTGCGGGAAGGCTCGAGCGCCGACAAGTCTCCGGCGCGACAAGGATTCGGCCGCGGCAAGGCGCTTGCCGCGGCATGCAACTTCTCTGCGTCTCGCTTCCAGCTCACCCAGCGGCGACGTGTCGCCATGGGACCGTTCCATGGGCGGCGTGTCGGCGGGCTGTGCAGCTAGCGGAGAGCAGTGATAAGCGGGCTGACAGGCTCGCCATCGTGGCGGCGGAGGCGCACTGACGGTCTCTGTTGCCTTTGTTTGGGCGACAATGACGTGCATTTATTGCTTTTGTTCCTTGCCGTCAGAGTTAGGTATTTTGCACTGTACACTGTTCAAGTAGGTGTACCAACTCCTGTTTTTAGATTTTTAACCCCGCCTATGTTGCCACTCGCCGGAGACCCTTGAGCATATAAAAGGAGGCCCGAGTGCAACGTAGGGGGTTCGGTTCCGTTCGTTTCGGTTCGGTTCCGTTCGTTTCGTTGGCAAGGTTCGGCTAGTTCGGTCCGTTCGACCGCCATAGTCTAGACACACTCAAGCTAGGTTTTGTAGCTCGCATTGCTCCCTAGCAAGAACACAATAGATCAAACAAGCAGCAGTGAGGAGTTTTATCTCTCCGGAGAGCTCCGAAGCTGCGTAAACTGCTCGTGTGCATCGCCTCGATCCGCTCTTCGTGCGATCTCCGCCCCCCTCCGAACCACAAGGGGCCTGGTCCGCCGGCCCCATAGGTGTCCGTGGGTACGATCGGCCTCCCCGACATCTTTGGCGCGCCAGGAGTTTCAGAAAGCCACAGAGGTTCTCTGCGTTGACGGAGGTGCTTCCCTGCATACCTCCCACCGCCAACTCAAGCAATGGATGCGGGAGGTCAATGCAGCGGAACCATCCGTGGAGTCACGCAAGCCTCTCAAGTGGTCCAGACGCCTATCATTTTTGATATTGAGGACCACCACGATCGCATAATCATGTCGGGTGCTTGCCGATGTTGGTCTCTCCAACCATCCGCAACCTCAAGGTCACAAAAATGTTAGTTGACGGCGGGGCGGCTTGAATCTGATCTCCTCCGCGGTGCTCCGTAAGCATCAAATCCACGACAATGAGCTCGAAGAGACCGGAACCTTCCAAGGAATCAATCCGGGAAGGAGCAAGTCAAGGGGAAGATTACGTTGCGGTCACATTTGGCAGCGAGCTGAACTTCAGGATCGAGAGGGTTACGTTTGACGTCACCGATTTCCCATTGCCTTACAATGGGATACTTGGCCGCCCAAAGACTCGCCAAGTTCATGGCAGCCTCTCACTACGCCTACAACCTACTCAAGATGCCGGGCCCGATAAAGCGTCATCTCTGTCCATGGCGACAAGAAGGATGCCCTTATCTGTGCCGACAAGATCTTCCGGATGCAGCAGCCGCGACAGATTGCCGTGACTCTTGCCGAAGCTCCGGGGAAGAAGACCAAGTCCAAGTCCGCAAGGGCTCGATGCTCACTCCGCAAGCGCACCTCTTCGGAGTGCTGCGCTACCGTCGAGGACGCACCATCGAGCTCCACCGGCAAGTGCAAGAAGATGGTGGCTCCGCCGAAGACCAAAAAGGTGCCCGCCAAGGAGGACAGCGCTGGTGGTACCTTCACCATCGATTGCCTCTCTCGACTCCCCAAATAGGAAGGCGCGCTTTTGCTTTCCTGCGGGCGAATGTCGGCGTGTTTGCATGGCAACCGTCTGATATCCCCGGTGTTCCCGTGAAAGTGATTGAGCAATCACCGCCGCTTGTCCTCATGCACGGCCCGTCAAGCAAAAAGTCGAAGCAAGCAAGGAGCGCCAAGAATTCATAGTCAAGAGATCAAGAAACCGGAAGCAGCAGGCCTTGTCGAGGAGTGCTCCATCCTACGTGGTTGGCCAATCCTGTAGTCGTGCGCAAGGCAAATGGGAAATGGAGACTTTGTATTGACTTCACGGCTGTTAATAAAGCTTGTCCCAAAGATCCATTTCCCTTGCCGTGCATTGACCAGATTGTTGACTCCACGGCTGGATGTGATTTGCTTTCGTTTCTTGATGCCTACCAGATACCATCAGATCTTCATGGCTGAAGAAGATGAGGAGAAGACCGCATTCATCACACCATGTGGCACATACTGTTTCATACGGATGCCTTTCGGTTTGAAGAATGGTGGTTCAACATTTGCAAGGAGTAGTCCATGACGCTTTTGAGCCGCAAATGCACGTAAATGTAGAAGCCTACATGGATGACATAGTGGTCAAGAGCAAGGACAAAGCAACTTTGGTTCAAGATTTGACGAGACCTTTGCAAATCTGCAAGATCAACCTCAAGCTCAACCCCGAGAAGTGCGTGTTTGGAGTCCCTTCCGCAAGCTTCTCGGGTTCTTCGTGGTCTCAGCGGGGATTGAAGCTAATCCCGACAAGATCAAGGCCATTGAGCAGATTGAAGCACCAAAGCGCGCCAAGGATGTACGAAAACTTGCGGTTATGTAGCTGCTCTCAAAGAAGTTTATTTCTAGGTTCTGCTGAGCGCCTCGCCATTTTCAAGATTTTGAAAAGGCAGGTCCAAAGAAATGGACTCGAAGCGGAGGCTGCGCTGCAGGACTTAAAGAGATACCTGTCCTCCACTCCAACACTTGTCGCACCTAGGCCACAAGAGAAGTTGCTGCTATATATAGCAGCAACCAATCAAGTGGTTAGTGCTGCGTTAGTGGTGGAGAGGGAGGCGGATGACGAGCCAGCAACCGCAGCAAGCACATCCAGCGACAAGGTGGGGCTTCACGACAAGCTCTGGTCCCGACAAGGACGAATCCGCAGCAGACACATGAGCAGACATGAAAAGGATGGTGCAGCGCCCAGTCTATTTTGTCGACTCCCTCCGCAAGGGGCTAGGTCAAGGTATTCGTGTGCGAAATTGCTTTTCGGCCTCCTCATGGCCTCGAGAAAGCTGCGCCATTACTTCCAAGCACATGAGATCACAGTTGTCACTCGCTTTCCCCTGAAGAGGATACTGCAGAATCCAGAAGCGACAGGCAGGATTGTCGAGTGGGCACTGGAGCTGTCAAGCTTTGGTATTAAGTTTGAAAGCACATCAACCATCCAGCAGGCGTTGGCAGAATTCATAGCGTAATGGACGCCAACACCGCATTTAAGAGATTCCGGAGACGAGCATTCCCGTCAAAGAAGCAAGCAAAGAGTGGCTGATGTACTTTGATGGTGCCTTCTCGCTGCAAAGGCGCCCGGTGCGGCGTCTTTGCTTATCGCACCCACCGGAGAGCACCTCAAGTACGTCATCCGGATGCACTTTCCCAAGGAGCAAGCAACAAACAATACCGCAGAGTATGAAGGTTTGCTTGCCGGTCTCGAGATCGCCGTGGACCTTGGGATCAAGAAGCTTATTGTCGGGGTGACTCGCAACTCGTCAGTCCGCCAAGTCAACAAAGATTACCAGAGTCCGTTGATGGAAGCCTCACGTTGATGAAGTGAGGAAGCTGGAAGAGCACTTTGACGGCCTGCAAATGGAACATCTTCCAAGAGCTCGTAATGATATTGCCGACGGTCAAAGTCTGTGCACTTAAGTTGCACTGTGGAACCGAGGATTTTCGTGCTCAAGGCGACTCGATAGCCAACCGTAACACCGTCGACCGGACAGAGCAAGAAGAGGAAGTTGGCCTCTGGTGACTACTTTCCGGCGAGCTTCCCGGCCGTCGTTGCAAAGGTCCCCAAGATCAACACCAACAAGCAGTTGAGGAGCGATGCTCCGGCAGACCCGAGGTTTGTTTCGTTGAAGCGAGCGTTCGACAAGTCTTGCTCCGGCAAGCTTGTCGGGGAGCATCAAGCTTCGGCAGGCCGCGAGCCCTCGCCGTGGAAGCTGATGTTCCCGCAGCAGCAGATGTGCCTTTAGTCCTTGTTGTCAAGCCGCAAGCTCCAAAGATGGGCGCAACAGATTGTCCATTTCCTTCAGACAGAGAACTTCCCAAGAGCAGGAATAAGCGGAAAGAGTAGCCCGGCGGTCAAGTATGTACCAGTTTGTCGACAACATACTGCATGTAAGAAGACTCAACGGTGTGAAATTGAAGTGTATTCGGGAAGATGGATGTAAGCTCATTGGCGAGAGATACATGGAGGCATATGTGGTCACCACATTGGCGCCAAGAGCACTTACCCGGCAAAGCTTTCCGGCAAGGTTTCTTCTGGCCGACAGCCCTCCGTGATGCAATCTGCACAAGTAACCAAGTGTGAAGCGCAAGGCCCATTCCAAACAGATACACCAGCCGGCTCAAGCTCTCCAGACGATCCCTTTATCCTGGCCATTTTCGGTCCGGGGCTCGACATCCTCGGCCCCTTCCCCGAAGCTGTCGGGGCTTTGAGTACTTGTACGCCGCCATCGACAAGTTCACAAAGTGGCCGGAAGTGGAAGCGATGAGGAAGGTGACGGCACGATCCAGATCAAGTTCTTTAGGTCGATTGTTTGCCGTTTCGAATCCCTAACAGGATCATCACCGACAACGGCACACAATTCTGATCGCACCTTCATGCGGTCGTCCAAGACCTTGGCGCCAAGGTCTGCTTTGCTTCGCTGCTCACCCGAGAAGCAACGGTCAAGCGAGAGGGCAAATGCCGAAGTGCTGCGGGCTCAAGACCAGAACTTTCGACAAAGGCTGCACAAGTGCGGAAGAAACTGGATCGAGGAGCTGCCGGTGGTTCTTTGGTCGATCGTAACAACGCCAAATCGAGCCACCGCCGGGCACCCTTTGCTCTAGTCTATGGAGCAGAGGCAGTTCTCCCCACGGAACTCAGATACGGATCGCCTCGAGTACTCGCTTATGATGAGCTTGAGCAAGAGCAGCTGCGACAAGATGACGCTACCGCTCCTCGAGGAGGATCGTCTTCAGTCCGTGTGCGAGCCGCTCGCTACCAACAAGCCTGCGTCGCTACCATAGCCGCAGGGTTAGTGCCGTAAGTCTCGAGGAAGGCGACCTTGTTCTTCGCCGCGTTCAGTCCGCCAAGAATTCAAACAAGTTGACGCCAAGTGGGAAGGCCCTTTATCGGGTGAAACGAGTCACTAGGCTGGCGCTGTCCGCCTTGAGACCGAAGATGGCATTCCGGTGAGCAACTCCTGGAACATTGAGCATCTTCGTAAGTTTTACTCTGTATATGCGCGGTTGTCGGAACCTGCGTTCCGGCAACCACCTTTTGTACAAGTCTTGCCGCTGTTGCATGTAATCCTTTGTACAAAGCCGGGCGCAGACCCGTGCATCGAAGAAAGCTCATGCGTTGCGCATGCCTTTGTCAAGTTCATGCTTTCATCATTTTATTGCATGTTTTGGCTAACACTTTGTGCAGCAACCATACCCGTAAGCGTAATCGAGCCACTGGGCTCCATAACGTTATTTCCTCTTCTTTTTCTTTTCTCAAAGAAAAGGAGAGCTCCCTCGCACACAAGTTAACCAGGGGGGAAGGAGGAGATAATACTATGGACCAGACACCGCTCGAGGAAGATTCGCCTCATCGGGAAGCAAGAGACAGAAAAGCTAAGTTGCCAAAGTTTGAGCAATCAATTTTTAAATTTTTAAGTTATCTCCCTCGAGCGATAGTACTTTGTATGGAAAACCTGCGCAGAGGAACCAACTCGCCTAGTCGGCGCCCTTACTTTGTTTCGAGTCCGCTCAACAACTTAAGTGAGCTGCGACTAGTCGCGACAAGGTTGCTTGTCGGAGGCGGCATCGCCAAGAAGTCAGCCGACGTTCCGCACTCGGCGCTTCATGACAAAGGTGCCCGCACCGACAAGTCCCCTTAATGCGTAAGGCGTAAACGCATAAAGGAAGAAATCAAGTAGAGGAAATAACATTGCATTGATCGATTCACCTAAGATAGAGTATGTTATGAATAACTTGTCGCTGATCTAACAAAGTTTTCTAAACGTGATCAGCAGCGACAAGGGAAAGATAAGGTGGGCAGCCTAGTCCACGCGGTCGCCTTCGATCCGCTTGATCTTGTTCACCTTGTCCACAATGGGTGCGACAAGGGCTTTGAGCTCCTCCACGTTGGCTTCGGACGGCAAGGATCTGAGGACGCCGTTAAGGTTGAGGCCCGGGTTGCGGAAGGCCACCTTCATCAACACCTTCTCGAGGGCCCCTGCACAAACCTGGCGCGATTCCTCGGCAAGCTGCTTCGGGACCTCCTCCCGGAGTCGCCGGAGGCCCGTCACCACGCCTTTGAAGAATAGGCTAAGCTTGACGCTGGGTTGGAGATGCTCGTCGGAGGAGTACGCAAGGTCCGCCATCCCCAGCTCCATCAGCTCGTTGTGGATGTCGGCCCGGTGTCCACAAGGCCTTCGGTCCAAAGTGCTCCACGCTCTCCCTCAAGGTGTTACGGATGAAGGCAGCATTCGCCAAGCTCCTCCTTGGCCTTGATCGCCTCCAACAAGCCCACCTCCCGCTCTCTGGAACCATCCAACGTCTGCGTCGAGTGGTCGGTTTCAGCTCCAGATCCGCCTTTGAGTCCTTGGCGGCATCGAGCTCCTTGGCCCCTGTCGGTGAGGCAGCTCTGCAGCTTCGCCCAGCGTGTAGGCGTCCTTCTCAAGCGCTCACGCTTGAGCACGGCAAGCTCTTCGCCGCTCTTCTTGAGGGTGGCCTCCAACAGTGCCACCTTCGCTTTCAGCTCTTCCTTGGCGGCCTCGGCGGCTGCGGCAGCGTCGCCCTTCGCTTCTGAAGCGCCCGCTAAGCGACTCTTCACGCAGCGGCAAGGTCCTCCTCGTGGCTGTCCAGTTGACCTTCCGCTGCGCCAACTTGCTTTCCTCAAGGCTGACGAAGCTTCTCGGCAGCCAGCCGCTCTCCCTCATCACCGCGGCCTTATCAAGGATGAAGGTCAGGCGCTCTCATGAAGTTGCCCCAGCGCTTCCGCCCACGTCGCGGAGGGCTTCTTTGTTGGCGCTCCGGAGCTCCTCGGCGCGTTTCTCCATGTCCGCTCCGCCCTCGCGACAAGGGCTTCCCGGGTCTCTAACTTGGCTCATGCGCGGTAGAGCGACAACAACCTCTTCAAAGCTGCTCCTCCTCGGACTTCGCCGCCATGCTTGGCGCGTCCACCAATCGGCCAGCCGGAGGCGAGTAGCTTCGCCGTCGAAGGTCTCGCCCTCGGCTGGCGCCTGAGCTCGGCTCCCTGTGGGAGCTTGATGAAGACGCCTTCGCCCGGCCTTCGTAGGCACCGGTGAGGCTCCTCGGATCTTGGCGCCATGGCCTTGGGAAGTCGGCTGTCGGTGTAGCGCTTGCCACTCCCTGCGGCCTCGGGGCCGTCGGTCGACCGTCCGACCCTCGCCCGGCCTCTGCGTCGGCAGCATCGGTGGCCTCCTCGCCAATAGGCTCGTCGGCGACGGCCTCTTCCTCCACGACGACGACCTCTTCTTCTTCAACGGCGGCCTCGTCGGTGTTGCCGCACGTTTCCTCCTCGCCGGCGGCCTCGACCTCCATCGGGTCTGCGTCAGACGAAGAAAGAGCAGTCAAGCAAATATTCAAAAAAGAGAAGCAAAACAAAGCAAGCCCGAGGGAGATTTTCGCGTAAGGGAGTTACCTGCAACGGGATCCGAAGCCATGGCCTCGACCACTGGAGGGTCGCTGGCGCCGTCCCTTGCCGGAGTGGCCTCCCTTGCCGGGGTGGCCTCCCTTGTCGGAGGGAGCTCCCTTGCCGGGGAGTTCTCCCTTGGCGGCGTAGTGACAGCGGGCAGGATCTTGGAGGCGGCTTCCGAGCCCTCCTGATGAGGCTGCTCTGCTCCTACACAAACAAACAAATGTAAATCAACGAAGAAAGGGCACCCCTGCACACCTAGTAGTAAGGAGAAAAACTGCACACTTACTCTGGGGGCTGTGCTGGGGGCTGCTCTGGGGAAGGGTTGCCGGGTCCGACAAGGCGATCTCGGGCGCATCCCCCATCGCCACGGGAGAATCGTCCTCAACGACGACCGTCGGGATCTTGACCCTCTTCGCCGCTCTCTGGGCCAGCGTCCTGAAAAAGAAAGAGTCCAGAACAAAGCAAATCAGATTCAAGATGAAGCAATAAAAATTGAAGAAATGCAAGCACAATCGCGAGAAGCTTACTCTTCGCCTTCCTCCTCGGAGCTGAGCGCGGAGAAATCAAACTCCGCCCGCCTCCGGTGCGAGGCGGGGAGTGGGCTCTCTTGGCCGCTTAAGCGAGGCGTCGACGGCGCCTGAGAAGATTCTGCCCAGCTTGTCGCTGCAGTTTGGGGCGCTCCAGCAACCTCGCTTGCCAGCGGTGGAAGCGCGTCGGCGCGCTTCTTGTGGGCCGGTCTGCCGCCCCGACTCGTCTCCAACCCTGCGGAGACGCCTCCTCGGTGGAGCCGGGGGCTCGGCAAGTCGCTTGGCGGAGGAGAAGAAGCGCCCTCGATGGGTCCACTCGACCCGGCCTCGGTCCCGACAAGCTCGTCCTCGCCGGCGACCTCCCCTCGCTCGGCAAGGCTTGCCACCTTCGCCGCCTCCGCCTCCTCCACGGTGAACCCGAAGGCTCCAGCTGGCGGCCTCGCCGCCGCCTCCTCCACCTGGTGGCAATCCGCGCCATCTCACCTTTCGGTGGTGTCTCGGGTGAGCCTCTTACGCTTGTCGGGCGGATCGGCACCTCTTGCAAGTTGTCGAAGAATTGCTGCACGACCTCGTCGGGGGGCTCCTGCCAGGTCGGGACGATCCCGTGGGAGTCGCACAGTGGCATCATGGCGCGGATGCGGTCGAGCGCCGAGTTGTTGCACAATGGGACGACCCCCCGCGGCAGCCTAAACCACTCGGGATGTTCGGGGTCGTTCTTGAACAGCTCGAGAAGTACTGAATCTAGCTCCATGACGGTGAAGTTCCAATTCAGGCCCGGGCGCAGCCTCATGATGTCCGCCGCATTCTGGAACTCCCAAGCAGGCCTCCTCCTTTCCTGCAAGGGAGCGATGCGGTGGCGAATGAAGTCTCGCGCTTAACTGCCTCCTGTCAACCCGGCAAGCTTGAGGCGCAGAATTGGGTCACAGCTATCTTCAACCGCATCCTCCGGAGCCAAGTTACTCCAATCCTTGCTGCTGCGCAATTGGGGTTTGGCGCACGGCGGTGAAGGGCTGTGGGTTCTCCTCCACGACCCAGCACCAGTTGGCTCTCCACTCCTCCCACTTGTTCCGGAATTCCCCTCTAGGTAGGCCTCCTTCTTGTCGATCCTAGAGACCCAGGCTATTCCTCCGGCAAGTGGCTCTCCTCTCTCGATGCGGGGAACCACGTGGCGGGGATGCAGAACTGAGGCGACGGGTGAAGCGACCCCGCACGCCGCCCACTCCCCCCACGACGCCGCAATTGACGCGTGCTACGTTCTGAGGAACGCGGTGGATACTGAGTGGGTTTGGTTTGGGGCCCAGGCAGCTGCGTTCGCGTGCCTGTTTTTGGGACTCGCCCAACAGCGCTCGACACCGTGTATGGCCCAGACACTGGGGCTCTGTCGGTGTACTAAAGTAGGGTACCCTAGTACCCCGAACTTGTGCAGGCAAATGCAGGCGTCCCCATGGCAAGCCTCGCCGGGCGTCCGCCAGACCCTCCGCAGCCTTTCAGAAGACAAGACCCGGCAAGAGGAGCTTGCGGAAGGCCTCTCTAGGCACAGACAAGGCCCCGACAAGAAGAGCTTGTCGGAAGGCCGCTCCAGCACGCAGAAGACAAGGCCCGGCAAGAGGAGCTTGCCGGAAGGCTCGAGCGCCGACAAGTCTCCGGCGCCGACAAAGGATTCGGCCGCGGCAAGGCGCTTGCCGCGGCATGCAACTTCTCTCCGTCTCCGCTCCAGCTCACCCAGCGACGTGTCGCCATGGGACCGTTCCATGGGCTCGTGTCGAGCGGCTGTGCAGCCAGCGGAGAGCAGCGATAAGCGGCGCTGACAGGCTCGCCATACTGGTGAGCGGAGGCGCACCTGACGGTCTCTGTTGCACTGTTTGGGCGACAATGACGGGCATTTATTGCTTTTGTCCCTTGCCGTCAGAGTTAGGTATTTTGCACTGTACGCTGTTCAAGTAGGTGTACCAACTCCTGTTTTTACATTTTTACCCCCGCCTATGTTGCCACCTGTCGGAGACCCCTTGAGCATATAAAAGGAGGCCCGAGTGCAACGTAGGGGGGGTTCGGTTCCGTTCGTTTCGGTTCGGTTCGGTTCCGTTCGTTTCGGTTGGCAAGGTTCGGCTAGTTCGGTCCGTTCGACTGGCCATAGTCTAGACACACTCAAGCTAGGTTTTGTAGCTCGCATTGCTCCCTAGCAAGAACACAATAGATCAAACAAGCAGCAGTAGGAGTTTTATCTCTCCGGAGAGCTCCGAAGCTGGGTAAACTGCTCATGTGCATCGCCTCGATCCGCTCTTCGTGCGATCACCGCCCCCCTCCGAACCACAAGGGGCCTGGTCCGCCGGCCCCATAGGTGTCCGTGGGTACGATCGGCCTCCCCGACACATAACATCCGCGACGAGTGGCTAGCCTGGCACCTAGGACAGGAAAAGCCGAAATCCATGGTAGCCCTCACCACAACTCATGACCCGCTTTTGCGCGGGAGAGGACAGCTGGCTAGCTCGTAATAACAACTTGACTAAAAACCCTGGTAGTTCGGATACCAAGGACAGCAATGGCAGGCCCTGTCGCAACAAGAACAAGCGTCGCATTAACGGCGACAATGATGAAGATATCTGGCGGTCAATGCCGGATTCGTGAGGCTCTAAACCCGGTCAGTGGAAGAAGCCATTCAAAAGAAATACCTGTGGCCCGTCCAACTTGGACTGAATACTCGATCGCTGTGCGGATACATGGCACTCCCGAAAAACCAGCCAACCACACCAACAGGGATTGTTGGGTGTTCAAGCAAGCAGGCAAGTTAAGTGCCGAACTCAATGAAAAGGGGCTGCATAGCGATGACGAGGAAGAGTCCTGGCCGCCGAACAATAGAGGACAGAAGGGCTTTCCCACACAAGTGCGGACGGTGAACATGATATACGCAACCCACATACCCAAAAGGGAGCGGAAGCGTGCACTAAGGGACGTATATGTGATGGAGCGCCGCCCAAGTTCAACCCATAGTCCTCCCGCCCGATCACATTTGATCGAAGGACCACCCCACTAGCATCCGTCCACGGCGGATTCGCCGCATTGGTTCTTGACCCAATCATCGACGGATTTCACCTCACTAGAGTCCTCGATGGACGGTGGTAGCAGCCTGAACCTGCTTTATCGTGATACAATCGCCAAAATGGACATAGACCCTCAAGGATTAAACCTACAAAGACGAACTTTAAAGGCGCCATACCAGGTGTAGAGGCCAATTATGCGAGCTCGAGTTACACTCGAAGTGGTCTTCGGATCCCCGGATAACTTCTGAAGTGAAGAGTTAATCTTCGACATAGTCCCGTTCCGCAGCGACTATCATGCACTGCTTGGACGAACCGCATTTGCAAAGTTCAATGCGGTACCGCACTACGCATACCTCAAGCTCAAGATGCCAGGCTCTCGAGGAGTAATCACGGTCAATGGAGACACCAAACGCTCTCTCCGAACGGAGGAGCACACGGCGGCCCTCGTGGCGGAGGTGCAAAGCAGCCTCTCACGGCAATACTCGAGTCCGGCCATTAAACGTCCGGACACTGTCAAGCGCGCCCGGAGTAACCTATAAGAAGACCGCCTGGCACGATCCAAGCACGCGTAACAATCCGGCCCCAACCCCAGCCCTCGCGAAACCACAAAGCCAGTACTACGCGTACATAACTACGCTCTGGAGATACCATGGGCATAAGGGGAGGGGCACGACCACGGCACGCCCAGAATGCGGTCAACCGCACCAGGGGCTCCCGATTGTGTCATTCTTTCTCTTTTCTTCTTTTTTTTACTTTCAGGACTCCATTTTCCAGAAGTCCTGTCCGGCACTAAAATTGCTGAACTCACGATGCAACAGCCAGGGAAGCAAAAAGCTACATCGAGTGTCCAGGTGGTCTCTATTACGAGCATTATACCTGTTTTACATACCATCCCGCAGCTTACCCTTGGAGGGGGACATGTTAAATAGTCCCATCCCTTGCCTATCGCACTATTTGTATTGTTCTGCTTTTATTGCAGTACCTTTTTGAATAAACAATACATAGCTTTTTCCTATTATTGCACTCCTTTCTTTATCTATATATATATATGTTCAGTTCATGACATGTTGCACCCGTACACTTTGGTACGGCCAATACACCAGGGGCTTAAGTACCCCAAAATTATGGTGTGATAAGTCCGAACACTTTCGCAAGTGCGGCACCCCGAACTTATAGCATTATATGCATCGGCTGTGAATCATGTCTTGGGTCAATAGTTGGGTTTGCCCGGCTACCATGTTTTGGTACCTTACGTTCCATTATATCGGCTAAGGTAAGACTGGAGAACCAACTGCGATTGTGCCCGGTTGACCTGGGTTGAGCACCTCAGTGGAGAAAGCTAAAACTGACCGTCATGATAGGGCGAGAGCCGGTCGCTGTTCGAGAGGTTTTTTCGGGTCCCTAAAGACTTATGCCACTTAGAGCGAGGAGTCAGCATTGTCCGGCCAAGGCATGGATAGAGCCATGAACTCGGTCTTCCGAATACTAGGGGCTTCACGAAAATTTAAAATTATAGAATTCTATGGCTAAGTGAGAGTGTTCAAGCACTATAAGTCCGGTTGCCTTGTTCGTTGCGTTGAGAGCCTCCCTCGATGGACCCAAGAATGGGAACAAGAGTGCTCAAGTTTATCCCGAACACCCTAGCACTCGTGGCATGGGGCTGAAGCCAACGACTTGCCATCTCTCAAATTTGATAAACGGCCGCACAGAAGGTAATATTTTAAATTAAAAAAAGTTTCTTAGCGCATATGAACAAGTTTTCAGCGTACAGGATAACAAATGCGTATTCAAAAATTACATCTTTGGAGCACTCATCCGCTATACGGCGGGCACCCTTCACGACGCCCTCATAGTACATTTCGGGTGAGGGAGTCCCGGACTAGGGGTGTCCGGATAGCCGGACTATCGTCACGGCCGGACTCCAAGACTATGAAGATACAAGATTGAAGACTTCGTCCCGTGTCCGGATGGGACTTTCCTTGGCGTGGAAGGCAAGCTTGGCGATACGGATATGTAGATCTCCTACCATTGTAACCGACTCATGTAACCCTAACCTATCCGGTGTCTATATAAACCGGAGGGTTTTAGTCCGTGGGACGAACAACAATCATACCATAGGCTAGCTTCTAGGGTTTAGCCTCCTTGATCTCGTGGTAGATCTACTCTTGTACTACCCATATCATCAATATTAATCAAGCGGGAGTAGGGTATTACCTCCATCGAGAGGGCCCGAACCTGGGTAAAAACATCGTGTCCCTTGTCTCCTGTTACCATCCGCCTAGACGCACAGTTCGGGACCCCCTACCCGAGATCCGCCGGTTTTGACACCGACATCGGGCTTGCGATGATCCTCACCCTTTGGTGGCCCGTCCGTCACAAGCTTCTCCGCATCCAGCTTGCCCCAGTGCACCTTAGCACGGGCAAGGGCCCGCGGGCACCTTCAATGCAGACGGAGCGCTTGATGACTTCAATCCATGGACAGGCATCCACCAGCCGCTGCACTAACCCGAAGTAGCTCCCAGGCATGGCTTCCAATGGCCACAACTGAACTATGAGGCCCTTCATGGCCTGTTCGGCGACCTTGTGAAGCTCGACCAACTGCTTTAGCTGGTCGCTCAGGGGCACCGGACGGTCGGCCTCAGCATACTGAGACCAGAAAACCTTCTCCGTCGAGCTCCCCTCCTTGGCGCGGTAGAACACGGCAGCATCAGACACACTACAGGGTAGATCTGTGAACGCTCCTGGAGAGCTCCGGATTCGGGGGTAAGTACTAGATAATTGACTTTTACATTCTTGCTCTGCATAAAGAATGCCTTACCCGCCGCGGTCTTCTTTATTGCCTCAATCTCCTGGAGGGCTTTTTGGGCCTCGGCCTTAGCAGCTTTGGCTCTCTCAAGAGCCGAGGCAAGCTTGGACTCTCGGGTCTTTGAGTCACGCTCCAAACCCTCGTGTTTCTCCACGAGAGCCTGGAGCTCTTGCGGCACCTCCGCCAGCTGCGCCTCCCCCTTCTCTCGCTCGGTGCGCTCCGCAGCCGCTTTGTTTTCGGCCGCGGACACCGCCTCCTTCGTGGTCGCCACCTCGCCGTGGCCCTGCAGTACCCATGTTATTCCTGTTATTTTTGCAACCAAATCCTTTCTATAAGGTATTTCTTTAATAAGGTATTACTTACCTTCCTTGTCCTCGAGCTGCTTCTTGGCAAGGACGAGCTCATATCGGACCGCCGAGGCTCTACTTCAATGCATTGACCTCCGCATCGGTCTGGCAGAGGTCAAGCGGCGCCTGCATTCCCATATTGACATACTTATGTTAGACTCCTCACAGATATCTTTTTAGATCCTTAGTCCGGCTTTTCTTTTCGAACACCGAACTAAGCATCGGGCTACCGCTCATGCAGTAATATTTTTACATATTCTAAACTTACCTCAAAGCCTGTTAGAAGGCTGGTACAGGCTTCAGTTAGGCCGCTCTTAGCGGACTAAACTTTCTGGATCACCACACTCATAACAGTGCGGCGCTCCTCGTTGATGGAGGCGCCGTTAAGCACCTCCAGTAAGCTATCCGGTGCCTCCGGTTGGACGGAGGACACCGGCGTCTTACCCTTCCTACGAAGGGGCCGCTTGCCGGACTTCGGAACCGCTGAAGGTTCCGGTATGGAGTCCGGACGAGGGTCGGGCTTACAGCCCCTGGGGGTCTCGCTCCCCACGCGCCTGGAGTCCGGGAGGTTGCCTTGCGGCGCCTCCTGCGCCACCTCCTCTTGACCAGGCCCCCCTTGGGGCCCCACCTCGGCGTTGTTCGCGGCGTGAAGTGAGGAGGCGGCCGGAAGTGAAGTAATCTCCATTTCCCGAACTTCGAGGACCCGCCGACGAGCGGCGAACTCGCCCTTGGGCGGGCTTCATCATTGTTCGGCATTAGAGAACACTATGCAATGAAAAAAAGCCGTGGGTACCCGGACACTTATGATCTCGCCAGGGGCTTGGCCCTTGTTGGCCACTCCTCCTCGTCGTTGTCGGTGTTGGTGGAGAAGTCCGGATGAAGGGTCCTTCCCTTCTTGGACCCTCCGGCCTCCCCAGTTGGGGCGGCCTTCCTTTTCTTCTCTTTCCTGCTGGGAGAGGCTTTTTCCTCCTCCTCTTCCTCGGAGGAGGATTCCGCCTCGAGTTGCTCGGGCGGTGAGTCCGACAAGACTGGCGCCGGGAGCTCTTTCGAGTTCCCGTGGCCTCCTTCTTGGCCTTCTTCTCCGGCACCACATGAGGTACCGGAGCCAGCAGCCCCGTCAATCAGGCGTCTGCTGGGTCCTCTAGCAAAGGGGTCGGACAGTTAATTTGTCCGGACATCTTCAGCCAGTCCTGTTAAAGGTTAGGGAGTTTTAGATCCCGCATAGAGTCAAACTATGAGAAAAGAGTCCCATAAAGGGTAAAATAACTTACCTCGCTGGCTTGACTCTGCGAGCTGAATCCGTGATCTTCGGTAGCGGATGTGGGAGCCTCGGCGCCCTTGAACATCACCTTCCGGGCATCTTCGCATATAGTGTCAAGAGCCTTTTTCAGAGTTGGGTCTTTGTCAGGATCGAACTCCCACAATTTGAAGGCCCGTTGTTGGCATGGGAGAATCCGGTGGATGAGCATCACCTGGATTACGTTGACAAGCCTGAGATTCTTGTCCACCAGGTTTTGGACGCAGGTTTTGAGTCCGCACAGCTCGTCCGAATTCCCCAGCGTCGGGCCGTCTCTTTCCATGATGAGAGCCGTGTGGGGAAGCCAGATCGAATTGGGGCCGCCCATTGAGAGTCGCGCTGACTCGGTGATGTAGAACCACTCCAATTGCCACCCCTTTATGGTCTCCAGAAAGGAGCCCTCGAGCCATAGGACTTTGGCCATCTTGCCAACCATGGCGCCTCCGCACTCCGCTTGGCGGCCGCCCACTACCTTCGGCTTGACATTGAAGATCTTCAGCCATAAGCCGAAGTGGGGCTGGATGCAGAGGAAGGCCTCGCACACGACGATGAACGCCGAGATGTTGGGGATGAAATTTGGGGCCAGATCGTGGAAGTCTGTGCCGTAGTAGAACATGAGCCCCGGACAAATGGGTGAAGTGGAAAACCTAGTCCGCCGAGGAAGTGGGGGAGAAACACCACCCTCTCATGGGGCCTGGGGGTTGGAATGAGCTACCCCTCGTCGGGTAGCCGGTGCGCGATGTTGCTGGACAAGTATCCGGCCTCCCGCAGCTTTTCGATGTGCCCTTCCGTGACGGAGGAGGCCATCCACCTACCTCCCGCTCCGGACATAGTTGGGAAGGTTGAGGTGGGATGTGCGGACTTGGGCGCTGGAGCTCGAGTGCGCGGAAATGGATGAGCAAATGAGGAAGAAGGCGTAGGTGAAAAGGTGGATCCTTATCCCCTTATATGGACGGACGAAGCTATGCGTCCCCCACCAGCCTGGAAAAACTCGCTTATCTCCCAAGCGCCATTAATCAATGGCGCGGATGGGTTACCCACGTCCGTATTGATGGGAACCCGGAATAAGGGGCACGATCTCCGCTTTGATAAGACGTGCCAAGGAAACTGCCTCGCTAAACGCGCTAAGGTGGAACAAAAAAAGCGATTCAGTATAAAGGCCCGGCCGTGGTGTGATGTCACGCCGCGGAATACGTCAGCAGATCTGTGCAAAAAGTTATTCTCTCTACGGTGGTATGTGGAACTTGTTTTGCAGAGTCGGACACTATCCTTGTGTTCAAAACCTTCTATGAAGAACCCGCCTTGCAATGCCGAAGACAATATGCACGCCGGACTCGTCGTCATTCAAGCCTAGTTCAGGGGCTACTGAGGGAGTCCTAGACTAGGGGGTGTCCGGATAGCCGAACTATCATCTTTGGCCGGACTCCAAGACTATAAAGATACAAGATTGAAGACTTCGTCCTTTGTCCGGATGGGACTTTCCTTGGCGTGGAAGGCAAGCTTGGCAATACGGATATGTAGATCTCCTACCATTGTAACCGACTCTGTGTAACCCTAACCCTAACCGGTGTCTATATAATCCGGAGGGTTTTAGTCCGTAGGATGAACAACAATCATACCATAGGCTAGCTTCTAGGGTTTAGCCTCCTTGATCTCGTGGTAGATCTACTCTTGTACTACCCATATCATCAATATTAATCAAGCAGAGTAGGGTATTACCTCCATCGAGAGGGCCCGAACCTGGGTAAAAACATCATGTCCCTTGTCTCCTGTTACCATCCGCCTAGACGCACAGTTCGGGACCCCCTACCCGAGATCCGCCGGTTTTGACACCGACACTCACGAAGACCTAGGGCACTTGAGGAGGCCCATTGTTGGAATATACAAGCCAAGTTCTATAATGAAAAATTCCCACTAGTATATGAAAGTGACAAAATAAGAGACTCTCTATCATGAAGATTATGGTACTACTTTGAAGCACAAGTGTGGCAAAGGATAGTAACATTGTCCCTTCTCTCTTTTCCTCTCATTTTTTTTATTTGGGCTTGTTTGGCCTCTTTATTTGTGCTTCTTTGGCCTACTTTTTTTATACCCTCACATGAGACAATGCTCTAGAAAATGATGATCATCACACTTCTATTTATTTACAACTCAATGATTACAACTTGATACTAGAACAAAGTATGACTCTATTATGAATGCCTCCGGCGCTGTACCGGGATCTAGCTACTAACTATGATCCAAAATGAAGCCATCTAGCTACTACCTATGGACCCGAAGGTCTGAGGTAAACTATTCACACTTCATCGGAGGGGCTATGGTGATGATGTAGAAGCCTTCCGTGGTGGATTCCCCTTCCGGCGGAGCTCCGGAACAGGCCCCAAGATGGGATCTCGTGGGTACAGAAGGTTGCGGCGGTGGAATTAGGTGTTTGGCTCCATCTCTGATCGTTTGGGGGTACATAGGTATATATAGGAGGAAGGATGTAAACATCCCAAATTTTCAATTTGGAATGTTATACATAGGTCATCTATGCATATCATATTTTATTGCATCTTCGTTCCGCAATCCTCGAAATCCTAAGCAACTCAAGGACCCTCGGAGAGAGTTGGGGATTTTCCAGTTTCCATATTTGATTTTTATCAAATACTGAGAACGAGGATTTTTTATTTTAATTATTCTTCTCTCCGAAAAATATTTCATATTAAAAATAAACGAGGGGAGATAATATGACTTCTCCAAAATAATTGAAATATTGGAGGGAAAATGTTAAAATCATTATTTGGATTTTATTTGGAATTTTATTTGCGCTAGAAAAATTTGCACGTTTTAAAAATTGCATTTTAGGGGCCAAGAAAATGTTCATCTCGTTCTAAATATTCCATTTAGACGGTGAAAATTTATTTTGGTATTTTTAGATTTTTATTTCATTTTATAGGAATTTTTCTGTCAATGAACTATTTAAAAAAATTCCCTTTTGGATCTGGGCCTAAGGCCCAGAGCAGTCGCCGCCGTCCCGCAAGACCGCCTCCCCTCAGGCACGCCGTGCTTGGCACGGACGCCGAGGAGAGCCCGGCTCGGGCTCCTCCGGGGCGCCCCCTCGCCCAAGCCAAGCCCCCTCCTTTAAATCTCCGCCGCCCGAGCCCCACCACCAACCGCCAGCCCGCCCGCCGAGCCGCCCGCCCGCCGCCGCCGCCTCACGCCAGCCATCATCGCCGCCTGCCGTCGCACCACCCACCCCGTCATGAGCCCCGCCGCCTCGCTAGCCCGGAGGGCTCACGGAGGTACCGCCCGAGTCGCCGGTTTTTTTATAGAAAAAAACACTTCGGTTTTTTTCTCCAGTTTATTTTTTTAGCGAGCGTTCGCTCGTTCGTTCGTTTTAACGAACGCGTTCTTCGTTTAGGTTCAGTTCATGAACGTTCGTTCGTTAAACTATTCGTCATTTTTCTTTTTATCGAATTTATTCCGCGATTTTCCTGATCGCGATTTCTGATCCGATGTTCGAACTAGTATAACTTTTCGCTCGTTTATCGGAATCAGGCGATTCAAGCACCTGGAGTTTCATCTCGAAACCCTCTTTCCGAATAACCAACTCAAACAAGTTTTTGCCTCTGTAAAATTTGACCCTAGTTCAGATTAGTAAACGGATCTTATTTCTTTCGCCGTTTGAGTTTCGTTGCTCGGTTTGGTTTGATTCTTTTTGCAAATCGGAGTTCTTAACTTGAACTTTCTGGTGAGCTTCCTTCAGTTGAAGTTTTTCTTGTGCATCTTTGCCTGTTGCTTATGTATGTTATTGTTTGCTTACGATAGAATTCCCGGAGTGCGAAGCGTGTTACTACGAGTCTCTAGGATTCACGAATCGTCAGCAAGGCAAGTAACACTTTGATCATACTATTTTCATACCCAGTTTTTATGCATTAGTTCCAATCCTCAAACATTGCATTGATTAGGATGTTATTAACTTGTGGGTTGGGAAGTAGTAGTTGAGGTAGAACCTATTGCCCTGTTACTATCAAACCCTTGGGAGTTACTTCTACATGTTGCTTATATTGCTATGATATGCTTGTAGACGTGGTTTGGGTTTGAGTGTATTCCATGACAGATGTGAGATTGTAAATTAATGGTTTAACTTAAGGTGGCAACTTTAATACACATCTGGGTGGATTGAGGCACCTGGGGAACCCAAAGGTTGTTCTGCTTTATCTTTGGAAATCCCGGTACCCGCGTGATCTTCCTATGGACCGCCACCCGTGCTCAAAGGGAACTGAGTTTATTCATGCTAGAAACTTCCGTAGCAGCCACAAGCTACTATGGGCTCTAGCATAGTTGAGTAAGTTACGTGAAGCTCTTGAAGAGGTAGATCAGCAGGTAGTGGGTTTTGTAGGTTTGGTATGGTCTAGCCGGAGTAGAGAGTTAATTTTTCTGAAAGACTGTGTCTCGGTCATCCGGTTCTCAAACACCATGTAGTGCGAGAAATCAACGGAGGCGATCGAGTCTTGTGGGGAAAACTGTGCAAACCTCTGCAGAGTGTACAATCTAATCATGGTTAGCCGTGTCCCCGGTTATGGACAATTCTGAGTATCTAGTACTTGAGTATTCGCATGTATCTCATCACTCTCGATTAATATTGCTGGGATGTTAATTACCTTAATTGGGATTGAGTTGGGGTTATACCTTCTCAATGATGTTTCAACCACCATGATAGTTAAAATAAAGTATATTCCTTTGTTGTAGGGAAAAATTGGCTTTCCGCAAAACTATAACCATAGAGCTTTCCACCAGCCAAATATTGCATGTAGTGGTAGTATTATTCTTGCTCTACATTGTTATATTGCCAGCATATTCCATGTGCTGACCCGTTTTCGGGCTGCAACGTATTATGTTGCAGACTTTTCAGACGGGGAGTAAGGTTCGATAGGTCGTTGCCGTGCAGCTCAGTTATGTCGTTGGAGTTGATGGACTCACTTTATCTTCCAAGCCTTCCGTTATCGCATTAGATGGCCTTAAGCCATATTATTGTAATAAGTTCTCTTTTGAGACATTCGATGTAATAAGTGTGTGATTGCTACTGTTATAAATCCTTCGAGTAATCGTGTGTGTCAAGATTACCGATCCGTATCGACACTGAAACACGTAGACTTGACCATCTCGAGGTCGTCGCTACAAGATGGTATCAGAGCACACGCTGAGTGTAGGACACGATCACTAAGATAAACCATAGGTCACTCTTCTCTACTCATTTGTGACTCCTCTCCATTTTCCCACTCTTTAGGATGACGGAGATGAAGAACAAGTTTGCACAACCGGATGAAGACACACCTTTTGGACGCCACTTGAAGGAAGTCACTAGGTACTTGAACATTGGAATACCAAGCTTCACCGGGACGTACAACACCACTTTCTTTACCGTAAGAGGAGCGCTGGATGATTCAAGTACAAGTTCCAGGAAGGACGTTCTCACCAACTTCTAAGCCCATAGAGTTTTCTTTTGAAGCACCCACCTGGAGTCTTGGCAAGAGTATTAACAGGGAGCTTAAAGACACCATCTACCAAATATGTGGGCGCCGAGACAAGCAATGGGAAGTAATCAGCACCAAGAAGGATAGATCCATTGCAACTTTCATCCAGGAGCTAAACCAGCACATTCGACGTCAGGAGAACCAGATGTGCGCAGACATGATGGAGTTGAAGAAGGCGAAGACCAGAATCATCGAGCTGGAGGAAGAACTCAAGTTTACACGCGATGGATATGAGGAGGAAATCAAGATACTACTGGAGAAGAACGACAATCTAGTCAAGAATATCGGAGTATTCATGGGAGGACCCGCACCGAAAGAAGAGGAAGAAGATCCCACTTGCCCAGATAACTACATCATCATCGACGACATCGATTCCGATCCAAGTGATGATGACTACGAAGATGAAGCTGGAGCTGACATCATGGAGTCTTCCACCGATCAAAATTTCTAGATGACCACCATATATTAGTAGTATTCCCCCATGTAACTAGTAGTAGTTGAGCACTTTTGCGATAGTCCTAGATCGTTTGTATGTCCTTGCTTGATTGATTGAGTGAAATGATTGTGTTTGCCTCATATGCATATGGGTAGTGTTTTCTCACTAGACCTTTTTCAATTCTAATCTCTTCCATCTAAACCCTCAGATGCCTCCGAGACGTGACACCAGTTTTGTTTTCCCACCGGAGCTCACCCAGTTGATCCAGCAGCAAAATGCCTTGATGCAATTGCTAGTTCAGAACCAGGGCAACAACAACAATAACAATAACAACCCGCCGCCAGTGGACAATTTAGCCCGATTCCTGAGGTTACAACCGGTGTTTTCCAGTAGCACCGAGCCAATAGTTGCTGATGATTGGCTATGCCGTATTGGAAGGGAGTTAACCACCGCAGGATGCACGGATGATGAGAAGGTGCACTTTGCCGCACATCAATTGGATGGACCAGCAGCCGCATGGTGGGAGAATTACACGGCTACTTTTCCTATAGCCAATGTCACTTGGGACCAGTTTCAACAAGCCTTTCGCACGGCCCATGTCTCAACTGGAGCCATGCAGATGAAGAAGCGTGAGTTTCGCAACTTACGCCGGGAACCGTCTTGTGGCCCAAAGACGTGGATGCGTTAGCAAGTTATCACGCTATGCCCCGATGATGTGGCCAGATGCCGCCAAGGTGAGAAGTTTATGGAAGGGCTGAATGATGAGATGAGTATGTAGTTGATGGTGGCAACTTTCAACAACTACCGTGAGTTGGTAGACAAGGCCCTTATGATTGAAGGAAAGCAGCAACAAATTGAGAGCCGTAAGAGGAAGTATGGACAAGGGAAGTACAACTCAGGAGCTCACCAGAAGCCTCGCTTAACCCTAAACTCGGGAGGACTTGTTCATAACCATGGAGGTCATAACCATACTGTAGGAGGATCACATAACCAAAATGGTGTGAAGAATGGGAATGGGAACGGAGTCAATAACAATCAGAACCGCTCTAACCCATCTACACCCGCCAAAAGAGATCTAAGTCAACTCACTTGCTTTAAGTGCGGGAAGACAGGGCACTATGCCAATGACTGCCCTGAAGGGAGGAATGGAAACGGAATTGGGAGCGCTGGGAAGAAGCCAAATCCATTCAACAAAGGACAAGTGAACCACGTTAACATGGAGGAAGTTGAAGAGCAGCCAGACGCGGTAATAGGTAAGTTTTTGGTTAAGTCATTTACCGCTCTTGTTCTTTTCGACATCTTGGTGCATCGCATTCATACATATCAAGGGATTTGTGGATAAGTTTAAGTTACCAACCCAAACCCTTAGGACCCCTCTTTTAGTGAGCTCGCTCGAGTAGAGTACATGGCTAGCAGATGGTGCACCCAGATACCACTAACCATTGGGACGCATGTTTTTCCGTCTGACCTAATCATCTTGGAGTCACAAGGATTGGATGTGATATTAGGTATGGACTGGATGTCAAATTATGGAGGAAGTATTGATTGTGCTAGCAAGTCAATTTACCTTACCACCCCTGAGGGAAAAAGGATTAAGTATGTATCTAGGCATGTGCCGAATAGGAGCCAAGTGAATGCCCTCACGGGAGTTGTACAAGAGGAAGTGCCTGTAGTAAAATATTTTCCGGATGTTTTCCCAAAGGAGTTACCAGGCATTCCACCGGATCGAGACATCGAGTTCCGGATAGAGTTATTGCCAGGTACAGGGCCAATATCCAAGAGACCCTATCAGATGCCCGCAAATGATCTGGAGGAAATTAAGAAGTAGATCAAGGAGTTATTGGAGAAAGGTTACATTCGAAGAAGTTCATCACCTTGGGGAGCACCGATTTTTTTGGTCGAGAAGAAGGATAAATCCTTGAGGATGGTCGTTGATTACCGAGCCTTGAATGAAGTAACGATAAAGAACAAGTATCCCTTACCGATGATTAATGATCTGTTTGATCAATTGCAAGGAGCTAAGGTGTTTTCGAAGATCGATCTACGATCAGGATACCATCACTTGAAGATTCGAGAGAAGGATATACCAAAGACATCATTCACCACGCGGTACGGATTATATGAGTATCACGGTCATGTCGTTTGGACCGACTAACGCCGGCCTATTTCATGAGCATGATGAACAAGGTGTTCATGGAGTATTTTGACAAGTTTGTTGTGGTGTTTATTGATGATATTATGGTATACTCGAAGAACGAAGAGGAGCACAAGGAGCATTTATGCGTTTGGTTCTCGAGAAACTTCGGGGAACACCGATTATACGCCAAATTCAGCAAGTGCGAGTTTTGATTGAAGGAAGTTGGATTTCTTGGGCATGTTATATCAGGAGAAGGTATAGCACTAGATCCCAGTAAGGTTCAGTCAGTCACTGAATGGTTGGCACCCACTTCAGTTGGCGAGATCCGCAGTTTCTTTGGACTCGCAGGATATTATCGGAGATTCATTGAGAATTTTTCCAAGATTGCTAAGCCAATGACTGAATTGTTGAAGAAGGATACTAAGTTTAAATGGATAGAAGATTGCAAGGCAAGTTTTCAGGAGTTGAAGAAACGTTTGACTACAGCCCAGTGCTAACATTGCCAGATATACATAAGGAGTTTCAAGTGTATTGTGACGCCTCACGCTTGGGACTGGGATGTGTGCTTATGTAGGACGGAAAGCTTGTTTCGTATGCCTCAGGACAACTGAAGCCTCATGAGTTGAAGTATGCCACGCATGATTTGGAGCTAGCAGCGGTAGTGCACGCATTGAAGACTTGGAGACATTATCTTATTGGAAACCGTTGTGATGTGTACACGGATCATAAGAGTTTGAAGTACATTTTCACTCAAAAGGAGTTGAACCTTAGGCAGAGGAGATGGTTGGAACATATAAAGGATTACGATATGAAGCTGCACTATCATCCAGGAAAGGCCAATGTCGTAGCAGACGCTTTGAGCCGGAAGAGTTATGCTAATATCCTTGAAAGTAAAGGATTGCCAAAGGAGTTAGCTGAGGATATCATGGAACATCGATTGGAGATTGTCCCAAGAGGTTTCATTGCAACAATGGAGGTTCGGTCGACATTGTTGGACAAGATTCGAGAAGCTCAGAAGGAAGACAAAGAGATTGCTGAGATAAAAGAGAAGATGAGCAAGGGTAAAGCCAAAGGTTTTCGCGAGGATGAGCATGATACCTTGTGGGTTGAGGACCGATTTTATGTGCCCAATAACCCAGAGATCAGGAAGTTAATACTTCAGGAGGCCCATGACTCACCATACTCGATACACCCCGGAAACACCATGATGTATTTGGATTTGAAGGAACGTTTCTGGTGGACTGGTATGAAGAAGGATATTGCCGAGGATGTAGTCTGTATGTGATGTATGTCGAGAGTGAAGGCAGAGCATCGAAGCCATGGATCAAGTATACCTATGCCGATACCCGAATGAGAGTGGGATAAACTTGGCATGGACTTTATCACCGGATTACCCAGAACCAAAGCAGGATATGACTCAATATGGGTAGTAGTGGATCGTTTGACCAAAGTATCTCACTTCATCCCAGTGAAAACAACTTATACAAGTGCAAAGTTGGCCAAGATATATATGTCCAAGATCGTATGTTTGCATGGAGTTCCGAGGACCATTGTATCAGATGGAGGAACACAATTACTTCAAAATTTTGGCATCAGCTACACCAGACCTTGGGTACCAGATTGGAGTTCAGTACCGCATTCCACCTACTGCATGATGGGATGCAGAGAGAGTCAATCAGATTCTGGAGGACATGTTGAGAGCTTGTGCGCTAGATTATGGCTCTAGTTGGGATGACAATTTGCCTTACGCAGAGTTCTCATACAAAAATAGCTACCAGGCCAGTTTGAAGATGGCACCAGTTGAAGCTCAGATGGACGCAGATGTAGAACACCTCCGATGTGGGATGAGGTAGGAGACCGTCGATTGTTTGGACCAGATTTGATCAAAGAATCGAGGAGAAGGTTAAACTGATCCAAGACAGATTAAAGATTGCTCAGTCCAAAGTGTAAGAGTTATGCAGATTCAAAACGCAAGGAAGTAACCTATGAAATTGGAGACAGAGCCTATCTGCGAGTATCACCCTTGAGGGGAGTGAAATGTTTTGGAGTTAAGGGAAAACTAGCTCCAAGATTTGTAGGACCGTACCGTGTTTTGGAATGGATGGGAGAAGTTGCCTACTAGCTGGAGTTACCTGAAGGATTGTCAGGAGTTCACGATGTGTTCCACGTATCGCAGTTGAAGAAGTATCATGCTGAGATGGCCGATATACCGTTAAGAGATACAAAGGCCCATGGAGGCGATTCAGTTGGATAGTAATCTGACCTATGAGGAGAAGCCAGTAAAGATTCTTGACTTTGACAGCCGAGTCACTCGCAGCAAGGTTATCAAGTTTTGCAAAGTTCAGTGGAGCCACCATACCGAGGAAGAAGCCACCTGGGAACGAGAAGATGATATTCGCAAGGACCATCCACACCTATTTTCTAGCCAACCCGAATCTCGAGGACAAGATTCTTCTTAAGGGGAGTAGGTTTGTAACATCCCAAAATTTCAATTTGGAATGTTATACATAGGTCATCTATGCATATCATATTTTATTGCATATTCAATCCTCGAAATCCTAAGCAACTCAAGGACCCTCAGAGAGAGTTGGGGATTTTCCAGTTTTCATATGTGATTTTTATCAAATACTGAGAACGAGGATTTTTTATTTTAATTATTCTTCTCTCTGGAAAATATTTCATATTAAAAATAAATGAGGGGAGATAATATGATTTCTCCAAAATAATTGAAATATTGGAGGGAAAATGTTAAAATCATTATTTGGATTTTATTTGATTTTATTTGGAATTTTATTTTCCCTAGAAAAATTTGCACGTTTTAAAAATTGCATTTTAGGGGCCAAGAAAATGTTCATCTCGTTCTAAATATTCCATTTAGACGGTGAAAATTTATTTTGGTATATAAGATTTTTTTTATTTTATAGGAATTTTTCTGTCAGTGGAACTATTTTTTTTTTTAAAATTCCATACCGACTGGGCCTAAGGTCTAGCCAAAGAGCCAGCTTGCCGTCATACACAACAGCCTTGGCACGGACGCCGAGGAGAGTCTGGCTCGGACTCCTCCCCGGGCGCCCCCTTGCCCAAGCCAAGCCGCCCCCCTTTTAATCTCCGCACCGAGCCCCACCACCACCCTTGACCCCGCTGCCCAGCCACGCCGCCTTGACCAGCCGCCCGCGCCGCCCCGCCGCCCGCCCGCGCCTACGCCGCCCGCTACTGCACGCCCGCCCGCCCGTCGTTGCACTACCCCACCCCATCGCCGGTGCCCCCCCACCCCACGCGAGCCCCGCCGGAGCCGCCCCACCCCGCCGGAGGTACCGCCCGTGTCGCCGGTTTTTTATAGAAAAAAACCACTTCGGTTTTTTTCTCCGGTTTATTTTTTTAGCGACCGTTCGCTCGTTCGTTCGTTTTAACGAACGTGTTCTTCGTTTAGGTTCAATTAACGAACGTTCGTTCGTTAAACTGTTCGTCGTTTTTCTTTTTATCGGATTTATTCCGCGATGTTCCTGATCGTGATTTCTGATCCGATGTTCGAACTAGTATAACTTTTCGCTCATTTATCGGAATCAGGCGATTCAAGCGCCTGGAGTTTCATCTCGAAACCCTCTTTCCAAATAACCAACTCAAACAAGTTTTTGCCTCTGTAAAATTTGACCCTAGTTCAGATTAGTAAACATATCTTATTTCTTTCGCCGTTTGAATTTCGTTGCTCGGTTTGGTTTGATTCTTTTTGTGAACCGGAATTCTTAAGTTGAACTTTCTGGTCAGCCTCCTTTAGTTGAAGTTTTTCTTGTGCATCTTTGCCTGTTGCTTATGTATGTTATTGTTTGCTTGCGATAGAAATCCCGGAGTGCTGAGCGTGTTACTACGAAGTCTCTAGGATTCACGGATCGTCGGCAAAGGCAAGTTCTGATTTGATCATACTCTTTTCATACCCAGTTTTATGCATTAGTTCCAATCCTCAAACATTGCTTTGTTTAGGTTGTCATTATGTTGTGGGTTGGTAAGTAGTTGTTGAGGTAGAACCTTTTGCCCTGTTACTATCAAACCCTTGGGAGTTACTTCTATGTGTCGCTTATATTGCTATGCTATGCTCGTAGACGTGGTTTGGGTTTGAGTGTATTCCATGACAGATGTGAGATTGTTAATTAATGGTTTAACTTAAGATGGCAACTTTAATACACATCTGGGTGGATTGAGGCACCTGGGGAACCCAGTGTTGTCTGTTTTATCTTTGGAAATCCCGGGGTACCCGTGTGATCTTCCTATGGACCGCCACCCAGGCTCAAAGGGAACTGAGTTTATTCATGCTAGAAACTTCCGTGTGCAGCCACAAGCTACTATGGGCTCTAGCATAGTTGAGTAAGTTACGTGAAGCTCTTGAAGAAGTAGATCAGCAGGTAGTGGGTTTTGCAGGTTTGGTATGGTCTACCCGGAGTAGAGAGTTAATGTTTCTGGAAGACTGTGTCTCGGTCATCTGGTTCTCAAACACCATGTAGTGCGAGAAATCAACGGAGGCGATCGAGTCTTGTGGGGAAAAGTGCGCAAACCTCTGCAGAGCGTACAATCTAATCATGGTTAGCCGTGTCCCCAGTTATGGACAATTCTAAGTATCTAGTACTTGAGTATTCGCATGTATCTCATCACTCTCGATTAATATTGTTGGAATGTTAATTACCTAAATTGGGATTGAGTTGGGGTTATACCTTCTCAATGATGTTTCAACCACCATGATAGTTAAAATAAAGTATATTCCTTTGTTGTAGGGAAAAATTGGCTTTTCGCAAAAACTATAACCATAGAGCTTTCCACCAGCCAAATATTGCATGTAGTGATAGTATTATTCTTGCTCTATTGTGTTATATTGCCAGCATATTCCATGTGCTGACCCGTTTTCGGCTGCAACGTATTATGTTTCAGACTTTTTGACGAGGAGTAAGGTTCGATAGGTCATTGCCGTGCAGCTCAGCTATGCCGTTGGAGTTGATGGACTCACTTTATCTTCGAAGCCTTCCGCTGTTGTCGCATTAGATGGCTGAGGGAGTCCTGGATTAGGGGGTGTCCGGATAGCCGAACTATCACCGTTGGCCGGACTCCTGGACTATGAAGATACAAGATTGAAGACTTTGTCCCGTGTCCGGATGGGACTTTCCTTGGCGTGGAAGGCAAGCTTGGCGATACGGATATGTAGATCTCATACCATTGTTACCGACTCTGTGTAACCCTAATCATATCCGGTGTCTATATAAACCGGAGGGTTTTAGTCCGTAGGAGGATCAACAATCATACCATAGGCTAGCTTCTAGGGTTTAGCCTCTCTGATCTCGTGGTAGATCCACTCTTGTACTACCCATATCATCAATATTAATCAAGCGGGAGTAGGGTTTTACCTCCATCGAGAGGGCCCGAACCTGGGTAAAACATCGTGTCCCTTGTCTCCTGTTACCATCCGCCTAGACGCACGATTCAGACCCCCTACCCGAGATCCGCCGGTTTTGACACCGACATTGGTGCTTTCATTGAGAGTTCCTCTGTGCCGTCGCTGTCTGGAAGGATGCCTCATCCCGTCTTTAAAGACGGTACCATTGCTAAAGGAGCTTTGGCCACCGACCAAACTCGCCGGCTAGGTAGTTTTCTTATGACCGCCTGTTCGTCCGCCGCGCCGACGATGACTTCTCGGGTCATCGAAAGCAATCTTCACGTTAACTCGGAACTCGCCGAGCAGTTAGATCCGATGGAGTTCTCTTCCTTGAACGAGCTATTGGATCGCATCGCCGCCCTGGGAGTCGCTACAGACTACGATCAGATTGGGCCTAAAACCGATCTGAGAGAGATCAACTCTCCCCAGGCTACCCACCACACTGCTGTGGTAGTGGAACAATACGACGACTCTTCTCCTACCTTAAGGACTAGCTGTGTCCGGATTCCTGACCCCTCCAAGCCTGATTCCCGCGGAGGGGAGGACACCACTCAAGCCCTGAACTTAAAGTCAGGCAGCGGGCTAGATTCATTGGACAACCTCCAAGAACCCAAGCTTCCAAGTTCGGAAACTTCTTGGCCCCTGAATCTTAGATCGGATGGGGTTCGGAATTTAATTCCACCCGCCCACCCAAACATAAGCGATCTATCCCAAATCCGGCAAGAGCCCGGTGAAACAGTACATCATTACTGGGCCAGATTCCTCCTGGTTATGGACAGGATAAAGGATTGCCGCAAGCGGACGCAATCTCATTCTTACGCAATAATTGCACGTATAAGGGAATCCTAAACGCCATAAGTCGTCATTGAAATTACACGCTTAGCTGACTTGGCGTCCATAGTATGCAGTAATGCACGATGGAGAGCGCTGGAAAACCGAAATCAAATTTTGGGACAATCCGCCCCGAACATGACCCTAGTCCGAAATAAAAGGGTGCATCATCACCGGGCACACAGGTTACACACCAAAAGCAAAACCCCCAAAGGGCATGGAACCGTCTTGGAGGGATGGCTCAATGGACCCCTGCAAAATTCATAGCACGTAGGGCGCCACTCCAACTCATAGCCTTAGAGCATGTTGGATACTACGGCAGGTGGCCAAAAGTGGCGAAGAGCTCTTAGCTCCAGAGCACCAGCCCAGCAATACCAGTACGGTATTAACAGTCTTCGTGACTTTCGCATCAAATAATATGCGTAAATGAACACTCCGCAGCCTTGCCGAAGTCTACCAGATAGCAACAATAAATCCATGGAGTGACACGGCTATTACCTTTAACGCCAAAGGATTTAACCTAAATTCGAACAGCCCGAGCACCAGCCGCATTGGTCCTCGGTCAATAGTGGACAGCTTTCGCCTTACCAAGGTACTCATGGACGGCGGCATGATTAAACCTCATCTACGAGGAAACCCTTCAAAATGGAAATAGACTGGAGCCGCATTGAGCAAAGCGGCACAACCTTTAGAGGAATAATCCCGATCGGGAAGCATGCTTTGTCAGAGGAAAGATCACACTAGATGTGGTGTTCGCACGCCCGAACAATTATAGGTCCGAGGAGGTCACATTCCAAGTGGCCCTGCTCAGCAATGGATACCACGCTCTATTAGGGCGAGAGGCATTCACAATTTTTCAAGCTATACCCCATTACGGGTACATGAAGCTCAAAATGCCCGGACCCAACGTAATTATCGCTCTCGCTAGTGACCCGGACATAGCTCTCCACGCCAAAAATAAAACAGCCGCACTTGCCCTTGAGGCACTATCCAAAGCCCTAGCGATAGAGGAACTCACTGCGTTGCGCTCCACGGTGAACAGGGACGATGTGATACTCAATAAGAGATCCAAGTCCACCTCTTTTAAACCGCGCATTTAAATAGTCAAATTCCAAGTCCATCCAACGGACCCTACAAAACGGCCTCCATCGGGTGCAATTGAACCCCGATGTGGACGCCAGACCACGAGAATTCCTACGCGAAAATTGGGACATTTTTGCACGGCACCCTTCGGACATGCCAGAATCCCACGCCGTTGGCAGAGCACAGCCTAAATATCCTAAAAGGATTCAAGCCAGTCAAACAAGCTCTTTGGCGTTTCTCCGAACCCAAGAGACAGGCCATGGGAGAGGAGCTAGCTAAACTATTGGAGGCCGGATTCATCAGAGATATTAACATCCGGTCTGGCTAGCAAACCTGGTAATGGTACCAAAGAAGGACAAATCCTGGCGCCTATGTGTCAATTTTAAGTATCTTCACAAGGCTTGCCCAAAGGATCCCTTCCCCCTCCCCCTCATCGATCAAATTATCGACGCTACCGCAGGACACGATTCATTGTGTTTCCTCGACGCATACTTCGACTACCACCAAATTAAGATGGCAGAGCCAGACCAAGCCGCAACGGCATTCATCACTCCATACGGCCCATTCTGCTTCAACACAATGCCCTTTGGGCTCAAAAACGCCGGCGCAACATATCAGCGCATGATTCAGACATGTCTGGCAAACCAGATCGGCAAAACAGTGGAGGCATACGTAGACGATGTGGTCGTCAAATCCAAGCATGTCGAAACCCTAGTCGACGACTTGAGGCTCACATTCGATAATCTCCGAACATATGACATCAAGCTCAACCCGGAAAAATGCGTTTTCGGCGTACCAGCCGGAAAGCTCTTGGGCTTCATTGTATCCGGTAGAGGAATTGAAGCAAACCCAGCCAAGATCTGAGCTCTGTCACAATTGGATATCCCCAAAGACCTCAAACAAATACAAAAATTGATCGATGCGTGGCGGCTCTAAGCCGCTTTATCTCCCGCTTAGGAGAAAAGGCATTACCCTTTATTGCCTCCTCCCAAGACCGAACACTTCGAGTGGATGGATGCTGCCACGGCGGACTCGAAGAAATCAAAGCCATATTGGCAACAAATCCGGTCCTGGCCGCGCCCAACATGGGCGAACCAATGCTATTATACATCGCAGCAACCCATCAAGTTGTAAGCGCGGTGCTCGTTGTTGAACGAGAAACGGACGAACACAAGTTCCTTCTCCAAAAACCAGTTTACTACGTGTCCACTGTCCTAACTCCATGCAAGTCACAATACCCGCATTATCAAAAGATAGCATACGCGGTGTTCATGGCATCCCGGAAGCTGCGACACTACTTCCAAGAGTGTTTGATAATAGTATCCTCCGAAGTACCTCTTAATGACATTATAAACAACCGCGACACAACGGGCCGGATTGCTAAATGGGCCATTGAGCTCCTCCCGTTCGACATAACCTACAAGCCACGGTGAGCTATCAAGTCACAAGTTTTGGCTGACTTCATCGCCGAATGGACTGAAGCCGAACTCCCTAAAGAGTACGGCGCATATTCCAACTGGATCATGCACTTCGACGGCTCCAAAATGTTGGCTGGCCTGGGGGCTGGCGTTGTTCTGACGTCCCCAACTGGAGATACAGTCCAATATGTACTTCAAATAATGTACACAGACTCCAACAACGCAGCCGAATACGAGGCCCTTCTACATGATCTCCGGATGGCAGTCTCCATGGGCATTCAACGCCTAGAGGTGCGCGGGGATTCGAACCTCGCGATATCCCAAATAAATGGGGACTTTGATGCCAAGGATCCGAAAATGGCAGCTTATCGCAATGCCGTCCTAAAAATGTCATTTCGGTTTGAGGGGCTCGAATTTCACCATATAGCCCGGATAACAACCAGCAGCAGACGTGTTGGCACGCATTGTCGCAAAGCGCCGATGCCGTCCCCCCCAACATCTTCCTAGAGAGGCTTTTCAAGCCATCCGTACTACGGGAGGGAGAGTCCGGAAATAACAACCCGGACCCAACCACAATGCCCCACACCGAACATTCCGACATAGTTGGTGGTCCCGCCAACGAAATAACACCATCAGCCCACGCAATAATGGCAATCATCTCCCCGTGGACAGAACCATTCCTAGCCTACCTAACTAGGCAGGAACTTCCCGAGGACCAAAACGAGGCCCGCTGCATAGTGCGGCAGTCTAAAGCCTATAAGGTCAATGAGGGAGAGCTTTATAAGAAAAGCACAACCGGAATCCTTCAAAGGTGTATCTCCGAAGAGGAAGGGCGGAATCTCCTGGCTGAAATTCATGCCGGACTCGGTGGGCACCATGCCGCAGCCCGGGCCCTTGTAGGCAAGGCCTTCCGTATAGGATTTTATTGGCCGATGGCCCGGGCAGATGCTCAGGACTTAGTCCAACGATGCGTCAGTTTTCAGCTCTTTGCTAATCAAAGCCACATGCCACCCACCGCCCTCAAAACCATACCCATCACCTGGCCCTTCGCGGTCTGGGGGCTTGACATGGTTGGACCCCTTAAAGGAGGAACCCACAAGCAAAAATACCTATTGGTCATGGTGGATAAATTCACCAAATGGATAGAGGCCAAGCTCAGAAGACGACCGAATCCGGACCGGTGATAGACTTCATATCAGGGGTAGTACACCGTTATGGCGTCCCCCATAGCATCATCACTGATAACGGCACGAACTTCACGGCCGACAAGGTCAAACTCTGGTGCAAAAACATGGGCATCAAGCTCAACTACGCTTCAGTCTATCACCCCCAAACTAACGGTCAAGTCGAGCAAGCAAACAGTCTAATCATGAGCGGCATTAAACCCAGACTAGTGCGGCCCCTCAAGGAATCTAACACGCACTGGGTCGAGGAGCTCGACTCCATACTCTGGGGGTTGCGGACCACGCCGAATCGCACTACCGGATTCACACCATTTTTTATGGTATACGGCGCAGAGGCAGTTTTGCCCTGCGACATAATTCATGACTCACCTCGTGTGCGCATGTACGAAGAAAGAGAAGCCGAGCTCGATCGGCAGGACAGTTTGGACGCCTTGGAGGAGGAGCGCGACGTGGCAAAAGCTCGTTCTGCATTCTATCAACAGCAGGCTCGAAGATATCAAAGCGAGGAAATGCACGGGCCAAAGCTTACAATGTTGGCGAACTAGTTCTACGCCTGCGGACAAGAAAAAGGACAAACTCAAGCCCAAATGGGAGGGTCCCTTCATCATCGACCAAGTCCTGACCGGCGGAGCTGCACCGTCTGCGAAACGCATCGGATAACCGACTCGAGCCGAACCCATGGAACGCAGCCCGTCTACGAAGATTCTACGCCTAGCGCCGGATTCTGAGTTAGTCTCCTTCCTCCATCTATATTTTATACTTTAAGCTGTCTTTTATTTCTCTCCTTCTCCCTCCTTTTTTTCGAAGCCGTTAAAGGCTCATTTGCGCATTGTTCGCACACACTTGACGCGTTATCCGCGCTCATTATACCTGCAGAAGCTTATTTATACGGGCTTTATGCCCAACACATGTGTCACACTTCCGCATGTACCTTTTATTCACCATTATATGCATCGATATGACTTAAGTTTTGGCCAAGCTAGGTTGCTGGCTCACATGCTTAACCCTACGCTCCCGATTATTCGGCTAGGTGGTAAAGGGAGCACCTCTGCGATTGTTATCACTGGGTCACCGGACGTGTACCTCGACCGGGTGAAGCCGAAAGCTAGCGTTCTTAAGGGAATATTTGGTCGGTGAACTAAAAGATGATTTTTATTTTTCATTTATCTGCCCCAGATGCTTTTACGCTTTTTCGCAGTCCGGACATGCACTTTAGGGCATGCCTCCCGAGAAAGGAACCCCTAACGGAACTATTCTCCCTGGAAGATGTTTATTACTAACCATGTAATATAACTAGTTGGGCACTTGTCTGATAAAGCACTAATGACACCTACGCCTGGTCTCCACGCATGCCCAGGTTTTTACATAACCGCTAGGGTATTCGGACACACTACAGACTATTGGGTCCAGAGGTTGAAGAGAAAAGGTCCGCTACGACAAACGATCTACAATCCGGCTAGAAGGCATTTTACATGTCATTTTAAATTACATAGTCAAATTGACTGATTGTATTCCTCTTCAATGCCATCTAATAGGCTGTCTAGTTTACAGTCCTGTTGGAAATACTTTGCGGCCAACTCTACTTGGCCGTACACTAAGCTCACAGGGATCTCCTTCCCGTCGGGCCCCACAGGTCCAACCTCAGCCATGTGGTTTGGGTCCGCCTTGGTGTACCGCGTCTTCACCATGGCCCAGGCCTCCCTGGCGCCTTGACGACAGGTCGATATCTTCCATAGTCGGAAGCGCCGCCGTGCTCCCTGAAGCTTCTCTGCAAGCTCTCCAAGGCCTTCGGGCAAGGAAATAGATGGCCACAAGGCCTGGGCAACGCCTTTCATCACCTGTCGAACTCGTTCGTGCAGTTGCAATAGCTCGGGAAGAAGGTCACCCGTAGAACCGGGCATTTCCTCTGCAGGACGACCCGTGAGCATACCTACAGACATAACTCTGTTAATTGACTTCCTTGCCGAACTCTTTTTCAAAGTTCGCTCAAGCACTTACTATAAATGCCGCGATGAAGTCGCCGATTCTCCTTCACGGAGTCGCATACCGGGCACGAACATCCTTTAGTTCCTCACCCAGCTGGGTGTTGGCATCTTGGAGATTATTTTTCTCTTGCCTCACCCTTGTAAGCACATTCTCGCCGGCCTTCAACCGCACAAGAGCTGTTGCTTGTCCGGATCTAGTCCGCGCCATCTGCAATATTATTGTCGATGTACACACACACCGCACTTCACAAACTACTTATCTTTTGAAGCATATATTACCAGAGGGGGTCTCTGTGGCTCCCCCTGTAGCGGCTAGTGCGGCCTCAAGTTGGGCCTTGCATTCTTCAAGCTCCTGAGACAGTCGGGTATTCTTTTTGTAAGACCCTGCATAACAAATGATCCTTAAATCAGTTATTCTAACTATTTTAAGTCTCGAGGGCTACTGGCATATATAACCGTCCAATTTCCTCACCCGTATGTCCTTTACATACTGCTCCGTGGCTCTGGCTAGACCATATTGAGCGACACGGAGGTGCGCATCTCCCGAACTGAAGGCATTCAATGCCTCTTGGGAGAAACATGCGTCACGAAGAACTGTCCGGCGGCGCTTGTGATTCATGGCGCTCTTCACCTCGGAGTTGGTGGCGGACAATCTGTCGGCATCCTCTGTCGGAGGAGCATCCGACGTACGCCTCGTGCTCGCCTCCGCTTCTGGACCCGGCTTTGGAGCCTGGTGGCGGAGGCTCGATTATAACCTCTCCGGACCTGATCCGGCGAGCGCTCTTTTTCCTGAAAAGAGCACCAACATTAGTACGCCTTCCAGGAATCAATCCTGGGAATATGGTGACGCGCCATACCGTTGCGGCGACGTATCGATCCGGACCGCACTTATTTTTAGCCTGCGGGGCCGTACTGCCCCTTGTTGGCTAGCCGCCGCGGGCTCGGTCTCCTGTCTTGAAGGCACCCTCTGCGAAACACCATTGGTATAAGGTGATCAAAAATAAGCACGGATGGGTGAGTATTGGGACCTCGGTCTCAGTTACCTGTGAGGCTGGAAGTATTCCAGGGTAATCGGCCGTAATGGCAACCAAGGCATTATCGATGCTCAATTGGTGAAATACCCCATCAATCAACTCCACCAATATGTCTGGATCCTCTTGGGAGGCCGGATCGAGGAGCCTTTCCGGATCCTCGGGTTGTGGAGGCGGGTTGTTTATGTCTTTTACGGCCTGGCGTAGTTCCTGCGTCAAAATCACAAAATGAGATACCTAACCATGGGAATACGGATCGGATGTGCAAAAAAGAAATGTCCGCTTACCCAGCTTCGAGGATTGTTCATAGAAAATCCGTTCAATGGACTGACGCGGAGAAAGTCTTCCTCTTCTCCCTTGTACAGCGCGGACAAGGTCTTCACCAGATCGGTGATTGATCCCGGCCCCTTACGGCCATGACGGGTGGAATCGTCCTCCCCGTTGAAATCCCACATGGGGTGGCCCCTATACTGGAGCGGCTGCACCCCCCGCATAATACATGTGGCCATGACACCGATCATGGTCAGTCTGGAATGAGCTAACAATCTTATTCGGCTCATCAGGTAAAGGACGTCCCTGTCGTCTTCCCTCCGGAGCTCGCGGCGCCAACTCAGCGCGTTTCTTCAAAGGAGCATTGCTGAACTCCGGAGACCGATCCAAACAGGATCCAAGTGGGACGTCTTCTATAAAAACCATTCAAGGCCAGTCTTCGGACGCCTTCTTCGGGGTTCCGGATAGATATCCGGTCCCGGCGATGCGCCATAGCTCGGCTCCGCCCACTTGATATATTGACCCCTCATGAGAACGGGGTACAAGGCAGAATAATCTCTTCCATAGAGTAAAATGAGCCTCGACTCCCAAGAACAGTTCGCGAAGGGCCACGAAGCCGGCGATGTGCAAAATGGAGGCAGGCATAAGGTGGTGCAACTGGAGGCCGTAGAACTCCAAGAGTCCCCGGAGAAACGGATGAATTGGAAATCCGAGTCCTCTTACTAGATAAGAGATAAAGCATACCCGCTCTCCTTTGGAGGGGTCGGGGACACTCTCCGCTTGCTTTCCGCCCTTATAGGTGGCGAGTCCGGCTCAAACCGGAACCATGAAGGCCGGGAAGAAACCACTTGGTTTGGAGTGTCACTAGCTCGCTATGCGTGATCGAGCACCTCTCCCAATTTCTGTGCCGAGGGCTGGGAGCGCGAGAGGAGGAGCCACGTCGACCGTCCATGATGGAATGGATTTTTGTCGAGGCGCCCGATGAAAGCTTCATGAGGGGATGGTGTGACTCGAGATCTAGATCCTCGTCCCTTTTATAGGCGGCTCATTTGCGCAGCTAGGGGGATAAGTGTAAAATACCTGGCTTTTCGCATTCATTCAAACACGTGGAAGATGGCCATTATTGGGCGTGGACGCCAAGGAGCGCAACATTTATCGGCCCGGACACTATTCGACAAGTATATGGAATTTGGAGAAGAACCCGCCTCGCAATGCCGAAGACAATCTACGCTGGACTCATCGCCATTGAAGCCTGGTTCGGGGCCACCGAGGAGTCCTGGATTAGGGGTGTCCGGATAGCGAACTATCACCGTTGGCGGACTCTGGACTATGAAGATACAAGATTGAAGACTTCGTCCCGTGTCCGGATGGGACTTTCCTTGGCGTGGAAGGCAAGCTTGGCGATACGGATATGTAGATCTCCTACCATTGTAACCGACTCTGTGTAACCCTAACCCTATCCGGTGTCTATATAAACCGGAGGGTTTTAGTCCATAGGACGAATAACAATCATACCATAGGCTAGCTTCTAGGGTTTAGCCTCTCTGATCTCGTGGTAGATCCACTCTTGTACTACCCATATCATAAATATTAATCAAGCAGGAGTAGGGTTTTACCTCCATCGAGAGGGCCCGAACCTGGGTAAAAACATCGTGTCCCTTGTCTCCCGTTACCATCCGCCTAGACGCACAGTTCGGGACCCCCTACCCGAGATCCGCTGGTTTTGACACCGACAATGGCCTTAAGCCATATTATTGTAATAAGTTCTCTTTTGAGACATTCGATGTAATAAGTGTGTGATTGCTACTCTATTATAAATCCTTCGAGTACTGTGTGTGTCAGCATTACCGATCCAGGGATGACACTGAAACACAGAGACTTGACCATCTGAGGTCGGGTCGCTACAAAGGAGTACGTCGGTGGAGCTTTGAGAGGCCCACGAGGCAGGGGGCGCGCCCTAGGGGGGCGCCCTCCACCCTCGTGACCGCCTCTTTTCTTTCTTGACGGGGGGTCCAAGTCTCCTGGATCATATTCAGTGAGAAAATCACGTTCCCGAAGGTTTCATTCCGTTTGGACTCCGTTTGATATTCCGTTTCTTCGAAACACTGAAATAGGCAAAAAAAACAGCAAATCTGGGCTGGACCTCCGGTTAATAGGTTAGTACCGAAAGTAATATAAAAGTGGAAAATAAATCCCAATATAGTCCAAAACAGTAGATAATATAGCATGGAGCAATAAAAAATTATAGATACGTTGGAAACGTATCACACTGCCACTAGATTAACATGCAGAACAATAGCATTAGTATTATTGTCATGAGAGTAGCACATGGTTAGTAAATGTGCAATCAAACTTGTGCAGTTCCACTGGGATGAAGCAATGTTAGCGGTGTGATATTTAAGTGTAACTGCAAAAACACAATTCATGGGAAATAAAGCAAGACGGAAGCACTTCATAAAATGGTGGTGGCATTGCTTCAATTTATCAACGGCACTAGACCATTACTTATATTGACATTAGGTGGCATTGCTTAATGCTTCATGTGATTTTACATTAACGGTAGCGATATGGGCGTAGGGACAACAGGGGCATAAAGTGGTGAGGCAGATATGGTTGCCGAGAGCGGCAAACACTCAGGCAGCATGTCTGCATTTGTCCCATTTTATATCTCCTCGGCGACATTTTCCTATGTGAGCACAGGAAATCTAGACCTGCTCATTCTCATGTGCGTTGTCCCCCAACACCCGTCACTTTCTTTCCTTTTTCAAATAAGAGATAGGTCCACTTCCCCCCACCCTTCGCCATCCACCAAGCTTTCTTCGTCTTTTCAACCAAGACACCGGTTGGGTAGCCAGTATCTACTACTTTCCCCCGTTTCCTCTTAGAACCAAGTCCTAGATTCATGCTACAGCTTTCCCACTTTCTTCCCTGTTTGAACCAACTCTTAGAGTCAACTGTATGAACTAGCTTTACGTCTAATAATAGTAAAAATCTAGGTGTCTTTGGAACAGTGGACAGAAGTAGAAAAAGATCCACACGAAGCCAAGTGGGGAGCTGGGGCAATAGAGCAAGGCAGGTTTCGAAGGAATATATACCTGAGGGTCGTCGACATGTGGCAAAGACGGCGTCGGGAGGCCGCATCTTGGCCACAATACCGAAGGGAGGAAGAAGGGGTCGGAGGCCCTCCGGAGCCGGCGCTCTCTCGAAGAGAACGGCACGGCCGCCGATCGGGACGCGCGGGCAACCGTTTCCCTCGCCGCCGACGAGAGCGTGAACGATGCACCTACACCCCTACCCCGGTCGAGGTTGTCCGGCCGGATTTGTGACCAGCTATGAGTTGAGAGAGAGAGAGAGAGAGAGAGAGTGTGTGTGTGGCCACCTATGTCTTGCTTAGATCTGGAGAGCATGAGAGAGTGAACGAGAGGAACCCTAGTAAAGCAAGCGCTAAGGCTCATGCTTATATATATAGTGGAGTGATTTTGTTGTACCATCTTCTAAAAATGCACTCCTACGTGTACCCGCGAGTGAGTGTGAGAGAACTAGTGCGTGCATGCACCACTTCTCTTCGTGAGAGTAAAATATACTATGCCCAAAGAATGTTCGCCACAAGAGTAATAGTATAAGTGCGTGACGTGTGAGCTAAAATAAAATGTGTGCAACGTCTTTTGTTTCTTAGAAGTTCTGAGGGTAGGTTGTGAAGAGCACATATCTGTGTGATGTCTACCTGCAGATAGACGGTGGGTGTGAGAGGACTCAGGAGGGTGCGTGTGCGTGAGAGAGAGGGGGACACGTATCAATGTAATGCATGTGTCCGTAAATCATTATCAGACAAACGTTTGCCACAAGCCTTGACCTGACGAACGCCGTAAGAACCGTTAGATCGGCATCCGACAGTGTCAGTTTTGCCATGTAACTTAACAGAACAGCCACTCCTCCTACACACAAATCTTCCACGTGAGTGCTAGCAACTGCCGTATGCTCCCTCCGTTCCAAAATGCAGTGCATATAGCTTTATTGAAAATTCGAACCTCGCAAACTTTTACCGAGTTTTCGTGTACCAAACTGCACATGTACAATACCCTGTTGTAGCGACCCGACCTCAGATGGTCAAGTCTCTGTGCTTCTGTGTCATCCCTGGATCGTAATGCTGACACACACAGTACTCGAAGGATTTATAAGCAGAGTAGCAATCACACACTTATTACATCGAATGTCTCAAAAGAGAACTTATTACAATAATATGGCTTAAGGCCATCTAATGCGATAACAATGAAGGCTTGGAAGGTAAAGTGAGTCCATCAACTCCAACGGCATAAGCGAGCTGCACGGCAACGACCTACGATCCTTACTCCTCGTTCTAAAAGTCTGCAACATAATACGTTGCAGCCCGAGAATGGGTCAAGACATGGAATATCTTTGGCAATGTAACACATAGAGAGTAATGAAAGAATAATCTATACTACATGCATATATGGCTGGTGGAAAGCTCTATGGTTACAGTTTTTGCAAAAAGCCAATTTTTCCCTATGTCAAAGGAATAAATTTTGTTTTAAATATCATGGTGGTTGAAACATCATTGAGAAGGTATAACCCCAACTCAATCCCAATTACAGTGATTAACAACCCAACAATATTAACTTAGAGTGATGAGATACATTTGAATACTCAAATACTAGATACTCAGAATTGTCCATAACCGGGAACACGGCTAACCATGATTAGATTGTACACTCTGCAGAGGTTTGCGCACTTTTCCCCACAAGACTCGATCGCCTCCATTGGTTTCTCGCCTTTGCATGGTGTTTGAGAAACGGATGACCGAGACACAGTCTTTCGGAAACATTAACTCTTTACTCCGGATAGATCATACCAAACCTATACAACCCCCTCCCTGCTGACCTACCTCTTTGAGAGCTTCACGTAACTTACTCAACTATGCTAGAGCCCATAATAGCTTGTGGCTGCACACGGAAGTTTCTAGCATGAATAATCTCGATTCCTTTGAGCCCTGGGTGGCGGTCCATAGGAAGATCACACGGGTACCCGGGATTTCCAAAAATAAAACAGACAACACTTTGGGTTCCCGTGTGCCTCAATCCACCCAGATGTGTATTTAAGTTGCCACCTTAAAGTAAACCATTAATTAACAATCTCAAATCTATCGTGAATATCTCTCAAACCCAATCCACGTCTCTGAGCATAGCATGGCAATATAAGCATAACGTAGAAGTAACTCCCAAGGGTTTGAAAGTAACAGGCAATAGGTTCCTACCTCATCATCTACTTCCCAACCCACAAATTAATGACATCCTAATCATGCAATGTTTGAGGGTTGAAACTAATGCATAAAAACTGGGTAGGAAAAGATATGATCAAGTGTTACCTGCCTTGCTGACGATCCGTGAATCCTAGAGACTCGTAGTAACACGATTCGCACTCCGGGAATTCTATCGCAAGCAAACAATACATACATAAGTAAACAAGCAAAGATGCACAAACGAAACTTCAACTGAAGAGGTTGACCGGGGAGTTCAACTTAAGAACTCCGGTTTGCAAAAAGAATCAAACCAAACGGAACAACGAAACTCAAACGGTGAGAGAAACAAGGTCCGTTTACTAATCTGAACTAGAGTCAAATTTTACAATGATAAAAACTGGCTTGAGTTGATTATTCGGAAAGAGGGTTTCGATACGAAACTCCAGGCGCTTGAATCGCATGATTCCGATAAACGAGCGAAAAGATAAACAGGTTTGAAAATTGGATTTGAAATCGCGATCAGTATAACCGCGGAATAATTCGAATAAAAAAACGACGAACTACTAAACGAACGAACGTTCGTTAACATAACTTAAACAGTGAACGCGTTCGTTAGAACGAACGGATGAACGGACGTTCGTTAAATAAATAAACCGACGAAAATAAACTGATCTATAAAAAAACGATCTAGGGTTTTTAAAACCGAAGGTTTTCTAAAAAACAAAACAAAACCGCGGCGGGTTTGGTACCTCCGAGGCGCGTCCGGCCGAAGCGGCTCGTGGTCCGGTGGGCGGGTCCGCGAGGGGCGGCGGCGACGGCGAAGGCGGCGACGACGGCGCGAGGGGGCGGCGGCGACGGCGGCAACGACGGCCGGCTCGGGCTCGGGTGGGTGGTGGCGGGGTGGGGCGGCGGCATTTAATGGGGGCGGGGGCGGGCGGTGGCTGGGGGACGGGGGCGCCCGGGGGTGGAGTCCGGCTCGGACTCCCCTCGGCATCCGCGCCACGCACGACAGCGGAGAGGAGGCGGCGGCTCGTGGGCCGGGCTCGGCTTGGTGGGCCTTTGGCCTAGTCGGTAGCTGGTCCGCTTGCGTTTTTTTAAATCATTCCGCAAAAAGAAAAATTCCTATAAAAATAAATACATATCTAAAAATTCCAAAATAAGATTTCTCCGTCTAAATAAAATATTTAGAACCGGATGAACTTTTCTTGGCCCATAAAATGCAACTTTTTAAAACGTGCAATTTTTTTCTAGGACAAATAAAATTCCAAATAAGTAAAAATAAAATCCCAAAAATGATTTTAACATTTTTCCTCCGTTATTTCAATTATTTTGGAGAAGTCATATTATCTCCCCTCATTTATTTTAAACTTGAAATATTTTTCCGGAGAGAAAAATAATTAAAATCCAATATCCTCGAGTTTCATTATTTGACAAAATTTAAATATGAAAATCAAAAAAAAATCCCCAACTCTCTCCGAGGGTCCTTCAGTTGCTTAGGATTTTCGTGGGTAGCAAATGAATATGCAATAAAATATGATATGCATGGATGACCTATGTATAACATGCCAAATTGAAAATTTGGGATGTTACAAACCTACCCCCCTTAAGATGAATCTCGCCCTCGAGATTCGGGTTGGCTAGAAAATAGGTGCGGATGGTCCTTGCGAATATCATCTTCTCGCTCCTAGGTGGCTTCCTCCTCGGTATGGTGACTCCACTGAACTTTGCAAAACTTGATCACCTTGTTGCGAGTGACTCGGCTATCAAACTCCAAAATCTTTACTGGCTTCTCCTCATAAGTTAGATTATCATTCAGCTGAATCGCCTCCAAAGGTATTGTATCGTTCAACGGTATGTCGGCCATCTCAGCGTGGCAGTTCTTCAGTTGTGATACGTGAAACACATCATGAACTCCTGACAGTCCTTCAGGTAACTCCAGCTTGTAGGCAACTTCTCCCATTCGTTCCAAAACACGATACGGTCCCACAAAGCTTGGGGCTAACTTTCTTTTACTCCAAAACGTTTCACTACCCTCGGGGTGATACTCGCAGATATACTCATCTCCGATTTCATAGATTACTTCCTTGCGTTTTGAATCTGCGTAACTCTTCTGTCTAGACTGAGCAATTTTTAGCCTGTCTCTAATCAGTTTAACCTTCTCCTCTGAGTCTTTGATCAAGTCTGGTCCAAACAACTGACGGTCTCCATCCTCGTCCGACATCAATGGTGTTCTACATCTGCGTCCATACAGAGCTTCGAACGGTGCCATCTTCAAACTGGCCTGGTAGCTGTTGTTGTATGAGAATTCTGCGTACGACAAATTGTCATCCCAACTAGATCCATAATCTAGCGCACAGGCTCTCAACATGTCCTCCAAAATCTGATCGATTCTCTCTGTCTGTCCATCCGTCTGTGGGTGTAAGTGCATCTAGTGCCCCTTAGTGATTTTGGTGTATTGAAGACTTATAGGTTAAGTAACTAATGCGTTTGTGAGTGTACACAGGCCTATAAGTCTATGAGGAGTTTGATAATTACAGAGAAAGTCGACCCCTAAAAATGAATTTCTTCAACTGAAGAATTTGATATTCTGAAGACTTTGAAAGTGAAGAAATTGGTGTGATTCTGAAGACTTGGTATTCGCTTGAGGAATATGAAGCGTGAAGACTTTTGTTTTCGTAGTTTCATTTTCTCTTTCTTGAGTCATAGGAAACACCGTCTTTGTTAAAGGGGGTCGAGGAAATACTAAGGAAAAATTTCCATTTGATGCTCAACTCAAAATCCTCACCTACCAATCCCTTCGAGTGAAGCTTTTGGAAATCTCATACAGTTCAGTCAATTTCTCTAGTGACAGACGTAAGCTCTTCCAGTCACCGAGGAATTTGTTCGATCGAGGAGTTAGGAATTCGCCATCTTGAATTGCCTACACCTGAGGAACATGATAGCCCCAAGAATTTGACATTCCAAATTCCGACCGTTCTTTGTCTTGCCTTGGCCACCGTCCCCAAAATATCTCCACCTAACGGTCATATCATTGAAGGGCATTTATGTCTTATCATGTCGGGCTGCTCCCTAGGCTATAAATAGCTGCCCCTACAACCACTAGTTGGTTGGCTGCTCGAGAGAACTTGACACTTGTCATTTGAGAGCATCCCATCCTCCGAGGACTTTGAGCGAAAATCATCAAGTGAGGAAAAACCCAAAGTGAGGAAAAACCCAAAACCAAACCCCAACAAACCCAAAGTGATTGAGCATCATCAAGAAATTGATCCTGTGGATCCGACGCTTTTACCTTTGAAGACTGTGCTTCTTCCAGACGGTTAGGCGTCACGGTCTAGAGCATCCAAGAGGAATTGTGGATCGCCGAGTGACCAAGTATGTGAAGGTTTGGAAGTCGCTGAAGACTTACCACGAGTGATTGGACGAGGTCTGTGACCTTAGTTCAAGGAGAATACGGTGAGGACTTGGTGTCACGAGCTGCGTGCTCGATGATCGGGTGTCCGGACTGTGTCCTCGAGTTTAAATACTCAGCCGCTCCAACCAGACGTACAACCGAGACAGCAGCTTGGAACTGGTCTACCAAATCATTGTCTTCACCAACCTAACTGGTTCTATTTCCCCAACCCTTTCATTTCCTCATAAGCTGTTGAGTGTTTGTCATATCTGTGTTCAAGACTTTGATCAAGACTTTCTCAATTTCCTCAGTTCAATTTCTTCATCTGCTTTGTCTTCATCTTGTGTTATCCTGTGATTACGCTTTTCAGACTCTATGATTGTCTTAATTTCATCTTGATGTCTATGCGTGTTTTCTGTTTGGCTTTCTTCTGTGTTCTTATTCCGCTGCATGTATTTCTTCGCTAAGGAATTTCCTCACCAGAAAATTACTCAGTGAAGAATTTGAAAAATTCTCTAAAAATCGACAATACACCCCACCTCTAGTCGATAAAAAGCACTTTCAATTGGTATCAGAGCAAGGTACTCCCTTGTTCTATGTGATTTTGGTTTAACCACCGGAGTTTTAGTTATGTCGACCGCAGTATGATCAAGGTCTCAGCGGGGTGTCCTACCTTCGATGGGACGGACTACCCCTCATCGGAAGAACAAAATGCGAATGCATCTTGAAGCAATTGACAACGATCTACGGTATGTTGTGACAAAAGGTGTTTCCTCACCACACTTTCTCCGAATGATGCTGATGTGAAGAGATTCAAGCAACTCGATTCTCAAGCGAAGAATATCATATGTGGCCATCTGAGCAAAGGTCAATATGGAAGAGTGAGTGCTTTGGAATCTGCCAAACTCGTCTGCAGGACAGCTGTCCAAAGTAAATGAAGGTGTTTCAACTCAGCGTGACTCTCGAGTTGATGTTCTTCGAATCTCTTCAACCGCTTCAAAAGACTCGACAACGAAAATGTTCAACAAACCTTCGATCGCCTCTCGACATCTCAAATGAGCTTCAAGCACTTTGGGTGCCGCTTGACATCACCGACCATGAGGTGGTGAAGAAATTACTAAGATCGCTTGATTCCTCATTTGACACTGCACCGATGATACAAGAACGAGCTGACTACAAGTCTCTTGATCCTGCCGATATCCTCGAAAGGCTAAATACTCACGAAGTTCCAGCTTGCTGAAAAGAGAGATCTCTATGGTTACGGCTATGGAAGAACACGTGCCTCAAGGCCAAGGCTGAATCTGAATCGAGAGTGAAGAATCTGGTAGTAGCCTTGGAGATCCTGAAGAATTTGGCCAGAGCTAGCACTGCTCGTGAAGAAATTCCAAATTCTCAAGACGTGGTCGCTTTGGAAAATCCTCAAGAAGCGGTGATTCCTCATCTAGTGACTATAAGCGAAGACTTTGCCACAAATGCAAGAAACCTGGTCACTATATCCAAGATTGTCCTCGATTGGGAAAAGGAATTAAGAAAGAAGAAACACAAGGATTACAGTTACGATGACGTGAAGAAGAAGAAGAAATCATCAAAATCTTCATCATCAAAATCCTCAAAACCTTCTTCTCACAAGAAGAGTAGCTCCAAAAGGGCTCGGGCATTCATTGGCAAGGAAATGGACTCGAGGCTGAATCGATGAAAATGAGGAAGAGGAGGAGTCTCAAGAATCCGAATCTGGTGTGGCGAGTCTAGCTCTTGCTCACGCCTATGTTAGCAAGTCCATCTTCAACGCTGAAGAAACCGACTCACCGACAAACCTGATGAGGAAAATGATGACTACGCTCCCACCTATTGCTTCATGGCAAAAGGTGCCAAGGTACTCAATTTCACCTCCTCCTAATCCAAAGTGAAAATGAATCGATGAGGATCTCAAGCCCAGCTATTCTAAACTTGCTAAGATTGCTATAAAACAACAAAGGGCTTTTGAAAAGGTTCAAAACATGCTAGATAAGAGTGATGATATGTTAGGTGAAGAAATGGATCGCACTCAAGCCCCGATCGAAAATCTTCAGAGACTTCAGTCTAAGCTTGATAACCTTCAAGGTCATCATAACACTCTCTTATCTCGATCATGAGAAACTTTCTTATGAATTTCTTCAAAGAAAGCAAGATCTTGAGAAGCTAAGAGCGAGTTATGAAGATCTTCAGAAGGAGCGCGATTCATTACTTGCTCAACAAATCAGCGCTTCACAAGAAGAATTTGTTCCTCCATGCTTAAAGTGCATTGAACGTGAATCTGCTAATTCTTCACCCGAATGTTCAAATGCTTCAACTGTTACAAATTCTTCACCTGCCTCTGCTATCACTAATTCCTCACCTGAGGACATTGCTAGTATCACTGACGATGCAGATCGAAGGAATTGTACATGACAGGCATGTACAAAAGCCTCAAAGGGCATCGACTCTTTGTGATGTGCTTAAAAGCAGATCCTCAACAGAAACCCTAGGAAAGAGGGTATCGCATTTGAGAGGAAATTAAATGCCGATGGAACATATCGGAAGCTTTGGCGGTACCCCAAAACTTCATGGGTTACTGCAAAGGGACCTCTAGTTGATCCATCTACCTTATCTGGTTTTACATGTGAATTTCCTCATTCTGATGATGAGTCATTTGACTCAAACTATAAACTGTTCAAAAATCAGAATGGTGAAGTATTTGCTAGATATGTTGGCACTAATCTGCAGGAACGGTCCCCTATGAAGAAAATCTGGGTTCCCAAGAAATGTCTTGAAAGTCTTCGTGTGAATGTCCTCATGACACCACCTGTGAAGAAAAGGAACCCCAGATCAAATTCTTCGAATGGACCAAATTCTTCATATGGATCCAAGTCCTCATTCGGACCAAATTCCTCACGTGGATCAAATTCCTCAAAAGGATCAAAGTCCTCATATGATTATCATCGTGCTAATAACTCTGTTTCGCAGGGTAGAGCTAAGGGCTATGAATATGTGCATTATTCTTCAAATCATTATGTTCATAAGTCCTCGAAGAATTTCTCTGCTTATTCATATGCTTACCCTAACCCCTCTTATGTGAAACGAAATGGTTTGGCCTCTATGCCACCATTCTCATATGGTGCTTTCAGAATGATGAACTCTTTGCCACCCCTTCAGATGTGGGTGGTGAAGAAAAGAACTAATCTCTTCTGCAGGGTCAGGTCTCCGACGCGTGCCTCAACGTCACGAAGAATTTCTTTGGGGCACGACAAATTGCCTGAAAGGACGCAGGCTAATCATGATGAAATGAACTTTCATTTCACACGTCCTCATACTGCATATCTGAATTCTGACTGATGAAATTCATCTGATGAAATTGATATCATATTCTTCACTGATGAAGTATATGAGATCGTAAGTTGTACTAATTCATCTGCAGGATGATCAACCCAAAGCCACTGAGTGGGTTCTCGATAGTGGATGTACAAATCACATGACTGGTGACAAGAAACTATTGATGGATGCTCCCTTAACACCGTCACATCTGAAGCATATCATTTTTGCTGACAAAGGCAAAAGTCAGGTATTGGGACTTGGTAAGGTTGCTATCTCTAAGGACATGCACATGGACAAAGTCATGCTTGTTGAGTCTTTAGGATATAACCTCATGTCAGTCTCAATGCTTTGTGATCTTGATATGGTTGTTATCTTTGGCAAGTATCGTTGTGTTGTGATTATGGAAGTCGACAAATCCAAAGTCTTCAAGGCTTTAGGAGAGGAGACTTGTATATTGTTGATTTTTCCACGGGACCACAACCAGCCGTGTGTCTACTTGCAAAAGCTTCAGAAGGCTGGCTATGGCATCGACGACTTGGTCACGCAGGCATGAGGAATTTGCACAAGCTTGCGAAGAAGAAGCATGTAATTGGCATTGAGAATGTCAAATTCCTCAAGGATCACTTATGCGGAGCCTGTGAAGCTGGAAAAATGACCAAGGCCAAGCATCCAACGAAGACTATCATGACCACTACTCGTCCCTTTGAATTGCTTCACATGGACCTCTTTGGTCCCAATCATTACTCAGCTGTCACTAATGATGCATCCCTTTATGGCTTTGTTATTGTTGATGATTACTCTCGTTACACTTGGGTACACATTGTTGCTTACAAAAATCAAGTGCAGGAAATCTTCAAACGATTTTCCTCGAGGGCTTCAACCAACTTTGGTGTGAAGATCAAGCACATCAGGAGTGACAATGGAACTGAGTTCAAGAATTCTGGTCTTGATGATTATCTTGATGAACTTGGTATTACTCATGAGTTATCTGCTCCCTACACTCCTCAGCAAAATGGTGTCGTGGAGCGCAAGAACAGAACTCTTGTTGAGATGGCTCGCACTATGCTTGATGAATACAAAACGCCTAGTCGTTTCTGGATTGAAGCAATTGACACTGCGTGCCACATCATCAACAGAGTATATCTTCACAAATTCTTCAAAAAGACTGCCTATGAACTCCTCACAGACAAGAAACCCAATGTAAGTTATTTCAAAGTCTTCGGTGCTAAATGCTGGATTAGAGATCCTCACCACACCTCTAAATTTGCACCGAAAGCACATGAAGGTTTTATGCTTGGTTACGGAAAGGACTCGCACACCTACAAAGTCTTCAACATCGTTCTTCACAAGGTTGTTGAAACTGTAGATGTGCTTGATTCGATGAAACTAATGGCTCGCAAAGAGAGCACCTACCTTCTGTGTTAGACGAACCAGCACCGAGGATTCTATCGTGTTCAAGGCAACCGAGGATGTCATCCCTCTTCAAGAAACTGGCCAAGAATTCATTCCTGTCTGCCAAGAACGTCAAGCTGATGCACCGAAGATAATATCAAGAAAATGGTGCTGAGGAAAATGATCAAATTCCTCGAAGACAACCAGCTCATCCTCGCGTTGCAAAAGAAGTACAAGTTGACAAGATCATCGATGACATTGAAGCGCCAGGTCCTCTCACTCGCTCAAAAGCTTCACATTTATCTAACTTTTGTGGGCACTATGCTTTTGTCTCTATCACAGAGCCCACTAAGGTAGATGAAGCATTTCTGGAGCCGGAGTGGATTCAGGCCATGCAAGAGGAATTACATCAGTTCGAGCTCAACAACGTCTGGGAACTGGTCAAACGTCCAGATCCTCGCAAGCATAATATCATTGGCACAAAGTGGATCTATCGCAACAAGCAAGATGAAAATGGTCTTGTGGTGAGGAATAAGGCACGACTAGTAGCTCAAGGCTACACGCAGGTTGAAGGAATCGACTTCGATGAAACTTTTGCACATGTCGCTAGACTTGAGTCTATTCGCATATTACTCGCCTATGCTAACCATCACAATATCACTTTATATCAAATGGATGTGAAAAGTGCATTCCTCAATGGTAAGCTTGAGGAAGAAGTATATGTTGCTCAACCCCGTGTTTTGAAGATCCAAAGAATCCTCGACAAAGTCTTCAGACTAAATAAGGCTCTCTATGGCCTCAAGCAAGCCCCTCGGGCGTGGTATGATACATTGAAGGAATTCTTCGTGAAGAATGGCTTCACACCGATTCACTCGATCCTACTCTCTTTACTAAATCTTATGATGGTGAACTTTTCGTGTGCCAAATATATGTTGATGATATTATCTTTGGCTGTACTGACCAACGTTATAGTGATGAATTTGCCTATATGATGAGTGAAGAATATCGAATGTCTATGATGGGAGAGTTGAAATTCTTCTTAGGTCTTCAAATTCGTCAACAACACAATGGCATATTCATATCTCAGAGAAATACCTCAAAGATGTCCTCAAGAAATTCGCATGCAAGATTGCAAAGGTGTCAAAATTCCTATGCCCACAAATGGCCATCTATGCACTGATGAAAATGGCATTGACTTCGATCACAAGGTATACCGCTCCATGATTGGTTCCTTATTGTACTTATGTGCATCTAGGCCAGATATAATGCTTAGTGTTTGCATGTGTGCCCGATTTCAAGCTACACCAAGGAATCACACCATAAGGCTGTGAAGCATATTCTTCGATATCTAGCTCACACACCAACACTAGGATTATGGTACCCCAAGGGCTCTACTTTTGATCTCATTGGATATTCGACTCGACTATGCCGGTGATCGTGTGGACCGCAAGTCAACATCTGGTACTTGTCATTTCCTCGGACGATCTTTGGTCCGTTGGTCCTCGAAGAAACAGAACTGCGTATCACTATCCATCATGCGGAAGCTGAATACATTGTCTGCTGGCTCGTGTTGTGCTCAATTACTATGGATGAAGCAAACCCTCAAGGACTATGGCATCAACGTGAAGAATGTGCCTCTCTCTTTGTGACAATGAGAGTGCCATCAAAATTGCTCACAACCCAGTTCAGCACTTTGCGAAGACAAAGCACATTCAAATTCGTCATCATTTTCTTCGTGATCATGTGTTGAAGGGCGACATTTCCATCGAAAGCACGTGAAGACTGAAGAACAGCTAGCTGATATCTTCACTAAGCCCTTGGATGAGAAGAGATTTAGCAAGTTGCGGTGTGAGCTAAATATCTTAGAATCTTGAACGTTCTTTGAAAAGGACACACATCCTAACACTTATGCAAAATTGATGACTTAGATGTGCAACACATGAAGACACCTTTTCTTCAATCAATGAAGAACAACACTCTAAGTGTGAAGAAATTAATGAAGAATTTGATTCTCAGAACCCTACGACAATTGTACGCGGTGTCTGAAATCATCATTCTTACACGGTGGGTCACGCCACCACCAAAGTTGAAAATCTTCAATTTGAGTTTTCCTCAAATTTTGAAATTCTTCAGTTTTTCAAATTCTTCAACTTTGCAAATTCTTCACTATTTCCGTCGTCTTTCTTCATTGGCTATATGGATTTATGTCCTCTACAGCATTCACTTATGGCTATTTCCTCAAATCGCGTTTTCTGCTAAGTGAATGTGATCGGACCCTTCCCCCTCTATGCTATACTCAACCCAATCCATTCACAAATTCTTCATGTGCGTTCTACTTTGAAACTCGTTCAAATTCTTCGCTGTGTCCTTGACAGCTGAAGAAATTGCGAACGGAACTTTAAAACAAATCATTTTCAAACCTTCACATTTACCGCTCAAACCGTTCCGCATCCCACGATCGCACACGATCTCCACTACACAGTACGTGTGTGACACATGTCGTGAGAAGGGAAGTGGTCAGGGGCACGTTCGTCCTAAATCTTCGGACGATCCGGTTTTCACCGTGGCTATAAATACCTCTCTCTCCCTTCCTCACTCTTTTACTTCGCTCGACTCCTCTCTCCCGCTCGAGCTCCTCGAAACCCTAGCGCCGCCGCTATTCCATCGTCGCCGGTGAGGAAAAGCTTCACTGCCTTGACCTCTTCGCCGACGTACTCGCGCCGACCGTGGAATTTCTTCACTCCGCCGTCGCCGTAGCTGATTTCCTCTGCCAAGTTAGGGCGGAGAAGATCTGAACGGACGAACTTCTAAACTGTTCATCTCAGTTAAATCGTGTTATTCACTTCGGGTAAATTAAAAGTTACTTTTATTTACTCGCTTTGATTCTCAAATTTTCTTCAAATTCTTCAAAGGTGTTTATTTCAAATTCTTCACACATATGAACACCTCAAATCTCTTGACTCATTTCTCTAAGCAATGATTTTCTTCAAGATTCCTCAATTGTGTGGATCTTCGATCTATACAACTCGAACCTAAGATAAAGAACGCTTTTTGAAATTCTTCAAGGCTCATCTGGTCAAAATCCTCAAACTTGTTCTTTTTGTAAAACACTCTGAGAACGCATATGACCTCTTCAAATTCCTCGCACCTATACTCTGTTCACGGTACAAATGTCTGCTTTGAATCCCTAGGTTCTCATCAACTTAACTCATTTGCAGCGTTCCTCGAAGAAAAACTGCACACTTCTTCGTAAAACTCATTTGTTCAATTTCCTCAACTCAAGAAAATGGCGAGATGGTAAGAAGCCGCATGAAGGGAGGAAAGAAACCAGAGGTTATGACAGCGTTTGAAATCCCCGAGGATATATATGCGACTCATCGCACACCGGATGAAGAAAGTAAAACCAACGCAAGGTGCGTATTCAGAAGATTGAACGGAGATGGGCACGGGAATGGAGGGAATATAGATATGTAACTCCTAAGTACATGAAGAAATTCGCTCTTAACCCTCCATGCCCAAGAGCTCCTTTGGCACCTGGCCAAATAGCTGATCCCACTAGCGTCAAACGCGGTGAAGACTTTCCTAAGGAATGGGCTAAACGCCAAGCAAAATTGGCTAAGCAAGCAAAGGAAGCAGTGAAGAAATTCAATGAGGATTCTGCCACTCGCCCACGCAGGTCTCGGTCAAACCGAGGAAATCAATGCAAAAGAAGCCTGCTTATAAGCCAAGTGCTTCATCATCTGCGCCCTCACGGCCAAGTTCCTCAAAGACACCTTCCAAGCAAATTCCTCAAACTGCTGCTGCCCCACCAAAGTCCTCAATCGCTCCGTCAAAACCTTCAGTTCCTGTGCACCTAGCTACATGTCAGCGGACTGCTGGATTTTCAATTGCCTCGAGCATCTCTGCAAGTTCTCGGCAGCTCCCATTTCTTCAATCGTCCGACTCAAACAAGACCAAAGCAACAATGGTCGAGGTCCTCGGCCTAGCCCGACGAAGAAATTGGTTGCATTCCATGTGCCATCTGAAGATGAGGCATCTGATGAAGAACTCGCAGAAATCATCAGAGACCGACAAGCAAGGGCCGCTAGAGACAAAGGTACATCTGTGCCACTGCTATTGGACCCCAAGATAGTCCTCGACTTTATTGATCTACAGCACGATGATCCCAATACCCCTCTGCTCGATCTTCACTTGACACCTGGTCAAAGTCATATGTTGACTCACTTCATAGCTGAAGAAAAATGGAAGTATGAAAAGGCGAGGGAAATCAAAAGGCTCAATACAGGAAGGAGAAGTTCTGAAGAAAAACATTGTCAAAATGACACCGAGGAGCTTCTCCAAGTCCGGTGAGATTCAAAACCTCGGTAAAACTTCGATTCTTTCAATGCTGATTGGCAAGGAGCCAAGGACAGATTCGTCAATCGACGAAGAATCTCACTAGCGTTGCTACTCTGTGCAACGTGAAAATCCTCAGCTGAAGCATCCGTTCAGCCTCTTTGAAGAAAATGTTGATTCCGAGGCTGATGAAGAAATTCCAGCCGAAGAAATCGCCAGGCACCCACTAGTGGTGCGCTGAAGAAATTGCTCTAGACAGAGGAACTGCATCAGTTGCTCTGCAAAATGAACCAAATTCCTCAGCTCCTCCTGCACCAACTCCAACTCCAATTCTTCCATCTGCTTTTGAGGTGAAGAAAACCAAGGCTGCAGAACGAGCTGCTGTGAAGAAAAGAAAAGCATCAGCTGCGTCAGATTCTTCGTCACGAAGAAAATGAAGCCAATGACCAGCTCATTGAAAACCCGATTGATGCTATTCCAATTTCCTCCATACCTTCAAAGGAAGTGGTTCCTTTTGGAGAAGAATATGAAGTGCCAACCGGATCGATGAAGAACATCAATCTCCTGCTGTCTGCGAGAAAATGGATGAAGAAATTGAAGTGGATGCCATCCCTTCAACCCCGCTTATTCCCTCATCGGACTATGAAATTCCTCAGTCGGTGCCGAGGAAATTGAAGATGAAGATGTGGATATTGGATGCACCACACCAGTGTTCAATGATGATTTTTGGGAAAATCAGCATCCCAATACTCCTCTCTTCACTCCGCTCCAACAAGTTCCTCACTCCCTGCACTAACTGTCCAAATAGACTCTGGAGAAAAGCAACCAACTGGTTACATGCATGAAGAAATTCCAGCCACTAGTCTTTGATGAAACTGCTGCTTCTTTGCTATTCCTCGATCGCAAGTTGAGGAGCAAGTAATTCCTCGCTGAAGAAACTGAACTTGTGATTCCCGAGGTGGTGATGCAAATCATCGACACCCCTCGCCCAAGCGGAAGAATCCGTTCTCAACCATGCAAAAGTTCAAGGCTGAAGATTTCTTTGCCGAGCACGTGTTCTTCATCGAATATAATCCTTATGATTCTGCTCGAATTAGGAAGAGGCGCTTCGGACTGCCACCAAGCCAACTTCTATTCCTCGGTGCTTTTCAACAAGGATAAAATCTTCGATCATGCTCATATTCCTCATGTGGATATGGAGACACCGCCAGGCTTTGAGCCAGTCCTCTCGTGTTCTTCACGACGCAGACTTCTAAGCTTCTGACCGATATTTGTGGATCGAACGAAGAGCTAATTCTTCAGTTCTATGCAACCCTGCATATCACCGGAGATGCTGAAGATATCAATTCATGGGTCTTAGATTGGATGACCGAAAACACTCACTACAAGGCTCCTGCAATTGAATTGCTTCGTGCCCTTCCTCTCAGTCCTCCGATTGATGGTGCACGTCGGATCTATGAAGAAAAGGAACTTTCAAATCACTATATGCAAGTACTGATGAAGCCATTGAAACCAAGGCAGGCACCAAGAACCAAATTCCTCGTCAAGGAATTATTATATGTGCCTCGGACCGTCTATCGAATCTTGACGAAGACTTTGAGTCCCATCAAAGGCCACGACTCGAATGATGAAGAAGTCGTTGGCATCATGAAGAATATGCTTTTCAACATCATCCATGGCGTTCCCGTCAATTTCCATGATTTCTTCATGAGGACTCTGGCTAACATTGCCATGTCACCATTTGAGCTGAAGCCTTATGCGCCTTGGATTATGAGATTCATCAGGACAAGATCTTCACTGAATTACAAAAGCTGACACTTTGAACCACTGCAGCTACCTGCCCCCGATTGAAGTCCTCAAACGACCAATTGCTTCAGCTGATGAAAAGGGCAAGGCTACTGCTGTGATAGATGAAGGTATTCGTCCATTGGATGGACAGGTTTAAAAGCAGCATCTTACTCCACCAATGATGACTCGCCACACATGACTCAAAGAGCAAATACCTCAAGAAAGCAAAATCCTCAAGGAACTGCACCTGTGGTGTTGATCGATCGTGAATTACTCCTCGCCTTCATCGGAAGGTTGATCGCAATCATAAGTGGGTCAAACGTCGCTTTGGTACTCTTCTTTACAATATGACGTCTACTCACAATGCGTGAAGAAAAACCACTACTACCTTCATGAAACCTTCAAGCGCACACAGGCTGTTCTTTCACATGTCTATAATGAAGAAGAACTGACATCAATGGGTCTCAAGGAAGATTTTGACTGGTCTGCACCTCCTCCGAAGAAATTCAAGAAGGTCAAAGTTCCTTCCTTGGTGGCCAGCTCCTATTCTTCATCTCGCGACTCTGATGAAAATGAAGATTTGGAAGACACTGCTGCTGGTCCTACTTCAACGAACAACCCCGACAATGCTGGCGCTCCGTCTTCTACTTGATGTTCCTCAAGAGCGTTAGTCCTCGGTTTGATCCTTTTGGTCATTCGATGACAAAGGGGGAGAAATTTGAGTTAGTCTTCAAGCGGGTCTCGTTTTTGTCTATATACGATATTTTATTAAGTTACAACTCTCGTTCTTCTGAAACCTTTTATTGGATCGAGTTGTAATCTTAAACCCGATGGTGCTTTGATACTTTTGATGCATTATGCTTTTGCTCTATGCTCGATTACGATGGTATTGATATGCTTTGATCCTTGTTATGCTCTGATCCTCATGAGCTCGATGAAAATCTTCAAATCGATTTGGGATCTGATACTCATGAAGAGTTTCAAATTCCTCATACGCATTGGGCTCTGATACTCTTTATGCATTATTTTGCATGCTCTGCATATCATCAAGCACCATATTTCATCATGCATTTCAAATTCTTCATACTATATGTTAAATGCGTGTATGAATTACAAGATATAGGGGGAGATCTCCATGATTCAATTCTTCAAGTGTGCATTGCCTCAAAAGCAAATTCCTCACTATGCACATCTTCAGGGGGAGTTCTTCTATATCTTGCAATCAAAATCCTCATTATCAGTATTTACACTTCATATATTTATCCCGTTGAAAACTTAACTCAGTATTGTCATCAATCACCAAAAGGGGAGATTGTAAGTGCATCTAGTGCCCTTAGTGATTTTGGTGTATTGAAGACTTATAGGTTAAGTAACTAATGCGTTTGTGAGTGTACACAGGCCTATAAGTCTATGAGGAGTTTGATAATTACAGAGAAAGTCGACCCCTAAAAATGAATTTCTTCAACTGAAGAATTTGATATTCTGAAGACTTTGAAAGTGAAGAAATTGGTGTGATTCTGAAGACTTGGTATTCGCTTGAGGAATATGAAGCGTGAAGACTTTTGTTTTCGTAGTTTCATTTTCTCTTTCTTGAGTCATAGGAAACACCGCATCGTTAAAGGGGTCGAGGAAATACTAAGGAAAAATTTCCATTTGATGCTCAACTCAAAATCCTCACCTACCAATCCCTTCGAGTGAAGCTTTTGGAAATCTCATACGATTCAACAATTTCTCTAGTGACAGACGAAGCTCTTCCGTCACCGAGGAATTTGTTCTCGACCGAGGAGTTAGGAATTCGCCATGTAATTGCCTACACCGTGAGGAACATGATAGCCTCAAGAATTTGACATTCCAAATTCCGACCGTTCTTTGTCAAGGCGCCACCGTCCCCAAAATATCTCCACCTAACGGTCATATCATTGAAGGGCATTTATGTCTTATCATGTCGGGCTGCTCCCTAGGCTATAAATAGCCGCCCCCTACAACCACTAGTTGGTTGGCTGCTCCGAGAGAACTTGACACTTGTCATTTGAGAGCATCCCATCCTCTGAGGACTTTGAGCGAAAATCATCAAGTGAGGAAAAACCCAAAGTGAGGAAAAACCCAAAAACCAAACCCCAACAAACCCAAAGTGATTGAGCATCATCAAGAAATTGATCCCGCGTGGATCCGACGCTTTTACCTTTGAAGACTGTGCTTCTTCCAGACGGTTAGGCGTCACGGTCTAGAGCATCCAAGAGGAATTGTGGATCGCCGAGTGACCAAGTATGTGAAGGTTTGGAAGTCGCTCAAGACTTACCACGAGTGATTGGACGAGGTCTGTGTGACCTTAGTTCAAGGAGAATACGGTGAGGACTTGGTGTCCCGAGCTGCGTGCTTTCGATGGATCGGGTGTCCGGACTGTGTGTCCTCGAGTTTAAATACTCAACCGCTCCAACCAGACGCATAACCGAGACAGCAGCTTGGAACTGGTCTACCAAATCATTGTCTTCACCAACCTAATCGGGTTCTATTTCCTCAACCCTTTCATTTCCTCATAACTGTGTTGAGTGTTTGTCATATCTGTGTTCAAGACTTTGATCAAGACTTTCTCAATTTCCTCGATTCAATTTCTTGATCTGTTTGTCTTCATCTTGTGTTATCCTGTGATTACGCTTTACGTACTCTGTGATTGTCTTCATTTCATCATGATGACTATGCGTGTAATCTGTTATGCTTACTCGAGTACTTATTCCGCTGCATGTATTTCTTCGCTAAGGAATTTCCTCACCAGCAAATTCCTCAGTGAAGAATTTGAAAAATTCTCTAAAAATCGCCTATTCACCCCCCCTCTAGTCGATATAACGCACTTTCAGTGGGTGGAATGCGGTACTAAACTCCAATCTGGTACCCAAAGTCTGGTGTAGCTGATGCCAAAACTTTGAAGTAAACTGTGTTCCTCTATCTGATACGATACTCCTTGGAACTCCGTGCAAACATACAATCCTTGTCATATATATCTTGGCCAACTTTGCACTTGTATAAGTTGTTTTCACTGGGTTGAAGTGAGCTACTTTGGTCAACCGATCCACTACTACCCATATTGAATCATATCCTGCTTTGGTTCTGGGTAATCCGGTGATAAAATCCATGCCAAGCTTGTCCCACTTCCATTCAGGTATTGGCATAGGCTGCAACAGTCCTGCTAGCTTTTGATGCTCGGCCTTCACTCTCTGGCATACATCACAAACGGCTACATACTCGGCAATATCCTTTTTCATACCAGTCCACCAGAAACGTTCCTTCAAGTCCAAATACATCTTGGTGTTTCCGGGGTGAATCGAGTATGGTGAGTCATGAGCCTCTTCAAGTATTAACTTCTTGATCTCCAAATTGTTGGGCACATAAATCCGATCCTCAAACCACAAGGTATCGTGCTCATCCTCGCGAAAACCTTTGGCTTTTCCCTTGCCCATCTTTTCCTTTATCTCAGCAATCTCTTTATCCTCCTTCTGAGCTTCTCGAATCTTGTCTAACAAGGTCGATCAACCTCCATTGTTGCAAGAAAACCTCTTGGAACAATCTCCAACTGTAGTTCCATAATATCCTCTGCTAACTCCTTTGGTAGTCCTCTACCCTTAAGGATATTGGCATAACTTTTCCGACTTAAAGCGTCTGCTACAACATTGGCTTTTCCTGGATGATAGTGTAGCTTCATATCGTAATCCTTTATAAGCTCCAACCATCTCCTTTGTCTGAGGTTTAACTCCTTCTGTGTGAAGATGTACTTTAAACTCTTATGATCTGTGTACACATCACAACGGTTTCCCATGAGATAATGTCTCCAGGTCTTCAACGCATGTACCACAGCTGCTAACTCCAAATCATGCGTGGCATAGTTCAACTCATGAGGCTTCAGCTTGTCGTGGAGGCATACTGAAACAACTTTTCCTTCCTGCATAAGAACACATCCAAGTCCCAAGCGAGAGGCATCACAATACACTTGAAACTCCTTATGTATATCTCGCAATGTCAAAGATCGGGCTGTAGTCAACCGTTCTTCAACTCTTGGAAGCTTGTCTCACAGTCCTCTGTCCATTTGAACTTGGTATCCTTCTTTAATAACTCATCATTGGTTTAGCAATCTTGGAAAAATTCTCAATAAATCTCCGATAATATCCTGCCACCCAAGGAAACCGCGAATCTCGGCCGATCAAGTGGGTGCCAACCATTCGAGGATCGACTGAATTTTTACTGGGATCTACTGCTATACCCTCTCCTGATATAACATGCCCAAGAAATCCAACTTCCTTCAACCAAAACTCACACTTGCTGAATTTGTCATATAACTGGTGTTCCCTGAGTTTCTCAAGAACCAAACGTAGGTGTTTTGCGTGCTCCTCTTCGTTCTTCAAGTAAACCATAATATCATCGATAAACACCACAAGAAACTTGTCCAAATATTCCATGAACACTTTGTTCATCATACTCATAAAATAGGCAGGGGCATTAGTCAGTCCAAATGACATGACCGTATACTCATATAATCCATATCGAGTGGTGAACGCTGTCTTTGGTATATCCTTTTCTCGGATCTTCAACTGATGGTATCCTGATCGTAGATCGATCTTAGAAAACACCTTAGCTACTTGCAAATTATCAAACAGATCATTAATCATCGGTAATGGATACTTGTTCTTTATCGTTACTTCATTCAGAGCTCGGTAATCAACAACCATCCTCGAGGATTTATCCTTCTTCTCCACCAAAAGTACTGGTGCTCCCCAAGGCGATGAACTTCTTCGAATGTAACCTTTCTCCAATAACTCCTTGATCTGCTTCTTAATTTCTTCCAGATCATTTGCGGGCATCCGATAGGGTCTCTTTGATATTGGCCCTGTACCTGGTATTAGTTCTATCAGAAACTCGATGTCTCGATCCGGTGGCATGCCTGGTAACTCTTCTGGGAAAACATCTGGATAATCCCTCACTACAGGTACTTCCTCTTGCACAACTCCCGTGAGGGTATTCACTTGGCTCCTCCTAGGCACATGCCTAGATACATACTTAATCCTTTTTCCCTCTGGGGTGGTAAGATAAATTGACTTGCTAGCACAGTCAATACTTCCTCCAAACTTTGACATTCAATCCATACCTAATATCACATCCAATCCTTGCGACTCCAAGATAATTAGGTCGGACGGAAAAACATGCGTGCCAATGATTAGGGCTATCTGGGTGCACCACTTACTAGCCATGTACTCTGCTCCAGGCGAGCTCACTAAAAGAGGGGTTCTAAGGGTCTGGGTTGGTAACTTAAACTTATCCACAAATCCCCTTGATATGTATGAATGCGATGCACCAAGATTTCGAAAAGAACAATAGCGGTAAATGACTGAACCAAAACTTACCTATTACCGCATCCGGCTGCTCTTCAACTTCCTCCACGTTAACGTGGTTCACTTGTCCTTTGTTGAATGGATTGGGCTTCTTCCCGGCGCTCCCATTTCCGTTTCCATTCTTTCCTTGAGGCGATCGTTGGCATAGTGCCTGTTTTCCCGCACTTAAAGCAAATAACTTGGCTCAAGTCTCTCTTGGCGGGTGTAGCTGGGTTTGAGCGATTCTGATTATTGTTGGCTGCATTTCCATTCCCATTCTTCGCACCATTATGCGATCCTCCTCTAGTATAGTTATGTCCTCCATGGTTATGAACTAGTCCTCCCGAGTTCGGGGTTAAGCGAGGCTTCTGGTGAGCTCCTGAGTTATACTTCCCTTGTCCATACTTCCTCTTACGACTCTCAATTTGCTGCTGCTTTCATTCAATCATTAGGGCCTTATCTACCAACTCCTGGTAGTTGTTGAAAGTTGCCACCATCAGCTGCATACTCATCTCATCATTCAGCCCTTCCATAAACTTCTCTTGCTTTGCGGCATCTGTGGCCACATCATCAGGGGCATAGCGTGATAACTTGCTAAACTCATCCACGTACTGAGCCACAGTATGATTCCCCTGGCGTAAGTTGCGGAAATCACGCTTCTTTATCTGCATGGCTCCAGTTGAAACATGGGCCGTGCGAAAAGCTTGTTGGAACTGGTCCCAAGTGACATTGGCTATAGGAAAAGTAGCTGTGTAATTCTCCCACCATGCGGCTGCTGGTCCATCCAATTGATGTGCGGCAAAGCGCACTCTCTCGACATCCGTGCATCCTGCGGTGGTTAACTCCCTTCAATACGGCATAACCAGTCATACGCAACTATTGGCTCGGTGCTCTTTGGAAAACACCGCGGTTGTAACCTTAGAAAAGCGGGCTAAATTGTCCACCGGCGGCGGGTTGTTGTTGTTGTTGGCATTGCCACTGGTTACGAACTAGCGATTTGCATCAAGGTATTCTCATTGTTGGATCAAGCGAGTGAGCTCGGTGGGAAAGCAAAACCGGGGTCACGTCTCGAGGCATCTGAGGGTTTAGAGGAGAGATTAGAAATAGAAAGAGGTCTAGTGAGAAAACACTACCCATATGCACATGAGGCAAACACACATTCATTCAATCAAGCAAGCAAGGCATACAAAACGATCTAGGACTATCGCATAAGTGCTCAACTACTACTAGTTACATGGGGGAAAATACTACTAATATTTGGTGGTCATCTAGAAATTTTGATCGGTGGAAGACTCCATAATGTCTGCTCCAGCGTCGTCTTCATAGTCATCATCACTTGGATCTGAGTCGGTGTAAATGCCGATGATGATGTAGTTGTCTGGACAAGCGGGGTCTTCTTCCTCTTCTTGCTCTTCTTCCTTGGGTGCTGGTCCTCCCATGAAGAGTCCAATCTTCTTGACTAGGTCGTCGTTCTTCTCCAGTAGTATCTTGATTTCTTCCTCATATCCATCGCGTGTAGACTTGAGTTCTTCCTCCAATTCGATGATCTTAGTTTTCGCCTTCTTCAAATCCAGCATGTCTGCGCACATCTGGTTCTCATGACGTCGAATGTGCTGGTTTAGCTCCTGGATGTAAGCTGAAATGGATCTATCCTTCTTGGTGTTAATTACTTCCCATTGCTCGTCTCGGCGCCCACATATTTGGTATATGGTGTCTTTAAGCTCCTTATTGTAGACTTCTCCAATGCGTCCCATGGTAATGTGAGCTGCCATACTCTTTCCCAAACTCCATGTTGGTGCATTGAAAACACATACTATGGGCTCCGTGCTTGGTGCAAACGTCCTTAGGGAACCAGGGCTTGAATCTTCCAAAGCATTCTTCTTCCGGTAAGGTGGCGTTATGCGTCCGGTGAAGCTTGGTAATCCAATATTCAGGTACCTAGTGACTTCCTTCAAGTGGCGTCCAAAAGGTGTGTCTTCATCCGGTTGGGCAAACTTGTACTTCATCTCCGTCATCCTAAAGAGTGGAAAAATGGAGAGGGTCAGAAATGAGTAGAGAGGAGTGACCTATGGTTTTATCCTAGTGGTCGTGTCCTACACTCAGCGTGTGCTCTGATACCATCTTGTAGCGATCCGACCTCAGATGGTCAAGTCTACGTATACATGTCATCCTCGGATCGGTAATGCTCACACACACAAGATCAAGGATTTATAAGCGAGTAGCAATCACACACTTATTACATCGAATGTCTCAAAAGAGAACTTATTACAATAATATGGCTTAATGCCATCTAATGCGATAACAGCGGAAGGCTTGGAAGGTAAAGTGAGTCCATCAACTCCAACGGCATAACTGAGCTGCACGGCAACGAACTACGATCCTTACTCGTCGTCTGAAAAGTCCTTTAACATAATACGTTGCAGCCCGAGAACGGGTCAGCACATGGAATATGCTGGCAATGTAACACATAGAGAGTAATGAAAGAATAATCTATACTACATGCATATATGGCTGGTGGAAAGCTCAATGGTTACAGTTTTTGCAAAAAGCCAATTTTTCCCTATGTCAAAGGAATAAATTTTGTTTTAACTATCATGGTGGTTGAAACATCATTGAGAAGGTATAACCCCAACTCAATCCCAATTACAGTGATCAACAACCCAACAATATTAACTTAGAGTGATGAGATACATGTGAATACTCAAATACTAGATACTCAGAATTGTCCATAACCGGGGACACGGCTAACCATGATTAGATTGTACACTCTGCAGAGGTTTGCGCACTTTTCCCCACAAGACTCGATCGCCTCCGTTGATTTCTCGCCGCATGGTGTTTGAGAAGCGGATGACCGAGACACGATCTTTCGTAAGCGTTAACTCTCTACTCCAGATAGATCATACCAAACCTATAAAACCCACTATCTGCTGATCTACCTCTTCGAGAGCTTCACGTAACTTACTCAACTATGCTAGAGCCCATAATAGCTTGTGGCTGGACACGGAAGTTTCTAGCATGAATAATCTCAGTTCACACGGGTACCCCGGGATTTCCAAAAATAAAACAGACAACACGGGGTTCCCCAGGTGCCTCAATCCACCCAGATGTGTATTTAAGTTGCCACCTTAAAGTAAACCATTAATTAACAATCTCCCATCTGTCGTGAATATCTCTCAAACCCAATCCACGTCTACGAGCATAGCATGGCAATATAAGCATAACGTAGAAGTAACTCCCAAGGGTTTGAAAGTAACAGGGCAATAGGTTCCTACCTCATCATCTACTTCCCAACCCACAAATTAATGACATCCTAATCATGCAATGTTTGAGGGTTGAAACTAATGCATAAAAACTGGGTAGGAAAAGATATGATCAAGTGTTACTTGCCTTGCTGACGATCCGTGAATCCTAGAGACTCGTAGTAACACGATTCGCACTCCGGGAATTCTATCGCAAGAAAAAAATACATACATAAGTAAACAAGCAAATATGCACAAACGAAACTTCAACTGAAGAGGTTGACCGGAGAGTTCAACTTAAGAACTCCGGTTTGCAAAAAGAATCAAACCAAACGGAACAACGAAACTCAAACGGCGAGAGAAACAAGGTCTGTTTACTAATCTGAACTAGAGTCAAATTTTACAATGATAAAAACTGGCTTGAGTTGATTATTCGGAAAGAGGGTTTCGATACGAAACTCCAGGCGCTTGAATCGCCTGATTCCGATAAACGAGCGAAAAGATAAACTGGTTTGAAAATTGGATCTGAAATCGCGATCAGAATAACCGCGGAATAATTCGAATAAAAAAAACGACGAACTGCTAAACGAACGAGCGTTTGTTAACAGAATTTAAACAGTGAACGCGTTCGTTAGAACGAACGGATGAACGGACGTTCGTTAAATAAATAAACCAACGAAAATAAACCGATCTATAAAAAAACAATCTAGGGTTTTTTAAAAAAACCGAAGGGTTTTCTAAAAAAACAAAACAAAACCGGCGGCGGGGTCGGGTACCTCCGGCGAGGCGCGCGTCCGGCGAAGCGGGCTCCCGTCCGGGTGGGTGGGGTCGGCGAGGGGCGGCGGCGACGGCGCAGGAGGGGGCGGCGGCGACGGCTGGGCTCCGGGCGGCTCGTGGCTCGGGCCCGAGGGGCGGTGGTGGTGGCGGGTGGTGGCGGGATGGGGCGGCATTTAAAGGGGGCGGGCGGCGGTGGCTTGGGAAGGGGCGCCCGGGGTGGAGTCCGGCTCGGACTCCTCGGCGTCCGCGCCACGCACCGGCACGCTGGAGAGGGAGGCGGCGGCGCTCACAGGCTTGGCTCGGTGGGCCTTTGGCCCAGCGGTATGAGTCCGTTTCGTTTTTTTTAAATCATTCCGCCAAAAGAAAAATTCCTAGAAAAATAAATAAAAATCTAATAATTCCAAAATAAGTTTTCTCCATCTAAATAAAATATTTAGAACTGGATGAACTTTTCTTGGCCCATAAAATGCAACTTTTTAAAACGTGCAATTTTTTTCTAGGAGAAATAAAATTCCAAATAAGTAAAAATAAAATCCCAAAAATGATTTTAACATTTTTCCTCCGTTATTTCAATTATTTTGGAGAAGTCATATTATCTCCCCTCATTTATTTTAAACTTGAAATATTTTTCCGGAGAGAAAAATAATTAAAATCCAATATCCTCGACTTTCATTATTTGACAAAATTCAAATATGAAAATAAAAAAAAAATCCCCAACTCTCTCCGAGGGTCCTTGAGTTGCTTAGGATTTTCGAGGGTAGCAAATGAATATGCAATAAAAGATGATATGCATGGATGACCTATGTATAACATGCCAAATTGAAAATTTGGGATGTTACACGTGTATATATCATTTCATTCATCGTCGAGAGCTAACTATAAAGTTGGGGGAGGAGTCTACAAAGAAAGACCATCGTATCACCTGCAACAATTTCAACCATCCTTTGGTGTGGAGGAATATCATAGGAACTCTATATGATATGATTTTTATAGGATTTTTTCCTTTAGAGCCAATTGGTTCATAGGAATAGATTCATATACTCCACGTTTAAAAGGAAATAAACATGATATATTTTCTGTAGCTTTAGAGCCACTTGGTTCATATGAATGGATTCCTATACTCCCATAATTTCAAAGGAAAATAAACATTAGCGTATATTCAATAGAAAAGTTCCTATGATATGAACCAAATTACATCTCTTTTCTAATCCCTCCTCATAGGAATTGAGATACATGTCATCTCTAGATTGAATAGAAAAGTTCCTATGATGTCAACCAAATGACATCTCTTTTCCAATCCTTACTCATAGGAATTGAGATACTCCATGTCATCTCTTTCCCTACAACTTCCATGTATACATCTTCTATTCCTAAATAGCTAGTACAACCCACTAGTAGCTTTTTTCCAAGACATGCAACTATGGCACAAGAACTATATAGTGTGCGAATAACTTGAAAGATGGTCATTTGGATGAAGCTAATCCGACAAAGGCAGAGATGGCAAATCCGAGCACTACTGGCCGTTGGATATCATCAACATTCCACTAGATCTGCCACATGTACAATTTAGAAGACTCCATGGTTGAACTTAAGCATAATGCACAAACCTCAAAACACAAGCACTTCTCCTTGGTTCTAGAATCTTCCGTATCATAATTGATTTTTTTCTAAATGAATTGCCATTATTTGTTTTTTACTTTATGCTTTACAATGCACAACCCCATGAATCTTAACATTTTATAAAACTAATTAATTTTGAATGAGATGAACTATAAGAACTAAACGAACATCTACATCATGCATATATGACTCAAAGCTTTACATGGTATAGTGTGTATTTATACATAATTTGGTTTCGAAATCTCATGCGTTCAATGCATGTGTACCTTACTAGTTTTGAGTAGAGTAGCAAATTTCACGCGGCCCCGGGTATATCAAAATGCAGGGCCCATGCATCATTGCCTTTCGGTCGAACCTACGTCCACAATTTTTTTTGTGAGTACTATATCTCCACTGGTCCCTGAACCCAAAATGCTACCTCGTTCCCCTAAAACCAAGCGGTCCACACATATTTAAGGCGTCGACTCGAACTCAATCCCTCTCCCGTTTACTACTACGTGGCCCCGCACGCCCTAGTAGTACTCCTACAAACCCTACCGCCGCACGCATCATCGGTTTTCTTCAAGAGGACGAGGGAGAAGCCGATTTGTAGTGGAGGCGCTTTAGAAAAATGATCTGTAGTGGAGACCACTACCCTAGGGTGCCCTAGGTAGCTGCCGCACACAACATTGGTTTTCTCTTTTCTTTATGCTCTTGCGCCCCAGAGTGAAATGATGGTTGCTTCGTCCGTCCAGCTTAATGTGGGAAAGGTGGGGCTTTGTGATTTGACCCCTCATCGCTAAATCTGAGAATGGTTTCATACTTAAACCATACTTGAACCATACCCATACATATCTCTCTCAAAACCATAATTGAACCATACCCGTTTAATGCCATTTTCAGCCCAACCAAAACTAAACCCTCTATTTTTTCACCCAAACCAATTTAAACCCAATACATAACCGTGGGTTTAAACCAAATACATAACTATGGGTTTGCTTCAATGTATATATGATTGCACAAATCGACATGTCAAGAAGCAAATGACATAGAGAAGGCATAAGTGCATCTACAACAGTTTGGGAACAAAGTTATCATTGAGATACGGTCAACACACAACAAGTGTCAAAAAGACAATGCCCATGACTGAAAAGCTCACTGACAAGTATATTAAAACCAATTGCTTAGCTAAAGCACAAGCAAACACATTCGATTTGCATGTGGTGTTTCCCCATAATACAGAATTACATAGTGCATCGCAGCATGTACACGGATCAAAGATACTCGTTGTCGATGCGTAATTGCTTATTGCCCATAACCAATGCCCAGAAACTGGTTTGGACCCATAGTTTATAGCCGTTAATAACCAAACTGTTTAAGCCCATAACCAACTATACCCAAATTGGTTTCTTCACATACCAAAACCAAAACCAAACTAAAAAAGATTCAGCCCAATAAAACCTGAACCAATCAAACCGGAAGCAAGAACAGAACTGTTTCACCCAGTTTTTTTAATAACCATTCTCAGGTTTACTTATCGCTCATTTCCTACTACTGCGGCGCTACGACCGGGGTGCCTCCAATTCCAACCGCTGCTCCGAACTATAATTTTGTGCATCGCACGTGGAACAAGACGGTGGATGAGCCACATGTCGGCCAAAGGGGTCCTGTTAAGTGTGTCGCCATTTCGTGTGCGGACTGACCCTTCTTGAGTCGCTACGCCAACACGACAGGTGCAACCTACCACTTGGTTTTGCTCCTTGGTGAGTCCCGACTATATTGATCTAAAAAGATACGTACTGAACTACCCTATTCGTCTCATTTTTTTAGACGCCTCGGTTTATAGGGCATGCACGTTGTTCTAGGTCATCCGTTTGACTAACTAAATCTGAGTTACTATGTCACAAAAAGTATATCATTGGATTATTAAGCGGATGTAGTTTCTAATCATATATTCTTCATCACATATATAGCCAGTTAAATTCTCAATCTAGAACGACGTGCATACCATGTAAACCGATACGGAGGAAGTATAGTAGTAAAAATGAGGTGATTTTACCGAGCGATCGGTGGGGTAGCATGGCTTGTCATGTGGTCCCACGTGTCATGATGTACCAATGCGATGCACGTGTCCCTCTTGAGGCAGAAGCAATACTACGTGGTTTGAGATGATGGCGAACCGAAGTGTGAAATAATGGTTGCTTCGTCCGTCTGGGAAGGTGCAGAATTGTGATTTGACGTCTCATTGCTCATTACTACTACTAATGGGGCATTACGACTGGGGTGCATCCTCCCTGCTGTTCTGCACTGTTATTTGGTGCTTGACACATCGACCCGGTTGCTATATGTCCCACATGTCGGTGACAGGAAGTACAAAATTCATGAAAGCGAACATCGACAGAGGAGTACAAGACACGGCTTGGATTTTTGCTGCTTCACGCGGTCCATCGATACAAACCCAGACTAAAAAAAGGCGAGGGCGGGTCTTTTCCCGCGCGGCAGGCAGGGGAGTTTGGCATAGTCTGTTCGAGGCAAGGAGGCAGGAAGGGAAACAAGCAAATAAAGGTTGAGCGACTTAGTTTTGGGAAAATCTGATTTTACAGAGTACGTACCCACTAGGGTTTAAAGGGCTCATCTAAAAAACATTCATTTTTCCGTTTTATAAGTCTCAATTCTACTACTAGTAGTAGTACCATCACATGTTGGGTTTCGAGGTGCGTTAGATCACCCGATGCAAACAGTGTCAAGAGAAAACTCACCAATGCATGTAGAAGTTCATGGAAATTTAGTGGTCATTCATGCATTCGTTCTAATTAATGCCTCGGTAAACATAACTTCTTGAGAAAAAGCAGGCATACTAATTACTTGTGCGAACTAGGAGTACGAAATTAATTCGACCACTCGTCGTCTACCTTGGTTGGAGAGATTTTGAAATTGAGCCATAAACTGGAAAGGAGGGAGTAGTAACTTTTGTCTCGATTACTATTTGTGGCCTTGTATAGATGCAAAATGTAATTTTTATAGTGGCCTTGTATAAGTAAATGGAGGGAGTACTGAAGGACATATATATTCCAAACAATATGATAATCTCTCTAACCAAGGTAGTAGGGACGAGGAGTAAACGGAGGGAGTACTAGTAAAAATTTCTCCTCTCTCCTGCGAGCCACCACGCGCGTGGGCGAGGGAGCGAGCGTAAGGCGTACAGTACTACTACTAGTAAGCAAGCTTCACCTCATCCTGCGAGCCACCGTGCCCGTGGGCGGGGGAGATGGTGTACTAAGCAAGCTTCTCCTTGTTCTGCGAGTTGACGGGACACATCAAAAGTACTCAAGTGTATAGTGCCTTGCCTCTAAGGTAGGCCCCACATGATTTTCCTCATTTTAACATAACGCGTCAAGTCACAATTTGTTTGTTCACCCGTGGTAGGCGATCCTCCCTCCATCTAGTGGACAACCAGTACACGTCTCAAATTACCACATGGGTTGCCTTTTCATACAGAAATGAGCTCCACCATGTACCCGCGCGGGTGTGGTTGCGAAAGAGACGGGAGTACGTGCGCCGTGCGTGCACCTCTTCTCTTCGTGCACGTCCCCCACCTACGTGGGTGTGTGTGAGAGGGACTATAGAGATACAAACCTAGACATAATGCGCCGTCCATCCCCATGCCTCCGCCCAGTCCGACCACCACCACCACCATCACGCCCACTCCTCCTCACCTTATCTCTCATCTTTCTCCCTCCATTTTTATATACAATGGCACTATCAAAATTACAATTTACAGATATACAAGGCCACTAACACTAATCGATGCAATATTAATGGTGTTTGCCTCGTAGTACTACTCCCTCCGTTTCTTTTTAGTCCGCATATAAGGTTTGGTCAATGTCAAGCTTTGTAGAGTTTGACTAACATTATATTAAAAAATATAAACATTCACAAGGAAACAAGGTGGCTTGCAACATTGAGTTAGAAGACATTATTTTTGCCTTGGTACATGTAATATGGGTTTGTGGCCTTGTATACAAAAATGGAGTCCGATAAAATTATTGAGATACCATTTATCCGATAAAATTCTCGAGCAATCATTAGTTTTTACAAAATGGAATTACTCCTGCATGGGTCAATCACAACAGGTGTTTTGTAAAAAAATGCATCTTGATGTTCCGTGCAATGCACGGGCATCTTGCTAGTCCATGAAAACAACACATGGCAAAATTCCACGGTGAACAAGGGATTTGAATCTGTTGGGAGGGGCTGTTTGGATCTTGCCCGGGGTAGCCAAAATATTGGCGACCCTTTTGTCCACCGGTGCCTTTGCCACCGATGAACGAGGAATGGCTTGGGTGCTCATGCATCCTCCAGCGCGCACGTTGGAGAGGAGCTCGCGCGAGTTGTGTTCTTTTGGTCCCACCACGCCGCCCGAGCCGCCCGCAGACCGACCGGCGACTCGCAAATTACGCCATCCAACCATAGCCGTACACATTATGATAGCAACTCAACCAACCAGACGAAATTCACGCAAACACGGCGATATTTCATATAAGCAACAACGGAAATCATATAAGATACCATATTTTCATACAAACATGACGGATTTCATTACATTCAAATGAACTACGCAGTGCTAGTTCTAGACAGCACAGGTATATAATACCTGGCCTAAATGGTCGCCCGACGATCGATTTGTGTTTCTCATGTCCGGCAGCATGATCACCGGACTGCTGGGAGCCCCGGAGGTATATGCGAGGTCGACGAAGGTCATCACAACAAAAGGATCCGGCAAGACACCTGTTGTGTACGCCGGCGTCGCCTCCGTGGCGGCCTTCATGGGACCCAAGCGGCGGCGGCCTCCCATGTTCTACATCTCCTCAATGATGGCGGCGGACGCGAAGGTGCTGGCCACCGACTCGTCGCTCTCCGCGCACCCGGCTACTGTCGCTGCTTGCATGGCGGGGCACCTGCTTGGGAGTCTCGGCCACAGAAACAGGAGACGCGGTACGAGGCGACGGCATGGACGGTAGCAACGACGCCCGTGCGCTGCTCCTCGTCGAGCTGGCCTGGAGCGGCGAGTTGCTGAACCGCGCGCCGGCTTGGGGCGGCAAGCCCAGCTTCGTCAGGCGAGGGAGGGAGGTGGACCAGCGAGCTGCATAGCTCAGATCCGGCCGGGCTCGGCGGTCCACCCAGCCGGCTTGGATGCGGAATAACTACTCTTCGTAAGCCATTGTAAGAGTGGACAAAATGGTGAAGGGGGAGATAGGGGAGCGGCGGAGGTGTGCGATTCTTGGCCAGCGTTTGGCCTCGTTTAAATAGGAGATTAAATAGATGGCAGATGGGAGGAGCTCAGCCGTCGTTGCGTTTAATGCCGGCCCGGTCATGAATGGACGTGTGTCCAGAGTGGGTTTCTCGACTTCCACACAGGCGTGTTTCGTGAAGGCGTTTGAATGCGGCAAGGAGGCGTGTTCAGCCGGGCGTGCAGCGAGTGGCGCCCTCGACTCTGAAGAAGGATAGCGCGCCGTTCTTCCACTGACGTGTGGGCTCTTTGGGTACATGGCATGCATGTCAGTAACCCAACACAGGTAGCGCACAGTAGAGGAACATTTGGTGGGCCAGGGCGGTCAGAACTCAGAAGCGGGCATTTCATAAACCGATGATTGTTCATTGAGTGTGACGTCATCCTTTTCATGTAGATAAGCCTACTATGTTGACAACCCGTTTTATACGTTGTGATTCATAAAGACCGCTACAAACATTAATGTTCTGCTTATCACAGATAAGATTGATTAATACCCATAACAATCCATGTCCTTATCAAAGGGTGCATGCACGTATAGGTTGAGCGTGTGTCCTGCGTCGTGTGCTGTGTGCATGCAGGTGTGCGAGTGTTGCGTGCGTGCAAAGTGCGTTTCGATGTTGCATGCATGTGTGCGTATGTGCGTGTGTTCGTGAGTGCATGTGTACGCATCAGTGTTGCACGCCTGCATGCGTACGTGTGTTTGTTATGTGTACGTGTTAGTGTTGCACGCCTGCATGCATGTGTGTCTTGCGTGCGTGCATGTGTACGTGCGGGGTGAGGCTACACGTCAGTCGACTGACTTTTTCACCTCTGGTCTTTAGATTTTCTAGCCGTTGGATACGAAATCAAGGGCCTGCAATTTATGGTAAAACTCCACCCCCTGAGCCACCAGCCACCACCGGTCGAACCACCGGCCCCGCCGCCCGCGGCCGGCCCGCGCTTCTCCGCCGCCCGCCCGAAACCACTCCTCACCGCTGTCACCGCGCCGCGCCATCCCTCTAGGCCCCCCGCGCCGAGCTTTTTCTCCAGCGATCCCCACCTCACCGCCCAATCAACGCGCCCCCACCGCCGGCGACTGCCAACCAGAGGTCTCACGACTTCGAGTACCCACCGACCACTAATTTATTACCATTTCTGTCCTTCATATACGCGCTGACGGGTGGGCCCTATGGTAATGTGCGCTGCTGAATGTGGACCATTGACTGGTCAATTGATCGTGTCATCAACAAATTACGGAGCTGTATGGTGAGCCAGTGACCGTATGATCACCCTAAAACGTATTTTATTAACACAGTACAGACTCACACTACCATTTCTTTCTTTCATATACAGGCTGACAGGTGGGCCCCACAGTTATGCGCCCTGATTGTGCAACACTAGTTGCGCCACGTGGAATGTTTGACTGGTCAATTGACTGTGTCATCAACAAAATACGGAGTTGTACTGGTGATCCATTGACCGTGTAATCATGACATGTATTTTTTTAACACGGTACAGACGCAAGGGCTCATATATACGCGCAAGCACTCACCGCTATAAGCGCACACACGCAGACCCTACCCCTATGAGCACCTTCAAGAGAATGGGCCAGCATATGATCTTGAGATTTTACGAAGTCACCATAGGTGCCTCGCAGTCGAGTGGAACGTGTCCTCCCACTGAATGCACATCGCCGGAAAATACTGAAATTAACCTAGGATAAATGCGAGCACCGGGACTTTAACACTGGTGGGCTCGAGAAACCACTGTCCTCCTAACCATCCAATCACATGTTGGTTAGCACGACAAAATGTATGTGGTGACCGTGATGAGCTTATTCTGAAGTCCAGTGACCATATCGTGCTTTCGCTTCAAACACAATGACCATAAGTGTCGTCAACAAAATACGAAGCACGCATCAAATGCAAAGTCCGTCAGTGTCATCAAGAAAATACAGAGACGTATCGTGAGCTAGATACCGTATGATCACCACGAGAATGTATACAGTGACCATAATGAGCATATTCTGAACTCCAGTGGCCGTATAGTGCTTTAGCTTGAAATACAGTGACCGTCATGCGTGAATGTGTCGTGAGCATGCATACTTTTAGAGGGTAGAGAGATAGTTTGTGTGCGTATGTGAAAGTGGTGTAGAAAGAGGGGATGTACGGTGGAGACAAGGATAGATATGCCCTTCGTTTCTCTTTCCTGTGACTAATATTTTAGGAGAATATATAAACATTCACAATGCAGAACAAATATTTTTGGATGCACCATGCAATTAACTTTCATGTATAACATTGTACTATTGTATATGCTTATTTTCTTAGTGGCCGATTGCATGTGTGGTGTGGTGGGCACATCATTTCTAGTTGTGGTGGGTCAACATGAGGACTCATGGGTCGGTTCCATCCTGCGCCACATTGGTTGGATCGGGACGCGTTACACGAAGACCCATGTGGAGGACTCGGCATACAACACGAAGCTAACTACCAGAGTCGCGGAGGACTCTATCCCCACTGGTGATAAGCTGACTATATATGATTTGTAACCCTAGGGCCCTAGTATGTTATAGAAGCTTGGGGGCTAGTTCATATACACACAAACGCGCAATGCCTGGTATTCACGTGTACTTTGTATACACCCCTATCACTAATATACAGTACCAGGAGTAGGGTTTTTCCTCAACTGCAAGGGTCCGAACTAGGGTAAAACTTTGCCTCGTATTACCATCCAGCCTAACAGTCAGGGATATCCTACTGAATGATATGATGGAATCATATCTGCCAACGACTAAGTGAGAGGTGCATGCAGGGGGCAATGTGTGCGAGAGAGGCCTAAAGATAATGTGCGTGCAGGAGACACGTAGGCACATATATGTGTGTATAGAGGGCTAGTAGAGACCATGCGTGTGTATATATGCATGTGAGAGAAATAGTGTTTTCCAACTGAGATTAGTGAAAAGAGTGGTACATAGTAGTCAGAAAGAGAGAGAGAGAGAGAGAGAGAGAGAGAGCTACAGAGAGAGCATGTGCGTGAGACTCCCCGACACCCCGAGAGAGATTGTGAGCATGTGTGGAAGAGAAATGCCGATGTATATAAAGTGTGTGCACTTATGCGGTAGATAGAGAGATATATAGCGCGTTTGTGAGAACGGGCCGAGGCTTAGTGCATCTACGTGTAAAAGGCGGTTCTACGCATTAAATTAAAATATGAATGGCATTATTATTTTTGGATGAGATCATGAATTTTGCAAATTGCGTATGGACGAAAATCGGTCTATCAGACACCCATACTCTATTGAATTCTAGCATGTGCATGTGTTTATTTCATATTATCGATCCATAGAGTGAGAGCGGTTTGAAATACAGGCAATGGATGCTTTTGCAATTCATATATAACATTAATTAGTGCACTCCATGTTGTTAGTGTGAAGAACTTTATACATTTGTCACTTGCATGGATACATTCCAAATTTCTAGCTACGTAATAGAATACATGTCGAACTCAACATAAAGGGGGTTTCGAAGATTCGAATTCATAGGAAGTGCATTCATCTATTTGAACCCGAGATAATGGCATTTGCAAATCAGATGTAAAAGGGGCATCAATCTTTGTTGTGCATTTGAACATGCTATATATATTCATACGCATGTCTAACTTTTTTTTGCAACCAAGGAGGTTATATCTGGAACCATGCATGAACTGAGGTAAGTTGCATATTTTTTAATATATACTCGTGTACAATGTATATTCAAATGTACCACCTCCATTCCAAAATAATCGTAGCTTTAGGATTTTCAAGAGTAAAGATTCGTGAAGTTTGACAAATCCTAAATGTTCAATTCAAGAGAACCGAAAATGTTAATGCTTCTGCTCCCAAATATTGAACGGCGCCAAATAGGCCTCTGGTCACCCGAAACGCCTTGAGACTAATGTTTGGTGGTGGGAAATCTTGTCGTGACTCTGGCCCGTGTAGCCTATCGGCCTGATGTCCAAAGGTCTAAACCGGGGTAGGTTTGTAACTTCACCAAGACGCCAGTCTCAACCCCCTCCGAGAAGCATTCATAAGTCGTGGGCGCCTAAACACCCATGCGCTCGGCCGAAATCTATCCCGCCCACATTTGGGACACATGAGATTACCGTCCTACCCCCAACCCGCAATATATCCGAAATTTTAGATGGGGGCAAAGTTTGTAACTTTCCCCAAATTTCAAACAAGCCCGTCCCAAACCAAAATATTATCCCCCCTTAGTTCCCCGCCTCCCTCTGTTTCCCCATTCATTCTCTGTGGGCGCCAAAACGCCCTCTCCACCAGCCGTGAAACCCCAGCCTCTTCCGTCCTCCACCCCATAGCGCCCAATCCACCGCCGCCCTCCTTCATCATGCCGGAGCCGGTACACCGGCGTCGTCGTCCAACGCATCCGCAACCGCAACGCCCTCAAGGACTTAGCAGCTGAAGCCGAGGTAGAGCTGCCTCCACGACGCCGACACCGATGTGCACCGTACCAGAGCCACTGCGACCACGCTGTCCTACGCCTCACTGTTGCCGCTCCACTGTCACAACCGTCCACCGCACCGGAGCTATTCCCGCTACGCCGTCGTTCGCCGCCTCGGATCTACTTCCCCGCCGCCGACAGACGGCCACCGCACCACACTCAACAACTTGGCCATGGGTTCGTCCAAGGCTGCACCGTCCTCCACAACTTCTCGTTTCCAGCGAACCACAAGAAGATCGTTGGAAAAACAGAAGGAGGACACAACACTGCCAGCAGAAAGAGGTACTCCTCTTCCCTTATTCGTGCAAACCTTATGTCTCTGCTCATACCGTATTCATCCCACGAAAGAAACTAACTGAGCGCTTCTTACTTCATCTTCTTCGTGATACTAAATGCACAAGGTTTGCTCCCTTTACTATTTCACCTTTGCTAGAGGTCAGTAGCCCGCCTGGATTTCAATTCAGGGTCAGTCAAACTGCAATTAAAAGAAGCAGCACCCGCTTAGGCGCACGGAGCACCTAGTTTGCCTGTTCGCCGGGGAAGCGGCGCATCAGTGTCTATCATAGGGGTGTGGGTCGCAGGAGCTGCTTGCGCCTAATCTGGAGGTCGGCGGGGCTTGAATGGATTGCCGGGGGGCGGTGCCAAGCACAGCGGTGCGGTGAGGTCGAGGGAGGCGCAGTGGGATTTGGGCGATGGTTGCTGCCGTTTCGAGGAAGATCGTCAACACTGACTGGCTAGAGGTAGATGAAGGTGATCTGCCCATTCTTTGTATATCGGACTGTGCAGAAAAAATGGACTGACCTATTTGTTTTCAGTCGAATGTTATTTTCATAGAATCATGTAGTAATTTAGTGTGCCATGCAAGTTGTAGAGCTATCATTTGTCTCCCGTCCTTTATTTCTCACCGACCTGCTATCTGCTACCTTTACACTGTACTAATTGTGCACACACATCACCCATACTCACACTATTGTTTTTTTATGCATGGGTATTTCAGAATCCGACGCAGTGTTGATGAATGCTGAAACGAAAAGACAGAAGTCGCTCCAGTGTAATTCGAAGATAAGCACTAAGCGTTACTGACGCTCTAAAGGATGCGATGTCGTGATTGGAGCGATGGCGTAGCTCATGATTGATGATCTCAATTGCCACACACAACCATCCCAGGTGCTTGCTTTAACTTCGTTCTGTCAAATGTGGTTTCATGTTGCATATGGTATCTAGCTTGTATTGCTTCCAATTTGGTTAAATTGCATCATCTGACTTTACACATTATACCTTTCATAATGACATGCCATCCTGTTTTTGATACATACTACATATGTCTATTAACCATGTTCGTACATCAAACTAATGCTCTTTTGTATCCCTTGTCAATCACGTATGATGAGACAGTCACCCGGCTGGGTTACCGTGAGACGCCATACTCGTTTAAAGAGTGCAGTGTCATCCTCCCCACATGATTCTCAAGAAACAGCAAGGCTAAATGAAGATAGTCAAAGTAGCTCTCTAGTTGATGACCGCAATTCCCCCACACCACCATAACAGGTGCTTGCTCTAACTTCGCAGTGTGATATGTGGTTGCATGTTGCATCTGATTGTCTAGCTTGTAATGCTTCTAATTAGGGTAAATTGCATCTGCTTAGTTTACACATTATACCTGTGAATATGACATGCCTTCCTATTTTTGGTACACACTACATCTATGTGTTAACCTTGTTCTTACATGAAACTACCTCTCTTTTGTATCCTGCATCAATCACTTACAATGAGTCACCTTTATTCGTTGCATATTGCATATTATTTCTAGCATGTTGCCATGTATTGCTTCTAATTTGGTCAAATACATTTGTTAGGGCACCCTTTTAATTTGGCAGAGTGATATTGGTTTCATCTTTCATATGGTTTCTAGCTTGAATTGATTCTAACAAGTTCAAGCACCTTGTGCTTAGTTTACACTTTATACATCATACATGTCAATATGTCACACTGTCATGTTTCTCATACATATACCATCCTCCTATCATGCGGCTGCCTTACATGAAAGTAGTGTTCGTCAGTATCATGCATCGATTAGTTCTAAAGAGCAAATTGTATTCCTTTTTCTTGTGGGTTTGACTTGACAAGGAAAAATCAAGAAAGAGGAAGGAAAAGAGTAATGAAGGCGATGATGGTGGTCCTCTGTAGCAACGTAAACGGAGCATCTGTACCAATTCTCCTTGTACTGATAGTGCATTACAAGGTCCAAGTCTCCGCTCCCCTACTCCACCATCCAAGGTGCTTGCTCTAACTTGGCAGTGTGATATCTGGTTGCATGTTGCATATGGTGTCTAGCTTGTATTGCTCCTAATTAGTGTAAACTGCATCTTCTTAGCTACACATGATACGTGTGAATATGACACGCTTTCCTGTTTTTGGTACATACTATATCTGTCTATCACACCATGTTCTTACATGAAACTACTCTTCTTGTGTATCCTGCATTAGTCACTTATGATGGAACACCTTTAAGTTGGCAGTGTGATATTGGTTTGCATCTTGAATATGATTTCTAGCATGTATTGTTTCTAGTTTGATGAACGTCACCTATGACGAGACAGTTTTAACTTGGCATAGTGATATTGATTGCACCTTTCATATGGTGTCTAGTTTGCAGTGCTTCTAATTTGTTGAAGTGCCTTCTGCTTAGTTACCACATCATAGGTGTGAATATGTCAAGCCGTCCATTTTTTCGTACATATTCCATCCTCGTATCATGACTTTGCCTTTCATCAGAGTAGTGTTCATCGTATCATGCATGAATGAGTTCTGAAGAGCGAATTATATTCTTTTTTCTTGTCGGTTTGACCTCACAATGCAAAATCAATAAAGCTGAAGGAAATTGGCAAGGCATTGGATGATAGTGGTCCTTCCGAGCAACTGCAACGGAGGTTCTCTACAGATTCTACTCCGCCATCCTCCCAACAAGATTCGCAAGACAACGCAAGGCTAGACAGTCAACGTAGTTGTGTAGATGATGAGCACATCTCCCTACTCCACCATCACAGGTGCTTGCTCTAACTTGGCACTATTATATGTGGTTGCATGTTGCGTATGATGTCTAGCTTGTATTTCTTCTAACTTTGTTGAATTGCATCTGCTTACTTTACACATAATGCCTGTGAATATGACACGTGTTCCTGTTTCTAGAACATACGTGTACATGATGAGCACATCTTCCCTACTCCACCATCACAGGTGCTTGCTCTAACTTGGCACTATTATATGTGGTTGCATGTTGCGTATGATGTCTAGCTTGTATTGCTTCTAACTTTGTTGAATTGCATCTGCTTACTTTACACATAATGCATGTGAATATGACACGTGTTCCTGTTTCTTGAACATATGTGTACATGATGAGCACATCTCCCCTACTCCACCATCACAGGTGCTTGCTCTAACTTGGAACTGTTATATGTGGTTGCATTTTCCGTATGATGTCTAGTTTTGTATTGCTTCTGATTATGTTGAATTGCATCTGCGTAGCTTACAACTTATACCTGCAACGATCACTTACCCATAAGACACATTTAACTTGGGACTGTGATGTAGGTTGCATCTTGCATTGTCTTCTAGCTTGTACTGCTTCTAATTTCTTGAAATGGCACTTACGATGAGACACTTTTTACCTGATAGAGTGATATTGGTTGCATGTTCATATCGTGCCTAGCTTTCATTTCTTCTAATTTTGTTGAAATGCCTTCTGCTTACTGATTTTTTTTCATACATATTCCATCCTCCTATAAATGCGTGTGAATATGAAACGCTGTCTTTTTGCATATATTCCATCCTCCTATCCTGCGATTGCCTTACATCAAAGTAGTGTTAAATGCAGATCATGTATCAACCAGTTATGCAAAGCTAATTTTATTCATCTTCTTGTGGTTTTGACTTCATAAGGCAATATCAGAAAATAGGAAGGAAAAGAGTAAGTTAGGGGATGTTGGTGGTCCTCCGCACCGATGCAAACAGAAACTCTCTAGATTTGCCACTGATGCTGCTAATGAAGTTGAAGTCCCAAGTCTACATGATGAGTTCATCTCCCATACTCCATCGCAGGTGCTTGCTCTAAGTTGATAGTGTGATAATTGGTTTCATGTTGCATATGTTGTCGAGCCTGTATTTCTTCTATTTTGATTAAATTGCACCTGCTGAGTTCATACGTTATACATGTGCATATGACATGGTGTTCTGTGTCTAGAATACACTGCATCTATCTATCATACCATGTTCTTACATCAAAGTACTGTTGTTGTGTATCCCGCATCAGTCACTCATGATTGGACACTTTTAACATGGCAGTTTGATAGTGGTTGCATCTTGCATTGATTTCTACATTGTACTGCTTCTAATTTTTCGAATTGCCACTTATGACAAGACACTTTTAACTTGGCAGAGTAATATTGGTTGCATCTTTCATATGGTTTCTAGCTTGCATTACTTTTATTTTCTTGAAAATCCTTCTGCTTAGTTTACACATCGTAGCTGTGAATATGTCATGTCGTCCTGGTTTTCTTACATATTCCATCCTCATACGGTTGTCTTACATCAAAGTATTGCTTGTTTGTATCATGCATCAATGAGTTCAAAGAGCAATTTTATTCTTTTGTGTTGTGGGTACGGCTTGACATGGCAAAGTCAAAAAAGAGCAAGGAAAATAATATAGTAGGGAGTGGTGTTACTCGTCGGGTGAAACGGAAAAGGATCTGCCGTCCAGATTCTGCTGGTACTTATAGTGCAGTAGAAGGTCCAAGTCCACCGGCTAAATCTACAAACACAGTATCACCTGCTCCACCAGCTGCAGCATCCGCTTCAACTGTACCAGCATCTCAATGAGTTACTCGTTCGTTTGCTCCAGAACTGGCCAGTTCCCAAGCTGCCTTCACACCTAACACTACTTCCGCTAATCACGACACAACAGGACTTGGCAAGATCAGATGAACCTCATGAGCATCAACACCAAGACGTTACCTGACCGAGTCAAGTTGCAGTTGCATGCTCCTTTATATGTACTCTCATAGTTTGATGTACACTAGCACTTTCCATATTCGTTGTTGAACTAGCACCACGACGCAAGCGGAAATAGACATTAGGGATAATGCTTGATAGATTAACAAAATCTAAAGGAGGAAGAATGGAGATCCATTTTGAGGCAAGTTTAAAAAGGCCACGTGATCCTACAGAGTCAGCCAAGTTAGTATCAGAGGCAGCCGTTGTCGTTAGGTGTCATGCACGTATCCTCCCAACGTGGATCCAAAGATGCGAGAATGAGAAATACAATACCCAGTTTAACACCTTCCTTGACCATTTATCCGTAAGTAATGTTATTCATCGCAATTAGTAATATTGTCTTGCTCATCCCATACTTTCTAGCTTCCTCCTAATAAGACTCACATTCTTTTTGCAACAGATGAGGTTCAAGTTGGATCCGAAAGATGATGCAACTAAACAAGCATGCACTCATGTTTTTCAATCTACTCTGCGACAGTATTGGTATCACCTTAGAAAATCTCACTTTGAAGGCAAGGCTAACAATGAAATCGCCCAAACATCTCTAGTGGAATATATTACAAATGAAGACTAGACAGCCCTCGTTAAACACTGGTCCGATCCAAAGTATCAGGTAGGCTATATGTATTTGATCAGACCACATATTGAACTTGTATTTATGTATGTGCCTTACAAGTGTATCTTCTTCTAGGCTAATTGTTTGAAGAACAAGACCAACCATTCTAAAGTGAAATCCCAACAGACAACAGGATCTCGTAGCTATATTGCACACTGCGAGGCTCTTGTAAATAGCTGCTACTTCCTTCTTTTTTCTGTGCCATATTATCGTATCTATATTGACTTGTTCCAAATACAGAGGAAAGCCTCTGCGGACCAAAAAGAACCTGAACCGAATGCAGTGCAAATCTTCAAGGATTGCCACACCAGCAAGATGAAGGGTGTCGGTGTCAAAACCGGCGGATCTCGGGTAGGGGGTCCCGAACTATGCGTCTAGGCAGATGGTAACAGGAGACAAGGGACACGATGTTTTAACCCAGGTTCGGGCCCTCTCGATGGAGGTAATACCCTACTCCTGCTTGATTAATATTGATGATATGGGTAGTACAAGAGTAGATCTACCACGAGATCAAGGAGGCTAAACCCTAGAAGCTAGCCTATGGTATGATTGTTGTTCGTCCTACGAGCTAAAACCCTTCGGTTTATATAGACACCGAATAGGGTTAGGGTTACACAGAGTCGGTTACAATGGTAGGAAATCTACGTATCCGTATCGCCAAGCTTGCCTTCCACGCCAAGGAAAATCCCATCCGGACATGGGACGAAGTCTTCATAGTCCAGGAGTCCGGCCAACAGCGATAGTTCGGCTCTCCGGACACCCCTAATCCAGGACTCCCTCAGTAGCCCCTAAACCAGGCTTCAATGACGACGAGTCCGGTGCGCATATTGTCTTCGGCATTGCAAGGCGGGTTCCTCCTCTGAATACTTCATAGAAGATTTTGAACACAAGGATAGTGTCCGGCTCTGCAAAACAAGTTCCACATACTACCGTAGAGAGAATAACCTTTGCACAGATCTGCTGACGTCTCCACGGCGTGACATCACACCACGGCTAGGCCTTTATACGAATCGTTTTTTACTGTTCCACCTTAGCGCGTTTAGCGAGGCGTTTTCCTTGGCATGTCTTATCAAAGCGGAGATCGTGGCCCCTTATTCCGGGATTCTCATCAATACGGATGTGGGTAACCCAACCGCGCCATTGATTACGGCGCTTGGGAGATAAGCGAGTTTTACGAGGCTGGCGGGGACGATAGCTTCATTCGTCCATATAAGGGATAAGGATCCACCTTTTCACCCACGCCTTCTTCCTCCTTTGCTCATCCATTTCCAAGACTTTCGAGCTCCAGCGCCCAAGTCCGCACATCCCATCTCAACCTTCACCAACTATGTCTGGAGCGGGAGGCAGGTGGATGGCCTCCTCCGTCACGAAGGGGCACATCGAAAAGCTGCGGAAGGCTGGATACTTGTCCAACAACATCGCGCACCGGCTACCCGACGAGGGGCAGCTCATTCCTACCCCCAGGCCCCATGAGAGGGTGGTGTTTCTCACCCACTTCCTCTGCGGACTAGGTTTTCCACTTCACCCATTTCTCCGTGGGCTCATGTTCTACTACGGCCTGGACTTCCACGATCTGGCCCCGAATTTCATCCTCAACATCTCGGCGTTCATCGTCGTGTGCGAGGCCTTCCTCTACATCCAGCCCCACTTCGGCTTATGGCTGAAGATCTTCAATGTCAAGCCGAAGGTAGTGGGCGGCCGCCAAGCGGAGTGCGGAGGTGCCATGGTTGGCAAGATGGCCAAAGTCCTATGGCTCGAGGGCTCCTTTGTGGAGACCATAAAGGGGTGGAAATCGGGGTGGTTCTACATCACCGAGCCGCGCGACTCTCAATGGGCGGCGGCCCCCGAATTCCTATCTAGCCTCCCCACGCGGCTCATATCATGGAAAGAGACGGGCCTGTCGTGGGGTGATTCGGACGAGCTATCCGGACTCCAAACCTGCGTCCAAACTCAGCGGACAAGAATCTCAGGCTTGTCAACGTTATCCAGGTGATGCTCATCCGCCGGATTCTCCCATGCCAACAACGGGCCTTCAAATTGTGGGAGTTCGATCCGGCACATCACCCAACTCTGAAAAGGCTCTTCGACACTACGTACGAAGATGCCTGGAAGGTGCTGTTCAAGGGCGCCGAGGCTCCCACATCCGCTACCGAAGATCGCGGATTCAGCTCATGACGTCAAGCCAGCGAGGTAAGTTATTTTACCCTTTATGGGACTCTTGTTTTCATAGATTGACTCTATGTGGGATCTAAAACTCCCTAACCTTTGACAGATCGGTTGAAGACGCCCCGAGACAGATTAACTGTCCGCCCCTTTGCCGTAAGACCCAGCAGACGCCTTGATTGACGGGTTGCTGGCTCGGCACCTCATGGGTGTCGGAGAAGAAACCAAGAAGAAGGCCATGGGAACTCGAAGAGCTCCGGCGCCAGTCTTGTCGAGACTCATCGCCCGACAACCCTGAGGCGGAATCCTCCTCTGAGGAAGAGGAGGAGGAAAAAGAAGCTTCTCCCCCAGCGGGGGGAGAGAAGAAAAGGAAGGCCGCCTCCACTGGGGAGGCCGGAGGGTCCAAGAAAGGGAGGACCCTTCCTCCGGACTTCTCCGCCAATGCCGACAACGATGAGGAGGAGTGGCCAACAAGGGCCAAGCCCCTGGCGAGATCGTAAGTGTCCGGACTCCGGAATAGTTTATGACTTTTTATTTGTCGCATAGTGTCTTCTAACGCCGAATATGACCATGTAGCCCGCCTAAGGGCGAGCTTGCCGCTTGTCGGCGGCTCCTGGGCTCGTCGGATGTGAATAGTACTTCACTTCCGACCGCCTCCTCTCCTCGTGTCGCCGACGACACTGCGGTGGAGTCCCAAGAGGGGCCCAGTCAGGAGGAGGTGGTTCTGGAGGCGCCGCAAGGCGACCTCCCGGACTGAGGGCGCGAAGGGGGCGAGACCCCAAAGGGCTCTAAGTCTGGCCCTGTGCTAGACTCCGTACCGGAACCTTCAGTGGTTCCGAAGTCCGGCAAGCGGCCCCTTCGTAAGAAGGGTAAGACTACGACGCCGGTGACCTACGTCCATCAGGAGGCACCAGATAGCTTACTGGAGGCGCTTAAAGGCGCCTCCATCGACGAGGAGCACCGCCTTTGTTATGAGTGTGGTGATCCGAAAGTTCACCTGCCAAGAGCGGGCTGATCAAGCTCTGCAGCCTTCTAACAAAGCTTTGAGGTAAGTTTAGAATATGTAAAAATATTACCGCATAGATAGTAGCCCCTGATGCTTAGTTCGGTGTTTGGAAAGAAAAGTCAGACTAAGGATCTAAAAAGATATACGCAGGAGTCTAACATAAGTATGTCAATATGCGAATGCAGGCTACGCCGACCTCTGCCACCGATCATGGAGGTCAATGCATTGAAGAAGAGCCTCGAGCGGTCCGAGAACGAGCTCGGCCTTGCCAAGAAGCAGCTCGAGGACAGTGAAGGTAAGCAATAACTTATTAAAGAAATACCTTATAGAAAGGATTCGGTTGCAAAAAATGACAGGAATAACGTGGGTATTGTAGGGGCCACGAATGAGGTGGCGACCCTGAAGGAAGCGGTGTCTGCGGCCGAAATCAAAGCGGCCGCGGAGCGCACCGAGCGAGAGAAGCAGGAGGAGCGGGTGGCGGAGGTGCGGCAAGAGCTCCAGGCTCTCGTGGAAAAACACGAGAGTTTGGAGCGTGACTCGAAGACTCGAGAGTCCGAGCTCGCCTCGGCTCTTGAGAGTGCCAAAGCCGCTAAGGCGAAGCCCAAAAATCCCTCCAAGTAATTGAATCATTAAAGAAGATAGCGGCGGGTAAGGCATTCTTTATGCAAAGCAAGCATGTGAAAGTGAATTATCTATTACTTACCCGGATTCGAGCTCTCCAGAGCATTCGCAGATCTGCCCGTGGTGTAATACGATGCTTTGCTGCGTTCTACCGCGCCAAGGAGGGGAGCTCGGCGAAAAAGGTGTTCTAGTCTCGTGATGTCGAGGCCGAACGTCCGGTGCCTCGAGCGACCAAATGAAGCTGGTCGAGCTCCACAAGGTCGCTGAACATGCTATGAAGGGCCTCATAGTTCGGTTGTGGCCATTGGAAGCCATGCACAGGAGCTACTTGGCTAGTGCAGCGGCCGGTGGACGCCTTTGTTCATGGATTGAAGTCATCAAGCGCTCATACGCATTGAAGGTGCCCGTCGGGCCTTGCATGTGCTAAAGTGCACTTTGAGGCAAGCTGGATGCGGAGAAGCTTGTGACGGACGGGCCACCGATGGGCAAGGAGCATCATAAGCCGAAATGTACTATGAGGGCGTCTCAAGGGTGCCCGCCAGATAGCGGATGAGTGCTCCAAAGATGTAATTTTTGAATAGACTCGCATTTGTTATCCTCAGTATGCTGAAAACTTGTTCATATGCGCTAAGCAACGCTTGTTAATTTAAAATATTACCTTATAAAGGCCGCTTATCAAATTTGAGAGATGGCAAGTCGTTGGCTTCAGCCCCCATGCCACGAGTCTTTGGGGTGTTCGGGATAAACTTGAGCGCTCTTGTTCCCATTCTTGGAGTCTGTCGAGGAGGCGCTCAACGCATACGAACAAGGCAACCGGACTTATAGTGCTTGAACACTCTCACTTAGCCATAGAATTCTATAATTTTAAATTTCGTGAAGCCCCTAGTATTCGGAAGACCGAGTTCGGGGCGCTATCCACGCCTTGGCCAAACAATGCCGACTCCTCGCTCTAAGTGGCATAAGTCTTTAGGGACCCGAAAAAACCTCCCGAACAGTGACCGGCTCTCGCCCTATCATGACGGTCAGTGTTAGCTTTCTCCACTGAGGTGCTCAACCCAGCTCAACCGGGGCACAATCGCAGTGGTTCTCCCAGCGCTACCTTAGTCGATATAACGGAACGTAAGGTACCAAAACATGTGAGCCGGGTATAACCAACTATTGACCCAAGACATGATTCAGAGCCGATGCATATAATGCTATAAGTTCGTGGTGCCTCACTTTTGAAAGTGTTCGGACTTATCACACCATACTTTTGGGGTACTTAAGCCCCTGGTGTATTGGCCGTACCAAAGTGTACGGGTGCAACATGTCATGAAATGAACATATATATAGACAAGGAAAGGAGTGCAATAATAGGCAAAAGCTATGTATTGTTTATTCAAAAAGGTACTGCAATGGGAGCAGAATGATACGAATAGTGCGATAAGCAAGGGATGGGACTATTTAACATGTCCCCCTCCAGGGGTAAGCTTTGGGATGGTATGTAAAACAGGTATAATGTTTGTAGTAGAGACCACCTGGACACTCGACGCAGTTTTCTGCTTCCCTGGCTGTTGCATCGTGTATTCGGCGCGAATGCCGGACAGGGCTTCTGGACAACAGAGTCCTGAAAGTAAGAAAAAAGAAGAACGAAAAAGAATGACACAATTGGGAGCCCCTGGTGCGGTTGAGACGCATTCTGGGTGTGCCGTGGTCGTGCCCCTCCCCTTAGGCCCATGGTATCTCTAGAGCGTAGTTATGTACGCGTAGTACTGGCTTTGCTGTTTCGCGAGGGCTGGGGTTGGGGCCGGATTGCTACGCGAGCTCGGATCATGCCAGGCGGTCTTATCGTAGGTTACTCTGGGCGCGCTTGACGGTGGCCGGACATTTAATGGCCGGAACCGGGAATTGCTGTGAGAGGCTGCTTTGCACCTCCGCCGCGAGGGCCGCCGTGTGCTCCTCCGTTCGGAGAGAGCGTTCGGTGTTTCCATTGACCGTGATTACTCCTCGAGGGCCTGTCATCTTGAGCTTGAGGTATGCGTAGTGCGGCACCGCATTGAACTTTGCAAATACGGTTCGTCCAAGCAGTGCGTGATAGCCGCCGCGAACGGGACTATGTCAAAGATTAACTCTTCGCCGGAAGTTATCCGGGATCCGAAGACCGCTTGAGTGTAACCGAGCCTGCATAATTGGCCTCTACACCTGGTATGGCGCCTTTAAAAGTCGTCTTTGTGGGTTTAATCCTTGAGGGTCTATGCCCATTTTGCGACCATATCCTGATAAAGTAGGTTCAGGCTGCTACCGCCGTCCATCAGGACTCTAGTGAGGTGAAATCCGTCGATGATTGGGTCAAGAACCAATGCGGCGAATCCGCCGTGACGGATGCTAGTGGGGTGGTCCCTTCGATCAAATGTGATCGGGCAGGAGGACCATGGGTTGAACTTCGGGGCGACTGGCTCCATCGCATATACGTCCCTTAGTGCACGCTTCCGCTCCCTTTTGGGTATGTGGGTTGCGTATATCATGTTCACCGTCCGCACTTGTGTGGGAAAGCCCTTCTGTCATCTATTGTTCGGCGGCCGGGGCTCTTCCTCGTCATCGCTATGCAACCCCTTGTCGTTGTTTTTGGCGCTTAGCTGGCCTGCTTCCTTGAACACCCAACAATCCATGTTGGTGTGGTTGGCTGGTTTTTCGGGGGTGCCATGTATCTGGCACAAGCGATCGATTATTCGGTCCAAGTTGGATGGGCCCTGGGTATTTCTTTTGAATGGTTTCTTCCGCTGACCGGGTTTAGAGCCTCTGAATCCGGCATTTACTGTCGTATCTTCAACATTATCACCGTTAATGCGGCGTTTATGCTTGTTGCGACATGACCTGCCATTGCTGTCCTTGGTATCCGAACTACCAGGGTGTTTGGCCAAGTTGTTGCTTCGAGCTAGCCAGCTGTCCTCTCCAGCAAAAGCGGGTCATGAGTGTGGTGAGGGCTGCCATGGATTTCGGCTTTTCTGTCCTAGGTGCCGGGCTAGCCACTCGTCAGCGGATGTTGTGTTTGAAGGCTGCTAGTGCCTCTCGCATCCGGACGGTCGGCGATCTGATTTTTCTTTGTTAGGAACCGCGTCCGTAATTGTCTCGCCGATTCTTCCGCTGCTGAATTATATGGCTAAGGTCATCGGCGTTCGTGGTCGCACATATGTGCCCTGGAAGTTATCAAGGAATGCGGCTTCCAGGTCCTCCCAACAACCGATTGACTCTGCTAGCAAGCTGTTGAGCCAATGCCGAGCTGGTCCTGTAAGCTTGAGTGGGAGGTATTTGATGGCATGTAGATCATCACCGGGCCATGTGGATATGGAGGAGATAGTCCTCGATCCGGACCCGTGATCTGTGGTACCATCGTATGATTCGATGTTTACGGGTTTGAAACCCTCGGGGATTTGATGATCCATTACTTCATCTGTGAAGCATAGTGGGTGTGCGGCGCCTCTGTATTGAGCTATATCACGACGCATCTCAAATGAGCTGTGTCTACTGTGTTCGGCCAGCCGGAATTGCTGTATCCGGCGTGACGGTTATCGTCACGTGTCGTGGGGCGCCCACACGATCCGCAGATCGATCTTGTTTGCCTTGCCTTGTCCTCCAATATGTCTCGCAGGTCTGGCGCATTTCCCCGTGCCTTGGTACTTTTCGAGCGACGCCGGAGTGCGGCTTGAATGGAGGGTCTAGAGGCCTCTCTGTCGCGACCACGGGGTGGCCGGTCGGCCGCATCATGCGCTGGTGATGTACGTTTGGGTGCTGCCTCCTCGAGTTGGGGTAGCAGCCTGCGTTTGGGGTATCTCTTGGAGGGGCGTTCGAGTTCATACTCTTCGGCTGCAAGGACTTCAGTCCATCTGTCAGCTAGCAAGTCTTGGTCAGCTCTAAGCTGCTGCTGCTTTTTCTTGAGGCTGCTTGCCGTGGCCATAAGCCTGCATTTCAAACGCTCTTGTTTGACGGGGTCCTCTGGCACGACGAATTCGTCGTCGTCGAGGCTAGCCTCATCTTCGGAGGGGGGCGCATAATTATCGTCCTCTACCTCTCTTTCCACCGCACCGTCAGGCGGACTTGCTTCTCCCTCCTCCCCGCTGAGTCCCACCGGAGTGGGTCGTCTTCGACCGTCCGGTGTTAGTATCTCCGTGCGGGATCATCGTTTTCTGTGGCGGGATTTAGAGCGGCGCCACGACGCCGACGCTTGGGCTGTTTCTTGGAGGGTCATCCTCCGCTTTTCCATCGCCGTTCCCATATTTTGGGATGTCCACCATGTATATGTCGTATGACGAGGTGGCCTTCCAGTGCCCTGTAGGCGCTGGTTCTTGGTCGTCTCCGGCATCGTCGTCCATATCGTCGATGTCTTCGGAGTCGAAGTCGAGCATGTCGGCTAAATCATCGATAGTGGCTACAAAGTGGGTGGTGGGTGGGTGTTGAATTTCTTCGTCGTCCGCATCCCAACCTTCCTGACCGTAGTCCGGCCAGGGCTCTCCTGATAAAGAGAGAGACTTTAGTGAATTCAGGATGTCGCCAAAGGGCGAGTGGAAAGATGTCCATGGCGATGAACTCCATGACCGCGCCCAATCGGATTCGATTGGCACGGGCGCGGAGGGTTCGGAGTCCGGAGAGGAGTCCGGCACCTTGGAGTCATGGTCTTCGCAAAGGACAGGGATGGAGTTCGGCTCAATCGCCGTTGAGATCGTAGCCCTCGAGGCGGTGTCCAACCACTCGTCCTCGATCGGGGGAGTCGGCTCCGAGCTAAGGGTCGGAGCGGACGCCGGTGCGGCCTCCAGGGCACTGTTCGGCGGCAGAGCTAGATTGTGCCCATCAAGACAGTGCGGCGTGCTTGGCTGTGGCTCGAATCCGTCGAATATCAAATCTCTGCGGACATCGGCCATATAGTTCAGGCTTCCAAATCTGACCTGGTGGCCAGGGGCGTAGCTTTCAATCTGCTCCAGATGGCCTAGCGAATTGGCCCGCAGCGCAAAGCCGCCGAATACGAAGATCTGTCCGGGGAGAAAAGTCTCACCCTAGACTGCATCGTTGCTGATGATTGAAGGAGCCATCGGGCCTATAGGTGACGACACGTAGGAACTCTCAATGAAAGCACCAATGTCGGTGCCAAACCGGGCGGATCTCGGGTAGGGGTCCCGAATCTGTGCGTCTAGGCGGATGGTAACAGGAGACAAGGGACACGATGTTTTTACCTGTGTTCGGGCCCTCTCGATGGAGGTAATACCCTACTCCTGCTTGATTAATATTGATGATATGGGTAGTACAAGAGTAGATCTACCACGAGATCAAGGAGGCTAAGCCCTAGAAGCTAGCCTATGGTATGATTGTTGTTCGTCATACGGACTAAAACCCTTCGGTTTATATTGACACTGAATAGGGTTAGGGTTACATAGAGTCGGTTACAATGGTAGGAAATCTACATATCCGTATCGCCAAGCTTGCCTTCCATGCCAAGGAAAATCCCATTCGGACACGGGACGAAGTCTTCAATCTTGTATCTTCATAGTCCAGGAGTCCGGCCAACAGCGATAGTTCGGCTATCCGGACACCCCCTAATCCAGGACTCCCTCAAAGGGCATGAGCACACCAGTTCAAGCCGCTGTTGTAAGTCCTTACTCCTCCCGCCTTTGAACTGATTGGTACTATGATGTGTTCATTTAACTACTTAGTTTGCAGCCAATGTCAGTTACTCTGTTCACTTTTATACACAGGTGTCTTAACGTATCATTTCACCTTACATGGTTTAAAAGAGATGAAGGATATTCTCTTGGTCTTGATCTGTATTCTAGTTGTTATGTTCACGTGCACACACAATGATAAAATAGCATGTTTGTTTTATATCTGTTTGCCCATGATATGAATTATGTCATACTATGTTCATCCTACTCTAAACCATGTCTCTTTATCCTTAGATGTCAACGAATGTGAGGAAATAGACAATACAAAGAGGCATGCTACATGGACATATGTTCCGAAAGTGATTTTATTATGTAGTTGGCACTACAATACATGCTAATGTATTACAGTAGTTCACCAAAATAAGTTATGTATAAACGTGTAACCTACTTTGTTTGTTTTTATCTCATTAGTTACTTATCTGGTACACTAATCTACAAGTTCAAACTTTCAGGAAGCTATGGAACAAATGATTGAACAACCACAACCACCTGAAGGTGACGAGGCTACCATAGGCACAATGTCACCTCTTGCTGCAGTGCGTGAGTATCTCTCCACTAACAGTACAAAAAGCACCTTCCTGCGTAATTCTGGGTTGGTTGTCAAGGTAACCTCGTCCAAATCGCCTACTGAACAAAATCTTCCTGCTAGACAGAGTGATATTTTTGCGCTCCAGACACAAGTCCAATCCCTAATGGACGTCATTTTGGAAACAAGAATAGTGCTTGACAAATTTCGTCAAGATATGAATGGTTTTGAAACCAGGCTATCAGACATTTGCTTCGTTGTTCAAGAGCAATGGCAGAAAAAGGTGAAGATCGTGCTGCTCCATCAGATTCTATAGCCTGAAACATTAGCACTCAGGTCAAATGATATGTGCTTCTATACATCTGATGGTGCTTTTATCTGCAAGGACTGTAAACTTTATGCCAACTGACCTTTTGTTGTATGGTTGGAATTTATTTTGTTGTGATACAACATTTATGATGCTGCCAAAAGCTGCAATAATTACGACGCTATTTTTGTATAGTGTAGGTTTATCTTAGTAATGTATTCGGACGAAAGCTTCGTAGGATCCCAACATGCCAACATTCGTCAGGCCCATTCCAATTGGGCTAAAAACGATTATGGGCCGAAATTTGCATGTAGCCCACTAAAACTATCTGGGCCTAAATCAGCATAAGATTTCATATTTTTCTGGTAGGCCTGTGCCCATAGTGGGCCTTTAACAGGCCTAAACATAATTTGGGCCCTCAGTAACAATAGGCCGTTTGCAGGTGTAAATATCTCGAGCCCATAAAAAACATGGGCCTTTAAAAGACCGAAAGTGAGATTGGGCCCATTTACGATGCAGATCTTTCATAGGCCGAAATTTAGACGGGCAGTAAATGTGCCGACCTAATACACGGGCCTTTAATACGCCATAAGTTCGGTTGGGCTAGATTATCGTCATTTTTATATGGGCCGTTAATGGGCTCGATGTGATGTTGGGCCGCATATAGCCCATGGATTTCATCCGACGTTAACATGCTGAAACTCACAACCAGCCGAAAGTGGCCCAAATCGATAGTGGGCCTCTAACAGGCCGAATTCAGACATGGACGAATATGACCCAAATCCTTCATGGTCGTTTATGGGCCGAATGTTTGGCATGTAAATGGGCCCAAATGGAGCAGAACATTTAACATGCCGGAAATACACTGGGTCGTAATTCGGCCCATATACTTAGCGGACTATTAATGGGCCAGAAGTGACCATGGGCCGCGATGACGACAAGTTTAGGACAGGTCGTTGACGGGCCGATTTGACACTAGCCGTACGGGCCTTAACTGAGAATTTGGGCCTTTAGCTGGGTCGGCCCATTATGGTCCGCAAAATCTCACAGGCCTTTAGCTGGGCTGACCCATTATGGCCCGCAAAATCTCGTGGGCCTTTAGCTGGGCTGGCCCATTATGATACGCAGAATCTCGTGGGCCTTTTGCTGGGCCGGCCCATTATGGACCGCAAAATCTTGTGGGCCTTTAGTTGGGCCGGCCCATTTAAACTTTATGGACCACTTTTGGGCCGGTCCACGTGTCAACATATCATAGGCGCATCTCGCCCATTGGATGAGTGAAACATGTGCCAACGCGGAGCTGACACGTGTTTCCGTCAGCCAATCAGAATTTTACACATGGAAAATCCCCATTGGTCCGGGCTGTTAACGGGTTATCGGACCCCATAGCTTAACGGTGTTCCATTATGGTGGATGCCACTTGTCAGTCACCCTTGACGAAAGCACTTCTGTGACGCGCGATTTATCGTCATGGAAGTGGACACTTCCGTAATGATAATTTTGGTAATGTCATGGAACACTTCTACGACAACACATGTATGACTATCTTCATTCTGTCATAAATTTGTCATGGATGTACATGCATGACAGAAAACGTGACCTACTGTGACAAACACGTATCATCACGGAAGTGTATTTTTTTGTAGTGTATGTAAGTGGATGTTTAATTTGGTTATGCAACCATGTCCTTATAAGTGTCGTGTGTGATATATATATATATATATATATATATATATATATATATATATATATATATATATATATATATATATATATATATGTTGTTGTTCTGTATGCAATCCCATCGCACAACACAGAGAATCCCGAACCGACTGCTAGAATCCTACGACTTCACGACCCTACGGAAGCATGTCGATCCAAATCCCAGTATGAATCCGGATCAGGTAGAATCCATGTTGAGTCGTGATCCAAATCATAGAATCCTATACAAAATTGTACAATTCCAAATATGCTATGGACTATGTCCAATTCTACTAATTTATCTAAGTCGTTTGTTTAGTTGTAGCATAATAGTATGCCATCATCCAAATCCCTTTTCATATACCTCATAGACCTTTATTCCCCTCCCAAGCCCAAACGGTCAGCCACTGACACCTTTGATCTAGCTCTCAGAAACCCTAGATCAAAATTTAGGATCAGGCACAGATGGAATTGGCGTGAAAAGAAGGATGCTTCAAGATTGATCGGAGAAGGAGAGAAAGACCCTTCAAGGTTTAGCACTACAGGTCAGATAGACAAGTGATCGACTATTCACGCACTCTAAAAAGAACCTAAGTAAATTTCATGCATTGAAGGATTAAATGTTCTATATATTTCCGTCTCATATATGTTCCATACATGCGAGATAGATGGTAGGTTAGCCATAAAAAGAAGTGGAATACAACTAGCATTTATGTGTACGTTCTTTGCTCCTTATTTAGTGTCAAAACTCTATAAAAGCCATATAAATTTCTTGTGTGCATACAAAATATCTTATCTGAGTAAATCTAGTAGAATCCTCAATTCCACAACTCGATCTTATGACTCGATTATGTCTGAGGATAATCTATCCGACTCCGAATCCCGACTCTGACTACCTTGCAACACACACGTCTTATTAGCAGCAACCGTCTGTGTTATTATCCGTCTTCACACACATTTCTGATTACAGACCTATTTGCCGTGTATCACACATATCTTGTTATATTCAACCATTTCTATTCTCTTGTCTCAATGCAAATAGTTCATCCGAGTGAACCGCATGCCGTATATCACACACACCTTGATCTGTCTGACCGTTTCTTTTGTGTTGCCTAATCACAAACAGGTCATCCGAGTGAACCATCTGTTGTATATCGCACACACCTTCATCTGGCTGCCTGTTTCTTTTGTTCCTCCTCATCGCAAACAGTTAATTGAACTGAACCGTATGCCCTGCATCGCACAAGCAACTAAAATCTTAACCATGTTTGATGGATCTGCCATCGCAAAAATTTTGCACCTTTTTTTACGGTTCTTTTACACCACCGTTTGTGAGTATTGGATCGCACATAGTTTCGTCGAAGGGTCTCTGATCATAGTGTCACATTAGCAGCAACCTGCAGTAGTGATGGGACGTTAAGAGGCCAAAAGTCGGGTCGTACTATAAATGGCCCAACTCCTATATGGGCCGTTAACATGCTGAAAGACACACCGGGCTGGAAATTACCCAACACTTGAATGGGTCGCTAAAATACCCAAAGACGTACGCCCTAAAAATTGGCCCATCTCTAGAATGGGCTAATAAAAGGCCAAAATAACCTCGGGCCGCCATTGAGCCCAAATATATAGCGGGCTATTAACGGGCTTGAACTAACGATGGGTGCTACTTGTGAGCTGCGTTGGGATTTCCTCGAAGAGGGGAGGATGATGCAGTACAGTAGAGATAAGTGATATGTCTCCAATGTATCTATAATTTTTTTGTTCCATCCTATTAAAGTATCAATCTTGGATGTTTTATATTCACTAGTCAATGTGTACATGCAATGCACGTTAATTTTGAAGTATATTAAGTGCATGTAGATATTAAGAAGGATATTATTCGCATGTTATTATGTGATTAGCACTATATTTGGCATGAAATTAACTGCACGCTAAACGTGTTGAGCGCTCGACATTGAAGCAGTCTAGGTCGTTGGATTGACATGATTTGATGGCCGAGATTAATTGGATCTGCCCCTTTGGGCCTTTTTATATTGCTATAGATTTACTAGCAACCTTATATCATTTTTTTGGAACTAACCTATTGACATAGTACCCACTGCCAGTTGTTGTTTTTTGCTTATTTTTTACTTTGCAGAATATCAATACAAAATGAAGTCCAAATGCCACGAAACTTTTTGGAGATTTTTTCTGGCCACAAGACACCAGGGAGCCAAATGAGTACACGAGAGGAGGCCCGTGGGGCCCACTAGGCACCAGGGCGCGCCAGTGGCCTCCGGCGTGCCCTGGTGGGTATTGGAGCCCACGGGAACCTTCTGGACCTACCTCCACCTCTAGAAATACTCTAAAATCCCCAAAACCCTAGGGGAGTCGACGAAACACTTTTCCAGCTGCCGCAAGTTTCAGAACCACGAGATCCAATCTAGAGGCCTTTTCCGGAACTTTGCTGGAGGGGGCAACGATCACGGAGGGGTTCTTCATCATCCTTGCTGCCCCTCCGACAATGCGTGAGTAGTTCACCATAGACCTACGGGTCCGTAGTTAGTAGCTAGATGACTTCTTCTCTCCTTTTGATCATCAATACAATGTTCTCCTCCATGTTCTTGGAGATCTATTTGATGTAATGACTTTTTGTGGTGTGTTTGTTGGTATCCGAGAATTGTGAGTTTATGATCAGATCTACCTACGAATATTATTTGAGGCTTTGTTGAACTTTTTTATGCATGATTGCTATAGATTCGTATTTCTTCTCCAAAATTTTAATTTGGTTCGGCCAACTAGATTGATTTTTCTTGCCATGGGAAGAGGTGCTTGTCGTGAGAACGGGTCTAACAGTAGAGATGGGGGGTACATAGGAGAGGGCAGAGTCCTAGCTACGATGAAGTTGTACACTCAGATTTACGAGTTCAGGCCCCTCTCGGAGGAGGTAAAAGCCATACGTCTCGGTGCTGCGGGAGCTCTATTGGTTGGAGTGTGAGTTACAGGGGGTGTGAACTGATACGTCTCCGTCGTATCTACTTTTCCAAACACTTTTGCCCTTGTTTTGGACTCTAACTTGTATGATTTGAATGGAACTAACCCGGACTGACGCTGTTTTCAGCAGAATTGCCATGGTGTTGTTTTATGTGCAGAAAACAAAAGTTCTCGGAATGACCTGAAACTCCACGGAATATCTTAGAATAAGCATGTATAAGACCAGGGGGCCCACACCCTGTCCACGAGGGTGGGGGCGCGCCCCTTCCCCCTGGGCGCACCCCCTACCTCGTGGGCCCCCTGGTGGCCCTCCGACACCAACTCCAACTCCATATATTGGCTTTCGGGGAGAAAAAAATCAGAGAGAAAGTTTCATCGCGTTTTAAGATACGGAGCCACCGCCAAGCCCTAATCTCTCTCGGGAGGGCTGATCTGGAGTCCGTTCAGGGCTGCGGAGAGGGGGATTCGTCGCCGTCGTCATCATCAACCATCCTCCATCACCAATATCATGATGCTCACCGCCGTGCGTGCAAGGTAGTCAGAGTCGGGATTCGGAGTAGGATCGATTATCCTTAGACAGAATCAAGTCGTAAGATCGATTCGTGGAATCGAGGATTCTACTAGATTTACTCAGATAAGATATTTTGTATGCACACAAGAAATTTATATGGCTTCTATAGAGTTTTGACACTAAATAAGGAGCAAAGAACATACACATAAATGCTAGTTGTATTCCACTTATTTTTATGGCTAACCTACCATCTATCTCGCATGTATGGAACATATATGAGATGGAAATATATAGAACATTTAATCCTTCAATGCACGAAATTTACTTAGGTTCTTTTAAGAGTGCGTGAATAGTCGATCACTTGTCTATCTGACCTGTAGTGCTGAACCTTGAAGGGTCTTTCTCTCCTTCACGGATCAATCTTGAAACATCCTTCTTTTCACGCCAATTCCATCTGTCGACAAGCCTGATCCTAAATTTCGATCTAGGGTTTCTGAGAGCTATATCAAAGGTGTCAGTGGCTGAGCGTTTGGGCTTGGGAGGGGTATAAAGGTCCATGAGGTATATGAAAAGGGATTTGGATGATGGCATACTATTCTGCTACAACTAAACAAACGACTTAGACAAATTAGTAGAATTGGACATAGTCCATAGCATAGTCGGGATTGTACAATTTTGTACAGGATTCTATGATTTGGATCACGACTCAACATGGATTCTACCTGATCCGGATTCATAGTGGGATTTGGATCGACATGCTTCCGTAGGGTCGTGAAGTCGTAGGATTCTAGTAGTCGGGTCGGGATTCTGACTACCTTGCGTGCGTGAGTAATTGCATCACAGGCTTGCTGGACGGTGATGGGTTGGATGAGATTTATCATGTAATTGAGTTAGTTTTGTTAGGGTTTGATCCCTAGTATCCATTATGTTCTGAGATTGATGTTGCTATGACTTTGCTATGCTTAATGCTTGTCACTAGGGCCCGAGTGACATGATTTCAGATCTGAACCTATTATGTTTTCATGAATATATGTGTGTTCTTGATCCTATCTTGCAAGTCTATAGTCACCTACTATGTGTTATGATCCGGCAACCCCGAAGTGACAATAATCGGGACCACTCCCAGTGTTGACCATAGTTTGAGGAGTTATGTATTCACAATGTGCTAATGCTTTGTTCCGGTTCTCTATTAAAAGGAGGCCTTAATATCCCTTAGTTTCCAATAGGACCCCGCTGCCACGGGAGGGTAGGACAAAAGATGTCATGCAAGTTCTTTTCCATAAGCACGTATGACAATATTCGGAATACATGCCTACATTACGTTGATGAACAGGAGCTAGTTCTGTGTCACCCTATGTTATGACTGTTACACGAAGAACCACATCCGTCATAATTATCCATCACTGATCCGGTGCCTACGAGTTTTCCATATACTGGTTTACGCTTATTTACTTTTCCGTTGCTACTGTTATCATCACTACAAAAATACCAAAAACATTATTTTTGCTGTCTTTACCCTGTTACCGTTACCACCACTATTATATTACTTTGCTACTAAACACTTTGCTGCAGATACTAAGTTTCCAGGTGTGGTTGAATTGACAACTCAGCTGCTAATACTTGAGAATATTCTTTGGCTCCCCTTGTGTCGAATCAATAAATTTGGGTTGAATACTCTACCCTCGAAAACTATTGCGATCCCCTATACTTGTGGGTTATCACGAACCCTTGTGCAAGAGGGGAGTGGTGGCTTATATAGAGTGCGCCGACCCCTCGCTGCCCTCAGTTACACCAGGGTTCAATGAGAATTCAGTCACGCACGTTACTGGTAACGCCCGTATTAAATGGTCTGTATGACAACGGAGTGAATGCCTGACCGTTGCCATCCGAGGGGTGGCTCAAGGTCTTCCGTACTCCGAGTGAATCCGTATCTTCCGAGTGAATAACAAAAGTCGAGTGGGATTGGGATATCCGAGTGAGATCTTCTGTCGAGTATATTGCATTACGTGAGGATTTCAGTCGGTATCTTCTGTTTAACTTGATGGGTCTTGGCTTCTTGTGTGGTGTCCTTGGGTAGGGTATTCAGGTTAGGACTAGGACCCTACCCTAGGGACGTGTCATCGTCATTAGCCCCCAAATAGTTGAGGACCGAGTGATGAAGGGTTGGAGTTGGGTTCGACCTGATTTAATGTCCCAGAGACACTTCTTCAGGGGCCTGAATGTATGCAGGCATTTTAACCCTTTGTCATTCGCCTCGATCGATTATGGCTTCTTGATCTTCCGAGTGAAGTAAGGAACATATCACCAAGCAGATTGGATTTACATATCTCCGATGTGATCGACTACTTTGAGGGGCCTGGATTTCACGGGATTCGAAATTTTGGAGAAGCGCGCGGGTCGGGACATGGCGTGGTAAGCGGGGTAGGTGGATAGGGACTCCTCGATCCGCGCGTCGCCTTTTGCGCCACGTATCGAGCTTGCACCAGTTGCGGGATGTGCTAGGATCACACGGGCCCACAAGTCAGCCACTCGGATGTGTGGCCATACAAGGAGCTGTTGCCGGCGCATGGAACAGTGCTCACGATTCTCTCCTTTTTCCTCCGCTTCTTTGCCTCGCCCTCTTCGGCACTGCGCCCTTCTGCCCACTCCTCTCGAGCTCCACACTAATGGCGAAGGACAAGACTGTGGCTCTGGAGCGTGTAAAGAAGTCAACGGCTAAGGGTAAGAAGGCGGCGAAGGGGTTGACCTCACGGTCTGCTCTGCCGCCTAGTTGGATCTAGGGGGATTGGATCCGCATCTCCATCACGGAGGAGGATCTGGAGAATCTCGGCGCCGATGGCCTGATTGCGGACGGGTCCTGGAGGTTGCTGGAGGGGGAGATCGAGCCCGAGCCGCACGATGGCGAGCACGTTCTCCTCGCGACACACGTCGAGCGAGGTTTCTCTTTGCCCCCTCACCCGTTCTTCCAAGGTTTCTTGAACTTCTTTGGTGCTCAGATCCATCACTTTCCTCCCAACACCATCTCTTATCTTGCTGCTTTCGTTTCGATGTGTAGAAACTTCCTGGGGTGCCACCCGCACTGGGGATTATTTAAGCACATCTTCACTTGCCGATCTCAGTCGGTGAAGAAAGCTAATCTGACTAATGAGAGGATGCATGTGATCCAAATGTGTGTGTGTGGGGGGGGGGGGTAGGAATCTATATGAGAGGAAGGAGCTCTTTTCCTCCTATGACCTTTCCTGAATCGGTTAGGGGGTGGCAGTCGACTTGGTTTTAGTGCAAGGATGTCCCGACTCCTGGTCAGTCGACTGGCCTTCCCCATTTCTCTTAGGAGAGACTCCACACCCCTTGTTCATTGACTGTATTCGGGGAGGAGAAGGGTGAGGTAGCTATTTTGGTCGATGCAGTCGTTGCGTTGGTCCAGGGTGGAGTGACAGGCATGGATCTGTTGGAGGTGTTCCTCAGTCGACACATCTAACCCTTGCAAGCTCGCGACCACCCCATGTGGATGTACTCGAGCCCAGAAGACACTGCTTGGACCCACCCAGAGGAGGTCAGTGAGGAGATGGTGGTCCGGTGGCTTCAGAGCATTATGGGAAACAAGGACAACCCGCACGGAGCCAAGCGGATCTTGCCATTCGATGCTGAGAACTCTCCAGGAGAGGTCAAACGCGATTTGTCGAGTGTTTATGTCTTGTATTCTCCAACATGCAGTTATTCTAGAATCCGACTGACTTCTGTAATCTATGCCTTGCAGGTTTTCACTAAGATGTACTCACCCTTGCCCAATGGCAAGCAACACCTCGGAGGAGCAGAGAGCAAGGGCGGAAGCACCAACATTGAATTGCTGATGACAGCGACGATGATAGCGATGACTCCGACGACAGCGAGGAGGTCGAGTCACCACCATGCTCCGAGCGACGCTCCAAGCAATCACAAGATCACGTGGCCGGCCATGGCAAGGCGGCGGCGTCGAGTGCAAGGATTCCGAAGCGCACTTGGACGTCAACTCCAGAGCCGACGGAGAAGACCGCAAAGCAAGCCAAAGTCGCTCCGCCCAAACCTCAGAAGGCTTTGCCCAGGATCAAAGTGGTTGTGCTCGTTGCTCCAGCGTAAGTGTTTCTTTTCCTTTTCCTTCATTGCTGCTGTGGACCTTCTTGTTTGTCTGACTGAATGAAACTTTGGACCTCCAGGGCCGCTACTTCAGGCACGTCCCACATGGAGATCGATGATGAGCAGGCTGATGCGGATACCGCAGACATGGCCACTTCTCGAGTAGGTACGATACTGCAGACATGCTCACACTTTATCAGTTGTTTCGGTGGTGGTCGATCGAATCTCACTGTCGAGTGTTTGTAGTACCAACATATGTAATCCAGCTTCTAGACGATGATGAGGATGAGCCTCCAAGGACTGCAAGGGGGAAGAGGCAGAGCCTCGGCCATCTCGCGGGGCCTGAGCTAGAGAATGCCTTCGAGTCAGACGTCTCACCCGCCAACTGAACCCGTCGTTCAAGAACTCGGTGGCTCGTCCCGAACTGGTGTTGCCTTTGGTGTCCCACTGTTGACTTCTCGGCCTCTAGTGATGGCCGCTCAAACAACCGGTCCGACTGGGCAACCTCAAACGCTGACTCCTCCAGCTTCATCATCAACTCCCGTGTCAACTGGATTCGATCTTCATCACGTCCTGGAGGACCAAACTGGAGCTGCCAAGGAGGCCATGATCCAAGCAGGCCTGATGATGAAGAGGCTGAGGGTGGTGTATGAGAATAGCAAGGCTGCTTACGATGCCAGTTCTGCCCTTCAGACCAACGTCCGAGTAAGTACGATTGTAAGTTGATTTCCGATTGGGTCATCGCTCGTTCTGTTGGGGTATGCTGCTTGAAAACTGTTGCTTTATTATTCATAAGATGTCTGTGGATGAGCATTTTGGAACCTTTAATGTGCATCTATCATGGGTATGTGCCTTGAATCTATAAACCAATGATACGTCTCCAACGTATCTATAATTTTTGATTGTTCCATGTTGTTATATTATCAATATTGGATGTTTTATAATCACTTTATAGTCATTCTATACCATTTTTTGGTACTAACCTATTGACATAGTGCCAAGTGCCGTTGCTGTTTTTTGCATGTTTTTTACATCACAGAAAATCAATACCAAATGGAGTCCAAATGCAATGAAACTTTACGGAGATTTTTTCTGGACCAGAAGACACCTAACGGGCCAAGGCTGCGCCTGGGGGGGTGCTCCGAGGAGAGTACATCCCACCAGGGTGCGCTAGGAAGCCCAGGCACGCCCTGGTGGGTTGTGCACACCTCGGGTGCTCCCCGGACCGCTTCTTTGCTCTATAAATACCCCGATATTCCTGAAACCCTAGGGGAGTCGATGAAAATCAATTCCAGCCGCCGCAGAGTCCGGAACAACCATATCTAATCTAGACACCATCACGGAGGGGTTCACCACTTCCATTGGTGCCTCTCCGATGATGCGTGAGTAGTTCTTTGTAGACCTTCGGGTCCATAGTTAGTAGATAGATGGCTTGGAGATCCATATGATGTAACTCTTTTTGCGGTGTGTTTGTTGGGATCCGATGAACTTTGAGTTTATGATCAGATCTATCTCTTTTTATATCCATGAAAGTTATTTGAGTTTGTTTGATCTCTTATATGCATGATTGCTTATAGCCTCGTATTTTTTCTCCGATATTTGAGTTTTGTTTGTCCAACTTGATATATTTATCTTGCAATGGGAAGAGGTGCTTTATAGTGGGTTCGATCTTACGGTGCTTGATCCCAGTGACAGAAGGGGAACCGACACTTATGTATCACATTGCTACTAAGGATAAAACAATGGGGTCTATCTCTACATAGATAGATCTTGTCTACATCATGTCATCGTTCTTATTGCATTACTCCATTTCCCCTAAACTTAATACACTAGATGCATCCTGGATAGCGGTCGATGTGTGGAGTAATAGTAGTAGATGCATGCAGGAGTCGGTCTACTAATCTTGGACGTGATGCCTATATAATGATCATTGCCTGGATATCGTCATGAGTATTTGAATTTCTATCAATTGCCCAACAGTAATTTGTTTACCCACCGTTTGCTATTTTTCTCGAGAGAAGCCACTAGTGAAACCTACGGCCCCCGGGTCTCTTTCTCATATTATTTGCCTTTGCGATCTATTTTCCTTTGCTTTTATTTTCAGATCTATTAAACCCAAAAATACAAAAATACCTTGCTGCAATTTATTTTATTTGGCGTTCGATCTATCAATATTTACAACTCTCTCATGTCCATTTGCCAATTTCTGGCGCCATTTCCCGAAAGGAATCGACAACCCCTTTTACACGTCGGGTTGCGAGTATTTGTTATTTGTGTGCAGGTGTTGTCTATGTTGTATTGCTTGGTTCTCCTACTGGTTCGAAACCTTGGTTTCATATCTGAGGGAAATACCTACCGCTGTTGTGCTGCATCATCCCTTCCTCTTTGGGGAAATACTAACGTAGCTTCAAGCCGCATCAAAAGGAATTTCTGGCTCCGTTGCTGGGGAGGATCTTCAACATATACTAGGTTCCTAGTCACAAATCTCATCTCCTCGCAATTTACATTATTTTCCATTTGCCTCTCGTTTTTCTCTCCCCCACGTCACAAAAATTTGCCGTTTTATTCGCCCCTCTTTTTCGTCCGCTTTAGCTCTTTTATTTTGGCGCCATGGCCGACCCCAAAAAGGCTAGGGGTTTTCTCCCGAGTGTTAATGCTTTGGATAGCCCCTCTGTCCTCTCTAAGCTCATAAACAATGATGCTATGGAAAGGCTTAACGGGATTGTTAGGGAAAATTCTAACGATCTTGATGAAGATGATCCCGGAATTTTTTGTCATTTGCTTGATGAATCTTTGAAAGATGCTTCAGATCGGCTATTGAGAATCTGATCTAGCTATGTGCCCCAATATCAGATAGATATATACTTGAAAGGTTTTTATGTTGGTTTACCTTCTTAGTTTAAGCAAGTTTTGGATTCTATATTTAAAAACGGTTTTCTTGGAGGGGATGCCATTGATACTTATGAAAGGATGAAAACCAGAATTGGGCACCCCAAGGAAAATAATGATGAACCTACTACTCTTTTATGTTTTTATGAAAATGAAATAATCAAAGAGATGAAGGCTAGTTTAGATATGAATTTACGCAACGTACTTAATCTTACCTCCACTATTAATGGTCACGTGCTTTCACAAAATAGAAAAATAAATGCCATTGATTAGAAATTTTCTCTTTGCTTTCAAAAGGGGGGAGATGACAAAACTTAGATCCTTGCTTTATGCCTAGCTAAGGGCGTGAAACTATAGCGCATGTTGGGAGGCAACCCAATGAATACATTTTTTTTGCTTTTTGCTTCCTGTTTTGTAGTGTTAGCACAATTATGCAGCTGTTGTGATTGTGTTTTTATGTTTTAGTTAATGTTTGTGCCAAGTAAAGCCTTTAGGATCTTCTTGGGTGATAGTTGTTTGATCTTGCTGAAAAAACAGAAACTTTTGCGCTCGCGAAAAGAATTCTCATTTTTAACCAGAGAGCGATAAAATACCCATTCCTTTATAGTATATTAGTATACAAATTGTTCAGGTCTTCATAATTTTTAAGAGTTTTTGGAGTTACAGAAGTATATGAAATACCCAGATTGCTACAGACTGTTCTGTTTTGACAGATTCTGTTTTCTTTGCGTTGTGTGCTTGTTTTGACGGCCCTATGGTTTTCGTTGATGAGTTTTTGCCATAGAAAAGTTGGAATACAGTAGATACAATGCAAGAAAAAAATATGAATTGTTTTACTACAACACTTATAGTAGTGATTTGTTTTCTTATACTAATGGATCTCACGAAGGCTTTTGTTGAGTTTTGTGTGATTGAAGTTTTCAAGTTTTGGGTTATCTTACGATGGATGAAGGAATAAGGAGTAAGAAGATCCTAAGCTTGGGGATGCCCCGGCATCCCAAGCTATTATCCAAAAAAGAGCAAGCAACTAAGCTTGGGGATGCCCCTGAGTGGCATCCCCTCTTTCTTCTAACGACCATCGATATTTTACTCGAAGCTATATTTTTATTCGTCAGATACTATGTGTTTTGCTTGGAGCGTCTTGTATGATATGCGTCTTTGCTTGTTTTATTTTGTGTTTTAAGTATTGATTACTTGCTCTACACACCTATTTGAGAGAGCAGAAATTATGTCATGACTTGTTAGAATTGCTCTCTATGCTTCACTTAAATTTTTATGAGCTATGGACTTGCTCTAGTGCTTCACTTATATAATTTTTAGCACAATGTGCTTTAGTATTTTTGTAGAAATGCTCTCTTGCTTCACTTAGATTTATTTGAGAGTTAGTAATTTTTTTAAGAAATTCTCTCTTGCTTCACTTAAATTAATTTGAGAGAAAGAAATATTATGCTCATGATATTCACTTATATTTGTTTGAGCTTATCAAAAGCGACACATGAAAATTAGTCCCAAAGTGATAGATATCCAAGAAGGATATAATAAAAACTTTCACGAAGATCATTGGACAAAATAAACTTGATTTTTAGTAATAGTTTTGAGATATGATGATGTAATATGTGAGTTATGTTGATGAGTAATTATGCTTTAGTGAAAATATTGGTGTTAAGGTTTGTGATTCCCTATGCAAGCACGAAAGTCAATAATTATGCAATGAAATTATATCCTACTTGTGGTTCATTATTTGGTGTTAATTATGCTTAATGCTCGCTTATGAGATTATTAGTTTCTTGGTTGGTAGCTTCTCAATCTTTTGCTAGCCTTCATTTTGCACTAAGTATGAGACTACTTGTGCATCCAAAATCCTTTAAACCAGTTTTGCCACATGAGCCCACTATACCTACCTATATGCGGTATTCTTTTGCCGTTCTAAGAAAATTTGTATGTGCCATCTCTAGTTTTCAAAATAAACTTCTCTTTTGTGTGTTCGCTTCGTTCGCGGGGCGGTGAGGGGTGGCTAATATTTTCCATGCTAGATGTGTTATTCTAACAATGAGTGTTTATTGATACGTCTCCGTCGTATCTACTTTTCCAAGCACTTTTGCCCTTGTTTTGGACTCTAACTTGCATGATTTGAATGGAACTAACTGGTATCGCTGTTTTCAAATGTAATTGCCATGGTGTTATTTATGTGCAGAAACAAAAGTTCTCGGAATGATCTGAAACTTCACGGAGATTATTTTTGGAAATAATAAAAAATACTAGCGAAAGAATCAAGGCCAGGGGGCCACACCCTTTCCATGAGGGTGGGGGGGGGGGCGCCTGCCCCCCTGGGCGCGCCCCCTGCCTCGTGGCCCCCCTAGAGCTCCACCGACCTCAACTCCAACTCCATATATTCGTAGCATAGAGAGCAATTCTAAAAAATTCAGAGAAAATGATTCATCGCGTTTTACGATACGGAGCCGCCGCCAAGACCTAAACTCTCTCGGGAGGGCTAATCTGGAGTCCGTTCGGGGCTCCGGAGAGGGGCATCCGTCGCTGTCGTCGCCATCAACCATCCTCCATCACCAATTTCATGATGCTCACCGCCGTGCGTGAGTAATTCCATCGTAGGCTTGCTGGACGGTGATGGGTTGGATGAGATTTATCATGTAACCAAGTTAGTTTTATTAGGGTTTGATCCCTAGTATCCACTATGTTATGAGATTGATGTTGCTATGACTTTGCTATGCTTAATGCTTGTCACTAGGGCCCGAGTGTGATTTCAAATCTGTACCTATTATGTTTTCATGAATATATGTGAGTTCTTGATCCTATCTTGCAAGTCTATAGTCACCTACAATGTGTTATGATCCAGCAACCCCGAAGTGACAATAATCGGGACCACTCCCGGTGATGACCGTAGTTTGAGGAGTTCATGTATTCACTATGTGTTAATGCTTTGGTCCGCTACTCTATTAAAAGGAGGCCTTAATATCCCTTAGTTTCATGAGGACCCGCTGCCACAGGAGGGTAGGACAAAAGATGTCATGCAAGTTCTTTTCCATAAGCACGTATGACTATATTCAGAATACATGCCTGCATTACATTAATGAATTGGAGCTAGTTCTGTGTCACCCTATGTTATGAATGTTCCATGATGAACCGCATCTGGCATAATTCTCCATCACCGATCCAATGCCTACGATCTTTTCACATATTGTTCTTTGCTTATTTACTTTTCCGCTATACTCTTTATACAATCACTACAAAACCCAAAAATATTAATTTTGCTACCATTACCGTTACTTCCATACTACTTTGCTACTAAATACTTTGCTGCAGATATTAAGTTTTCCGGGTGTGGTTGAATTGACAACTCAACTGCTAATACTTGAGAATATTATTTGGCTCCCCTTGTGTCGAATCAATAAATTTGGGTTGAATACTCTACCCTCGAAAACTATTGCGATCCCCTATACTTGTGGGTTATCTAGACTATTTTCTGGCGCCGTTATCGGGGAGCATAGCTCTATTCTTTGAGTCACTTGGGATTTATATCTGCTGGTCACTATGAAGAAATTGAAAGACGCGAAAAAAAAATTTATCCCTCAACTACGAGGGGAGGTAAGGAACGGTCATCTAGCTCCGCACTTGATTCACCTTCTGTTTTGAGTAAGCTTGCGACACCTAAACCTGCTTCTGCTATTAATTCTCATATGTCGCATGTTATTGATGATGCCACTTCTGCTATGTATGATACTTATGATGAAACTACTTCTATGCTTGATACTACTGTGCCACTTGGTGAATTTCTTGATGAGCAACTTGCTAGGGATAGAGAGAATTAAATTATTGAAACTGATAATATTGATGAAAGTGGTGATGAAGATTCTCCCCCTAAGTATGAATGGCCTGTTGTACCTGAGGGCTATGTTATGGATGAAGAAACTTCTAGAGACTTTCTTGCTTGCAATGATAGAAGTGATCTTAAGAAATTATTAGCTAAGCTAAACAAACACTCTAAATGCTAGAATGAAATATGATCATGCTTATGCTACTTCACCTATCTTTGTTACTGATAAGGATTATGAATTCTCTATTGATCCTGATATAATTACTTTGGTTGAATCTGATCCTTTCTATGGCTATGAATCTGAAACTGTTGTGGCTCATCTTACTAAATTAAATGATATAGCCACCCTGTTCACTAATGATGAGAAAACTCGTTACTATTATATCCTTAAAATATTTCCGTTCTCATTAAAGGGTGATGCTAAGATATGGTTTATCTCTCTTGATCCTGGTTGTGTGCGTAGTTCCCAGGATATGGTTTATTACTTCTCTGCTAAATATTTCCCCGCTCATAATAAACAAGCTGCTTTAAGGGAAATATATAATTTTGTGCAAATTGAAGAAGAGAGTCTCCCACAAGCTTGGGGGAGGCTTCTCCGATTACTTAATGCTTTGCCTGATCATCCTCTCAAGAAAAATGAAATACTTGATATCTTTTATAATGGACTAACCGATGCTTCCAGAGACCACCTGCATAGTTGTGCTAGTTCTGTTTTCAGGGAAAGAACACCAGATGAAGCTGAAATTCTATTGAATAATATGTTGACAAATGAAAATAATTGGACACTCCCTGAACCAACTCCTAAGCCAACTCCAAAGAAGAGGGGTGTTCTATTTCTCAGTCTTGAAGATATGCAAGAGGCAAATAAATCTATGAAAGAAAAATGTATTAAAGCTGAAGATGTTAAGAATTTACCTCCTGTTGAAGAAATACATGGTCTTAATTTACCGCCCGTTGAAGAAATACATGGTTTTAATCCATCTCCTATTGAAGAGATTCATGGTCTTGATAACCCGACCACGGTAGTAAAGGTAAATTCTCTCTATAGATTTGATGAAGGTGATATTCCTCATTATAAGTCTGCTAGCCAATGCTTAGATGAGTTTGATAATTTTATTGTCAAACAAGAAAACTTGAATGCTTATGTTGGTAGACAATTAAAACACAATTCTTATATGCTTGAACACTTGAGTGATTATATGTCTAGAGTTAAAGGTGAACTTAAACTCATTAGTAAACATGCTTCTATGGTTACCACTCAAGTAGAACAAGTACTTAAAGCTCAGAATGATTTGCTCAATGCATTGAATAGTAAGAATAATGATTTTACTGTTAGAGTGGCTACTAGAACTGGTAAAATGACTCAGCAACCTTTGTATCCTGAATGCCATCCTAAGAGAATTGAGCAGGATTCTCAGAGAAAAACTATTGATGCACCTAGTCCTTCTAAAAAGAAGAAAAAGAAAAATGATAGGACTTTGCATGCTTCTAGTGAACGTATTGCTGAAACACTTGAGAATCCAAATGATATTTCTATTTCTGATGCTGAAACACAATCTGGTAATGAGCATGAACCCAGTGATAATGTTAATGATGATGCTCAACCTAGCAATGATAATGATGTAGAAATTGAACCTGCTGTTGATCTTGATAACCCACAATCAAAGAATCAACGTTATGATAAGAGAGACTTTTTCGTTAGGAAGAACGGTTAAGAAAGGGAGCCATGGGTTCAGAAACCCATGCCTTTTCCTCCCAAACCATCCAAGAAAAAGGATGATGAGGATTTTGAGCGCTTTGCTGAAATGATTAGACCTATCTTCTTGCGTATGCTTTTGACTGATATGCTCAAAATGAATCCTTATGCTAAGTACATGAAAGAAATTGTTACTAATAAAAGAAAGATACCGGAAGCTGAAATTTCCACCATGCTTGCTAATTATACTTTTAAGGGTGGAATACCTAAGAAACTAGGAGATCCAGGAGTACCAACTATACCATGCTCCATTAAAGGAAACTATGTTAAAACTGATTTATGTGATCTTGGAGCCGGTGTTAGTGTTATGCCTCTCTCTTTATATCGTAGACTTGACTTGAATAAGTTAACACCTACTGAAATATCTTTGCAAATGGATGATAAATCAACTGCTACCTGTCGGTATTTGTGAGGATGTGCCTGTTGTGGTTGCAAACGTTACTATTTTAACGGACTTTGTTATTATTGATATTCCCGAGGACGATAGTATGTCTATTATTCTTGGAAGACCCTTTTTGAATACTGCAGGGGCTATTATTGATTGCAACAAAGGCAATGAAACTTTTCATGTTAATGGTACTGAGCATATGGTACACTTCCCGAGGAAACAACCTCAAGTTCATAGTATCAACTCTATTGGAAAATTTCCATCTATTATTTTTTGGAGGTTTTGAATTTCCTCTACCTCCTGTCAAGAAGAAATATGATATTCTCATTATTGGGGATGTGCATATCCCCATTGAGGTAACATAGTGTTATTCGAAATTTCTCCGGTTCCATGTTATTCGGAATGAGTTTGTTAACAAGACTTGATCAACCTTGTTAGTGGATTCCTTTTGGAGAACATGAGATGGATGAAGTTAGAAGGCACAACCTTCTGTACCCTCTTTTTACTTTTTGTTATTTAGTTGAAATAAAGTAAAAATAGTATTTTCTGTCTGTTTTCTGAATTATTCGTGCAATATAAAAAATACCTCGAAAATAAAAGTTCTCCAAATGCCCCGAAAATGAAATATGATTTTTTTTTCTGGAATATTTGAGAATATCTGGCACTGAGAACACAACAGGGGTGAGCACACTGCCACGAGGTCAGGCGCGCCCACCACACCTGGCCCTGCCTCGTGGGCCCATGGTGGCTCCCTCCACTTATTCCTGCACCCACACTCCTTCTTCCTCCCAAAAAGTCACCAACTAGCTCAAGCACGAGTTCTAGCTCATTTCTTTGTGATTTTCGATCTCCTTGCTCAAAGCACCTCTCACAAAACTGCTTTGGGGGATTGTTCCTTGGTATGTGACTCCTCCGTTGGTCCAATTAGTTTTTGTTCTAGTGCTTTATTCATTGCAAATTTGTGCTGCCTAGGTGACCATGTTCTTGAGCTTGCATGTCAAATTTATATGGTTCCAAGTAGTTCTAATGCATGATATAGGCTCTAGGCACTTGTAGGAGTGGTTGCTATCAATTTTGTTGAGCTTGGTTCACTTTTATTTGAAGTTACTAAAATTTTCAGAAATTTTTCAGAGGAAGAAATATGTTTAGGAAAATGTACCAAGGTGGTCCTTCAAGGAAGAAAGGACCCAGGCTTGCAATGCATGATGCTGATGATGAACCACCAAGGGACGCTCCAGTGCGGGCTTGTGAATGGCCTTCTGAGGACTTCATGGATCAAGCAGGAATCAAGGAAGAATTTAACGCATATGTGCGTAACGATGATCTTGTGAGCTTCGAGGCAGATAAGTGCCGTCAGTACCACTTTCTCACTAGTTCCTTTGTGAGGAGGTTTGAATTTTCATCTTCACGTAATTCTCAAAATGTTCTGTTTGATCTTTATGAAAATTATTATACTATGGACTTAGAGGATTTTACCACTGCTTGCAAACTTCCACAATGGGGTAGTACTAGTGAACCTCGCAAATCTGAATTTAGAGATTTTTCTTGCTAGTATAACTGTGGGGGAATCTAGAGACATAGCACAAGCTACCATAGGGAGCATTCATTTTCCTGCTATACATTATTTTGCTCTCTTCATAGGTAGGTGCATAAATGGTAAGGATGAAGCATGTCACATGTGTGTTCCTGACCTTGGTGTTCTCAGGAGTGCTGTTGTCGGTGTCAAAACCGGCAGATCTCGGGTAGGGGGCCCCGAACTGTGCGTCTAGGCGGATGGTAACAGGAGACAAGGGACACGATGTTTTTACCCAGGTTCGGGCCCTCTCGATGGGGGTAATACCCTACTCCTGCTTGATTAATATTGATGATATGAGTAGTACAAGAGTAGATCTACCACGAGATCAAGGAGGCTAAACCCTAGAAGCTAGCCTAAGGTATGATTGTTGTTCGTCCCTGGGACTAAAACCCTCCGGTTTATATAGACACCGGATAGGTTAGGGTTACACAGAGTCGGTTACAATGGTAGGAGATCTACATATCCGTATCGCTAGGCTTGCCTTCCACGCCAAGGAGAGTCCCATCCGGACACGGGACGAAGTCTTCAATCTTGTATCTTCATAGTCTTGGAGTTCGGCCGTGATGATAGTTCGGCTATCCGGACACCCCCTAGTCCAGGACTCCCTCAGTAGTCCATGAACCAGGCTTCAATGACGACGAGTCCGGCGCGCATATTGTCTTTGACATTGCAAGGCGGGTTCCTCCTCCGAATACTTCATAGAAGGTTTTGAACACAAGGATAGTGTCCGGCTCTGCAAAACAAGTTCCACATACCACCGTAGAAAGAATAACTTTTGCACAAATCTGCTGACGTATTCCGCGGGGTGACATCACACTGCGGCCAGGTCTTTATATGAATTGTTTTTTACTGTTCCACCTCAGCGCATTTAGCGAGGCAGTTTCCTTGGCACGTCTTATCAGAGCATAGATCGTGCCCCCTTATTCCGGGATTCCCATCAATACGGACATGGGTAACCCAACCGTGCCCGTCGGCACGCCTCCTCTATCAAAGGCGAGTCCTAGTCGACCACGGGGTGGGCTCTTGGTATTCAACCTCTTTATAATGAGACCAAGGCCCTCTTCTTTTTACACCCTCCATCGAGTTCGCCTCGTGCTTCGAGTTCTAACACCCAAAGCTTCAGATTTAGGCGCTTCGGACATCCGAAGATGTCCGGCTCCGACCAGCACGACCGATGGATGTCTTCCTCCGTCACAGAAGAAGATGTGCTAAAGCTGCGAGACGCCAGGTATCTAACCGGCGAGATCTCGCATAGGCTGCCTGCTCCAGGGCAGGTCATTCCCACTCCCGAGCCTGGCGAGAACGTGGTGTTCGTGTCTCACTTCCTTCGGGGTTTAGGCTTCCCGACGGATCCCTTTGTGCGGGGGCTCATGTTTTATTATGGGCTGGATTTCCATGACTTGAATCCAGAGTCCATCCTCCATATCTCGTCATTCATTGTCGTATGTGAGGCCTTCCTCCATATTACCCCTAACCCGGATTGTGGCTCAAGACCTTCAAGGTGGAGCCAAAGATGATCGGGGGCAACAAGCAGTGTGCGGATGGGCGGTCATAAGCAAATGTGCCGATGCTCCGTGGCCCGAGGGCACTTTTCAAGAGGAGCTTGGTTTGTGGCAACGGGAGTGGTTTTATATCACCGCTCCCAGGGGCACCAAATGGGTGGCGCTCCTCGCCTTCCGCTCAGGTCCACCACAGCCGGGCGTCATGGGTCAACAAGGGGCTCGACTGGGGGCCGTCCAAGGACGTTCCTTTGCTGCAGGGCCGTATTCGAGACCTCCAAGAAACAGAGATCAATCTGGTTGGAGTGGCGCAGGTTTTGTTGATCCGGCGCCTTCTGCCCTGCAAACATCGCCCCCTCCTCCTGTGGGAATTTAATCCGGAGGGACCACGAGCTCTCCAAAATTTTATGGGTACGACGCCTGTGGAGATGTATAAACTGTTCTTCGGATCACAAGAGAAGTGTCCGGACCTGACTGAGGACGCAGGACTAAGCTGCAATCGCCCAGATACTCAAGTAAGTAGTCCTCAGAACGGACAAGCTGTTCATTCATTTATCATATATATATATATGCCCTTTAAAGGAGCCGCTTTCTTGAACAGGAGTGGATAGCCAAGGCAAAGTTAATAAGGTGTCCGGCTCCCCTCCGGAGACCACGCCGGATCCCATCTTGACCAAGATGTTGAAGGCCGCGCTTTTGAAGAAGGCGAAGGGGAGCGGGAAGCAACTGCCTCTATGAAGGAGGCTATCAAGGAAGGAGGGATTAAAAGTCCCATCTTTCAAGGAGAGAAGAGGACCGCTTCGGAAGATCCGGAGGTCAAGGCCTCAAAGAGGGGAAAGGAATCTTCGTCAGAGAGTCCGGCGCTGGGAAATAACTCAGCCGCACTATTTCCCCAAGGGGATCAGCCCTCCAGCGAGCCGTAAGTAAAAAGAAGGGGTCTTGTAAATAAGGAACATCCCCGTATTTATTTCTAAAGATAACCGAAATTGTACCTTGTAGTTCGGATCTCAGCCCTTCTCAGCAGAGCTCGTCTTCGGGGGATCTTCTTCCGGAGATGATGGAGAGAGAAACGCCTCCACCTGTCGCACCCTCGTGCGAGGCGGATGACCCTGAGGTGTCGCCGCAGGGTTTCCCAAGACCCGGGGCCGGAAGGTCCGGCGCCACCGGGCGTGATCGGAGGAGTCAAGGATCTGCTCGGGCGAGCGGCTATCTCAGAAGATCACCGTGCTCTAATGGGTACGGTGATTGAAAGAATTGCATCCGCGGAGAGCGGATTGCATGAAGCCGTCAGAAGCTTACTGACGGGGTTCAAAGTACGCAAAAATGATGTACCTTCTGACAGTTATGCATATAGAATGCGCCCTGTATAGATAGTAGCCCCTGAGACTCGGTATGTTGTCAAAATTGACAGCGTGCCGAGGGTCAAAATCTCAGTTATAACATATCGCCACTCCTAAACAGGTGGCGGGCGTCCGATGTGGCCGGATCGATGAATATGCCAAACTAAAGCAGCAACTTGACGAGGCGGATGCGGACATCGCGCTGGTCAATAAACGGTTTGACGAGTCACAAGTTATGCAACTTCTACGCGGACACCTGGTAAGGGAGCTTGACACCCATGTCTTACTACTTGTATGCTTGATGCAGATGGTGCCGCTGCTGTGGAGGAGCTTCGGGCGGAACTCGCCCGAGCGAAAGAGCAAGCCAGAAATAGTAATGCGGCCGCTTTAAGGGCGGCCAAAGAGCTAAAAGCCGAACGGGCTGCTCACTGCCGAAGAAAAGAGGAAATGGCCGATATGGCCAGAAAGTTGAAGAATATTACGGACCGCTGTGAGGTTCTTGAAAAAGAACGTCAAGCGGAGCAAGAGGGCCTGAAAAAGGCCACCGCCGAATCCAAGGATGCCCGTTCCGCTTTGAGAGCTGCCAAGGAGGAGCTGAGTCGGTAGGGGCTATTACGGCCGGAAAACCGCTTTCGCCATGGAGGAAATATACGGATCCAAAATATGCTCAGTTGGACAAGTTGTGGAGTTCGGAGGATGCTTATCTGGACTTAGCGGTGAGCGCTACAGACGCGATTGAGCACTTCCGGGGCCAGAAGGGGCATAGAAGGGAAGAGCTAAATTGGTCGCAATTCCATAGTCCGGAGCGTCCTCTTCCGTTGACCAATCGGTTGGCCGAATGGGCCGAGCTAAATCGATTATCCGGACTTGCCATGAAGCATGTCATGACTCATTTGTGGCTGGGCGGACCCCAGCCGAAGAGTTATTTTGGTTTAGTGCAGCAGTTCCTTGGTGCGGTGTCGCGTATCGATGCAATGAAGCGGTCGGCGTGTATTGAGGGAGCGCGGATGGCTCTGGCCCGTGTCAAGACATACTGGGCAGAGATGAAGGCCACCGACGTTGCATCCCGTGATTCGCATGGTTTAGTACCTGTCGAGCACTACTTTGAGGAAGTCCTGCAGGGCGCTCGTTTGATAGAGACGCAGTGCTCGAAGGATATTATGTTTAAATGACATGTATGATTTGTGAAAACAATGTTTCAATATAATATAAGAGCTTTTTATACTTGTGCGTTCAAGTAGTAAACTACTCCCTGTACGCCCGTTTCTGTATATGTATATATAACCTGAAAGATGGCAGTCCTTGGCTTCAGCGCCCACGCACATAGTGCGGGGGTGTTTGCAAAGAAAGCGCTTTTTCACACTTAATCCAACGTCTTGGTCCTGTTAAGGAGGTGGTAGCGTAGCAAACTAGGCAACCAGACTATAATGCTTTATCACTTTCACTTAGCCATAGGAGTTCGAGGGTGGGGCTACCATATAGCCCCTAGGGGCACCGCACTCTCCCAAATTCGGGGTGCGTATGTGCCTGACCGAAAACCGGTCCTTCATTAATGCGGAGGAATTCTAAACATTCCGATGAGTCATCGAGTGGTTGACCAGTCTCTCGCTATATCATGACAGTCAGTTTTTGGCTTTCTCTCGAGGTGCTCGCCGGCGAACCGGGCACAATCGCAGAGGTTCTCCCGGTGCCGCGTTAGCCGATAGAACGGGCGTAAGGCAGCAAAACACACGAGCCGGGCAAACCCAACATTTGACCAAAGACATGATTCGAGCTGATGCATATAAGGCCAACTTCGAGACGCGAATACTCCCTAAGGTATTCGGTCTTTATAAAAACAGCAGAATAATGCCCTAAGCCCCCGTGTCCAGTGCACGCGCAAAAAATTCTGTGCGGCCAATGCCAAAACGCCAGCCTCCTCCTCGGTTATAGTAAGAAACCGTGGGATGTATATCAACAAGAGACAAGAAAAAGGTTTACGCAGGTCTTAATCTGAAAAGAATCCTTGCAACGGGTCCCTCTTGCACGCGTCTGCGCTGTGTCTCCGTTGTGCCGTATCCTGGACGGGTGTAGCACATTGTTCATCTGTAAAGAGAGGAACTTAGTTTAAAAGAAAAGGATCGTATGCGAAAGATGTACTTTATATTAAATAAAGCAGTACGATTCAAGAAGTGAATAAAATTGAGCTTTATTGTCTCTTGTGATACATGCATGCAGCCCCTTGTATGGGGGTATGCCGCTAGTAGGCGCCGGACTCGTCTAGCCGCGTCCGGGGTTTGAATGACCTATTCAGGTTCTTTGACTAGCGGAGCCGGATAGGTGTGGGGCTGTCAAGGCAGTCTCACGTTCTTCCGTGCTCGAGTAACACTTAATACTTCCTTTTAATGATATGATGTCTCGTGGACCAGGCATTTTAAGTGTTAGAGATGCATAATGTGGTATTGCGTTAAAGCGGGCGAAAGCTTCGCGTCCCAATAGTGCTTGATGGCTACTTTTAAATGGGGCGACATGGAAGACTAACTTTTCCCGACGGAAGTTGTCGGATGAACCGAACACAACTTCTAGCAGTAGGGAGCCCGTACAATGGGCATATGGGCCTGGCATTACCCCTTTAAAGGAGGTGTTGCTATGGCGAATTTTGGTTGGGTCTATCCCCATCCTACGGATTGTGTCCTGATATATCAGGTTTATGTCACTGCCACCATCCATGAGGACTTGTGTAAATTGGAATCCGTCGATTATAGGATCCAATATCAAGGCAGTCCATCCTGCGTTCCGGATACATTCAGAGTTGTCCTGATGGTCGAAGGTGATTGGTTTTGACAACCAGTGTTGGTACTTCGCTAGGGTAGTATGTGCGGCGCGCATCTTAATGGGCGCCGCTCTATTTTTCCCTTTTATGACGTGAAGCGAGTTTACTGTTTTAACCTCTTGTGGGAAATTCTTTTGTTTTCCGGTGCTCTGCTTGTGGGGTTCGTCATCATCCTCACTTGGTGTGTCGAGCCCCTTGTGTTCGGCGTTGAGTCTACCGGACTGTTTGAAGACCCAACAATCTATGTGGGTATGGTTTGCAGGCCTCCCGGGAGTACTGTGGATTTGACATATCTTGTCCAAGATTTTGTTTAAGTTGGATAGCTCATCGCTATTGTCCTTAAGGGGCAGTTTTTTGTTGTTCTGCCGCGAGCTTTTGAATCTGGCGTTGACTGCCGTGCTCTTTGGACCGTTCCCTTTAATCCGGCGCTGGTCCTTGTTGCGCCGTGGTTTCCCATTTCCATCCCTCGACTTGGATGTACTTGGGTCAGCTGGTGCTGCATCTTGCTAGCCAGCTATCCTCTCCAGCAAAAGCGGGTCATGAGGCTTGTTAATGCGGCCATGGTTCTCGGCTTCTCTTGGCCGAGGTGTCTGGCGAGCCATTTGTCTCGGACGTTGTGTTTGAGAGCTGCTAAGGCTTCCTTGTCCGGACAGTCGACTATTTGGTTCTTTTTGGTGAGGAACCTGTTCCAGAATTTGCGGGCTGACTCTCCGGGTTGTTGAGTTATATGACTCAAATCGTCTGCATCCGGAGGACGGACATAAGTCCCTTGAAAGTTTGCCCGAAAAGTATCCTCGAGCTCTTCCCAACTTCCAATGGTATTTTCAGGGAGGCCTTTGAGCCAATGCCTGGCTGGCCCTTTGAGCTTGAGGGGTAAGTATTTTATGGCGTGGAGATCATCTCCTCTAGCCATGTGTATGTGGAGGATATAATCCTCAATCCAGACTCCAGGGTCTGATGTTCCGTCGTATGCCTCTATGTTTACGGGTTTGAATCCCGCTGGGAATTCGTGATCGAGCACCTCATCGGTGAAACACAGGGGGTGTGCGGCGCCCCTATATTTGGGTGTGCCGTGATGCTCGGATTTTTGGCGTGTTGCATTGCTTTGAAGAACTTGCTTTCTTGGCCCATAGATGGACCTAACTGGGCCATCCTTTTGATGTGAATCCTTATGCGGATCGCATACCGGCTTGCGTCTTGGCGCCATTTGCCGCTCTCTTTTTGCAGTGGGGTCGTCCATCCGACCGGTGGCCTTCTTACTTTTTGATTGTGGGGAATCTAAGGCCTCCTCGTCAAATTCGGCGATAGCTTTCTTTTGGGTAGCTCTTTGTTAGGCGATCGTCGCCGTATTTGTCTCATGATGTTGAATACTTTGCTCCATCTGATCCTGAGTGCATCTTCTGCTGTTTTGAGCTCCCGCTTCGCTTTTTCAGGCTACGCAGCGATGGCGGCATTTAGCCTTTTCTGGAGGTTATTTTGCTCCAACAATTTGTCCGGCGTGAGATCGCCCGCATCGTTGTCTTCGCCGGGACGGGTTGTTTATCCAAGTTGTCTTGTTCGGACGATTGCTCGATAGCATGTTAAATGCCCACCGGTTCGCCCTGCTCTATGGCTGGGTCTCTGTTGAGGGGGGACTTGGTTCGGCGTTTACGTAACCCTTTTGACTGCTTTTCGAGGGATTTATCCTTCGTAGCGTCCCGTTGTTCCTCGTCGTCTTTTCCTTTAGGTGTATCCACCATGTGTACATCATGGGATGAGGTGGTTGTCCAGCATCCTATAGGCGCTGGTTCATGGTTGTCTCCTACATCGTCGTCCATACCGTCAATGTCTTCGGAGTCGAAATCGAGCACGTCGTGTAAGCTTTCGGCGATTGGCTCTGAAGTGGGTGGTGGGTGGGCGTTGAATTTCTTCGTCGTCCGCATCCCAACCTTCTTGACCGTAGTCCGGCCATGGCTCTCCGGATAAAGAGAGAGACTTTAGTGAATTCAGGATGTCGCCAAAGGGCGAGTGCTGAAAGATGGCCGCGGCAGTGAACTCCATGACCGGCGCCCAATCGGATTCGATTGGCAGGGGCGCGGAGGGTTCGAAGTCCGGAGGGAGTCCGGCACCGGGGAGTCACGGTCTTCGCAAAGGACAGGGATTATGTTCGGCTTAATCGCCGTAAAGATTTCAGCCTCCGAGGTGGCGTCCATCCAACCATCCTCAATCGGCGAGATCGGCCCCGAATCAATGTTCGGAGCGGACACTAGTGCGGCCTCCAGGACACTGTTCGGCGGCAGAGTTAGATCATGCCCATCGAGACAGTGCGACGCGCTTGGCTGTGGCTCGAATTCGTCGAAGATCAAGTCTCCGCGGATGTCGGCCGTATAATTCAGGCTTCCAAACCTGACCTGATGGCCAGGGGCGCGGCTTTCGATCTGCTCCAGATGGCCAAGTGAATTGGCCTGCAGTGCAAAGCCGCCGAATATGAAGATCTATCCGGGGAGAAAAGTCTCACCCTGGACCGCGTCGTTGTTGATGATCAAAGGAGCCATCGGGCCTATCGGTGACGACACAGAGGAACTCTCAATGAAAGCACCAATGTCGGTGTCAAAACCGGCGGATCTCAGTGTAGGGGGTCCCGAATCAGGCGTCTAGGCGGATGGTAACAGGAGACAGGGGACACGATGTTTTTACCCAGGTTCGGGCCCTCTCGATGGAGGTAATACCCTACTCCTGCTTGATTAATATTGATGATATGGGTAGTACAAGAGTAGATCTACCACGAGATCAAGGACGCTAAACCCTAGAAGCTAGCCTATGGTATGATTGTTGTTCGTCCCTACGGACTAAAACCCTCCGGTTTATATAGACACCGGATAGGTTAGGGTTACACAGTCGGTTACAATGGTAGGAGATCTACATATCTGTATTGCCAAGCTTGCCTTCCACGCCAAGGAGAGTCCCATCCGGACACGGGACGAAGTCTTCAATCTTGTATCTTCATAGTCTTGGAGTCCGGCCGTGATGATAGTTCGGCTATCCGGACACCCCTAGTCCAGGACTCCCTCGGCTGTGTTAGGGGATAAACATTATAATTTGGGAGCCATTGTTGCATGCGGGTTGCATAATAATAGATTTAATGGAGATTTCTTTGGTGGAATTTATGCAACCAATTTAGCTAATTTTCTTGGTGTGACCATACGTGAGGATGATATTGAGTTGCCTCCTGCTTACTTAGATTATGAGGCTATGGTTCGTCATCGTTTTGTTGAGAGGAATGATCAGATCCTCCAGTACCGACTAGTCTTTGACAGACGACGCACCTATCACGTCGCTCTCCCTGCATCTACTTTCTTTGACTTTCAGGCAAGTGGGAGATATTTCATAACCAGAGAGGAGGCGACCGAGTACGAGAGGAGGGCTGAGATAGCTCGCCTCCAGGCTACATCCCACAATGCAATGACTGCTGCAACTCAGTACGACCCCAACTACAACTTTGGATATCCGCCAGGCCAGCCGTGGCAATAAACCAACTTAGGCCAAAAGCCTAAGCTTGGGGGAGTACGTATTTCTAGCCGACATTACATTCATGTTCACGCACTCATTGCTAGATGTCGGTGCTCATACTTTTTAATTGTAATATCCATGCTAGTTTATTTCCTTTTTATGCTTTCTTCTTGTGTGTTTGATAAACCTTAAGAAAAACAAAAAAAATTAGTTATAGCTTTTAGTTAGTTTACTTTCTTGCTGTAGTAGTAATAATTAAAAGAAAACCCAAAAAGATTTCCTGTTCTTCTTTTGCTTGTTGGGAGCTTTCCCGTGTAAATAGTTTTATTTCTTTTCTTTTCTTTGGGGGTCGATAGGAGAAGACCATAATGAACTTGTTGAAGTGGCTCTTATATGCATTATTGTTGATTTAACCAAGAGCCCATATTGCCTTGTCTTCTCCTGTTTATTGAATGCTCGTAGATTCCAGCTTAGTCCAATGCACGTGCACTATTATTATTATTATTCACATCGTTCGGTCGTGCAAGTGAAAGGCAATTATGACGATATATGATGGACTGATTGAGATGACAGAAGCTGGTATGAACTCGACCTCTCTTGTTTTTGTAAATATGATTAGTTCATCGTTCCTGATTCAGCCTATTATGAATAAACATGTTTGTAATGACAATTAGAGATTATAGTTGCTTATGCCATGCTTAATTAGCTAAGAGTTTATAATGGTTTACCTTGAGTGCCAACATGATATTAAAATGGTTGTAATGTGGTATGATGGGGTGGTATCCTCCTTTGAATGATTTAAGTGACTCGACTTGGCACATGTTCACGCATGTAGTTGAAGCAAATCAACATAGCCTTCACGATATTTATGTTCATGGTGGATTATATCCTACTCATGCTTGCACTCAATGTTTATTAATTTTAATGCATGTTCATGACTGTTGTCGCTCTCTAGTTGGTCGCTTCCCAGTCTTTTGCTAGCCTTCACTTGTACTAAGAGGGAATACTGCTTGTGCATCCAATACCTTAAACCCCAAAGTTATGCCATGTGAGTCCACTATACCTTCCTATATGCGGTATCTACCTGCCGTTCCAAGTAAATTTGTATGTGCCAAACACTAAACCTTCAAATGAAATTCTGTTTTGTATGCTCGAGTAGGTCATGTATCAACTAGGGTTGTCCATATCTTCCATGCTAGGCAGGTTATTCTCAAGAGGAGTGGACTCCGCTCCTCACTCACGAGAAAATGGCTGGTCACCGGGATGCCCAGTCCCATTCTTTATGCAAATAAAATCAAATTAATTGCAAACAAAACTCCCCCGGGACTCTTGTTAGTTGGAGGCACTCGTTGTTTCGAGAAATCCATGGATTGATGCTTGTTGGTGGAGGGGGAGTATAAACTTTACCATTCTGTTTCGGAACCGCCTATAATGTGTGTAGCATGGAAGATATCGCCATCTCTTGGTTGTTATGTTGACAATGAAAGTATGCCGCTCAGAATATTATTTATCTCTGCTTTAAAATCCAGCTCTGGCACCTCTACAAATCCCTGCTTCCCTCTGCGAAGGGCCTATCTATTTACTTTTATGTTAAGTCCTCACCCCCTTATTAAAAGCCACCAGCTGGAGAGCACCGCTGTCATTTGCATCCATTACTATTAATTTATATTGGGTATGACTATGAATGGATCTCTTTTACCATGAATTACAATGTTTAGTCAGTTCTTGATCTTTAAAGGTGCTCTGCATTTATGTTTTGCGGTCTCAGAAAGGGCTAGCGAGATACCATCTTGTTATATCATATCATGATTGTTTTGAGAAAGTGTTGTCATCCGAGATTTATTATTATTGCTCGCTAGTTGATTATGCCATTGACATGAGTAAACATGAGACCTAAGTGTTATTGTGAGCATGATTAGTCATAATCTTTGCTGAAAACTTGAATGTTGGCTTTACATATTTACAACAACAAGAGCAAACAGAGTTTGTAAAAGTTTTTCTTTATCGATTTTAGTTTGTCAACTGAATTGCTTGAGGACAAGCAAATGTTTAAGCTTGGGGGAGTTGATACGTCTCTGTCGTATCTACTTTTCCAAACACTTTTGCCCTTGTTTTGGACTCTAACTTGCATGATTTGAATGGAACTAACCCGGTCTGACGTTGTTTTCAGCAGAATTGCCATGGTGTTATTTATGTGCAGAAACAAAAGTTCTCGGAATGATCTGAAACTTCACGGAGATTATTTTTGGAAATAATAAAAAATACTGGCGAAATAATCAAGGCCAGGGGCCCCACACCCTTTCCACGAGGGTGGGGGCGCGCCCCCTGCCTCGTGGGCCCCCTGGAGCTCCACCGACCTCAACTCCAACTCCATATATTCGTGTTTGGGGAGAAAAAAATAGAGAGAAAGATTCATCGCGTTTTACGATACGGAGCCGCCGCCAAGCCCTAAACTCTCTCGGGCGGGCTGATCTGGAGTCCGTTCGGGGCTCCGGAGAGGGGAATCCGTCGCCGCCGTCATCATCAACCATCCTCCATCACCAATTTCATGATGCTCACCGCCGTGCGTGAGTAATTCCATCGTAGGCTTGCTGGACGATGATGGGTTGGACGAGATTTATCATGTAATCGAGTTAGTTTTGTTAGGTTTTGATCCCTAGTATCCACTATGTTCTGAGATTAATGTTGCTATGACTTTGCTATGCTTAATGCTTGTCACTAGGACCCGAGTGCCATGATTTCAGATCTGAACCTATTATGTTTTCATGAATATATGTGAGTTCTTGATCCTATCTTGCAAGTCTATAGTCACCTACTATGTGTTATGATCCGGCAACCCCGAAGTGACAATAATCGGGACCACTCCTGGTGATGACCGTGGTTTGAGGAGTTCATGTATTCACTATGTGTTAATGCTTTGGTCTGGTACTCTATGAAAAGGAGGCCTTAATATCCCTTCGTTTCATGAGGACCCGCTGATGCGGGAGGGTAGGACAAAAGATGTCATGCAAGTTCTTTTCCATAAGCACGTATGACTATATTCGAATACATGCCTACATTACATTGATGAATTGGAGCTAGTTACATGTCACCCTCTGTTATGACTGTTACATGATGAACCGCATCCGGCATAATTCTCCATCACCGATCCAATGCCTACGAGCTTTTCACATATTGTTCTCTGCTTATTTACTTTTTCGTTGCTACAGTTACAATCACTACAAAACCCAAAAATATTACTTTTGCTACTGTTACCGTTACTTCCATACTACTTTGCTACTAAATACTTTGCTGCAGATATTAAGTTATCCAGGTGTGGTTGAATTGACAACTCAACTGCTAATACTTGAGAATATTCTTTGGCTCCCCTTGTGTCGAATCAATAAATTTGGGTTGAATACTCTACCCTCCAAAACATTGTTGCGATCCCCTATACTTGTGGGTTATAATTTATTCACTTGTCATTGCACGAGAGTAAGGCAAAGGTATTAGGGATGCCCAGTCCCGAGATGAAAAAAATGAATTTACTTTATGTTATCAAATAATAAATTCCTTGGAAAGTGTTGGTATGGAAGGCACCCGTGGAAACGGTTAGCCATGGAAAGTGAAAGTATGGTGGAAAAATGAATAAACTTTATTTTCTGTTTGGGGACCGCCTATGATATATCTAGCATGGAAAGTGTTCGGAACTCTAAGTCATTTTCGTTGGTGGGAAGGACACACCTCCCAAAATGTTTTTATCTCTAAGTTTTTCGCTTTGAGCTCTGGCACCTCTACAAATCCCTACTTCCCTCTGCGAAGGGCCTTTCTTTTACTTTATGCAATTTTTATTTTTGAATTTGAGTCTCCATCTTCTCTTATAAAAGCACCAACTAGGAGGCACTATGATCGTACTTGAGCATTGGGTGTAGTTAATATGTTAGTGAGTTTCATGAATGTATCAATGATTGAGCATGATGGGCTAGGGATAGCTTATTTTAGCGTTGATATTTTGAAAGACATGGTTGCTTGTTGATATGCTTGAGTATTTAAGTTATCATGTCAAAACTAAACTATTGCTTTGAACAATATAAAAGTCCAAATGGCCATGCTATAAAGAAAAGAAACATGATATGACATGTTAGGCAGCATTCCACATCAAAAATTATGTTTTTATCACTTACCTACTCCAGGATGAGTAGGAGCTAAGCTTGGAGATGCTGATACGTCTCCAACATATCTATAATTTTGATTGTTCCATGCTGTTATATTATCTATCTTGGATGTTTTATAATCATTTTATATCATTTTTTGGTACTAACCTATGGACATAGTGCCAAGTGTCAGTTGTAGTTTTTTTGCATGTTTTTTACATCACAGAAAACAGATTCCAAATGCAACGAAACTTTACGGACCTTTTTTATGGACCAGAAGACACCTAATGGGCCAAGGCTGCGCCTGGGGGTGCTCCGAGGAGAGTACAATCCACTAGGGCGCGCCCTGGTGGGTTGTGCCCACCTCGGGTGCCCCAGGACCGCCTCTTTGCTCTATAAATACCCAAATATTCCATAAATCCTAGGGGAGTCGACGAAAATCAATTCCAGCCGCCCGAGTCCGTAACCACCGGATCCAATCTAGACACCATCACGCAGGGGGTCACCACTTCCATTGGTGCCTCTCCGTTGATGCGTGAGTAGTTCTTTGTAGACCTTCGGGTCCGTAGTTAGTAGCTAGATGGCTTCCTCTCTCTTGTTTGATTCTCAATACAATGGTCTCTTGGAGATCCATATGATGTAACTCCTTTTGCGGTGTGTTTGTTGGGATCCGATGAACTTTGAGTTTATGATCAAATATATCTCTTTTTATATCCATGAGTTATTTGAGTTTCTTTGATCTCTTATATGCATGATTGCTTATAGCCTCGTATTTCTTCTCCGATATTTGGGTTTTGTTTGGCCAACTTGATCTATTTATCTTGCAATGGGAAGAGGTGCTTTGTAGTGGGTTCGATCTTACGGTGCTTGATCCCGATGTAAGGGGAACCGACACGTATGTATCATTGCTACTAAGGATAAAACGATGGGGTCTATCTCTACATAGATAGATCTTGTATACATCATCTCATCGTTCTTATTGCATTACTCCGTTTCTCCATAAACTTAATACACTAGATGCATGCTGGATAGCGGTTGATGTGTGGAGTAATAGTAGTAGATGCAGGCAGGAGTCGGTCTACTAATCTTGGACGTGATGCCTATATAATGATCATTGCCTGGATATCGTCATGAGTATTTGAAGTTCTATAAATTGCCCAACAGTAATTTGTTTACCCACCATTTGCTATTTTTCTCGAGAGAAGCCACTAGTGAAACCTACAGCCCCCGGGTCTCTTTCTCATATTATTTGCCTTTGCGATCTATTGTCCTTTGCTTTTATTTTCAGTTCTATTAAACCCAAAAATACAAAATTACCTTGCTGCAATTTATTTTATTTGGCATTCGATCTATCAATATTTACTACTCTCTCACGTTCATTTGCCAATTTCTGGCGTCGTTACCCGAAAGGGATTGACTACCCCTTTTACACGTCGGGTTGCGAGTATTTGTTATTTGTGTGCAGGTGTTGTTTATGTTGTGTTGCTTGGTTCTCCTACTGGTTCGATAACCTTGATTTCATATCTGAGGGAAATACCTACCGCTGTTGTGCTGCATCATCCCTTCCTCTTTGGGGAAATACTGACGTAGCTTCAAGCCGCATCAACCCACTAGGTGTTTTCTTTTGCTATGTAGTTCTTCCACCTGAGTAAGTCAGGTTGTGTCGAGTGGGTACCTGGTCCAGTGGGGGCACGCTGAGTGCACCTATTAGGTGTAGTCCCCGAGACCGCTGTCGACTGCGGGCAGTTGGGGGGTTCTGAAAACAAGGGATTTGGGGGGGGGGGGGTGGAGCGGACAGGCCGTTCCAAGTGGGAGATCAAACCAGTGGGGGCATGCCGAGTGCACCCACTGGGTGTAGTCCCCAGGACCGCCGTCAAATGTTTGATTCGGCATTGGTCTTAGAACTTCTCTGATAATCAGCAATCTGAATTTGCTCTTCCCCACTCGGAAGTGAAGGATCTTTCTTTTCGTCGACTGAATTGTCTTTTTGTTGATCGCAGAAATCTTGTGAACTTGGGACTCAGTATGCTGCTTTGGAGAAGGAGAAGATCCAACTCCAACTTGATTTGGAGCTTGCCAAGAAGAATCTATAGAAAGCTGAGGATGAAGTGAAGACCATGGGAGGTAATGTCTTTATGACTATATGTTTTGCCGTTTCTTCTTTTTCATCCTTTGAACCGAGTGAATCCACTCGAATAGATGTGCGTAGTGAAAACCGTCAACTCCAAGCATGACTGAAGAATGTTATTTATTTACACACCATGAAGCAGGCAATGGAGAAGAAGAACACTAATCTTGCGGGGGCGCAGAAGGTGGCACGTGAGAAGACTGAATTAGCTGAGAGGAAACTAGCTTCAATCAGCAAACTTGAAGAGGAAAATGCCTATCTGAAGACTGTTGTCGATGAGGTGAAGAAAGAAGCTGCAGAATTGAAAGTAGAGAAAGTGGCCCTAGCTGACAAGGTGGATGTGCTCACCCGGAAGAGAGACGAGCTAGAGGTTTACTTGAGAGGTCTTGCCAAGAAGTTGTACATCATGCTTGAAGGTATCTTTCTTCGCTCGAGTGAACTCAGAAATTTTTTCACATAATTCTGCCGCCGACTCATCCTTTTCTCTCTTACGCAGAGTTCTGTCAGGATTTTGAGCAGGAGACCGAACGGATTGAACTAGGCTTGGACCCCACCAAGTCACTCGTCAAAGATGAAGCCACGATGAATGTAATGCAACTTGAAGCTCGTCTTGACAGTGTCTTGGGGTACATTACTCGACTGAAGGTTGCGGTTTCAAAGATAGACCAAGAGTTGTGGCCGGAGGACGAACTTCAGAATGACCTCGAGTTGCTGATGTCTCGCCTCAATGAAATTCCTAATCGAGTGCAGGCATGGAAGAAATTAGTTGCCCGCTGCGGAGCTGACGTAGCTCTTTCACTCGTCAGAGTCCGTTGCAAGCATTACAAAAAAAAGACACATCCGTGAAATTTTTGGCCGAACGAAAAAAATTCCTGTCATACATATGACACTTCTATGACGATAATTGTGACAAAACCGTGGAGGCTGGAGGAGGTCGACGGTGGAGATGAATAGTATCTCGTGGAGTCCCATTTTGCGGTACGCCACACCCCTCCCGATGAATAGGACCCCCGTTTCGACCGTAGGAGGTCCGTTTAAATCCGCTTTATGCACGCCACACCCTCCCGATCAACAGGACCCCGTTTTCGACCATAGGAGGTCTGTTTCGTCCGTTTTTGGCGATCGCCACACTCCTCCCGATCAACAGGACCCCGTTTCGACCGTAGGAGGTCCGCTTTGTCCGTTTACGGTACACCACACCCTCCCGATCAACAGGACCCGTTTGACCGTGGGAGGTCCGCTTCCTCTGTTTTGCGGTATGCCACACCCTCCCGATCAACAGGACCCCGTTAGAATGTAGGAGGTCCGCTTCCTCCGTTTTACGATGCGCCGGTGAGGGAGTCCTGGATTAGGGGTGTCCGGATAGCCGAACTATCACCGTTGGCGGAACTCCGGACTATGAAGATACAAGATTGAAGACTTCGTCCCGTGTCCGGATGGGACTTTCCTTGGCGTGGAAGGCAAGCTTGGCGATATGGATATGTAGATCTCCTACCATTGTAACCGACTACTGTAACCCTAACCCTATCCGGTGTCTATATAAACCGGAGGGTTTTAGTCCGTGGGACGAACAACAATCATACCATAGGCTAGCTTCTAGGGTTTAGCCTCTACGATCTCGTGGTAGATCTACTCTTGTACTACCCATATCATCAATATTAATCAAGCGGAGTAGGGTTTTACCTCCATCGAGAGGGCCCGAACCTGGGTAAAAACATCATGTCCCTTGTCTGCTGTTACCATCCGCCTAGACGCACAGTTCGGGACCCCCTACCTGAGATCCGCCGGTTTTGACACCGACATTGGTGCTTTCATTGAGAGTTCCTCTGTGTCGTCATCCTTAGGCCCGATGGCTCCTTCGATCATCAACAATGATGCGGTCCGGGGTGAGACTTTTCTCCCCGGACAGATCTTCGTATTCGGCGGCTTTGCACTGCGGGCCAATTCACTTGGCCATATGGAGCAGATCGAAAGCTAAGCCCCTGGCCATCAGGTCAGGTTTGGGGGTTTGAACTACACGGCCGACATCTGCGGAGACTTGATCTTCGACGGATTCGAGCCACAGCCAAGCAGCGCCCGTCTTGTCTCAATGGGCACGATCTAGCTCTGCCGCCGAACAGTGCCCTGGAGGCCGCACCAGCGTCCGCTCCGACCCTTAGCTCGGAGCCGACTCCGCCGATCGAGGACGAGTGGCTGGACACCGCCTCGGGGGCTACAATCTCTACAGCGATTGAGCCGAACACCATCCCTGTCCTTTGCGAATCCCGTGACTCCAAGGTGTCGGACTCCTCTCCGGACTCCGAACCTCCCGCGCCCCAGCCAATCAAATCCGATTGGGTGCCGGTCATGGAGTTCACTGCCGCGGACATCTTTCAGCACTCACCCTTTGGCGACATCCTGAATTCACTAAAGTATCTCTCTTTATCAGGAGAGCCCTGGCCGGACTACGGTCAGGAAGGTTGGGATGCGAACGACGAAGAAATTCAACGCCCACCCACCACCCACTTTGTAGCCACTATCGATGATTTAACCGACATGCTCGACTTCGACTCCGAAGACATCGACGGTATGGACGACGATCTTTGGAGACGACCAAGAACCAGCGCCCTACGAGGCACCGGAAGGCCACCTCATCATACGACATATACATGGTGGACATCCCAAAAGATGGGAACGACGATGGAACAGCGGAGGATGACCCCTCCAAGAAATAGCCCAAGTCCCGGCGTCAGCGGCGCCGCTCTAAATCCCGCCACAGCAAAAACGGTGATTCCGGCACGGGAGATAATAACACCCCAGACAGTGCCGAAGACAACCCCCTCCAGCAGGATTCAACACAGGAGGAGGGAGAAGCCAGCCCTCATGATAGATCGGCGGGCAGGAGGTGGAGGGCGATAATTATATGCCTCCCTCTCGAAGATGAGGCAAGCCTCGGCAACGCATTTAATTTGTCGTGCCTGAGGATCCCGCCGAACAGGAGCGTTTCAAACGCAGGCTTATGGCCACGGCAAGCAGCCTCAAGAAAAAGCAGCAGCAGCTTAGAGCTGACCAAGACTTGCCTCATTTGCAGCTTAGAGTTCGATATAGTCCCATTCCGTAGCGGTTATCACACACTGCTTGGACGAACCGCATTTGCAAAGTTCAATGCGGTGCCGCACTACGCATACCTCAAGCTCAAGATGCCAGGCCCTTGAGGAGTAATCATGGTCAATGGAAACACTGAACGCTCTCTCCGAACAGAGGAGCACACAGCGGCCCTCGCGGCGGAGGTGCAAAGCAGCCTCTCACAGCAATTCTCGAGTCCGGCTATTAAACGTCCGGACACCGTCAAAAGCGCCCGGAGTAACCTACAACAAGACCGCCTGGCACGATCTGAGCACGCGTAGCAATCCGGCACCAACCCCGGCCCTCGCGATATTGTGAAGCCCGATTACTGGCGTACATAACTATGCTCTGGAGATACCATGGGCATAAGGGGAGGGCACGACCACGGCACGCCCAGCGCGGCTCAACCGCACCAGGGGCTCCCGATTGTGTCGTTCTTTTTCTTTCTTCTTTTCTCTTACTTTCAGGACTCCGTTTTCCAGAAGCCCTGTCCGGCACTAGAAGTGCCGAACTCACGATGCAACAGCCAGGGAAGCAGAAAGCTACGTCGAGTGTACAGGTGGTCTCAGAGCATTATACCTGTTTTACATACCATCCCGCAGCTTACCCCTGGAGGGGGACATGTTAAATAGTCCCATCCCTTGCTTATCGCACTATTTGTATCGTTCTGCTTTCGTTGCAGTACCTTTTTGAATAAACAATACATAGCTTTTGCCTATTATTGCACTCCTTTTTTTATCTATATATATGTTCATTCATGACATGTTGCACCCGTACACTTTGGTACAGCCAATACACCAAGGGCTTAAGTACCCCAAAAGTATGGTGTGATAAGTCCGAACACTTTCACAAGTGCGGCACCCCGAACTTATAGCATTATATGCATCGGCTCCGAATCATGTCTTGGGTCAATAGTTGGGTTTGCCCGGCTCCCATGTTGTGGTACCTTACGTTCCGTTATATCGGCTAAGGTAGCGCTAGGAGAACCACTGCGATTGTGCCCCAGTTAAGCTGGGTTGAGCACCTCAGTGGAGAAAGCTAAAACTGACCGTCATGATGGGGCGAGAGCCGGTCGCTGTTCGAGAGGTTTTTTCGGGTCCCTAAAGACTTATGCCGCTTAGAGCGAGGAGTTGGCATTGTCCGGCCAAGGCGTGGATAGTGCCCCGAACTCGGTCTTCCAAATACTAGGGGCTTTGCCGAAATTTAAAATTATAGAATTCTATGGCTAAGTGAGAGTGTTCAAGCACTATAGTCCGGTTGCCTTGTTCGTTGCGTTGAGCGCCTCCCTCGAAGGACCCAAGAATGGGAACAAGAGCGCTCAAGTTTATCCCGAACACCCCAAAGACTGTGGCATGGGGGCTGAAGCCAACGACTTGCCATCTCTCAAATTTGATAAACGGCCGCACATAAGGTAATATTTTAAATTCACAAGCGTTGCTTAGCGCATATGAACAAGTTTTCAGCGTACAGGATAACAAATGCGAGTCTATTCAAAAATTACATCTTTGGGGTATTCACCCGCTATAAGGCGGGCACCCTTCAGGACGCCCTCATAGTACGTTTCGGGCTTGCGATGCTCCTTGCCCTTGGTGGGCCGTCCGTCACAAGCTTCTCGACATCCAGCTTGCCCAGTGCACTTTAGCACGGGCAAGGGCCCGACGGGCACCTTCAATGCAGACGGAGCGCTTGATGACTTCAATCCATGGACAGGCGTCCACCAGCCGCCACACTAGCCCGAAGTAGCTCCCAGGCATGGCTTCCAATGGCCACAGCCGAATTATGAGGCCATTCATGGCCTGTTCGGCAACCTTGTGGAGCTCGACCAGCTGCTTCAGCTGGTCGCTCAGGGGCACCGGATGTTCGGCCTCAGCATACTGAGACCAGAACACCTTTTCCGTCAAGCTCCCCTCCTTGGCGCGGTAGAACGCGGCAGCATCAGACACACTACGGGGCAGATCTGCGAATGCTCCTGGAGAGCTCCGGATTTGGGTAAATAATAGATAATTCACTTTCACATGCTTTCTTTGCATAAAGAATGCCTTACCCGCCGCTATATTCTTTAATGATTCAATTTCCTGGAGGGCTTTTTGGGCTTCGGCCTTAGCGGCTTTGGCACTCTCAAGAGCCGAGGCGAGCTCGAACTCTCGAGTCTTCGAGTCACGCTCCAAACTCTCGTGTTTTTCCACGAGAGCCCGGAGCTCTTGCCGCACCTCCGCCACCCGCGCCTCCTGCTTCTCTCGCTCGGTGCGCTCCGCGGCCGCTTTGCTTTTGGCCGTGGACACCGCTTCCTTCAGGGTCGCCACCTCGTTCGTGGCCCCTACAATACCCATGTTAGTCCTGTCATTTTTGCAACCAAATCCTTTCTATAAGGTATTACTTTAATAAGGTATTGCTTACCTTCCTTGTCCTCGAGCTGCTTCTTGGCAAGGCCGAGCTCGTTCTCGGACCGCTCGAGGCTCTGCTTCAATGCATTGACCACCGCAGTCAGTGCGGCAGAGGTCAGCAGCGCAGCCTGCATTCCCATATTGACATACTTATGTTAGACTCCTGCGTATATCTTTTTAGATCCTCAGTCCGGCTTTTCTTTCCGAACACCGAACTAAGCGTCGAGACTACTGTCTATCTTGATAATATTTTTACATATTCTAAACTTACCTCAAAGCCCGTTAGAAGGCTGGTACGCTTCAGTCAGCCCGCTCTTGGCGGATCGAACTTTCGGATCACCACACTCATAACAGTGCGGTGCTCCTCGTCGATGGAGGCGCCGTTAAGCGCCTCCAGCAAGCTATCCGGTGCCTCCGGTTGGACGGAGGTCATCGGCATCGCAGTCTTGCCCTTCTTACGAAGGGGCCGCTTGCCGGACTTCGGAACCACTGAAGGTTCCGGTACGGAGTCCGGCACAGGGCCGGGCTTAGAGCCCTCTAGGGTCTCGCCCCCTTCGCGCCCAGAGTCCGGGAGGTCGCCTTGCGGCGCCTCCAGGACCACCTCTTCCTGGCTGGGCAACTTTCGGGACTCCACCGCGGTGTCGTCTGCGTCACGAGGAGAGGAGGCGGTCGGAAGTGAAGTGCTATTCACATCCGACGAATCCAGGGAGCCGCTCGACATAGCGGCGAGCTCGTCCTTGGGTGGGCTACATGGTTATATTCGGTGTTAGAAGACACTATGCGACAAATAGAAAGTCATGAGCTATTCCGGAGTCCGGAAACTTACGATCTCGCCAGGGGCTTGGCCCTTGGTGGCCACTCCTCCTCGTCGTTGTCGGCATTGGTGGAGAAGTCCGGAGGAAGGGTCCTTCCTTTCTTGGACCCTCCGGCCTCCCCAGTCGGGGAGACCTTCCTTCTCTTCTCTTCCCCCGCTGGGGGAGAGGCTTCTTTTTCCTCCTCCCCATCCTCAGGGGAGGATTCCGCCTAAGAGTCGTGGGACGATGAGTCCGACAACACCTGGCGTCGGGCGCTCCTTCGAGTCCCCGTGGCCTTCTTCTTGGCCTTCTTCTCCGGCACCACGTGAGGTGCCAGAGCCAGCAGCCCCGTCAAGCGGGCGTCCGCTGGGTCTTCTGGCAAGGGAGCCGGACAGTTAACCTGCCCGGACGTGTTACGCCAGTCCTGTCAAAGGTAAGGCAGTTTAGATCCCACATAGAGTCAAACTATGAAGAACAAGAGTCCCGTAAAGGGCAAAATAGCTTACCTCGGTAGCTTGGCGCTGCGAGCTGAATCCGCGATCTTGATGGCGGATGTAGAGCCTCGGCGCCTTTGAACAACACCTTTCGTGCATCTTAAATGCGTAGTGTCGAAGAGCCTTTTCAGAGTTTGGTCTTTGTCAGGATCGAACTCCCACAATTTGAAGGCCCGTTGTTGGCATGGGAGGATCCGACGGATGAGCATAACCTGGACTACATTGACAAGCCTGAGATTCTTGTCCACCAGGGTTCGGACGCAGGTTTGGAGTCCGGACAGCTCTTCCGAATCACCCCACGTCAGGCCCGTCTCTTTCCATGATGTGAGTCGTGTGGGGAAGCCGGATCGGAATTCGGGGGCCGCCAACCATTGAGGGTCGCGCGGCTCGGTGATGTAGAACCACCTCGATTGCCACCCCTTTATGGTCTCCACAAAGGAGCCCTCAAGCCATAGGACTTTGGCCATCTTGCCAACCATGGCACCTCCGCACTCCGCTTGGCGGCCGCCCACTACCTTCGGCTTGACATTGAAGGTCTTCAGCCATAAGCCGAAGTGGGGCTGGATGCATAGGAATGCCTCGCACACGACGATGAACGCCGAGATGTTGAGGATGAAGTTTGGGGCCAGATCATGGAAGTCCAGGCCGTAGTAGAACATGAGCCCCCGGACAAATGGGTGAAGTGGAAAACCTAGTCCGCGGAGGAAGTGGGTGAGGAACACCACCCTCTCATGGGGCCTGGTGGCGGGAATGAGCTGCCCCTCGTCGGGGAGCTGGTGCGCGATGTCGCTGGACAAGTATCCGGCCTTCCGCAGCTTTTTGACTTGTCCCTCTGTGACGGAGGAGACCATCCACTTGCCTCCCGCTCCGGACATGGCTGGAGGAGGTTGAGGAGGGATGTGCGGACTTGGGCGTTGGAGCTCGAGTGCGCGGAAATGGATGAGCAAAGGAGGAAGAAGGCGTAGGTGAAAATGTGGATCCTTATCCCCTTATATGGGCGGAATGAGCTATCGTCCCCGCTAGCCTAGTAAAACTCGCTTATCTCCCAAGCGCCGTAATCAATGGCACTGTTGGGTTACCCACGTTCGTATTGATGGGAATCCCGGAATAAGGGGCACGATCTCCGCTCACGATAAGGCGTGCCAAGGAAACCGCCTCGCTTAAACGCCGCTGAGGTGGAACAAGAAAAGCGATTCAGTATAAAGACACGGCCGTGGTGTGATGTCACGCCGCGGAATACGTCAGCAGATCTGTGCAAAGGTTATTGTCTCTATGGTGGTATGTGGAACTTGTTTTGCAGAGCCGGACACAATCCTTGTATTTAAAATCTTCTACGAAGTATTCGGAGGAGGAACCCGCCTTGCAATGCCGAAGACAATATGCGCGCCGGACTCGTCGTCATTGAAGCCTGGTTCGATGGCTCTTGAGGAGTCCTGGATTAGGGGTGTCCGGATAGCCGAACTATCACCGTTGGCGGACTCCTGGACTATGAAGATACAAGATTGAAGACTTCGTCCGTGTCCGGATGGGACTTTCCTTGGCGTGGAAGGCAAGCTTGGCGATACGGATATGTAGATCTCCTACCATTGTAACTGACTCTTTGTAACCCTAACCCTATCCGGTGTCTATATAAACCGGAGGGTTTTAGTCTGTAGGACGACCAACAATCATACCATAGGCTAGCTTCTAGGGTTTAGCCTCTCTGATCTCGTGGTAGATCTACAATTGTACTACCCATATCATCAATATTAATCAAGCAGGAGTAGGGTATTACCTCCATCGAGAGGGCCCGAACCTGGGTAAAAACATCGTGTCCCTTGTCTCCTTTTACCATCTGCATAGACGCACAGTTCGGGACCCCCTACCCGAGATCCGCCGGTTTTGACACCGACACCAGGCCTCGTTTCCATCGCCTGTTCCGTCCAAGCCCTCCCGATGAACATGACCACGCATTCCGTTCTGACCCAGCCGGTTGGCTCCCACGCGTTCCGTTGCCTCCCGATGAACACGACGCGTTCTGTTGCCTCCCATGAGCACGACGCATTCCGTTGCCTCCCCATGAACACGAGCCCTGGACATACGTATGCACGAGTAGGCGTTCGAGACCCCGCCCGTATGTACACATACGTGGCCGTATTTTCTTTCTTGCACCCTGGCTGTTGTACGTACGTGTACATGCTACGTGCGCGCCTCTACTACGACACGTGCACACCTCTACATCCACCAGTATATATGTACGTACAATTTCACGACCAGAATGACAACGCTACGTACGCTTCGACTAGGTGGTTCCTGACTGTCAGACACTTCCTTGCGTTCGAAGATGTAGCAGGTGGGTCCCAGCAGTCAGGGGGGAAAATCGTTTTTTTGCCCGGATGCACTTCCTTGCGTGCGAAGATGTAGCTGGTGGGTCCCAGCAGTCAGGGGGCGAATCGTTTTTTTGGCCCGGACGCACTTCCTTGCGTGCGAAGATGTAGCTGGTGGGTCCCAGCAGTGAGGGGGAAATGTTTTTTTCGCGAAATACCGTGGCCCGTTCGGTGGGTCCCAGCTGTCAGGTGGAGGAATCATTATTTTCCGTGTAATAAGGAGGCACTTCCTTGCTGCGGCCGTGGACCCAGCTGTCAGCCTCTCCACATACAGTCCATGTCCGATGGAAGTCGTTCCTTGACCATGTTGACGACGCCGGGACGAGACCGCCAGGGTGGTGGACGACGGCGAGGCCTAGGAAGGGGACGACGCGGAGCCGGGGTATATGCGGAAGTGGAAGCCCGCGTGGAGAGGAGTACGAGGGTTCACTGGTTCGGCTCGGTGTGAGGCTGCCATCGCCGCAGGGCCTGGCCAGCGTTGGGAATAGTATGGGCGGTGAGGCCTCCACGGCAGCACATCCGGCCACGGGAGGCAGGAGCATGCGGCACGACCGGCGCTGCTTTGGGATGCTGGAGCTAGAAGACCAGAGGTAGAAGAAGCACTACGGCTATTGGATGGACATCGTACAGTCACTGGAGCTAGAATCGTTTATATTGACTAAGTTGACAAAGCCCTCCGTCCCCGTCAACTTAGTGGGCCCACAAGTCAGCCTCCCACCAAGGTGGGTCCCAGCTAGCTGGGGGGGTATTCATTTTTTTTTGTGCGTAATAAGGAGGCACTTCCGGTGGGTCCGAGCTGACAGCAGGGGGAACATTTTTTCGCGAAATACGGTGGCCCGTCGGGTGGGTCCCAGCAGTCAGGGGCAAATGTTTTTTCCGCTAAATACTGTTGGGTGTCCGATGGGTCCCTGCTGTCAGGTGGAGGAATACTTATTTTCCGCGTAATAAGGAGACACTTCCTTGCGGCTGCCGTGGACCCAGCTGTCAGCCTCTCCACGTCTGATATTCTTCCGATGGAATTCGATTGCGTTGACCACATTGACCACGCCTTGCCGAGAGCACCACGGCGGTGGACGGCAACAAGGCCTAGGAAGGGGACGGCCGGAGCAGGGAAGACGCGGCGATGGATGCCCACGCGGAGAGGAATACGAGGGTTCACGGGTTCGGCCACCGCCATCGCCAGAATAACAGGGTGTGGGTGAGTGGAGTGGAGGGATGGCCTGGCCAGCAGTGGGAGTAGTAGGGGGCAGTGAGGCCTCCGTGGCAGCACAGCCAGCCACAGGAGGCAGGAGCAGGCGGCACGACCGGCGCTGCTTTGGGCGGCTGGAGCAAGAAGACCAGAGGTTGAAGAAGCACTACGGCCGTTGCATGGACATCGTACGGTCAGTCGAGCTACAATCATGCATATTGGCCAAGTTGACAAAGCCCTTCGTCCCCGTCAACTTAGTAGGACCACTATACTGGGTCCCAGCTAGCAGGGGGAGTATTCATTTTTTTGTGCGTAATAAGGAGGCACTTCCTTGCGTGCGAAGATATAGCTGGTGGGTCCAAGCTATCAGCGACGGTAACATTTTTTTCACGAAATACAGAGGCCCTTTCGGTGGGTCCCAGATGTCAGGTGGAGGAATCATTATTTTGCGCGTAATAAGGAGGCATTTCCTTGCATGCGGCCGTGGACCCAGCTATCAGCCTCTCCACGTCTGATCCACTTCAGATGCATGTCGATTCGTTGACCATGTTGACCACGCCACGCCGAGAGCACCAGGGTGGTGGGCGGCAGCAAGGCCTAAGAAGGAGCAGCAGCGAGGCGGGGAAGACTTCGGTAGTTGTTTTTGTTTCCCCAGCGGAGGAGTAGGACTATCACGAGGGTTTCTTGGTTCGTCTGCCGTCGCCGGGAATAACAGCGGTGTGGGTGAGTAGAGGGATGGCTAGGCCAGCGATGGGAGTACGGTGGGGCGGTGAGGCTGGCAAAGACCTGGCCGACTCTTGAGGGAGGAGGGAAGCAGTGCAGTCCACGCCGGCGCTTGTTTGAGCCCGAGCAGGAAGAGCAGATTGAAGAAGACGACGGCTGTTGGATGGACATCCAACGATATCTGAACCATCTGTGGAAAGCCTCAAATCTATGGAAAACAGCATACAACCCATCTGCCATTATTTCAAATAATTTACAGCCCATTTGCTAATTCTTACGGGTTTTTTTGGAGCCCATATTCTTTTTGTTAGCATTACAGCCCATATTGTGGCCACGGTTAAAAAATTATACGAAATTTTGCATATGTCGGTGCGGTCTGAACTGTTTTTAATCCCGAAATTTTGAGTCACATTCAGACTGATTTTAAAAATAAATGTATATCAATATAAAATCCAATAAATTGTCCACGTATAAAAATCAATGCAATTTAAAATCTCGAAATGAAGAAAAGATATTTGAAACTAATTGTCGGTTTGATGTGTTTTAAAAATGTACAACCCATTTCTCATTACTGATAGGCCATTTTCTCGGCCAGCCGAATGAAGCTCTCCTCGTCTTGAAAGATTTGTAGCCCAACAGGCCTGATAAAGCGACTTACTTCACAAATCACAAAAAAACTAGGCTAGCCATATCCAGAAAGAAAAAAAAACTACTAGGCTGGTCTGTGGTAAACATAAAAGAAAAGGCTGTCTAGACAGGCCAGAGTGTCCCGCACAGCCCAGTTGACAACCTGCTTCCGTCTCAAAAACAAATTAGATAAATTCCACTCCAATTATGGCGATTCACAAAAATGCCACTGCAATTTCTAAACTTTGAAAAATGCCACTACAATTTTTGCAAACTTTGAAAAACGCCACTGCAGTTTGCAAACTTTGAAAAACGCCACTCCAGACTTCGAAAAATGCCACTAGAAATGGCATGAAATGGCATTTTTCAAAGTTTTGGAAATTGCAGTGGCATTTCTCGGATACACCAGATTTGGAGTGGCATTTATCAAATTAACCCAAAACAAAAATAACTGAGCGAGCTGCTGGGTCCTTGGTGTCACCGCTCAGTAATTCTCTCGTTTATTGACTACGTTGACAATGGCATGGGACCTAGATGTCGAAATCCACTAGGAGGAGCCATTTTTTATTGTCTTGAATTAAGGAGGCACTTGCTTGCGTCTGCCATGACCTTGGCGGGTCCTGTTGTCATCCTCTCCACGTACAATCATCTCTGATTGTGTATGCGTGTCAACTTGCTAGGCCCACAAGTCAGCCTCTAAACCCGTGGAGGACAAATACAACCCATTTAAAAAAAATAACAGCCCATTCCATACGTTCAAACGGAAATTTCAACATTCAGAGCAAAGTAACAGGGCTGATCCACATATAGAGTACTAAACATCCACGTTGACAACCATCATAGCCCAGTTAACTATCTACTCCCACTAATACTCTAGTAGCGTATAAGTACAAACGTAGTCTTAGCTAACTAGACGATGTTGGCCGCCATCTGTGGTACATGCTAAACGCCGGCACCAGCGTCGTGCGCCTCGCCTCGGACTTTCAAGAGGTGCGATAGGGCGCGTTGCTCCCGCGCGTTGGCCCTTTCCATGCTGGCGTGGTCCACCAAAGCTTCGGCTTCCAAGCGGGAAACCCACTTGACGAGCTGGTAGTAAAAATCGGCGTCGCGAACGTGTGTGTGCCCGATAGCCTCCAGGGCTATTTGCCGGGCGCCGGCCTCCACGTAGTCGGCCCGATTCTTGAGCGCTCTGCTTTCGCGACTTCGAGGCGTCGGTCTGCTGCTGCTCCATGTCAGCTGGCCCGGCTTCGTCGGCGATACGCTGCTCCTCACTTGAGCGATCGCGCTCAACAACTCCTGCTCTTCCGCCATGCTTTCGCGGTCCAACAACTCCTCGATCTCCGCATTGCCATCTAAAGACAGATAGAATGCCTCCTCCCTCCATCTGCCTTCCGGTGAAAACCCGAACACTAGTTCCGGCGGTGACCGCCTCCGGCGTCGCCTACATGAACGGCGGGGCATAATGGCGGGCGTGGCGAGCAACGTCGGGCGGTGGGGGCTTATGAGGATATGGCGAGTTGGGTCACGGTGGCACCGGAGAAGGCCGGGAAATAGTACTTATACGCGAAAGGTAGCGCGACGGTCATCGGAATTCAATGCATAATGGATTAGCACGCCAGCTTGCCGTGCAAAACTAGAGAAACTGAAATTATGACGGTGCCGTCACGTCCCGTCTGGGTCGCACGCCGGCATGGCGGTCAAATGAGTGCACTCGAATCATCTCCCTCCTTGTCAATAATGATTCCACGGATATAAAAAGCCCGCAACAATTAAAGTGTATCTTTTTTCGCATCATTTAGCTTCCTTAATTACGGCCGGCTGCATGCAGGCACTTAGAATCGCTCGCAGGCAGTACGCGAAGCAACATGCAACGAGTCGCAGCCGAGGGCACGCATGCAGCCACTTAAATCGCTGGAATTAATTAGGCTTAAACTTATGCATGCCGTTAATTAGTGACATGCCTTGGTCTTGCTGCTTTGCTCACGGGACTAATAAACCCGGACGGAGGGAGTACCTTGGTTGGTGAGAGGTTTGAATTAAGCCCTGCAAACTGGAAAGGAGGTACTAGTACGTGCGTGATCCGCTATTTATACATGTAGGATCGAGTAGGTCGTTTCTTGAATTGAGCCTTGCAAACTGGAAAGGAGGTAGTAAGTGCGTGATCCGCTATTTATCCGTGTACGGTAGATAGTGTAGCTTTTCAGTTTCTTCAGAGGTAGGCATTTTTATCCGTGTAGGATCGATAGTATAGCTTGTCAGTTTCTTCAGAGGTAGGCATTTTTATTCAAAAAACTGCCACTTCGCATCTTGCATCGCAAATAAAACTGCCAAGAGCACATTTGTAGGCTAGCTAGTGATCGATCAGTAACTTGTAAACACTGAGCGAAGATAAATAAGTAACTGTTAATGCATCTCAATGATTCACAGATCATATACAAATGTGTAGCTCCAAAAGCAAAGATGAGCCACTTCGGATCTTGCGTCGCAACTAAAACTAACTAGTATGATTCCCATACATAAGATCAACATGTTAATGCATCTCAATGATTCACAGATCATATAAAAATATGTAGCTCGAAAAGCAAAGATCTAGAAAAAACATCTGTTCTTCCTACTAACATGGATGCTTCTCTTGGCCAACATTCAATACATACTGAAAGACAAATTTGTTTGTGAAGTCTACAATTCCTCTTGCAAACGTAAGTGGTTTCACCAACAGCTGGAACCATGAGAATGAACCACACATGATGGAGGAACATCCACTGCAATATGATTTGGTCTTCTCTCGATCACACCGCGAGACTATTTTCGGAATACAAACTTTTAACTTAGGCAAAATGATGCCCATTGTATAATCAGACCAATGCAATGAAGCACCTAGTGTTGGCCAATAAATAGTACAGTACTACTTTTCTGCAGTCCATGAAGTGACTGTCCAATCTTTCTGTGTCTATTTTCAAATGGCACTGCATGCAGTGACTATACTATTCTCTTGTGCAGTTCAACCAAAATTGCGGACACTTTGTTTGTTTGCCGAATAGCAACGGGCAGACATCTCTATCTGCACAGATATCAAGCAGCTAGTAAACATATACCACACCTTGTATTTTTGGTTTAAACATGTCTCTTACGCTTAGCATCTGTCATGTTCTGCACTGGACAATCTGATACAGTTATGTTTTGCCCTGCACAATTTCATACTGAATTGATTTGCTGGTTCGGAGCAGAAATATAGCGCCTATTCTTCATCAGACCAAGGATATCCATGTTCGCAGTGATGGAAGAGGTGAAATTGATACAACCGAAATTGAGAATCCAATCATTGAATCCTGTCCTGCACCTCCATTGTAGGTCCACCCTGCCAATAAATTCACATGCAAACCACTAGTATTACTATCTAATGAAAGTACAAAAAGAGTAGCAAGATAGTAGCAAACCATGTACCTTCGTAATGAACAGCTCATAGTGCCACCAATTTGATATAAAGGTTTGGAAAAAAATATGCTCCTAATGTTGAACTAGTTGGACTTTTTGTGCAGTTCCACTAAAATCGAGCATCCTTGTTTGCATAGATATTGAAAGTGTGATTACTCTAAAAGTGGTACTAGTTGAAGCATAGACTCAAAAATATAAGCATTCCAATTTCTTGATGGGAAAAGGTAGCAAGACTGTTTCTAACCACCTGTTTGAAGGAATAAATAAAGCAACAACGGCTGATGTCAGGAAGGCATACATAGTTTTTTCTGAATAACTAAGCCATTCCTGACCTTTCCTCTTCTTTTAAGCAATTTTGTGCAGTTCTACTAAAATAAAATGCCATCACCGCCTTGACAATTCAGTGACACTGTACAAAAGGAAATGACTTAACATTACATCATGATGTCAGGTATGTAGTCGACAGGCATTAGAGACAAACATACAGACCTCCTCCAATAACATAATGAACATTAATTTTAACAAAGGTGTGACTAACTTTACTGGGATAATTTGAGTGAACTCTACACCCTTTGTTCCTTAATATAAGACATTTTCGCGGTTCAATTTAAAGTACCCAAACGTCTAGTATTTAGAAAAACAGGTAGTAGTTTTCTAGAGCACATATCTGGGAAAGCTTGCCACACTTTATTTATGTCCATACGCTAATGTAACACCATTCAAATACTACAAATATACACTAATCCAGTGGCTAGTGCAACAGTAGAGTAGTTAGTTTATTACAGGGTATAGTACAATGGTTTGGTTTTACTGAACAGATTTGAATAAACTCTAGCACTGGAAGGTTTCTATAAGAATTAACAATACAAAATGTAAAGGTAACAAGTTTCAGCATTGCTATACTAGCTGTGCATGAGCATTAAACCAAATACAAAAGTCTGAAGGTAACTAGCATTATTAACTAATGACAAGATAAAAAATTGCAAACCACGTACCTCCAAGGTAAATATCATTTCGAACTCGGGGACCTTAAAATTGCTATCCCAATCTTGATAATCGATCAAACATAAAAACTTGATCGAGCGAATCAAGAGAACAGCCGGAGGAGGAGGTGTCCACTCTTGACCTTTCCTCTTGTCTACATAATTGTTCCGTGCGGTTTAACCAAAATAAAATGACATCAGCGCCTTGGCATTTTGGTGACACCGTACAAAAAATTAACTTATCTCATGAAAGTGAGGTATGTAATCTATAAGCATTAATAAAGGCAAAAATCTGAAGGTAGTAACAAGTTTCATCGTTAGTATACTGGCTGTGCAACAACATTAGAATGCCTTAGCTGAAAAATCTTTAATACATCCACAATCAACAGCTAACCCTAAAATAATCCAGTGACATTAAATGGCATTGCTTAAATTTATCGGTGACATTAGACTGAGAGCGGCATTAGTTAAATGTGGCATCACTTTAGTAGTAGCATTGCTTGACTTGACTGTTGGCGTTATACTAACAGCAAAAAAAGTGGCAATAAGAGCATGGGAGGCCCACTCAGACAGTGGGCGCACTAGTACGATGTACCTCCACGGACGCAGAGTGGTGAGGGAGGTATGGTTGCCCAGAGAAACAAATATCCAGGCAGCATATGTGGATTACGTCCCATTTTTGTTCTCTTTAGCCACCTTTTTCCTATGCGAGGACAACAAACCGATCGACCTGGTCATTCTCTATTGTGTTGTCATCCCTTTCTACCCTTCTTCAACCAAGAGACACGAGAATCGTTCCTTAGCTACTGATTTTCCCCTTTTCAACCTAGATGCGGGTTCAATGCCTACTCTCTTGGACAATACAGTCTCCGTTCCTTTCGTTATTCAACCCAGACATGGATTAGTCTGCATGAAGTAGGGTTTCCTTTAATAGTGCAAATTATGGTTTTCATCTGCGTGCCAGCAGAAAGCGAGAGGATAGCAAATTGGGAAGATGGTGGAGCGGAAAAAGATCCACATGCAACGACGTGGCAGATGGGGCAATAGAACAAGGTTATGGTTCGAAAAGAGGTAGCATACCTGAGGGTCGGCGGGAAGTGGCTTCGCTCGCGGCCGTCATCCTCCGGACACACTACGGCAGCGAGCATGGGGACGGAGGCCATCCCGCGCGGGCGCTAGGTCTGAGAGGACGGCCTTGTCGTCAGTGCATGACCTCGCTCGCCGACGACGAGTGCGTCAACGCTGCACGTCCTTTTCTTCCCCGGCGGATCTGTGACCACCGATGAGGAGGGAGAGAGGGGCCGTCTTTTTTAGATCTGGAGAGAGGGTGGTAGTGTGAGAAGCAAGTGGGGAGCCCTTAGCAAGAAAGCGCTGAAGCTCCAACCTATATATCTTTTTTATACTACTAGTACTGGAGGTGGAGTAGTGGTAGAGTAGTTTATATTTTCTCTGTTTATAGTACCAGTTAGTCGTGCTTCAAAATTGATCGGCATGCCATTAAAAAAATAAAGGTCGATAACTAACGCGGCACCTCGGGCCAACGCGGCCAGATCACATTTTGCACGAGAAATTACACACCATGTTTCGTTGACATGTGGTCCCGTTCCAACATATCAGTGAGACAACGGCGAGTAGTAGGAGTATTTCCGAACGGACGTGTAGGCCGGGGCACCTCTTCATGAACCATGGCAAAATCGCAACCGTCCACCGACTCTTCGCCTTTCCCTCTCGATTTGGAACTGTTGTCGCACGCTCTTCCTCACCCTCCTCCATTTTCCTTCAGCCCTTCACCCTTTCTTCTGCCATTGTTTGACCGTCTTCTCCATGGAGGGAACAGGCCTGAGACGACCCCATTATTCTTGCCCCGATCTGAAAGATGACGTGGTGGAGGAACTCATTCATCGGTGCGACGTCATCACCTCGGCTAGCATGGCAGGTTCGTTCAAGCCCATTCTCGACTCAAGTAATAACATCATTACAAGGAACCCAAGAGTCAAGGAGTGGTTTGATCTCCCCTATCTTCTTCGCCGTGACCCTGATGACTGGCACCGGCACGACGGAGGCCTCGCATACAATGCAAGTTGATGCCGCTTGATAATGATACATATGATGTTAAGATGCCATCGTTTGAGGGCAAGGCTTGGGCGGGCGCAAATGGAGATTGGGTTGTTTACATTGGGTCCAACTGCGATTGGGAACTTGTGAATGTGTACACTCGTGACCGGGTTCCACTTCCAAAAATCTCAGCAGACTGCCCAGAGGTTGAGCACACCAGTATTATGCATGCGTTCAAATCTGATCGTGGTGACTGTCTTCTATGGAAGATAGCAATTTGTCGAGTTCCCAACCGCTCTTGGGATTACAACAACTATGAAGTTGTTGCTATCTTCGACAAGCTTGTTGCCATCCTTGGTGGTTTGACTCCATGGATATTGCTCAAAAATCAGTTTCTGTACACGGATGAGTACTGTGATGCAATTCAATACGAGGTCCTTGTGTTTGCTGCCACCACTCGTGGCACTGTTTTTGCATGGGATCCTCGTAGTTTCGGTATGTTTGTCTTCCACCATAATTATAATTGTTTCATCCACATGCATGAGGGTTAGCAAGTTTCCCTTTACTAATTAACCTTCTTCTTATGTTTCCAAGGTCCTGTGAACATCCCACCACCTATACTTGAAAAACTTTATAACCAAGGGGGAGATGACGATGGTGATGATCACGAGCATGAGGACGAGCAGCGTCCATATACTCTGTGGCGCGTGGCAACTAATTCCGATGGATCACCTCTTCTTGTGTGTATACAGCCCACTGATGATGTTACTACTAAGGAAGCAGGTGTAGTCTCCCATGGTCGCACTCTCCGGACCTATTCCAACACCCGTTGCATGGTATTCGGGATGGATACTAGTGTGGTAGCGCCAACTCCTTCTCCCTGGTACATAATTGATAGTCTTGGAGAAAACTCGCTCTTCCTTGGGACAAAACTATCCGATGATGGTGAAAGGCGATCCAACTGCTGTTGACACAACGTTACTAGTAACATTTATGAGAAGCAACTGTGTCTATACCTCGGACATTTGTGTGGTTCCCTACCCTGGTACTGATATAGTAGGCCGCTTCAGCCTGGATGATCAGTCCTGCGTTGGTCTCCAGATCGACAATGGATGGCCCGTCCCAGAGAATCACTTGTGGTTCAAAGCAAGCGTTTCCAACGCCGAGGAATGGTTGAGTTTAAGTTCATTTCATTGCTTGTTATTTTTTGTGTGGTGAAAACTTTAGTATTTATAGTGTATCCTCGTTGTCAATGTGGGTTGATGACCTGTTGTATGTAATAAAATGATATGTCTGTGATAAACTTACTAAATTTATGAATGGCTTTCGAGTCGCTTCTCTGAGTGAGTGGTGCGACGAGGCAAAAAAATATTTCGAATACATAATTGTACGTGCATTGCAACAGGTTATCGGATGAGGCCAATAAACAATAGTAGTACACTATTTGTACTAGCTTCACATGCTTCGCGCGTCGGGCGGGTGTTTTAACTGTTGCCATATGTTAATGTGTTCGCTATACATAACCAGCACCTCGAATCCTCGATACTAGTACTATATAGTAGGAGTAAGTAGTAGAAGTAGTAGGGTGGCATGGGCCAGAACAAGCATTCACGTCCAGGAGTACGGCACACGCCACCACCACGACATCCATCTGACACCATATTATTACTTGGAGTCCGTGCTAGAGCAATCTCTTCAACCTTGTCGTTTCTCTAACTTCAGCCATCGCGCGGCGGGCGAGGTGAGGGTTTGCCGATAGTAGGTTTCCTTAACTGCGGTCCCACTTGTAAGGCCAACTCCAACGCATGACCCCAAACGGGCCTCCATTTTGCACGAACTCCAATGATAATTTTGACTAGAAAAGCAAGACCAAAGAAAACAAGAAGCACAAGAATACATTTTACTACTCCTGTAAGTTGGATTAGTGCCTTCTCGATGCATTCATTGTTGATCTGCGGAGGCTCAATCTTGCGTGCTTCTTTCTTCTTCGAGTGTAAAGAAGTACACGTTGCTTCCTCGCATCTAGTCTCATGTCTAGCCTCTATTCTACTAGGAGTATCAACAAGTGCACTAATCTCATCTCTAGCCTCTGTGCTAGCTAAAAGTGATAGAACATCTACTAAATTGCGCTCTATCAATATATGGATGTACTCTTCTTCCCAATACAAAAACTTGCATCCATTCTACTCCCTCCGTTGCACAATACATGCCTTCTATTTGTCAAAATATATATGTATCTAGACAAGTTTTAGTATATAGGTGCATCCATTTTTGGACAAATGGAAGTCAAGTATTTTGGAACGGAGGGAGTACACAATAAAAAAATTTAAGTTAGCACAACTAGTCTAATCCGAGAGCACAACCGAAGATTTGGTCGGGTTCTTCCTCCTTTTTTCGACACGTGGGACATCCAAAGATCCAGGTCGTGTCATGAAAGAAAATAGAGTGGTAGTTGAAGCCACGAGATGTGCATCTTGGGTTAAACTGTAAATAGAATCTTACTACTCTCGAGTAACTCCAAAAGCGGCCACCGAAGATCTTTATTGGATTTGTTTTTCATCACCAGCACGTCGAGGTGAAACATGTGCAGGTTCAGTGGGTCCTCTTGCGTTTTCACTGACATGTGGGGCCGCATGTGAGCAAACAGACGATGGGCTCCGCGCGTCCGCTGGCTGGCTGAGAAGAGAGATAGAGGAGGGCTGAGCATGGACTACAGGAAATTTGTTCTACATACCTCGATATAGGCTCGATATAGTGGGGTGGCATGGGCCATAACTAGCATTCACGTCTAGCAGTACGGCACACGCCACCCACACGAGTCCCATCCGACACTAATTTTCTTGGAGTCCGTGCTACAGCCATCTCTTCTCCCTCCTGTTTTCTCAGCCATCGCGCGGTGGGCGGGGTGGGGCTTTGCCGATAGTCGGTTTGCTCAACTGCGGTCCCACTTGTAAGTGAAAATGCAACACCGCACGCATTCCCGCTTGAGCGGCGTGCCGGACCAACCGTGTGGGGGTGCGACGCGAACACGACAGGCTTTTCCTTTTGAACTCATAACTTGTAAAATTTGGTTCTGCTCCATGGCGCGACCAATAGATAGAAAATAACGAATTTGCCTAGAGTAATGAGAAGTTTGGTTCTTGCCGCGTTCATGCATGGAGTACGTATGAAAATTATGAAGTTGATGCGGAAGGTAACATAATTACTGTAGTATCATATACTACTACATGGATTTGACGGAAAGATAAAAATACATACGGATCCATCAACGACATCCTCACGCCCTAGTGCGCCGGGTCACCAACCGACGTGTGAGGAGCAGCGGCGTTGGCGGCGAGCTCAACGTGCTTCTGAACAGTGTCGTCCAAGGTTGCCCTACGGTCCAAGAAGGCCAGCATCCTATCGTCCTCCTCTTGCATGTAGTAGTCCTTGTGGACGATTTGCGCGTAGACGTGGGTGATTATGTCAATGGTGTCTTGCTGCGCCCGGTAGCGCTTGGCAGCGCGACCTCGAGGTGGACATTCTCCGGCGACGGCGGGGCGATCCACAGGCCACGGTGCATCGAAGAGGTTGTCACTATAGTGGGCGTTGAGGGTGGCGGGCACCGCAGAGCCTGGGCGCGTCGGCTGGAGGCTTACGTCAAAGTCGTCTGCAAGCTTCTTGACAACGGTGAACTTGTCGAGGAAACTGACGAGGACCTCGTCGAATAAGGAGACGAAGCTGTCGTCCAAGCGGCCCCTCGCCCTGGCGGCCTCAAGCAATACTACCTGGAGACGTTCCTTGATGCTGGGCCGCAGGCCGGCATCGTGGACCATCTGGCACAGCCGGCTGATGCTCGCGCTCATCGCCTCCATGGGTCTAGCTTAGCTTCTAGTCAACTGATCTTGCGATTCGAGTGATCACTCTTGCCCTTGGTTAGTGTGCATAGGTGCGTAGGATTTCAGATACTCCTCGGCCCTCTCTTTTTGCCTTTGGCTGTATGATAGGTGGGCCAGCCACCCCACAGGCCACGTGTCATTCACCCAAAGGCGGTTGTCGTAAGTCAATGAAGCTGCGTCCCCTCCGTGCGGTCTTGCAGTATAGTCATCTCACCGGACCTCTAGTTGGGGCCAAACGAGAGAAGTTTGATGTTTATTGGTTTATTGGTCCCCTTTGCATTTTGCGCCAAGTTTTGACCTTTGATTTAACTAATAAAATGTTAATGCATGTAAACAAAAATGTTGTGTAAGTCACCTTACGAAAACCAAATAATCCCAAAATACTTAGGCACGACGCATTAACTCCCTCCTTGTTTCTTATTTCGTGACATATCAACCAATGAGAGGTGTGGGCCGTGCATGCTTTCAATGACTTGAGACTACCAAACATGACATGCAGTGTTTAGTTCATTGCATGTAATCCTATTAGTACTTTAGTTAGCAAAAAAACATTGAGTTCTCTCGCCGATAGGAATAAAACACCATGTATTTATTTATAGAGGGAGTAGTACATTTTTTATGACATGCATTACTAGATATTGCTAGTCAAAGACTAAAATCCAGATGGACGTGGTAGTACTCCTAAATCCAGACGGTGGTGCTACTAGTACTAGTAGTAGTACTACCAATGTAGTAGTAGGAGTACTAGCACGGTACTACCCGTTGGTCAAATTATTACATGCTGCTCCTCACAGTGAAGTGACAAGACCTGCTTGGGAGATGACACACAGTATAGGCGCCGTGTTCGGCATACCATAGTCAGACTCACCATATGCAGTCACTATCATCATGGCTGTAGAGCTAGCCTGCTTACATCTAGCCCTGTTCGACATAATTTCCCGTGCGTAGATGCCCGTGCATTGCACGGAACACCAAGATTGGGGTGGGCGGCTCCGCAGCGTGACCATCGCGCTAGATTTTTCCACGGCCTTCTAGATGTGGTGGGGAGGAGATAAGGCTGATTGTGAGAGACAAGGAGTTGTTTGTAAATAGGGAACAAGTGGGGGCATCTTTTTGCAAAAATGGAGAAGTTTGGTTTGTATGCGTTAGATCTAGATCCGACGGCTATTAGTGAAAGATGGGAGGCACACCATCATCACCAACTCAGGATCTATTTGATTTGCAAGATTTTGAAAATGCAGGAATAGGACATGGCAATATTACAAGTTTCAAACTGATATTACAAATGTTAGGAGTAATGCTGCACCTACGAAGAGGGAATTACTATGAAGTTTACGTAAGAACTTTCGTTACTTTAGGTGGATGCAGCATTATCGTACAAACTAAAATCCACCATACGACAAGTCACTAATGGGCAAATAAGTTTTGAGTCTCTGGCCACTTGATGTTTCAAAAACAAATTCAACCTGCGGAGACTTTGTCATTTAGGCTTAGACGCTTGAGGTGATCAAGACGCCATTCATTGTTGCGCGAGAACGCCAAACCTCATTACCTTGAGCACACTTGCCTCGAGAACAAAGAACACAGCCAATTTAATCTCCGATGTGCTGCCTCGGTAGTCGATCAAATCAATTTCTGTAAGATGGAGATCAAGGCATTCGATGAGATTGTTATAGTGCAGCACATTTTTCACTTTCGGGTCTTTTTTATCTGCAAAAGAAGAGAACATATTAGAGCAGCTGGCTGCATAAGATTGCCGTGTCATCAAGAGGTACCAATATCATTCGCTCATATGATAGGGTTGGCTGGCTAGTGATATTTTTTCACTCTCTCTCTCTCTTTCTCTTTCTGTTTCCTCTCATTTAACTAGGAGCACGTGAAGAGCTTGGGAATTTGTTGCCTTCCACTATGTGGCTGATGCCATATTTCACAAAAGTATGCCACGTAATACGCGTCGATGTCAAATCAAAAGATTTTGGCACAGCTCTCGCGATGTAAGAGAGTTTGCACCGCTGTGCACACAGACCCACATGTATAAACAAATCAATCAAACCAACTACACCAGCCTCTCACTCTCCCAAACAAGTGTTTTTTTATTGCCTCAGTCCTCTCTCTCTCCCACACAGTGTTTTTCATTGCGGGAGTTAATTTGGCACCGGAGCAAAGTAATTGATCCAGATTGGGGCACCAGGTGAGAAATGGAGGGGCATCGATGCCAAATGCATCACAAGTGAATTTGGCACATGTTTTGGCCTACATAGCCCACTTTTGTACTCCCTCCGTCCCAAAAGTCTTGTCTTAAATTTGTCTAAATACGGATGTATCTAGTTACATTTTAGTGTTATATAAAAACGGATCTAAAAAAAAGTAAGACAAGAATTTTGGGACGAGGAACTCTAAATCTTTAGTATAAAATTTTGACCATAGATTTACCTAAGAAAATGCCAATGCATGTCACTAAAAATTACATCATTTGAAATTATGTTCAAATATGAATCCAACGATATAGTTCTTAGTGACATGCATTAACATTTTGTCAGTTAAATCTATGGTCAAATTTTGATACTACAAAATCGGAAGAGTAAACCAGGACGGAGGTAGTACTTGCTCTTAGGGTAACCATAGAGTTACTGGAGTAGTCTAAGTTACTTTCCACTATGACTAGCCTAGGCTACTATAGTAGTACAGCATAAAAACGATGTAGGTGATCACGTGAGAAAAAATACTAAAAACATTTCTTTCGGTGCAGTGCGTAGATGCAGTTTTCAACACTACACTTGTCATCGTAATTTGGGAAAATTACGAAAAAATTGAGCTACGTTGTGATTACCGTTTACTTATAGGAAAGAAGTTTCACCCTGATGAGTAGCTTCTCCGTGCACGGAAAGCATGTCAGGAATCCAACAACTTGATCCAGATTGGGGCCGATAGATTTTAGTGCTAAGATCTTCACTGTGCGCATGGACTGGGTCAAGTTTGTGGGAATCATTTTCTAGAAGACGGTCGTAAAAACATCAAGAAGAAATTTAAAATGTGAATTTCAAGAAGACGGAGAAGAAGATGAGTGTTGTACCTGAATGATTATGGATCCAATAAAGAGTTCGGAGAATTTGGCAGACGAGTACACCAACGCTGTCAATTTCGGCGTGTCAATGACCCTGATTTTTGTTGGACCTTCTAGATCCGATACAAGCAATATCTCAATGAAAGGCGCATTCTCAATGACCATAACGTGGAACAGCTGGAGTGATCTCTTCCCAATTGATGTCTTGTTGAGGGGCCAGCAAGACGCATAAATCCATCAGAGATTAAATCGGCGATGTGGAGGCTAATGAACCCGTGGATCTGCTCAAGAGGAAGGTACTCGGCCTTGATGCAGCTGCGGAGCATGTGCTCCATAGCCTTCTTCGAGATGACAACATCGAAGAGGTCGAGCTGCTTGAGTTGAGGAAGAAGAAGGGCGGGCGCGACATTAATCTGGGGAAGATAGCAGGAGCTGAAGCTGGCGCGGCGCAATGTTGGCGTGAGGCGGCGCACGGACGGCGGCAGAGAGTGACATCGTCCAACTTCAAAGCTGAGCTCCTCGAGCTTATCTAGGGTGGGGGATAAGAACCACTCGTCGAACTTGGTTTGTACCTTGCAGTTGGTACTGAACATGCGGATGTCAAGGCGTCTGGCTGGCCCAGGGTGAGATGAAAGGATCTTGGAGGCTATGACCATGCGTTTGCAATCCCCGTCGCAGAGGCAGCTGTCGACGGTGAGGTTGAGGGGGACGCAGCGCCAGAGGGGGCACCACCGCCGGGAGAGCAGGGCGGTCCAAATGGCAGATTTGGTGGGGAGGAGGCCGATGATGACGAGCAGCATGTCGTCGGGGAGGCTGCTGATGAAGTCCACGCTCGCCGGATGCGGTTTTGGCTCGAGCCGCCTCCGCTTGTTGGCTGCCTCACCGTCCATCTCAACCAGCGGCGACGCCGGTGTACACGTGTGTTGGTGTGTGTTGTGTGCTGGGTGTGCGCAAGTGCGTCCTTCTGTGCATGCCGCCGCATAGTGGTGGATTGTGCGCGAGTGCGTCCTTCGCACGCAAGAAGTTTGTCCTCAATGCGCCCTCAATTTACTAGCGTGCGGGGTGCTACCCCGAGTGGTTTCAACTTTGTTTACTTCACTGCGTGTAAGATGGGCCTCTAGTTTACTTATTTTCACCCACTTCCACATGGGCCAGCACACGAAGATACAGAACACGAGCTGACAAGGCAGCATGTGGATTGGTTGACGGTATAGAGAGTTCGATTGAGAGGGGAGGCCCGTGAGAGATAGTAGAGAGAGAGAGAAAGAGCTACTCCCTCCGTTCGATAATGTAGTTCCAACATTTTTGTAAGTCAAACTTTTGAAACTTCGACCAAGTTTATAAAGAAATTACTTATATCTACAATACCAAAGATAAATGATAGTATGAAGTAAGTACATGTTGTGATAAATCTAATGATCGTTCCAGATGTAAATGTTTTTCTCCACATATACCTGGTCAAACTTTTACGAGGTTTGACTTTTCAAAACATCCATATGCTTATGGACGTGTGAGTCCCTAACTAGAGAGAGAGAGAGAGAGAGAGAGAGAGTGAAAAAAGTGTGTGTGCGTGTGTGAAAGAGACATGGACAACACACAATAGAAGTAGAGAAAAAGCGTGCGTGTCTTATGCAAACATATCACACATGCATCTTCGACAACAGAGGCAAGGTGATGAGATAGTGCGTGGTTGTTTGGAACCGAGAGAGCTAGACCCCTAGCACGTGTCCAAGAGGGGTCTGACAAACAAGGGAGAGAGGTCGAGAGAGACGTATGGAGAAAATGCAGACATGGGGAGGAGAGAGTGTATGTTTGCCATAGAGAGATCCCCTGGAGATCGTGATGGGACTACATGGGTGGGAGATCGAGTGACAAGGTGTGTGCGCGATAGAAGATGCCCCGAGAGATATCGAGATAGACGTGTGGATGGAAGGAGACAATACGTGTGTTCCTGATGGCTAGTAAGAGATAATCATACTTAGGAGGGGGGAGTGCTTGCGCCTATGATGCAGTGAGGGATTATGGTACTTAGGGGGGTGCGTGTCACATGGAGAGAGAACAAGGGCGGAGAGTGTTGGATGGGTCTATATGTATAGCACGAGCGAGGCATGTGTATGTGTGCACCAGGGAGATATAAGGCCAGTTTGGCTTGTGTCCTGAGCATCTTTTGCGTGGCCTGGGGTTGTGGCTAGATTTCACGCACGCTTGTTTGGTTGCTACCCTGTGAAAAAGAAAGCCCACCTGGCCTGGGTTCCCTTGCACTTTAATTAGCCTGGCTGAACTCCAGACACTACAAGTAGCCTGGCCCAGGCGACTGATTTCGAACGCCTGGTCGCGCCTGGTCGTGTGGCCACCAGGCTAACAGCAACACGGATGGATATTAGCATTAAATAATTTATGCATGGATTGATTGATGGGACATTGATGCTTTGCCTGGCCTAGGCATGAACCAAACGCTTCAGCACCACACAAGCCTGGCCAGGCAGAAATATTTTTTACATCTCACGTCCACCAGGCAGTACCGGCCATCAAGGCATGAGGGTCAGGTCACGAACCAAACTGACCAATAAAGTTTGAGAGATATTGAGGAGCCCGATAAGGCGGAGTGGTGCGTCAGATAGCTGAGAGGGGAAAGAGATATTTCATCCGCTCGATAATGCAGTGCATGTAAATTTTTTAGAAGTCAAACTTTGGAAACTTTGATCAGGTTTACGCAAATCTTATTTATATCTACAATACCAAAGATACATCATACAAAACTACATCTCATGGTTAATCTAATGGTATATGTTTGCCATACTAGATGTAATTCTTTTTCTCCATGTACATGGTCAAACTTTGTGATGTTTGACTTTTCAATAAATCTATATGCTATGGACCGAGGAGAGTGCCTTAGTCGAAACAGATCAAGTGCGTGTGAAGGAGAATGAGTAAGTGTGCAAAAAGAGTATGTGTGTGAAAGAGAAAGTGACAACAAACGATAAACTAGAGAGAGTGTGTGCTTTTTCGTTTCTTATGCAAACATATCACACATGCATCTCCCAGATGGAAAAGCGAGGCGAGGAGATACACGAAGATAGCTAGTGTGTGATTGTTTTCAACGAAGAGAGACACCCCTGTAGCACATGTCCAATAGAGGTCTGGCCAACAAGGAACAAAGGTTGAGAGGGACACATGGATGGCATGGACGCATGGGCAGGGAGAGAGGGTGAGTTTGTGATAGAGAGATCCCGTCGAAATCGTGATGGGACTATATGGGTGGGAGATCGAGGGAGTGCGTCTTGTGATAGAAAGATGCCCGAGAGAAATCGAGATAGACCATGCACAAGTTTGTGATGGAGACTAAGATTAGCTAGTCATATACATATAGGGGGACTGCGTGTGCCTACAAATGAGAGAGAGACCATAATAATTGGCTAGCTGGGCATGAGATTGTGTGTGTGCTTGGCGTGTGAGATGGAGAGAGAGCGAGGGGAGAGATAGAGTTTTAGATGGGCCTATCGAAAAGTGCAGTGAGATATGCATGCGTATGTGTGACCCTGTGAATGGAGAGTTTGAGAGAGGGGGAAGAGCTCAGGGCGACATAGTGGTGCGTGAGAGAGTTACGGCAAAGAGCCAAGGAATTTGTGTGCGTCGATGAGTGCACCCAAGATATCTAGCTTGGACTAGCTAGAGTATCATACATAGTGTGCGAGAGAGACCTATAGATGGTGTATATATGCATGCGAACTAGAAAGACCCCCCCCCCCACACACACACACAAATAGAGAGAGAGACTGAGAGAAACGGAGAGGGACCAACAAGGTTTTTGTGTCGGATGCGTGCGACAGAATTGAAGATTGTCGGCGAGAGAGAGAGAGAGAGAGAGAGAGAGAGAGAGAGAGAGAGAACAAGAGTCCGGGAGAGGGGGAGGTCGCGTTTTATGCATCAAAGACTGATATAAACCATGTTTCGATATAAAATTGCATTCAAATATTTAAACTGGAGAACATGTTGTCTGCAATCCACACATGAACGGATATATGCGTATATCAAACAAGTTCATTAATTTGACTTTCAACATGTTCATGGAGTACTATAATACTGTACAACATGCTACTCGATTGAGGTGTTCAATTTTGGATTTAGTTCACTATTTTGACCTACTGAACGAGCTATTTCATTGAATCGAGATATTTCATTTTGGGTTTGATTCACGTTTTTGAGTGGGTCACATTTTTGAGCATGTAAAAACACATTACTTCCGAACATCATCTCTCCATCTAAAAAAGAAGTGGCAAGCTAATATTTCAAAATTTGATCCGAATCGACTTGGTAAGGTAGACTTGGATGCTCGTTCTCCCAAAATTTGAACGAACCGTTAAACATCCTCTCTGCTCGGTGGATGTCGGGGAGGCTAATCTGACCCACGAACACCTATGGGACCGGCAGACCGAGCCCCTTTCGGTTCGTCGGGGGGCGGAGGTCGCACAAAGAGCAGATCGAGGCGAAGCACACGAGCAGTTTACCCAGCTTCGGAGCTCTCCGGAGAGATAACACTCCTACTGCTGCATGTCTGAGTGTATTGAGTTCTTGCTCGGGAGCGCTTGAGTGCAACAGTACACACAAGCTGCTAACGAGACCCAGCGTGAGTGTTCTCTGGCCTCGAACCTTTCGAACCCCACCGACCAACCTCCCTCTACGTTGCGCATGGGCCTCCTTTTATATGCTCAAGGGGTCTCCGACAGGTGGCAACGTAGACAAGGGTAAAAATGGAAATGGAGTGGTGGTTGGTACAACTACTTGTACAGTGTATCATACCTAACCCTGACGGCAGGGGACAGAGGCATTAAATGCCCGTCTACATCGCCCCAACAGTGCAGAAAGGGACCGTCAGGGGCGCCACCGCTTGCCACGATGGCTATCTTGTCAGCGCCGCTTGCCACCGCACTCCGCTGGCCGTGCAGCCTCTTGCCACGCGCGCCTGGAAAGGTCCCAGGGCGACACGTTAGTGGATGTGCTGGAGCGCAGGTATAGAGTGGTGGTCTGCCGCGGCAAGCGCCTTGCCGCGGTTGTTGTCTTGTCGCGTCCGGAAGCTTGTCGCTCACCGGGCCTTCCGGCAAGCTCCTCTTGCCGGGGCCTTGTCTCCTAGGTGCCTTGGGTGGCCTTCCCGGCAAGTTCCTCTTGCCGGGCCTTGTCTCCTAGGTGCCTTGGGTGGCCTTACCGGCAAGCTCCTCTTGCCGGGGCCTTGCCTCCTTGGCTTGAATACTTTATTCTTGAATGGCTCCAAAGGAACCACGGAGGACCTTGGCGGTCACCCGGTAAGCCTTGCCGCGGAGTGCTGCAACTGCCCGTGCACAAGTTCGGGATACTAGGGTACCCCTACTCTAGTACACCGACAGTAGCCCCCGGGCCTGGGCCATAAACGGTGTCGAGCGCTGTTGGGCCAGGCCCAAAACAGGGCATGGGCACGCGCGGCCTGGGTTACACCGTAACTCTTCCTCAAAGCAGCCCCCAGCGTAAGTATATGGTTTACTTCTTGCTGTTCAGCGTGCATGGGTGCTCTTTCTTTGCTGATATCTGACTGCTGATTTGTTTAGGAGCAGAGCAGCCCCACCAGGAGTGCCACAAGCCGCCTCTGACATGCCTTCGCCGACTACACCGCCAAGGGAGGATTCCCCGGCAAGGGAGCGTTCTCCGGCAAGGGAGACTTCTCCGGCAAGGGGCAGTTCTCCGGCAAGGGACAACTCTCCGGCAAGGGACAGCACCAGCGATCCCCTGGTGGCGGAGACCATGACTGTAGACCCTAGCACAGGTAATCCTCTTGCTTTAAAACTTTCCTTGCGTTCTTCTTCTTCTGATTTTCTTTTTGAATATTTGCTTGACTTTTCTTCATTTTCCGGTCGTCAGATCCATCCGCCACAGAGCCAATGGAGACCGAGGTCGCCGGCGAGGAGGACGCCAACACTGACGACTCCGCTGCCATCGAAGAAGAAGCCGGCGCTGACGAGCCCGCCGGCGAAGAGGCCGCCAAAGCTGCCGCCGCAGAAGCCGGCGAGGGGTCCGGCGATCGCACTGACGACCCTGAGGCCGCAGGAGCGCCAGGCGCTACGTCGACCGCAGATCCTTCCGCCGCCGCAGCGCCAGTTCAAGAGCCCCAGCCCTGCGCCTATTTGAAGGCCGGCGGTGGCGTCTTCATCAAGCTCCCATGGGCGTCGAGCTCCAGGGCACCGGCCGAAGGAGAAACTTTTGATGAAGAGCTGCTCGCCTCCGCTGGACTGACGTTGGTTGACGCGCCAAGCAGCAGCAGCGGCGAGTCTGAGGAGGAGCAGCTGCTGCGGAAGCTGTTGTCGCTCGTATTCTTTTCTTCTTGCCACTGCTGGTCATGTTATGAGAACAGTCTATTAGAGTTGTGACAAGTTATCTTGTAATTTAACTCTATTTCGGATAGTGATTGCTATGTTATTTCCTTTACTTGATTCCTTCCTTTGTATGTTTTTGCCCTACGCTTTTAGGGAACTTGTCGGTAGCGGGCACTGGCCGCTGGCCGAGTCCGGACGCCGTCAGCCTGCTTTGGCGGTGCCGCTACCAACAAGAAACCTTGTCGCAACTAGTCGCAGCTCACTTAAGTTGTTGAGCGGACTCGAAACAAAATAAGGGCGCATCGCAGCTCACTTAAGTTGTTGAGCGGACTCGAAACAAAATAAGGCGCATCGTAGCTCACTTAAGTTGTTGAGCGGACTCGAAACAAAATAAGGGCGCAACTAGCTACTGAGTCGGTTCCTCCAGCGCACAGGTTTTCCATACAAAATCACAGTCGTTCGAGGAAGATAACTTAAAAATTTTAAAACTGATTGCTCAAACTTTAGCAACTTAGCTTTTCTGTCGTTTGCTTCCCGGTGAGGCTAGACTTCCTTGAGCGACGCTTGGTCCACACCATTATCTTCTCCTTTCCTCCCGGCAAACTTGTGGGCGAGGGAACCTTCCTTTCTTTGAGAAAGAGAAAGAAGAGAAAATAAAGATATGGAGCCTTATGGCTTGTTATTTCTTACCGGGGGTAGGTGCTGCACAAAGTGTCAGATAACGCATGCAAAATAGAAGTAGAAAGCATGAAATTGACAAGATGTGCGAGCACATTAGCTTTACTTATGCACGGGTCTGCGCCCGGCTTTGTACAAAAGGATTACATGCAACATCGGCGGGACTTGTACAAAAGGTGGTTGCGGAACAGGTTCCGCAACCGCGCTCTGAGTAAAACTTACGAATATGCTCAATGTTCCGTGAGTTGCTCAGCGGAATGCCATCTTCGGTCTCAAGGCGGACATCGCCAGGCCTAGTGACTCGTTTCACCCGGTAGAGGCCTTCCCACTTGGCGTCAACTTGTTGGAATTCTTGGCGGACTGAGCAGCGAAGAACAAGGTCGCCTTCCTCGAGACTTCTGGCATTAACTTTGCGGCTATGGTAGCGGCGCAAAGCTTGCTGGTATCGAGCAGCTCATACAGCAGCCTGAAGACGGTCCTCCTCAAGGAGCAGCGCGTCATCTTGTCGCAACTGCTCTTGCTCAAGCTCATCATAAGCGAGCACTCGAGGAGATCCATATACGAGTTCCGTGGGGAGAACTGCCTCTGCTCCATAGACTAGAGCGAAAAGGTGTCGGCGATTGGCTCGATTTGGCGTCGTCTGATCGACCAAAGAACCACCGGCTTTGTCTGCTGCGGGAACATCTGCTTCCACGGCGAGAACCGCGGCCCGGAAGCTTGGCGTTCCCCGGCAAGTTTGCGAGCAAAACTTGTCGGGGCGTCGCTTCAACGGAACAAACCCTAGGGCTTGCCGGAGCAGACTCCTCCTCGGCACTTGCGGTGGAGCTCGATGGTGCGTCCTCGGCGGTAGCGCAGCACTCGAAGAGGTGCGCTTGCGGAGTGGGCATCGGAGCTCTTCTTGCCAGACTTGGAGCGTCTGCTTCACCGGAACAAACCCTAGGGCTTGCCGGAGCAGACTGCTCCTCGGCACTTGCCGGTGGAGCTCGATGGTGCGTCCTCGGCGGTAGCACAGCACTCGAAGAGGTGCGCTTGCGGAGTGGGCATCGGAGATCTTGCGGACTTGGGCGTCTGCTTCAACGGAACAAACCCTAGGGCTTGCGGAGCAGACTACTCCTCAACACTTGCCGGTGGAGCTCGATGGTGCGTCCTCGGCGATGGCGCAACACTCCGAAGAGGTGCGCTTGCCGGAGTGGGCATCAGAGCTCTTGCCGGACTTGGAGCGTCTGCTTCAACGGAACATACCCTAGGGCTTGCCGGAGCAGACTGCTCCTCAGCACTTGCCGGTTGAGCTCGATGGTGCGTCCTCGACGGTAGCGCAGCACTCCGAAGAGGTGCGCTTGCCGGAGTGGGCATCAGAGCTCTTGCCGGACTTGGTCTTCTTCTTCACCGCCGGTTTTTCTTTGCCGGGGCGGTCTCCTCACTATCAGATCCTCCTGCTTCAGTATTCTCTGCGGGCAGTCTCCTCCCTTCCTCAGCACGTGCACACTTGTCGGCCAGGGCATATAGCTCACTGAAGTCTCTGATCTTGCGCATCGCCATCTCCTCCCGCATCCTGCGGTTTCACATGTTCTGATGGAACGCGCTGATTACCGCGGCAGGGTGGACATCTGGGATGTTGTGATGTACACAGCTGAATCTCTGAATGTACTTGCGTAGGGGCTCTCCTTCCTTCTGGGTGAGCAGATGAAGATCGCTCTCTTGGCCATGAGGCTTGTGGCCGCCTGTAAAGGCGCCGACAAACTGATGGAATAGATCTGCCCAAGAGGAGATGGAGTTGTCTAGCAAGTGCATGAGCCGAGATCGACATTGGGCTTGAGCACCGGTGAAGTAGTTGGCGAGGATCTTGTCGTCTCGCCCCGGCAGCTTGCACCGCGATGGTGTAGATGCCGAGGAACTCCGACGGATGCGTCTTGCCGCGTCGTACTTCTCTGCACGTCTGGCTTGAAATTCTTCTTCTTTGGGCCTTTGGACTTGCCGCAGCTCATGAGTGAACGCAGGGCAACCTACCGCTGTTCGCAAGTCGTCTGGTTCCCTGGCGCATGCATGTCGACGGAAGGCCCAACGTGCTGGTCGGATTGACGCCGCTTCTCTTCGATGCTTTCGTCACGAGTTCGGCGTCTTCTTCTTGTCGTTCGTGAAGAACTTGGCGCTGATCGCGATGAGCTCGTGGATCTGATGGCGCGGTGGAGTCATTTGTCGAGGTGGATCCGGCGAGTCGGCGATCTTGGCCTTCGGGGCGGAGGGTGCATGGTGGTTGCACCCCCACCGGTTTCGTCGCCACCGGCTCGTGTTTGGCAGTCCTACCACGGCAGCGATGCACTCGTCTGCCGCGGAGCGTCGCCGTTGGCAAAGCCGATGAGACTCTGAATGGTGGCCCTCCATTCATCGACCTTGTCGGCTGTTGGAGGGTAATCCAGGAAGCGATTGAGCTCGCCAAGGCTTCTGCTGGAGTGGTGGGCGGCGATGGCGAGCGGCGCGAGGCGGCATATGCTCGGACTTCTAACTATGTTAGAAGGAGCGAGATCCCGTCGAGCGACCATGCCTGCTTCGCGCCCGGCATGTTGGCGTGCATGCTGGTCTTGAGCATCTCGAGATCCACCAGCTCGATCTTGGTCCAACGAGCGTATGGCGTTGTGAACACCATGACGCTGTCGGTCCCGCGCCTCCTGAGATGGGCGCGGTGCATGTACAGACGCTGAGGTCTGCGCAGCCTTGTCCTTGGACTTGGCAGCACCGTGAGCTCCCTCGTCGACACCCGTTCTTCCGCCGGCGTCTACCCCACCACCCATTTGCTCCGGTGGCGGTGGGTTCGACGCGGACGGAACATCTGCCGCCGAAGCCTTCTTCTTCGGTGGCATATCGATGAAGATGATGAAGATCTAGCTCGTGTGGACGCCGGATCAGGTTCACACAATCTCGACGCCCCCTACCTGGCGCGCCAAAGATGTCGAGGAGGCTGATCTGACCCACGAACACCTATGGGACCGGCGGACCGAGCCCCTTTCGGTTCGGCGAAGCGGAGGTCGCCACGAAGAGCGGATCGAGGCGAAGCACACGAGCGGTTTTCCCAGCTTCGGAGCTCTCCGGAGAGATAACACTCCTACTGCTGCATGTCTGAGTGTATTGAGTTCTTGCTCGGGAGCGCTTGAGTGCTAGAGTACACACAAGCTGCTAACGAGACCCAGCGTGAGTGTTCTCTGGCCTCAAACCTTTCGAACCCCTCCGACCAACCTCCCTCTACGTTGCGCATGGGCCTCGTTTTATATGCTCAAGGGGTCTCCGACAGGTGGCAACGTAGACAAGGGTAAAAATGGAAATGGAGTGGTGGTTGGTACAACTACTTGTACAGTGTTTCTTACATAAACCTGACGGCAGGGGACAGAGGCATTAAATGCCCGTCTACGTCGCCTAACAAAGGCGTAAAGGGACCGTCAGGGGCGCCACCGCTTGCCACGATGGCTATCTTGTCAGCGCCGCTTGCCACCGCGCTCCGCTGGCCGTGCAGCCTCTCGCCACGCGCGCCTGGAAAGGTCCCAGGGTGACACGTTAGTGGATGTGCTGGAGCGCAGGTACAGAGTGGTGGTTTGCCGCGACAAGCGCCTTGCCGTGGTTGTTGTCTTGTCGCGTCCGGAAGCTTGTCGCCCACGGGCCTTCCCCAAAGAAGCTCCTCTTGCCGGGCCTTGTCTCCTAGGTGCCTTGGGTGGCCGTCCCGGCAAGCTCCTCTTGCCGGGCCTTGTCTCCTAGGTGCCTTGGGTGGCCTTCCCGGCAAGCTCCTCTTGCCGGGGCCTTGCCTCCTTGGCTTGAATACTTTGTTCTTGAATGGCTCCAAAGGAACCACGGAGGACCTTGGCGGTCACCCGGTAAGCCTTGCCGCGGAGTGCTGCAACTGCCCGTGCACAAGTTCGGGATACTAGGGTACCCCTACTCTAGTACACCGACAGTGGAATTCGCCCGAGCAAATAAATGGGAGATGCGAAATTACCGTCCTATGTGGGACACGCATCAATTGGCCCATTGTTCATCGAGGGTAGGTTCGTAACTTCATCCAAGCGCGCCTTCTCCTCGGCCGAAATGACATGTGCCGAATAATTCATAATCCATGGTCGACAAAACACGCTCTCCTCGCCCGAAATAGCTCGTGCCCACTATTTCAAAACACGCTCTCCTCGCCGGAAATCGCTCGCGCCCACTATAGTTCAAAACACGCCCTCCTCGCCCGAAATCGCTCGCGCCCACTATTTGGGGAGAAGCAAAGTTACTCTACTATCCCCGACCCTCAAGACACGCAGACCCAGCCGAGAAGCCTATAGGCAAGGGTAGAACTATAACTCCCCTCACATTTCGGACAAATGCGTCCGTAAGACATGGTTCCACTCCTCCAAATCCCCCCGCCCGCCCCCATTCATACCTCATGGGCGCCAAATCACCTTCTCCCCGGGAAGCTCCCTTCTCCCGAGCCGCGAAACCTCAGCCCCACCTCCATGGCGCCCCCACCGCACCAATTTCACAACCGCCCTCCTCCCTAATGCCGGAGACGATGTCCATTTGCCGTCGTGCACTGGGCCGTGTGCCTCTTACTCCGTGTTGTTGGTGCTGCCTCGACGACGGCTGCATGAACTGTACCGAAGCCGATTCACCCCCGCCGTTGTTCATGGTGCCGGAGCGGCTCCAACTTCGGATCCGTCCAGAGTCCTGGCGCTGCTTCCGCGTAGCCGTCGACCGTCGCGACATCGCTCTTTCCCTGCCGCCGGTCGCCACCGCAACCGCGCCGGCCTCACCAACTCGGCAGCTGGACCTGCCTACTTCACCATGCCGCCAGATAGGTCGCACCCTCATCTCAAATCACTTTATTTAGGCGTCAGCTGTCTGAATTTTTATTCTGGGCAATTGATTGCCAATGGGAAGCAGCACCCCTCGAGGCGGCGGAGCTCCTAGGCTGCCGGTTGGCTGGTGTCTAACGTAAGGGTGCGGGGCCACAAGTTCGCCGCGAAAGTAGCGCTTAGATGGCTATCTTTTAGAGTTGCGTGGGTTGAAGGTACTGCCGCCGCCGATCTGGATGACGGGGAGTCTTTGTGGATTTGCCCGGGGGCGGCGCAACCACGGCAGTGTGGTGGGGTGGGGAGCGGGGTTTTGGCCGGGGCCACGGACGGCGGAGGCAGGCTGCTCTGCCGTTGGTCGCTGGCTCTTCGGGGAAGATTCCGAACAGTGTCAGCCGGGAGGCACAAGACGGCCAGCTATCCAGCGTAGATCGGACAGTACCAAAATAAAATAAAATTGTGTGCCCCAATTTAGTCTTCAGTCAACAGACTTGTGACCACTCTCGTACCTTGCTGTTGATCTCTTAGTGTATTTCTTCAGATCAAAGAGATATGTAATTCTTAACTTTATGTGTTATCCACATCTTTAGACACACCGTCTTCCGACTCACCGCAGCTGCTCCAACAAGGGAAGCATACACCAAAAGGGATCTATAGTCCCCACTCAACAGTTCCCTGCATCGAATGCGCGTGCCCGACATGGACAACCACAACAACTGCAGGGCCAACGACAAATCAGCACATGATGCTCACTCCTATGGATGGCAGCCAGATAGGTTGTACCCTCATCTTACTTGTGTGCAACATTTATGGCTTTGTTATTCATCTAAGCATGGAAAATAGATCATCACATTTCACTGTATATTCATGCTGATCTCTTACTGTTCTTGTTCAGGAGTTAACGATGTTCCATAGTTTAGCTAAGATACTTGTTCTTTAGGTAACGTTGTTCCATAGTTATCATCCATCACCAATGCTATCCCACAATGGTGATTATAGTATTATACCACTTCTAGTATTACCTATGTTGTTCTTTAATACTTTTGTGTGCCATCTAGTTAATCTAAGTACAAACGATACATATTCATAGCTTTCATCCTGTTCTCCCTTTAGTTTATGAGACCTGTTGCTTCTAGTTAACCCCAGTGCTACTATTTATGTCATCTCCTACAGGCACTCATTACATAAATCTAACTACTAGTTGTCTTCCATGCATGTCAGATATAATTGCAAACACTGATATATCCACAAGAACCTCACAAAGCAATGTAAAGGCCAATAAACTTGATGTCAATGATACCCAATATGATGGAACATGTAAAGGCAGTTCTTCAGAAGACTTGCAGAAAGATGATGAATCCTCTTCATCCCACAAGGTCCTCGCTCTAACTTGGCCTATGATATGGGTACAACATGCATATAATGTCCTGGAGTGTATCTACTCTGTTGCAATGCCATGTGCTTAGCATGATGATCATGCATGTAAATATGTCATGCCTTCCTGTTTTTCAGTACCTATTCCATTCATGATAACATGTTTTCAAATTCAAGTACTGTTATTCTAGTCTATCGCAATGCCATCTGCTTAATTTGGACATCATGCTTCTGAATATCTTATGCATGGTTATTCATCAGTATGTACTTCATCTATCTACCATACCATGTTTTTTTACATTGAAGTGATGTTCTAGTGCTCTCTTGCAATGCCATCTTATTTTCCCAATCATACACGTGTATGTTGCCTTAGTTATTTCTGTATGTATTCCGCTAGCATACATTTTTACATTCAACTAGTGTTTTTTAACTGAATCACCATTCTTCGATACCTATTCCATCTCTGTTGTAGCATGTTTTATAACTGAATCACCATTCTTCTATATAAGGCATGCAAGGGGAAGACGGCAATGTTAGAATCTTAAGGGTTACAAACCAGGTCTTTGCAAAAGATCCAAATGCCAAGAGATAATAAACCAACTCCATTTTTCATAGATACTGCTCCAGCACAGACGAACCCAACTCCCACTGATAATAAGCAGATTCCAGTGGCCAAAGAACTAGTCCGCTCCAAATTCCAAAAGAATGTCAACTTCATTCTAAGAAGCGTGTGTGTATCCTCGCATCATGAAATTTTATAGCATTCTGATCATATTTTCTACATGTTTCTTACCCATCTCTCTTTTAGAAAATAAGGTTAAACTATACAAGACTTCCTCCATTTGGATCGTATTCGAGGAAAATATGTTGGGGGAATTCTCTGTGCTCCAATGCTGATGTAAGTACCTGTTGTATATCACTATATTTTTACATCAGCATGTATTTTGTTAATCGGCGTGAATCTAACCTTTATCTGATCTAAAATTAGTTGTAGCAAAATGTTAAAGGCGCCAATGTTGATTTTTGTAAGGAAAACTGCCTGGTAGTTTTGCATACTGAGCTGCATGAATGTACTATCTCATATCACGCACATTAGTGAATTGTAGTGCTTCTCTGGTTGCCCATTCATTCATTGTGTTGATGTTGCTTTCGTATTACCTTACCTGGCTGATGATAGCTGTGCCATATTGTGTTAATTTGGTGTAGGCTAGTTGCCCAAACGTTCGTTGTGTCAATGTTGCTTTCTTATTATCTGACTTGGCCAATGATAGCAATGCTAGCGTGTTAATTTGGTGCAGGCTGCTGAAGATAAGAAGACAAACTCTGAAAACAGCAAGGCAACCCCATTGTTTCTTTCCAATAAATCTAGGCCAGGTAATATGGCAATAACTCATGATTAATCTGTTTGGTTCCCGTCCTAATTTATGTTATGATGCAGTGGTCGAGACACTCTCCACTATCAATAATACAAGCTTGCCGAAATCGCCATCTGAATCTGCTCAAGATCCTCCGCCTCGAATGCAACGGAATAAATGTATGTTTGTGAACCAATTAATGGCTGAAGCAGTGATGGAAATGGTGGATGAATCAGAGGTGCAGAGTCGTGCGACACAACAACTGATCAATGTTTTCAGAGACAGTGTAGCAACGCAGCAAGAACTTGCCCACATGCTTATGGGCGTCATCTGTGCTGAGGTTGCAGATTGTGATGTTGTAGCTGGTTAGGTTCTGCTCATTTATTTGCACTGGCATCAATCTTTGATTGCCCAGTGGATGTAATTTCCTGTAATATATGCTGGATGTGCAACGTTATTCCCTGTATGCCGTACCTTTGCTTGATCGGTTTTGGTCATGTGCATAATTGCTCGTCGTAATGGGCTCAAATTGTCTAATTTGGCCTAAAGACATGAACAAACTTTATTGGGCCCATTAAGTTAATGGACTGTTACTAGGCCGAAAGTTAATGGTCGGTCCTCTTACCTCCCGGGTCGTTAACAAGCCGACATCGAATAGGGCAACAGGTGGCCCCAATTTATTTCACGTGCCGTTAATAGGCCGTTACTATATTTGGGCTACATATGGCCCAACTATACTGTAGGCCTTTAGCAGGCCGAAAGAGACAGCGGGCTTGTACTGGACCATGAATAGCATGGGCCGCTAAGAGGTCGAAAGTCAGGTCATATTGTAAACGACCCAACTGTGTTGTGGGCCTTTAGCAGGCCGAAAGAGAAACCGGGCTGTATTGGACCATGAAGGGCATGGGCCGTTAAAAGGCCAAAACTAAGGTCCGACTACAAATGGCCCAACTCATTTATGGTCCGTTAACAGGCCAAAAGGCACACAGGGCCGGGAATTGGCCCAACACTTAAATGGGTCGCTAAAAGGCCAAAACTCAGGTCCGACTACAAATGTCCCAACTGATTTATGGGCCGTCAACAGGCTGAAAGTGACACTGGGCCAGAAATTGGCCCAACACTTAAGTGGGCTACTAAAAGGCCGAAACTCAGGTCCGACTACAAATGGCCCATCAGATTTATGGGCCGTCAACAGGCTGAAAGACACACCGGGCCAGAAATTACCCCAACATTAAAATGGGTCGCTAAAAGGTCGAAAGATGTACATCCTGAAAATTGACCCATCCATTAAATGGGCCGTTAACAGGCCGAAATCTCATCGGGCCGATATTGATCCCAAATATATATCGGGCTGTTAACAGGCTCGAACTGACGACGGGCTGCAATGGTGTCAAATCTTTAATGGGCCGTTGACGGGCCGAATTGGCACATCTCGTATGGGCCATGGGCTTAAATGGACCTGACACAACTAGGCCTTATATGGGTTGGCCTGCTAATTTTTACTTGGCCGGCCTTTTTCACCGGAATGGGCCACTGTTGGGCCGTGCCACGTGTCGACCTATCATAGGCGCCTCCTGTCCAATGAGTGGATGACATCTGTCCCAACGGTGATGCAACACGTGTTTCCTGCGGCCAATGATGATTTTACATGTGGAAAATCCCCATTGGTCCGGGTTGTTAATAGGTTATCGGATCCAAAACCGGACCCGATAGCTTAACGGCGTTCCGTTACGGTGGATGCCACGTGTCGGTCACCCTTGACGAAAGAAATTCTGTGACGCGTGATTTATTGTCATGCAAGTGGACACTTCCGTGATGATAGTTTTGGTAATGTCATGGAACACTTCTACGACAACACAGGTATGACTATCTTGATTCTGTCATAAAATCGTCATGGATGTACATGCATGACAAAAAACGCGACCTACTGTGACAAACATGTATCATCACGGAAGTGTATTTTTTTGTAGTGAAGGGTGCTAAGGAACAAAAACTGAAGGCTCTCCAAGTGGAGAACACGAAGAAGCTCCAGTTCCAATCCTTCATTGAGACCTTCATTGAAGAAGCCACTCGCATAGCTGATGGTATTGACTTGGACACCATCGTCGAGCCAGCGAGTCCTCCCCCCACCGAGTGAAGGAAAAACTTTAATGATTCGACCTTATTTGCCTCGGAATGCCGAGTGATCGTGTAATCATTAAACTCTTTCGGGCCTAGCACTTGAGTACTTTTGCTTGCCTTTCTGAAAATTGACGGATTTATCTGAGCTTGGTTGTTTTTATCTGAATATTGCTTTTCTTGCTTTCCGAATGCTTTGCGTGATCGAATTTTTTGACTTAGATGAAACTAGTTCGCGGCTGAGTCTTCGAATGAGAGGATTGCTCTAGACTCAGAATAGATTTTTAACTTAGACGAGGGCGGGCTCGCGGCTAAGTCTCCGAGTGAGAGGATTGCTCACCACTCGGAGCAGATTTTTAACTTAGGCGAGTACGGGGTCGCAGCTAAGACCCCGAGTGGGAGGATCACTCTCCACTCGGAGTAGATTTGTAACTTAGGCGAGTACGGGGTCGCAACTAAGCCCCCCGAGTGGGAGGACCACTCTCCACTCGGAGTAGTTTTTTAACTTAGGCAAATACGGGGTCACAGCTAAGCCCCCGGGTAGGAGGATCGCTCTCCTCTCGGAGTAGTTTTTCAACTTAGGTGAGTACGGGGTCGCAGCTAAGCCCCTGAGTGGGAGGATCGCTCTCCACTCGGAGTAGATTTGTAACTTAGGCGAGTATGGGGTCTCAGCTAAGCCCCCCGAGTGGGAGGATCGCTCTTCACTCGGAGTAGTTTTTTTAACTTAGGCGATTACAGGGTCGCGGCTAAGCCCCCGAGTGGGAGGATCGCTCTCTATCAGAGTAGATTTTTAACTTACGCGAGTACGGGGTCGCAGCTAAGCCCCCGAGTGGGAGGATCGCTCTCCACTCAGAGTAGTTTTTTAACTTGGGCGAGTACAGGGTCGCAGCTAAGTCCCCGAGTGGGAGGATCACTCTCCACTCGGATTAGGTTTTGTAACTTAGGCGAGTACGGGGTCACAGCTAAGCCCCCGAGTGGGAGGATCGCTCTCCGCTCGGAGTAGTTTTTTAACGTATGCGAGTACGGGGTCGCAACTAAGCCCCCGAGTGGGAGGATCGCTCTCCACTCAGACTAGATTTTTAACTTAGGCGAGTACAGGGTCGTAGCTAAGCCCCCGAGTGGGAGGATCGCTCTCCACTTGGAGTAGATTTCTAACTCAGGCGAGTATGGGGTCGCAGCTAAGCCCCTGAGTGGGAGGATCGCTCTCCACTCGGAGTAGTTTTTTAACTTAGGCGAAAACAGGTTTGCGGCTAAGCCCCTGAATGGGAGGATCGCTCTCCACTTGGAGTAGTTTTTTAACTTAGGTGAGTACAGGGTCGCAGCTAATCGCCCGAGTGGGAGGATCGCTCTCCACTCGGAGTAGTTTTTTAACTTAGGGGAAACTGGTTCGCAGCTAAGCCCGTGAGTGGGAGGATTGCTCTCCACTCGGAGTAGTTTTTTAACTTAGGCAAATACGGGGTCACAGCTAAGCCCCCGGGTGGGAGGATCGCTCTCCACTCGGAGTAGTTTTTCAACTTAGGTGAGTACGGGGTCGCAGCTAAGCCCCTGAGTGGGAGGATCGCTCTCCACTCGGAGTAGATTTGTAACTTAGGCGAGAATGGGGTCTCAGCTAAGCCCCCCGAGTGGGAGGATCGCTCTTCACTCGGAGTAGTTTTTTTAACTTAGGTGATTATAGGGTCGCGGCTAAGCCCCCGAGTGGGAGGATCGCTCTCTATCAGAGTAGATTTTTAACTTACCCGAGGCCGGGGTCGCCGCTAAGCCCCCGAGTGGGAGGATGGCTCACCACTCCGAGTAGATTTTTAACTTGGGCGAGTACGGGGTCGCAGCTAAGTCCCCGAGTGGGAGGATCACTCTCCACTCGGAGTAGGTTTTGTAACTTAGGCGAGTACGGGGTCACAGCTAAGCCCCCGAGTGGGAGGATCGCTCTCCGCTCGGAGTAGTTTTTAACGTGTCTGATGCACGGGTCGCAACTAAGCCCCCGAGTGGGAGGATCGCTCTCCACTCAGACTAGATTTTTAACTTAGGCGAGTATAGGGTCGTAGCTAAGCCCCCGAGTGGGAGGATCGCTCTCCACTTGGAGTAGATTTCTAACTCAGGCGAGTATGGGGTCGCAGCTAAGCCCCTGAGTGGGAGGATCGCTCTCCACTCGGAGTAGTTTTTTAACTTAGGCGAAAACAGGTTTGCGGCTAAGCCCCTGAGTGGGAGGATCGCTCTCCACTTGGAGTAGTTTTTTAACTTAGGTGAGTACGGGGTCGCGGCTAATCGCCCGAGTGGGAGGATCGCTCTCCACTCGGAGTAGTTTTTTAACTTAGGGGAAACTGGTTCGCAGCTAAGCCCGTGAGTGGGAGGATTGCTCTCCACTCGGAGTAGTTTTTTTAACTTAGGCGAAAACAGGTTTGCGGCTAAGCCCCCGAGTGGGAGGATTGCTCTCCACTCGGAGTAGTTTTTTTTAACTTAGGCGAAACTGGTTCGCGGATAAGCCCCCGAGTGGGAGGATTGCTCTCCACTCCGACTAGTTTTTTTAACTTAGGCGAAACTGATTCGCGGATAAGCCCTCGAGTGGGAGGATTGCTCTCCACTCGGAGTAAGTTTTTAACTTAGGCGAAAACAAGTTTCGCAACTAAGTCACCCACTTGGGGATTTGGACGCACGCTTATGCAAGAGAAATTATCATGGGACTGCAGGAGTCATGCCTTGATAAATAATCTAAAAGTACTCTTATTACATCTCGTCGATCCAAGTGTTAAGTATAAAACCGGCGGAGAAGATCGGCATTCTAGGCACGCGTCTCATCAATCTTCTTTACAAAGTTGTAGAGGTGGTAGGCTCCATTGTGCAGCACCTTGGTGACGAGGAAAGGGCCTTCCCACATGAGGACAAGCTTGTGATGTCGTTGCTGATCCACTCGGTGTACTAGGTCTCCTTCTTGGAATGCTCGACCTTTGATGTTCCTAGCGTGGAACTGACGAAGATCTTGCTGATAAATAGTCGACCGAATCAGAGCCATCTCTCACTCTTCTTCTAGAAGGTCTACAGCGTCTTGACGCGCTTGCTCTGCTTCAACTTCTGAATAAAGTTCCACTCGAGGTGCATTGTGAAACAAGTCACTCGGCATCATGGCTTCAACCCCATACACCATGAAGAATGTGGTTCAGTTAGTGGATCGGTTGGGAGTTGTCCTCAATCCCCACAGAATAGACAGCAGTTCAGTTACCCAAGCTCCAGCTGCGTGTTCAAGGTCACGCATGAGTCGAGGCTTCAAACCTTGGAGGATCAGACCATTTTCTCTTTCGGCCTGACCATTCGACTGCGGATGTGCAACGGATGCATAATCCAGTTGAGTTCCCTGGGAGGCGCAATATTCTCTGAACTCTTTTGAATCGATGTTTGAGCCGTTGTTCGTGATAATGTTGTGCGGGACCCCATACCGAAGTATTATTTCTTTCACAAACTTGATGGTTGTCTTTGAATCAAACTTCTTGATAGGCTTGGCTTCAATCCACTTGGCAAACTTGTCGACTGCCACAAGCAGGTGAGTGAAACCACTTCTGCCGGTACCGAGCGGCCCAATCATATCCAATCCCCACACAAAAAATGGCCAGACAAGTGGAATAGTCTTCAAAGCAGATGCGGTCTTGTGGGACATGTTTGAGTAAAACTGGCAACCTTCACACATCTCAACGATTTCTTTTGCAACTTCATTGGCACGTGGCCAGTAGAATCCTGCTCGGTATGCTTTGTCCACGATGGTCCTAGAGGACGTGTGGTGACCACAGGTCCCCAAGTGGATCTTATCCAGTATCAGTCGACCCTCTTTTGGAGAGATACATCGCTGAGCTACGCCAGTGACACTTTCTCTGTAGAGGTATCTGCCTGTTACGGTGAAGGCCTTGGACCTGCGAACGATCTGACGTGCTTCAACTTAATCTTCTGGAAGCCCTTGCCTGAGCAGATATGCAATATACGACACTGTCCAGTCGGGGGTGATTACCAGAATCTCCATAACTAGATTGATAACTACTGGCACCTCGACTTCAGTTGGATTGGTAGGACTTATTGGTTGGGGAGGTTCTTTAGTAAAGGGATCTTCTTGTACTGACGGGGTATGGAGATGCTAAAGAAACACATTCTTTGGGACCAGGCTTTCGAGTGGAACCTAGTTTTGCCAGGTCATCAGTTGCTTGATTCTTGATTCGGGGTATGTGGTGGAGCTCCAATCCTTCAAACTTCTTTTCCAACTTCCTCACTGCATTGCAGTATCTGGTCATGGCAGGGTTCCTGACATCCCACTCTTTAATCACCTGATTAACCACCAAATCTGAGTCGCCGTAGACCATCAGGCAACGGACGCCGAGTGAGATGGCCATACGCAACCCGTAGAGGAGTGCCTTGTACTCAGCTTCATTACTGGAGGAATCAAAGTGAATCTAGAGGACATAACTAAGTTTATCGCCTCTTGGGGACACCAGGACCACTCCAGCACCAGAACCGTTTAACATCTTAGATCCATCAAATAACATGGTCCAGTGTTTCGAGTGAACTTGAGTCGGCTGTTGTTTCTCAATCCACTCGGCCAAAAAATTCGTGATTGCTTGAGACTTGATCGCCTTCTTTGCTTCGAACTTGATATCCAGAGGAAGAAGTTCATTGCCCACTTAGCCACTCGGTCGGTTGCATCTCGATTGTTCAAGATTTCAGACAATGGAGCGTCGCTGACGACTGAAACCTAGTGCTCCTGGAAATAATTTGCAACTTCCTTCACAGTCAAATGAATTCCATAGACAAGCTTCTGGTAATGCGAATACCTTTGCTTGGATGGAGTCAAGACTTCAGAAATGTAATACACTGGGCGTTGAACTTTACAGGCCTTGCCTTCTTCTTCTCGTTCCACTGTGAGCACTGTGCTGACAACTTGACCAGCGGCTGCAATGTATAATAGTAGAGGTTCTTTGCTGATCGGAGCAGCAAGCATTGGCTGGGTGGAAAGCAGGGCTTTGAGCTCCACAAATGCTGCTTTAGCTTCATGAGTCCACTCGAATGTATCAGACTTTTTCATCTGTCGGTAAAGAGGCAATGGCTTTTCACCGAGACAAGAAATGAATCGACTTAATGCAGCAAGACAACCTGTAAGCTTCCGAACGTCATGCACATGCACATGGCATTTCATTTGGAGAATTGCGCCGATTGTTTTGGGATTTGCATCTATCCCTCGATCGGAAACGAGAAAACCAATCAACTTTCCTCCGGGAACTCCGAATGTGCACTTGGACGGATTCAGCTTGATGTCATATCTTCTCTAATTGGCAAAGGTTTCAGCAAGGTCAGGCAGCAGGTCAAAACTCTTGCGTTCCTTAACCACGATATCATCCATATATGCCTCCACATTCCGACTGATCTGAGTAAGCTACCACTTCTAGATCATGCGCATGAATATGGCGCCAGCATTCTTGAGACCGAAAGGCATTGTGACATAGCAAAAACACCCGAACGGGGTGATGAAGGCCTTTTTTATTTCACCGGGCCCATACAGTCGGATCTGATGGTACCCAGAATACGCATCCAAAAAATACAAACGCTCGCACCCCACAGTCGAGTCGACTATCTGATCGATGCGGGGGAGCGGAAAATGATCTTTTGGGCAGGCCCGATTGATATGCTTGAAGTCAATACACTTACGGAGTGAATTATCTTTCTTGGGGACCATGACGACGTTGGTGAGCCACTCGGAGTGGTATATCTCGCGAATAACTCAGCTGCCAGGAGCCGAGCCACTTCCATGGCGGACCGACGGAGATGCTCCTTGACAGGTTTAGCCTTGGAGTCGACACGCAAACAGTGCTCAGCCAGCCCCTTGGGTACACCTGGCATGTCTGATGGTTTCCATGCAAAGATGTCCCAGTTCTCATGGAGCAACTGGATGAGCGCGGCATCCTATTTGCTGTCGAGTATCGTTGAGATGTGGGTCGGAGCAGCTGTGGGATCATCTGGGTGAATGTTTACTAGCTTAATCTCACTAGCCAATTGAAAAGTAGACTCAGAAGCAGGCTTCTTTGCGCGGAGCAAATCACTCGGATCAACGTTCTTCTTGTACTCTTCTAGTTCCACCACTGCCATTTGCTCATCAGCAATTTTGGAACCTTTCTGGAGGCAATCCTCTGCTCTCTGCCTATTCCCAATGACCATAATCACACCTTTAAGTCTGGGCATCTTTAACTTAAGATACACGTAACATGGACGAGCCATGAAACAAGCATATGTTGGTCTGCCCAGAATAGTATGATATGCACTGTGGAAGTCCACTACCTCAAACGTCAACTTCTCCTTGAGAAAATTCTTGAAAGCACCAAAAACCACATCCAGAGCAATCTGTCCGAGTGACTTTGCCTTCTTCCCTGGGATGACTCCGTGGAACTGCATGTTGCTTTCACTAATTGGGACATCGGAATGCCCATCCCTTGGAGGGTCTCAGCATACAGAATGTTCAGACCACTGCCACCATCCATGAGACCTTTAGTCGGTCGGGTGCCCCCAATGACTGGGTCGACCACCAACGCTTGTCACCCGGGGGTAGCAACGTGAGCTGGGTGACCAGTCTGGTTGAATATAATAGGAGTCTTTGACCACTTCAGGTACGTCGTAGTTGCCGTAGCAACCATGTTCGCCTCTCTGTTTATGACTTTCGGCCGACTTTTGCTCTCAACATTACCAAAAATCACCAAGGTAGCATTGACCTTCGGGTAGCCATCGTCCTTTTCCTCATCTTTGTCCTTATCAGACTCCTTCTCGCTGGGCTGTCCCTCATGGAACTGTTGTATAAGTAGTCTGCACTGTCGGGTGGTGTGTTTGGGTAAAATCAAGTTACCCTCTTCATCCTTCTTCGTGTGAATGTGACACGGCAAACCCAGGACGTCCTGGCCGGACTGGTCCTTCAACTTTTTTGGCACCCACGGCCCCTTGGATTTTCCTTTAAACTTTCCTTGGGTATTCACCACTGCTGCTTCAACCTGTTCAGTGGCTTCGGCTTTGTGTTTCTGTTTCCGACTAGGGTTTCCACCCCCGGTGTCGTGGTCGACCGTCTTCCCTTTGCCATTGTGGAGTCGGTCTTCTTCTTCGCCATTTGCATACCGAGTGTCTACTTCCATCATCCGATTCGGAGTCAAGGCCCCAGAGCGGCCAAATTTTAGTGTGAGCTCTCTGTACCGCACGCCTTCCTTGAAAGCGCAGACGGCTTGGTGCTCTGAAACATTTTCCACTAGATGATGAAGTGTAGTCCACCGCTGGATGTAATCTCTCAAAGTTTCATTCGGTTTCTGGACACAATGCTGCAACTCAGACAGCCCAGCGGGGCGCTTGCAAGTGCCTTCGAATGTCTTGATAAACATTCGGGCCAAATCCTCCCAACAGAATATGCTTTCAGGAGCCACCTGATTCAACCAAGCTCTGGCCGAACCTTCAAGTATCAAGGGGAGGTTCTCATGAGTACTTCATCATTGCCTCCACCAATCTGCACTGCCACTCGGTAATTTTCCAACCATGTGTCTGGCTTTGACTCGCCAGTAAACTTGCTCACTCCTGCATATAACCTAAAGTTGGGAGGAATCTCACCCGCACGAATGGCTCTGCTAAAACACTCGAGGCCTGAGACGAACGTTTTACTGCCACCCGGATGACCTCTATCCAGCCCTTCTCTGTTTGCTCTGCCTCTATCAACCAAGCCCTGAACGAGGACTGCCCTTGCATCAAACCCGGGCTCTCGGGGGTTGACTGGAATCCTCCACTCATCGCCGTACGCGTGCCTGTCGTCATACCGTCGGGGCGCGTACGAACCACCCCTCGGAGGGGGTGTGGGCACTCGACGGTGGTCATCATGGTGGAATCGAGGATCTAACTGCCCGTGGCCCCGACCCAGGTACTGGTCCTAGTGATAACCATGTTCTTCACGCCACGGAGGCGATCTTAGGCTGTGTGCCGACTGAAGTGTGTCCGCCATGACCGACCTGCTGTGAATCCTCTTGCGCGACTGAGAAACAGCTGAGTTCTGCTCCCCGGCCGCCCTCAACAGTGCTCGAATCTGCTGCAACCCTCTACCAACCTTGAAATAGGACGGCTGGATCGAATCTGCAATACGTGCAGCTGCTACAACATTCTGGATTGAAGTGCGGTATACCTGCACTCACAACGAAGCTCGCTCAGAAACGACCATCGCTGTCGTTGACTGGAACTTAAGATCTGCCTACGGGCGCGATCGTCGAGTGCTTGTTGAAGATTCTCCAGACGCGTACGCTCAGCCAGAGTGGCTAAGCACGCAGCTTCCAGGGCCTGAGCCTCAGGGGTCTCCCCAACAATGGGGGTCTGGAGAGCCTGATTGTTTCTGCGGTGTAGCTCTTCTCTCTGCTCCGCAGTTAGAGCCTGAGGATAATACTGGTCGTTGTCGCGTGACGGCCCACCACTGTCACCCCCGGCACGGGTGAACCCGGTCGGCTGCGCTGGGGGCCGACCATGAGGACCTACGCCGCAGGACCGTTGCTCTCGCACTCGGAAAGAGTATCGGAATGGCCAGTCGACAAATTGAACAACCCATAGAGAGATTCATCACATTTGACTGACGAGCCACCGCATGCTTCACCCACCACTGGAGACGCGAGCGACCGAATCGCTTGCGGCGCGGACAGCGGGAACCGAAGATGCCACGGGGGCCGACCGATACTGAGTTGACAGTTGCCACAGCAGGATGCCGCAGGCACTCTCGCGGAAGTGCGCCACCCCTTGAATGGGGAGAGCCTCGACGGCAAGGGGGCTTCTTGGAGCCAAGCGGAGTCATCGGCAATGAAGGTGAGCGCGCCAAGACGGATCTCGTGTTTCAGGGACAATCCACCGCAGAAACCATGTTGATGAAGATCAAAGAATGCAACCTCACCGAAGTCACTCGGCGCCTGCCCCATGGTGGACGCCAACTGTCATGGGAACGGATCTGACAGTAGAGATGGGGGGTACGTAGGAGAGGGCAGAGTCCTAGCTATGGTGAAGTCGTACACCCTGATTTACGAGTTCAGGCCCCTCTCGGAGGAGGTAAAAGCCCTACGTCTCGGTGCTGCGGGAGCTCTGTTGATTGGAGTGTGAGTTACGGGGGGTGGCTTTATATAGAGTGCGCCGACCCCTCACTGCCCTCAGTTATACCAGGGTTCAATGAGAATTAAGTCACGTACGTTTTTTTGACAGAAAGACTGTAAGGGAACCCCCTACAGTATAATTGTTGCAACAAACCCAAATTGCAAGTACTATGCCTTGAACCTGGGTGGGTGGGAAGGCATCAACCCCTTCCCACTACTAGGCTATGCCTTAGTCTGCTTAAGTCATGTACGTTACTGGTAACGTCTGTATTAAATGGTCTTTATGACGATGGAGTGAACGCCTGACCGTTGCCATCTAAGGGGTGGATGCATGGGAAGAGGACGGTACTAGGTGTCGAGGATGTTGTCGATGAGTATGAGTACGATGAATTTGCTGAGTTGCCAGCCAAGAGATCATGCACCCGTGTAACAGAGAAGCGTAAAATCATCAGAAAACCCAAGTTCATTCGGGGTGAACGTAATGATCCCAGTTCCCCCATGTACAAGGGAATTAAGCCGTAATACTAGTCTTTATGCCTACCCTGCAACTTAATTCGTTAAATTTAGAACTGTCGCGTGTACTGAATTTGTGAGTTATGCCCGGTTTTCTGTTGATGTAAGACCCGTTAATATGTTGACCTTGATTTGTTGTCAGCTCAGGAAATGAATCCGAACTGTTTATTATTATTATTATTATTATTATTATTATTATTATTATTATTATTATTATTATTATTATTATTATTATTATTATATCATAGAGGTAGCACACTCAATTGATCTCACTACAGTATGTGTGAACAAAAATATGCAATCTGGTTTGCGAATAGCACAAGGTTCGTTCATGAAAGCCGTGTGCCGACCAAACCCTACGCGTGATCTGAGTCTTGCTTCATGATTGGCCAGAACCCAAACCCCACAGATCATACGTCTGCACCGTTGGATGCTCCCAGATCGAACGGCGATCCTCATCCCTTTCGATAGCACATGCAGTTCCATTTATAATTTTATTTTTATGCACAAAATGCATGTTAAACTAAAAAATGTCTTAAATATAGCTAGCAATACCTGAAATGCGCCAGAAAATCAATCCCACGGTATAATGGTGATTGCGTACCATGGAAATTTTTATGATGCCAAATGATGTAGTCACTGGCCACTGGCGTTTGAATTGACACATCTCCTTTTGTAAACCATGATCCTTCATGTGAGATGCTCCGGCTTGGAAGGAGCGATCATCAAAACTTGTGCCAAACTTTACCAACATTTTTACACAGGGTCGTGAGAGCACGCCACGGGCACACATCGATTTTGATGATGTCCGGACTCCATATGAATTTCCTGTTTTTAAAGTACCAACTAGGCCTACGCTAGTGGCCGCACCTCACGGCCGAAATGTTTGAAACTTCTCCTTGCTTCTCGGACAAACGGATGAAAACTCTCAAAGCAATGCATAAATGATTTGTACACCTTCGCTAAGGGTGCCCATAGTGGGGGTATCATAGCCGGTATCATGCACTCCGGAACAGCAAATATGATGATGTGGCAAGGAATTAAAGAAGGGAGAGTGGGTTAGAGTAACATAGGAAGATATCGTAACATAATAAATGCTATACTACTTTGTGTCATGTATGGCCATAAATACGGTCATCTATGATACTACTCTATGATACTATGCACTATCAAGGTACGTACGTAGTACCATACACTAGTATCATATGCATGATACTAGTATATGATACTCCCCATTATAAGGTTGGCCATAGTGGTGGTATCATAGCCGGTATCATGCACTCGGAAATACCAAGTATGCTGATGTGGCAAAGAATTAAAGAAGATACAGAGGATTAGAGTAACATATAGGTAGATACCGTATCATGTTAAATGCGATGCTAATTTGTGTCATGCATGGCAATAAATACGATCATCTATGATACTACTCTATTATACTATGCACTATAATTATATATATATATGCGCATGATACTTGTCATGGTTTTGTCACGGCAGATGTCCTTGTGAAAGGACTTAGTCGTGGAGCCATCACTACGAGTTAGCTTGAAGGGGTTAAAGCGGACAAGGGACGCAAGAGAGTTTTATACTAGTTCGGCCCCTTATGATGAAGGTAAAAGCCTACGTCTAGTTGTGATGGAATTGATGGGGTTTTGATGACCAGGGAGCGAATACGCTTTGCCTGAGTCTCGAGTTGTTGTCCGTTCTCCTGATCCGCCGCCGGGCCTTCCCCTTATATACATGGGTGACACCCGTCGGTTTACAGAGTCCCGAGACCGGCTCATAAACGTGTCCGGTTCGGTCTCTGCTCTTTCTATCTTACCATACAAGCTACATACCAATACCGGTTCACAGTTGCAGGCCTTAAACCGGTTCTGGGCCTTAGGCCCCTATCTAATATTCATATCTGCCTTCATGGGCTTCTAGCATACTCAACTACTAATGAAGTTAACCCGGCCTGTCCTGGCCGGTTTATGCTCAGTAGTAATATCCCCAACATTAGGCCCCAGATTGATTTGAACAGGTTCATGTCAATCCTTAACAGAAACTTCGTCTTCAACATCTTCTCGTAATTTCGTGAACCGCCATGACATCATCTTTTTGGATCTTGGCAAACCGTCGTGACGTCATCCGTTATAAAGAAACTGTATATGATATATCCTCATTAATAGGTCTCAAACAATCGAGGCGACAGCTGCGCCTCACTTCCGAATTCGCAGCCCATTGATTTTTGCGCCTGACACTTATCTCCTGCCTTTATAAACAGGACCGAAGGGTCATTTTCTTTTTCCCCCTCGTGCCTCTTCGCGTCGTCCTCCTTGCGCCGCTCAGCTCGTGGAGATCCGCCGCCGATCGTCGTCCCTGCTCCAACCTTGGCCGCTGCATCACCCTGAATGCATCAGAACACTGCGGCGCTCTTCCGCTTCTTCCTCAGCTCCGGTAAGTTCTCTGCCCTTTCCGCCACAGATCTGTTCTAGGGTTCCCAAGTTCTTCGGTGTTCATCAATGGAGATCTTCGTTCATATGATAATTCTGATAAACTCCTGAATATCTGCTCTGTATAGTGGTAGCCTTTAGCCTCTGTTTCCATTTATGCATTTCAAAATAGTAGATCTTATTCGAACCTTCGCTCATTGGTCTGGTACTGCTTCTTAGGTTTTGAATATATTTGCCTTTTCTGACATGCCTCAGATTCCAAACCACAACATAATCTTGTGAAACCTGTTTTCATTCACTTACTCATCTGTAATCTTGACTCTTCGATGATTAGACTAAGAGGTTTAACTATACAGAAAAGTTGACAATCCGGTATATACCATTAGTCCCCTTGTTGAACCGCCAATATATTTCCACTTATCACCTCCACTGGTGTACTGACTCCGGTTTAACAATATACTTTCGTCTTGTATCACTGTATAGCTATCCAACATGAATCTTAAACCTGAAATTATTATATTGTAGATCTTCATTTCCATGGCCAAACAAGTGTATGAATGCAATTGGGTCCCTTCTCGAGTAACAGAGGAACAACTAGACAATCTTGTCAAAACGGGTGCCTTAAGCAAGAAAGTTGTCATTCACTGGAGGGTCCCTGCCCGAAATGTCCTCCTACTCCCAAAGACGGAGAAGTTGTTGTTTTTGCCGATCACCTAAGCCGGGGTTTCAACCCTCCCGGTTCAAAATTCTTCCGGGATGTACTTGCCAACTTCCAACTGCGCCCACAAGATATTGGCCCTAACTCTGTTACCAACATTTGCCACTTTCAAGTGTTTTGTGAGGTTTACCTTCAAGAGGAACCTTAAGTAGAGCTATTCAGGGGCTGCTTTCATTTGAACCGCTGCACATAGTTCAAATATGGGCCTAACACAGAACTGGACGGGATGGCGATTCCGAAAAGGAAGGAAGTCACCTTTCCTCACGCCAATCTCCACAGTCACCCCAAAGATTGGAACCAGACCTGGTTTTACTACAAGGACACATCTCCAATTGATGAAAATCCCCTGCCGGGTTACCGTCCTGAACGTCTGAGCAACACACACCCTTTTCCTCAAAGGTTGACTGCTAAAGAAAGAAGCAAATATGCTCCTCAACTATCCAAGCTTAGGGCCTTTATGGACAATGGTTTAACAGGAGTTGACTTTGCACGCTGTTGGATAAGTTGGAGCGTTTTTCCTTTGAGCCAACGCCCTGGTTTGATGTGTGAGTATACGGGAGAATTGAATGATGCTCAGCGGCACATTGATATTCAGCAGATAGATGATGAAGTCACTGAGGCTGTAAAAAAGATGCTGAATGAATCGGAGGCTACCTGTGCTCAAACCGGACTCCCCCTTTCTGCACCATCAACAAACCGCCAACCGTAAGATTCATACAATTCGTTTTATCTGAAATTTCTTCTGTCCTGATGTATTCTGAAAATGTGATGACTTTTTGGCAGGACAATGATCCGTTCTGGAACAAGAAACCTCCGCAAGACAAACCGGAGAAGACAACCCGCCAAAAAATCAAAGCTGTGAAAAGACCAGCTAACCGGAAGAGAACCACTGCATCCTCCGACCCACCGGTTGATGATGATGTGGGTAACTCGGATTTTGAGGTAGAACTTGACTCACTTGGTTGATTTTTCATACACCTTATTGATGATGATTATTGCTAGGACGACGCTGAAGTCAGTCATGCCGATGCTGTAGAGGTAATCATCCTTTCCTCCAATTCAAACCCTTTGCCTTCACTAAAAACCCGTCGAGCAAACCAGAAGGTTAAATTTTCTCATCCTCTTGCTTATTTGGACCCAAACTTTCTTGTGAAGACACAACAGCATGAGGCTCGCCGCACAACTCGGCATAGCGGCCAGGTAGTTACCTCCGCCGGTTTACCGAACAGTCCGGTTCGGAAACGCCGTTCAGAGGTCTCTAATTCTCTTGCCACTTCACACCCTAAAGCGGGTTGTTTTCGTCAACCTCTTAATCCGTCTGATTCCAATTATCAGGGCACTTCTCATTCATCCTCTTGCGAGTCATTAGCCACCAAGCTTCCACCCCTCAAAACCGTGCTTGGGTAAGTCATATTCCGTCTTATTCTTGATATGCATTTTATATGTGTTACTGACCTTCGTGTTTTTATTTTATCAGTGCTAAGCCGAGACCAAGAAAGAAAGCTCGCCTAAACAAACCGTCAGAAGCAGATACAGCTGCTGAACCGGAGAAAACTCCAGATCATGTAGAAGCCCACCTTGATGATGTGCTGAATGATCCACCGCCTCAAGACGATGACTTTGTTACTGAACCAGCAAACATCGACACCACGGGCCATGCTGACGAACCGGCCCGTTCTCCTCGAACTGACAAAACGGCAAGCCCAACAAAGAACATCAACAAACCGGCAACCCCAGTACAAGTTGCTGCAGACAAGGATGATGATGTTCTGATTACTGGTGTTGGCTATACAGATCCAAGGAATCATGTTGCTTTGTCAAAGCATACCGCCAAGGCTAAATGTGAAAGGGACCGAGAAGACGTGTCTAGAGGGGGGTGATTAGACACTAAGTACCAAAAGTGTAGTTTTTAACTTCTTTAGGTTTAAGTGGAGTTTAGGCACAAGTTTAACACTCACAATGCATATCAAGCAAGCATGCAAAGAGTATATGAGCAGCGGAAAGTAAAGCATGCAACTTGCAAGAATGTAAAGGGAAGGGTTTGGAGGATTCAACCGCAATTGGAGACACGGATGTTTTTGTCGTTGTCGGTGTCAAAACCGGTGGATCTCGGGTAGGGGGTCCCGAACTGTGCGTCTAGGCAGATGGTAACAGGAGACAAGGGACACGATGTTTTTACCCAGGTTCGGGCCCTCACGATGGAGGTAAAACCCTACTCCTGCTTGATTAATATTGATGATATGGGTAGTAAAAGAGTAGATCTACCACGAGATCAGAGAGGCTAAACCCTAGAAGCTAGCCTATGGTATGATTGTTGTTCGTCCCTCTGGACTAAAACCCTCCGGTTTATATAGGCACCGAATAGGGTTAGGGTTGCATGTAGTCGGTTACAATGGTAGGAGATCTACATATCCGTGACGCCAAGCTTACCTTCCACGCCAAGGAAAGTCCCATCCTGGACACGGTCACAAGTCTTCAATCTTGTATCTTCATAGTCCAAGAGTCCGGCCAAAGGTCATAGTCCGGCTATCCGGACACCCCCTAATCCAGGACTCCCTCAGTAGCCCCTGAACCAGGCTTCAATGACGACGGGTCCGGCGCGCATATTGTCTTCGGCATTGCAAGGCGGGTTCCTCCTCCGAATACTTCATAGAAGATTTTGAACACAAGGATAGTGTCCGGCTCTGCAAAATAAGTTCCACATACCACCGTAGAGAGAATAGCATTTGCACAAGTTCAATCTGCTAACGTACTCCGCAGCGTGACATCACACCACGGCTAAGCCTTTATTTGAATCATTTTCACTGTCCCACCTTAGCGCGTTTAGCGAGGCGGTTTCCTTGGCACGTCTTGTCAAAGCAGAGATCGTGTCCCCTTATTCCGGGATTCTCATCAATACGGGCGTGGGTAACCCAACCGCGCCATTGATTACGGCACTTGGGAGATAAGCGAGTTTTATCGGGCGGTGGGGACGCATAGCTTCGTCTGGTCCATATAAGGGATAAGGATCCGCTTTTTCACACGCCTTCTTCCTCCTTTCCTTATCCATTTCACAAGACTCGAGCTCCAAATACTAAGTCCGCACATCCCACCTCAACCTTCTCCAACTATGTCCGGAGCGGGAGGCAAGTGGATGGCCTCCTCCGTCACGGAGGGGCACATCAAAAATCTGCGGAAGGCCGGATACTTATCCAACGACATCGCGCATAGGCTCCCCAACGAGGGGCAGCTCATCCCCACACCCAGGCCCCATGAGAGGGTGGTGTTCCTCCCCCACTTCCTCCGCGGACTAGGGTTTCCACTTCACCCATTCGTCCGGGGGCTCATGTTCTACTACGGCCTAGATTTCCACGATCTGGCCCCAAATTTCATCCTCAACATCTCGGCGTTTATCCTCATGTGCGAGGCCTTCCTCTGCATCCAGCCCCACTTCGGCTTATGGCTGAAGACCTTCAATGTCAAGCCAAAGGTAGTGGGTGGCCGCCAAGCGGAGTGCGGAGGCGCCATGGTGGGCAGGATGGCCAACGTCCTATGGCTCGAGGGCTCCTTTGTGGAGACCATAAAGGGGTGGCAATCGGGGTGGTTCTATATCACCGAGCCGCGCGACTCTCAATGGGCGGCGGACCCCGAATTCCGATCTGGCTTCCCCACACGGCTCACCTCATGGAAAGAGACGGGCTGGACGTGGGGTAATTCGGAAGAGCTGGCCGGACTCCAAACCTGCGTCCAAAACCTGGTGGACAAGAATCTCAAGCTTGTCAACGTAATCCAGTGATGCTCATCCGCCGGATTCTCCCATGCCAGCAACGGGCCTTCAATTTGTGGGAGTTTGATCCGGCACAGCACCGAACCTTGAACCGGCTCTTCGACACTACGTACGAAGACGCCTGGAAGGTGTTGTTCAAGGGCGCCGAAGCTCCCGCATCCGCGACGGAAGATCGCGGATTCAGCTCGCAGCATCAAGCCAGCGAGGTAAGTTATTTTACCCTTTACGGGACTCTTTTTTCATAGTTTGACTCTATGCGGGATCTAAAACTCCCTCGCCTTTGACAGGACTGGCTGAAGACGTCCGGACAGATCGACTGTCCGGCTCCCTTGCCAGAAGACCCAGCGGATGCCCAATTAACGGGGCTGCTGGTTCCGGCACCTCACGTGGTGCCGGAAAAGAAGGCCAAGAAGAAGGCCACGGGAACTCGAAGGAGTTTCCGGTGCCAGGTGTTATCGGACTCATCGTCCGATGAGGCCGAGGCGGACTCCTCCCGCGAAGACGAGGAGGAGGAAAAAGAGGCCTCTCCCCTAGCGGGGGGAGAGAAGAAAGGGAAGGCCGCCCCAACCGGGGAGGCCGAAGGGTCCAAGAAGGGCAGGACCCTTCCTCCGGACTACGCCGCCAATGCCGATGACAGTGGAGAGGGGTGGGCTCCAAGGTGCAAGCCCCTGGCGAGATCATAACTGTCCGGACACCAGAATAACTCGTGGCGTTTCATTTGTCACATAGCATCCTATAATGCCGGATATAACCATGCAGCCCGCCGAAGGATGGGCTCGACAATTCGTCGAGCGGCTCCCTGGATTCATCGGAGGTGAATAGCACCTCACTTCCGATCGCCTCGTCTCCTCCCGCCGCGGATGACGCCGGGGTCGAGTCCCAAAAGGGGCCCAGCCAGGAGGAGGTACTCGAGGCGCCGCAAGGCGTCCTCCGGACTCGGCGCAAAGGGGATAAAACCCCAAAGGGCTTTAAGTCCGGCCCTGTGCGGACTCCGTCACCGAGAACCTTCAAATGCTTGGAGTGCAGCGGCGACCCCTTCGTGAAGAAGGGCAAGACTGCGACGCCTGTGACCTCCGGCCCAACCGAGGCACCGGATGATTTGATGGAGGCGCTTAACAGGCGCTTCCATCGACGAGGAGCACCACACTGTTATGAGTGTGGTGATCCGAAAGGTTCGATCTGCCAAGAGTGGGCTGGTGAAGCTCTGTGCCGACCTTCTAACAGGCTTTGAGGTATGTATTTAAGATATATAAAAATATTACCGCATAGACAGTAGCCCCTGATGCTCAGTTTGGTGTTCGGAAAGAAAAAGCCGAACTGAGGATCTAAAAGATATACGCAGGAGTCTAACATAAGTATGTCAATATGGGAATGCAGGCTGCGCTGCTGACCTCTGCCGCACTGACTGCGGAGGTTGATGCATTGAAGCAGAGCCTCGAGCAGTCCGAGAACGAGCTCGGACTTGCCAAAAAGCAGCTCGAGGACAAGGAAGGTAAGTAATACCTTATGGGAGTATTTAAAAGATGTGTTTTCAAAAAATAACAGGAATAACATGAATATTGCAGGGGCCAAGAACGAGGTGGCGACCCTGAAGGAGGCGGTGTCCCGGGCCGAAAGCAATGCGGCTGCGGAGCGCACCGAGCGACAAAAGCAGGAGGCGCTGGTGGCGGAGGTGCGGCAAGAGCTCCAGGCTCTCGTGGAAAAACACGAGAGTTTGGAGCGTGACTCAAAGACTCGGGAGTCCGAGCTCGCCACGGCCCTTGAGAGCGCCAAGGCCGCTAAGGCCGAAGCTCAAAAAGCCCTCCAGGAGATTGAGGCGATGAAGAAGAAAGCGGCGGGTAAGGCATTCTATATGCAGAGCAAGCATGTGAAAGTGAATTATCTGTTACTTACCCGAATCCGAGCTCTCCAGAGCATTCGCATATCTGCCTGCAGCAGGGTGAGGCCGCCGTGATTCTACCGAGCCGTGGAGGGAGCTTGACGGAGAAGGTGTTACGGTCTCGATATGTTGAGGCCGGACATCCGGTGCCCTTAAGCGACCAGTTGAAGCAACTGGTCGAGCTCCATAAGGTGGCCCAACAGGCCATGAGGGGCCTCATAGTTCGGCTATGGCCGAAGGAAGCCATGCCTGGGAGCTACTTTGGGATGGTGAGGCGGCTGGTGGACGCCTGTCCATGGGTTGAAGTCATCAAGCGCTCCGTCGGCATCGAAGGTGCCCGTAGGGCCCTTGCCCTTGCTAAGGTGCACTGGGGAAGATGGATGCTGAGAAGCTTGTGAAGGACGGACCACCACCGAAGAAGGAGCATCGCAAGCCTGAAATGTAATATGAGGGCGTCATGAAGGGTGCCTGCCTGATAGCGGATGAATGCTCCAAAGATATAATTTTTGAGTAGACTCGCATTTGTTATCCCGTACGCTGAAAACTTGTTCATATGCGCTAAGCAACACTTTTTAATTTAAAATATTACCTTCATGCGGCCGTGTATTAAAATTGAGAGATGGCGAAGTCGTTGGCTTCGCCCCCATGCCACGAAAGTCTTTGGGGTGTTCGGGATGAACTTGAGCGCTCTTGTTCCCATTCTTGGGTCCTTCGAGGGAGGCATTCAACGCAACGAACAAGGCAACCGGACTATAATGCTTGAACACTCTCACTTAGCCATAGAATTCTACAATTTTAAATTTCGGCGAAGCCCCTGGTATTCGGAAGGCCGAGTTCGGGCGCTATCCACGCCTAGGCCGGACAATGCCGACTTCTCGCTCTAAGCGGCATAAGTCTTTAGGGACTCGAAAACCTCTCGAACAACGACCGGCTCTCGCCCTACCATGACGGTCAGTTTTAGCTTTCTCCACTGAGGTGCTTAACCCAGATCAACCGGGGCACAATCGCAGTGGTTCTCCCAGCGCTACCTTAGCCGATATAACGGAACGTAAGGTACCAAAACATGGGAGCCGGGCAAACCCAACTATTGACCCAAGACATGATTCGGAGCCGATGCATATAATGCTATAAGTTCAAGGTGCCGTACTTGTGAAAGTGTTCGGACTTATCACACCATGTTATGGGGTACTTAAGCCCCTGGTGTATTGCCCGTACCAAAGTGTACGGTTGCACAATGTCATATATATAAGGGAAATCAATAATAGGCAGAAGCTATATATTGTTTATTCGAAAGGGCTGCTGTAAGAGCAGAACGATACAAATAGTGCGATAAGCAAGGATGGGACTTTTTAACATGTCTCCCTCCAGGGGTAAGCCGCGGGATGTTGTGTTAAACAGATATATTGCTCGTAATAGAGACCACCTAGACACTCGATGTAGCTTTCTGCTTCCCTGGCTGTTGCATCATGTGTTCGGCGATTCTAATGCCGGACCGGGCTTCGTGAGAACGGAGTCCTGAAAGTAAAAAGAAAGAGAAAAAAATAATGACACAATCGGGAGCCCCTGGTGTGGTTAAGCCACATTCTGGGCATGCCATGGTCGTGCCCCTTCCCCTATGCCCATGGTATTTCCAGAGCGTATAATTATGTACGCGTAATACTGGTTTCGCAATTTCGCGAGGGCTGGGGCTCGGGCCGCATTGCTATGCATGCTCGGAACGTGCCAAGCGGTCTTGTTGTAGGTTACTCCGGGCGCGCTTGACGGTGTCCGGACGTTTAATAACCGGACTCGAGAATTGCCTTAAGAGGCTACTTTGCACTTCCGCCGCGAGGGCCGCCGTATGCTCCTCCGTCCGGAGAGAGCGTTTGGTGTTTCCATTGACCGTAATGACTCCTCGAGGACCTGGCATCTTGAGCTTGAGATATGCTTAGTGCGGCACCGCATTGAACTTTTGCAAATGCGGTTCGTCTGAAAGCAAAGGTATGATAGCCGCTGCGGAACGGGACTATGTCAAGATTAACTCCTCGCCCGGAAGTTATCCGGGATCCAAGACCACTTCAAGTGTAATCGAGCCTGTCTGATTGGCCTCTACACCTGGTATGACACCTTTGAAGGTCGTCTTTGTGGGTTTAATCCTTGAAGGGTCTATGCCCATTTTATGCACTATATCCCGATAAAGCAGGTTCAGGCTCTTTGCCGCCGTCCATTAGGACTCTAGTGAGGTGAAATCCGTCAATGATTGGGTCTAGAACCAATGCGGCGAATCTGCCATGGCGGATGCTAGTGGGGTGGTCCCTTCGATCAAAAGTGATCGGGCAGGAAGACCATGGGTTGAACTTTGGGGCGACTAGCTCCATCGCATATAGGTCCCTTAGTGCACGCTTCCGCTCCCTTTTGGGTATGTGGGATGCGTATATCATGTTCACCGTCCGCACTTGCGGGGGGAAGCCCTTCTGTCCTCTCTTGTTCGGCATCTGGGGCTCCTCCTCGTCATCGCTATGCAGCCCCTTGTCGTTGTTTTCGGCATTTAACTTGCCTGCCTGCTTGAACACCCAACAATCCCTGTTGGTGTGATTGGCTGGCTTTTCGGGGGTGCCATGTATCACGCACGAGCGATCGAGTATTTGGTCCAAATTGGGCCGGGCCCGAGTATTTCTCTTAAATGGCTTTTTCCGCTGACCGGGTTTAGAGCCTCTGAATCCAGCATTGACTGCCGTATCCTCAGCATTATCGCCGTTAATGCGGCGCTTATGCTTGTTGCGACGCGACCTGCCACTGCTGTCCTTGGTATCCGAATTACCAGGGCTTTTGGTCATGTTGTTACTACGAGCTAGCCATATGTCCTCTCCCGTGAAAAAGCGGGTCATGAGTGTTGTGAGGGCTGCTATGGATTTCTGCTTTTCCTGTCCTAGGTGCAGGGCAAGCCACTCATCGCGGATGTTGTGTTTGAAGGCTGCAAGGGCCTCGGCATCCGAACAATTGACGATTAGATTTTTCTTGGTTAGGAACCGTGTCCAGAATTGTCTGGCCGATTCATCTGGCTGCTGAATTATGTGGCTTAGATCATCGGCGTCTGGTGGTCGCACATATGTGCCCTGGAAATTGTCGAGGAATGCGGCTTCCAGGTCTTCCCAACAACCAATTGACTCTGCTGGCAAGCTATTAAGCCAATGTCGGGCTGGTCCTTTGAGCTTTAGTGGGAGGTATTTGATGGCGTGTAGATCATCACCGCGGACCATGTGGATGTGAAGGAGATAGTCCTCGATCCAAACCGCAGGATCTGTTGTGCCATCGTATGATTCAATGTTTACGGGTTTGAAACCCTCGTGGATTTGATGATCCATCACTTCATCTGTGAAGCATAGTGGGTGTCTTGGCGCCTCAGATTGGGCTATATCATGACGCAGCTCAAATGAGCTTTGTCTACTGTGTTCGGCCTGGCCGGAGTTGCCATATCCAGCGTGACGGTTATCGTCGCGTATTGTGGGGCGCCCACGCGATCCATAGATTGATCTTGTCTGCCTTGCCTTGTCCTCCAATATATCTCGCAGGTCTGGCGTATTTCCCCGTGCCTTTGTATTTTTTGAGCGGCGACGGGGTGCGGCTTGAATTAAGGGCCGAGAGGCCTCTCTGTCGCGGCCACGAGGTGGCCAGTCAGCCAAATCATGCACCGGTGATGTAGGTTTAGGTGCTTCCTCCTCTAATCGGGGTAGCGGCCCGCGTCTTGGGTAGCTCTTGGAGGGGCGCTCGAGTTCATACTCTTCGGCCGCAAGGACTTCAGTCCATCTGTCCGCTAGCAAATCTTGGTCAGCTCTAAGTCGTTGCTGCTTTTCTTGAGGCTGCTTGCCATGGCCATGAGCCTGCGTTTGAAACGCTCTTGTTCGACAGGATCCTCGGGCACGACAAATTAGTCGTCGTCCAGGCTTGCCTCATCTTCGGAGGGAGGCATGTAATTATCGTCCTCTACCTCTTTTTCTGCCGCTCTCTCGTGAGGGCTGGCTTCTCCATCCTCCTGCGTTGAATCTTGCTGGAGGGGGTTGTCTTCGGCACTGTCCAGGGTGTTGTTATCTCCCGTGCCGGAATCATCGTTTTTGCTGTGGCGGGATTTAGAGCGGCACCGCTGACGCCGACGCTTAGGCTGTTTCTTGGAGGGGTCATCCTCCGCTGTTCCATCGCCATTCCCATCTTTTGGGATCTCCACCATGTATATGTCATATGACGAGGTGGCCTTCCATTGCCCTGTGGGTGCTGGTTCTTGGTCGTCTCCTGCATCATTGTCCATACCGTCGATGTCTTCGGAGTCGAAGTCGAGCATGTCGGTTAAATCATCGACAGTGGCTATGAAGTGGGTAGTGGGTGGGCTTTGATTTTCTTCGTCGTCCGCATCCCAACCTTCCTGACCATAATCCGGCCAGGGCTCTCCTGATAAAGAGAGAGACTTTAGTGAATACAGAATGTCACCAAAGAGCGAAAAGTCTTTGAAAGATGTCCGCGCGGTGAATTCCATGATCGGCGCCCAATCGGATTCGATTGGCAGGGCGCTGAAGGCTCGGAGTCCGGAGAGGAGTCCGCGCCTTGAGTCACGAAGCCGCAAAGGGCCGGTAGGTGTACGGCTCAATCGCCGTGGAGATCGCAGCCCCCGAGGCGGTGTCCAACCACCCATCCTCGATCGGCGTGATCGGCTCCGAGCTAAAGGTCAGAGCGGACTCTGGTGCGGCCTCCAGGACACTGTCCGGCGGCAAAGCCAGATCATGCCCTTCGGGACAGTGCGGCGCGCTTGGCTATGGCTCGAACCCGTCGAAGATCAAGTCTCCACGGATGTTAGCCGTGTAGTTCAAACTTCCAAATCTGACCTGATGGCCAGGGGCATAGCTTTCAATCTGCTCCGGTGGCCAAGCGGAGTTGGCCCAGATTACAAAGCCGCCCGAATACGAAGATCTGTCCGGGGAGAAAGGTCTCTCCCTGGAGCGCATCGTTGTTGATGATCGGAGGAGCCATCGGGCCTAAAGACGACGACATAGAGGAACTCTCAATGAAAGCACCAATGCTGGTGTCAAAACCGGCGGATCTCGGGTAGGGGATCCCGAACTGTGCGGATGGTAACATGAGACAAGGGACACGATGTTTTTACCCAGGTTCGGGCCCTCTCGATGGAGGTAAAACCCTACTCCTGCTTGATTACTATTGATGATATGGGTAGTACAAGAGTAGATCTACCACGAGATCAGAGAGGCTAAACCCTAGAAGCTAGCCTATGGTATGATTGTTGTTCGTCCTGGGACTAAAACCCTCCGTTTTATATAGGCACCGAATAGGGTTAGGGTTACCTTGAGTCGGTTACAATGGTAGGAGATCTACATATCCGTATCGCCAAGCTTGCCTTCCACTCCAAGGAAAGTCCCATCCGGACACGGGACGAAGTCTTCAATCTTGTATCTTCATAGTCCAGGAGTCCGGCCAAAGGTCATAGTCCGGCTATTCGGACACCCCCTAATCTAGGACTCCCTTAGTCGTGGTTCCGATAGGTGGTGCTATCGTACATCCACGTTGATGGAGACTTCAACCGACGAAGGGTAACGTTTGCGCGAGTCCACGGAGGGCTCCACCCACGAAGGGTCCACGAAGAAGCAACCTTGTCTATCCCACCATGGCCGTCGCCCGCGAAGGACTTGCCTCACTAGAGATAGATCTTCACGAAGTAGGTGATCTCCTTGCCCTTACAAACTCCTTGGTTCAACTCCACAATCTTGTCGGAGGCTCCCAAGTGACACCTAGCCAATCTAGGAGACACCACTCTCCAAGAAGTAACAAATGGTGTGTTGATGATGAACTCCTTGCTCTTGTGCTTCAAATGATAGTCTCCCTGAGGGAGTCCTGGACTAGGGGGTGTCCGGATAGCCGAACTATCATCACGACCGGACTCCAAGACTATGAAGATACAAGATTGAAGACTTCGTCCCGTGTCCGGGTGGGACTTTCCTTGGCGTGGAGGGCAAGCTTGGCGTCTGAGGATATGTAGATATCCTACCATTGTAACCGACTACTGTGTAACCCTAACCTATCCGGTGTCTATATAAACCGGAGGGTTTTAGTCCGTGGGACGAACAACAATCATACCATAGGCTAGCTTCTAGGGTTTAGCCTCCTTGATCTCGTGGTAGATCTACTCTTGTACTACCCATATCATCAATATTAATCAAGCAGGAGTAGGGTATTACCTCCATCGAGAGGGCCCGAACCTGGGTAAAAACATCGTGTCCCTTGTCTCCTATTACCATCCACCTAGACGCATACCGGGACCCCTACCCGAGATCCACCGGTTTTGACACCGACATTGGTGCTTTCGTTGAGAGTTCCTTCCGTGTCTTCACCGATAGGCTCGATGGCTCCTTCGATCATCAACAACGACGCGGTCCAGGTGAGACTTTTCTCCCGGACAGATCTTTATTCAGCGGCTTTGCCTTGCGGGCAATTAAGCAGCCATCCGAGCAGATCGAAAGCTTCGCCTCGCCATCAGTCAGATTTGGAAGTTTGAACTATACGGCCCGATGTCCGCGGAGACTTGATCTTCGACGGATTCAAGCCACAACCCGGCGTGCACTTGTCTCGATGGGTATGATCTAGCTCTGCCGCCCGGTCAAAGGCCCTGGAGGCCGCACCAACATCCGCTCCGACCCTTAATCCGGAGCCGGATTTCCCGATCGAGGACGAGTGGTTGGACACCGCCTCGGGGGCTACGATATCTATGGCGATTGAGCCGAACTCCATCCCTGTCCTTTGCGAAGACCTTGACTCCAGGGTGCCGGACTCCTCTCCGGACTCCGAACCCTCCGCGCCCCTGCCAATCGAATCCGATTGGGCGCCGGTCATGGAGTTCACTGCCGTGGACATCTTTCAGCACTCGCCCTTTGGCGACATCCTGAATTCACTAAAGTCTCTCTCTTTATCCGGAGAGCCCTGGCCGGACTACGGAAAGGAAGGTTGGGATATGGACGACGAAGAAATTCAACACCGACCCACCACCCACTTTGTAGCCACTGTCGATGATTTAACCGACATGCTCGACTTCGACTCCGAAGACATCGACGGTATGGACGATGATGCCGGAGACGACCAAGACCCAGCACCTACAGGGCACTGGAAGGCCACCTCGTCATACGACAAAAACATGGTGGACATCCCAAAAGATGGGAACGGCGATGGAACAACGGAGGATGACCCTCCAAGAAGCAACCGGTGCCGACGTCGTGGCGCCGCTCTAAATCCCGCCACAAAGCAAAACGGTGATTCCGCACGGGAGATAATAACACCGGACAGTGCCGACACAACCCTCCTCTGCAGGACTCCAACGCGAGGAGAGAGAAAGCAGAGTCCGCACGACGGCTGCGCGAGAAAGAGGAGGTCGAGGGCGAGTAATTATCGCCTCCCTCCTCAAGATGAGGCAAGCCTCGACGACGAATTTAATTTGTCGTGCCCGAGGATCCCGCTGAACAGAGCGTTTCAAACGCAGGCTTATAGCCACGGCAAGCAGCCTCAAGAAAAGCAAAGAACAGCTTAGAGCTGACCAAGACCTGCTAGCTGACAGATGGACTGAAGTCCTTGCAGCCGAACAGTATGAACTCGAATGCCCCTCCAAAAGCTACCCCAAACGCAGGCTATTGCCTCGATCAGAGGAGGAAGCACCCAAGTCACCAGTGCACGACATGGCAGACCGGCCACCCCGTGGCCGCGACAGAGAAGCCTCTCAGCCCTCCGCTCAAGCCACGCCCCGACGCCGCTCAAAAAGTACCAAGGCACGGGAAAATGCGCCGGACTTGCAAGATATATTTGAGGATAAGGCAAAACATACAAGATCGATCTACGGATCGGCGTGAAGCAACGACTCGGGATGATTACCGTCGCGTCGGATACAACAAACCCGGTCGGGCGAACACGATGAACAAAGCTCATATGAGCTACGCCGTGATATAGCCCAATACATGAGGCGCCGACACCCACTATGCTTCACAGATGAAGTAATGGATCATCAAATCCCCGAGGGCTTCAAACCCGTAAACATCGAATCGTATGATGGTACCACAGATCCTGCGGTCTGGATCGAGGACTATCTCCTCCATATCCACATGGCCCGTGGTGATGATCTACATGCCATCAAATACCTCCCACTCAAGCTTAAAGGACCAGCTCGGCATTGGCTCAACAGCTTGCCAGCAGAATCAATTGGTTGTTGGGAGGACCTGGAAGCCGCATTCCTTGATAACTTCCAGGGCACATATGTGCGACCACCAGACGTCGATGACCTCAGCCATATAATTCTGCAGCCAGAAGAATCGGCCGGAACAATTACGGACACGGTTCCTAACAAAGAAAAATCAAATCGTTGATCGTCACGGATGCAGAGGCCCTTGCAGCCTTCAAACATAACATCCGCCATGAATGGCTTGCCCGGCACCTAGGATAGGAAAAGCCGAAATCCATGGCAGCCCTCACAACACTCATGACCCGCTTTTGTGCGGGAGAGGACAGCTGGCTAGCTCGAACCAACAACTTGGCCAAACACCCTGATAGTTCGGATACCAAGGACAACAATGGCAGGTCGCGTCTCAACAAGAACAAGCGCCGCATTAACGGCGATAATGCTGAAGATAAGGCCGTCAATGCCGGATTCAGAGGCTCTAAACCCGGTCAGCGGAAGAAGCCATTCAAAATAAATACCTAGGGCCCGTCCAACTTGGACTGAATACTCGATCGCTTGTGCCAGATACATGGCACCCCCGAAAAACCAGCCAATCACACCAACAGGGATTGTTGGGTGTTCAAGCAAGCAGGCAAGTTAAGTGCCGAACTCAATGACAAGGGGCTGCATAGCGATGACGAGGAAGAGCCCTGGCCGCCGAACAATAGAGGACAGAAGGGTTTTCCCACACAAGTGCGGACGGTGACCATGATATACGCAACCCATATACCCAAAAGGGAGTGGAAGCGTGCACTAAGGGACGTATATGCGATGGAGCCAGTCGCCCCGAAGTTCAACCCATGGTCTTCCTGCCCGATCACCTTCGATCGAAGGGACCACCCACTAGCATCCGTCACGGCGGTTTCGCCGCATTGGTTCTTGACCCAATTATTGACGGATTTCACCTCACCGTAGTCCCGATGGACGGCGGTAGCAGCCCTGAACCTGCTTTATCGAGGATACGCGCGCAAAATGGGCATAGACCCTCAAGGATTAAACCTACAAAGACGACCTTTAAAGACGTCATACTTTGGGTGTAGAGGCCAATTATGCGAGGCTCGCCACACTCGAAGTGGTCTTGGATCCCGGATAACTTCCGAAGCGAAGAGTTAATCTTCGACATTGTCCCGTTCCGCAGCAGCTATCATGCACTGCTCGGACGAACCGCATTTGCAAAGCTCAATGCGGTGCCGCACCACGCATACCTCAAGCTCAAGATGCCAGGCCCTCGAGGAGTAATCACGATCAATGGAAACACCGAACGCTCTCTCCGAACAGAGGAGCACACAGCGGCCCTCGCGGCGGAGGTGCAAAGCAGCCTCTCATAGCAATTCTTGAGTCCGGCCACTAAGCGTCCGGACACTGTCAAGCGCGCCCGGAGTAACCTACAACAAGACCGCCTAACACGATTCAAGCATCGCCAGAGCAATCCGCCCCAACCCCAGCCCTCGCGAAATTGCGAAGCCAGTACTACGCTGGCGTACATAACTACGCTCTGGATATACCATGGGCATAAGGGAGGGCACGACCACGGCACGCCCGGAATGTGGCTCAACCGCACTGTGGGCTCCGATTGTGTCATTCTTTTTCTTTTTCTTTCTTCTTCCTTTTCTTACTTTCGGGACTCCGCTTTCCGTAAGTCCTGTCCGGCACTAGAATCGCCGAACTCACGATGCAACAGCCGGGGAAGCGAAAGCCACGTCGAGTGTTCAGTGGTCTCTATTACGAGCATTATACCTGTTTTACATACCATCCCGCAGCTTACCCCTGGAGGGGGACATGTTAGATAGTCCCATCCCTTGCTTATCGCACTATTTGTATCGTTCTGCCTTCATTGCAGTACCTTTTTGAATAAACAATACATAGCTTTTGCCTATTATTGCACTCCTTTCTTTATCTATATAAATGTTCATTTCATGACATGTTGCACCCATACACTTTGTTACGGCCAATACACCAGGGGCTCAAGTACCCCAAAATTATGGTGTGACAAGTCCAAACACTTTCACAAGTGCGGCACCCCAAACTTATAGCATTATATGCATCGGCTCCGAATCATGTCTTGGGTCAATAGTTGGGTTTGCCCGGCTTCCGTGTTTTGTTACCTTACGTTCCGTTATATCGGCTAACGTAGCACCGGGAGAACCATCACATTGTGCCCCAGCTTGAAATTTGCCGGGTCGAGCACCTCGATGGAGAAAGCTAAAACTGACCGTCATGATAGGGCGAGAGCTGGTCGCTGTTCGAGAGGTTTTTTCGGGTCCCTAAAGACTTATGCCGCTTAGAGCGAGGAACCAGAATTGTCCGGCCAAGGCGTGGATAGCGCCCCGAACTCGGTCTTCCGAATACTAGGGGCTTTGCCGAAATTTAAAATATGGAATTCTATGGCTAAGTGAGAGTGTTCAAGCATTATAAGTCCGGTTGCCTTGTTCGTTGTGTTGAGCGCCTCCCTAGATGGACCCAAGAATGGGAACAAGAGTGCTCAAGTTTATCCGGAACACCCCACCACTCGTGGCATGGGGGCTGAAGCCAACGACTTGCCATCTCTCAAATTTGATAAACGGCCGCACGTAAGGTAATATTTTAAATTAACAAGTGTTGCTTAAGCGCATATGAACAAGTTTTCAAAGATACAGGATAACAAATGCTAGTCTATTCAAAATTACATCTTTGGAGCACTCATCCGCTATTCAAGGGCACCCTTAAGGAGGCCCTCATAGTACATTTCGGGCGTCTGATGCTCCCTTGCCCTTCGGTGGCCCGGCCCATCACAAGCTTCTCCGCATCCAGCTTGCCCCAGTGCACTTTAGCACGGGCAAGGGCCCGACGGACACCTTCAATGCAGACGGAGCGCTTGATGACTTCAATCCGTGGATAAAGGCGTCCACCACCGGCCGTGACTAGCCCAAAGTAGCTCGGGCATAGCTTCCAATGGCCACGGCCGAACTATGATGCCCTTCATGGCCTGTTGGCGACCTTGTGGAGCTTCGACCAGCTGCTTCAGCTGGTCGCTTAGGGGCACTGATGTCCGGCCTCGATACCGAGACCAGAACACCTTCTCCGTCGAGCTCCCTCCTTGGCGCGATAGAGCAGCGGCAGCATCCGATACACTACGAGGCAGATCTGCGAACGCTCCCGGAGAGCTCCGAACCGGGTAAGTAATAAGTAATTCACTTTCACATGCTTGCTCTGCATAAAGAATGCCTTACCCGCCGCGATCTTCTTTTATTGCCTCAATCTCTGGAGGGCTTTTGGGCCTCGGCCTTAGCAGCTTTGGCACTCTCAAGAGCGAAGCAAGCTCGGACTCTCGGGTCTTGAGTCACGCTCCAAACCCTCGTGTTTTCCACGAGAGCACGGAGCTCTTGCCGCACCTCCGCCAGTGCGCCTCCCCTTCTCTCGCTTGGTGCGTTCAGCAGCCGCTTTGTTTTCGAGCCACGGACACCGCCTCCTTCGTGGTCGCCACCTCGTTCGTGGCCCCTGCAGTACCCATGTTATTCCTGTTATTTGTGCAACCGAAACCTTTCTATAAGGTATTTCTTTCATAAGGTATTACTTACCTTCCTTGTCCTCGAGCTGCTTCTTGGCAAGGCCGAGCTCGTTCTCGGACCGCTCAAGGCTCTGCTTCAATGCATTGACCTCCACAGTCAGTGCAACAGAGGTCAGCAGTGCAGCCTGCATTCCCATATTGACATACTTATGTTACACTCCTGCGTATATCTTTTTAGATCCTTAGTCCGGATTTTCTTTCTGAACACCGAACTAAGCATCAGGGGCTACTGTCTATGCGGTAATATTTTTACATATTCTATATTTACCTCAAAGCCTGTTAGAAGGCTGGCATAGCTTCGGGTCAGCCCGCTGCAGGCGGATCGAATCGTTCGGATCACCGCACTCATCGGTGCGGTGCTCCTCCTCGATGGAAGCGGCATTAAGCGCCTCCGATCGCAATCCGTGCCTCCGGTTGGACGAAGACACGGTGTCTTACCCTTCTTACGAAGGGACTGGCTTATTGACTCCGAACCGCTGAAGGTTCCGGCATGGAGTCCGGACGAGGTCGGGCTTAGAGCCCCGGGGTCTCGCCCCAACGCGCTCGAGTCCGGAGGTCGCCTTGCGGCGCCTCCTGCGCCACCTCCTCTTGACCAGGCCCCCCTAGGGGCCCCACCTCGGCGTCGTCCGCAGCGTGAGCGGAGGAGGCGGCTGGAAGTGAAGTACTCTCCATTTCCGATTTAACTCGTGGACCCGCTCGTCAAGCGGGCGAGCTTCGCCCTTGGGCGGGCTGCATGATTGTTCGGCATTAGAGAACACTATGCAATGATAAAAAAGCTATGGGTATCCGGACACTTACGATCACGCCAGGGGCTTGGCCCTCATGGGTCACTCATCCTCCTCGTCGTCGACGTTGGTGGAGAAGTCCGGAGGAAGGGTACTTCCCTTCTTAGACCCTCCGTCCTCCCCAGTTGGGGCGGCCTTCCTTTTCCTCTCCTCCCCCGCTGCGGGAGAGGCTTCTTTTTCCTCTTCCTCGTTCTCAGGAGAAGATTCTGCTTCAGAATCTGACAGCACCTGGCGTCGGGAGCTCCTTCGAGTTCTCGTGGCCTCCTTCTTGGCCTTCTTCTCCGGCACCACATGGGTACCGGAGCCAGCAGCCTTCCAATCGAAGGCGTCCACTGGTCTTCCCAAGAAAGGAGCCGGACAATTAATCTGTCCGGACGTCTTCAGCCATTCCTGTCAAAGATTAGGGAGTTTTAGATCCCACATAGAGTCAATCTATGAAAAAAGAGTTCCGTAAAGGGTAAAATAACTTACCTCGTCGGCTTGACGGTCCGAGCTGTATCCGCGATCTTTGTTAGCGGATGCGGGGGCTTCGGCGCCCTTGAACAGCACCTTCTAGGCATCTTCATACGTAGTGTCGAAGAGCCGACTAAAGGTTCAGTGTTGTGCCGGATCAAACTCCCAGAGATTGAAGGCCCGTTCCTGGCATGGGAGAATCCGGCGGATGAGCATGACCTGGAGTACGTGGACAAGCTTGAGCTTCTTGTCCACCAGGTTTCGGACACAGGTTTGGAGTCCGGTCAGCTCTTCCAAATCACCCCACTTCAGGCCCGTCTCTTTCCATGATGTGCGCCGTGTGGGGGAGCCAGATCTGAATTCGGGGGCCGCCGCCCAGTTGGAGTCGCACGGCTCGGTGATGTAGAACCTCCCCGATTGCCACCCCTTTATTGTCTCCACGAAGGAGCCCTCGAGCCAAAGAACATTGGGCATCCTTCCCACCATAAGCGCCTCCGCACTCACCGTCGGCCGCACACTATCTTCGGCTTGACGCTAAAGGTCTTCAACCATAAACCGAAGTGGGGTTGGATGCAGAGGAAGGCCTCACACACGACGATAAACGTCGAGATATTGAGGATGAAGTTTGGGGCCAGATCGTGAAAATCCAGGCCATAGTAGAACATGAGGCCCCGGACAAATGGGTGAAGTGGAAAACCTAGTCCACGGAGGAAGTGGGTGAGGAACACCACCCTCTCATGGGGCCTGGGGGTGGGGATGAGCTGCCCCTCGTCGGGTAGCCGACAGGCGATGTCGCCGGACAAGTATCCGGCCACCCGCAGTCTTGTGATGTGCCCCTCCATGATGGAGGAGGCCATACACCTGCCTCCCTCTCCGGACATGGTTGGAGAAGGTTGAGGTGGGATGTGTGGACTTGGGCGCTGGAGCTCGAGTGCGCGAAAATGGATGACCAAAGGAGGAAGAAGGCGTAGGAGAAAAGGTGGATCCTTATCCCCTTATATGGACGGACGAAGCTATGCGTCCCCCACCAGCCTGGTAAAACTCGCTTATCTCCCAAGCGCCGTAATCAATGGCGCGGATGGGTTACCCACGTCCGTATTGATGAGAATCCCGGAATAAGGGCAAGATCTATGCTTTGATAAGACATGCCAAGGAAACCGCCTCGCTTAAACGCAGCTAAGGTGGAGCGGTAAAAACGATTCATATAAAGGCCTGGCCGTGGTGTGATGTCACGCCGGAATATGTCGCCAGATCTGTGCAAAAATTATTCTCTCTACGGTGGTATGTGGAACTTGTTTTGCAGAGCCGGACACTATCCCGGTGTTCAAAACCTTCTATGAAGTATTCGAGGAGGAACCCGCCTTGCAATGCCAAAGACAATATGCGCGCCCGGACTAAATGCGTCATTGAAGCCTGGTTCAGAGAGCTACCGAGGAGTCCTGGACTAGGGGTGTCCGGATAGCCGAACTATCATCACGGCCGGACTCCAAGACTATGAAGATACAAGATTGAAGACTTCGTCCCGTGTCCTGGATGGGACTTTCCTTGGCGTGGAAGGCAAGCTTGGCGATACGGATATGTAGATCTCCTACCATTGTAATCGACTACTGTGTAACCCTAACCTATCCGGTGTGTCTATATAAACCGGAGGGTTTTAGTCCGTAGAACGAACAACAATCATACCATAGGCTAGCTTCTAGGGTTTAGCCTCCTTGATCTCGTGGTAGATCTACTCTTGTACTACCCATATCATCAATATTAATCAAGCAAGAGTATGGTATCACCTCCATCGAGAGGGCCCGAACCTGGGTAAAAACATTGTGTCCCTTGTCTCCTGTTACCATCCGCCTAGATGCACAGTTCGGGACCCCCTACCCGAGATCCGCCGGTTTTGACACCGACACTCCCCAACACTCAACTCTCTCTCACAGGATTTGGATTTGGTGGAAAGAAGATTTGAGTGGAAAGCAACTTGGGGAATGCTAGAGATCAAGATTCATATGGTAGGAATGGAATATCTTGGCCTCAACACATGAGTAGGTGGTTCTCTCTCAGAAAATGGGTGCTGGAAGTGTAGGTTCGTTCTGATGGATCTCTCCACAAATGAAGAGTGGGTGGAGGGGTATATATAGCCTCCACACAAAAACTAACTGTTACACACAATTTGCCAAACTCGGTGGGACCGAATTGATAAACTCGGTCGAACCGATTCAACAAATCTAGTGACCGTTAGGATTTTCGATGGGACCGACATGCAACTCGGTAGGACCGATATGGTTAGGGTTAGGGCATAACGTAATCTCGGTGATACCGATTAAACAAACTCGGTGATATCGATTTTGGTAATAAGCTAACCAGAGAGTTGGTCAGGCAAACTCGGTGAGACCGATTACACAAACTCGGTGGGACCGATTTTGGTAATAAGTTAACCTGAGAGTTTGCATTGTAATCTCGGTAGTACCGATTACTTAAACTTGGTGAGACCAAATTTGGTAATGGACATACACAGAGAGATTACAATCCCATGTCGGTGAGACCGAGATCCCTATCGGTGAAACCGATTTTCCTAGGGTTTGTGGCAGTGGCTAAGACATCTGAACTCTGTGGTGCCGGATAGAAAGAATCGGTGGGGCCGATTTAGACTTTTGGTTTAGGACATATGTGGATGTGAGAAAGTAGTTGAGGGCTTTGGAGCATATTACTAAGCACTATAGAGCAAGAAACTCATTAAGCAACACCTCATTCCCTCTTGATAGTATTGGCTTTTCCTATAGACTCAATGTGATCTTGGATCACTAAAATAGAAAGTAGAGTCTTGTGCTTGAAGCTTGAGCCAATCCTTTGTCCTTAGCATCTTGAAGGGGTTCCACATCCTCTAGTCCATGCCACTCCATTGTTGAACTTGTCTGAAACATACTAGGTAAAAGTGTTAGTCCAACAAGAGATATGTTGACATTAATTACCAAAATCACCTGGGGAGCACTTGTTCTTTCAATCTCCCCCTTTTTGGTAATTGATGACAACATACATCAAAGCTTTAGATAAAGATATAAAGAACAACGAGTAAAGCTTTGGAAAGACATGTAACATGCATAGGCTCCCCCTACATGTATGCAATGATGTGGATATGGAATATAGAAGCATGTGAGAGCATAACCATGACAGAGTAAGCAATGTGTTACATGTATCTTGGTTATATGCATCAGAGCAAATGATGTGAATATGGGAAATGTACCTTCATGCTCATGAGTCCTTCTTGCAAACAGTATGTACATCAGCAAGAATTCCTCATACACATGACTGTGATGCAAATACTTACCTTTGGTCTTGATTTGGCTTAGGATAGAATGAACCTGCGTAAACAAGGTTAGATAACACAGATACACCTACTGGCCGGAGCAAGCAAGAGAAACCACAAGAGTACCAAGACTGGGATGACATGTAGAGAGTGAGTACTAAGTACCACACTGAATATAGACATGTCCCAAAGGTAAAGATGTGCAATGAATTTAAAGAATTTCTTTCCCTTAGATGTCTTGCTCCCCCTGAATCTAGCATGGGATACTGGGAGAAGATAGGGAACAGAAAAATTAGAGCAAAATGCAGAATCGGAGCTCAAAGAAACAAATGAACAGAGCTAATGCAAATAAGCACATATGAACATGTCTTTCCCCTCAAGAAGACATGTGGCATCTCTCCTCTTGAACACCAAGCATCTGGGATCCTTTAAGATTACTCTCTTCTTGAGTATTCTCTCCCCCTGGAGATATCTTTCTCCCCCTGTTGAGGTGATAAGGCTTTGATGTGATCTCTCTCTCCCCGTTTGACATCAATTTCCAAGAAAGGTCTTCTGGAATTTGTCGTGAATGGGTTTGTTCCTTGAGTCACAGCATAAAGCACTGATAAAAATGTGATGCTTGTAGAGGACAAGATTCATGGACTGGAGCTGGATCAAAAGTAATGCAGGAATAAGTGGGAAAATGTTTTTCCTATAGTGAAATCGGGTGCACCGAGTGGTATGCTTCGGTGCACCGAATGTTTTCGGTTAGACCGAAGACAAGAAACCGGCGTGACCGAGTTCATCACAGAGAAAACACTTGTCACCTCAGCTCACTAGACAAGTAAGATCTCACAAGGATTTGCAAGGAATTAACTGAAAGATTTGCAATGAATTGGATGCAGGGAATGCAGAACAAATAGAAAAGAAAAGTAATCTAGATGAAGTTTTTTTTGAAAGGGGAAACATATATGCATGAGACAAATGCAAGAGCACAAAAAAGAACACAAGAGAACTTCATCTAGAGATGGTCAAGCACAAAGTCACCTATGTTAGAGTATATTGACTTAGGAGTCAAGTGAGATCACTTCATCATAGGTCATGCTCATCGTTTAAGCTCAAAATGGAGTTACCATTTTTCGTTTAAGCATCTTGATGTATTCACATCTTGTCGAGTTGCTTTGACTCATGTCTTGGAGTAAAGCTTCTCCAAGATGGAATAACATACCTTGGGTGGTGGTGTAGATCGTGATCATGTAGTTGAACTTGTGTGGGTTGCTCAAGGTTGATGTGGCTCATCAAGAGTTGGGAGCACCACTTGAAATTTGAGTTCATCTACCTAGATCGGTTAGTTCATGCAAGGAAGAGCACTTGTGTATCCAAAATGACAATCATGAAACTCAACATAGAATTTGTAAAAGGATATGTTTGAATGGTTTTGTGCTTCCTTGTCTTCAACAACCATTGTGTAGAGACTTGGTGATGTAGAGATCGCTCAAGATGTGAGTGAGTTGCAATCTCATAGACTTAGATTCATCCAAGTACCTACAAGGGTTATATAACATGCATGGTGCAAATATACCCAAGATATAAGATTATCATCATAAGAGAAATATCAAGGATTAGTCATAAGCTCATGTCTTGCATGTATCTAATGGAGTTCCTACTCCAAGTTTGAAGCATCAATGATGTTCAATTCACCTCTTAACCTGCAAAACACTTTCTCATCAAGTGGTTTAGTGAATATATCCGCTAATTGCTTTTCAAAGGCGTAATACATGCTTAAGATTAATGTCACCCTTAGCAACGCGATCTCGAATGAAATGATGACGAACTTCAATATGCTTAGTTCGAGAGTGTTGCACGGGATTGTGAGAAATCTTGATAGCACTTTCATTATCACAAAGTAATGGAACATGTTTCACATATATCCCATAATCTTTAAGAGTCTGGGTCATCCAAAGTAATTGAGCACAACATGAACCAGCGGCAATGTATTCCGCTTCGGCGATGGATAAGGATACCGAGTTTTGTTTCTTGGAAGACCAAGACACAAGAGATCTGCCAAGAAATTGACAAGTACCCGAAGTGGACTTTCTATCAACCTTGTCACCGGCATAGTTCGAGTCGGAGTAGCCAACAAGATCGAAAGAGGCCCTCTTAGGATACCAAATGCCAAAATTTGGTGTATGGATTAGGTATCTCACTATCATTTTCACGGCCTTAAGATGACATTCTTTAGGAGCAGCTTGATATTGTGCACACATGCACACACTTATCATGATATCGGGACGTGAAGCACATAGATATAACAATGAACCAATCATAGAGCGATAAACCTTTTGATCGACCGGTTCACCATCTTTGGTCAAATAAAGATGTCCACTAGTAGGCATGGGTGTAGTCATACCTTTGCATTCTTGCATATTGAACTTCTTGAATAAGTCCTTGGTGTACTTTGTTTGAGAGACAAAGGTACCTTCCTTAGTTTGCTTGATTTTCAAACCAAGAAAGAATTTGAGTTCATTCATCATAGACATCTCAAACTTCTCCGACATTAGCTTCCCAAACTTTTCATTAAAATGAGGGTTGGTAGAACCAAATATAATATCATCAACATAGATTTGGCACACAAATAGTTCTCCGTTGACCCTTTTAGTAAAAAGATTAGAATCAATTTTTCCGATTTCAAAGCCTTTTTCAATAAGGAACTTGGTCAAGCATTTATACCACGCTCTAGGAGCTTGTTTAAGACCATAAAGAGCTTTGTGAAGTTTGTAAACATGATCAGGTTTCTTAGGATTAACAAAGCAGGGAGGTTGTTTAACATAAACTTCCTCTATTTCACCATTTAGAAAAGCACTTTTAATGTCCATTTGGTACAAGGTGATATCATGGTGATTAACATAGGCAAGTAAGATGCGAATGGACTCAAGTCTAGCAACGGGAGCATAAGTCTCACCATAGTCCATACCTTCGACTTGTGTGTAGCCTTGGGCGACGAGATGTGCTTTGTTGCAAACTACTTGTCCATCTTCATCTTGCTTGTTGCGAAACACCCATTTGGTACCGATGATGTTGTGGTTGTTGTCGGGCCTCTCAACCAATGTCCAAACTTGATTTCTCTCAAAGTTGTGTAGCTCTTCGTGCATGGCATTTATCCAATCCGGTTCTTCCAATGCTTCTTCAACCTTCATAGGTTCAATGCTAGAGATGAATGAATAGTGTTCACAAAAGTTAGCTAAACGAGTTTTAGAGCGAGTGATTCTCCCGGTTTGGATATCATTGTAGATTTGCTCTACGGGATTATCTTTAGCAATTCTTCCTCGAACTCATGAAAGCTTTTGCTTGGGTCTTGGTTGAACATCTTCTTCATCTTGTTCTTCATCTTGGCCTTCTTCATTGTTGGCGTTGTCGTTCTCTTGTCATGGTGGAGAAGGAGGTTGTTGACGTTCGTCTTGGTGCACTTCCTCGTTTTCTTCATCTTGGTGTGTCCCACTTGTGGATGCTTCCATGTAAACTCTTGGTTCACCTTGTCGTGAGGTAGAAGCTTCCACTTGGACGGACGAGGTACTCTCCTTCATCTCCGTTGGACGAATCTTGCCAATAGACAAGTCTTGAATTGCTTCCGAGTGGTCTTTGTCTCCTACATCAATTGGCAATTGCTCTACTTGCGAGCCGTTAGATTCATCAAACTTCACATCTACCGTTTCTTCAACCTTTCGGGTGAAATTGTTGTAGACATGATATGTGTGAGAGTTTGAGCCATAACCAAGTAGGAAACCTTCATGAGACTTAGGAGCAAATTTAGAACGATGATGCTTATCAAGAATGTAGCACTTTGAGCCGAATACTCAAAAGTATCCAACTTGGGGTTTGTTACCGTGAGAAGCTCATATGCCGTCTTGCCGAGTAGCTTGTGAAGATACAAGCGATTTGTTGCATGACAAGCTGTCTCAACAGCTTCCGCCCAAAATTGCTTCGGCGTCTTGTACTCATCAAGCATCGTTCTCGCCATTTCGATGAGCGTCCGGTTCTTCCTCTCAACAACTCCATTTTGCTGAGGTGTGTACGTAGCCGAGAACTCGTGTGAAATCCCTTTTTCATCAAGAAAGGTGTCCACATTTGCGTTCTTGAACTCCGTTCTCTTGTACCTGCGAACCTTCTTGATCTTCACTTCAAATTGATTTTGGGCCTTCCTAGCGAAGTTTTTGAAGATCTTTTGGACCTGCGATTTATCATCGAGAAAGAACACCCACGTAAATCTTGAAAAATCATCAACTATAACTAGACCAAAAGAATTTCCACGGAGACTCTTGTAAGCGTTGGGACCAAAGAGATCCATGTGAAGTAGCTCGAGTGGCCTCCTTGTGGTCATGATGTTCTTCACGGGATGCCTGCCTCCAACCTGTTTACACGCACGACAAAGCGCTACCGCAAAGTCTATCCTTATCAAATATGACATCGTTAACTCCAAGGATATGATTTCCTTTAATAAGCTTGTCAAGGTTTCGCATGCCAACATGACCTAATCGTCTATGCCATAACCAACCTTTAGAAGATTTACCAATAAAGCAAGTTCTAGGTTGAGCCTTTTTAGTGAAATCAACAATGTATAGATCACCTCTACGCACACCTGTAAAGACCATTTTATGATTATCTCTACGAAACACTTGGCAATCTACTTCAGTGAATAGGACATTGAAACCGAAATCAGCAAGTCTAGATACTGAAAGTAAGTTGTATCCAAGAGATTCAACGGGCATGACATTCTGTATGGAGCTCTCATGTGATATGGCCACCTTTAATGAGGCCAACCACCTTACCCTTTGAGTTTTCATCGAAAGTGACATACTTTTCGAGGACCATCGCTTTCAAAGCAAGCTCCCGAAACATGTCTTTATCTCCGGTCATGTGATCGGTACATCCACTATCAAGAACCCATTCCTTTCCTCCCGCCATATATCCCCAAAGATTTGCCATAAGACCGTAGTGTCTCATTGCATCATCAAGATCGAACTCACTATCATCATCCTCATCATAGTATCCATGTTCAACATCGTCATGTGGTGGATCAAATCCTAGAGAGGGTGATTCGTTAGAGTGAGTTTGACAATGATCTTGCTTATGAATTTGTATAGCTTCGGAAATAATATCACTAATAATTCCAACATCTCCTTTGGCACGCATAAGGTTTGTAAGCTCAAACAAAAAATCACAAAACATAGGATTACTAGAATTCATCTTACTCAAGGCAATAGACTTATGGAGAATTTCATCTAAGTTTTTCAAGGAATAATCTGGAAATCGTTCCTCAAGAAATTTCCATATAGTATAGGCACAATCAAGAGTAGGAAAACTAGCAATCAAGTTTTTGGGCAGTCCTCAAATGATAAGATTGATGGTTCTAAGATTCCGAATCATGTCAAGATCCTCTTCGGGTGTGGGATGCAAGGGATCAATATGAGGTGCACAAGGGCTAGCAATGTACTTGTTCAAATGATATTGACCGAAAATCACAAGCATCTCATTTGTCCACTCATGAAAATATTCTCCATCAAGAATAGGCACTCTATGTCTAAGACTCCCAATAATAGACTTGTCGGGTGGTAGGTGCGACATATGCCAACGGGTGGCTTATCATTGTGGGAGCCAATAAGACGTCGCCGGTGCCTGGAAATGGGATGAGGCGAAGACATGCACGCCGGCGAATCTTACCCAGCTTGGGGCTCTCCAGGTGGAGATAAGACCCCCTCTTGCTGCTCTGTGGGGTCTCCGCATGATCACTAGATGAACTAGTGGCTACAAGAGGCTCCTTGAGCCGTTCGGTGAGAGGAAGAAGAAGGGCACGGCTAGCTCTCCTCTTCCCTCTATGTGGTGTCTAAAACTCTAAGAGATCAACCCTTTGCATGCGTGCCACAGGGCTTTATATAGGCCTACCCCGTGGGTACAATGGTAATCTGGTTGGGCGCGGGCCCTAGCCGTCGCTGTCTATGCTCGCCCGGCTTCTTCGCTGCCGGCCGGGGCCCGCCGGTAGTGGGTCCCGCCGGCTGCCGGCTTCTTGGTCGACAAGCTGGCCCCACCGCTGAGGGCCTTGTCCGGGGCTGGTTACTGTTGCCTTAATCCTGATGACGAGGGCTTTGTCAGGGTAAGCATGGCTACAGTGCCGCCGCGTTGGCGGCGATCACTGTAGTCTCACCTCGTCTTGTCTCCTTAATGAGGTGTTTCTTTCGAGGGAGGGAACAAGCCGGCTATGGGAAGCCGGCCATATCTCAGGCCGACTAGGGGGGGGGGGCGAGCTGCCTTCGGGCATCTCTCTGACCGGAGGGGCCCGCCGCCTGCGGGTCGTACTGATAACCTGTCGTGGGTGACGTCATGGTCAGCATGGCAACAGCGCCGCGCTGGACGGGTGATGGCCGCCCCATACAGCGTACTGCGGCCATGCGCGCTCCAGGACGCGGGGGTGGCAGGCTTCACTGTAGCCACGCCCCGTCTCATCACCGTTATGTGGGTGCAGATTCTGAGGGTGCGGCCTTGGCCGCTTGCTGGGGGGTTGGCTTCTTGGAGTCGGCCTTCTCGTGGCCGGCTCATGAGGCGGACCCTCTGTAGCCGGCTCCTTGGGAGCCGGCCCTCTTGTGGCCTTCTCCTTGTAGGTTTTGGGGCCGGGCCGCCTCCTGACAGCCGGCCTGAGGGTCAGCCGGCCGGGGGAAGGCAGCCCTGCGTCTTGGATGTTGGACGGCTTGATTAGCCTATAATTTTTTCAGAGGTCCCAGGGGGAGCCGGCTAGGCAACCTGTGGTCATTTACTCCGACAGTAGTCCCCGAAGCTGATTGAGCTTCGAGGCTGAAAAGGAGGACGAGAAGCTCGATCAGCTTCCTATCCTGAGGGGCCGGCAGCTAGGAGCCGGCCTTGAGCGGGTCTTGTTGTCTTGGGAAGTTCCGCAGCGAGAAGGTGAGAACGCGAGCCGAATGTCGCTTCGTTGACCCGCGCCACCACCTGCGCGCCACGTGGCGAAGGCTGCCACCCACGCTGCTGACGGGACGTCGCCGCAGGCTGGGGCCCACCATACTTAGGCCTCAGCCCATGTGCGGATCCTCTACGGCCCGAACGGACCGCATGCCTTCCCGCGGCGGTTTCAGCACGCCTTTAGGGCGCAATAGTCGCGGGACGTGGGAGAAGGGGGCACAGTTAATCCCACGTTCCCCCACGCATCGCCTCCTCGGCTCCGCCGCACGAGCCTATAAGTAGGGGGAGGAGGGGGAGCGGCAGACGCTCGCACGCTCGCCCTCGCTCCCCCCTTCCTTCTACCTCCTTCTCCTTTCTTCCGCCGCCGCAGCGCCCTCACCACCGCGCCGTTCCGCCGTCAACCATCTTGGTCCGCCGCGGCTCCTCCGCAGCGTGGCTGTGCTCTCCGCCGCCGCACTTCTCTCGCTTCCTCTTGCTCCCATGGCGCTCTCTAGCTCGTGGGATGGATCCAACGTCCACGAGGACCACATCGATTGGCTTCGCAAGACGCGGCGGTTGCCGGGCGAGGGCTATGTGAAGACCTGCCTCACGCCGAAGGTGGAGGTTTCGCCGGCGCCGGAGAAGGGAGCGGGTCATCTTCCGCTCGCACTGCCTGCGCGGCCTCGGCCTGCCGGCGAGCGGGTTCTTCCGCTCCTTCCTCGATTTCTACCACCTTCAGCCGCATTATCTCACCCCCAACACGGTGATGCTGCTGTCGGCCTTCGTCACCCTGTGCGAGGGTTTTCTTGGCGTCCTCCCCACCCTTGAGCTCTTTGGGGAGTTCTTCTAGTGCAAGATTGGCACCGTCTCCGTGGGTGTGCCCGCCCACTGTTGCGCCTTCATCGCCATGCGGAGGTCATCCGACAACAACCCCTTTCCGCCTATCCCGCTGATCCAGTCGGTGAAGCTCTGGCAGCAATCATACTTCTACGTAAAGAACGTCGCCTCACAAGGCGACTTCGTCAATCTACCGGCTTAACTAGCCGGCCCGCCGGCTGGGAGGCAGCCGTCTTGGTCCTACCGAGCCCGGTCGCTCTCCCTGGCCGGGAACACCGTCACCCGGCTCCGGGTGATGATCCAATCAGAGGGTTTGGTCGGGGCCGACCTGGTCGCCGCCTTCGTGGAGCGCCGGGTGCTCCCGCTCCAAGGTCGGCCGCACATGATCTGCCAGATGAGCGGCCGCTTCGACCCATGCCGGCTGAGCATCAGGGAGATGCCTCGTGACGAGGTGTCGTACGTGGTGAATTACATCTCCCACTGCAAGCTCACTGAGGAGTGGCAGTATGGCAAGGCGCCGTATTCTCGGGCTGATCCCCCTCCTGTGGTGAGTTTTCCTTCTTTTCTTCTTCTTTTGTTGCCGGGTTCGTGACGGCCGACTTTTGACTAGTCGGCTTGTCTTTGAGCAGAACCCCCTTCTTCGACCGGCGGCCGGGGCCGCAGGGCTGGAGCACCAGTTCATGGCCGACCGCACGGGGGACGACCTCGACGACCCAGATTTGGGGGCGGCCTCCATGGACGACGCCATAGGCGGAGCCGGTGGAGAGGCAGGCGGCCCCGAGCTCACGGCCGGCATCGGGGACTGGCCGGATGATGACGAAGCCGAGGCCATCCCACGCCGCCAGCCGGCGGCCGATCGCCAAGGCGCGGGACCTTCTGCCACGCCAGCTGCTCGGGGTGGCGCGCAAAAACATCGGGTCGGGCCGGGTCTCTTCGGCAGCCGGCCGAAAAAACCCAAGGGCTCCACGGCGGCGACCAAGCGGGACGAGGCGGCCGTGAAAGCGTCCCGCTTCCGCAAGGTGGTGAAGCAGCCACAGGCGGTCTCGGTGTAAGTTTTGGATGTCTCGTACTTTTTTATTGTCTTCTTTGGTTGAGGCTCACCTGAGCCGTCTTCTCGATTTGCTGAACAGGGCGCCGCTTTCCCTCTAACGGGTTGACGCCGCCTCCATAGTCGGACCGATGGGAGGGTCTTCGAGCTCCCGCCACGTGGATCCTCGCGCCGACCTCATGGAGGCAACAGAGCGGAACACGCGGGAGGCGCGGGAGGAGCGGGAAGCGGAGGAGCGAAGGGCCATCCAGGAGACGACGGAGAAGTCGGCCGAGGCGCAAACCGACGCAACGGGAAAGGACCGGGCGGAGGCCGCAGCCACGGAGAGGCAGGCTGAGGCTCTGCGCAATCAGCCTCCGCGGCTCGTTATTCCTCTTCGCGCCATGGCTCCCAACATCCCCGTGCCCCCGTCGGAGGAAGCCGACCGCGACCGGCCGGTGATGGAGAGGAGGGAGGGTGACGTGATGATCCTGGGGGAGGCGCCACAGCCGGCGCCGACTGGAGCGGGCCAAGGCGGCCGACCTGCTGCGGCGCCTGAGCAGCCGGCTGGGATCGAGTCAGCGGTGCGGGCGGACCTTGTGGTGCAGTCGCCGCCTTGCCGGCGCGCGGGAGAGGCGTCCTTGGTTCCGGAGCCGCAGAGAGCTGCGGGTACCAGCTCGACGGCTCAGGGCCTGGAGGCGGCCAGCGCCAGCACATCCGAGTGGACGCACAACGGTGGAACGACTGGAACGTGGCGGCGCAGGAGGTCCGACGCCGGCTTCAGACCCAGGCCGCCTCGCTGCAATGGTACACCCAGGAGTTTCTTGCCACGCGAGCGATCATCCGGGTGAGTCTTCTGGCCTTGGTCGATTTCTTTCTTGATTTCTTCCGTGGGGGCGCGTCAGTGCACCCACTGGGTGTAGTCCCCGAGTTTCGAGTCGGCGGCTGAGAAGGCGGCTTGAAACTTTTAGCAGGCCTTGGCGGCAATCTTATTCTTATTCGCACTCCGTCTGATTTTCAGGAGTATCACAATCTCCGCGCGGCTGCCTTCAACTCCTGTGCCCGTGAGCTGAGCCAAAAGGCCGCCGACGACTAATAGCCGGAGGAGTGCTTTGTTTCTTTATCTCATGTGGCGCCACGTCAGTACCTGCTGGTATAGTCCCGAGATCCGTGTCGATCATTGAAAGCGGTCGGGTCGGATCTTCCCTGACGACTTCTTCCTTATTGCTTTTTCCTTTTTCTCCATGCTTGCAGAGGCTAATGCTGACTTGAGGGAGCAGCTAGGCGGGGCCCAGACTGTCGGCATTCTGGGAACGGGGTCCCCAGACTTGCCTGCCTGCGGCCTGCGGCGTGGCTCAAAGTGGGGCCCATCACGGACCATCTTCATCAACACAAGCTCAAGACCCTCGCGAGGGGCCAAGCCTCGCGGGGTGGACGACAGGGGCCTTATCATGCTGGCTCGCGAGGAGGTGGAGAGATCAAGGCGGGGTACCTCACGAGGTGCCCATGACGCAAGCCATGACGACCAAGGGCGCCAAGTGGGCGCCGACCAGCATGTGTCCTCCTTTCCTCTTTGGTGCAAAGGGAGCAAGCGCAGCGTAGAGCATCAAGCAAAGGTGTCCATTTCGGTGCAACAAGACCAAGACCAGTCCAACGGCGGGAAGGAAGTCATTGTGGAGCCCAAGCCAAGGCGTCACCACCAGAGCCTTTGACAAAGCGAGGACCAACTTTAGTCAGGATAAGTGTACCAGATGTTCCCCTTCAAAATGGCCAATTGTTGGCGCCCTTCCCGCTCAATATTTGGGAAGAGGCCCAGGGCCTTTGCCTATAAATAGGACTAGCCACCCACAAGGTAGGGGGATCAGAATGAGTAGCTAGAGGCGATCTGGAATCAGAGAGAGAGAAGGCGACTGAACTCCCCCTAGCAGTTCATCGCCCCGGCCAAGAGCAGACCCTCACGAGGCTGTTCTTCCTTGTATTGTTCATCACCATCAGCCCAAGAGGCAATCCACCACACCACAAACTAGAGTAGGGTATTACACCATAATGGTGGCCCGAACTAGTATAAACCTTGTGTCTCTTGTGTTGTTCCTTTGGTAGTTTAGATCCTAGCGAGGCGGCGGGGTGCAGTGTAGGTAGAGGGTGAGATTCGCACTTCCCAGTGTTCGAACCTCAAGGGTCTGCTGAACCCGAAATCCGACATTTGGCGCGCCCGGTAGAGTGCGCCGGAATTAAATCTTCGCCCGCCTTGTTCTCCGTCGACCACCGCACCAATGTCGGCGCTTCGTCGGGTCAGCGCCCGGCGCCGAGCGCTCTCGCTTCCCCTCGCGTCGCCAGACGGCTCCCATCGTGGGCGCCCTTGTCGTTTCCGTCGCTTTGCCGTCAAACGCCGCCACCCGGCTCGGCGGGAACGAGCAGCAAGCATCGCCCCAAAGCATCCTCCGTGAGGCAAGACGGCCGCACGGCTACCCCCACTGCGCCTAGTTGGTTCTTCGTCTCGCGCATTCCAGCGCGCCCATGGAAAACTCGAGCTGCGCTCATCGCGGCAAACGAAGCTGCGTGCGCTACCGAACCGTCGGCAGCGTCTGAAGAGTGGCTCGACTGCGTCACGAAGCTCGTCCGGCGCCGTAGGGGCTCCCAGCGCCCGTCTGTCTGCGGCCGCACCACATCTCTGTGGCTGGCGACGAGGGCTCCGGGGCGCCTCGGCGCCTCCACCTCAAGAAGGCGCCACGGCCCCAAGGTGCGTGGTCCCGGAGGAACCCCTCCGTCCGCGCCAGTAGCGGCAAGAGCAGAAGCTGCCGGTCGCCGACCGCAAGAAGCTGCCCGAGTGCTCCCGCTCCAGCTCGTCGCGACCAGCTCTCGCTCCGCACGCGTCAAGACCTACGCTGCTCCCAGCTGCAGCGCATGGGGCCCCGCAAGACCAAGCTCTGGGTCACCCAGGGCCTCCCGTGGCCACCGGTAGCTGCCGTGCCTTCACCCCCGAAAGCTGCGCTGGCGTCAAGGTGGTCGCAAGTTCAAGCTGCACCTGGCTCCTCGCTACGACGTTACGGCCGACCCCGCAGAGTTCCTCCAGCTCTACGAGCTGAGCATCGAAGCCGCCAACGGAGACGAGAAGGTCATGGCGAACTAGTTTCCCATGGCGCTCAAGGACGGGGCCCGCACCTTGCTCCTGAACCTGGCCCCAGGCACGATCTCCTCCTGGGACGAGATGCGCACCCGCTTCATCGCCAACTTCCAAGGTACTCGTGACCGGCCACCGCCGTGGCGACATGCGCCGCATCAAGCAGCAGCCAGGAGAGACCCTGCGAAGTACATCCAAAGGCTTCAACAACGCACGCCTCAAGATTCCCAAGGTGACCGAGGAGGCCATCATCTCCGCCTTCTCCAACGGTGTGCGCGACGTCAAGATGAAGGAGGAGCTGGCGATGCATGAAGACTTGTGCACTTCCTTGGAGCTGTTCAACTTGGCAACCAAGTGCGCCAGGGCCAAGGAAGGGTGTCTCTCCCTCCTCGAGCTGCCTGCCGCAGACCCAGAAGAGAAGAAATCCAAGGCCAAGGACATGAAGCGCAAGGGGGCTGCCGTGCTCGCGGCAGAACCGGACACCAAGCGGGGCAGAGATCAGCCCGAGTCTTCCAAGGGCAGCCGGTACTGCGTGTACCACGACCTCCACACCCACAACACCAGCGAATGTCAAGAGCTCCGAGCCGTGCGAGAAGGGAGGATCGGCCGGTGTCCCGACGCGGCCCGACGGGGCTACTGACGAGGAGGAGGAAGGAACGCAGGACGCTGGGAAGACGGCGGCCCTCGCCAAGGGTGGCGCGACCAACCTCGCGAGGATCGCTGGCAAGACCCGCCTCGCGAGGGAGGCTGGAGGGATTAGCCTCGCGAGGATTGCCCGCAAGGCAACGCAGGCCTCCTTCCTCTGCCGCCGCAGCCAAGGAGAAACGAAGACCATCATCAGGACGAGGGGGCTGGGGGCTTCCAAGAGCCTCGCGCGATCGCCTGCATCCTGGCGGAGCTCAAGCCCCACCTCTCAACGCATCTTCAAGCGGTTCGCCCGTGAAGTGAATGCAGTCCTCCCCAAGCTCGAAGCCACACGCCTCGGTGGTCGGCGTGCACCATCACGCGTTCAGCTCAGCGGATCAGCTCAAGTGTGCGGCCACAGCGAGTCCTCCCGATGCTTTGTTCCCCAATCATCGACAGCGTGCTAGTCACCAAGACCCTCATCGATGGCGGGGCGGTGCTCAACGTCACTGTCCGTGGAAACGTTCAACAATCTCCAAGTGCCTTACAATCAACTTCAGCCGGCCAAGCCTTTCTCTTCGGGGTCTGCTTGGCTCCACAGTCCCGATCGGGCAGGTTCGCCTCCTGTCACCTTTCAACAAGACGCGACAACTACCGCGAGCTCATCGACTTCGACGTTGCCCACATTCGCCGCTTTCATACAACGCCATCCTCGGGTACCCAGCGCTGGCCAAGTTCATTGTCGTAACTCCACCACGGCTAACGTCCTCAAGATGCCGGGAAGTGGCGGAGTCATCACGGTGCCCTGCGATGAGAAAGACGCAGCGCGATGTGCTCCACAGGCGAGCCTTTCGCCGCGCATCACTGGAAGACCCGGATCGCGGAAGCAGGAGGCTTCCCAAGACCGCCCCTAAGAAGAAGAATACATCGTCCGGTCCGGCCCCTCAGGAGGCAGGCCCCTTAGGGTCCGCGCCTGCTCTGGGGGAACCTCCTTCTATCGCATAGGAAAGCGCGCCCGGCGCCTTCCTCGGGCAGGGCTCGGGGGCTCCCCCCTGGAGGGCCACCGACCTTGCTAAGGTCACGAGGGAGGCGCTTGGGCACCAATTGGAGGCGTGTTTCGAAGCACGTTTCCCTCAAGAAGGAGCAAGGCAAGGAGGGCCAAACCCTCAGGAGTTCGTCAGCAAGATCGTTCAGGAGCTGCAGGAGTCAAGAGTCATGAGTGGCAGCCGCTGCTTACCTGCCGTAGCACCCCATCCATGTGAGGATGGTGGGCTGCACATCTGCATCGACATACCAGGGCTCAACCGAGCCGCCTCTCAGCAGCGCCTCTGGCCCTCTCGCGTGGGGCGCTGCGAAGGTCCACCCCACATCTACGTTCGCATGCCTTACGGCTTGCCAAACGCGGCCGCCACGTACCAGCGCCTCATGAGGAGCATCCTGGAGGCTCAAGAGGCCAGGTGTTCCGCAGCCCTGGCAGAGATGGAGATGGTCCACGAGGAGCCACCAGCGCCTCCGGAGCCTCCCGAGGCCCCCAGGCACAGGGGCTCGTGAGGATCGGCTCCCGCAGCCCGCCGAGTCTGCTGCACCAACACCCTTTCGTATTCAACACTATCAGGTGACATCTTTCAAGTTTCATTTCCAACTGGGAGCGCACCCCAGGGCTGCATTATTCCAAGGCCGCGTGGGTCCGTCCCTGCGGCGTGTATCCCTTTTACTTCATGTTCCTAGCTTACCTTGTTGGGGGCGCCCCTCGGGCTGCATCATCCCCAAGTCGCTTGGGCTGTGCCCCGGCAAGATTCTATCCCTCTTGCGTTTATTTCGGTCACGTTGCTCACCCATCATGCTTGCTATTTGATGCCAATCCATGGCACCTTTTTCTTCGTTCATGTCGACCGCTTGCACGTTAAAGGGGGTACACGAGCATCGCGACTCGGGGCTCCTCTTGGCTCTCCACCCTCACCCTTTGGCCTTGTCCACGGCATCGCGACACAGCATACCAATGACAGTGAGACCAGCTCGAGGGCGGGACCCGAGGGCGTGGGCGCCCGACATCTAACCAAATCTGCATGAACACATCACAAGATAAGGCCCAGTGCCAGGCGCAACCCGCCTTGAGGTAGGGCCCCGTGAGTCCCGCGCTGGCTCACGGGTGCCCAGATACACCACATCAGGCCCTACCGTGCCAGCCACGTGTCAGGGCGGGGCTGTACATGCCTGGGCTCCTCCCGAGGGAGCCCCTCCCACGCACTAGTGGAAGCACCATGCTCCGTCTGGGCTGGACGACAACGCCGAGGAGCCGGCTATGCCCGTACACATATGGAAGCGCTATGCTCACGGCGCTGGTGATAAACAAGCGAGGTGGCCCCGGGCTGCATCAACCTCGGGGAGCCCGGGCTTAGTGTGCAGCCTCATCGCAACGCCTCCCTCGGGAGTGCAGCCGAGGGCTGGGCACGAGGCTGCGCCTGGGTCACGCCTGCACACACGCCACCCAGCCAGGCCCCTCGGGCCTGGTTCGTCACAAGGCCCCTCCCCGAGCGAGCCAAGGTAACGGGCGGCCGCTTGAGCTGGCCAAGGGGACTCCTGAGCATCGCGACTCAGGAGCCTAACTGGTCACGTAACCCCTCACTCCTTAGTTCCGAAAGGCTAACGGCGGTTGAGGTATGCGCGGGCCGGGCTTTGCAGACGTAGAACGGTAGATCCACCCACATCTCACCTCCCTACTTGTTGTTCGTGCGCCAATAGGGACTCCTGAGCATTGCAACTCAGGAGCCTAAGTTGTCACGTAGCCCCTCACTCCTTGGTCCGATCTGGTTTTCGAGCCGGGGCTAGCAATGCTGAGGTATGCGCGGGGCCGGGCTCTGTCGGCGTAGAACATGAGCAAGTAGGAAGCGCAAATTTCAAGGAATTCAAAAGCAAAATATTACAGTCCATAACTGTTATGACAACGCCAAATGCAAGTTTAAACGCCTCCCCGAGGCATGATACATGTGCAGGAATTAAAAGCAGAACAAGAGCCACAATGGAGTCACTTGTCGGCGGTGGAGCTCTTGTGAATGGTTCGCCTTGTGGAGCCATAGGGTTGGCAGCGCCGCTTGACTTAGTCTTTGAAGGCCCGGAACTTCCCAGTGAGCCTCCTTACGACCCTTCACGGCCTTAGCAGCGGCAGCTGCAAGCTTCGCCCTTCGTTGGCTCGCCGCTCGGCCGCCGAGGTCGGCGTTGGGATCGCGAAAGGTAGGCGTGGGTGAGGACCAGCGTGGCTCGCGAGAAAGGCAGGAGACCGCGCCTCGGCCTCAGCCGTAGGGCCAAGGCCAAGGGCGACATCTTCAAGAGCGTGAACCAAGAAGGGAAGCAGCTTGGCGGGGCCGTCTTCTGCGCCGGCCAGCGGGCTCTCCAGGCCGCTATGGTAAAGCTCCCTCAGCAAGGTGCGAGCCTTCACCTCCATATCTGTGAAGGCCACGCGATCCTCGGCAAGGACCCGTGCCTTGCCGTCCAGCTCGACCTTCCTCGCCTCCAACTCTTTGCTCCAGTATGCCTAGGCGTTCACGGTGCCTCTTGAGCTTGGCGTCCTGATCCTTGACGGCCGCCTCGCGAGCTTTCATGCCTTCCTCCTGCTCTTTGGCGAAGCGGGCCTCCTTGGCGAGCTGGTCCCGCAGGCCCTACAGCTCGCTCTCCAGCGCCTTGGGGCGACCTCGGACATCGACTACCTCCCCCAAGGCGGCGTCGCGAGCAGCTTTCGCCCCAAGGACGGCCTGCTTCTCCTCGTCGCAAGCCGTCGAGGCCTGGACCAGTGCAGCCCGGATTGAAGCGTCGGAGCGAATCCAGCCAGAAGCCAGCTCCAGGCGCCCGGCCACCAAGCGAGGGTCGGCGCCTAGAAGATCTTGCCACAACGGTCCGATTCAGCAAGAAGACGATCCGAAGCGGTAGGAGGAGTCGGAGACAGCAGTTGGCGGAGTAGGAGGAGAGAGGGCAGCGATGTGACCACGGTGTCTGAGGCGGGACTGCTGCGCCCCAACAGCAGTATGGCAGCGGCATCGAGCAAGGACACCTCGAAGTCGCTTGGGCCATGGGGGTGGCTTGCCCGGCCCAGCTCCACCAGGCCTCGCGAGGATGACCAGGCAGGGGAGGCCCGTGCATCACGATCACCTTCTTTCAGGGGCGGAGGCGCCGCCCCAGAAGGAACCACGAGAGGTCCGGAGGGAGAAATAGTGGCGCAGCAGGGCCACTGAGGGCTGCACCCCGACGTGAGCCTCACAATAGTATGCGAAGATCGCCAGGAGGAGAACAGAGTTGGGGTGGAGATGCAGAGCTTGTAGCTTGTAATGGCGGATGACAGAGAAGAAGAACTCGAAGAAGGGAGGCATCAGACCGGCAACAATGGCACTTACAAAGAGCGGATAGAAGGTGCTCCCTTGGCCCTCAGGGAGGGCGGAGCCGGCCTTGAACACCTTCGCCCCGTCGATGCCCTGCGCCGCCGCCATCTGCGCACCTGAGCAAGGCTCGCCTCCGACACGTTCGGTGAGTCGAGGCGCAGCGTACCAAGCTCCGGCGAGAGTGCAGCGGCGCCATAAGTGGATCTGAAGATTTCGGAGGTAGGAAGGAAAGGCGCCAAGAAAGGGGATCTGAAAGCGAACCGGAGAAAGCAAGGGAAGCAAAGCCTAAGCGACGCCGCTCCTTTATCGACTTCATGGCGGTTGCTAAGGCACCCACGTCCAATCAACCGCCACGCGGCACCCAAAACCCTTGAGCTGTTAGGAGCCCATGGCGCTTTGCACTGCCCTTCGCCTCTGCTCGGCCAAGTCCGGGCGCGGGTGGGCAGGGCTACTATCGGCGTTACAGGAGCAGGGGTCCCAGACTTGCACTGCCATGCGGCCAGTGGCGTGGCTCAAAGGGGGCCCATCATGGCCCATCTTCATCAACACAAGCTCAAGACCCTCGCGAGGCCAAGCCTCATGAGGCGGACGACAGGAGCTTCCTCGAGCACGCAGCCTCGTCGGGCTGGCTCGCGAGGCGGAGAGATCAAGGCGGGGTACCTCACGAGGTGCCCATGGCGCAAGCCATGACGACCAAAGAGGCGCCCGGTGGGCGCCCGACCAGCGATGTCCTCCTTTCCTCTTTGGTGCAAAGGGAGAAAGCGCGGCGAGCATCAAGCAAAGGTGTCCATTTCGCGCAACAAGACCAAGACTAGTCCAACGGCAGGAAGGAAGTCATTGTGGAGCCCAAGCCGGCGTCATCACCGAGCCTTTGACAGGAGAGGACCAACTTTAGTCGAGGATAAGTGTACCAGATGTTCCCCTTCAAAATGGCCAATTGTTGGCGCCCTTCCCGCTCAATATTTGGGAAGAGGCCCAGGGCCTTTGCCTATAAATAGGACTAGCCACCCACAAGGTAGGGGGATCGGAATGAGTAGCTAGAGGCGATCTGGAATCAGAGAGAGAAGACGACTGAACTCCCCTTAGCAGTTCATCGCCCCGGCCAAGAGAAGATCCTCGCGAGGCTGTTCTTCCTTGTATTGTTCATCACCATCAGCCCAAGAGGCAATCCACCAAACCACAAACTAGAGTAGGGTATTACACCACAATGGTGGCCCGAACTAGTATAAACCTTGTGTCTCTTGTGCTGTTCCTTTGGTAGTTTAGATCCTAGCGAGGCGGCGGGGTGCAGGTAGGTAGAGGGTGAGATTCCGCGCGCACCCTAGTGTTCGAACCTCAAGAGTCTGCCGGAACCCGAAATCCGACACAGACCGCCCTTCGCGCCAAGGAGGCTGAGTGCAGCGCCTTGGCCCAGGAACGCGACCGTCTGGCCAAGAGACTGGCCGACCAGGAGGAGAAGCATAAGGCGGCCCTGAAGAAGGCGCAGGACAGCGAGGCCGCCCTTAAGGCCGAGTTCGAGACCGAGGCGGCGGGCTGGGCTGAAGCGAGGCAAGCGCTGAGCGAGGGCTATGGACGGGTTGAGGATCTGATTGACGGTAAGCCACCTTCCTTTTCACCCCTTTGCTTGCCCCTTGCCCTCTTGTTTATATTCTGATTTTTGTGCTGTTTCTTTGTTCTTCACGTAGATTACTTTCCCGGTTACTTCGTCGCCGCCAGCCAAGCCATCGAGGCTCACCGTGAAGCACGCTGGCAAGTAGAGGTTGAGATCGCGCCAGATGCCAGCCGGATGCTTGAGGAGCAACTTTTGGCAATCCAGGCCCGGCTGCAGCCGGCTCACCGCATGCTCCGTCGTCTTCAGCGTGCCGGGGCGCAAGTGCTGACCGCCCTCTCGCCTGGCGAGGCGATTCCCCGTACCCCCAGTCGGACTGCCGACTGGCTGGAGGTTGCGGTTGGCCGCTTCGAGGCCTGGAAGGCTTCCGCTGCTCGGTCCGGCGCTAGGCGGGCGCTGGAGTTCGTACGAGCCTGGTATCCCGGCCTGAAATTGGGCCAGTTGAGCACCTGGAGGCAGGAGGCCGACGAGGAGCTGGTGGCGGTGCGGCCGGCTATCGTCCAGCGCACGTCGGCTATCGCCGTATATACCGACACCAGCGTTTTTGCTCCTGAGGTGAATGATAACGGCGTCGCCCAGCCGGAGGAGTGGTTCGGGCTGAACCCGGCGGAAGGTGAGGACTCGGCGGAGGAGATCGCTTCCAGCGATGAAGGCGAAGACGAAGAAGGGGAGGGCGGCGAAGATGTCGTGCCCGACGGCGAAGCGACAAGCCAGCTTCAGCCTGATCGTGCCTCCAGCAACGAGGTGCGCGTGAGCGTGCTGCCTGCCAGGGGTGATGATCAGGCCGAGACCCGCAAGCCGGCCACTCCTCCGGCCAGCACTGCCGCCTCCACTGACCTGCCTGACTCGCCTATCGCTCCCTTGGCCTGATCTTCCGTTCTTGCTTTCCTGCTGTTACTCTTTGAACAACTTTTTATTAAACTTGCGCAGTTCCACCCACTGGGTGTGTATTCAAACTATGTTGAATGCCGGCCTTTCGAAGGCTTTTGTGTAAATATAATTATGCATGTGTTTGGCTTCCATTCAAATTTTCTTTTTATCCTTAGGCTGTTTCCTTTGCGGCCTTCCCTTGAGCGCCGCCTTCCCAGCCGAACAGTTGCTCTGCAGTTTGTGGCTGGGGAGGAACTTGGCCATTTGTTGGAAGACAAGTACTTGAGCTTTCTTGGATTGTGGCAAGGTGAAATGGGAAGCCGGCCGGCCGGCTACTCTGGTAGCCGGTCGGCAATGGGAGGAAGCCGGCTTTTGTTATACGAGTTCATTAGTCCTTAGCCGTTTTTCGCGTGGGCATCCTTTCCTGCCTTTGACTCTTGCCAGCTGGACAGTCGGTTCTTCGAGCTGCGACTTTCGACAAGAGAGGGTTTGGGTGCCGGCACACTACTTGTCTGACTGTAGGTGGAACTTGCCTGGCGACTGGTTGGAGGCGGCATTGGGCCCTTGCGCTTGTTGTCATTCTGGTACGGACATCGGCTGGAGTCGCCAGCCGGCATTTTGGGAGCCGGGTTGAGTACCTTCTCGGATGCGTCCACCCGGAGCTCGGTTTTCATCGAGGAGTCAGCGATGGCGTACTTGTCCTCTATGACTAGTAGCTCGTCGAGGGTAGTCGGCTTGTCGCGGAGAAGCTTGTGCTTGAGGAGGGTGCCCTCTCGGCACCCGGCATTGAAGTACTCTATGGCTTGAACCTCGTGCACCCCCTCGCAGGAATTGCGGAGCTCGGCCCAACGCGTGAGGTAGTCGCGAGTCGACTCGGTGGGTCCTTGTACGCACAAGGAGAGCTGTCTGGGATTGGGAGCCCGTTTGTAGGTGCTAGTGAAGTTGCGGATGAAGGCTTCGATGAAGTCTAGCCAACTATTGATGCTATACAGCTTGAGGTTGTTGAGCCAGGTTCGCGACGTGCCCTGAAGCATGAGGGGCACATATTTCCGCGACAGCGCGCTGTTGCCATTCGCTATCTTGGCTACGGTGGAGTAGTCGATCAGCCAATCCTCCGGCTTCACAGAGTCGTTGTACTTGGGCGTGTCTCTTGGGAGAAAGAACCCTTTAGAGAAGGGCTCGTCGCGGATGCGGGGGCTGAAGCAAGGCGGACCAACATCGTCTTCTTCTTCCAATGCCAGGGATCGCGCTAGGCGGTCGATCCGGTGGCGTGCGTCGTTTTCGCCGACTCCTTCGTGGCGGCCTAGTCGGTCGCTGAGAGTCGGATGCGTGACGGGCGGCGGGGTGGGATATCTTTCCCCGCGAGGCGGAGGAGGGGGCGGGTTGCCTCGCTGCTCCACGGCTCGAGGGCGGCCTTCTGCGTCGCGCTCGATGAAGATCCAGGTTCGGCTGCGGCTGGCAGCCGGCTCCTTTTCTCGCCGTGCGCGGGTGTTGCCCGTGGTCGGCGTGCGTGACGTCGCGCCGTGCTCTCGGCGGCGAGGAAAAGGCTTCGGCCTTGAGCGCCGTCTTCATGCCGCTATGCGGCCGCGCCAATCAGTTGCTAGATGCGTCTAGCCATATAGGGGAGCTCGTCGGGCCCTAGTCCGTTCAGCTCTTCTACGGCCGCCTGGGCGGTGTGTAGGTTCTTGAGGGGCGTGGCGTAGACTGGGCGGTATGCTCCCATCATGTCGGCAATGACTACGCCGCGTTTCTTGACGACGCCGATTAGGCTCGGCCCGTCAGGGGGTGGCATGCCAAAGGCGGCGCGGTCGACTTCGCGCTGGTGAGCCTCAGTGAGGCGTCTCATGGAAGCTATCCTCTGGCCCTCCGCGTGGAGGCGGCGTAACGCCTCCGGTGCCTCAAAGATCGCCGGCGTCGGCCGGGAGAGGCGGACAGTCGTCTGGCGCCCGCTTGCGAAGCGTCGTGGGCATTCTCGCCAGAGGGGCCTTGGTGATAGCACTGCCACAGCTGTCGGCTTGGGGGAGCGGGTCGTTGAAGATCACAACGTTGGTGGGGAAAGCGTCGAGTGATGTCGTGTCGGAGTCAACAAGCATCGGGTCGGTGGAGCCGACCGACTCCAAATCCACAGCAGGCTCGCTGGAGACGTGGAGTTGGTTAAGGAGGCCGACGAGGTGGCTCTCAGGGCAGCCTGTGCCCACGTCGGAGGCGGGCTCGTCGGAGATGCGAGCCTTGCCAAGAAGATTGGCGAGGCAGCTCGCCAGCATAGCGTCGGCAACGCCTTTGCACCGCGTCGGGAGCAAGCGCCATCGAAGCGTGGCCGGGATGGCTACGCTTCAGCGGGGAGGAAGAAGGTTCCCGTCGAGCAGTATCTCCTGGACGACGATGCACCTGGCCCCACGGTGGGCGCCAAATGTCGGGTGGTAGGTGTGACATATGCCAACGGTGGCTTATCATTGTGGGAGCCAATAAGGCGTCGCGGTGCACAGAAGCGTGATGAGGCGAAGACATGCATGCGGCGAATCTTACCCAACCGGGGCTCTCCGTGGAGATAACACCCCTCTTTGCTGCTCTGCGGGGTCTCCGCATGATCACTAGATGAACAAGTGGCTACAAGAGGCTCCTTGAGCCGTTCGGTGAGAGGACGAAGAAGGGCACGACTAGCTCTCCTCTTCCCTCTATGTGGTGTCTAAAACTCTAAGAGATCAACCCTTTGCATGGTTGCCCTGGGGGGTTTATATAGGCCTACCCCCAGGGGTACAATGGTAATCCGGTGGCGCGGGCCCTAGCCGTCAGTGTCTCGCCGCCCGGCTTCTCCGCCGGCAGAACCCGTCGACTGGTGGGTCCCGGCTGCACCGGCTTGTTCTTGGTCGACAAAGCTGGCCCCACCCCGAGGGCCTTGTCGGGAGCTGGTTCTTGTTGCCTCAATCCACGATGTGAGGGCTTTGTCGGGGTAAGCATGGCTACAGTGCTGCCGCCTTGGCGGCGATCACTGTAGTCTCACCTCGTCTTGTTTCCTTAATGAGGCGTTTCTTTCGAGGGAGGGAACAAGCCGGCTATGGGAAGCCGGCCATATCTCAGGCCGACTAGGGGGGGGGAGGGGGGGCGAGCCGCCTTCGGGCATCTCTCTGACCGGAGGGGCCCACTGCCTGCGGGTCATACTGACAACCTATCGTGGGTGACGTCATGGTCAGCATGGCAACAGCGCCGCGCCGGACGGGTGATGGCCGCCCGTCTGATACTATGGCCATCTTGGCGCTCCGGGATGCGGGGGTGGCAGGCTTCACTGTAGCCACGCCCTGTCTCATCACCGTTATGAGGGTGCAGATTCTAAGGGTGCGGCCTTGGCCGCTTGCTGGGGGGCCGCCTTCTTGGAGTCGGCCTTCTCGTGGCCGGCTCCGCGGAGTCGGCCCTCTGGTAGCCGGCTCCTTGGGAGCCGGCACTCTTGTGGCCTTCTCCTCGTAAGTTTTGGGGCCGGGCCGCCTGCTCACAGTCGGCCTGAGGGTCAACCGGACGGGGGAAGGCGGCCATGTATCTTGCATGTTGGACGGCTTGATTGGCCTATAATTTTTTCAGAGGTCCCAGGGGGAGCCGGCTAGGCTACCTGTGGTCATTTACTCAAACAAGACTCATCCATCTTCCTCCAATGGTGTTTAAACCAAAGCAATGGAGACCAAAGCTCTGATACCAATTGAAAGGGATCGAGAAGAGGTGTCTAGAGGGGGGGTGATTAGACACTCAGTACCAAAAGTGCAGTTTTTAACTTCTTTAGGTTTAAGTAGAGTTTAGGCACAAGTTTAACACTCACAATACATATCAAGCAAGCAAGCAAAGAGTATATGATCAGCGGGAAGTAAAGCATGCAACTTGCAAGAATGTAAAGGGAAGGGTTTGGAGGATTCAAACGCAATTGGAGACACGGATGTTTTTGTCGTGGTTCCGATAGGTGGTGCTATCGTGACATCCACGTTGATGGAGACTTCAACCCCACGAAGGGTAACGGTTGCTTGCGAGTCCACGAAGGGCTCCACCCACGAAGGGTCCACGAAGAAGCAACCTTGTCTATCCCACCATGGCCGTCACCCACGGGACTTGCCTCACTAGCGGTAGATCTTCACGAAGTAAGCGATCTCCTTGCCCTTACAAACTCCTTGGTTCAACTCCACAATCTTGTCGGAGGCTCCCAAGTGACACCTAGCCAATCTAGGAGACACCACTCTCCAAGAAGTAACAAATGGTGTGTTGATGATGAACTCCTTGCTCTTGTGCTTCAAATGATAGTCTCCCCAACACTCAACTCTCTCTCACGGGATTTGGATTTGGTGGAAAGACGATTTGAGTGGAAAGCAACTTGGGGAAGGCTAGAGATCAAGATTCATATGGTAGGAATGGAATATCTTGGCCTCAACACATGAGTAGGTGGTTCTCTCTCAGAAAATGGATGCTGGAAGTGTAGGTTTGTTCTGATGGCTCTCTCCACAAATGAAGAGTGGGTGGAGGGGTATATATAGCCTCCACACAAAAACTAACCGTTACACACAATTTGCCAAACTCGGTGGGACCGAATTGATAAACTCGGTCGGACCGATTCAGCAAATCTAGTGACCGTTAGGATTTTAAATTGGGACCGACATGCAACTCGGTAGGACCGATATGGTTAGGGTTAGGGCATAACGTAATCTCGGTGAGACCGATTACACAAACTTCGGTGATACCGATTTTGGTAATAAGCTAACCAGAGAGTTGGTCGTGCAAACTCGGTGAGACCGATTACACAAACTTGGTGGGACCGATTTTGGTAATAAGTTAACCAGAGAGTTTGCATTGTAATCTCGGTAGTACCGATTACTTAAACTCGGTGAGACCGAATTTGGTAATGGACATACATAGAGAGATTACAATCCCATGTCGGTGAGACCGAGATCCCTATCGGTGAAACCGATTTGCCTTGGGTTTGTGGTAGTGGCTAAGACATCTGAACTCGGTGGTGCCGGATAGAAAGAATCGGTGGGGCCGAGTTAGACTTTTGGTTTAGGACATATGTGGATGTGAGAAAGTAGTTGAGGGCTTTGGAGCATATCACTAAGCAATCAGAGAGCAAGAAACTCATTAAGCAACACCTCATTCCCTTTTGATAGTATTGGCTTTTCCTATAGACTCAATGTGATCTTGGATCACTAAAATAGAAAGTAGAGTCTTGTGCTTGAAGCTTGAGCCAATCCTTTGTCCTTAGCATCTTGAAGGGGTTCCACATCCTCTAGTCCATGCCACTCCATTGTTGAACTTGTCTGAAACATACTAGGTAAAAGTGTTAGTCCAACAAGAGATATGTTGACATTAATTACCAGAATCACCCAGGGAGCACTTGTGCTTTCAATCTCCCCCTTTTTGGTAATTGATGACAACATACATCAAAGCTTTAGATAAAGATATAAATAATAACGAGTAAAGCTTTGGAAAGACATGTAACATGCATAGGCTCCCCCTACATGTATGCAATCATGTGGATATGGAATATAGAAGCATGTGAGAGCATAATCATGATAGAGTAAGGAATGTGTTACATGTATCTTGGCAACTTAAACCGGGACTTTATCGAAGAATTCCCTTGTTAGCAAATTACGAGCAAATACACATTATCCCCCAAGTGCCAAGCTTAATACTTGTATTGTGTTTTGGGGCTTTGAAAATTGTCTGATAGAGCAAATATGCATTAGCCCCCAAGTGCCAAGCTTAATACTTGTATTGTGTTTTGGGACTTTGAAAATTGTCTGATAGAGCAAATATGCATTAGCCCCCAAGTGCCAAGGGCATAACTTGTTATAGGCTTGGTACTTCGAGTATTTACTGCTACCTGACCAGATGACTGTCTCTTTGTAGGCTGAGCTGAGCAAAAAGGGGAGTCAAACCGCTGATCTTCAAGAAAACCTTAAAGTGCAACAAGATGAAACTTCCAAGGCAAAGGCAGAGCTGACCAGCGCTTTAGCCGCTATGGAGAAACTTAAAGAGGGATTCAACAAAGAGCGGGCGGATTGGGCGATTGAGAAAGTCGCTTTAGTGCAAAGAGCTGGAAAAGCAGAAGCCGCTCTTAAACCGGTGGTTGATGATTGACCAGCGTGAAGCGTCAGGTGCATGCCATGACTGCAGCTGTATTTGGTAAGCATCCTTGTTCTCCGAGTTGAACAGATCTTGTTATGTAGCTGCTGGTTTACTAACCCTTGCAATGATACAGGAACTCGTATCGGCCACTTGGGAACGGATGTGCGGAAGAAGTTAAAAGCTGCCTATACTTTGATAGAGCTGTTGTACACTGGTGCACAACGGATTATCTACACTGCTTCCCACAACAATCCTCTGCCCACCTTGATCCAAGATGCCATTAAAAGGTTGTCTATGCTCCCTGCCCGGGTTGAGGAGCTGAAGAAATCTGCTGCTAGAACGGGTGCTTTGACCGCCCTAACCCGGGCCAAAGTGTGGGTGCCTGACTTTGATCCTGTTGAAGCAGCCCAAGGCTATCCCACCTTGAAGGAAGACGGGACATAATTTGATGAAGAGGATCTTGAGCCATAAACCGAAGTCGCCCTCTGGCATGCCAACCGGTTGAAGAGGCGGATCTATCCCACTATCAAGCGCAATATGACAATCAAAACAAGCGAGTTCTTGCACCAGTTCTGAAATTTGAGAACCTTATACCACCAATCCGTAAGCATACTTACGCTCCTGATATTGAACCGTCGCTGCTGATCAATGACCAAGCTGTGTTTCAAGCGTTAACTGGAATCGACTCGGCAATTGTTGATTTCCAGCCACTGGGTAGGGAGGAAGATGATGAACCGGCGCGAGATGATCCCCAACCGTCAGGTCAAGCCGGTGACCAAGCGTGAACTGGAGGCCGGTTTAAACTACTGCATGTTGTGGCATCTAGTTGATAAAAAACAATGATCTTTTTGGTCACTGGAAGGCCTTGTAATAAGCTAGTTGATATACTTTGTCTGGTATGCCTTCATGCATGCTTATCCTCAACTAATGCTTGTGTGATTCATATTTATCCCAACTATTTCTGCAGTCAAAAAAAATTAAAAACGCCCTGGCGGTTTACCACCGGGCGGGTCATGACACCCACATATACAAAAACAAGGGTGATAACTTAGGTTGGAATATATAACAAAATATGGAAATATATCATACCTGCCACCGTCGGGCACGATGTTGGCTGACCAACCTTGTAGCTGGGCTAATAACCCAAAATGTGGAGGAGAAAACAGCTCATGTTAATATAAGACTGATTTACAATGTAAACCGTTCCGGGTTATGATAAACACCGGTCTACTCCATAATAGGATGGTAACAGAAAATCAAACCGGGAAAACATTCTCCGGATTAAAATTTGACCGTGTTTCGTCAATTTGTAATTGACAGTCGAACCAGACTAACAATGTCAGTTTGAAAACGCAACAAAAGTAATGTTTATCAAAAAAGAAAAACATAAATCAAGCAAAGGCAAAGATAAAATCATTGCAAATGAGGCTTTAAGCCGATCAATAGGCATTACCATGGTCTGACACGACCAAGCTCCCAAAAAGGCGTAGCTATGGTTCGAGTCAGTCCCCAAATGATGCTTTGGCATTACGCCGATCAAGAGGTGTAGCTATGGTTCGGGTTCGACCAAGCCCCCAAGTGATGTTGTGGCACTAGGCCGATCAAGAGGCGTAACTATGGTTCAGACGTGACCAAGTTCCTAAGTGATGCTATGGCATTGCGCCGATCAAGAGGCGTGGCTATGGTTCGGATACGACCAAGCCCCCAAGTGATGCTATGGCATTACGCCTATCAAAAGGTGTAGAGATGGTTTGGATACGACCAAGCCCCCAAGTGATATATAAAGCCTTTGAGAGGCCAAAATCAAGGGGTAAACCGGACGCCTCTTTACCGACGAAAGCTCCATGTAACCACACATGATGTAAGAAAACAACAGATACCCCGCTTTAGCTGAGGTTTCAGTTTATTATATTAATCATAATATATACATAGGCATAATATGTACAAAAGCAGAGCCTATAGCTCAAGTATAGTAAGGCCGAAGATGAGCAATATTCCACGGCCGGTTGGTCTCCTCCACTAATTTACGTCAGTCTTTGCGCTCTTGAACATTGATCAGGTAGTATGACCCGTTGTGTAGATTCTTGTTGACCACAAAAGATCCTTCCCAAGGTGGGGATAACTTGTGCATATCCGTCTGATCCTGGATGAGCCGAAGCACCAAATCTCCTTCTTGAAAGGTTCTGGTCCTAACCCAGCGGCTATGATAGCGACGCAGATCTTGCTGATAAATCACCGAACGGGTGGCCGCTATGTCACGCTCTTCATCTAACAGGTCGAGAGCTTCTTGCCGCGCCTTCTCGTTGTCCGCTTCAACATATGCCGCCACACGAGGCGAGTCATGACGGATGTCACTAGGAAGAACCTCCTCCGCTCCATAAACCATGAAGAACGGTGTGTATCCTGTCGACCTATTGGGTGTGGTGTTGATGCTCCATAATACTGAAGGTAGCTCCTCCACCCAACAACATGGCGTCCGCTGCAGGGGAACCATAAGCCGAGGTTTGATGCCTCTCAAAATTTCTTGATTGGCCCTCTCCGCTTGACCATTGGATTGTGGGTGAGCCACTGATGATACGTCAAGCCGGATGTGCTCACGTTGACAGAACTCCTTCATGGCACCCTTGGACAGGTTGGTACCATTGTCAGTGATAATGCTATGTGTAAAGCCAAACCGAAAAATCACCTTTTTGATGAATTGAACCGCCGTGGCCGCATCACACTTGCTAACGGGCTCGGCCTCTACCCACTTTGTGAACTTGTCAACTGCCACCAGAAGGTGGGTCTTCTTGTCTTTGGATCTCTTGAAAGGCCCAACCATATCTAGCCCCCAAGTTGCAAATGGCCAAGTAATTGGAATCATCCTCAATTCTTGAGCCGGCACATGTGCACGTCTTGAAAACTTCTGAAAGCCATCACATCGTCTGACCAAGTCTTCTGCATCAGCATGAGCAGTTAACCAATAGAAACTGTGACGAAACACCTTGGCCACCAAAGATTTTGAACCGGCATGGTGACCACAATCTCCTTCGTGGATTTCACGCAAAATTTCACAGCCTTCCTCAGGAGACACACATCGTTGAAACGCCCCCGACACACTGCAATGATGCAACTCTCCATTGATAATAGTCATGGGCTTGGACCGCCGGATTATCTGCCTGGCTAGAGTCTCATCCTCTGGTAACTCGCCGCGGTTCATGTACGCGAGATAAGGAATCGTCCAATCCGGGATGGCATGAAGAGCCGCCACCAATTGAGCTTCTGGATCCGGAATAGCCAAATCCTCTTCACCAGGGAGCTTGACGGACGGATTATGCAAAACATCCAAGAAGACATTAGGCGGGACCGGTTTACATTGAGAACCCAATTGGCTCAAAGCGTTCGCCGCTTCATTCTTCCGTCGGTCCACGTGATCCACCTGATAACCTTTAAAGTGACCTGCAACAATATCCGCCTCACGACGATATGCTACCATGAGCGGATCCTTGGAATCCCAAGTGCCAGACACTTGTTGAGCCACCAGGTCCGAGTCACCAAAGCACTTAACTCGGCTTAGATTCATCTCCTTAGCCATCCGAAGACCATGGAGTAAAGCTTCGTACTCATCTGCATTGTTAGTACACGGGAACATTAAGCGGAGAACATAACAGAGCTTATCACCTCGTGGGGAAGTTAATACAACTCCAGCCCCCGAGCCTTCCAATTGCCTGGACCCATCAAAGTGAATAGTCCAATAGGTGTTATCCGGCTTCTCCTCAGGTGCTTGCAGTTCTATCCAATCATTGATGAAATCCACAAGTGCTTGAGATTTGACCGCCGTCCGAGGTACGTATTTCAACCCATGAGGCCCAAGCTCTATAGCCCACTTGGCAATCCGCCGATTGCTTCCTGTTGTGGATTATATCTCCCAAAGGAGCAGAGCTGACCACCGTGATGGGATGACCTTGGAAATACTGTTTAAGCTTCCGGCTTGCCATGAAAACTCCATACACCAGCTTCTGCCAATGCGGGTACCTTTGCCTGGACTCAATAAGTACCTCGCTGATATAGTAAACCGGACGTTGAACCGGATATTCCTTGCCTGCCTCCTTGCGCTCCACCACAATAGCCACGCTGACTGCTCGAGCATTAGCTGCCACATATAACAACAATGGTTCCTTGTCAATCGGAGCAGCGAGAACAGGCGGATTAGCTAGCTGCCGCTTTAAGTCCTCAAATGCTTCATCAGCGGCAGAACTCCTGACGAAGTTATCCGTTTTCTTCGGCATCTGATACAAAGGAATCACCTTCTCACCGAGGCGGCTGGTAAACCGGCTCAAAGCGGCAATCCGTCCCGCCAAACGTTGAACGTCATTGATGCACTTCGGTTTAGCCAAGGAGGTGATAGCTGTGATCTTTTCTGGATTAGCCTCAATGCCCCTGTTAGATACCAGAAAACCCAATAACTTGCCTGCCGGTACACCAAAAACGCATTTGGCCGGATTGAGCATCATCTTGTAAATCTGCAGGTTATCAAAGGTTTCCTTCAAGTCATCAACCAGAGTCTCCTTCTTCCTTGACTTGACCACAATATCATCCACATAGGCATGAACATTACGGCCAATTTGCTTATGAAGACAATTTTGCACACACCGTTGATAAGTCGCCTGGGCACTCTTGAGCCCAAAGGGCGTAGATACATAGCAGAAGGCTCCCAAGGGGGTTATAAAGGCCGTCTTCTCCTGGTCCTTAACTGCCACCTTGATCTGATGATAACCGGAATACGCATCCAGAAAGCTTAAACGCTCGCAACCCGTCGTAGCATCAATAATTTGATCAATACGGGGAAGGGCAAAAGGGTCAGCTGGGCAAGCTTTGTTGAGATCTGTGTAATCCACACACATACGCCATGTGCCATTTTTCTTAAGGACCAGCACCCGATTAGCCAACCGTTCAGGATGGAAAATTTCAACGATAAATCCAGCCGCCAAGAGCCTGGCTACTTCTTCTCCAATAGCTTTGCGTCTTTCTTCATTGAACCGGCGGAGAAACTGCTTCACCGGTTTGTACTTAGGATCTACATTAAGAGTGTGCTCAGCGAGTTCTCTCGGTACACCTGGCATGTCCGAAGGCTTCCACGCAAAGATGTCCCGATTCTCACGGATGAACTCGATGAGCGCGCTTTCCTATTTCGGATCCAAGTTTGTGCTGATGCTGAACTGCTTGGACGAATCGCCAGGTACGAAGTCAACAAGCTTAGTCTCAGCAGCCGATTTAAACTTCAGGGCCGGGTCATGCTCGGTGGTTGGCTTCTTCAACGGAGTCATATCTGTCGGATCAACATTATCCTTGTAAAACTTCAGCTCCTCTGCGGCACAAACTGACTCAGCATAAGCCGCATCACCTTCTTCACACTCCAGAGCGATCTTGCGGCTCCCATGGACAGTTATAGTTCCCTTGTGACCCGGCATCTTGAGCTGAAGATAGACATAACAAGGCCATGCCATAAACTTAGCATAAGCCGACCGTCCAAACAGGGCGTGGTAAGGACTTCTGATCTTCACCACTTCAAAGGTTAAGGTTTCTGATCTTGAGTCGTGCTCGTCCCCAAAAGCCACCTCCAGAGCTATCTTGCCAACAGGATACGCTAATTTACCAGGCACCACACCAAGGAACACCGTACTGGACGGTCTAAGATTTTTATCTGTTAACCCCATGCGACGGAAAGTTTCTACAGGATATTGATACTGCTTCCTCCGTCCATGAGTACCTTTGTGAACTTGTAACCTCCTACCTGAGGTGCCACCACCAACGCTAATTGGCCTGGATTGTCAACCCGGGGTGGATGATCCTCCCTGCTCCACACAATCGGCTGCTCAGACCACCGTAAGTAACGGGGCACCGCCGGTTCAACGGAGCTTACCGCTCTCCTATGAAGCTTTTGGTCACGCTTGTCCAAGCTAGTGGTAAAGACATGATATTGCCCACTATTCAACTGCTTTGGATTGCTCTGGTAACCCGACTGCTGCTGCTGACTATTGTAACCACCTTGGTTGCCCTGATTTCCTTGATTTGTATGTCCGCCCTGATTACCATGGAAGCCTGAACCGGAATTTCCTCCGCCATAACCCGGCCCATGAGACCCGGGGCCTGAACCGTCACCCGGTCGTGATCATACCGGAAGTCATTAGAATTTTTGAACTCTTGCATGATATAGCAGTCCTTCCAGAGGTGTGTGGCCGGCATCTCCTTCGTCCATTGTTTCGGGCAGGGTTGGTTCAATAGGTAAGACAGACGGTCCGGGTTAGGGTTAGGTGCCCCATTGCGCCGGGGCGGTTTACCCTTGTCTCATTGGCCCTTATCCTGCGCACTTGCATTGGCCACAAAGTCCATGTTGTGGTCCGCTTTACGTTTACTGTCGTTTCCATGACCCGTTGGGCTGTGGTGCTGCCCCTTGGCATTGCTGGTCTTCTTTCCCTTCCTTGCTTTATCATCATCCGACTCGGGATCCTTGGTACTATCAGAGTCAACATTCTTTACTAAAGCGGCCATGAGGGTTCCCATGTCAGTGCAATGGCGTTTCATCCGTCCCAACTTCAACTTTAGAGGCTTAAACCGGTAGTTACCTTCCAAGGTCAGAACTACGGTGTCAGCATTAATGCGGTCCAATGAATGCAAAATTTCTGAGACCCGGCGCACCCACTGGGTTGTCGATTCTCCTTCCTCCTGTACACAGGCAGCTAAATCCACAATCGATATGGGCTGCTTGCATGTATCTTTAAAATTCTGGATAAACCGGGTTCTCAACTCGGCCCATGATCTGATAGAATTAGCAGGTAGACTTTTCAACCAAGTACGAGCCGTCCCTTCTAGCATCATGGTGAAGTACTTCGCACAGGCTGCATCATCCACATCTAGCATCTCCATGGCCATCTCATAGCTTTCAACCCATGTCTCCGGGGGTAAATCGGCAGTGTAATTTGGCACCTTGCGCGGGCCCTTGAAATCCTTGGGCAGGCGTACATTGCGTAACGCCGGGACGAGACACGGCACCCCCAAAGAGCTAGAGGTAACTCCTGGCTCTCTCACCGTGGTCCGGTACACCACTTCCTCAGCTGCTAACTCGGCCTCCCTACGCACGCGGGCCCGGTCCACCACTTCCTGAGCATCACCGGCACCTCCTGCCGGGTTGTGGCCACGGGGTGGCTCGCGGTTCCCCGCATTGTTTGACACGGCCGGTTCATCCATACGCCTGCTATAACTCCGGCTTGGACGGGGGGGGGGGGGGTGGAATGAACCCGATCACGGCTGTATGAATAAGCCTCCTGTTGCTCCAAGGCTGTCCGAAGAAGTTCTTTAACCCGACGCGTCTCGATCGCCGCTGGAGAATCGCCTTCAGTTGGAATGGCTTCCAGCCGTGAAGCGGAAGCAACAAGATTGTCTATTGGAGTAGAGTAATGACCCGGCGGTATTGGAACAGGCTGCGTCACATTGTTGTTCTGTCGAGGCGGACCCATCAAAAGGGGCTGAGTCGGTGCCCCGCTCAAGGTGCCTCCGCCCGGTTTACTACCGGCGGGTTACTGGTCCCTGCACCTAGGGTGTTAAAGAGGTTCCTAGCATCATAAACCGGAGGCAGGCGAGACCGGTGTCTTCTCTTTAGGACTTCGTGCGATGCATTCTGATCCAGCATAAGCCGGTAAGCCTGTGCATCTAAAGCGGCCCACTCTGCGGCCATCCTGGCATCCTCAGCTGCCAAATCAGCCTTGGCCTAGGTAATCTGATCCCTTACCTTCGCGACTTCCGCATTGTGCGCATCCTGATCCGCCGGGTTAGCCTCCACCATTAGTGTTGCCAACGCATCAAATAGATCAGATAAGACCTGAGCCGGTGGCTGAGGGAGTCCTGGATTAGGGGGTATCCGGACTGCCGGACTGTGTACAACGTCCGGACAATTGAACCGTGGAGATACAAGACTCAAGACTTCGGCCCATGTCCGGATGGGACTCTCCTTTGCGTGGAAGGCAAGCTTGGCGATTCAGATATTGTGTTTCCTTTCTTGTAACCGACTCCATGTAAACCCTAGCCCTCTCCGGTGTCTATATAAACCGGAGAGGTTGGTCCTTAGAAGGCCGATCACAATTACAATCATACCATCATAGGCTAGCTCTTAGGGTTTAGCCTCTACGATCTTGTGGTAGATCTACTCTTGTACTACCCATATCATCAATATTAATCAAGCAGGAAGTAGGGTTTTACCTCCATCAAGAGGGCCTGAACGAGGTAAACATCTGTATCCCTTGCTTCCTGTTACCATCAGCCTTGGCCTTACAGATCGGGACCCCCTACCGAGATCCGCCCGGTTTTGACACCGACATTGGTGCTTTCATTGAGAGTTCTTACGTGTCGCCGTCATTGTCGGGCTCGATGGCTCCGTCAATCATCGTCAACGACGCTACCCAGGGCGGGGCTTTCCTCCCCGGACAGATCTTCGTGTTCGACGGCTTCACACTGCGGACCGATTCGCTTGGTCATCTGGAGCAGATCGCGTCAGGAGCGCTGAATAGTCGTGATGAGCACGGCTTAGACCTGCCGTCAGACGATGTTCGGGATATCACTCCGGCAGAAGCTTCAGATCTAAATCCGGGGTAGGATGCGTTGCCCAAGGACGGAGGGCTGGACCCTACCCCGCAGGCCGTACCCTCATCGGTGATGGAGCCGAACACAGATCCCACCTCTGGGAAATCCTGTGACCCCGGGCCTCCGGATTCGTATCCGGTTGTAGGTCCCAGTCCGCGCACTCCCGAGCCCACCAAGCCTGGTTGGGCCCCAGTAATGGAGTTCACCGCTGCGGACATCTTCCAGCACTCGCCCTTTGGTGACATACTAAACTCATTAAAAACTCTCTTTCTAACAGAGAATCCCGGTCCAAACTATGTCCGGCTCAAGTGGGAAGCAGGCGATGAAGAAATTCGTTGCCCACCCACCACCCACTTCATAGCCACGGTTGATGATTTAACCGACGTGCTTGACTTCGACTCTGAAGGCATCGACGATATGGACGACGATGCAGGAGAAGACTCAGAATCTATGGGGTACCGGATTCCCGCCTCGTCACATGATATATACATGGTCGATACGCCCAAGGAAGACGATGCTGACAATCCATAGGATAAAACCCACAGGCAAAAACCAAAGCGATGGCGTGAAGCGCGTTCCAAGTCTAGCAACAGCAAAAATATCAGCAAGAGCGCCAGAAGGATGGATACTCCGGTCAACCCTGAAGGCAACAACGACCAAACGGAACCAGCGATGGAGCAGGACGAACCAGGTCACGCCGAACATAGCTCGGAGCAGACGCCCGAAGATAATGATCCAGAGGGACGAGTTCATCAAACCGGCCCAGGACATGAAGACAGTCCGGACGATGACGCATTCATCATCCCGGAAGAGCGCGTGGAACGAGAAAACCTCCACAGAAAGCTTATGGCCATAGCGAGAAGTCTGAAGAGGCAGAAGCAACGGCTTAAGCCGCACAGGAAACGCTCAATCGTAGATGGAACAAAGTGCTAGACACTGAAGAAAGATATGGCGACGATCGCCACACAAAGAGCTACCCAAACAAAAGCTACTGCCGGAATTCGACGACGAGGCCGTTCCACCAAAGAATAACACGACCAGGAGACAAGACATACCACTTCATAACCACAATAAAACAACTACCGAAGATGCCCGCGATCTACGTGAGCACCTGAATAAGAAAGCTGGCGCCAGCTAGGTCCATCTACGGATCTAAAGGACACACCCCGGCGGGGGACTGTGGTCGTCAAAACAATTATGACAACCAAATACCAGTTCGGAATAAACGCCGAACACAACAACAGCCGACGGCATGCCACAGTACGTCCAAATATAGAGGGGTTGCTCACCCCCTGTGCTTTACGGATGAAGTACTGGACCATGAATTCCCACAGGGCTTTAAACCTGTGAACATAGAGGCATACGACAGAATGACTGATCTAGGGGTCTAGATCAAGGACTTTATCCTGCACATACATATGGCTCGTGGGGATGATCTTCACGCCATCAAATACCTCCCCCTCAAATTGAAGGGACCAGCTCGGCACTGGTTGAAAAGCCTCCCTAAAAATTCAATTGGGAGTTGGGAGGAACTCGAGGACGCTTTCAGGGCCAATTTTCAAGGGACATATGTCCGGCCTCCGGATGCTGACGACTTAAGTCACATAGTCCAATAGCCCGGAGAGTCCGCCTGCAAGCTTTGGAACAGATTCCTCACTAAGAAGAATCAAATTGTTGACTCTCTGGATGCCGAAGCCTTAGCGGCATTCAAACACAGCATCCGTGATGAGTGGCTCGCCAGACACCTCGGCCAAGAAAAGCCAAGGACAATGGCAGCCCTAACAAGCCTTATGACCCGCTTTTGCGCGGGAGAAGATAGCTGGCTAGCCCGTAAAGGCACCAGCGACCCCAGCACATCCGAAATAAGGGATGGCAACGGGAAGCCACGGCGTCATAAAAACAAACGCCAAAACAAGGAAGAGAGCCCGGATAACACGATGGTTAATGCCGGATTCAGGGGCTCTCGACCCAGCAAAATAAGCCATCTAAAGGCAGCAAGGAGGACCGTCCGGTCTGAATAGAGTCTTGGACCGACTATGCCAAATTCATGGCACCCCTAACAAACCTGCAAACCACACGCACAGAGAGTGCTGGGTCTTCAAGCAGGCCGGCAAATTAAATGCGGAACACAAGGGAAGGGAAACACCAAGTGAGGATGAGGACGAACCTCTCCAGCAGAGCACCGGGGGACAGAAAAAATTCCCACCAGAGGCTAAAACAGTGAACATGATCCACGCGACTCGCCCACCCATGAGAAGGCACGAACGCGCACGATACAAAGTCCATTATTCCCACATCTAACTATTGGATGTCCTATCCGATCACTTTCGATCACTTGGATGGCCGGACTAGTATTCGGCGCAGTGGATCAGAGGCCTTGGTCCTTGACTCAATGATCAACGGACACCGTCTCACCCAGGTCCTCATGGACGGCGGCAGCAGTCTCAATTTAATATACGAGGACACTGTCTGCAGGATGGGGATAAACCCATCCAGAACCAGCCAAAGCAACACCACCTTTGAAGGGGTGATACCAGGCGTAGAAGCCTACAGCAGGGGCTCCATCATATTGGAGGTAACATTCGGCTCTCCAGGTAACTCCAGAAGTGAAGAACTACTCTTCATCATCGTACCCTTCCAAAGCGACTATCACGCAGTGCTCGGAAGAACGGCCTTCGCCCGCTTCAACGCATTGCCGCACTATGGCTACCTTACACTTAAGATGACCGGTCCACGTGGCGTCATCACCGTTAGCGTAATAACATAGCGCTCGTCACGCGCAGAGGAACACGCGACGGCCCTCGCGGCCGGACTATAAGCGACCTCCAACATAAAAAAATGACTGGTCGTTAAGACCAGGGACACGGTTAGACGAGTCCGGTAGCCTAGATCGAGCCAGGGCACCGTATATGTAATCCTATAGCGGATACCAGGGGCTATAACTACCTAATAAAGCCCCACACTTGGCTTAACCTTATTGGCAGGCCAACGGCTTACACTTTTATTCATCGCGTACTAACGTTGTAACCTCCTATGAGTTTTCTTTTTCCGCATTCAACCTTCGCGCGATACCCTTCCAGGATACGGCACAACAGAGACAAAGGCCCAGACGTGCAGCAGGGCCCCGTTCAACAGGTTTCTTTGTAGATTAAGCCCCTGTGTAAACCTTTTCTATTGCCTCTTGTTGTTCAACCATCCCATGGGTTCCATACCCATAGAGGATACTACCGTTTTTGGCATTTCGCCACGACAGGTTAACACGCGTACCTGGACACACATGGTTTATAATGAATAGGCATTCTTGAGCCTATCACCTATTATAAAGTCCGAATACCTTCGGGAGTGTTCGGCATCACGAGTTAGGCCTTATATGCATCAGCTACGAATCATGTCTTTGGTCAAATGTTGGGTTTGCCCGGCTCACAGGTTTGCCGCCTTTACGTTCCGTTATTATCCGCTAGGGTGGCCAAAGGAGAACTACTGTGATTGTGCCCTGGTTATTCCGGGACGAGCACCTCGGTAGAGAAAGCCGAAAACAGATCATCATGATACAAATGAGAGACTGGTCAACCACTGAGGACTTACCGGAATCTTTTAGGATTCCTCCGCATTAACAAAGGGCCATTTCGGCCGGTACATACGCGCCCGTTTTCGGATGCACGCGAAGGTACCAGGGGCTACATAGTAGCCCCACTTTAGAATCCCGCGGCTAAGCGAAAGTGTTACAGCTATATAGTCTGGTTGCCTAGTTCGTTGTGCGATCACCTCCTTAATGGACCAAGACGTTGGATCAAGTGTGATTAAGCATATTTTTTCGCGAACACCCCCGTATTGTATGTGTGGGGGCTGAAGCCAACGACTGCTAACTTTCGGATTGGAAAATAGTATCAGCCTATGAAGCTCCACTACAGCAGCCATCTTGTCACTCAACGGCAGCGGGCGGGTGGGAGCATGGAATTGCGAATAGAAAAGCTTCTCCACTTCCTTGTCACCTTGACCTTTGAAGAAGTCGGCAGCATCAGCCGTAATCTTCGCCAAATCCGCATATGCGTCCGCGGACTCGGCGTCCATCCGGGGAGCGTGCCGGATCGAAAACTTTTTGATAAATAGGAGCCCCCAGCCGCGATTTCACCGGCATGTCGAAGCTCCTCCTGCGCACCCCTGAGCTCGGTCCAGATTTCCTTGGTGGCATTCCGCGCCTTGTTCAGCTCGGCCGAATTACCCTCACACTCCTTTTTAAGGAGCTCATACCGGTCAGTGGCATATTTTAATTCAATAGCCATTTTGGCTATCTTTTCCTCGCATAGGCGATGAGCAGCCTGTTCGGCCCTCAGTTCCTCGGCCGCCTTTAGGGCAGCCGCATTGCTCACCCGAGCTTGTTCCCTGGCTTGAGCAAGTTCCGCCCTCAGGGCCTCTACGGCAACAGCACCATCTGCAGTCCAAGCATACTACATCAACATCATGCCATCTTCATATTTTTCCTATACAAGGGAAGGCATGACACATACCTTGTGATTTGTCTAGCCGCTCATTCACCAGCATGATATCGGCATCAATCGATCCAATTTGCCTTGTTAATTCGGCAACTTCAACGGACTGGCCGGCGTTCGGACTCACAGGTACCTGCACAAGTTTACAACACTAACATTGGTTTATGATCCCCCGTTTGCCGCCTAGTGCGGGCAACCAGAGTCTCAGGGGCTGCTATCTATATGGAGCACACCTAGTGCGTGCCTTGCAACCAAAGAAACAGTGAATTCTCCATTACATACCTCTAAGCCTATGAGCAGGCTTGTGAATGCTTCATTCAAACCACTGGTAGCGGATGAAATCTTCTCGAGCATCGCGCTCATTAATGAGCGGTGCTCCTCTGAGAGCGCAGCTCGCTCCAATAAATCCGTCAGTACGTCCGGCCGCACATTGAACTGCGCCAAACTCTTCCCATCGCCCCCCCCCCCCCCGTTGTAGCCAAATGCTCCGAGTGCAGGGCGGCTGACGGATTGACTTTCGGCTTCCGCAGATCCGGACTCCTCTGTGACGACACCTCGATGTCGCCCGCTTCATGAGTCGGAGAAGGGGGTGGGGTCTCGCTCTCCATCATCTCCGGAGGAAGGTCCCCCGAAGAAAAAAGTTGAATCCTGGTTATCGATCTAGGAGAAACACAGTACCTTCGGATTGTAGATTGACTTACAGCTCGGTGGACTTCTGGCCCGTTGGAGGGCATGGTGCGGTGGGGGTGCCCGTCAGGGCAAGGCCCCCTGGGGATGTCTTTTTCCCTAATTTGGGCATCTCCGCCTCCAAATCTTCGGAGGCGGCCCTCTTCTTCCCGCGCGGGAAGGAGGCCTTAGCCTCTCCTCCCCGACTATTCTCCTTGGGGGAGGTAACAATTCCCCCAGTTCGGATGCGTAGCACGTGGGGTTCGGTTTCTTCGTTCCTCCCCTTGACTTTCCCCGAGGGCGTTCTGCTGAGTACCCAGCCGAGCATCTTGGCCATGGTGGGGGTGGGCGAGCCTTCAGGAAGTGGCGTCGGACATCTGATTCTCTCCGCCTTGCTGATCCATTCCTGGACGTGGATGATTTTCAGAATAAACAATCATGACACAAAACAGGGTGTCCGGTATCAAAGCTACTTATTTAGTATCTAGGCGATTGCAGCTTAGGCCCGCATCCTCGGTTGTATCCGGACACACTACTTTCCGTCCAAAGAATAATTTGCACATCTCTTCGAGCTTCAAGCCGAAGAAGTGCTTGACCGTCCGTGGACCCTCCGGATTGAACTCCCACATCCGGAGAGGCCGGCGTTAACCGCAACAACATCCGTCAGATTAACATCACTTGCATTATGTTGACAAGGTTAATGTCCCTCTCAAGAAGCTCCGGATGCGATTACGCAAGATCTTGGTACATCACCAGCGGTAGACCAATTTCGTCCTACGTCTGTCCAAGACGCCAACTGCGACGGAGGGCCCGAACGAAACTCGGGGGCAGCCACCCACTTTTTGCCTCTGGGAGCCGTGACATAAAACCACCTCCGTTGCCATACATCGGATACTTTTGGGAAAGAACCCTCTGGCCATGGCGCATCGGCGTTCCTGCTTATTACGGCACCTCCGCACTCCACATGTCGCCCCTCGATCATCTTCGGCTTCACATTGAAGGTCTTGAGCCGTAAGCCGAAGTGTGGGGTGACGTGGATAAAAGCCTCGCACACGATAATAAACGGCGAGATATGGAGGATAGCGTGCAGAGCCAGATCGTGAAAATCCAACCCATAATAGAACATGAGCCCCCTCACAAAGGGATCGAGGGCGAAGCCCAAGCCGCAGAGGAAGTGCGGGATAAAAACGACGCACTCATTAGGCTCCGGCGTGGGGATGACCTGCCCTGGAGCAGGAAGACTGTGTTGGATGCCGGCGGTCAGGTATCCGGCCTCTCTAAGCTTCGCAATGTCGTCCTCTTTAATCGAGGAGGCCACCCACTGGCCTTGAGGGACGGATCCGGACATGTTGGAGGATCTGGGGTGTTGAAGCTTGGGTTTCGGGTGTTAGAACTCGAGGTGCGAGGAGGCGCGAGGAAGGTGGAAAAGAGGCATAGGCCTCGACCCTCTTTATAAAGGGGATGAATATCAAGAGTCCTTGATGTGGTCGTTTGAGGCTTATCTAAAAACACGCGAGGTAATACCAACGGCCGTCCTGGGGTCGCGCGCGCCCGTATTAATGGAAAGTCCCGTAATAAGAGGAACACGATCTCTGACTCGACGGGACATGCCAATAAAACCACATCGTAACATGAGTCGTTGTGGGGTAAGAAACACCGGTCCGTGTTGGACCAGGCCACGATGCAAGGGCACGATGCCTGAAGATTTCCAGCGGATCGGGTTTATGCTATGTGGAGATCATCTTGTAGATCCGGACACGGTCTACGTGTCCAGTAATTACTTTGGAGTATTCGGAGAAGGAACCCGCCTTGCAATGCCGAAGACAATACTGCGCGCCGGACTCATCGTCATTGAAGCCTGGTTCAGGGGCTACTGAGGGAGTCCTGGATTAGGGGGTATCCGGACTGCCGGACTGTGTACAACGTCCGGACTATTGAAGCATGGAGATACAAGACTCAAGACTTCGGCCCCTGTCCGGATGGGACTCTCCTTTGCGTGGAAGGCAAGCTTGGCGATTCGGATATTGTGTTTCCTTTCTTGTAACCGACTCCATGTAAACCCTAGCCCTCTCCGGTGTCTATATAAACCGAAGAGGTTGGTCCTTAGAAGGCCGATCACAATTACAATCATACCATCATAGGCTAGCTCTTAGGGTTTAGCCTCTACGATCTCGTGGTAGATCTACTCTTGTACTACCCATATCATCAATATTAATCAAGCGGAAGTATGGTTTTACCTCCATCGAGAGGGCCGAACTCGTAAACATCTGTATCCCTTGCTTCCTGTTACCATCAGCCTTGACGCACAGATCGGGACCCCCTACCCGAGATCCGCCGGTTTGACACCGGCAATGACGCCGCAGGCCTTCCTGCCCGGCCGCTAACTGCCTTCTTGATCGAAGAGTGGAGCGCCGGCTGTGTACCGGCCATGAAGATTCCAACCCAGTGTGGCAGATCAGAGGGGTCCGGAATACTGTCGCCATCGGAACAGCCTCCAATCCGACCATCTTGTAGCTGATATAACGACTCAGTCTCTCCGGTCGATGACTCGTCGCCGGAATAAACAACGGTCTCACCACCAGATTCCGATCTGTCCTCGTACTCCCCTCCATGGATGACTCCCACGAAAGCACGCTTCATGGCAGGCTTGACCCGGGTAGATCGCGCACGCTAAGCCGTTTCGACGAGGTCGGTGCAGATGTCCGGCTTAGGGCCCGGTTCACCGATCTTGCCAATGAAAACGTGTATGCCACCAAAGGGAACCCGGTACACGTACTCAATTGAGCCGGCCTCAGGGCCCCATCCTGCATCGTCGATGTAGAGCTTGCTGCGACGACTCTTGGTCATCCGGCCCACAGCGTAACCCTTGAGTCCTTCGAAGTTGCCCTCCAAGAACTTGAAACCATCGTGCGATAGCCCCACGGTGGGCGCCAACTGTCGTGGTTTTGTCACGGTAGATGTCCTTGTGAAAGGACTTAGTCGTGGAGCCATCGCTACGGGTTAGCTTGAAGGGGTTAAAGCGGACAAGGGACGCAAGAGAGTTTTATACTAGTTCGGCCCCTTACGATGAAGGTAAAAGCCTACGTCTAGTTGTGATGGAATTGATGGGGTTTCGATGACTAGGGAGCGAATACGCTTTGCCTGAGTCTCGAGTTGTTGTCTGTTCTCCTGATCCGCCGCCGGGTCGTCCCGTTATATACATGGGTGACACCCGTCGGTTTACAGTCCCGAGACCGGCTCATAAACGTGTCCGGTTCGGTCTCTGCTCTTTCTATCTTACCACACAAGCTACATACCAATACCGGTTCACGGCTGCATGCCTTAAACCAGTTCTGGGCCTTGGGCCCCTATCTAACATTCATATCTGCCTTCATGGGCTTCTAGCATACTCAACTACTGATGAACTTAACCCGGCCTGTCCTGGCCGGTTTACGCTCAGTAGTAATATCCCCAACAATACTAGTATATGATACTCTCCACTATGAGTAGCCTAAGTATAGCCTAACTAAAACACCCACATGTAGTTGTAGTAGGGTTTTTGACTTTATATGCACCGAAATGCAAGGTAAGTGCAAAGAATGACTTAAACATAGCAGACGAGGCCTGAAATGGGCCGGAAAATCAAACCAAGGGTATATCTGCGATTGTTTACCCTGATTTTTTTCGAGGCGGAACGATTTAGTAACTCAAGACTTGGAGTCCGAAGTGTCGCGTCTCCTTTTGGAAACTATGATCCTTCTTGTGAGATGCTCCGGTATGGAAGGTGCGAGCACCAAAATGTGTGCCAAACTTTACCAAAAAATTTCCATGCGATCGTGAGAGCACGCCACAGTGACACAATGATTTTCGGTATTTTTAGGACTCTATATGCATTTCCTAAAATTAAAATACCAACAAAGCCTATGCCTCTGGCCCACCCTGCGGCTGAACTGTTTGATGTTTTTCCCGTTTCTCGGACAATGAATGAGAACTCGCAAAGTGACACACAAATGATCTTACTAACACCCACGTGTTGTTGCGACTATATATATATATATATATATATATATATATATGTGTGTGTGTGTGTGTGTGTGTGTGTGTGTGTGTGTGTGTGTGTGTGTGTGTGCAAAAAATGACTCAAATATAGCAAATGAGATCTCTTTTTTTTTGCACATTCAAAGTTTGAGATTGCTAGCCAGGCTGCCGCCTGGTAAAATGTACCAGAAAATCGAACCATAGGGTACAATTGTGATTTCTTATCGTGGAAAAAAATTGGAGGAGAAACTATGAACTCATGTTTTCATTCAAACGAAAATATGTTGTTAGTCAATGTAAATGTTTTCAAATAGCACACGGTTCACTCACGAAAGCTGTGTGTCCACTAAACTGTGGCCAATGCCCCCTGCCATGCGCGTGATCTGAGTCGTGCGTTCTGATTGGCCAGAACCTAAACCCCACGGATCGTACGTCGGCACGGTTGGATTCTCCTTGATCGAATGTCGATCCTCATCCCTTTCGACAACACATGCAGTTCCGGTCGTGATTTTATTTATATCCACAAATTGCATGTTAATTCAAAAAATGTCTTAAATATAACAAACGATACCTGAAATGCGTTAGAAAATCAAACCCGTGGTATAATGGTAATTGCGTACCGTGGAAATTTTTATGAGGCCAAACGATAAAGTCACCGACCACTGGAGTTTGAATTGGCAAATCTCCTTTTAGAAACCATGGTCCTTCATGTGAGATGCTCCAGTTTGGAAGGAGCGATCATCCAAACTTGTGCCAAACTTTACCAATTTTTTTCCTTGGGGTCGTGACAATACACCACGGGCACACACCGATTTTGATGATGTCTGGACTCCATCCGAATTCCCTGTAATTAAAATAGCAACTAGGCCTACGCCGGTGGCCGCACCTTGTGGCCAAAATGTTTGAAACTTCTCCCCATTTCTCGGACAATGGATGAAAACTCGCAAAGCGACACACAAATGATTTGTACACCTTCTTTGGTAACTAACACCCAGATGTAGTTGTAGAACGGTTTTGAATTTAATTATATGCACTAAATGCAGGGTAAATGCAAAACAATTACTTAAATATAGCAACGAGACCTGGAATGGGCCAGAAAATCAAACCTAGGGTATCTACGTGATTGTTTACCGTGAAAAAATCGAGGCAGAACGATGTAGTCACTGACGATTGGAGTCCGAAGTGCCGCGTCCCCTTTTGGAAACTATGATCCTTCTTGTGAGATGCTCCTATTTGGAAGGTGTGAGCATCAAAACTTGTGCCATCTTTAGCAAATAATTTCCATGTGATCCTGAGAGCACACCATGGTGACACACTGATTTTTGTTATTTCCGGACCCTACATACATTTCCTGTAATTAGAATACCAACAAGGCTTACGCCTCTGGCCGCACCCTCCGGCCGAACTGTTTGAATTTTTTTCACGTTTCTCGAACAATGAATGAAAACTCCCAAAGTGACACACAAATGATCTTGCTAGCTAGCACCCACGTGTAGTTGCGACTATAAAAAACGACTCAAATATAGCAAACGATACCTCAAATGCACGAGAAAATCGAACCATTGGGTACAATGGTGATTTCTTACCGTGGAAAACAATTTGGAGGCGAAACGATGAACTCTTGTTTTCATTCAAACGAAAATATGCTGTTAGTTCATGTAAATGTTTTCAAATAGCACACGGTTCACTCACGAAAGTCGTGTGCCTACCAAACCGTGGCCGATTGCCCCCCTTGCTGCGCGCCCGATCTGAGTCATGCGTTCTGATTGGCCAGAACCCAAACCCCACGGATTGTACGTCTGCACCCTTGGATGCTCCTAGATCGAACGACAATCCTCATACCTTTCAACGACAAATGCAGTCTGGCTAGGATTTGATTTATATGCCAAAATGCACGGTAAATGCCAAAAAATGTCTTAAATATAGCACACGAGACCTGAAATGCGCCAGCAAATCAAACTCATGGTATAATGGTGATTTCTTAACGTGGTAAAAATTTAGAGGCGAAACGATGAACTCACGTCTTCATTTCAAAATTAGTACGTCTTCATTTCAAATGAAATTAGTCTCTTTGTGCACACGAGCGCTTAGAGGCAACTGTTTGCATAGGCCTTTCTGAGCGGCGACTGGGGATATTTTTCACCCTTTTCACCTAGGCCGCGAAGACCACCCCCCCCCCCCCACCACCGCCCGCCCGCCCGCATTTCACTCAACTAGTCCACCCAATCTCCATCGGCAGCTCCCCCCTCCCCCAGATCCACAGTAGAACCCTCTCCGACACTGGCGTGCTCACCATGGCCGTGTGCCCGCTCTTCGGCGTCAAGCCTACCTCCACTTTCATTCCCTACACGAGGCTGCCCGCACCTCGCTGTCTTCATTTGCTCGCCAGCCACCCTCGAGCATATCGATCATGTAACCCTCGCCTCTCCTTTGGTCCGGCCGGGTTTGCATTAAGAAACCTGTTAGTTACTGCTCTCCATCGCGGTGAGGCATATTTTCTCTCAATCCCTCTTCCTATTTCACTCCGTATGTTCCCAAATTGGCTATAAAATAACGGAGAGCGTGGATATGTACATTATCTACCTTCCTAACTAGTACATACAAGGTTTATTTGTTCCAACAAGTTACTGCCGATTTATGGATCGCGAGCGCCCGAGTCACACAAACTTAACAAATAAGCCATAGATTTTCTAAATTATTGCATGACATGTTTAGACAGCTTGATACCAAGTTCTTAGTTTTATGTTTATCCTCCTTTCCTGAGTTTCGCATGTGTTCTCTATAGATGTCGAGTAGCAGCGACAGCGCTCATGCTTCAGGAGATGTATCTTCATCTGATTCCGACAACCCTAGGTCTTCAGCAGATGGTGAGGGATCAAGTAATCTTGAACGGGATAGAGGTGCAGCAATTACCCTTCCGGTCAGGACACGGAGGAACGCTCCAAGGAAGCCCACACACAATCCTAAAGGTGTATATGAAGTAACCAAGATCGATTTAAAGTCTTGGGCTCCAACAAAACCAGATAAAGCACACACGAGGTTCAGGAGTGTGTGTGGATTTGTTGGCAGGGCAAGGCTCAACATTAATTTGCTGGGGTTTCGGAAGGCTGACACAACAACACGGCAAAGGATAGTCTAGGAGATCATGGATCACTTCAACGTTCCAGAGAAGTGGAGAATGCAGGTGGAACACGCTGCACTGAAGAAGGCTAGGTATGCTTGGAGAAACTGGAAGCACGTGATGTACAAGTACTTGAGTGAAGGCAAGGACCCAATCCCCGCATACCCCCAAATTACAAAGGCGGACTGGGAAGAATTCAGAAGTGTCAAGGCAACTAAAGAGTTTGCTGAGAAGAGTGCCAAGCAATCGAAACTTCAGAAGAAGAACACACACACACACACACCGTATGGGTGTGGCAGGATTGAGGGAGTCCTGGATTAGGGGGTGTCCGGATGGACGGACTATAACCTTTGGCCGGACTCCTGGACTATGAAGATACAAGATTGAAGACTTCGTCCCGTGTCCAGATGGGACTTCCCTTGGCGTGGAAGGCAAGCTTGGCGATACGGATATGTAGATCTCCTCCCATTGTAACCGACTCTATGTAACCCTAACCCTCTCCGGTGTCTATATAAACCGGAGGGTTTTAGTCCGTAGGACGAACAACAATCGTACCATAGGCTAGCTTCTAGGGTTTAGCCTCTCTGATCTCGTGGTAGATCTACTCTTGTGCTACCATATCATCAATATTAATCAAGCAGGAGTAGGGTTTTACCTCCATCGAGAGGGCCCGAACACAGGTAAAAAATTGTGTCCCTTGTCTCCTGTTACCATCCGCCTAGACGCACGATTCGGGACCCCCTACCCGAGATCCGCCGGTTTTGACACTGACATTGGTGCTTTCATTGAGAGTTCCTCTGTGTCGTCATCTTTAGGCCCGATGGATCCTCCGATCATCAACAACGATGCGGTCCAGGGTGAGACTTTTCTCCCCCGACAGATCTTCGTATTCGGCAGCTTTGCACTGTGGGCCAATTAAGCAGCCATCTGGAAGCGGTCGAGCTACGCCCCTGGCCATCAGGTCAGATTTGGAAGTTTGAACTACGACCGACGTCCACGGAGACTTGATCTTCGACGAGTTCGAGCCCGCGACCAAGCGCGCACTTTCTCGATGGGCATGATCTAGCTCGCCACCGGTCAACAGGCCTCGAGGTCGCACAGTGTCCGCTCCGACCCTTAGCTCGGAGCCGACTGCGCCAATTGAGGACAGGTGGTTGGACACCGCCTCGGGGGCTGCAATCTCTACGGCGATCGAGCCAAACACCATACCTGTCCTTTGCGAAGCTCGTGACTCCAAGGTGCCGGACTCCTCTCCGGACTCCGAACCTTCCGCGCCCCTGCCAATCGAATCCGATTGGGCGCCGATCATCGAGTTCACCGCCGCGGACATCTTTCAGCACTCGCCTTTCGGTGACATTCTGAATTCACTAAAGTATCTCTCTTTATCAGGAGAGCCCTGGCCGGACTATGGTCAGCAAGGTTGGGATGCGGACGACGAATAAATTCAAAGCCCACCCACCACCCACTTCAGAGCCCTTGTCGATGATTTAACCGACATGCTCGACTTCGACTCCAATGACATCGACGGTATGGACGCCGATGCAGGAGACGACCAAGAACCAGCGCCTACAGGGCACTGGAAAGCCACCTCGTCGTATGACATATACATGGTGGACACCCCAAAAGAAGGGAACGGCGATGGAACAACGGAGGATGACCCCTCCAAGAAACAGCCCAAGCGCTGGCGTCAGCGGCGCCGCTCTAAATCCCGCCACAGCAAAAACGGTGATTCCAGTAGGGGAGATAATAACACCCCGGACAGTGCCGAAGACAATCCCCTCCAGCGGGATTCAGCGCAGGAGGATGGAGAAGCCAGCCCTCATGAGAGAGCGGCAGATAGAGAGCTAGAGGACGATAATTACATGCCTCCCTCCGAAGACGAGGCAAGCCTCGACGACGACGAATTTGTCGTGCCTGAGGATCCCGTCAAACAAGAGCGTTTCAAACACAGGCTTATGGCCACGGCAAGCAGCCTCAAGAAAAAACAGCAACAGCTTAGAGCTGACCAAGACTTACTAGCCGACAGATGGACAGATGTCCTTGCGGCTGAAGAGTACGAACTCGAACGCCCCTCCAAGAGCTACCCAAAACGCAGGTTGCTACCCCGATTAGAGGAGGAGGCACCAAGACCTACATCACCAGCGCATGATGCGGCCGACCGGCCACCTCTTGGCCACAACAGAGAGGCCTCTCGGCCCTCCACTCAAGCCGCACCCCGGCGTCGCTCAAACAATACCAAGGCACGGGGAAATGTGCCAGACCTGCAAGATATATTGGAGGACAAGGCAAGGCAAACAAGATCGATCTATGGATCGCGTGGGCGCCCACGACACGTGGCGATAACCGTCATGCGGATATGGTAAATCTGGCGGGCGAACACGATGAGACAAAGCTCATTTGAGCTACGTCGTGATATAGCCCAATACAGAGGCGCCACACACCCACTATGCTTCACAGATGAAGTAATGGATCATCAAATCCCCGAGGGTTTCAAACCCGTAAAACATCGAATCATATGATGCCACAACAGATCCGGCGGTATGGATCGAGGATTATCTCCTTCATATCCACATGGCCCAACTCGATGATCTACACGCCATCAAATACCTCCCACTCAAGCTTAAAGGACCAGCTCGGCATTGGCTTAACAACTTGCCAGCAGAATCAATTGGTTGTTGGGAGGACCTGGAAGCCGCATTCCTCGACAACTTCAAGGGCACCTATGTGTGACCACCAGACGCCGATGACCTAAGCCACATAATTCAGCAGCCAGAGGAATCGGCCAAACAATTCTGGACACGGTTCCTAACCAAGAAAAATCAAATAGTCGACTGTCCGGACGTAGAGGCCCTTGCAGCCTTCAAGCATAACATCCGTGACGAGTGGCTTGCCCGGCACCTAGGACAGGAAAAGCCGAAATCCACGGCAGCCCTCACAACACTCATGACCCGCTTTTGCACGGGAGAAAACAGCTGGCTAGCTCGTAGTAATAACATGACCAAGAGCCCTGGTAATTCGGATACCAAGGACAACATTGGCAGGTCGCGTCGCAACAAGCAAAAGCGCCGCATTAACGGCGACAATGCTGAGGATACGGCAGTTAATGCAGGATTCAGAGGCTCTAAACCCGGTCAGCGGAAAAAGGCATTCAAAAGAAATACTCCGGGCTCGACCGCTTGTGCCAGATACACGACACCCTCGAAAAACCAGCCAACCAAACCAACAGGGATTGTTGGGTGTTCAAGCAGGCAGGCAAGTTAAACGCCGAAAACAATGACACGGGGCTGCATAGCGATGACGAGAAGGAGCCCCGGCCGCCGAACAATAGGGGACAGAAGGGCTTCCCCCCACAAGTGCGGACGGTGAACATGATATACGCAACCCACATACCCAAAAGGGAGCGGAAGCGTGCACTCAGGGACGTATATGCGTTGGAGCCAGTCGCCCCAAAGTTCAACCCATGGTACTCCTGCCTGATCACCCTTGATCGAAGGGACCACCCCACTAGCATCCGCCATGGCGGATTCGCTGCATTGGTTCTGGACCCAATCATTGACGGATTTCACCTCACTAGAGTCCTTATGGACGGCGGCAGCAGCTTGAACCTGCTTTATCAGGATCTGATCACGAAAAATGGGCATAGATCCCTCAAGGATTAAACCCACAAAGACGACCTTTAAAGGCATCATACCAGGTGTAGAGGCCAACTGTGCGAGCTCATTACACTTGAGGTGGTCTTCGGATCCCCGGATAATTTCCGAAGCGAGGAGTTAATCTTTGACATAGTCCCGTTCCGCAGTGGCTATCACGCACTGCTCGGACGAACCGCATTTGCAAAGTTCAATGCGGTGCCGCACTATGCATACCTCAAGCTCAAGATGCCAGGCCCTCGAGGAGTCATTACGGTCAATGGAAACACCGAACGCTCTCTCCGAATGGAGGAGCATACGGCGGCCCTCGCGGCGGAAGTACAAAGCAGCCTCTCAAGGCAATTCTCTAGTCCGGCCATTAAACGTCCGGACACCGTCAAGCGCGCCCAGAGTAACCTACAACAAGACCGCCTGGCACGTTCCGGGCACGTGTAGCAATGCGGCCCCAACCCCAGCCCTCGCGAAATTGTGAAACCAGTACTACGCGTACATAACTACGCTTTGGAAATACCATGGGCATAAGGGGAGGGACACGACCACGGCATGCCCAAAACGCGGCTTAACCGCACCAGGGGCTCCCGATTTTGTCATTCTTTTTCTTACTTTCAGGACTCCACTCTACGGAAGGCCTGTCCGGCAGTACAATAGCCGAACACACGATGCAACACCAGGAAGGCAGAAAGCTACGTCGAGTGTCCAGGTGGTCTCCATAACGAGCAGTATACTTGTTTCACATATCATCCCGCAGCTCGCCCCTGGAGGGGGACATGTTAAATAGTCACATCTCTTGCTTATCGCACTATTTGTATTGTTCTGCTTTTATCGCAGACTTTTCGAATAAATAATACATAGCTTTTGTCTATTATTGCATTCCTTTTTTGATAAAAATATGTTCAGTTATGACATTAAGCAACCGTACACTTTGGTATGGCCAATACACCAGGGGCTTACGTACCCCAGAATATGGTGTGAGAAGTCCGAACACTCTCATGAGTGCGGCACCCCGAACTTATAGCATTATATGCATCGGCTGCGAATCATGTCTTGGGTCAATAGTTGGGTTTGCCCGGCTCCCATGTTTTGGTACCTTATGTTCCGTTATATGAGAACCACTGCGATTGTGCCCCGGTTGAGCTGGGCTAAGCACCTCAGTGGAGAAAGCTAAAACTAACGGTCATGATAGGGCGAGAGCTGGTCGTTGTTCGAGAGGTTTTCGAGTCCCTAAAGACTTATGCCGCTTAGAGCAAGGAGTCGGCTTTGTCCGGCCTAGGCGTGGATAGCGCCCCGAACTCGGTCTTCCGAATACTAGGGGCTTTAGAAATTTAAAATTATAGAATTCTATGGCTAAGTGAGAGTGTTCAAGCATTATAGTCCGATTGCCTTGTTCGTTGTGTTGAGCGCCTCCCTCGAAGGACCCAATAATGGGAAAAGAGCGCTCAAGTTTATCCCGAACACCCCAGTACTCGTGGCATGGGGGCAGAAGCCGACGACTCGCAATCTCTCAAACTTAATAAACGGCCGCACAGAAGGTAATATTTTAAATTCAAAAGCGTTGCTTAGCGCATATGAACAAGTTTTCAGCGTCTGAGGATCACAAATGCGAGTTTACTCAAAAATTACATCTTTGGAGCACTCATCCGCTATACGGCGGGCACCTTTCAGGAAGCCCTCATAATACATCTCGGGCTTGTGATGCTCCTTGCCCGGCGGTGGTCCGTCCGTCACAAGCTTCTCAGCGTCCATCTTGCCCCGGAGCACTTTAGCACGGGCAAGGGCCCTACGGGCACCTTCGATGCATACAAAGCGCTTGATGACTTCAAGCCTTGGACATGCATCCACCAGCCGCCTTACCATCCCGAAGTAGCTCCCAGGCATGGCTTCCCCAGGCCATAGCCGGACTATGAGACCATTCACGGCCTGTTCGGCCACCTTATGGAGCTCGACCAGCTGCTTCAGCTGGTCGCTCAAGGGCACCGGGTGTCCGACCTCGATATCGAGACCGAACACCTTCTCTGTCGAGCTCCCTCTTGGCTCGATTAGAATGCGGCAGCGTCGGACACACTCCTGGAAGATCTGCGAATGCTCCTGGAGAGCTCCGGACTCGGGTAAGTAACAAGTAATTCACTTTCACGTGCTTGCTTTGCATAAAGAATGCCTTACCCGCCGCTATCTCCTTCATCGCCTCAATTTCCTGGAGGGCTTTTTGGGCTTCGACCTTGGCAGATTTGGCGCTCTCAAGCGCCGACGCGAGCTCAGACTCTTGAGTCTTTGAGTCAAGCTCCAAACTCTCGTCTTTTTTCACGAGAGCCTGGACCTCTTGCTGCACCTCCGCCACCCGCGCCTCCTGCTTTTCTCGCTGGGTATGCTCCACGACCGCATTTTCTTCGGCCTTGGACAGCGCTTCCTTCAGGGTCGCCACCTCGTTCGTGGCCCTTGCAATACCCACGTCGGTCCTGTCATTTTTTGCAACCACATCTTTTTTATATACTTACATAAGGTATTACTTACCTTCCTTGTCCTCGAGCCGCTTCTTGGCAAGGCCGAGCTTGTTCTCGGACCGCTCGAGGCTCTGCTTCAATGCAGTGACCTCCGTAGTCAGTGCGGCAGAGGTCAGCAGCACAGCCTGCATTCCCATATTGACATACTTATGCTAGACTCCTGCATATATCTTTTTGATCCTCAGTTCAGCTTTTCTTTCCTAACACCAAACTAAGCATCAGGGGCTACTGTCTATGCGGTAATAATTTTACATATCTTAAATACATACCTCAAAGCCTGTTAGAAGGCTGGCACAGGCTTCAGTCAGTCCGCTCTTGGCGGACTGAACCTTCTGGATCACCACACTCATAATAGTGTGGTGCTCCTCGTCGGTGGAGGCGCCTTTAAGCACCTCCAGCAGATTATCCGGTGCCTCCGGTTGGACGGAGGTCACCGGCGTTGTAGGCTTGCCCTTCTTAGTAGGGGGTCGCCTGCCGGACACCGTAACCGTTGAAGGTTCCGGTGCGGTGTCCGGCCCAGGGCCGGACTTAGTTGGGGCGGCCTTCCTTTTCATTCCTCCCCCCGCTGGAGGGGGAGAGGCTTCTTCTTCCTCCTTGTCTTCGGAGGAGGAGTGCACCTCGGAGTCATCGGACGATGAATCCGGCACCACTGGCGCCGGAACTCTTTTCGAGTTCCATGCCTTCTTCTCCGGCACCACGTAAGGTGTCGGGACCAGCAACCCGTCAAGTGGGCGTTTCTTTGAATCTTCGGGCAAAGGAGCCGGACAGTCGATCTGTCCGGTCTTCTTATGCCATTCCTGTCAAAGGAACGAGAGCTTAGATCCCGCATAGAGTCAAACTATGAAAAACAAGTATCCTGTAAAGTGTAAAATAAGCTTACTACGCTGGCTTGGCGCTTCGCGCGGAATCCGCGATCCTCGGTGATGGGAGGGGGAACCTCGGCGCCCTTGAATAGCACCTTGCAGGCATCCTCGTGCGTTGTGTCAAAGAGCACAGTCGTAGTTTGGTCTGGGCGGGTTGAACTCCCATAAGTTAAAAGCCCGTCGTTGACACGGGAGGATCCGGCGGATGAGCATGACCTGGACTACGTTGACGAGTTTAACCTCTTTGTTCACTAGGTCTTGGAGGCAGGTTTGGAGTCCGGTCCGCTCTTCTGAATTACCCCACGACAGGCCCTTCTCTTTCCAGGAGGTGAGCCGTGTGGGGATGTCATATCGGAATTCGGGGGCCGCTGCCCATTCAGGGTCACGCGGCTCGGTGATGTAGAACCACCCCGATTGCCACCCCTTTATGGTCTCCACGAAGGAGCCCTCGAGCCATGTAACGTTGGGCATCTTGCCCACCATGGCGCCTCCGCACTCCGCTTGCTGGCCGCCCACTACCTTCGGCTTGACATTGAAGGTCTTCAGCCATAAGTCGAAGTGGGGCTTGATGCGGAGGAAAGCCTCGCACACGACGATAAACGCCAAGATGTTGAGGGCCGAAGTTCGGGGCCAGATCATGGAAATCTAGGCCGTAGTAGAACATGAGCCCCGGAAAAAGCAGTGAAGTGGGAAACCTAGTCCGCGGAGGAAATGGGTGAGGAACACCACCCTCTCACGGGGCCTAGGGGTGGGGATGAGCTGCCCCTTGTCTGGGAGCCTGTGCGCGATGTCGTTAGACAAGTATCGGCCTCCCTCAGCTTCTTGATGTGTCCCTCCGTGACGGAGGAGACCATCCACTTGCCTCTCGCTCCGGACATGACTGTAGAAGGTTGAGGCGGGATGTGCGGACTTGGGCGTTGGAGCTCGAGTGCGCGAAAATGGATAAGCAAAGGAGCAAGAAGGCGTAGATGGAAAAGGTGGATTCTTATCCCCTTATATGGGCGAACGAAACTATGTGCCCCCACCAGCCTGGTAAAACTCGCTTATCTCCCAAGCGCGGTAAATTAATGGCATGGTTGGGTTACCCATGCCCGTATTGATGAGAATCCCGGAATAAGGGGACACGATCTCTGCTTCAACAAGACGTGCCAAGGAAACCGCCTCGCTAAGTGCGCTGAGGTGGGACAGTAAAAACGATCCGAATAAAGGCTTGGCCATGGTGTGATGTCACGCTGCGGAATACGTCAGCAGGTTGAATTTGTGTTAATATTATTCTCTCTATGGTGGTATGTGGAAATTATTTTGCAGAGCCAGACACTATCCTTGTGTTCAAAATCTTCTATGAAGTATTCAGAGGAGGAACCCGCCTTGCAATGCCAAAGACAATCTGCGCGCGGACTAAATCGTCATTGAAGCCTGGTTCGAGACTCTTGAGGAGTCCTAGATTAGGGGTGTCCGGATGGCGGACTATAACCTTTGGCCGTACTCCTGGACTATGAAGATACAAGATTGAAGACTTCGTCCCGTGTCCGGATGGGACTTTCCTTGGCGTGGAAGGCAGGCTTGGCGATACGGATATGTAGATCTCCTCCCATTGTAACCGACCCTATGTAACCCTAACCCTCTCCGGTGTCTATATAAACCGGAGGGTTTTAGTCCGTAGGACGAACAACAATCATACCATAGGCTAGCTTCTAGGGTTTAGCCTCTCTGGTCTCGTGGTAGATCTACTCTTGTACTACCATATCATCAATATTAATCAAGCAGGAGTAGGGTTTTACCTCCATCGAGAGGGCCCGAACCTGGGTAAAAACATCGTGTCCCTTGTCTCCTGTTACCATCCGCCTAGACGCACAGTTCGGGACCCCCTACCCGAGCTCTGCCGGTTTTGACACCGACAAGGATACTACAACATGGAACCGATATGGGACCAGGAGGACAAAGAAACAGGAGCGGCGGGTGGGGAACCGGCCTTTAGTGAAATCAGGGGCGAAAGTGCTAGAGACTACTTGCGGGCACGTGCAAGGAGGCGTGATGATGGAACTTATTACTTTGAAAACTCACTTGACGAAGAACTATATCAAGTGATGTTAAAGGCTTCCAAGATCCCTGGAAGGTTCTATAGGAACTCAGGTCCATGTGACATTCTGTCTGATGCTCTGGAAACAAGAGAGCCCCCTGGCCGTGCAAGGGGTATAGGTGTTAATGTCCTGCACAAGAGGGCTTTCACACTCAGCAAAGAAGAGAGGCTCAGCATGAAAAAAGCGAGGACGGAAATGAAGCAGAATGAATTGTATGAAGGGTTGAGGAAGGACATGTATCCGGCTATTCGAAAGGATATTGAGGAGTCAATGATGATGCAAAAGACTCTAACACTGACAGATAGCCAGCAGATGGGAGGGGAGGTGGGCTTGGAGGATGCTTATTGCGCTACAACACCACACAAGAGTAGCTGTGCATCAGCTGACCCCAGTGACACTGAGACTGCAGCTGCTCATGATGATGATATATCTGATCTATCTGGAATGAAAGACAGACTGAAGGACGTGCTTACACATTATGAACGTACATTAAAATGTGCAACATCCTGGGTTTGCCCACCCTTCTTGGAAGAGGGCCTCTTGTTGGACAACATGCCATTGAAGCCAGGCTGTGCAAAGTGCTACGTGACTGAAGTAAAGCCTAGATTCAATGAATTTGCCCTTAAGAATGTCCTAGGAGACTTTGATGAGCAAAGGACCTTGGGAGAAACACTGTTACATCACATCCAATGGCCACGAAAGGAAATAGAGTTCATCGTTGAGATCCCTGAAGCCCCGCCAAGAGCAACCAATGTCGCCCCTCATCCAGTGATGCTCTCCTTGCCACAGCAGCTCTCGCGTGCTTCCACCAAAGAACCTAATACTCGTAATCCGACGGCTGATGCATCAACCTGTGATCAGCCGGCCCGACTTTGTGCCGTACAGGCCATGCCATCCTCCGCCCCAGAGAAGGCAGTGGCAAGGCCTACAACTGCTGAAGATACACCACCGGTTCAGATGCCGACCGCTGAAGCAGCGGGGGGAGAACCAGCTGCCGCACATGCTCAGCAGACCAACCTGGTGGAACGGATGATAACCCACAAGTATAGGGGATCAATTGTAGCCTCTTTCGATAAGTAAGAGTGTCGAACCCAACGAGGAGCTAAAGGTAGAACAAATATTCCCTCAAGTTCTATCGACCATCGATACAACTCTACGCACGCTTGACGTTCGCTTTACCTAGAACGAGTATGAAACTAGAAGTAATTTGTAGGTGTTGTTGGATAGGTTTGCAAGAAAATAAAGAACACGTAAATAAAAGGTAGGGGCTGCTTAAGTAAAGACACAATCAAGTTAGTATAGCGAGTGTGGAAAAGTGGTGGTAGGAGTTGCCAAATTGTCCCTAAGCAATTGACTACTTTACTAGACCGATAGCAAGTTTTATGTGGGAGAGGCCACTGCTAGCATGTCATCCCTCACTTGGAATTCTATGCACTTATGATTGGAACTATTAGCAAGCATCCACAACTAATAACGTTCATTAAGGTAAAACCCAACCATAGCATTAAGATATATTGGTCCCCCTTCAATCATGTATGCATCAATTTCTTTGCTAGGTTGAAGCTTCTGTCACTCTTGTCCTCCAATACATAGTCCTATCAACATACAACTAACCCTATGGTGTGATCCACGCGCGCGCTCATATGATGGGCACCAAAGGACAGCAACATAACTACAAGCAAATTAAATCAATCATACCAATTCATCAACCACCGATATGACAACGAAAATCTACTCAGACATCATAGGATGGCAACACATCATTGGATAATAATATGAAGCATAAAGCACCATGTTCAAGTAGAGGGTACAACAGTTACGGGAGAGTGGACCGCTGTAGATAGAAGGGGGAAGGTGATGGAGACGTTGGTGAAGATGGCGGAGGTGTTGGTGAAGATCGTGGTGATGATGATTGCCCCCGGCGGCGTTCCGGCGACGGAAGCGAGGGGGAGAGAGCCCCCCTCCTTCTTCTTCTTCATTGACCTTCTCCCTAGATGGGAGAAGGGTTTCCCCTCTGATCCATGGTCTCCATGGCGTGGGAGGGGCGAAAGTCCCTCCGAGATTGGATCTGTCTCTCTGTCTCTCTCTGTTTCTGCGTTCTCCTCTGCTGCCCTTTCACCGTTTCGTATATATGGAGATCCGTAACTCCGATTGGACTAAAACCTTCACCATGATTTTCTACCAAAAATTAGCTTTCTTGCGGCCGAAGAAGGGCATCAACCGCCTTACGGGTGGCCCACGAGGGTCAGGGGCGCGCCTCGCGGGCCACCTCGAACAAATCTCGCATTGATTTTTCTTCCAGAATTCTCCAAATATTCCAAAAATATTCTCCGTCTGTTTTATCCTGTTTGGATTCCGTTTGATATGGATATTCTGTGAAACATAAAACATGCAACAGACAGGAACTGGCACTAGGCACTGGATCAATATGTTAGTCCCAAAAATAGTATAAAAAGTTGCCAAAAAGTATATGAAAGTTGCATAACATTGGCATGGAACAATAAAAAATTATAGATACGACGGAGACGTATCAACGAACTGCTAAGCGATGCAGAGGTCCAGGCGGCGCTCATCGATCGGCCGGTCCATAACCCGTGATCAGCATACCAATGCGTCAGCACTTCCTGCTCAGCAAACTAACGCGTTGGCACGACCTCCTCAGCACACCAACAAGTTGACACCACCTATGCAGAAACCCGACATAGCTTCCACGCATGGTCAGCAGTCCAATGCCTCTGCTCCTGCCCAGCAGTCCGTCACAGCAGCACCACCAGCTCAGCGGTCCGGCATAGATAAACCATCTGCTAAGCAGTCCGTCGAAGCTTCACCGTGTGCTCGGCAGTCTACCTTGCAGCCAACCAGATGTTCTGCCAGAAATGCTTCAAGTACCAAGAAGGAAGCGGCCAAAAAGGCTGCACCCGCGAGGAAGCGCGACGAGAGAGCGAAGAGGAAAGAGAACGATTGCCTCTTACTTAAAGCACTCATCGCCCAGAACCAAATTAATAGCAGTTTGTTCGAATCGGGGAGTAATATTATCTCTGACGGCATGGATGATGCAGAAATAGATTTGTTGCTTGCTAAAAATAAAGCAGACGTACTTGAAGCACTCAATTACATTCGTGGCCAGCCAGTTCTTGTTGGCAAATACTTTGATGACTACAGCTCCAGTTGTCGCGAGTTACATGAATGTTGCATGGATCAAATGTCAGCAGGTCATCATGGTCTGCTAGTCCACTACAATAGAGATCATTTCTGACACGATGCTGGTTCCATCAATGTGAGTTTCGAGGACTTACATCTCTTTTTCAACTTCAATGAGCTCGATGCCACTCTTGTTAGATGCCTGATTTTGTAAGTACTTAACAAACTCTGATCAACTTCTCCATACAAGGCTGTAAATGATAAACAACTAACTGCATTTTATTCCTCTCAGGGGATTGAACGCGTAGAGAAGAAAAAGGGAGAGTGTGTATTTCATAGATCCTGCATTAGCAAATGGCACAACATTAGATGGTAAGGACCTACGGGACTGGGCCATTAACACGGTTATCCATATCTTCGGAAACACGTCCCATGCAGAATCATTTCTCTGGCCATATCATGAACGGTAAGTCAAGTAAACAACCACACATACACTGATTGTCTTTCAGATTTTGACATAATTCGTAAGTTCATGGCTTTCTTAATATGTAGCAATCACTGGATATTGGTATTCATTGTTCCAAACAAGAACACATTTTGCTACATGGATTCTCTCAGAGAGTCAACAAAGGCTCAGGATCTGACGCATCTTCAGCAATTCATGGATAGGTATTGAATTCTACGATGTTGAAATTAATTTGCATTCATATCTGGTTCAATAATTGATGTTGTTAAAATTCATCTTCATTTGCAGTGTGTTCGCATTGTGGAAAACTAAACCAGGGAACCATTTCAAGAGATAACTACCTCTGCAGCACGAGATCGTTCCTCCGCTAACACACTGAAATCCGTTATTTTCGGAAAATTTATCCAATAGTCTGCAAATACCTTTTCTTATGCTAGTCAAATGTTCAAGCTTCTAAATAAACCTCTTTTTATTTCTGTCCAAAGAAAAAAATACATCTAACATCGGTTAGGTTGTTCCTAACAGGACAAATACATGACTAATTCTGTATAAAAAATTCAGTGTCCTCAGAAACAAGCAGGGACCAACCTTTGTGGATACTATGTTTGTAGACACATGATCTCTATCTGCAAATCTGCTAATAGTTGTGAAGATCCTTGCGAATTAGTACCAGTAAGTCTATCTTAATTAATATCTTCTACTCCACTCACATATTCTGATCTTAAAAATACTGCAGCTCATCTTAGAACCGAGGACCCCTGAACCGCTCCCCGCTGGTGAATCGCTGATGGTCCGAAGATTTATCAGCGACTTCTTCCTGAATCACTACATCAATTCCACTGGTGATAACGAAGATTTGAGCATGCGTTCTCGTGAAACATTGAGTAAGAGTTAGCCGCTAAACATATACACATGGATCCATTGTTTTCCATCTGATGAGGTCTTCGTATTTTGTACACTATGATTAATTATGTAATGCATATATGTGTCAACAAATCATTGGAATTTAGCTACCATATATTCAATTGCAATTGTTGCGAAATTTGATGAATGTTCTTCCTGTGGACACTATTGTTCAATTGAATATTGTGACGAATTTGCTTTTTGCATGCCGATTCAAAATGGGATGTTTTTGTTTTAACCTGGCAATTGCTCCGCACACGGTTCAGCTAAATGAGTGTGTGCGGTCCACATCGGAAAGCATACGTCAATCTAGCGAAACCGTCGGTGATACACAGCAAATCGCAAACGATTTGCAGCGCTACTACGTGTGTGTAGGGTCTCCAGAACCGTTTGTGATATCATGTTATCGCACACAAGAGCTTGGAGTAAACCGTGCCCAATGTAAAATACAATCCTAGTCGTAAAATTTCCAGGAAACGTGTGGGATCCCAAACGAAAAGCACATGCCACTCTTGCCGCAACCGTCGGTGATACACAACAAATCACAAATGGTCCGCAGCACTTGTATGTGTGCGAATGGGCTCCTGAACCGTTTGTGATAGAACATTATCGCACACGGTAATTGTTGGGAAATGTGTGCGATGGAGTCTTGCATGGCAGACGGTTCCACAGTAAACTCGTGTGCGATGGGGCACATATCGCACACAGTTCATATGATGGTCCATGTGCCTTACATACTAGTCCCAAACGGTTCATTACGACACACCATTTGGTTTCACTGCGTCATTAAAAACGTTTAATCACCGATCCCACACGTGCGAAAGAATTTAGTGTGTGCTACATCGCACACGATTACATTTTGCAAGGCCTCTGGATCATGGCTTCATATCCCCGATGGTTTCTGGGTCATGTGGGAAGGACTCACCTATCGCCCACACTCACTTGGCGATGGTTCCAAATGCCGTTGCGGAAAGGGGTTAAAAACCGTTTGTATAGCACCTCGTTGTACCAGTGTAGGTATGGAGATACAGATGATCGAGTCTCGGGCAAGTAACATATCGCCGAACAAAGGGAATTACATATGGGATTAATTGAATCCTGGATATCGGGGTTCAACCGATAAAGATCTTCGTGGTATATGTAAGAACCAATATGGGCATCCAAGTCCCGTTATTTGTTATTAACCGGAGAGGTACCTCGGTCATGTCTACATGATTCTCGAACCCGTAGGGTCGCACGCTTAATGTTCTATGATGCTAGAGTAGTATTGAGATATTTGCATTGACGACCGAAGGTTGTTTGGAATCTCGTTGGAACAGTTCGGGGGCATGCCGGTAGTGTACCGGGGTCACCGAAGGGTTCCGAAGGTCCACTGGGGGCCCACCTACCCCCGGGGTCCACATGGGCTTAGGGGTGCGTCCTGGACAACATGAGCCAGGTGCACCAGCCCCCAACAGGCCCATGCGGCTGGAGGGGGAAACCCTTGTTGGGACGAACACTGCACTTGCCTTGAGGGGGCAAGAACTCCCCCTTGGCCGCCGTCCCCTCCCTTGGAGGAGGGGCTAGGGCCACCGTCCCCTCCCCCTTGCCCGTATTGAAGGAAATATGCCCTAGAGGCAATAATAAAGTTATTATTTATTTCTTTATTTCATGATAAATGTTTATTATTCATGCTATGATTGTATTAACCGGAAACATAGTACATGTGTGAATACATAGACAAAACAAAGTGTCCCTAGTATGCCTCTACTTGACTAGCTCGTTTATCAAAGATGGTTATGTTTCCTAACCATGGACATGTGTTGTCATTTGATGAATGGGTTCACATCATTAGGAGAATGATGTGATAGACAAGACCCATTCGTTAGCTTAGCATTATGATCGTTATAGTTTCATTGCTACTGCTTTCTTCATGACTTATACATGTTCCTCAGACTATGAGATTATGCAACTCCCGAATACCGGAGGAACACCTTATGTGCTATCAAACGTCACAACGTAATTGGGTTATTATAAAGATGCTCCACGTGTGTCTCCGATGGTGTTTTTTGAGTTGGCATAGATCGAGATTAGGATTTGTCACTCCGTGTATCGGAGAGGTATCTCTAGGCCCTCTCGGTAATGCATATCACTATAAGCCTTGCAAGCATTGTAACTAATGAGTTAGTTGCAGGATGATGCATTACAGAACGAGTAAAGAGACTTGCCGGTAACGAGATTGAACTAGGTATGAGGATACCGACGATCGAATCTCGGGCAAGTAACATACCGATGACAAAGGGAACAATGTATGTTGTTATGCAGTTTGACCGATAAAGATCTTGGTAGAATATGTAGGAGCCAATATGAGCATCCAGGTTCCGCTATTGGTTATTGACTGGAGATGTGTCTCGGTCATGTCTACATAGTTCTCGAACCCGTAGGGTCCGCACGCTTAACATTCGATGATGATTTGTATTATGAGTTATGTGATTTGATGACCGAAGTTTGTTCGGAGTCCCGGATGAGATCGGGGACATGACGAGGAGTCTCGAAATGGTCAAGAGGTAAAGATTGATATATTGAAAGGCTATATTCGGACATCGGAAAGGTTCCGAGTGATTCGGGTATTTTTCGGAGTACCGGAGAGTTACGGGAATTCGTCGGGAGAAGTATTGGGCCTTATTGGGCCATAGGGAATAGAGGAGGCGGGCCAAAGGGAAGGAGGCGCGCGCGCCCCATGGGTCCGAATTGGACTAGGGGAAAGGGGGCGGTGCCCCCCTGGCCCTTTCCTACTCCCTCTCTCTTTCCCTCTTTCTTCTCTCCTACTCCAGAAAGGAAAAGGGGAACCCTACTAGGACTTGGGAGTCCTAGTAGGACTCCCCACACTTGGCGCGCCCCCTCTAGAGCCGGCCTCCTCCTCCTCCCTCCTTTATATCTATGGGCAGCGGACACCCCAAAGGCACAACAGACAATCTCTTAGCCGTGTGCGGTGCCTCCTTACACACCTCGGTCATAGTGTTGTAGTGGTTAGGCGAAGCCCTGTGCCGGTAACTTCATCATCACCGTCGCCACGCCGTCATGCTGACGGAACTCTCCCTCGGCCTCAACTGGATCAAGAGTATGAGGGATGTCATCGAGCTGAACGTGTGCTGAACACGGAGGTGCCGTACGTTCGGTGCTAGGATTGGTCGGATCGTGAAGATGTACGACTACATCAACTGCGTTGATAAAACGCTTCCGCTTTCGGTCTACGAGGGTATGTGGACACACTCTCCCGCTCGTTGCTATGCATCACCTAGATGGATCTTGCGTGTGCGTAGGAAAATTTCTGAAATTACTGTGTTCCCCAACATGTATATATAGTGGGGGATGAGGGAGGGCAGCCATACCCCTTCCCTGGCGCAGTCCCTCCCCCTCTCTACCACAACCTCCTCCCGGTTTGGCTTGGCAAAGCCCTGCCAGAGCTCCACCATGCCGTCGTGCTGGTTGTGATCCCATCTACTTCTCCCCCTTTGCTTGCTGGATCAAGGAGGAGGAGACGTCATCGAGCCGCACGTGTGCTAAACTTGGAGGTGTTGTCCGTTCTGTGCTAGATCGGTTGGATCGCGAAGAGTACGACTATATCAATCGCGTTTTATACGTTTCCGCTTTCGTCCTACAAGGGTACGTAGACGCACTCCCCTCTCGTTGTTTTGCATCTCCTAGATTAGGTCTTGGGTGTTCGTAGTTTTTAATCTTGATTTTCATGCTTCGCTCCCCATCATTTCCCTATAGTGCAATCTTCGTGCCTGGCCTGGATCTCCTCCATCAGCTGCAGCCACTGCTCCAGAGTTGTGATATGACGCCTTGGCATGGCTAGCGGCGAACAGATTGGAAGTGGCAACGGTGGAGGGGGGAGAGGGAAGAAAAGGGGGCGGGCTAGGGTTAGGTTGCCACCGTCCGGCTTAAATAGCCGGACTTGGTTCCTCCCTGGTGGCACGCCGGAGCAGCGACACGAGGCACAATGAATGCATCCTCAACGACGAATGAAGGAGGCGTCCGCCGGACCGCTAGTTTATGCGTTTGACCGCGTGGGTCCTTGCGGTCAGTCCTATGTGGCGGGCGCATTCCGACGTCCCCATATCCTTCCTAGATATGGGCCAGGAGCGCCGGTCAGTTTGGGTATTTGGACCGGATTTGATGGGTTTGGTCGGGTTCCAATTTTACGTCCGGGTAGCCCGTCCGATCGTTTGGGGAGGATTTAAGGGCTCTAGTCGTAGATGATTTAAGGGCTCCCATTGTAGATGCTTTGAGTCCGTTTGGAAGTACTCCCTCCGTTTCTTTTTTGTTTGCGCATAACTTTTCTCCTTTTTCTCCTAATTAGTCTGCGCGTTCTCTTTCTTTAGCACTAGTTTCCAATTGTACCCCGTTTAGCCGTATTAATTAGTCGTATGCTTTGGCAGCAGCAGCTAGAATAAGCCAATCAAATGCGCCATGCAGAGGGTCCATCCTACGCGTGGGAAAGGGAAGAGAAGACCGAGCGACCATCCAATCGGTAGCATGCAGTAGTTAAAACAATTCACCTCTCTCCATGCATGCACAGGGGTAAAAATGTCCAAAACAGACTCATCATGGCCCTCTTTGGTATCCGTGCGGCTGCTTATGCGCAGAGAAAATAGAATCGGAGGGAGTACTAGTATTGCAAACAGCAGCCAAGGACTATTGTATTGGTAGCGAGTTAATGCGTCAAGTCACTGCTGCAGCTCCCCATGGAATCATGTTGCTGATCTACCTTGTCTCAATAACAGCGCTAGTCAGATACACCAGGCTAGAGGACCAGTACTCACCGGGTTCCACGATATAACTGCCGTACCTATAATCATTAATCCCTAGCTAGAGGACCCGGCCAAAATCAATATGCATTGCCCTGGCATACACGCTACTACATTGTAGTACGTGCCGTATTAGCAACAATAGCTGGCTAATTAACGACAGGATCATGCATCAAAATTACTACTACATTGGAGTACTACAGTGGTAGCTTCGACTATATTATGGGTCGGAGGGAGTATTTGTTAGGGTCATCGATCTTCACCGTCCATTCGTCGATCCGACTGTCATGGGCGTACGAGCATCCGGTTCAAGTGTAGTAGGCCGTAGCACCGCAGCCTAGATGATTGAGCAGTACTGTGGCAGCAGCAACAGCGGTAGTAATAGCATGCGCAGCTGCTGGGAGTTAGAGCAGTGATGGCGCCAGCTCAGGGGCAGATTGACCCGAGTTATTGTAAGGCGGCCAACGTGCAGCCAGGCAAGAGGTAGAGAGAGGAACGAACATGAGCTAGTTGACCGCGAGGATTTATACTACGCATCCATGATCGATCGATCCGATTCCTCCCCCCACCTCGTGCAGATGCATTCGTTAATCATCTCGATGAGCACCATCTGATTGACTCTGGCCTCCAATCACACCCACTCCCGCGCGCCACCACCCTCGTCGCCATCTACTCCTCCGTCGACCCGCTCTTCGTGTCAAGCACAGGCGCCTGCGTGCGCTGCTTCTTGGCGCGCCCGGCATGGGTAGCTGCGTGAGCAAGAAGGCCGCCCGCGGCAGTGCCGAGGCCAAGGTGGCGCCGCCGCTCCCGCCGGAGAAGGATAATGCCTTGGCTCCGCCACCACCGCCACCCGTGGTGGTGGAGGAGGAGGTCAAGGAGGTGTTGTCGGAGACGGCAGTGCGGCGGACAAGCCCGCCGGAGCCGGAGCCGCAGCCTGAGCCTGAGCCTGAGCACGAGAAGGAGAAGATGGTGCAGGAACACGAGGAAGGCGAGGCTTCCGATAGCGTGTCGGTGGGTTCCTCCGTGGTGGACAAGGCGATGGTGAAGGCTGGAAGGGAGCAGGAAGTGGAGAAGAGGACGGTGGACGTGCCGGAGAAGGGGAGGGCCAGGAGGATGGAACCGGAGCAGAAGAAGAAATGCAAAGACGCCGGCAACGGCAGGGCGCGGTCGCCGTCCCCTGCGGCGAAGCAGAGGAGGCCGGGTACCATTGTCAGCGAGCAGCCGGTGCCGCCTCGACTGCGGCGAGAGTCGCCCGCGGTGGTGTCCGGCATCGGGTGCCGCAGTGGCAGATTTTCCCCTTCCGCAGCGAGGAGGGCCGCCGAGAGCGCCGTCAGACGGAGCTACTCCGCAAGGGAAGCGGACATGGCGCTGCCGTCGTCTGCCAAGCGCTCCCTCAACACAAACATCAACGGTAACGGAGGGAGCGGCGTCAGGCGGGACCCTGGCGAGCATTCTGGCAGGAGGTCAGATTCCCCGGCTAGGCACCCGCCGGCCTCTCCGGCAGCGAACGGCACCATCAGCCGGCAATCGAGCGCCACCCGGAAGGCTCCGAAGGAGAACACCAGTTCGGAGAAAACCAAGCAGCAATGCGGCCGCGCACGGGCCCCGATGGAGGTTGGAGATGAACTCGACGAGGCACCATTGGCAGGAAAAGAGCGCAGGGAGGCGGTGGACACCGCGATGGGCCAGAACCCCTCGGTGGCTATGGAGTGCTTCATCTTCCTTTAGTACTCTTTCCATGGATTACGTGTTCATTTCTTTTCTCTCGCCCCTATGCCACTCTCACTAGTTGCCGTGTGATTTCTTGGCCATTATTAATTATCGGGAATTATCAGTTACTCCTACTTATTATAGTATGTTAGATTTTGAGCCTTGGTCAATTAAAATCCTGGAACTAGTGAATGGAGTTCCATGTCAGGAGCTTGGAGGTTATATACCACGTCGTCTCGACAAGCGACACGGGAGGCGATCCCGATCCGGTTTCTCTATAACCCGCCTCTCCGATCGATGCCGTCGAGCAAAGTCCGGGTGGCCGACGGTTCTGCGACGGCGCGAGAAGTGAGCAGCAGCGACGGTAAAATTCGCGTCGGTGCGGCATCAGTCTAGCTATGAGCAAAGGCGGTTGTACGTACTGCTAAGCAGCGGCGGCAACAACAACAACAAGCCACGGAATTGAAGTAGTCAGGAGTATACCTGGCCATAACTCAGGCCGGGCCGGGCTTCAGGCCGGGCCTAAAAAGCCCCAGCAGAAAACGCAGGCCCGGCCTTTGGGCCTAGATTTCATGCCCAAGCCTGGCTCAGTGGAAAAGCCCATTAGGCCTTGGGCCGGGCCTCTTTCCTAAAACAAATATGTCAAGCCCAACCCGCCCTGGCACTCGAGCTCAAAATCTAGGCCTAGACCCAGCCTGTGGGCAAGATCGGGCCGGGTATTCCATGGTCAGGAATAGCCGGGAGTTGGCGGGATGCACCGCTCACTGGTAAGATGGAGTGGATTCCCTTGAAGGGAGTTGGAGGGACGCATAGTTCGTCGGCAAGATGGAGCAGAAGGTCGCGCCGTCGGGCTCACCCGATGGGATTCCCTTGTGTTGGAGACAACGGGGATGCAACAGGGAGGAGCACCCCACCTTTGGCTTCGTGCATGGTGGTTGTTTGGGTGTCTGCTCCTCTTTGTGCATGTTGTGGTTGTAGACTACGTGATGTAAGGCAGAGCCCTTGTTTGCCCGATCTTCATGAATTGAATGTGGATTTGAGGAGAAACATGAAGAACACAAGGAAGAAATTATTCTGTTGGACAAGATCCACATAGAAGGTACTCAAATCACAAGGCAAAAGGTAGATCACAAGCATCCAACTACAACAAAGGAAAACAAATACAAAGGTAGTTCATCCAAATCTCTATGAGAGATGAGACTTGAATTCCACATTGGGAATCTTCTCCGAAGAGGTCTTGACAACCATAGATGGTTCTTCCCCTTAGGGTTTTGACAACCATAAATGGTTCTTCTCTTAAGAGGAATCCCATAAGAGGAGATACATGAGTTAAGCTCTATAGTTTTGGTTCTATTCTTAGCTCATTCGCGGCGCGCAAACTAGCGCAAGCCGAGCAGCAGCACTGCGTTGCATCGTGCTAGCCTTCCAGTTCTCTGAGGCACTCGAAGGAAGAGGCCAAGAAGGTAGAGACCATGGAGGAGGCCGAGCCCATGGAGAAGGAGATGGGGGACACTGAGACGATGGAGGAGGAGCTTGCATCCTGCCTGTGGCTGTTGAGCGCCGACATCAACGACAAGACGATGGAGTAGGAGCTTCCGTTCGTGCCCACGTCGGTCGACTCGATGGTGTTCTGGTCCAACACACTTGAGGCCAAACAACGAAGACATCGGCATGGGGGTGTTTGGTTTGCTCCATGCCCCACGTAAAAGGAGACCATCCACGTGTTCGTCACCACCTTCGAGGACATGCTCGAATACCCTGTTGCGCGTACGTGTTGATGTGATTATGAGTATATTTGCTAATGTGGTTACGCATATTCTGTTTGGTGTGGTTGTATTCGTGCTTCTTCATAGTCATGTAGGAATTAGAAATCCTTTGTGGATTGTTCATAAAGCATGTTCACAATTTGCCTGGCTACGCATTGAAGGCAGGCCGTTGTGCCCCGCTAAGGCCATATTGCGAAAATCCTACATCCCCGGGCTCTTATGAAGCCCCCCACGTAAACTCCCTTATTAACTCTCTCTCCCCCTGATTATAACAGGGTCGGCCCCAACCCCTAATCCTAATCCAATTAACTACTTCCACCTCACTATTTACGTAAAGTTCCTACGTAAGTTTTTGTGGGCGTAGCATTACTAGACCATATTCTCCCCCCAAAAATGATATGAACATTGTCGGTCCAACCTTTGGAAAAGTAGTATCATACACGGTAAATAGACAGATGAATCTCATCTATCTCATCTGGGAAACTGCAGAAGCGGAAGGCGAATATTGAGCCTTCAGTGATGTTGAACTTCCTTGCAACTTTAGGCCAGTGGCTATGGATAATTGCCCGCCCAACCTTCGTCCTCTTCACGAAGACTTCAATATTGTACCGTGGGTGTTGAATGAATACCTTCCTCGACTCTTGACCATGCAGGTGGTTTGAGAGGTAATCATCGGTGAACTGCTTTGAAAAGTACTGAAAACAAAGATATGCATAAATCGTTGTTATAAATTTTAAAATGGCGCACAGGGTAAAAACAAGGTAAAAGAGTTAGTACCATCCTATAGTTGACTGATGTCTTCTTCATTGTGCAAACAAAGATCTTGTTGTTATTCGTTGCAAGTTTCTTCATCCTAACAATCTTTCTGAGTTTCTTAACTTGACTGATATTCATGGACATCTCATTTTCCCATATGCAAAATGGGTCGAACAGTCGGTCTAAGCCTCTGACAGCAGGACCTACATGTGCAAGACCAAATTGTAATAAACCTAAATATTAGAATGATTCCTGCAAGTGCACAATAATGTGCTATTAGCCAAAGGACCATGCATGAGCACACCTCGATGGTAAACCGCAGTGTCTCCCATTGTTTCCCTGCAACACATATAAGGAAGATATTGATCAGGTTAACTGAGAGTTGCCATACTATCATTAGAATACGTATTGAGTACAACCAAATTCGATTTATTTCTCACATGCATAACAATGCAAAATTGTACCCACAACAAATGAAAATCAAATTGCAGAATTGAACCAAATAGTTAAATAGACAGTAGACCAAATGAACCAAAATAGTTAACTAAGCACGACATTGCAGAATAGAAACATGTACTAGAAGATAAGATAGTTAAGGAAACAAAGAATGCTTGAGAACAATACTACAAAATGTAGCCATTGTTGGACCAAACTGTTAACTGAACATTACATTTCAGAATATCAGATAGTATATTAGCATTACAAAGGACAAACTAGAAGGCACTGGCGGTGGCCTCGAGAAAACAGCATGAACTGTATTTTGAAGTAGACAACCACGTGGCGGTGTTAACGACGGCCTCGAAGACGAGGTGCTCATCCAAGATCTGGCGGTCGACATGCATGGCAGCCATAGCGACCTCATCCGCGCGTGCGGCCGCGATTTGCTTCTCCGATGCCAGATGCTACTGAGCTCCACGTTATACTGCATGCAAAATGGCTGTGGGCGGTGCATAATTAGAGGACGAGGCCGGTGATTTTGGCGGAAGGTGTCGCGCCATCGGTCAGGGCATGTGGGACGGGGAAGGAGGAGGATGGTGTGGGTTGGTGTGGATTACCTGACCATATTGACGAGGCCACGCAGCAAGAAGAAGGGTCACCGGTGAGGAGGCCGCGCAGCAAGAAGAAGGGTCGGCGGCGAGGAGGCGGCGCTGCAAGAAGAAGGGTCACCGGCAAGGAGGCGACGCTGCAAGAAGAAGGGTCGCCGGCGAGGAGGCGGCGCTGCAAGAAGAAGGGTCGCCGGAGAGGAGGCTGAGCTGCCAGTAAGCAGTAGTGAAGGTTTGAACTTGGAAAGCAAGGAGGAATAGTGGAAATGTGACTTTTGATGGGAGGGTGGGGCGGGGAGATAGATATTTCCGCGGTGGCAGAAAAATATCGCCCGGCGCCACGAGAAACCGGCGCGCAAGTGTGGTTCAAGCGCGGGCGGTGGACTGTAGACGATGAAGCTAAGCCAGACAAGACAGTGCGCCAAGATATTTTATAGTGCATCCCACACGATTCTTGCTAGTAATTTGTTTGTGGTATACCTTATTTTCTCATTATGTTTTGAAAGAAAAAATGGTCTTACGGAGGGAAATTATGGTGTTTGAATTGCTAGAACATTTACCTACAATGAACATGTAACTACATGAGTGTCGTGTTAAAATTTGGAATTATTCCGGGTTCGTTTGGCATTTTTATGCATTAATTGAGTTTATAGGCATTTAATGTGCATAATTCAAATTTGAACTACAATCACATGCTCCAGTGCACCAAAGTTTGTTGAAAAATCACATGTGTGTCTTTCAGTGAATTTATAGGTCCCATGGAAGAATGGGAATGAAATTCAAACATCTGTGTGTCGTGGCTCGGCCGGAAACATTGAGAAACTTGGTTTTTAAATTCATGTAAATCCCAAACTCGCCTGAAAATCATGAAACTTGGCATGGTCTCAATTCATGGCACCAGCATGTTGTGATAAAAAAAATTGGCCGAATTGGGACAAGTTTTGGCATAAGTTTCTTGCAAATTGTAGTTTCTCTGAAGAAGACATGTTGTTTCGAGAGGGAACGTGTCACCTTTGTGTGCGAGAGGTCTCAATATCTAGGCACCGTGGCTTGGCCGATAACATTGAAAAACTTGGTTTTTTTAATTCCTATAAATTCAAAACTCGGCTGGAAATCATGAAACTTGGCATGGTGTCATTTCATGGCACCAACATGTTGTGGTAAAGAAATTGGCCGAATTTGGACAAGTTTTGGTATAAGCTTCTTGCAAACCAGAGCTTCTCTCAAGAAGACTCGTGGTTCCCGAGGGGGAACGTGTCACCTTTGTGTGCGAAATGATATACGCTGCCTCCCCCCTTGATTTTTTACAGAGGCAACATAGAACCATATGAGTGTCCTGTTAAAATTTGGAATTATTTCGGGTTCGTTTGGCCCTTTTTATACATTAATTGAGTTTCGGGGCATTTAATGTGCATAATTCAAATTTGAACTACAAGCACATGCTCCAGTGCGCCAAAGTTGATTGAAAAATCACATGTGTCCTTGGGTGAATTTCTAGGTCCCATGAAAGAAATGGAAATGAAATTCGAACATCTAGGCGTCGTGGCTCGTAGGAAATATTGAGAAACTTGGTTTTTAATTCCTATAAATCCAAAACACGCATGAAAATCACGAAACTTGGCATGGTGTCATGACATGGCACCAACATGCTGTGGTAATTTTTTTGGCCAAATTGGGACAAGCTTTGGTATAAGGTTCTTGCAAACCGGAGCTTCTCTCAAGAAGGCTCATGGTTCCGAGAGGGAACGTGTCACCTTGATACGTCTCCGTCGTATCTATAATTTTTTATTGTTTCATGCCAATATTATACAACTCTCAAATACTTTTGGCAACATTTTATATGATTTATTGGACTAACCTATTGATCCGATTAGTGCAGCCGATTCACTGTTTGTTGCAGGTTTTTTGTTTCGCAGAAAATCCATATCAAATGAAGTCCAAATGCGATAAAAATTCACGGAGAATTATTTTGGAATATACGTGATTTTTGGGACTTGGAACCAACACAAACAGGGGCCCACAGACCCCACAAGACACTAGGGCGCGCCCTGGTGGGTTGTGCCCTCCTCGGATGTCGGTTGGTCTCTACTTCGGGCGCAAGGAAGCTTATATTTGGAAAAAATCATGTTAAAATTTTAGCACAATCGGAGTTACGGATCTCCGGGAATATAAGAAACCGTTTTCGGCCAGAGCTGGTTAACGCGAAACAGAAGAGAAAAGAGAGGGAGATCCAATCTCGGAGGGGCTCCTGCCCCTCCACCGCCATGGAGGCCATGGACCAGAGGGGGAACTCTCCTCCCATCTAGGGGGGAGGCCAAGGAAGAAGAAGAAGGAGGGGGCTCTCTCCCCCTCTCTCCCGGTGGCGTCGGAGTGCCGCCGGGGCAAGGATCGTGACGCCGATCTACATCAATAATCTTGCTACCGTCAACACCAACTCTCTCCCCCTCTATGCAGCGGTGTAACCTCCCGTCTCCCCGCTGTAATATCTACGTAAACATGGTGCTCAACTCCATATATTATTTCCCAATGATATTTGGCTATCCTATGATGTTTGAGTAGATCTGTTTTGTCCTATGGGTTAATCGTGATCTTGGTTGGTATGAGTGTATATTTTATTTATGGTGATGTCCTACGGTGCCCTCCATGTCGCGCAAACGGAGGGATCCCCATTGTAGGGTGTTGCAATATGTTCATGATTCGCTTATGGTGGGTGGCGTGAGTGGCAGAAGCACATACCGAGTAAGTGGGTTGTTGCGTATGGGAGTAAAGAGGACTTGATACTTAATGGTATGGTTGGGTTTCTGACCTTAATGATCTTTAGTAGTTGCAGATGCTTGCTAGAGTTCCAATCATAAGTGCATATGATCCAAGTAGAGAAAGTATGTTAGCTTATGCCTCTCCCTCATGTAAAATTGCATGAATGATTACTGGTCTAGTTATCGATTGCCTAGGGACAAATGACTTTGTTATTGACAAAAGCTATCCACTTTCATTACCTTGCAATTTATTCGTAGTTTTATTCTCGCAAAGTACTCGTAGTTTTATTCTAGCAAAATAGTTTCATACTTGTTTTAGGTAAAGCAAACGTCAAGTATGGGTAGAGTTGTATCGGTGGTTGATAGAACTTGAGGGAATATTTGTTCTGCCATTAGCTCCTCATTGGGTTCGACACTCTTATTTATCGAAGAAGGCTACAAACGATCCCCTATACTTGTGGGTTATCAAGACCTTTTTACCGCACTTTGTTGCCGAGGAGCAATAGTGTGGGATGAATATTCTCGTGTGTGCTTGTTTGCTTTATCATTAAGTAGTTTTTATCTTCTGTTCTAAGTTGTTCTGTATCTTTAGTTATGGATATGGAACACGAAACACCAAAAAAATTAGTTGTACTTGCCACTCATAGAGATGGGGAACCTCCTAAAACCCTTGATGCTTGTTATGTGAAAAATATTAAACACTACTTTGATAATCCTGAAAAAACCCCATTCAACATGATAATGGGAGACACGTTTGATCAACGTCAATACTTTAGGTATTATCGCTTAACACAAAAAGGGAAACTATTTATGGGATCAAATTTATATGTTGCATTGGTATGCTTGGAATTTATGCCAGAGATATGATTATACTTGTTGCTCTATGATGAACGCTCCACACCTTCCCTTTTCATGCGAATTTAGTGATAATGAAACCTTGGCTTCTTACGCTAATGGTAGATATGATTATTATCATGTGGAACGAATAGAAGAATTTGTTGCTTTTAAGGGTGCTTATGAAACTGAATCTTTGTTTGAAAAGTTTGAAGATTTTGATGATTCAGTTTATAGACCTGAAAATTTTGCTATTCTTAAATATTGCTATGATAATCATAAATACAATTCCGATATTGATTAATTTATTGAGAAAGTCTCCGCTGTCCAAGAAAAGACTAATATTTTGCAGGAGTCGATGAAAGAAGAAATTTATGAAATTGTGAGCTCACTGGATGAAAAAGATGACGAGGAGAGCGAAGAACAAAAGGAGGAAGGGCAGATTAGCTACCCGTGCCCATCTTCTAATGAGAGTAACTCTTCAACTCATACATTGTTTAATTTCCCTTCGTGCTTACCAAAGGATGAATGTTGTGATAATTGTTATGATCCATTGATTCATTTGAAATATCCCTTTTTGATGAACTTGATGCTTGCTATGCTTGTGGCCAAGATGCCAATATGAATTATGCTTATGGAGATGAACTTGCTATAGTTCCTTATGTTAAGAATAAAATTATTGCTATTGCACCCATGCATGATAGTCCTATTATCTTTTTGAATTCTCCAAACTACACCATATCAAAGAAATTTACTCTTATTAAGGATTACATTGATGGGTTGCCTTTTACCGTTGCACATGTTGATTTTGATGAATGTAATATGCATGTGCTTGCTGCTCCTACTTGCAATTATTATGAGAGAGGAACTACATCTCTGCCTCTCTATGTTTTCAACACGATAGAATTGCAAGAAACCGCTTATGTTCTGTATTGGCCTTTACTTGATGTACATGAATTGTTCTTTTATGACATGCTGATGCATAGAAAGCGAGTTAGACTTCGTCATTGCATGATATATGTTGCTTTGTGCTCACTGATAAATGTCAAATCATTGTAAATTAAAATTGGCTTTGATATACCTTGGGATCCGGGTGGATCCATTACTTGAGCACTTTATGCCTAGCTTAATGGCTTTAAAGAAAGTGCTGCCAGGGAGACAACCCGAAAGTTTTAGAGAGTCATTTATTTCTGTTGAGTGCTTTTATATAGTTTTAAAACAAAAAGTATAGAGGCGAACCTAAAAACTTCTTCAAAAGAGAAGCGATTGAAAGGTGATGCATTGGAGAAGTGAGGGTCCACCTTGAACACTTGTGTTCATGCTCATGGAAACAATGTAAAATTTTCATGGAAGTTTATCACAAAAATAATTATCCCCTTGTACAAATCCGTCGTATTATAAAAATAATGTGCCAAGATTTGCCTTTAGGATGATTACATTGCTTGTTGGTATGTGCGGTGCAGGAACAGAAACTTTGGCTATAGTGCGTGAATTTTCATTTTTTACTGGAACGTCAAAAGTTTCTGGAACTTTTTGCACAGTATTGCTATACAGATTTTTTATTTTTTCCTAATTTTTCAGAATTTTTGGAGTACATAAGTATGGTAGATGTTCAGATTGCTACAGACTGTCTTGTTTAAGACATGTTATGTTTTTGATGCGTTGTTTTGCTTGTTTTGATGAAACTATCGATTCTATCGGTGGTATAAGCCATGGAAAAGTTATATTACAGTAGCTACAATGCAAAAACAAAATATAAATTGGTTTGTAACAGTACTTAAAGTACTGATTTGCATTATTATACTAACGGATCTCATGAGGTTTCTGTTGTGTTTTGTGTGGATGAAGTGATCAAAGATCGAGGAGGTCTCGATATGAGAAGAAGGAGGAGAGGCAAGAGCTCAAGCTTGGGGATGCCCAAGGCACCCCAAGTAAATATCCAAGGAGACTCAAGCATCTAAGCTTCGGGATGCCCCGGAAGGCATCCCATCTTTCTTCAACAAATATCGGTATGTTTCCGGTTTTGTTTCGTTCATGTGATATGTGTAAATCTTGGAGCGTCTTTTGTGTTTAGTTTTCGTTTTTCTTTTATGCACCATGCTGGTATGAGATAGTGCATGGTTGATTTATAGAATTCTCATTGCACTTCACTTATATCTTTTGAGTATGGCTTTATAGGATGCTTCATGTGCTTCACTTATATCATTTGAAGTTTAGATTGCCTGTTTCTCTTCACATAGAGAACTGTTATTTGTAGAATGCTCTTTTGCTTCACTTATACTTGTTAGAGAATGGTACTTTGTAGAAAGAATTAAACTCTCGTGCATCACTTATATCTATTTAGAGAGTCAACAGGAATTGGTCATTTGAATGGTTAGTCATAAAATCCTACATAAAACTTGTGGATCACTGAATACGATATATTTGATTCCTTGCAACAGTTTTGCGATATAGAGATGGAATATGTAGGAAGTACTAGTAAACGGTTGTGGTTAGTAAGAATATTGGTGTTAAGGTTTGTGATTCCCGAAGCATGCACGTATAGTCTCTCGTTATGGTATGAAGTTGGAGCATGATTTAGTATTGATTATCTTCTTTATGAGGGGCGGTCGGGGAGGAGCGATGGTCTTTTCCTACCAATCTATCCCCCTAGGGGCATGCGTAGTAGTACTTTGCTTTGAGGGCTAATAAACTTTTTCAATAACTATATGAGTTCTTGATGCGGCTTGAACTACGTCGGTATTTCCCCAAAGAGGAAGGATGATGCAGCACAATGATAACCCACAAGTATAGATGATCAATTGTAGCCTCTTTCGATAAGTAAGAGTGTCGAACCCAATGAGGAGCTAAAGGTAGAAAAAAATATTCCCTCAAGTTCTATCAACCACCGATACAACTCTACGCACGCTTGACGTTCGCTTTACCTAGAACAAGTATGAAACTAGAAGTACTTTGTAGGTGTTGTTGGATAGGTTTGCAAGATAATAAAGAGCACGTAAATAAAATCTAGGGGCTGTTTAGATAAAGACACAATAAAGTTAGTATAGCGAGTGTGGAAAAGTGGTGGTAGGAGTTGCGAAATTGTCCCTAAGCAATTTACTACTTTACTAGACCGATAGCAAGTTTTATATGGGAGAGGCCACTGCTAGCATGTCATCCCTGACTTGGAATTCTATGCACTTATGATTGGAACTATTAGTAAGCATCCGCAACTACTAACGTTCATTAAGGTAAAACCCAACCATAGCATTAAGATATATTGGTCCCCCTTCAATCCCGTATGCATCAATTTCTATGCTAGGTTGAAGCTTCTGTCACTCTTGCCCTCCAATACATAGTCCTATCAACATACAACTAACCCTATGGTGTGATCCATGTGTGCGCTCATATGATGGGCACCCAAGGACATCAACATAACCACAAGCAAATTAAACCAATCATAGCAATTCACCAATTACCGACAGGACAACGGAAATCTACTCAGACATCGTAGGATGGCAACACATCATTGGATAATAATATGAAGCATAAAGCACCATGTTCAAGTAGAGGGTATATCGGGTTGTGGGAGAGTGGAACGCTGTAGATAGATGGGGGAAGGTGATGAAGATGTTGGTGAAGATGACAGATGTGTTGGTGTAGATCGTTGTCGCTACGATGGCCCCGGCAGCGTTCCGGCGCCACCGGGAGAGAGGGGGAGAGGGGCCCCCTTCTTCTTCTTCTTCCTTGACCTTCCCCCTAGATGGGAGAAGGGTTTCCCCCCAGGTCCTTGGCTTCCATGGCGGCGGAGGGGAAAGAGCCCCTCCGAAATTGGATCTGTCTCTCTGTCTCTCTCTGTTTCTGCGCTCCAGATTCTTGCCTTTCACCGTTTCTTATATTCCCGGAGATACGTAACTCCGATTGGGCTAAAATTTGAACATGATTTGTATCCGGATATTGGCTTTCTTGTGGCGAAAGAAGGGCACCAACCGCCTTATGGGGTGGCCACGATGGTTAGGGGCGTGCCCCCTGCCTCGTGGCCCCCTCGGGCATCGTCTCGCGTTGATTCTTCTTCCCAAAAATCACATATATTCCAAAAAAATCTCCACAAGTTTTTATCCCGTTTGGACTCTGTTTGATATGGATTTTCTGCGAAACAAAAAGCATGCAACAAGCGAGGCGGCACGAGCACCTTTGGATCAGTATGTTAGTCCCAAAATAGTATAAAAAATTGCCAAAAGTATATGAAAGTTGTATAATATTGGCATGGATGTTATAGATATGACGGAGACGTATCAGCATCCCCAAGCTTAATTCCTGCTCGTCGTCGAGTAGGTAAATGCTAAGAAAGATATTTTTTTATGTGGAATGCTACCTAGCATAATCTTGATCTTGTAATCTAATCATGGCATGAATATTAATACACGAGTGATTCAAAGCAATAGTCTATCATTTGACATGACAATAATACTTCAAGCATACTAATAAAGCAATCATGTCTTTTCAAAATAACATGGCCAAAGAAAGTTATCCCTACGAAATCATATGGTCTGGCTATGCTCCATCTTCACCACACAAAGTATTCTAATCATGCACAACCCCAATGACAAGCCAAGCAATTGTTTCATAATTTTGACATTCTCAAACCTTTGCAACTTTCACGCAATACATGAGCGTGAGCCATGGACATAGCACTGTAGGTGGAATAGAATATGATGGTGGAGGTGGAGTGGAGAAGACAAAAAGGGATAAAGTCTCAAATCAATGCGGCTAATCAATGGGCTATGGAGATGCCCATAAATTGATGTCAATGCGAGGAGTAGGGATTGCCATGCAACAGATGCACTAGAGTGATAAGAGTATGAAAGCTCAAACTGAAACTAAGTGGGTGTGCATCCAACTTGCTTGCTCATGAAGACCTAGGGCATTTGACGAAGCCCATCATTGGAATATACAAGCCAAGTTCTATAATGAAAATTGCCACTAGTATATGAAAGTGATAACTCAAGAGACTCTCTATATGAAGAACATGGTGCTACACTGAAGCACAAGTGCGGTAAAATGATAGTAACATTGCCCCTTCTCTCTTTTTCTCTCATTTTTTTGGTGGGCTTCTTTGGCCTCTTTTTATTTATTTATTTGGGCTTCTTTGGCCTCTTTTATTTTGATAACCTCACATGGGACAATGTTCTAATAATGAGGATCATCACACTTTTATTTACTTACAACTCAATATTACAATTCGATACTAGAACAAAAATATGACTCTATATGAATGCCTCCGGCGATGTACCGGGATGTGCAATGATCTAGCGTAGCAATGACATCAAAAAATGGACAAGCCATGAAAACATCATGCTAGCTATCTTACGGTCATGCAAAGCAATATGATAATAAATGCTCAAGTCATGTATATGATGATGATGGAAGTTGCATGGCAATATATCTCGGAATGGCTATGGAAATGCCATAATAGATAGATATGGTGGTTGTTTTGAGGAAGATATAAGGAGGCTTATGTGTGATAGAGCGTATCGTATCACGGGGTTTGGATGCACCGGTGAAGTTTGCACCAACTCTCGAGGTGAGAAAGGGCAATGCACGGCATCAAGAGGCTAGCAATGATGGAAGGGTGAGAGTGCGTATAATCCATGGACTCAACATTAGTCATAAAGAACTCACATATTTATTGAAAAAATCTACAAGTCATCAAAACCAAGCACTATGCGCATGCTCCTAGGGGGATAGATTGGTAGGAAAATACCATCGCTCGTCCCCAACCGCCACTCATAAGGAAGACAATCAAAGAAACACCTCATGCTTCAAATTTGTTACACAACGGTAACCATATGTGCATGTTACGGGACTTGCAAACCTCAACACAAGTATTTCTCAAATTCACAATTACGCACTAGCATGACTCTAATATCACCATCTTTATATCGCAAAACTATTGCAAGGAATCAAACATATCATATTCATTGATCTACAAGTTTTATGTAGGATTTTATGACTAACCATGTGAATGACCAATTCCTGTGATCTCTATAAATAGATATAAGTGAAGCAAGAGAGTTTAATTCTTTCTACAAAAGATATGCCGATGCTCTAACAAATATAAGTGAAGCAAAAGAGCATTCTACAAATGGCGGTTTTCTATGCGAAGAGAAACATGCAATCCAAACTTCAAATGATATAAGTGAAGCACATGAAGCATTCTATAAAGCCATACTCAAAAGATATAAGTGAAGTGCAAACAACATTCTATAAATCAACCATGGACTATCTCATACCAGCATGGTGCATCAAAGAAAAGTGAAAACTAAATGCAAAAGACGCTCCAAGATTTGCACATATCACATGAACGAAACGAAACCGAAAACATACCGATACTTGTTGAAGAAAGATGGGATGCCTTCCGGGGCATCCCCAAGCTTAGACGCTTGAGTCTCCTTGAATACTTACTTGGGGTGCCTTGGGCATTCCCAATCTTGAGCTCTTGCCTCTCCTACTTCTCCTCACATCGAGACCTCCTCGATCTTGGATCACTTCATCCAAACAAAACTCAACAGAAAGCTCGGTAAGAACAGTTAGTATAATAAAGCAAATCAGTACCCTAAGTACTTTTGCAAACCAATTCATATTTTGTTTTTTCATTGTAGCTACTGTAATATAAATTTTCCATGGCTTAATACACTGATAGAAATCGATAGTTTCATCAAAACAAGCAAACTATGCATCAAAAACAGAATCTGTCTTAAACAGGACAGTCTGTAGTAATCTGAACATTCACCATACTTCTGGTACTCCAAAAATTCTGACAAAATTAGGAAAAATAAAAAATTTGTATAGAAAGACATTGCAAGAAGTTTCAGAACCGTTTGATGTTCCAGTAAAAAATTTAAAATCGCGCATTACAGCCAAAGTTTCTGTTTTGCACCGCAAAACCAACAAGCAATGTAAACATCGTAAAGGCAAATCTTGGCACATTATTTTTATGATACAATGGATTTGTACAAGGGGATAATTATTTTTGTTGAAAATTTTCTGTAATCAAGGGTCACAAAGTTTCCATGGGCATGAACAAAGTTCAAGGCTAGCTCCCACTTTAACAATGCTCATCTTTCTTACTTTCGCTTTTCTTTTTGAAAAAGTTTTAGGTTCCCCTCTTTATTTTTTTTAAACTTTATAAAAGCACACAACAGAAATAAATGACTCTCTAAAACTTCCGGGTTGCTCCCTGGCAGCGCTTTCTTTAAAGCCATTAAGCTAGGCATATAGTGCTCAAGTAATGGATCCACCGGATCCTGTGGTATATCAAAGCCAATTTTAATTAACAATGATTTGTGATTTAGTAGTGATCAAAAAGTAACATATATCATGCAACAACGAAGTCTAACTCTCTTCCTATGCATCGGCATGTCATAAAAGAACAATTCATGCACACATAGTAAAGGCCAATGCATAGTATAAACAGTTTCTTGCAATTTTATCATATTGGAAACATGGAGAGGTGGAGATGTAGTTCCTCTCTCATAAAAATTGCAAGTAGGAGCAGCAAGCACATGCATATTATATCTATCAAAATCATCATGTGTAGTAGTAAAACGCAACCCATCAATATAATCCTTAATATGGGTAAACTTCTCCGATATAGTGTAGTCGGGAGAATTCAAAAAGATAATAGGACTATCATGCATGGGTGCAATAGGAACAATTTCATTTTCAACATAAGGAACTATAGCAAGTTCATCTCCATAAGCATAATTCATATTGGCATCTTGGCTACAAGCATAGCAAGCATCATCATAAAGGGACATTTCAAAAGAATCAATGAGATCATAAAAATCATCATAGCATTCATCCTTCGGTAAATTCGAAGGGAAATTAAACAATGTATGGTATAAAGAGTTACTCTCATTAGATGGTGGGAACGGGTGATCAATCCGCTCTTCCTCCTTTTGTTCTTCGCTCTCCTCCTCATCTTTTTCATCCAATGAGCTCACAATGTCATTAATTTCTTCTTCCATAGACTCCTACAAAATATTAGTCTCTTCTTCCTCAATATATGGTTTAATATAAGGATTAGAAGCATAATTATCATAGAAATATTTAAGTATGGCCAAATTTTCAGATTTGTAGAGAGTAGTATCACACTCTTCAATAAAAGAAGCAATTTCACAAGTACCCCTAAAAGAAACAAATTCTTCAATTTGTTGAACATCATAGTAATTATAAACACCCTTAGTACACGAAGATATGATTCCATTATTACTAAACTCACATTGGTAAGGAAGGTGTTTCTTAGGGTCTTTAGAACAACAAGTACAATCATATATTTCACATAAATTCCAAGCATAGCACTGCAAATGATGAATTTGATCCAGTAAAAGTTTCCCTTTTTTAGGTATACGGTGTCGCACATAACAAGCATGCCCATCTAAAGATTTTCCCACAACTAAGCTAGTTGTGGTTTCAGCCCGAGCACATAGGGATCGAAGATGATCCAAGTAAAGAGCTTCAGTAGTGTGATAGATTTTGAGTGGTTCTTCAACCATCTGTTCAGTAGGTACCACTATTTTTTTGGTATTTTAAGTTTCCTACCCATAACTAAAGATAGAAAACAAGAGCGCAAAATAAAAACTATTTAGTGATAAAGCAAACAAGCACACACGAGAATATTCACCCCATGCTATAACTCTGACAGCGGCGCCGGAAAAAAGGTCTTGATAACCCACAAGTATAGGGGATCAATTGTGGCCTCTTTCGATAAGTAAGAGTGTCTAATCCAACGAGGAGCTAAAGGTAGAACAAATATTCCCTCAAGTTCTACCGACCACCGATACAACTCTACGCACGCTTGACGTTCTCTTTACCCAGAACAAGTATGAAATTAGAAGTACTTTGTACGTGTTGTTGGATAGGTTTGCAACGTAATAAAGAGCACGCAAATAAAATCTAGGGGCTGTTTAGATAAAGACACAATAAAGCTAGTATAGAGAGTGTGGAAAAGTGGTGGTAGGAGTTGCGAAATTGTCCCTAAGCAATTGACTACTTGACTAGACCGATAGCAAGTTTTATGTGGGAGAGGCCACTGCTAGCATGTCATCCCTGACTTGGAATTCTATGCACTTATGATTGGAACTATTAGCAAGCATCCGCAACTACTAACATTCATTAAGGTAAAACCCGACCATAGCATTAAGATATATAGGTCCCCCTTCAATCCCGTATGCATCAATTTGCATGCTAGGTTGAAGCTTCATCACTCTTGCCCTCAATACATAGTCCTATCAACATACAACTAACCCTACGGTGTGATCCACGCGCGCGCTCATATGATGGGCAGCAAAGGACAGCAACATAACCACAAGCAAATTAAACCAATCATATCAATTCACCAATTACCGATAGGACAACGGAAATCTACTCAGACATCATAGGATGGCAACACATCATTGGATAATAATATGAAGCATAAAGCACCATGTTCAAGTAGAGGGTACAACGGGTTGCGGGAGAGTGGACCGTTGTATATAGATGGGGGAAGGTGATGAAGATGTTGGTGAAGATGATGGAGGTGTTGGTGTAGATCGTTGTCGCGATGATGGCCCCGGCGGCGTTCCGGCGCCACCGGGAGAGAGGGGGAGAGACCCTCCCTTCTTCTTCTTCTTCCTTGACCTTCCCCCTAGATGGGAGAAGGGTTTACCCTCAGGTCCTTGGCTTCCATGGTGGCGGAGGGGCGAGAGCCCCTCCGATATTGGATCTGTCTCTCTATCTCTCTCTGTTTCTGCGCTCCAGATTCTGGCCTTTCACTGTTTCTTATATTCCCGGAGATCCGTAACTCCGATTGGGCTGAAATTTTAACACCATTTGTATCCGGACATTGGCTTTGTTGCGGTGATAGAAGGGCACCAACCTCCTTACGGGGTGGCCACAAGGGTCAGGGGCGCGCCCACCCCCTGGGGCGTGCCCCTCTGCCTCGTGGCCCTCTCGGGCATCGTCTCCGTAAGTTTTTATCCCGTTTGGACTCTGTTTGATATGGATTTTCTGCGAAACAAAAAACATACAACAAACACGAACTGGCACTGGGCACTGGATCAATATGTTAGTCCCAAAAATAGTATAAAAAGTTGCAAAAAGTATATGAAAGTTGTATAATATTGGCATGGAACAATAAAAAATTATAGATACGACGAAGACGTATCACACAACTATGGTAGGTATTTCCCTCAGTGATGATACCAAGGTTATCGAACTGGTAGGAGAACCACGCAACACCACGTAAACAGCTCCTGCACACAAAGAACAAATACTTGCAACCCGACGTAAGAGAGGGATTGTCAATCCCTCACGGGTAAAAAGATAGCTAAAATTGTGGTAGATTGGATAAATATATTTCACGGGAATGCGAGATAAAATAAATAAACAAAAATTGCAGCAAGGTATTTTTGGGTTTTTGGATTAATAGATCTGAAAATGAAAGCAAATAAAAATAGACTGTGAAGGCAAATATAATAAAGAAGAGACCCGGGGGCCGTAGATTTCACTAGTGGCATCTCTCGAGAAAAATAGCAATGGTGGGTAAACAAATTACAAATTACTGTTGGGCAATTGATGGAACTTCAAATAATCATGATGATATCCAGGCAATGATCATTATATAGGCATCACATACAAGATTAGTAGACCGACTCCTGCCTGCATCTACTATTATTACTCCACACATCGACCGCTATCTAGCATGCATCTAGTGTATTAAGTTCATGGAGAAACGGAGTAAAGCAATAAGAACGATGACATGATGTAGACAAGATCTATGTATGTAGAAATAGACCCCATCTTGTTATCATAATGACAACGATACATACGTGTCAAGTTTCCCCTTCACATCCGGGATCAAGCACCGTAAGATCGAACCCATCACAAAGCACCTCTTCCCATGGCAAGAAAAATCAATCTAGTTGGCCTAACTAAACCAAAGATTCGAAGAAGAAATACGAGGCTATAAGTAATCATGCATATAAGAGATCAAAAGACTCGAATAACTTTCATGGATAAAAACATAGATCTGATCATAAACTCAAAGTTCATCAGATCCCAACAAACACACCGCAAAAAGAGTTACATCAAATAGATCTCCAAGAGACCATTGTATTGAGAATAAAGAGAGAGAGAGAGAGAGAGAGAGAGGAAGCCATCTAGCTGCTAACTACGGACCCGTAGGTCTACAAAGGACTACTCACACATCATCGGAGAGGCACCAATGAGGATGATGAACCCCTCCGTGATGGTGTTTAGATTGGATCTGTGGTTCTGGAACTTGCGGCGACTGGAATAGATTTTCGTCGACTCCCCTAGGGTTTCTGGAATATTGGGGTATTTATAGAGCAAAGAGGCGGTGCAGGAGGCCACCGAGGTGGGCACAACCCACCTGGGCGCGCCTGGGGGCCCAGGTGCGCCCTGGTGGGTTGTACCCCCTCGGGGCACCCCCAGGTGCTTCTCTGGCCCATTGGGTGTCTTCTGGTCCATAAAAATTCCACAAAAAGTTTAGCTGCATTTGGACTCTGTTTGATATTGATTTTCTGCGATGTAAAAAACGAGCAAAAACAGGAACTGGCACTTGGCACTATGTCAATAGGTTAGTCCAAAAAATGGTATAAAATGATTGTAAAACATCCAAGAATGATAATATAACAGCTTGGAACAATAAAAAATTATAGATACGTTGGAGACGTATCAGCATCCCCAAGCTTAATTCCTACTCTTCCTCGAGTAGGTAAATGATAAAAACAGAATTTTTGATGTGGAATGTTTCCTAACATATTCATCACATATTCTTTCTTTTCTAGCATAGACAATTGGACTTCTATATGGTTCAAAGGAATAGTCTAGTTTTGACATGAGGACTTCAATACTCAAGTATATCAACAAGCAACCATGTCTTTAAAAATATCAATGCTAAAGCAAGTTATCCCTAGCCCATTATGCTCAACCATTGATCCATTCATGAACACTCGCATATTAGCTACACCCAATGCTCAAGTACGATCATAGTGCCCCTTAGTTGGTGCTTTATAAGAGAAGATGGAGAATCAAGTAAAAATAAAAATTGCATAAAGTAAATAGAAAGGCCCTTCACAGAGGGAAGTAGGGATTTGTAGAGGTGCCAGATGATGCGGATTGAAGCTACGTCGGTATTTCCCCAAAGAGGAAGGGATGATGCAGCACAGCGGCTGTAGGTATTTCCATCAGTTATGAGACCAAGGTTATCGAACCAGTAGGAAAACCAAGCAACACAACGTAAATAGCACCTGCACACAAATACCAACCACTCGCAACCCGACGTGTTAAAGGGGTTGTCAATCCCTTTCGGGTAACGACGCCAGAAATTGGCATGTGGACGGGAGAAAGTTGTAATAGATTGATAGATCGAACACCAAATAAAATTAATAAGAATAAAACGCAGGAAGGTATTTTTGTATTTTTTATTTAATAGATCTGAAAATAAAAGCAAAGGAAAATAGATCGCAAAGGCAAATAATACGAGAAAGAGACCGGGGGCCGTAGGTTTCACTAGTGGCTTCTCTCGAGAAAAATAGCAAACGGTGTGTAAACAAATTACTCTTGGGAAATTGATAGAACTTTAAATAATCATGACGATATCTAGGCAATGATCATTATATAGGCATCACGTCCAAGATTAGTAGACCGACTCCTACCTGCATCTACTACTATTACTCCACACATCGACCGCTATCCAGCATGCATGTAGTGTATTGAGTTCGTGGAGAAACGGAGTAATGCAATAAGAACGATGACATGATGTAGACAAGATCTATCTATGTAGAGATAGACCCCATCGTTTTATCCTTAGTAGCAACGGTACATACGTCTCGATTCCCTTCACATCCTTTGGGATCAAGCACCGTAAGATCGAACCCACTACAAAGCACCTCTTCCCATTGCAAGATAAATAGATCGAGTTGGCCAAACAAAACCCAAATATCAGAGAAGAAATATGAGGCTATAAGAAATCGTGCATATAAGAGATCAAAGAAACTCAAATAACTTTCATGGATATAAAAAGATAGATCTGATTATAAACTCAAAGTTCATCCGATCCCAACAAACACACCGCAAAAAGAGTTACATCATATGGATCTCCAAGAGACCATTGTATTGGAATCAAACGAGAGAGAGGAATCCATTTAGCTACTAAATACAGACCTGAAGGTCTAGAAAGAACTACTCACGCATCATCAGAGAGGCACCAATGGAAGTGGCGAACCCCTCCAACATGGTGTCTAGATTGGATCTGGTGGTTCTGGACTCTACGGCGGCTGTAATTGATTTTCATCGACTCCCCTAGGGTTTTTGGAATATTGGGGTATTTATAAAGCAAAGAGGTGGTCTGGGGGGCACCCGAGGTGGGCACAACCCACCAGGGCGCGCATGGGCCTCCTGGCGCGCTACAGTGGGTTGTGCTCCTCAAGCACCCAGTAAGACTTGGCCCATTGGGTGTATTCTGGTCCATAAAAAATCTCCGTGAAGTTTCGTTGCATTTGGACTCCATTTGGTATTCATTTCCTGCAATGTAAAAAACATGCAGAAAACAACAACTGACACTTGGCACTATGTCAATAGGTTAGTACCAAAAAATGACTATAAAATTATTATAAAGCACCTAAGATTGATAATATAACAGCATGGAACAATCAAAATTATAGATATGTTGGAGAATCATCCTCGAGTAGGTAAGTGATAAAAACAGAATTTTTGATGTGGAATGCTACCTAACATGTCATCTCATATTTCTTTTCGTTATAGCATGGACATTTGGACTTTTATATTGTTCAAAGCAATAGTCTAGTTTTGACATGACAACTTAAATACTCAAGCATATCAACAAGCAACCAAGTATTTTAAAATATCAACGCTAAAATGAGCTATCCCTAGCCCATCATGCTCAATCATTGATCCATTCATGAAACACACTAGAATATTAACTACACCCAATGCTCAAGTACGATCATAGTGCCTCCTAGTTGGTGCTTTATGAGAGAAGATGGAGACTCAAATTCAAAATAAAAATTGCATAAAGTAAAGAAAGGCCATTCGTAGAGGGAAGTAGGGATTTGTAGAGGTGCCAGAGCTCAAAGCGAAAAACTTAGAGATAAAAACATTTTGGGAGGTGTATCCTTCCCACCAACGAAAACGACTTAGAGTTCCCAACACTTTCCATGCTGGATATATCATAGGCGGTTCCCAAACAGACAATAAAGTTTATTCCTTTTTCAACCATACTTTCACTTTCCATGGCTAGCCGTATCCACAGTTGCCTTCCATACCAACACTTTCCAAGGAATTAATTATTTGACAACATAAAGTAAATTCATTTTTCATTTCGGGACTGGGCATCCCTAATACCTTTGTCTTACTCTCGTGCAATGACAAGTGAATAAACACTCATCGTGAGAATAACACATCTAGCATGAAAAATATTAGCCACCCCTCACCGCTCCGCGAGCAGTACAAACACACAAAAGAGAAGTTTATTTTGAAAATTAGAGATGACACATACAAATTTGCTTAGTACGACAAAAGAATACGGCATATAGGTAGATATAGTGGACTCATGTGGCAAAACTGGTTTAAAGGATTTTGGATGCACAAGTAGTGATCATACTTAGTGCAAAATGAAGGCTAGGAAAAGATTGAGAAGCGACCAACCAAGAAACGAATAATGTCATAAGCGAGCATTGAGCATAATTAACACCGAATAATGCACCACAAATACGATGTAATTTCATTGCATAACTATTGACTTTCATGCTTGCATAGGGAATCACAAACCTTAACACCAATATTCTTACTAAAGCATAATTACTCATCAAGATGACTCACATATCACATCATCATATCTCAAAACTATTACTAAGAATCAAGTTTATTTTGTCCAATGATCTTCATGAAAGTTTTTATTATATCCTTCTTGGATATCTATCACTTTGGAACTAATTTTCATATGTTGCTTTTGACAAGATCAAATAAATATAAGTGAAGATCATGGGGATATTCATTTCTGAGCTCAGGCTCAGCTGATCCCGAAATCGCCACCGTCAGCTAGCATTGGGATGGGTGAAGCAGTGTTGTATTTTACTCTGTATAGCACATGTATGGACGGAAAATCAAGCCAGTCCTGTGGGCGCATTAAATGCAGCGACAGATGTAAGGGAGAGACGGAACAGCTAATTCAAGAACGGCTCAGGCACTGTTCTGTGCCAGGCTGATTCCTCAACGGCTCAGGCACAATCAACTGTTGTTTGCTTCTGTTTTCTTTTCGAAAGACTGCCGGAGAGCTGCTGTAATAATTCCATTGAAGAAGAAGAGAGGCCGATCGCCTGGTACAAGTGTTAACCTGAACCAAAAGAACCAAAAAGAAGGGCACAAGAAAAATACACAAGGAGCAAGCTTTGCTCAAAGCTTCCACTATGGCCAGCAACACACTAGTCCAGCTCAACCTGGGTCGAAGGGAATGGAACAACCTGCAAGTTTCCATGCTACTACCTCATCTCTGATCCTTACGATCAAAGCCGGCGCCGGGAGTCCCTTTAGGTGGAAAATCCTTCTATTTTGTTCAAACCAGATTTTCTAACAGTTTAGTGTCGCCAACCCCCTTGCACCTTTACAGCTTGACATCTCTGTTCTGTCACCTAAATCGTTAAACCATTCAGATATAGAGGCCTCAATGTTCCAGACTTCTGGGGAGAACGATGGCAGACTAACCGTGTTGGAGAAGGTTTCCCAAATCTGCTTTGACCATTTGCATTCAGAGAGCACATGCATAGAGGGCAAAAATAGTTATTTTCAATACCTCTTAACAGTCGCATTCAGCCGTAAGGATCTTTCGTTCCATAGCCATCCAGAGGAAGATATTGCATTTGGCAGGCATCCAAACTTTCCAAACAGAGTTGTATAGCTTGGATCTAGTAATTGCCTCAAACTGGAAGTGGTATATGTTGAACTTGCAGAATAAGCCCTATCAGCCGTAAGCTTCCAAATAATTTGAGCATTCACCGCTGGAGCTAGGGTGATGTGCTGAAGAAGATTTGCAAAAGTAAGCAGCTCTTCCATCATGTCGTCCGTCCAGACGCGTTCCAGATTGTGAACCCAACTATCACATTTCAGCGCATCAGCCACCATTCTGCTCTTACGAGCATAAGCAATGAAAAGGGCAGGGCTACATTTCTCGTTGCCAATCCATCTAGCCATGAATCCTTCCAAAATAGGGTTTTTTTTTACCATTGCCAGTGGTCACCCTTGATGTTGTTGCAAACATGGTGAAGTCATCGTATCACATGGATCCAGCAGCCCCAGGTTAGGCAAATGCAAGGGTGTCCATCTTAGCCACAACCTACGTAGGCAAAGAGCTCCATTTAATTTGTTCATATCCTGAAGGCCAAGACCACCTAAGAATTTCGAGCGGCAGACCACATCCCATCGAACTCTACAATTTCCTCCATTGCATTTATTCTCACCACACCAAAACCAAGCTCTTGTGCGCTGGTTGAACCATCACAACAGCCACATGGGTAGCTGATGTGTGGTCAGTAGGTAAACCGGTAGAGATCTTAGCACTGCCTCTGCTTCTGGCCTCCCCTGCAAATTAATCAATCTAAAATGTCAGCGCTTTACGCCCCAAATTTATTAACAGTATATGTTCTATTTAATGTCCTGCCTCAAAGAACAATTAGTCATTTTTTAGTACGCACTGAGCATCGGCAAACGATCTCGGCGTTCTCCTGCATTGATTTGGTCCTCTCGGTGTTCAGCTGCTCATCCATACCTAACCAAAGCCGATCTTCCATGAATACAAGTTATAGAAATCACATGCATCACCCAAGTGGTTCGAAACTAAGTCCTAGTTCTGGTCTAATAACACTTTTGTTGGTTCCTCCATGTGTTTGTGAACTCTAGTGCACTCATCCTAGAGGGGCATGGTGGCTTGTCGGGTGGTGCATTGTTGAGACGCAACCTGAATTTTTCAAGCAAACCATTACTTTTCGTTAGGTTCAACTGCAAAGTATGACTGTTAAAAGTAATTGCCGGACTAGGAGAACTAACAAGTTATCTGCAGGAACAAGTTCTCAGGCGGGGGCAGTGAACTTGATTAAAATCTCTTTAGGGGAGAAATGCAAGTACAGGAACACTACATGAGACCATACTACATCAGTTCAACATCCATCCATCTATAACGAAATGCAGAGAAATTGGGTACGAATCCAGCGCATACCTTTTTGTCCAACCTGGCGCCTCGGGTTGACCCTGTCGGTCAACTGGGCCGACCGAGTCGGAGATGCCTCACGCCGACGGTGCATGCCGCCCTGCGCCTCCTCCGGGCCGGCGACACCAACTTGTTGCACACATCCAGACCCTGTGTTTGACTCCGCCGGCACAGTAGGATTGGCTTCTCCCGTCCGCAGCACAGCGGGAGGGACCGGATCTGAGTGTTCTAGGCTGTCCGCAAACTCATCTCGGAGTGGGAATCTACGGCACAGGACCTGTCGTGGTGTCAGTCCCCCACCCCCAGTGTTTCAGCTTTAGAAACAAATCTCCGCAATCGCTAGATGTAAATGAAGGAACGATGCACTTACATGTCAACGACATTCAGCAAAAAATCAAGATGAGCATCCTCCATTAGTTCGTCACCGGCGAGAAGCAGCAGGCGCCGCAGCTCAAAAACAGATTGGGGAGGGTTGTCCGGGGCGGCGCAGGGGATGGGAGTGGGCTGTGCGGGAGCTGCGACGGGGATTCCAGAAACCTTTTTTTATCATGGTTCCCTCGTGGGGACATTCAGCGGCTCAGCATAAAACGAGACGTTCTGGTCCACGGACCAGGACGCCCGTGCCTGACGGGCTGTGCCCACATACGATTTGGGCCCGCGAACACGCACTGTTCCATACATTATACGGGCCTTACGCCCTTTTTCCAGCCGCTTCTGTCAGGCTGTCAGACCGAATTACTCGAATCCCAAACCAGGAATAGACGCCAGCGATTTCGGGCTCAGCTGAGCTCGAGCACCGAATTGCCGCTCTCAAGATCATGAACATAATTTTTCTTTCTCTCAAATTAATTTAAGTGAATCAAGAGAGAATTTCTTAAAAAATTCACTAAAGCACTCCGTGCTAAAAAATATATAAGTGAAGCACTAGAGCAAGTCTATAGCTCATAAAAATTTAAGTTAAGCATAGAAAGCAATTCTAACGAGTCATGACATAATTTTGGCTCTCTCAAATAGGTGTGTCCAACAAAGAATCAAGACTTAAAACAAAAAATAAAACAAGCAAAGACCATATCATACAAGACGCTCCAAGCAAAACACATAGTATGCGACGAATAAAAATATAGCTTCGAGTAAAATACCGATGGTCGTTAGAGAAAGTGGGGATGCCACTCGGGGCATCCCCAAGCTTAGTTGCTTGCTCTCTTTTGGATAATAGCTTGGGATGCCGGAGCATCCCCAAGCTTAGGCTCTTCTTACTCCTTATTCCTTCATCCATCGTAAGGTAACCCAAAACTTGAAAACTTCAATCACACAAAACTCAACAAAACCTTCATGAGATCCGTTAGTACAAGAAAACAAATCACTACTATAAGTACTGTAGCAAAGCAATTCATATTTTGTTCTTGAATTATATCTATTGTATTCCAACTTTTCTACGGCAAAAACTCATCAAATAAAACCATAGATCCATCAAAAGAAGCACACAACGCAAAGAAAACAGAATTTGTCAAAAATAGAATAGTCTATAGCAATCTGGATATTTTGAATACTTTTGAAACTCCAAAACTTCTGAAAAATTAGGATGACCTGAGCAATTTGTATATTAATCTTCTGCAAAAAGAATTGGCATTTTATCACGCTCTAGTAAAAAATAAGAATTGCTTTTGTGAGCGGATAAGTTTCTGTTTTTCAGAAAGATCAAACAACTATCACCCAAGAAGAGCCATCAAAAGAAGCACACAACGCAAAGGAAACAGAATCTGTCAAAAACAGAACAGTCTATAGCAATCTGGATATTTCGAATACTTCTGAAACTCGAAAACTTTTGAAAAATTAGGACGACCTGAGAAATTTGTATATTAATCTTCTGCAAAAATAATTGGCATTTTATCATGCTCTGGTAAAAAATAAGAATTGCTTTCGTGAGCGCATAAGTTTCTGTTTTTTAGAAAGATCAAACAACTATCACCCAAGAAGATCCTAAAGGCTTTACTTGGCACAGACACTAATTAAAACACAAAAAACACAATCATAACAGTAACATAATTGTGCAAACACTCAAGAATAGAAAGCAAAAAGCAAAATTAATTTTTATTCATTGGCTTGCCTCCCAACAAGCGCTATAGTTTTATGCCCTTAGCTAGGCATAAAGCAAGGATCTAAGTTTTGTCATCTTTGTTTCGAGATCCATAAGATGCCCTCATGATTGATTCATATGGAGGCCTAATTCTTGTTCTAGGGAAGTGTTACATACCCTTCCTCAAAGGAAATTGGAACTTAATATTGCCTTCTTTCATATCAATCACGGCACCGGTAGTGCGTAAAAACGGTCTACCAAGAATAATCGGACAAGACAGATTGCATTCAATATCAAGAACAATAAAATATATGGGCACATAATTCCTATTTGCAAGAATAAGAACATCATTAATTCTTCCCATAGGCTTTTTAATAGTAGAATCCGCCAAGTGCAAATTCAAAGAACATGATTCAGTATCGGTAAGACCAAGCACATCACATAAAGATTTCAGAATTGTAGAAACTCTAGCACCCAAGTCACATCAACAAAAACACTCATAATTTTTAATCTTGACTTTGATAGTAGGTTCCCATTCATCATGCAATTTTCTAGGAATTGAAACTTCTAATTCCAAATTTTCTTCTAAAGCTTTCATCATAGCATCAACAATATGTTTAGTAAAAGCTTTATTTTGTTCATAAGCATGGGGTGAATTTATCATGTATTGCAACAAAGCAATACAATCAATCAAAGAGCAACTATCATAATTAAAGTCTTCGTAATCCAAAAGAGTGGGGACGTCACTAGTTAAAGATATGACCTCTTCAAACCCACTTTCATCAATTTTCTCAACAAGATTTTCACCCTCCGAATTATCGGGACACCTTCTAGCTAAAGTTGACTCTTCTCCAGTCCCTTCTTCATCAATCTTAATTTTACTAAACAAGGAATCAATAGAATAAACACCAATCATTTTAAGATCTTCATCACTTTTACTAAAGTAATCGCTAGAAAATGCTTTTTCTGAAAATTCTCTTTTAGCTCTAAGCATAGCGGTTCTTTTCTTACTTCCATCCATAGAAACACAAAGAGCTTTAATTGATTCATCTACTTTAGTCACAAAAAATTTCATCTTGAGATTTTCCACATCATGAGAAATTCTATCAACACATCTAGACAAATCATCAACCTTATTCAACTTTTCTTCTATGGTAGTGTCGAAGACTTTTTGCGTGTTGATAAATTCTTTAATATTATTCTCAAGATCAGAGGTGTTCCTATTATTATTATTATAAGAAGGATTTCCATAGGAATTACCATAATTATTAGAGGCATTACTAGGAAAAGGCCTAGGATTAAAATTACCTCTATAAGCATTGTTATTGAAATTATTTCAAGAGATAATTTTCACATCTACGACATCACTAGTTTGTTCAATCAAAGTAGACAAAGGCATAACATTAAAATCAATAGGAGCACTTTTACTAGCAACCAATTTCATAAGAGCATCAACTTTTTCACTCAAAGAAGATATTTCTTCAACCGAATTAACTTTTTTACTAGTAGGAGCTCTTTCGGTATGCCATTGTGAATAATTTGCCATGATATTATCAAGCAATTTGGTGGCTTCACCCAAAGTAATTTCCATAAAAGTACCACCCGCGGCGGAATCTAAAATATTACGAGAAATGAAATTCAACCCTGCATAAAAATTTTGTATGATCATCCAAAGATTTAACCCATGAGTTGGGCAATTCCTTAGGATCATTTTCATCCTTTCCCAAGATTATGCAACATGCTCATGTTCAACTTGCTTGAAATTCATGATCTGGGTTCTAAGGGAAATATTTTTTCTTGGTAGGAAAATACTTAGTGATAAAAGCATCTTTGCACTTGTTCCAAGAATCGATACTATTGCGAGGCAAAGAAGAAAACCAATTTTTTGCAGAATCACGCAAGGAAAACGGAAATAATTTCATCTTCACCACATCATTGCCCACATCTTTTTTCTTTTGCATATCACATAATTCCACGAAGGTGTTAAGATGGGAGGCGGCATCCTCATTAGGACTACCGGAAAATTGATCTTTCATAACAAGATTCAACAAAACAGTATTAATATCACGCAAGACTCCACACTAGTTGTGGGAGTAGCAATTGGAGTGCCGATAAAATCATTGTAGTTGGTATTTGAGAAATCACACGACTTGGCGTTCTCTTGAGTCATCATGACTGCACAACAAGATTGCAATCAAAAACAGATCCGGCAAGAAAACGGTGAACGAAAAAGAGGGCGAATAAAAACGGCAAATTTTTGTGAAGTTGGGGAGAGGAAAACGAGAGGAAAATGGTAAATAATGTAAATTGCAAGGAGATGAGATTTGTGATTAGGAACCTGGTATATGTTGAAGATCCTCCCCGGCAACGGCGCCAGAAATTCCTTTTGATGCGGCTTGAAGCTACGTCGGTATTTCCCCAAAGAGGAAGGGATGATGCAGCACATCGGCGGTAGGTATTTCCTTCAGTTATGAGACCAAGGTTATCGAACCTGTAGGAGAACCAAGCAACACAACGTAAACAACACCTACACAAAAATAACAATCACTCGCAACCCGAGATGTTAAAGGGGTTGTCAATCCCTTTCGGGTAACGGTGCCAGAAATTGGCACGTGGACGGGAGAAAGTTGTAATAGATTGATAGATCGGACGCAAAATTAAATAAATAAGAATAAAACACAGCAAGATTTTTTTGTATTCTTAGTTTAATAGATCTGAAAATAAAAGCAAATGAAAATAGATCTCAAAGGCAAATAATATGGGAAAGAGATCCGGGGGCCGTAGGTTTCACTAGTGGCTTCTCTCGAGAAAAATTAGCAAACGGTGGGTAAATAAATTACTGTTGGGCAATTGATAGAACTTCAAATAGTCATGACGATATCCAGGCAATGAACATTATATAGGCATCACTTCCACGATTAGTAGATCAACTCCTGCCTGCATCTACTACTATTACTCCACACATTGACCGCTATCCAGCATGCATCTAGTGTATTGAGTTCATGGAGAAATGGAGTAATGCAATAAGAATGATGACATGATGTAGACAAGATCTATCTATGTAGAGATAGACCCCCATCGTCTTTTCCTTAGTAGCAACGATACATACATGCTGATTCCCCTTTTGTCACTGGGCTCAAGCACTGTAAGACCGAACCCACTACAAAGCACCTCTTCCCATTGCAAGATAAATAGATCAAGTTGGCCAAACAAAACCCAAATATCGGAGAACAAATACGAGGCTATAAGAAATCATGCATATAAGAGATCAAAGAAACTCAAATAACTTTCATGGATATAAAAAGATAGATCTGATCATAAACTCAAAGTTCATCCGATCCCAACAAACACACCGCAAAAGGAGTTACATCATATGGATCTACAAGAGACCATTGTATTGAGAATTGTGACACTCCAAAAATATTCTTTTGGTTTTCTTCAAAAAAAAATTTGGATTTGAAGAAGGTCTTCTAAACCCTTCCAAAAATCTCTCTCAAAAGCTTTTTCCCTTTAGCAAATATTTTATTTTTGCATCTCCTTCAACTCTGGTGTTTGGTTTTTAAATTTTCTTATGATTGACCTCTTCTCAAAATTTCAAGAAAAATCTTTGGAGTTTATTTTCTTTCAAAAAGAAACTCTAGGGGTTTTTGCACCTTCTCCAATATTGAAATCCACTCATGATTTTACCATGCACCATATGGTAAAATCTTCCCAAAAATCTCACCTTCCACTTTGGGCAATCCAAACATTACATCTCAGCAAGTTCAACCCTTTTCTGAATTTTATTTCATTTATTTATCCTCCCAAATCTTTTATGTCCATTATTTTGAGCCTAGGAGATTTGCAAAGCAAGTACCTAAATGCATTTGAGCTTTGACCTCAAACCAACTCCCCTGGATAGTCCTTGGTACCCACAACCTAGAATAATCAAGATCCACTCCTCTTATTCTCAAAAATTTCAAATTTTAGTCTCTGCAAGTTTGGACCAGATTTGTCAAATTTGGTGAAATTCATATCTTCTCTGCTCCAAAAATTCCACAAAAATTCAGGCAGCCTCTAGATGCAATGAGAGGCCCTCCACCAAAAATCAGCTCAAGCAGAGCCTCCCTCATACCAAAATCATTACATCGAACACCGCCTACACTGCTTCAATGCACTTTCAGAGATTCGAGAAGTTCGTAGTTCAGATGTCGCTTCTCTTCGTCGAGACTTGATCACGCTGACCAGTGCGCTCTGGCACGATGCACACGGCCTCTCCCCGGCCAAGATCCCGCCGACGCTTGGCGATTCACAGCGTCGATGGCGGCGAGCATCGCCGGTGTTGGAAGCTTCTGCGGTGGCCGCACCACCCGTGGCGGCGAGAGGGCCGAGCCCGCTTACCGCGCCACCGGCGCCGCCCATCGCCCCTGGCTCTCGCGTGTCCTCGCCTTGCCGCCAAGACGCCCGTGCGTCGCCGTGTACGGCAAGCACGCGAGCGTCTTTGCCGCCCGGCAGCGCCGCGCCGCCCGTTCCATCGAAAGCACGCCCTAAGCAACCAAACCCCGGCGCGTTTAGCACCTAAACGGAACCGGTGAACCCCACGACGGCGCTAAACCCTGAACCTCCCGATCAACGCCTGCGCGCCGTAAACTTCGCCGGAGAACCCGTCCTCGGCAACCGCCTCGGCCGGCTATATATAGCACCCGAAGCGCCTTCGCAAGACACCTCCACCACCTCACTAGTTCTCGCCAAGCCCCTGGAAGGGCCTCGAGGGGCTCTTCTTCCTCGACTCCGGCCGCCCCGTTCCGCCTCGGCCTCCACCTCGATTCACTCGGGTGAGGTCGTCTCCTGCGCCCAAATCCCGCCAGCTACCCTCTCGTGCTACCACAAGTCTAACCCCCTTCTCAATTCCTCCTCCGCAGCACTCTCCGACGAGACCCACGACCACCCGAACCGCCGTCCGCCGGAGCAGGAGCCGCCGTCGACGTGGTGCTCGCCGGTGACCACCACCACCACCAACCGACGCGGATGATGCCCTGAACACGGAGGTACCCACCGATCTTCCTGCCTCGCCGTGGATCGCCGCCGGCGACCACCGCATGTTGTCGGTAGCCGTGAGCCCCGTCTCTCGTTTGAAAATTTAAACTGACGGTGGGACCACGTCGGCCTCTCTTTTGTTTTTTTGAATCGTTTTCTGAAAGCGTACTTTGGCAAATACGCTTTCCACTCTGAACCGTTTTTCTGCACTTTTCTGTTTAAGCCCCTGAGAGTTTTCTATTTCATTACAGATGGGTCCTTGGACCAAAACTCTTATAACTTTTTAACAGAAAGGAATTTTTGAGTGATACTTTTTCTGTCCTCTTCAAATTTTTGTCTAGTTTTTTATCATATTTATTTGAAAAATATTTGGATTAACTTTCTGTACCCCACGGTATTTACGTTAGCGCGTGTGTTTTGTGTACCGTAGATACCGAAGGAGGTGACGGAACCGCGAACTTCGCCGAGCTAGACCCCGACTACTCCGAACCAGGCAAGCAATGTTTGAACTTTTGATATGATGAGTGTTTGGGCACGTTTGCATTGTTTTTGTATCATTGCACGTTCATGAGCATTTCGATGATAGTTTATCTCGTAAGAGTTGAGGCAAGTGAGTTCGGAAAATCCATGAGTTGTTGGAAACATGTTGCATGGCCATGAGTTGGCATGAGTATGGGTAAGATGGCAGTGTTGTAGCATGCCAGGCTTATGCCAGATCGTTGACCCCGTGTCAACACAAATCAGTCAGATTCCGGTCCGTCTCCCCTTTCGTACTACCACCTGTTTCCCGCAAGGGATACGGCTTAGTAAGTTGCAAACCACTTTCTGGTACACACCAAATCGAGAGGCCGGGATGAAGGTTCCATGGCCTGGATTAAATCCTTTCATCCGGTCGGAGGGCATGGGTGTTTCGGTTGGGACCGAGAGGGCACCCCTTAGAGCGCGTATATAAATTTGATCCCATGCTATTCGAGATTGTGATCTCCCCGTCTCAAAGTTTTTCTTAAACGCTGTCTAGGGTGATTCCTGGCAACGTGAGGTATGATGGGTGTGTACTAGCTAGCTGTGTTTCCTCCGGAATACCGTAAACGGAACTAGTCCTTCGTGACTATGGAAATCCGTTGGCTGTGGACAATTTTTGGTACAAACTCTGCAGAGTCAAAATTCTTGAATTCATCTTATTCATGTCCGAGTACCGTGTTCACCTTATCTTGTCTAATGTCAGTCTCGGTGATGTAACTCCTGATAACCCTATGAGTGTTATATGTTTATTTCCCTGTGAGTGGACTAACCCGCTTATTGTCTTGTGAGGAATATTTTCCGTGAGCACCATTTCTTGTCAGTTATGAATAATGGATTTTAAGCCCTTTCTGCGACGTCGCTCAGACGTCCGACTGCGGCATTGTTACTATTTATTTTTGTTATAAGCCCTTTTCTGCGATGCCGCTCAGACGTCCGACTGCGGCATTGTTATTATTTACTTTTGTTATAAGCCCTTTCTGCGATGTCGCTCAGACGTCCGACTGCGGCATTGTTATTATTTACTTTTGTTATAAGCCCTTTCTGTGATGTCGCTCCGACGTCCGACTGCAGCACGCATGTATTTTCTTTCAATATAAGCCCCTTATGAGGTGTCTCTTAGACGCTCGACTGTGGCATGTTTTACTTATTTGTTCACCCTTCGAGGCATCTCTTCAAACACCCGATCGGTTTTGAGTTTATCTTCTTTGGGTTTTCGAGCTGACTACCGCTGATTCCCTTTTTACTTACTTGTGTTACTGATTTGATATCACATTGTTATAAATTAATCATGTCGCATTCATGCATTCATTTGTTATATCTTTTGTCCGAACTGTCTTGCGAGTACTTTCAAAGTACTCACCTAGCTTGTTGATTTGGCGAGATCTTGTGAAAGGCGATCTCATGGATGAAGAGTTCGATAGCGAGTCCGACGCCTAGAGGAATCCCGGTCGATCTGGTGCGACCCTGGATTAGTCATTGTGATATAACCGCTTCCGCTACCCAAATAAATTCATCGAGCCTCACCTCGGCCTTTCGATGAGCCGCCCGATCTTGATAGTCTTATTAACCACCCCGTTGTGTTATTCCACCAACCACTCATATCTCGAGTCAGTAGTATTTCCACCCCACACCATTGTGTCATATCCGCCATCATGTATAATTATTGGCGTGTTTGTAATAATTGGTTGGGCATCTTCAGCCCGGCCCTGTAATATTTTTATGCTACTGGCTGTTTGTATCAAAGTTTTGTCTACCGGTATGGAGGATTTTCCTCATATTGGACTTCATAGGTCGGTTGTTCAATAAATATTTTTATTGAAAAACCGGTCGTGACAAGCTTGGTACCAGAGCCAGGCTGACTAAATGAAGCCACTAGGTGCAATCGCTAATCGGTTATTAGCAGAATAGAGCTATTTATTATTTTTACAAATGTAGTCAATTTACGACAAAGGCATAAATTTATGATTTGACTACTCAGGATTTTTGCCTACTTTTGTAGATGGTCGACAACGATTGCGAGTCGCAGATGTTCGCCAACATGCCCGATGGGTTCGTCAAGCTTCTCTCCTTCATCGTCCAAGTCGCGATAGGGCCGGTATGCGCCCGATCTTCTCACTCTCTCAGCACAAGATCAATGACCGTCTAACCATGCACCAAGCCGCGGTGCAATTCAAGGGAGGGCGAGTTGAGCGTTACCGGTTCTTGGGGAGAGCCATGCCCACAGAGAAGCATGCACTTCAGATGGCAGCCCGTGAGGCGATAGATCGTCTCAGGGATATCCTTCCTTCGATGAAGACTCGTCGTTACCGCTACCTGCCATGTCATGTGCCATATACCTGCCACTACGCGTTCTCTTGCCCCAGAGGAGAACGGGATGAAGCTTTTGAGATGCTCATCGAGTATCTCCGGGCTTTGGAGGCAGCCTTCGACAACCTGGTGGACGACTTTGTAGCTGCCGCATGGACTCAGCCCATGGTCATGCCGCCAACAGGAGGGAGCTCCTGCGCGCCGCACCGCCACTGACTTTCGTCTCGTCATCAGCATCGTTTACTCCTACTGCTCTCACCGCTACTCGTCGCCTGCCTACCACGGAGGAGTTCAACCATGTCATTGCGCCTACTCCGGTTTGTTCTGCACCACCCCTCGTGCCCGCTCATGTTTGAGTTGTCCCGCACAGGGCACCTGCTCCACCAACTCAGCGCAGCACCTCACGTCTGGAGCCTATCTCCGAAGAGGAGGTTGAGTCCCCAGCCTCACTACGCCTCACCCTTGGCAGGCCAAGGGAAATCCTTACCATCTCCGACTAAGTACGCTTAGCCGCCATGCGATGTACCGACTTGTACGATATGTTTATATGTACATAGGCTGTGAGAAGTAGCTTGTTTGCGCATCATATAGGATCTGGAGGAGTGCACTAGACTAAATAACATGTCAGGATTATGTACGCATATCCTGAGTGATGTATTGTATAATTACTGCTTGCGTGTAAGATATGTAATGAACAGTCCTTCTCCGTGCGCAACCGTTATTTCTCTTGAAAAAAATTCTTGGAGCATTTGCGACTTTTTCCATCTTCTTAAATTTATTGATTTTTGTGGCTCAATTTCTTTTCTTATGAGTGTTTCAAAATATATCCCCAGAGTGAACTATGTCTCGTCCTTGGACGCGCTCCATGCCAACTTCGACAAAGGAAAATTATGGCACACCCCCACACAACAATTTCACACAGGGGCAGACAAGTCAACAGGACAGTGAAACGACACTCTCCCAAATGTGCCGTCTTTATGAACAAAGTCAGCAGCAACATCAGGAAATAATGAACCAAGTCATCAATATGGGGATTTACCGTGGGACGATGTCAGCAGCAATCAAAGTTATCTGAGCTACAGAAGACGCGTCCCCAAACATTTTCTCACACTGACAAACCTCTTGAAGCCGAGGACTGGCTTCGAGACATGGAAAGGAAATTAATTATTGCCCAGTGTTCAGATCTTGAGAAAGTGCTTTATGCTCCGCACTATCTCACTGGAGCAACCGCATCGTGGTGGGAAAATTTCCTACACATGCACCCCAACGAAAATAATATAACATGGGAGGAATTTAAAGAAGGTTTTCATGGGGCACATATTCCTAAGAGTCTGATGAAGATCAAAAAGAGAGAATTTGATGACCTCAAGCAAAGGACAATGACGGTGTCAGAATACAACAGTCAGTTTACTCTGCTCTCTCGCTACGCCAACGAGGAGCGTATGTCGGAAAACAAAAAGATGGAAAAATTCCAAGACGGTCTGACACCCGCGCTTAAATGCCAATTGGTCGCACACACCTTCCCAGATTTTAAGACGCTGGTGGATAATGCCATTACCTTGGAAAATGAGAGACGCAGCTTAGAAGATTTCCGCAAGCGGAAGAGGGACCAGACTAATCACGCCCGCAACCACCGCAGCAAGACAGATGTTCGTAAAAAACTGGACACCCAAACCCACGACAAGTGTCTCACGCCCAATCAAGAATTTCCATGCAAGGGACAAGGAGTTCACATACCGCCCAGGCGTTACCATTACGCTTGTGGAGAAGAAGGGCACTATGCCAAGCGGTGCCCCAAGCCAAGGAACTTCGACCCCAAAGCCGAACAACGGAGGCAATAATTGGCGTAAGCGCAACAATTTCAACCCAAATAACAACCACGGGAAGGGTCATCCGAACCACGTGACCAAAGAGGAAGCACAAAATGCCCCGGATATCGTACTCGTGCGTTTCACATCAACACAATACCTGCCATGTATATGTTTGAATCAGGAGCTTCTCAATCAATCGTTTCTAAAAGTTTTGCCTTGCAAAATAATTTTTCGATGCTTCCCTTGGAAAAATCTATGATCGTCAAGTCTCCTGGAATTAAGCAAGTTACCCAGAATTATTGCCAGGGTGTTGTTATCGAGTTTGAAGGGTTGAAGTTTCACACAAATCTTATCGTGTTGGAAAATAAAGGACTGGATGTCATCTTAGGGATGGATTGGTTAACCACCAACAAAGGTTTTATTGACTGCTTCAACAGGACCGTAATTCTCACCCACCACCACGGGAAGACCATAAAGGTTTCAGCCAAGGAAAGAAAATATCCCGGCAACCGAGATTGAACAAGGTGGATATTTCTGAATTGAGCAAGGTTCGATGGTGTGTGAATTTCCAGATGTATTTCCCGAAGAGCTACATGGCATGCCACCAGATCGAGAGATAGAATTCAGCATTGAGCTAGCACCCGGAACCGCTCCCATATACAAGAAACCATACAGAATGGCACCATCCGAATTGGTAGAACTGAAGAAGCAAATAAAGGAATTATTGGAAAAAGGGTATATACGAGCCAGTTCCTCACCTTGGGGTTCACCAATTTTGTTTGCCAAAAAGAAGGATGGAACACTGAGATTGTGCATAGACTATCGAGCGCTAAACATGGTCACAATCAAGAACAAATATCCGATGCCACGAATAAATGATTTATTCGATCAACTCTCTCAGGCCAAGGTGTTATCAAAGATTGACTTGAGGTCGGGATACCATCAGCTGAAAGTGCGAACCGAAGATATTCCCAAGACAGCTTTCACCTCCAGATACGGATTGTATGAGTTCACCGTAATGCCATTCGGACTAACAAACGCCCCCGCATATTTTGTTCACCTCATGAACAAAGTATTCATGAAGTTTATGGACAAGTTTGTTGTGGTATTTATCGATGATATTCTAGTATACTCCAAAACACCTAAGAGCACGCCGAACATCTCTGAATTGTACTAGGAGAACTCAGAAACATCAATTATCGCCAAATTCAGCAAGTGTGAATTTTGGCTAAGGCAAATAGGTTTTACGGGCCACGATCTTGACCCAAGAAGGTATCGCCATAGACCCGGAAAAAGTCAAGGCCGTTATTTGAGAAGCCACCAGCCAGCGTGACGGATGTACGAAGTTTCTTGGGAATGGCGGGATACTACCGAAGATTTATTGAAGGATTCTCCACCATAGCAAATCCAATGACGCAACTGCTCAAGAAAGACAGGAAGTTTGAATGGACGGAAGCTTGCGAGAAAATTTTCCAAGAACTGAAGAGGAAACTGACGGCACCAAGATTAATTGTGCGGATATACACAAAAATTTTGAGGTATTTTGTGACGCATCTCGAAAGGGCCTCGGGTGCGTATTAATGCAAGAAGGCAAGGTTGTCGCATATGTTTCTAGGCAACTTCGCAAGCATGAGGAAAAATATCCTACCCATGACCTAGAATTAGCAGCAGTTATTCATGCAGTCAAGGAATGGAGACACTTCTTGCTTGGAAATCGTTGTGAAATATACACGGACCACAAAAGCCTCAAGTATATTTTCACACAACCAGAACTCAATTTACGGTAGCGACGCTGGTTGGAATTAGTAAAGGATGATGATGTTGGAATCCACTACCACCGAGCAAAGCAAATGTTGTAGCAGATGCTCGACTGGAACCCCGATCCGGACAACGACGCATGCCAAACTTGAGACCTGAATTCCGGCAGGAATTACAAAAGCTCAACTGATGGTGGTCACCGAAGGCGGTGTGTCGAACTTAGAGTTACAGCCTACCCTGATAGAGAAGGTTAAAGAGGCTCAACGTGGACACCCCAGCATTGAAGGCATAAAGCGGAAGATGAATTTGGGCAAGGCCTCGAATTAGATTATCGATGAGCAAGGAATATTGTGGTACGGGAATAGACTTTGCGTACCAAATATCCATGACCTTAAACAACAAATCTTGGCTGAAGGACACACCACTCCGTATTCAATCCATCCTAGAGGAACAAAAATGTACAAAGATCTTCAGGAGACATTTTGGTGGCATGTTATAAAAAGAGACATAGCCACGTTTATTGCATGTTGTGACTCTTGTCAACGCATCAAGGCCGAGCACCGAAACCGGCGGGCTATTGCAACCAAATAAGATACCCGAGTGGAAATGGGACAAGATTGGAATGGATTTTATTGTTGGACTACCTCGGTCACGACACGGACATGATGCCATATGGGTCATCACTGATAGACTGACTAAAGTAGCACACTTCATTCCCGTGAAGACAACCCACACCACTCAGAAGCTTGCTAGGCTCTACCTTTCTCGTATCGTTTGCTTACATGGAGTCCCAAAGAAAATAATCTCGAGACAGTAGGCACTCAATTCGTCTCTCGATTTTGGGATCACTTACAACAAGCACTGGGAACTCAAATGACATTCAAGACCGCATACCATCCCTGCAGACAGATGGGCGGTGAGCGAGTAAACCAGATTCTAGAAGATATGCTTTGAGAGCATGTGTCCTCACCTATGGGACCAGTTGGGAAGAGAGCTTACCATACGCAGAATTCGCATATAACAACAGTTATCGAGTCCAGCCTACAAATGGCACCATTTGAAGCTCAGACGGCGAAGATGTCGTACCCGCTAAATTGGTCGGAAACCGGAGACAGCTATATCTTCGCCCGCACTGCTCAAAGAGGTCAAGATAAGGTCAAGGTAATTAAGGACCGACTCAAGACAACCCAAAGTTGACAGAAGAGTTATTACGATCAGAAGCATCGTGGAGTCAATTTTGAACCCGGTGAATTTGTGTACCTACGAGTATCCCCTATGACAGGCCTGCATCGATGCAAGATTAAAGGGAAGCTAGCACCAAGATTCATCGGACCATTCTGCATAGTGGCACGAAGAGGCACGGTGGCTTACCAGCTAGACTTACTCGAAGAATTATCCGACATCCACGACGTATTCCACGTCTCCCAATTGAGGAAGTGCGTAAGCAACCCAGAGAAACAAGTACCCCATAAAAACATTGACGTGCAACCAGACCTTACATATCGGGAGCATCCGATAAAAATCTTGGAAGAGTCTCGAAAGGAGAACCCGACAGAAAACCATCAAGTTCTTCAAAGTTCGATTGGAGCAACCACACCGAAAGTGAAGCCACTTGGGAAAGAGAGGATTTCCTTGGACAGAGCACCCACAATTATTTGAGGATCACCGGAATCTCGGGACGAGATTTTTCCTAAGGGGTAGGTGTTGTGACACTCCAAAAATATTCTTTTGGTTTTCTTCAAAAATTTGTTGGATTTGAAGAAGGTCTTCTAAACCCTTCCAAAAATCTCTCTCAAAAGCTTTTTCCCTTTAGCAAATATTTTATTTTTGCATCTCCTTCAACTCTGGTGTTTGGTTTTTAAATTTTTCTTCTGATTGCCCTCTTCTCAAAATTTCAAGAAAAATCTTTGGAGTTTATTTTCTTTCAAAAAGAAACTCTAGGGGTTTTTGCACCTTCTCCAATATTGAAATCCACTCATGATTTTACCATGCACCACATGGTAAAATCTTCCCAAAAATCTCTCCTTCCACTTTGGGCAATCCAAACATTCTGTCTCAAAGAAGTTCAACCCTTTTCTGAATTTTATTTCATTTATTTCTCCTCCCAAATCTTTTCTATCCATTATTTTGAGCCTAGGAGATTTGCAAAGCAAGTACCTAAATGCATTTGAGCTTTGAACTCAAACCAACTCCCCTGGATAGTCCTTGGTACCCACAACCTAGAACAATCAAGATCCACTCCTCTTCTTTTCAAAAATTTCAAATTTCAGTCTCTGCAAGTTTGGACCAGATTTGTCAAATTTGGTGAAATTCATATCTTCTCTGATCCAAAAATTCCACAAAAATTCAGGCAGCCTCTAGATGCAATGAGAGGCCCCTCCACCAAAAATCAGCTCAAGCAGAGCCTCCCTCATACCAAAATCATTCTGTCGAACACCTGGCCTACACTGTTTCAATGCACTTTCAGAGATTCAGAGAAGTTCAGAGTTCAGTGCCGTTTCTCTTCGTCAGACTTCGGTCACGCGGCCACAGTTCGCTCTGGCACGATGCACACGTCATCTTCCCCCTGGCCAGCACCCCGCACGCACGCTTGGACGATTCCTTACGTTGGTGGCGACGAGCATCGCCGGCGTTGGAAGCTTCTGCGGTGGCCGCACCACTCGTGGCGGCCAGAGAGGGCCCAGGCCCGCTCGCAACGCCACCCGGCGCCGCCCATCGCCCCCTGGCTCTTCGCGTGTCCCTGCCTTGCCAGCGCACGCCCGTGGCACCGTCGCCGTGGCACGGCAAGCACAGAGCGTGCTCCCTGCCGCCGACGGGCCCGCGCCGCCCCGTTCCGTCGAGCACGCCCTAAGCAACCAAACCCCGACTCATTTAGCACCTAAACGGAACCAGTGAACCCCCACGACGGTGCTAAACCCCTGAACCTCCCCGATCAACGCCCTGCGCCGCCGTAAACTTCGCCGGAGAACCCCGTTCTCGGCAACCGCCTCGGGCCGGCTATATATAGCACCCCCGAGCGCGCCCTCGCCCCGGCACACCTCCACCACCTCACTAGTTCTCGCCAAGCCCCTGGAAGGGCCTCGAGGGGCTCTTCTTCCTCGACTCCGGCCGCCCCGTTCCGCCTCGGCCTCCACCTCGATTCACTCCGGTGAGATCGTCTCCTGCGCCCAAATCCCGTGAGCTACCCTCTCGTGCTACCACAAGTCTAACCCCCTTCTCAATTCCTCCTCCGCAGCACTCTCCGACGAGACCCACGACCACCCGAACCGCCGTCCACGGAGCAGGAGTCATTGTCGACGTGGTGCTCGCCGACCACCACCACCACCAACCGACACGAAATGATGCCCTGAACACGGAGGTACCCTCCGATCTTCACCTCGCCGTGGATCGCCGCGGCGACCACCATGACTCTCGGGCGCCAAGCGAGCCCGTCTCTCGTTTGAAAATTTAAACCTGACGGGTGGGACACGCCCGTCAGCCTCTCTTTTGTTTTTTTGAATCGTTTTCTGAAAGCGTACTTTGGCAAATACGCTTTCCACTATGAACCGTTTTTCTGCGCTTTTTCTGTTTAAGCCCCTGAGAGTTTTCTGTTTCATTACAGATGGGTCCTTGGACCAAAACTCTTATAACTTTTTAACAGAAAGGAATTTTTGAGTGATTCTTTTTCTGTCCTCTTCAAATTTTTGTCTAGTGTTTTATCATATTTATTTGAAAAATATTTGGATTAACTTTCTGTACCCCACGGTATTTACGTTAGCGCGTGTGTTTTGTGTACCGTAGATACCGAAGGAGGTGACGGAACCGCGAACTTCGCCGAGCTAGACCCCGACTACTCCGAACCAGGCAAGCAATGTTTGAACTTTTGATATGATGAGTGTTTGGGAACGTTTGCATTGTTTTTGTATCATGGCACGTTCATGAGCATTTCGATGATAGTTTATCTCATAAGAGTTGAGGCAAGTGAGTTCGGAAAATCCATGAGTTGTTGGAAACATGTTGCATGGCCATGAGTTGGCATGAGTATGGGTAAGATGGCAGTGTTGTAGCATGCCAGGCTTATGCGGATCGTTGACCCGATGTCAACACAGATCGATCGGTCTGGTCCGTCTCCCTTCAGATTACCACTGTTTCCCGCAAGGGATACGGCTTAGTAAGTTGCAAACCACTTCTGGTACACACCAAATCGAGAGGCGGGATGAAGGTTCCATGGCCTGGATTAAAGCCTTTCATCCGATCGGGCATGGGTGTTTCCGGTTGGGACCGAGAGGGGGCACCCCGAGAGCTGCCAGATATAAATTTGATCCCATGCTATTCGAGATTGTGATCTCCCCGTCTCAAAGTTTTTCTTAAACGCTGTCTAGGGTGATTCCTGGCAACGTGAGGTATGATGGGTGTGTACTAGCTAGCTGTGTTTCCTCCGGAATACCAGAACGGAACTAGTCCTTCGTGACTATGGAAATCCGTTGGCTGTGGACAATTTTTGGTACAAACTCTGCAGAGTCAAAATTCTTGAATTCATCTTATTCATGTCCGAGTACCGTGTTCACCTTATCTTGTCTAATGTCAGTCTCGGTGACAGAACTCCTGATAACCCTATGAGTGTTATATGTTTATTTCCCTGTGAGTGGACTAACCCGCTTATTGTCTTGTGAGGAATATTTTCCGTGAGCACCATTTCTTGTCAGTTATGAATAATGGATTTTAAGCCCTTTCTGCGACGTCGCTCAGACGTCCGACTGCGGCATTGTTACTATTTATTTTTGTTATAAGCCCTTTCTGCGATGTCGCTCAGACGTCCGACTGCGGCATTGTTATTATTTACTTTTGTTATAAGCCCTTTCTGCGATGTCGCTCAGACGTCCGACTGCGGCATTGTTATTATTTACTTTTGTTATAAGCCCTTTCTGCGATGTCGCTCCGACGTCCGACTGCGGCACGCATGTATTTTCTTTCAATATAAGCCCCTTATGAGGTGTCGCTTAGACGCCCGACTGTGGCATGTTTTACTTATTTGTTCACCCTTCGAGGCGTCGCTTCAGACACCTGATCGGTTTTGAGTTTATCTTCTTTGGGTTTTCGAGCGGACTACCTCCAATTCCCTTTTTACTTACTTGTGTTACTGATTTGATAGCACATTGTTATAAATTAATCATGTCGCATTCATGCATTCATTTGTTATATCTTTTGTCCGAACTGTCTTGCGAGTACTTTGAAAGTACTCACCTGGCTTGTTGATTTGGCCGAGATCGTGAAAGGCGATCTCATGGATGAAGAGTTCGATAGCGAGTCCGACGCCTAGAGGAATCCCACCAGTCTCGTATGCGACCCTGGATTAGTCATTGTGATATAACCGCTTCGCTACCCAAATAAATTCATCGAGCCTCACCTCAACGCTCGATGAGCCGCCAAAGGCATAGTCTTATTAACCACCCTTTGTGTTATTCCACCAACCACTCATATCTCGAGTCAGTAGTATTTCCACCCCACACCATTGTGTCATATCCGCCATCATGTATAATTATTGGCGTGTTTGTAATAATTGGTTGGGCATCTTCAGCCCGGCCCTGTAATATTTTTATGCTACTGGCTGTTTGTATCAAAGTTTTGTCTACCGGTATGGAGGATTTTCCTCATATTGGACTTCATAGGTCGGTTGTTCAATAAATATTTTTATTGAAAAACCGGTCGTGACAAGAATCAAACGAGGGAGAGGAAGCCATCGAGCTACTAACTACGGACCTGAAGGTCTACAAAGAACTACTCACGCATCATCGGAGAGGCACCAATGGAAGTGGTGAACCCCTCCATGATGGTGTCTATATGGGATCTGGTGGTTCTGGACTCTGCAGCGGCTGGAATTGATTTTCATCGACTCCCCTAGGGCTTCTGGAATATTGGGGTATTTATAGAGCAAATAGGCGGTCCGGAGGGCACCCGAGGTGGGGACAACCCACCAGGGCGTACCTGGGCCTCCTGGTGTGCCCTGGTGGGTTGTGCTCCCCTCGAAGCACCCCCAGGCGCATCCTTGGCCCATTGGGTGTCTTTTGGTCCATAAAAAATCTCCGTGAAGTTTCGTTGCATTTGGACTCTGTTTGGTATTGATTTCTGCGATGTAAAAACATGCGAAAACAACAACCGACTTGGCACTATGTCAATAGGTTAGTACCAAAAAATGATATAATATGACTATAAAATGATTATAAAACATCCAAGATTTATAATATAACAACATGGAACAATAAAAAATTATAGATACGTTGGAGACGTATCACAAGATGATACGTCTCCATCGTATCTACTTTTCCAAACTCTTTCGCCCTTGTTTTGAACCCTAATTTGCATGATTTGAATGGAACTAACTCGGACTAACGTTGTTTTCAATAGAATTGCCAAGGTGTTATTTTTGTGGAGAAATAAAAGTTCTCGGTATGACCTGAAATTTCACGAAGATCAGTTTTGGAATAAATAAAAATATTGACGAAAGAATCAACCAAAGGGGGCCCACACCCTGGCCACAAGGGTGGGGGCACGCCCTCCGTCCTTGTGGGCCCCTTGGACCTCCACCGACCTCAACCCAACTCCATATATTCACATTCAGGAAGAAAAAAATCAGAGAGAAGGATTCATCGCGTTTTACGGCACGGAGCCGCCGCCAAGCCCTGTTCTTCCTCGGGAGGGCAGATCTGGAGTCCGTTTTGGGCTCCGAAGAGGGGAATCCGTTGCCATCGTCATCATCAACCATGCTCCATCACGAATTTCATGATGCTCACCGTCGTGCGTGAGTAATTCCATCGTAGGTTTGCTAGACCTTGAAGGGTTGGATGAGATTTACCATGTAATCGAGTTAGTTTTGTTAGGGTTTGGTCCCTAGTATCCACTATGTTCTAATATTGATGTTGATATGACTTTGCTATGCCTAATGCTTGTCACTAGGGCCCGAGTGCCATGATTTCAGATCTGAAACTATTATGTTTTCATAAATATATTTGTGTTCTTGATCCGATATTGCAAGTTAACCTACTACGTGTTATGATCCGGCAACCTCGGAGTGACAATAGTCGGGAGACTTCTCGGTGATGACCATAGTTTGAGGAGTTCATGTATTCACTAAGTGCTAGTGCTTTGGTTTGTTACTCTATTAAAAGGAGGCCTTAATATCCCTTAGTTTCCAATAGGACCCCGCTGCCACGGGATGGCAGGACAAAAGGTGTCATGCAAGTTCTTTTCCATAAGCACGTATGACTATATTTGGAATACATGCCTACATTATATTGATGAATTGGAGCTAGTTCTATGTCACACTATGTTATAACTGTTGCATGATGAATGCCATCTGACATAATTATCCATCATTGATCCATTGCCTATGAGCCCGTTTCATATTGATCTTTGCTAAGTTACTTTTCCGTTGTCACTAGTACGATTGCTACAAAACTGCTACTGTTACTTTTGCCACTGTTACCGTTACTTCCATACTACTTTGCTACTAAATACTTTGTTGCAGATATTAAGTCTTTCAGGTGTGGTTAAATTGACAACTCAGCTGCTAATACTCGAGAATATTCTTTGGCTCCCCTTGTGTTGAATCAATAAATTTGAGTTGAATACTCTACCCTCGAAAACTATTGCGATCCCCTATACTTGTGGGTTATCAAGACCTTTTTCTGGCGCCGTTGTCGGGGAGCATAGCTCTGTTCTCTGTGTCACTTGGGAATTATATCTGCTGATCACTATGAGGAATTTGAAAGATCACAAAACAAAGATATATCCCTCAACTACGAGGGGAGGTAAGGAACTGCCATCTAGCTCTGCACTTGATTATCCTTCTGTTTTGAGTAAACTTGCGACACCTTTATATTCCTGCTATTGATTCTGATATGTCGCATGTTATTGATGATGCCACTTCTGCTATGCATGATGCTTATGATGAAACTAGTTCGCTGCTTGATAATAATGTGCCCCTAGGTGAATTTCTTGATGAACAACTTGCTAGGGTTAGAGAGAATGAAATTACTGAAACTGATGATATTTTTGAAACTGAAGATTATGATTCTCCCCCTAGATATGAATTGCCGGTTGTACCTAAGGGTTATGTTATGGATAAAGAAACTGCTAGAGACTTCTTTGCTTGCAACGATAGGGAAGATCTTAAAAAACTGTTAGCTAAGCTGAAAGAAAAATCTTTTGAATGCTAGAATGAAATATGATCTCAATTTTGCTACCTCACCTATCTTTGTTACTGATAAGGATTATGAATTCTTTGTCGATCCTGAGTTAATTACTTTGGTTGAATCTGATCCTTTCTATGGTTATGAATCTGAAACTGTTGTGGCACATCTTACTAAAATGAATGATATAGCTACCCTATTTGTTCATGAGGAAAAAATTCGCTATTATTATATTCTCAAATTGTTTCCTTTCTCATTAAAGGGTGATGCTAAGTTTTAGTTTAATTCTCTTGCTCCTGGTTGTGTGCATAGTCCCCAGGATATGATTTACTATTTCTCTGCAAAATATTTCCCTGCTCATAAGAAACAAGCTGCTTTAAAGGAAATATTTAACTTTGTGCAATTTGAAGAAGAGAGTCTCCCACAAGCTTGGGGGAGGGTTCTCCAATTACTTAACGCTTTGCCTGATCATGCTCTCAAGAAAAATGAAATACTTTGATATCTTTTATAATGTACTAACCGATGCTTTGAGAGACCACCTGGATAGTTGTGCTGGTTGTGTTTTCAGGGAAAGAACTATTGATCAAGCTGAATTTCTATTGAATAATATACTGAGTAATGATAATGATTGGAAACTTCCTGAACCAACTCCTAAGCCAACTCCGAAGAAAAGGGGTATTCTATTCCTAAGTCCTGAAGATATGCAAGAGGCAAAGAAATCTATGAAATAAAAAAGGTATTAAAGCTGAAGATGTTAACAATTTACCGCCTATTGAAGAAATATACGGTCTTGATAACCTGACACATGTAGTAGAGGTAAACTCTCTCCGTAGATTTGATGAAGGTGATATTCCTCATAGTAAGTCTGCTAGTCAATGCTTGGATGAGTTTGATAATTTTATTGTTAAACAAGAAAACTTCAATGCTTATGTTAGTAGACAATTGAAACGTAATGCTTACATGCTTGACCACTTGGGTGATTATATGAATAGAATTGTTAATGTTCTTAAGCTTATTAGTAAACATGCTTACATGGTTACAACTCAAGTAGAATAAGTACTTAAGGCACAAGATGATTTGCTCAATGAGTTGAATAGTAAGAATAATGATAATGTTGTCAGTGTTATGACTAGAGGTGGTAAAATGACCCAAGAACCTTTGTATCCTTAGGGCCATCCCAAGAGAATTGAGCAGGATTCTCAGAGAGTTATTACTGATGCACCTAGTCCTAGTAATAAAAAGAAAAAGAAAACTGATAGGACTTTGCATGCTAGTGAACCTGCTATAGACACACCTGAGAATCCCAATGATATTTCTACTTCTGATGCTGAGACAAAATCTGGTAATGAACATGAACCTAGTGATAATGTTAATAATGATGTTCAGGTTGATGCTCAACTAGTAATGATAACCTAGTAATGATAACGATGTAGAGATTGAACCTGTTGTTGATCTTGATAACCCACAATAAAAGAATCAATGTTATGATAAGAGAGATTTTGTTGCTAGAAAACATGGTAGATGTCATGGAATTGTCACGACAGATGTCCTACTATGAGGACTTAGTCGTGAGGCCAACGCATCTATGCGGTAGCTTCAGAGGGGTTGATCGGAATCGAGAGACACAACACAAGACAAGGGTTTAGACAGCTTCGGGCCCCGGGAAACATCATCCGGTAACAACCCTACATGTTGTCTGTGGCTAGGTCTCATTATCATCACGAGGGAGTCACCGTAAACCGGCTCTCCTAGTTGTGTCTAGCCATAACGAATATTTCCTGTCCCTTTTGGGGTGCCCCGCCCCTCCTTATATAAGTTAAAGGGGCGGGTTACATGTAGAGTCCTCCTCGGATTAAGACTTAAACTATTTCTGACTTTTCTTCACGGGCTTCTCTCCATGGGCTTCTTAACATCTTGGGCTTCTTAACGTCTTCGGGCTTACGACTGTCTGTCGGCTTATCACTATCTGCCGGCTTACCATCTGACTTATAAACTAGCTTATAATCTGTTCGCCGGCTTACCATCTGACTTAACATCTGCTGGCTTATAATCTGACTTAAAATCTGCCGGCTTATAATATGACTTAACATCTGCCGGCTTATAATCCGACTTACCATCTGGCTTATCATCTGCCGGCTTAACATCTAACTTAACATCAAGTCCCAGGCGAGTCATATCTCCGGCCGGGTCATACCGCGGGGTATATCCCCGACATTAGCCCCCAGTTTAATTTGGATTTATCCATGTTAAACTGATCCTGTAAAACAAACACAAGAACAAATTTGATAGATTATGCTCCGGGTTAAGAATTCTTGTAAGCCGGCTGTCGGTGTCAAAACCGGCGGATCTCGGGTAGGGGTCCCGAACTGTGCGTCTAGGCGGATGGTAACAGGAGACAAGGGACACGATGTTTTTACCCAGGTTCGGGCCCTCTCGATGGAGGTAAAACCCTACTCACCTTGATTAATATTGATGATATGGGTAGTACAAGAGTAGATCTACCACGAGATCGTAGAGGCTAAACCCTAGAAGCTAGCCAATGGTATGATTGTTGTTCGCCCTCTGGACTAAAACCCTCCGGTTTATATAGACACCGAAGAGGGCTAGGGTTACACAGAGTTGGTTACAATGGCAGGAGATCTACATATCCGTATCGCCAAGCTTGCCTTCCACGCCAAGGAAAGTCCAATCCGGACACGGGACGAAGTCTTCAATCTTGTATCTTCATAGTCCAGGAGTCCGGCCAAAGGTCATAGTCCGGCTATCCGGACACCCCCTAATCCGGGACTCCCTCAGTAGCCCCCGAACCAGGCTTCAATGACGACGAGTCCGGCGTGTAGATTGTCTTCGGTATTGCAAGGCGGGTTCTTCTCCAAATCCTATGTACTTGTTGAATAGTGTCCGGCTTCTTGTAAAAATCGCGCTCCTTGGCTTCCACGCCCAATAATGGCCATCTTCCACGTGTTGAATGAATGCGAAAAGCCAGGGTATTTTTACATTTACCCCCCTAGCTGCGCAAATGAGCTGCCTATATAAGAGACGAGGATCTAGATCCGAATCACACCATCTTCCCTTCGCGAGCTTTCATCGGAGCGCATCTGACAGAAATCCATTCCATCATGGACAGTCGACGCGGCTCCTCCTCTCGCCCTCCCAGTCCTCAGCCTGGAGATTGGGAGAGATGCTCCGTCCCTTGCAATGAGCTAGTAACGCTCCAAACCAAGGGATTTCTTCCCCGGCCTTCATGGTTCCGGTTCGAGCGGACTCGCCACCTATAAGGGCGGAAAACAAGCGAGAGCGTCCCAGTCCCTCCCAAGGAGAGCGGGTATGCCTTGTCCCTTATTTGATAAGAGGGGTCGGATTTCCAATTCATCCGCTTTCTCCGGGGCTCCTGAGTTCTATGGCCTCCAGTTGCACAACCTTACGCCTGCCTCCATTTTGCATATTGCGGGCTTCATGGCCCTTTGCGAGCTGTTTTTGGGCATCAAGGCTCATTTCGCGCTATGGAAGAGGTTGTTCTGCCTCGTACCCCGTTCTCAGGAGGGGTCGATATATCAAGTGGGCGGAGCCGAACTATGGCGCATCGCCGGGACCGGATATCTATCCGGAACCCCGAAGAAGGTGTCCGAAGACTGGCCTCCGGAATGGTTTTAGATAGAAGATGTCCCCCTGCCGGACCCTGTTCGGATCGGCCTCCCGGAGTTCAGTAATGCTCCTCTGAAGAAACGCCTAAGCTGGCGTCCACGGAGCCCTCAGAGGGAAAATGACAGGGACGTCCTTAACTTGATGAGCCGAATAAGGTTGTTTGCTCATTCCGGACTGACCATGATCGGGGTCATGGCCACATGCATTATGCGGGGGGGGGGGGGGGTGAATCCGCTCCAGTATAGGGGCCACCCCATTTGGGATTTCAACGGGGAGGATGATGCCACCCGTTATGGCCGTAAGGGGCCGGGATCGGTCGCCGATCTAATGAATATCTTGTCTGCATTGTTCAAGGGAGAAGAGGAGGAATTCCTTCGCGTCAATCCACAGGACGGGTTTTCTACGAACAATCCTCCAAGCTGGGTAAGCGGACATTTCTTTTTGCCCATCCGATCCATATTCCCATAGTCAAGTATCTCATTTTGTGATTTCGACGCAGGAACTGCGCCAGGCCGTAAAGGATATAAACAGCCTGCCTCCACAACCCGAAGATCCGGAACGGTTCCTTGATCCGGCCTCCCAAGAGGATCCGGACATATCGGTGGAGTTGATCGATGGGGTATTTCACTAGCTGAGCATTGATAATGCCCTGGTTTCCATCACGGCCGACTACCCCGGAATACTTCCAGCCTCGCAGGTAACTGAGACTGAAGCCCCAATACTTTGAGAATAATTCATCCGTGCTTATTTTTTATCATCGTATACCAACGGTGTTTTGCAGGGGGAGCCCTTGAGGCGGAAGGTCGAGCCTGCGGCGGCTAGCCAACAAGGGGCAGGACGGCCCAGCAGGCTAAAAAGAAGTGCCGTCCGGATTGAAACGCCAGCGCAACGGTAGGGCGTGTCACCTTATTCCCAGGTTTTATTCCAGAAGGCATACTAACACCCGTGCTCTCTTCAGGAAAAAGAGCGCCACGGACTATATCCGGAGAGGTTGCCAATCGAGCCTCCGCCAGCCAGGCTTCAAAGCCAGGCCCAGAAGCGGAGGCGAACACGAGGCGTGCGCCGGATGCTCCTCCGATAGAGGATGCCGACAGATTGTCCGCCACTAACTCCGAGGTGGAGAGTGCCATGAATCACAGGCGCCGCCGGACAATTCTTCGTGACACATGTTTCTCCCAAGAGGCGTTGAACGCCTTCAATTCGGGGGATGCGCACCTCCGTGCCGCTCAAGATGGTCTAGCCAGAGCCACGGAGCGTGTATGTAAAAGACATACGAGTGAGGAAATTTAATGATTATATATGCCAAGTAGCCCAGAGACTTGAAATAGTTAGAATAACTGATTTAAGGATCATTTATTGTGCAGGATCTTACGTAAAAGAATACCCAACTGTCCCAGAGCTTGAAGAGTGCAAAGCCCAACTTGAGGCCGCACAAGCCGCGACAGGGGAAGCCAAAGAGATCCCCTCTGGTAACATACGCTTTTAAAAGATAAGTATGTTGTGAAGTGCGACGTGTATATAGATCTTATAATAACATTGCAGATGGCGCCGGGGTAGATCCGGACAAGCAACAACTCTTGCGCCGGTTAAAGGCCGGCGAGAACGTGCTTACGAGGGTGAGGCAGGAGAAAAATAATCTCCAAGATGCCAACACCCAGCTGGGTGAGGAACTAAAAGATGTTCGTGCCCAGCTGTCTGACTCCGTTAAGGAGAATCAGCGGCTTCGACGCGGCATTTTTAGTAAGTGATTAAACAAACTTTGAAAAAAGAGTTCGGTGAGGAAGTCGACTAACAGATTTATGTCTGTAGGTATGCTCACAGGCCGTCCTACAGAGGAAATGCCCAGTTCTACGGGTGACCTTCTTCCCGAGCTCTTACAACTGCATCTAACGAAGTTCGGCAGTGATGAAAAGCGTCGCCAGTGCCTTGTGGCCATCTGTCTCCCTGCCCGAAGGCCTTGGGGAGCTTGCAGAGAGGCTCCAGGGAGCGCGGCGGCACTTCCGATTATGGAAGATATTGGCCTGCCGTCAAGGCGCCAGGGAGGCCTAGGCCATGGTGAAGACGCGGTACACGGTTGTCGACCCAAACCACATGGCCGAGGTCGGACCTGGGGCCCGATGGGAAGGAGATCCTGTGAGCTTAGTGTACGGCCAGTAGAATTGGCCGCAAAGTATTCCCAAGAGGATCAGAACTAGACAGCCTGTTAGATGGCATTGAAGAGGAATACAATCAGTCAAATTGACTATGTAATTTAAGGTGACATGTAAAATGCCTTCTAGCCGGATTTTAGATCGTTTGTCATAGCGGACCTTTTCGCTTCAACCTCGGGACCCAATAGTCCGGAGTGTGTCCGAATACCCTCGCGGTTATAAAAACCGGGGCATGCGTGGAGACCAGGCGTAGGGGTCATTAGTGCTTTATCGCATAAGTACCCAACTAGTTATGTTATATTACATGGTTAGTAAGAAACATCTTCCAGGAGAATAGTTCCGTTAGGGGTTCCTTTCCACAGGAGGCATGCCCTAAAGTGCATGTCCGGACTGCGAAAAAAGCAGAAAAACATCTGGGGGCAGATAAATAAATAGGTAAGAAATCTTCTTTTAGTTCACGACCGAATATTCTCTTAAGAACGCTAGCTTTCGGCTTCACCCAGTCTGAGGTACACATCCGACTACCCGACAGTAACAATCGCAGAGGTGATCCCTTTACCACCTAGCCGAACAATCGGGAACGTAGGGGTAAGCACAGGAGCCAGGCAACCCAGCTTGGCCAAAACTTAAGTTATATCGATGCATATAATGGTGAATAAAAGGTACATGCGGAAGTGTGACACATGTATTGGGCATGAAGCCCTTATAATTAAGCTTCTGTGAAAGAAGCCCCCAGGTACTATGAGCGCGGATAGCGCATCAAGTGTGTGCGAACAATGCGCTAACGAGCCTTCAAAGGCTGGAAAGAAAAAGGAGGGAGAAGGAGAAAAATAGAAGATAGCTAAAATGTAAAATATGGACAGAAGAACGAGACGAACTCAGAATCCGGCGCTAGGCGTAGAATCTTCGGAGATGGGCTGCGTTCCATAGGTTCGGCTCGAGTCGGTTATCCGATGCATCTCGCAGACAGTACGCTCCACCGGTCAGGACTTGGTCAATGATAAAGGGACCTTCCCATTTGGGCTTTAGTTTGTCCTTTTTCTTGTCCAGCACGCGTAGAACTAGCTCGCCAACATTGTAAGTTTTGGCCGTGCTTCTCGCTTTGATATCTTCGAGCCTGCTGTTGATAGAATGCGGAACGGGCTTTTGCTACGTCACGCTCCTCCTCCAAGGCGTCCAAACTGTCCTGCCGATCGAGCTCGGCTTCTCTTTCCTCGTACATGCGCACGTGAGGTGAGTCATGAATTATGTCGCAGGGCAGAACTGCCTCTGCGCCGTATAGCATAAAGAATGGTTCGAATCCGGTCGTGCGATTCGGAGTGGTCCGCAGCCCCGAGAGTACGGAGTCGAGCTCCTCTACCCAGTGCGTGTTAGATTCCTTGAGGGACCGCACTAATCTGGGTTTGATGCCGCTCATAATTAGACCATTTGCTCGCTCAACTTGACCGTTAGTTTGAGGGTGATAGACTGAAGCGTAGTCGAGCTTAATGCCCATGTTTTTGCACCAGAGTTTGACCTCTTCGGCCGTAAAGTTCGTGCCGTTATCAGTGATGATGCTGTGGGGGACACCTTAACGGTGTACGACCCCTGATATGAAGTCTATCACCGATCCGGATTCGGCCGTCTTGACAGGCTTGGCCTCTATCCATTTGGTGAATTTATCCACCATGACCAGTAGGTATTTTTGCTTGTGGGTTCCCCCTTTAAGGGGTCCGACCATGTCAAGCCCCCAGACCGCGAAGGGCCAGGTGATGGGTATAGTTTTGAAGGTGGTGGGTGGCATGTGGCGTTGATTAGCAAAGAGCTGGCATCCGACGCATCGTTGGACTAAGTCCTGAGCATCTGCCCGGGCCATCGGCCAATAAAATCCTGTACGGAAGGCCTTGCCTACAAGGGCCCGGGCTACGGCGTGGTGCTCGCCAAGTCCGGCATGAATTTCAGCCAGAAGATTCCGCCCTTCCTCTTTGGAGATACACCTTTGAAGGACTCCGGTTGTGCTTTTCTTATAAAGCTCTCCCTCATGGACTTTATAGGCTTTAGATCGCCGCACTATGCAGCGGGCCTCGTTTTGGTCCTCGGGAAGTTCCTGCCTGGTTAGGTAGGCTAGGAATGGTTCTGTCCACGGGGCAATGACTGCCATTATTACGTGGGCTGAGGGTGTTATTTCGTTGGTAGAACCACCAACTGTGTCAGAATGTTTGGTGTGGGGCAGTGCGGTTGGAGTGCAGGTTGTTATTTCGGACTCTCCTCCCATAATACGGATGGCTTGAACAGCCTCTCTAGGAAGATGTTGGGGGTGGGGGCGGCATCGCGCTTTGCGCCCGATGCGTGCCAACACGTCTCACTGCTGGTTGTTATCCCGGGCTATATGGTGAAATTCGAGCCCTCAAACCGAGCTGACATTTTTAGGGCGGCATTGCGATAGGCTGCCATTTTCGGATCCTTGGCATCAAAGTCTCCATTTATTTGGGATATCGCGAGGTTCGAATCGCCGCGCACCTCTAGGCGTTGAATGCCCATGGAGACTGCCATCCGGAGACCATGTAGAAGGGCCTCGTATTCGGCTGCGTTGTTGGAGTCCGTATACATTATTTGGAGTACGTATTGAACTGTATCTCCGGTTGTGGACGTCAGAACGACGCCAGCTCCCAGGCCAACCAACATTTTGGAGCCGTCGAAATGCATTATCCAGTTGGAATATGCGCCGTACTCTTTGGGGAGTTCGGCTTCGGTCCATTCGGCGACGAAGTCGGCCAAAACGTGCGACTTAATAGCTCGCCGTGGCTTATAGGTTATGTCGAACGGGAGGAGCTCAATGGACCATTTGGCAATCCGGCCCATCGCGTCGCGGTTGTTTATAATGTCGTTAAGAGGTACTTTGAGGCTTACATTATCGAACACTCTTGAAAGTAGTATTCCAGCTTCCGGATGCCATAAACACCGCCAGACGCTTATCTTTTGATAATGCGGGTACCGTGACTTGCATGGAGTTAGGACGGTGGACACATAGTAAACTGGTTTTTGAAGGGGGAACTTGTGTCCGTCCGTTTCTCGTTCGACAACGAGCACCGCGCTTACAACTTGATGAGTTGCCGCGATGTATAATAGCATTGGTTCGCCCATGTTGGGCGCGGCGAGGACCGGGTTTGTTGCCAATATGGCTTTTATTTCTTTGAGTCCGGCCATGGAGGCATCCGTCCACTCGAAGTGTTCGGTGCGTCGGAGGAGGCAATAAAGGGGTAATGCCTTTTCTCCCAAACGGGAGATAAAGCGGCTTAGAGCCACCACGCATCCAGTCAATTTTTGTATTTGTTTGTGGTCTTTTGGGATATCCAATTGTGACAGAGCTCGGATCTTGGCTGGGTTTGCTTCAATTCCTCTAGCAGATACAATGAAGCCCAAGAGCTTTCCGGCTGGTACACCGAAAACGCATTTTTCCGGGTTGAGCTTGATGTCATATGTTCGGAGATTATCGAATGTGAGCCTCAAGTCGTCTACTAGAGTTTCGACATGCTTGCTTTTGATGACCACATCGTCTATGTAAGCCTCCACTGTTTTGCCGATCTGGTTTGCCAGACATGTCCGAATCATGCATCGATATGTTGCGCCAAAGATTTTTGAGCCCGAAGGGCATTGTGTTGAAGCAGAATGGGCCGTATGGAGTTATGAATGCCGTTGCGGCTTGGTCAGGCTCTGCCATCTTAATTTGGTGGTAGCCGGAGTATACGTCGAGGAAACACAATGAATTGTGTCCTGCGGTAGCGTCGATGATTTGATCGATGCGGGGGAGGGGAAGGGATCCTTTGGGCAAGCCTTGTTGAGGTCCTTGAAATCGACGCATAGGCGCCAGGATTTATCCTTCTTTGGTACCTTCACCAGGTTCGCTAGCCAGTCCGGATGTTTTATATCTCTGATGAATCCGGCCTCCAATAGTTTGGCTAGATCCTTCCCATGGCTTGCCTCTTGGGTTCGGAGAAACGCCGAAGAGGCTCTTTGACTGGCTTGAACCCTTTTAGGATGTTTAGGCTGTGCTCAGCCAGCCGGCATGGGATTCCTCGCATGTCTGAAGGGTGCCAGGCAAAAATGTCCTAATTTTCGCGTAGGAATTCTCTTAGTGCGGCGTCTACATCAGGATTTAATTGTGCCCCGATGGAGGCCGTTTTTGTAGGGTCCGTTGGATGGACTTGGAATTTGACTATTTCGTCCGCTGGTTTGAAGGAAGTGGACTTGGATCTCTTATCGAGTATCACATCGTCCCTATTCACCTGGAGCGCAGCGAAGTGAGTTCCTTGGCGGCTAGGGCTTCAGATAGTGCCTCAAAGGCCAGTGCGGCTGTCTTATTTTCGGCGCGGAGTGCTATGTCCGGGTCACTAGCAAGAGTGATGATTCCATTGGGCCCGGGCATTTTGAGCTTCATGTACCCATAATGGGGTATAGCTTGAAAAATTGTGAATGCCTCTCGCCCTAATAGAGCGTGGTATCCGCTGCTGAACGGGGCCACTTGGAACGTGACTTCCTCGGAACTGTAATTATCCGGCGTGCCGAACACCACATCCAAAGTGTGATTTTTCTGTCTGGCGTGCTTCCCGACCGGGATTATTCCTCTAAAGGTTGTGCTGCTTCGCTCAATGCGGCTCCAGTCTATTTCCATTTTTCGGAGGGTTTCCTTGTAAATGAGGTTCAATCATTGCCGTCCATGAGTACCTTGGTAAGGCGAAAGCCGTCCACTATCGGACTAAGGACCAATGCGGCTGGTGCTCGGGCTATTCGGAATTTAGTTTCGTCACTAGCATTAAAGGTAATAGCCGTGTCACTCCATGGGTTTATTGTTGCTACTTGGTAGACTTCGGCAAGGCTAAGGAGTGTTCGTTTCCGCATATTATTTGATGCGGAAGTCTTGAAGACTGTTAATACCGTCTTTGGTATCCTCGGGCTGGTGCTCTAGAGCTAGAAGCTCTTCGCCACTTTTGGCCACCGCCGTAGTATCCACCATGCTCTCAGGCTGTGAGTTGGAGTGGCGCCCTCTGTACTCTGAATTTTCCAGGGTCCATTGAGCCATCCCTCCAGTACGGTTCCAGGCCCTATAGAGGGTTTTTGCTTTTTGGTATTTAACCCAGGTGCCTGGCGATGGTGCACCCTTTTATTTCGGACTGGGGTTGTGTTCAAGGCTGTCACATCCCTAGTTCTGGTAATGCTTAGTGCTTGCATTAGAGTGTTGCATCATGTTTAAATTCTATTTAAATTGAAATAGGGAGTGATCAAACCCTAGCATCAGAAAGAATTCAACTAGGTTCAAATAAAAATCATTTTCAATGAATCCAAAATGCCTTTGAAAATGTTCATGATTTTTGATAAAGGTGAAAACCTCTGCCAACAATGGTGGACATATTTTTAGGTCATCTTTGGATTTTTGAATTAACACAAAAGTATTTAAATGGTCCAAATATTCTGAAGTTATTTGTGGAGCCTGAAATAATTCAGTTAACCACCAAAATAATTTCCAGAATTATCTAAAATGATTTAGTTCCTAAACTAAATCAGAACAAAGAAAAACAGAATAGAAAAAGAAATAGAAGAGAGAGAGAGAGAGAGATAGTACTGCCACTTACAGGCGCGCCCAACCGCCCACCTCAGAGCAGCCCGGCCGGCAAAGCCATTAACCCACCAGGCAAGGTTGTCTTCAACCTTGCGCCAGATGGGGCGCCGAGCGTGTGCTCGCCCGCCGCAGCGCCCTCCCGAGCGCCACCTCCTGTCTCTCTGCTCGCTTCCCGACCCCCAGAGATGCCACGCACCTCCTCGGGCGCCACGCCCACTTCTCCCTCCGTCCCTATCCCCTCTGCTCTCTCTCTCCTCCCATGATCAACGGAGCCCGTCATTGCCGTTCACCGTAGCCATGGCAACCGACCCTCCCTCTCCCATTCAAGGTATCCAAAAGCCCCGCCTCGTCGTCCTCATCCTCTCCACCAAGCCATGGAACATCGATGCACCACAACATCGCCAAGATCGCTGCTTCCCTCGCCGGCCACCGTGGATCCTCGCCGTCGATTCGGGAGCTACCGGGCGTCCCCGACCTCGCTCTCGCGCTCATTGGACTCGCTGTGAGCTTCTCCACCTCCTCCCCTTGCTCCCATGCTCAGCTTCTCGCCGCAGCCATCGTTTCGATGATGACCGACTCACACCACCGCCCGAGCTCCTCACCGCCGTGGCCACGGTCACCGTAGCCTCCAACCAAGCTCACCCATGTGCTCGCTGTGCCGTGTAGGTGCCGTGGGAGCCAAGCACGCAACTCCACGACCTCCATAGCCTCGTCCCCGAGCTCGGCCGGACCCCGATTCCAAGTCACATCGACCTAGCTGGTAACACCTCATATCACTTTGCGGCCTCACGCATGGTATTCCCACAGGTGTCGCCTTACCATGGCCCGGGACCGTTTGCGCCTTTTGGCTCACGTATATGATAGTGTCGCTAGCATCCATATGACAGAGAACCCGGCCGACATGGCTAGTCGTGAACCCAAAGCGGCACTAACCCATGGGGACAGGCATACATGAATCAACTTCGAGCATGTCGGTCATCAACGTATGAATCCGGGCTGTAGCACTGGGCTAACAGGACTCCGGTAACCCGGGCTGTAGCAGGCTAGGCAGGACTCCGGTAACCCGGGCTGTAGCAGGCTAGGCAGGACTCCGGATGTCACCGCGTGACATTTCCCCGAAGGGACAGACACAGGAACGAAGTGAAACACATGCCAGCCAGTCAAGTGTCCAGAGCAGTAGTGCTGGGCTAGCAGGACTCCGGTGAATGTGGTCATGGCGGACTACTATCGCTCAGAAGCACTAGACTACATTTCCCCATATGAGAGGCTGCCAAGGATAAACAACTAGATTGTCGGATCCCACACATACCAAGCATTTCAAACATACATACAATATGCTCAATATGTGTAAATACAACATGGCATCACAACATAACTCTCTGACTCAAATATTTATTCATTAGGCTCCGAGGAGCGAGATATTACAAACATGGGTCTCATGACCCAACACTCGTGAGCATACAAGTCAAAGCACAAGCGGAAGCTTAACATGTCTCGAGTACGGACATCTACAAATGAAAAAGGCCGAGAAGCGACTATCTACCAGATCTGCCGAGGGCACAAGATCGTAGCCGAGGTAACAAGCTAAACGTCAAGTCCAAGCGAAACTAGTAGCGAGGACCGACGTCTCTCTCGCAAAACATAAAATAAGCAAGCGTGAGTACAAAGCGTACTCAGCAAGACTTACATCGTAACTATCTACATATGCATCATTATCAACAAGGGGTGGTGGAGTTTGACTGCGGCAAGCCAGATTTGACTCGGTGGCTACCTCAGACTACATTGCAAGTAACTCTTTTGAGGTGGCGCACGAGTCCACATATTCACCATATCAATACACTACTATGGACCCGCTCCCATCTTCCTACGAGAACGCCATCCATAGCACTCACGCTTATCTTGCGCATTTTAGAGTATCCACTTTCACTTGTCTATGAACTGTTATAGGCAACCCAGAAGTCCTTTACCGCGGAAACGGCTATTCTAATAGATCATATTAACCCTGCAGGGGTGTACTTCTTCACACACGCTCTCGCCACTTACCGCCATGTACACCTCGTGTATCTCGGCAACCTTCAAGCGGAAGCCTGGCGAGGAGTCGGCCACGACCTGACTAACCACACAAGTTTGTCGTCCGGGTTTATCGCCTATTCGGGTTCCATCCGCAAGGAGATCCGGCGGGTGTCGCCACGGCCCCAAACGATGTGTGCAGGGTTCCCAAGCCCACCATTCGGTGCCACTTGGTACACCCCATCAGGTTTAGTCTCTGTCCCAAGCCCACATGCACGGGTGCCACTTGGTAGACTACTAACACTACCTACAAACACCGTAAACTAGTTGCAACTCCCGGACAGAGATCAAGTTGATTAATAAGTCGAGAGAGCTTGGGCGCCGGAGCCCAATGTGTGGTAGTAATTGTTCATGGATCACAAACACAGAACTCAGTTCCTGAGGACGGCTGCAATGAGACAACCCACCATGTACTCTTACATGGCCTCTCACCGCTACCTTTACCAAATCGTGTTCACACACTTAGCTCACACATAGTAGGACATGTTCCCCACTTTCCAATTCATTCCCGATGAATCAGACCTGACACAACTCTAAGCAATAGCAGGCATGACAAACAAGCATGAATGAGTAGGCACATCGAGCTCAAACAACTCCTACTCATGCTAGTGGGTTTCATCTATTTACTGTGGAATGACAGGTCATGCAGAGGATGAAGGGGTTCAGCTACCGCAGCAAGTAACACAGGAGTCGTTGTTGTCCTAATGCAGTAAAATAGAGCGGGAGCGAGAGAGTGGGATTGTATCGGAATGAACAAGGGGGTTTTGCTTGCCTGGCACTTCTGAAGATATTATAGTTCTTCATCGGTGTCATCGAACTCATCGTCGGTACATCGTCTACTGAGAGGGAACAAACACCGGCAAACAAGAAAGAACACAATCAATGCAATGCGACAATATGATGCATGCTCATGACATGGCAATATGCTTGCACTAGTAGAAAAAGGGCCTATAGTCCCGGTTCATAAGGGCCTTTAGTCCCGGTTCGTGAACCGGGACTAAAGGGTCGGTACTAATACCCTCACCCTTTAGTCCCGGTTCTATCCAGAACCGGGACAGATCAAACCTCCACGTGGCCTGTCCGCGAGCCCGAGCGGAGGGCCTTTGGTCCCGGTTGGTGGCACCAACCGGGACCAATAGGCATCCACGCATCAACATTTCTTTGGCTCTGGTTTTTGTTTTTTTTTTTCAAAAGAGGGGGGGGGGGTTTGGGGGGTTAATTTATGTTTTTCAAATATTGTGCTAAAGCTAGCTAAATAAAATAGAAAATTTTCCATTATTTTTTCCGTGCTTGGTCGACGCTTCGTACTATACATACGTATAGAGAGGACTAACTAGACATGCTAGCTAGCTAGTAATTAAGCAAACAGAAGATCGTCATGAACATATATATGCATACAGAGAGAAGTGATATCGACCACCTCTCCTTCTCCGAGAGATTGGTCGAACAACAAGTTCTCGTGATATCTATCCGACGCTACCGGCTACATATATACAATAATTATCTATTAAAGTAAGGACGCGTGGTCCACATGGTATTCACCGTCTTCAGCGATCACATAGTCAAGAAAGAATGCCGCCAATTCCTCATGAATTGCTGCATGCGATCTGGTGCTAGGAGTTCATCCCATTTGCCGAAACATCTAATTTTAAGAAAGGGGTCAATACATACATATATATATATATATATATATATTTATATATATATGAATGAATGAAACTCAACACAAATGATGGTAATAAAATAAAATTGTGAATATTTTTATTTACGCACTTCAAATTGTTTGTCGGAGTAGCCCCTCTCACCGGTCGTGTGGCGGATGGACTCGCAAACTTAGTATCCACAGAAATCATTCCCTTGTTCCTGCCACAACCACTTTACAAGAAACAGAGGTCAATCAAACTGATAATTATATATAGCAAGCACATGCTAAATGGTATTGATGAAACTAGCGCTTGAATCACTAGGAGATGCGCGTGGAATATGCTACTATATAGTACTTACTTTCGGTGTCTAAATTGCAGCTTCTTCGGTAGTCCGGAGCTTTTTTGGTGAATTTTCCCCAAGCCCTGCCATACAAAGAAAACAATTACTTGATATCGTAAATGAACAAAGTTGCTGATATGGTGGATAATGATCGATTTAACTTACTTCTCGAGCATTTCGGTCATTTCCGCATACTCCTTGGGATCTTTTCGTCTCGAGTCTAAGACAGTTACTACTCCTGCTCAAGCTTAATCTCTAGGAGAATATAGTGGAACCTGCACGCATGCATAACTCATCAATATTACATTTCTATAACCTGGACTAAATAAAGGAAACCGAATATGCCACAAGACAAAGAACACTCACGTGTAGTTGTAAGGAAAGAGTATTGTATTTTTGTGTTCATTTATTTCCAACGATCGTAGCAAGTTGGCCTCGGTTTCCTTGGCACGATATTTAACCTCATTTGCATCGATGAGATATGTGTTAATGAACCCAATATCACCCACTTGTTTTTTCTTCATTTCTGCGATCTTCAATCTGCATAATATAGTGAGGATATTTATAAATACATGCAATGAAAGAGCTGAGTTATATAGAGATACTTAATGATGTAAGTAGTACTACTTACAGACGATGGCAGGTGACCGTTGCTTTATCGATGGCCAATTGATTGAAAAAGCTGATAGAACTCCTCAAATGGAATAGGCAATAGTTCAATTCCAAGGAGGTCATGCTCCTTTTAACTCTCAAATACAAAGTATTCCTCCGTCGAGACTCTTTGCAGGTTTTCATGTACCAATCATGCAATCTTCGCATCATTGTTGTTAGAGAGCTTTCATCTTTGACGAGAGGCTTCCGTACTCGTATCTTTGTATCTGCACCTCCAAGAAATCAAATTGTACATCGTCGGGCAAGTAATCTTGAGGATTGCCATAACGGGCACCATCCTCGGATCGACGATGTCGCTAGCGAGCACCTTGAGCGGGAGGCACGATTCCTTCGCTTGTTCGCCGAGCTGGGCAATTTGTTTCCCAGCTCGTCGTTCTTTCATCCTTTGATCAATCGACAAGATTTCCCGATCTCTCTGCCTCGGCAAATGCCTTTCCAATAATGCGCTCATAGTTGCCTTTGGCGGAGACTTGGGTGGTTTTGTCGGGGCAGCAGTGCGCCGCTTTGACCGGATCTACCTTCTCCTCCGGAGGTGGATGTCTCTTTGCTTTCAACCCTTGAAACCAGTTATCCACTTTGGTCTGCGCGATCTTCGCGTTTTCCTCCTCGCTCCTCTCGTACGGTAACTTCTCTGGAGTCTTCAGAGAAGGACAGAATCTGTATCTCCTCCCGCCTTTGGCAAGATCTTGCTAGACGCCGCAGAGCGAGACGGAGCGGATGTCTTCTTTCCTTGCTTACGAGGCGGAGGAGAAGGACTACGACGCGCGGAGCAGCGGAGCGGGCGGCGGGTCTCTTCCGCCCTTGGCCGACGAGGCGGAGAAGGAGGAGGCTGGCTGCCCGGGACGCCGGTGCAAAGTGAGAAGCAGACGGAGTGCCGCCACGCGCCGGAGAAGGAGCCGGCCGAGTGCCTGACTGCCACTCGCCTGAAGAGGAGGCGGTGGAGGAGGCGGAGTGCCCTGACTCGCCGGAGGAGGAGGAGGAGGCGGTGGAGGAGGCGGAGTGCCCTGACTCGCCGGAGGAGGAGGAAGAGGCGGAGTGCCCTGACTCGCCGGAGGAGGAGGAGGAGGCGGAGGCGTCCAGTTCGGAAGGTTGATGAGATCCTTCCGCCATAGGCATGGAGTCTTCAGAGCAGAACCCAGCCGATACTCCCCTTCACCGGTAGGGTGGTCAAGCCGGAGCTCCTCAAATCCCTCCGTTATTTCATCGACCATCACCTTAGCATATCCTTCGAATCGGCGGCGGTGAAAAGTTGAGTCGGGTTCTTTGGGATAAACAGAGCCAACAGCCGCCTTGACCTTTAAATTGCTCCATTGCGCCATAAGGTGGCAACTTTCAGATCTGTGATAGCATCCACGGGATAGCTGGCGAGAGCCGTCAAGGCATGCTGCTCTGGTGAAGCTTCGATGGAAGCCACGCTGCTTCTCCGCCGAGATGGCGGGGTAGCCGGGGAAGCTTCGGTGTCGTTTGTTGTGATCGGCTGCTTCTCGTTCCTCTTCTCGTTCCTCTAGCCCCATTACCCTTTCGTGCAGCGCTTTGCATTAGGCTCTGCTCGATTTCTTCCTCCTCTCATGGGTTTTGTAACCCCCTACATCCGAAATCCAGCCTTCCACGAAAGGGAGCTGGCGTGCCTCGTGTCCGTCCAAGGTGCTCGAGATTCCCGAGGGCCATTGTGAGCTCGTCCTTCTCCCTGTCGAACGAACTTCCCTTGCTGCGCTGCTTGATATAATGCTTAAGCCTCTTGGTGGTATGTCCAATTGTTCGTCTGGTCCAAATGCACTTCCCGTTATAGGGTCCAAGGATCCGCGGCCCCAAGAACCAAGTCCGCAACGGTCTGGCGAGTTCATTGTCTCGGGTTCGATCCCTTTATCAAGCAGATCATTCTCAGCCTTGGACCACTTAGGCGGGCTATGAGGTAGCCACGACCCCGTCGCGATGATGAAGCTTCTTCTTCGCAGCATTTCTCTTGTTTGTCGCCGACATCTTTTTACTCTTTTCCGATGTCTTGTAGGCCACAAATGCGGGCGATCATCTCTGATCTTCTCATATTTGCCCGTGAATTCTGGTGTCTCATTTTTTCGACATACGTCTTGAGGTCTTTCTTCCAATTCCTGAATAGTTCTGCCATCTTCTTAAGAGCAAAAGACTTGATTAATGGCTCTATTCTTGGCTTCTCCGGATCATCCTCTGGCGGTAGGGTAAAATTTGACTTCAGCTCAGTCCAAAGATCATTTTTCTGCATATCATTGACATAAGACACCTCGTGGTCTTCGTTCTTAGGCTTATACCATTGGTGGATGCTGATCGGGATCTTGTCCCTAACCGTAACCCCCGCTTGACCGAGCAACAAATGCCTTCTTTGTCCGGTAGGGTTCAATCGGTTGGCCGTCGTACGATTTCTATGATCTCAAACTTTTCATCCGAGCTCAACTTTTCTTGGGCCTCGTCTCTTTACCGAAGTTGTGCTCGATCCGGAAGGGCTAGAAAAAGAACAAAGACGAGAGTTAATTAATATGTGTACATATATATACCAAAACAAAGACGAGAGCTAGTCGGCACAGGCTTAACTAATATATATACCTGGCGGACTCGGTTTGGTGATCACCGAGCCGTCCTCACGGTCTACTTCTTGCACCCGGCATTGGGTCATCGGAGCCATGTAAATCATAGCCAGCTACTTCTTCACCCTCTCCTTCCATACCATCGTTATCGACGTTGAGAAACATCATCGAGGAGACGGCATCACTTCCGTGTGCGATTATGTCCCTCAACAACGCTTCTTGTGCTTCATCTCGGGGGGTGTCCATAGTTTCTACAAATATTTACAACATGGCAATTATTATTCAAACATGACAGATATGGATATATTAGTGCCAACGTAGAACTAGCTAGCTAATCACAATAAGGAATCATATTAGTGGCCTCGACGCTGCTTCTCTAGGGTTTGGGGTGGCCTCGACAACGCTTCAAGGGTTAGGGGTGGCCTCGAGAATGCTTCAAGCTAGAGGGGGTGCGTAATATCGACCCCCCACGTGTTGAAGCTATCGGGAGGGGTCGGCGTTGAACAGTACATCTATGTCCCACAAGTAGGGTAGAGGGTCGTGGATCGCCCGGCGGTCGAGGGTCAAGGGTCAAGATTGCCGAGGGTCGGGAGGTTGCCTAGTGTCAAAGGATTCAACAAAACCATGTCTTCATCATTAGGCGAAAATGTGCATGATGGTACGAAGCTCTCCAAAGTTGTTTTGGAGCAGAGTCCCGAGATAGGATAATTCGCTTTTGGTACAAAGTTCAGCAAAAGGCAAATTATCCTATCCGGACTCCATTCCGTAACAACTTTGGAGGACTTCATACCATCATGCCATGGTTACTTCCGGCTAATGATGAAGCCATGGATTTCTTCAATACTTTGACACTATCGAACCCTCGACCACGAAACCTTCGACCCTTGACCCCTTAACGACCTCGACTCTCTACCCTAGTTCCCGACCCTCGACCCTCGGCGATCCTCGACACACTCGTTATATCGACAACGACGCAACATACATATACATGGGAAAATAATGTTATCGGGAGGGGTATCGGTACCCCCCCTCGTGTCAAAGTTTCTTCTTTCTTCTATATTCCTTTCTTTCTTCTTCTCTTCTTCTTTTCTTCTTATCCCTCGAGAAAGGAAAATAAGGAAAAGGAAGAAAAGACGAAGAAGGAAGAAGGAAGAAGAAGAAGAAAAAAAAGAAGAAAAAAAAAAGAGGAGAAGAAGAAAAGAATAGAGGAGAAGAAGAAAAAATAGAAAAAAAATTCTATTTTTTCTTCTTCTCCTCTTCTTTTTCTTCTTTTTCCTCTCATTCTTTTTCTTCTTCTTCTTCCTTCTTCCTTCTTCCTCTTTTCTTCCTTTTCCTTATTTTACTTTGTCCTCTACACTAACCTAATTAAAATGCACTAACCTAATTAAAATTGTAACTTTCTATATATGAACAAAAACTAAACTAATAAAAATAAAAAACATATACATTATAGCCACATACACATATACATCACATATGAAAAAAATAAACTAATAAAAATAAAAAGCAGGCGGCTCGTGGCGGCTCTATGAGGCGTGACGACAATGCGAGGGCGTCGGCGGCAGCAACAGGCTCAGTATGGCGGCGGCAACCGACGGGATCCCGGCGAGGCGGCGGCAGGACGGCGGGCTCGGGGCGAAGCGGCGACTCAGGCTCGGGCGAAGCGGGCGTGGCGGGCAATGTGGTATGACGATAGCGGCAATGTGGCGGCGTCGAACAAGCCTTTGCGGCGACGGGCGAAGCGGCGCGAAGTATGACGGCGTCGGTATGACGGCAAGCGGCGGCGTGAACGGCGTCGATCTGGGCAACTGGCGGCGTCGATGAGCTTCAGCGTCGTCGAGAGAACTGGCGAGGAGATGTGAAATTTTCACAAGTCCTGGTTATATAGCAAGGGCAGTGGTCCCGGTTGGTGCCTCGACCCGGGACTAATGCCCTCCTTTAGTCCCGGTTGGTGCCACCAACCGAGACCAAAGGCCAATTTTCAGCAGCCTAAAGGGCGGGAAGCGGCAGCCTTTGGTCCCGGTTGGTGCCTCGACCCGGGACTAAAGGGGGGGCATTAGCCCCGGTTGGAGCCCCGAACCGGGACCAATGCCCCCTTTAGTCCCGGTTGTTGCCACCAACCGGGACCAAAGGCCATGTGCTGCCCCGCGCCAAATGTTTAGTCCCACCTCGCTAGTTGAGAGGGAGCCGCACGGTTATAAGGTGCGGTGCGGCTCCCTCTCGAGCTCCTCTCTAAAGCAGGCTTCGGGCCTATCTCGCCACACTGTGCTGTGGCCTGCTTTGGGCCTTCATGGGCCCTGAATCACAGCCCATAGGGTTTCTAGTCGTATTCAGGCCGTGGGGGCCCGATGGGTGGCACTTTTTTGTTTTATATTTTATTTCTTTTTGCTTTTTAGTTTTAGGAAAAATATAAACTTTCTATTAGTGCCATTAGTTTTAAAATTTGAAAACACTTTTTTGTTTTCTTTGTTGCTTTATTTATTTTATTTTGTTTCTACTTACAACAAAATACTTATTGTTGCTATTTTTATTTTTTTCAAGTTTTTTGTTTTGTTTTCTGCATTATTTATTTTCTTTTGGTTTTTGCTTTATTTTTTAATTCTTTTTTGCTTTTAGGTCGCAAAATTATAAACTTTCTGTTAGTGCTTTTAGTTTTAGAAAAAATATAAACTTTCTGTTTGTGCCATTAGTTTTAAAATTCGAAAACACTTTTTTTGTTTTCTTTGTTGCTTTATTTATTTTATTTTGTTTCTACTTACAACAAAATGCTTATTGTTGCTATTTTTATTTTTTTTCAAGTTTTTTTGTTTTGTTTTCTGCATTATTTATTTTCTTTTGGTTTTTTGCTTTATTTTCTAATTCTTTTTGCTTTTAGGTCAGCAAAATTATAAACTTTCTGTTAGTGCCATTTGTTTTAGAACAATTATAAACTTTCTGTTTGTGCCATTAGTTTTATAAAATTTGAATTCTTTGAAATTTGTGTGAATCACAAGTTTGTGAGCTCAACAAAGGCGTAGAGGGACGGGCTTATAAACGGTGTGAGCGCCCTTCGGTTGGCGAGGTTCTCAAAGTTGGCATAGTATGTTCATGAACAAAGCGGACAATGGTATCATACTCGTGTGTTACAAAGTTGGCATGGTATCATCATAATAGTTGCGGAGAAAGTCTTCACTTTTTCTTCGCTTGTGTCGCTTGCTTATTGCGCCGTAACCATGGATAATCTTCATCATTTATCGGGATGCTTGGGTCAGCCTTGACTTTGAAGGGGAATTTCATGAAACTTTTCATACTCTTGAGACATGTCTGTCTTGCCCTCCACTCCCGTGGATGTCCTTTTTCCTGAAAGAACTATGTGGCGCTTTGGCTCATTGTATGATGTATTTGCTTCCTTATATTTTCTTTTCCTCGGTGCAGTAGACATGTCCTTCACATAGATAACCTGTGCCACATCATTGGCTAGAATGAGCGGTTCGTCGATGTACCCAAGATTTTTCAGATCCACTGTTGTCATTCCGTCTTGTGGGTCTACATACCCATACTCTGACAGATTGACCCACTTGCACTTAAACAAAGGGACCTTAAAATCTACTCCGTAGTCAAGTTCCCATATGTCTACTATGTAACCATAATATGTGTCGTTTCCCTTGTCGGTTCTTTGCATCAAAGCGGACACCGCTGTTTTGGTTGGTGCTCTTTTCATCTTGGTCAATCGTGTAAAATGTATTCCCATTTATCTCGTATCCTTTCCAAATCATTACAGTCGAAGATGGTCCCGTGGACAACAAGTACAACTCATCACAAATAGTGCTGTCACCTCAGAGGCGTGTTTCCAACCAAGCTGCTGAAAGTCCCGATGTGTTCACATGTAATCCGATCGTCGCCTTTGCTCGGGTGTTTGGAGCGCCTTGACTGTTCTTGTGTTCATCGACATACGGGGTCACCAAGGTAGAGTTACGTAGAAGCTGTGTAGTGTGCTTCGGACCAAGAATATCCGTCCACTGCATATTATTGAGTCTCTTCCAAGTGTGCCTTTTCGATCAGTCTCCCCTCATACCGCGATTTAGGGAGACCTATCTTATTAAGGCCAGGAATGAAGTCAACACAAAACCCGATGACATCCTACATTTGATGGCCCATGGAGATGCTTCCTTCGGCCTAGCACGATTCTGAACATATTTCTTTAGGACTCCCATGGACCTCTCAAAGGGGTACATATTGTGTAGAAATCTGGGCCCCGAATGACAATCTCGTCGACTAGATGAACTAGGGCGTGCGTCATGATATTGAAGAAGGATGGTGGGAACACCAGCTCAAACCGACAAGACATTGCGCCACATCACTCCTTATTGTTGCTACGATTTACGGATCGATCACCTTATGAGATATTGCATTGAGGAATGCACATAGCTTCACAATGGCTAATCGGACGTTTTCGGTAGAAGCCCTCTCAATGCAACCGGAAGCGATTGCGTCATAATCACGTGGCGATCATGAGACTTTAGGTTACGGAACTTTTCTCGACATATTTATTATTCCCTTTATATTCGACGAGAAGCCGGTCGGGACCTTCATCTTGAGCGAGCATTGAAAGAATATTTCTTTCTCTTCTTCGTAAGAGCGTAGCTGGCGGGACCTTCATCTTTGCTTCGGAGGCATGCCCTCTTTTTTTGTGCAAGCGTTGCAGGTCCTCTCGTGCCTCGTGTGTATCTTTTGTCTTCCCATACATCGCCCAAGAAGCCTAGCAGGTTCACGCAAAGGTTCTTCGTAACGTGCATCACATCGATCGAAGAGCGGACCTCTAGGTCTTTCCAGAGGGTAGGTCCCAAAATATAGATTTCTTCTTCCACATGGGTGCGTGATTCTCGGCGTCATTCGAACAACTGCTAGTCCGCGGGACCCTTTCCAAAGATTACGTGTAAATCATTGACCATAGCAAATGCGTGATCACCTTTGATGCGCATGGCGGGCTTCTTCCGGTGATCTGCCTGCGCCTTTGAAATGCTTGCCTTTCTTTCGACATCGATGGTTGGTCGGAAGAAATCGGCGATAACCAGTACACATTCTTCCCCGCAGCTTCCTGTATATACTATCGGTGTCAAGTAAGCGGTCGTGCATGCGTGGTATCCCTTGTTTGTCCGTCACGAAAGGTTCTTGAGAGCGGGCCAATCGTTGATTGTCACGAACAACAACGCCTTCAGGTCAAATTCCTCCTTTTGTGCTCATCCCACGTCGTACACCGTTTCCATTCCACAGCTGTAAAAGTTCCTCAACTAATGGCCTTAGGTACACATCAATGTCGTTGCCGGGTTGCTTAGGGCCTTGGATGAGAAGCGGCATCATAATGAACTTCCGCTTCATGCACATCCAAGGAGGAAGGTTATACATACATAGAGTCACGGGCCAGTCTTTGTGATTGCTGCTCTACTCCCCGAAAGGATTAATGCTATCCGCGCTTAAAGCAAACCATACGTTCCTTGGGTCCTTTGCAAACTCATCCCAATACTTTCTCTTGATTTTTCTCCATTGCGACCCGTCAGCGGGTGCTCTCAACTTCCCGTCTTTCTTACGGTCCTCACCGTGCCATCGCATCAACTTGGCATGCTCTCCGTTTACGAGCAGACGTTTCAACCGTGGTATTATAGGAGCATACCACATCACCTTCGCAGGAACCCTCTTCACTGGGAGGCTCGCCGTCAACATCACCAGGTCATCTCGTCGATCTTATACGCAATGCACCGCATACCGGGCATGCGTTCAGATCCTTGTAGGCACCACGGTAGAGGATGCAGTCATTAGGGCATGCATGTATCTTCTCCACCTCCAATCCTAGAGGGCATACCACCTTCTTTGCTGCGTATGTCTTTGTCGGGCAATTCGTTATCCTTTGGAAGCTTCTTCTTCATTATTTTGATAGCTTCTCAAATCCTTTATCGAGCACAAGATTCTCGCCTTCCACTGCAGCAATTCGATGCAGTACCGAGCTTTGTGTTGCCATCTTCACAATTGGGGTACAACCCTTTTTGTGATCCTCTAACATGCGATCGAACTTCAGCTTCTCCTTTTGACTTTCGCATTGTGTCCTTGCATCGACAATGACCGGCGGAGATCATCATCATGGGGCACATCATCTGGTTCATCTTGATCTTCAATGCTTCGCCCGTTCTTGACACCATCGTGCACATCGTCTGCTGCAACTTGATGTTCGATAGCATCACCGTATTCGAGGGGCACATAGTTGTCATCGTACTCTTCTTCCTCGCCGTCTTCCATCATAACCCCTATTTCTCCGTGCCTCGTCCAAACATTATAGTGTGGCATGAAACCCTTGTAAAGCGGTGGGTGTGAAGGATTTTCCGGTCGAGTAAGACTTCAGATTCCCACATATAGGGCATGGACAACACATAAAACCATTACCTTGTTTGCCTCAGCCACTTGAGAAAAGCATGCACGCCCTTAATGTACTCGGAGGTGTGTACATCACCGTACATCCATTGCGGTTCATCTGCGTGCATTATATATAATTAAGTGTGTCAAAAATCATTACTGAGAACATCATGAATAGATAATTAAATGACCAAATTAATAGAAGTTCATCATCACATAAAAACCAAAGTACATACATAGTTCTCATCTAACAACATAAAGCTCTACTGAGCATCTAAATTAATTAAACCATACATTGAAACTATGTAAAACATTTCAATGTGAAAACAAATCGTTCATAATCGCAACCAAGGTAACAAGCCATCCAACGGCATAATGATACCAAGCCTCGGTATGAATGTCATATTTTCTAATCTTTCTCATCTTCAAGCGCATTGCATCCATCTTGATCTTGTGATCATCGGCGACATCCATAACATGCAACTCCAATATCATCTTCTCATCCTCAAGTTTTTTTATTTTTTCCTTCAAGAAATTGTTTTGTTCTTCAACTAAATTTAACCTCTCGACAATAGGGTCGGTTGGAATTTCGGGTTCAACAACCTCCTAGATAAATAAAATCTATGTCACGTTGGTCGGCTTAATTTTCATAAACAATAAAGAACCAATAGTTATGAAAATATAATATATACCACATCCGAATCATAGACAGGACGAGGGCCGACGGGGGCAGATACCAAAACCATCGCACTATATAAGATGCAATAATAAAAGTAAGAAAATAATACAAGTAAGAATATTTTTCCTTTCGGAAAGAAGATAAGAACAAGAGGCTCACCACGGTGGTCTTTGGCGATGAGATCGCCATGGTGATCGGCAGCGGTGAAGACGGGGGCCAGGCGTGACGGACCGCTAAACCTAGACAAATATTGAGGAAAATGGAGGTTAGAGGTCGAGCTTGGAGAGGAGAAAGCTTAAGTAGTGTGGCTCGGGCATTCCATCGAACACCTTGTGTGCATAGGAGGTGAGCTAGAGCACCACCAAGCCCCCTCCCCCTCGGCCATAAAAAAAGCAGGCGATGTGCTCTGCTCTTGCTTGAGGGGCTATATATAAAGGCGGCACCATTACCCCCGGTTGGTGGCATGCGCCGGTACTAATGGCACGCCTTTGGTCCGGTTACATGCCACCAACCGGGACCAATAGTGGTGGGCCAGGAGCCAGGACCATTGGTCCCGGTTCGTCCCACCAACCGGGACCAAAAGGTCCGGACGAGCAGGACCAATGGCCCGTGGCCCGGCCGGCCCCTGGGCTCCTGAACCGATAAATGCTCGCATTAGTCCCGGTTCTGGATTGAACCGGGACTAATGGGCAAAACAGGCCTCAACGATAGCCCCTTTTTCTACTAGTGTTGTGATTTGAGCTGATGCAACTAAAACCAGATTAAATGGAGTTGGTTTGAATCAAAGATTCAAATTCAAACTCCATATGTGATTTATTACATGCCATTCATTTCATTTGTCCTAGACAGTAGCCATAAGTTGTTCTAACATGCATGCAAATGGTACAGATGGATAGATTGAATTTTTCTGATCATTTTTCATATATAATTTATCTCATTTGGAGTTACATTTGAATTTATATGAATTATTGAAGTTTATACTATTTTCTAGATTTTCTGATTTAATTTAAATCCAGAAAAGGTTATGGCGTCAGCACTACGTCACTGTGACGTCAGCAGGTCAACTGACCCGGTCCAGGTCAAACCTGACGTGTGGGGTCCACACGTCAGTGACACAGTTAACCAACAGGGTTAATTAAAATTAAACTGAACCTAATCTAGTTTAGCTAAGGCCTAGGCCCACATGTCAGTGGCTAACCTAACTAACTAAGTTAATTAACGCTAATTAATCTATCGCTTAATTAGCGGGGGCACTGGCCCACGTCGATGGGTCGGGAAAGTCAAACCCAGTCAAGCGGGGTCAAACCCGCCGGACCTGGTCCACGGCTGCGTCGCCCGACAGCAGCGAGGCGGCGGAGGGCTTCGAAATCGCCCACGGTCGACCAGAATCGACCGCGGTTTGATCCTATCGTGGCTGGGGCTCATGTGGCGTCTGTTAGGCCAAGAGGTAGGAGCTGGGGTGGAAGCGAGCTCGCCGAGTCGAGCTCATGGCGGCGGCCGAATTGCTAGCAGGCGGGGCTGCAGCTTCGATTTAGAAACAACGAAGAGCATGGGCGAAGGCTACGGGGCAGCAGGAACTCGACCAGTGCTCATATGTGGCGTTGGCCCACCGTAACGGCAATGGCGACATTCAGCGGCGGCAAGTTTCAGCGGAGGTGGGGAACGGAGCTAGAGCATGAGCACGGCGAGGAGGAGAATCGGTCCGTGAGCTCACAGCGGTTGCAGAGGTGGCCTCGGCGTGCTCGGGGAAACACCGGAGCGAGCGGGGCGGCGAGAGGGATCTCCGGCGGTCCGAGGTTGAAGACGGCGACATGGCGGTGCTGCGGTGCGTCCCGGCTTGCTTGACTTGGCGGAGAGGTCGGGGACGATGTGGCGGAGCTCCTAGGCATGTCAGAGGCGAGGCGGTGGCTGCGGCTATGGCGAGCAACGGCGGCAGCGGCTCTCGGATCGTCTGAGAAAGAGAACGAAGGAGGGGCGGGTCCAGGAGAGTGAGAGAGAGTCCAAGGGGTCCAGAGCGGCGCGAGGAGGGCTTCGGCGCCTCGGTGAGGCGGCGAGGAGGAGGCGTGGCGCCTGCGTGCGTGCATCTGTTGTCTCCCTCCTCGCCCTCTTGGCAGAGGTAAGCGATCGGCACCCAGTGGGCCCGGCCCGGCCGGTTTGGCAGTAAACTCCCTCTCCTTTTATTTCCATTTTCTATTTTACGTAATTGTGTTTGGCTTTAATAAAAATGCAGGGCATTTCCAAAAATCATGAAAGCGGTCGATGTATCCTTTGTTTGGAATATTTCCAACAACAAACATTTCAGTTTCTGATTATTTGAGCATTTAAAATATTATTTAGCAATTAAATGCCCAAATGCAAATACCATATGATTTAACTCAAAAATACAGAATGGCCTAGAAATATGTGCACCATTTTTGGCAGAGGTTTTAAACCAATCCAAAATGATAAACTTTTCTGAAGGGCATTTTGGGTTCATTGAGAATATTTTTATTTGGACCTAGTTGATTTGGTTTGGTGCTAGGGTTTGAGCAATCCCCATTTCAACTTTCAATAACTTTAGACATGATGCAACAACCAAGCTAGCACTAGTGCATTGCAAGGCTAGGGATGTGACGTTATTCTTGTGGTCCGTCAAGCCATTCTATTCCGGAATGACTAGGAGAAACAAACTCCAGTACCTCATCCATATCCAGGATTGGGTCAAAGCAGTTGTATTCCACAGATCAAAATGCCAATTCAGCTTTTGTTCTGTTCTACCCTGAAGTATTACCCACTTTATTTTAGGAATGTCATGAGAGTTGCACCACCTCTTATGAATTATTAACGCAGTGATACTTCTCACCATCATTATTCGTTCCTCGGTCCCGTGTTGTTATAACCGGAATGCCGACAAGTGAATTGTGGTATGTGAAATCGATACGCCTAGCAACCCCCTTGCTTGGTAGTAAATGGACAATATTCTCATTCTTAGCGTGTTGGTTATTGAATCATCATCCTAAGATTAATCGTGCTACCTAGTCCTTATTTCTGGTGCACCCTTCGATCAATGAGTTAGGATTGTGTCAATCCCTCACTCTTCTGATCATGTCGTCTTGCCTTGAAAAGCAAGATTGTTCTCGAGCTTAGAGACATATCGGTGGTTCGTGATTTACGAATATCTTCTCGGAAGTATTACCAGATTGTCCCCTGACCGTTATGTTGAGCTCGTGATCAAGTTGGTTTCTTGTGAACCACCCTTTTCTCCAAGAATCTGTGTTGGATACCCTGAGCTAGTTAGTTGAGCTAAACAACAACTTGGAGAGTTGGAAGATAAAAGCTTGTCCGACTTAGTTCATCTTAAGGGATATCCTTTTGAGTGTGTGTTGAAGAAAGATGATATCTTCATCGATGGGTCCTCGTGATCGGTTAGCCGGATATATTGTCTTGTCAAAACTTTGACTTGAGTATGGGCTATTATTAAGTCAAATCAGAACCAACGATGTTCGTAATGTTGTCTTACTCGTGGTTGATCCCTCGAGCATACCCCATTACATCTTTTTGTCTGATCAATGCTATCACCATGTTCACACGATGGTGGAAGTCCAGTGATATGGAAATTCCGATGAGTTGCCATTGAGCCCATCAGCAGCATTTTGTCTCCCCCATGATTCATGTTGAACATCAACCTAGTGTTGAAAACTTTGTAAGCAATGCCTTCGTGTTCCGTTCATGAAGCCTATGCTTGGATGGAAGAAGTGACTTCCTCGAATTCATGTGCTTTAGGTGTAAGTTGCCGCCATGAATTTGAGAAAGGTTTGTTTTGTTTCCTCTGGAATCTTCCCAAGTTATTCATGCACGTGCGAAGTGCCCTATGGTTTGATAGGTTGGCCGCCTCCACTCCATATGTATTTCCTAGCACACCAAGCCACTGATTGATTTGCTCAAGGAAAAGGAGCGTGTTGTGCTAATTCTAGATCATGCACAAGATTCCGTTATCCTCGATGATGGTTCCCAATAAGAACTCGGTAGTGTTTTATTATAAGACTACTACGTGGTCATGCTTGTCTTGGACAGCGTGTCCACGGGTTTGTAGCAGAACTAGCTCATGTCTTGGAGCTTGCTATCATAGTTCACTCCCCGAGAATCTCGCAACATCATCTCGTCGGTTTGTGTTGCAACCTTTCTTTTCGGACATGCTGAGTCTGAAGTATCCTATCACCAATCGGATCTGAATCTCGAGGCGGATATGATGGTTGGAACATTCCCAACAGTTGCATTTTGTTCCCATCTTGCACCGCCATTGTGCCAATTTCCCCTGGGCTGCCCTCTCAGTAATTGTTGTTTAGGATCATCTTCAAAAGTGGTCCTACCATGGGTCCCATCCATTTTCGATGATAAGAAAAATCATCCATTGCGTTGTCTTCAACAAGGTAGTCCACATCATCCATTCTAGTCCGAGTATGTCATTCTTTCGAACTCTTTCAAATGATCGATTGTGATTGCCTTAGGCTGGTATAAAGAGTCTCAATGATCTCTATATCAAAAGTAATTCTTTTTGCCACTTAAGGGAATTTTCTCACGGGTCACCTTCCTTAAGATGTCTCGTTATAGTATCATGGCAACTCAACTCCTCGCTACGTGGACAACCGTTCACCACCTCCTTAAGTGTGAAATTGTTGTCTACCTAGTGAACCTTCGTCATCTGTGACACTCCATCCCTCCGGATGTATGTTTCATGTCTCAGCTTGAGGGATGTTGCTATGTCTCATTCCGTGAGTTAATCCTGAGTTGTTCGATCCTCAAGAAGATTGATTCTTCTAAAATTCTCCCTTTCCTCTCTTGTCATATTAGATGAAGTTCTCAGAGCAGGGATGTCAAGATCAACGTATGCAACGAATCAACAACCTTATGAGGTGCAACTTGGATCGTGAAGATTGTGTTGTCTTCTTACCTCACGTCTTGAATCTCAGGACGAGATTCTTGTTTAGTGGGGGTGAGTTGTCACATCCCTAGTTCTGGTAATGCTTAGTGCTTGCATTAGAGTGTTGCATCATGTTTAAATTATATTTAAATTGAAATAGGGATTGATCAAACCCTAGCATCAGAAAGAATTCAACTAGGTTCAAATAAAAATCATTTTCAATGAATCCAAAATGCCTTTGAAAATTTTCATGATTTTTGATAAAGGTGAAAACCTCTGCCAACAATGGTGGACATATTTTTAGGTCATCTTTGGATTTTGAATTAACACAAAAGTATTTGAATTGGAGCCGTTTAAATGCTATATATATTTTAAATGGTCCAAATATTCTGAAGTTATTTTTGGAGCCTGAAATAATTCAGTTAACCACCAAAATAATTTCCAGAATTATATAAAATGATTTAGTTCCTAAACTAAATCAGAACAAAGAAAAACAGAATAGAAAAAGAAATAGAAGAGAGAGAGAGAGAGAGAGAGAGAGAGAGAGAGAGAGATAGTACCTGGCCACTTACCTGGCGCCCCAACCGGCCCACCTCTGTAGCAGCCCGGCTGGGCAAAGCCAGCCCAACCCACCAGGGGCAAGGTTGTCTTCAACCTTGCGCCCGATGGGGCCGAGCGGCGTGTGCTGCGCCCGCCTTGCGCCCTCCGGCGCCACCTCACGCCTCTCTGCTCGCTTCCCCGACCCCCCTGGAGATGCCACGCACCTCCCTGGCGCCACGTCCACTTCTCCCTCTGTCCCTATCCCCCTCTGCTCTCTCTCCCTCCCGCGACCGAACGGAGCCCGTCGCCGCCGTTCACCGTAGCCATGGCCACCGACCCTCCCTCTCCCATTCAGTGTATCCAAAAGCCCCGCCTCGTCGTCCTCATCCTCTCCACCAAGCCATGGAGCGTCGGATGCACCACAACGTCGCCAAGATCGCCGTTTCCCTCGCCGACCACCGTGGATCCTCGCCGTCGATTCGGGAGCTACAGGCGTCCCGACCTCGCTCGCGCTCATTGGACTCATTGTGAGCTTCTCCACCTCCTCCTTGCTCCCGTGCTCGAGCTTCTCGCTGCGGTATCGTTCGATGATGACCGACTCACGCCACCGCCCGAAGCTCCTCACCGCCCGTGGCCAGTCACCGTAGCCTCCAACCGAGCTCACCCACATGCTCGTTGTGCCGTGTAGGTGCCGTGGGAGCCAAGCACGCAACTCCACGGCCTCCATAGCCTCGTCCCCGAGCTCGGCCGAACTCCGGCCGCCGCTGCCATTGCCACCGCCGTCGTCTTAGACCACCCTGGCCCAAGCTAACCCCACCAGTCGATGCGCGTGAGCCCCAGCTCCTCGTAGATGGGCTCAGCCATCGATTTGGTCGCCGGAAGTCAAAACCCGAGGCCCTCACTTGATGCAGCCTCGCCCGGCGTCGAGCCCGTGAAGTTGACCTTGTTGACACTGGGGTTTGACTCCCCCAGGGTCAACAAGAGGTGGGCCCAGGCCCCTGCTTAATTAGCATAGGTTTAAATTAGCGTTAAATTAATCTAGTTAACTAATCAAGCCACTGACGTGTGGGCCCAGGCCTAATTAACCTAGGTTAGTGCTAACCTAACACTAAACTAACTCTGTTAGTTAGTGGTTTCACCGACATGTGGGTCCCGGCCGTCGGGTTTGACACTGGGCTGGCGCCTTTGACTCTTGACGTCCTGCGGCGCCTTGGTGACGCTTGATAATGCCTTTTCTGGATTTATTTTTATTCAGGAATTCCAGAAAATTGCCTAAACTTCTCAAAATCATAGTAATTCAACCGTAGCTCCAAACCAAATAATTTATATATGAAAAATTATCAGAAAAATTCAAGGAATCCATCTGTACCATTTTCATGCATGTTTGAACAATGTTTGTCCTCTGTTTTGGACAAAACAAATAAAGGGCATTTAAATAATCATATATGGAGTTGGAATTTGAATCATGTATTCAAACCAACTTCATTTAAATCATAGCTAGATGCATTAGCTCAAATCACAACATATTGCCATGTCATGATCATGCATCATATTGTGGCGTTGCATTGATTGTGTTCTTTCTCTGTTGCCGGTGTATGTCCCCCCTCTCGGTAGGCGTATCCCGACGATGAGTTCGATGACACCGATGAAGAACTATATTATCAAGTGCCAGGCAAGCAAAACCCCCTTGTTCATTCCGATACAATCCCACTCTCTCGCTCCTGCTCTCTTTTACGCATTAGGACAACAACGATTCATCTGTTACTTGCTGCGGTAGCTGAACCCCGTTATCCTCTGCATGACCTGTCATTCCACAGTAAATAGATGAAACCCACTAGCATGAGTAGGAGTCGTTTGAGCCCTGTTGTGCCTACTCATTCATGCTAGTTTGTCATGCACACTCTTTGCTTAGAGTTGAGTCAGTCTGATTCATCGGGAATGAATCGGAGGTGTGTAAACATGTCCCTCTTGTTGAGAGCTAAGTGTGTGAACATGATTTGGTAAAGGTAGCGGTGAGAGGCCATGTAGGAGTACATGGTGGGTTGTCTCATTGCAGCCGTCCTCAGGAATTGATTTCTGTGTTCGTGATCCATGAACAGCTACTACCACACATTGGGTTCCGGTAACTTTCGACCCCTCTCGGCTTATTAATCGCCTCGATCTCTGTTCAGGGGTTGCAACTAGTTTCTGGTGTTTGTAGGATATGTGTTGGGGGCCGTGCGTAGCGCTGACCCTAGGGGTGGGCTATGTTGCGGTAGAGACACGAGGCACGGTGTGCGAGATGCCCGTTTGGTGCCTCGGGAACCCTGCTCTCGGCGTTTGGGGCCGTGGCGACACCCGGCCGGATCTCCTCGCGGATGGAACCCGAATAGGCGATAAACCTGGACTAGAGACTTGTGTGGTTAGTCGGTCGTGGCCGACTCCTCGCCAAGTTTACGCTTGAAGGTTGCCGAGATACACGAGGTGTACATGGCGGTAAGTGGCGAGGCGTGTGTGAAGAAGTACACCCTGCAGGTTAATATGATCTAGTCGAATAGCCGTGTCCACGAGAAAAGGACTTCTGGGTTGCTTATAACAGTTCATAGACAAGTGAAAGTGGATACTCTAAAATGCGCAAGATAAGCGTGAGTGCTATGAATGGCGTTCTCGTAGGAAGGCGGGATCGGATCCATAGTGGTGTATTGATATGGTGAATATGTGGACTCATGCGCCACCTCAAAAGAGTTACTTGAAGTCGTAGTTCGGGATAGCCACCGAGTCAAAGCTGGCTTGCTGCGGTCAAACTCCACCACCCCTTTGTTGATAATGATGCATATGTAGTTAGCTCGATGTAAGTCTTCTTTGAGTACGTTTGTACTCATGTTTGCTTATTTTATGTTTTTGCAGAGAGACGTCAGTCTTGCTAGTAGTTCCGCTTGGACTTCGACGTTTAGCTTGTTACCTCAGCTACGATCTTCTGCCCTCGGCAGGATCTGGTAGATAGTCAGGCTTCTCAGCCTTTTCCATTTATAGTTGTCTATACTCAGACATGTTAAGCTTCCGTATGTGTTTGACTTGTATGTTTTGATTGTTGGGTCATGAGACCCATGTTTGTAATATCTCGCTCCTCGGAGCCTAATGAATAAATATTTGAGTCGTAGAGTTATGTTGTGATGCCATGTTGTATTTACACATATTGAGCATATTGTGTGTATGTTTGAAATGCTTGGTATGTGTGGGATCCGACAATCTAGTTGTTTATCCTTGGCAGCCTCTCATATGGGGAAATGTAGTCTAGTGCTTCCTGGCGATAGTAGTCCGCTTCTGACCGGTTCACCATAGTCCTGCTAGCCCAACACTACTGCTTGGACACTTGGTGGCGGCATGTGTTTCACCTCGTTCCTATGTCTGTCCCTTGAAATGTCACTTGGTGATATTGAGTCCTTCCTAGCTCGCTACAGCCCGGTTCTGAGTCCTGTTATCGAGTGCTACAGCCCGGATTCATAGGTTGATGACCGACATGTTCGATGTGATTCATGTATGCCTGTCCCCATGGGTTAGCGCCGCTTTGGGTTCACGACTAGCCATGTCTGCCCGGGTTCTCTGGCATATGGATGCTAGCGATACTATCATATACGTGAGCCAAAAGGCGCAAACGGTCCCGGGCCATGGTAAGGCGACACCCGTGGGAATACCATGCGTGAGGCCGCAAAGTGATATGAGGTGTTACCGGCTAGATCGATGTGACTTGGAATCGGGGTCCTGACAAAGGCCGGATTGTCCCAAAATCTTGCTTCGGTTTTCCAGGCGCTTTCCATCGCACAGTACTTTCGTACTATGGACGCCAAGTCGGCAAAGCGTGTAATGTCATGGCGACTTATAGCGTTGAGGATCCCGTTGTTCGTGCAATTATTGCAGAAGAATGAGATTGCATCCTCCTCGCGGCAGTCCTTTATCCTGTCCATAACCAGGAGGAATCTGGCCCAGTAATGGTGTACTGTTTCTGCGGGCTCTTGCCGAATTTGAGATAGGTCGCTTATGTTTGGGTGGGCGGGTTGAATTAAATCTGGAACCGCGCCCAAAACTTAAGGGCCAAGGAGCTTCCGAACTTGGAAGCTTGGATTCTTGGATGTTGTCCAATGAATCTAGCCCGCTGCCTGACTTTAGGTTCAGGGCTTGAGTGACGTCCTCTCCTCCGGGAATCCGGCATGGAGGGATTGGGAGTCGACGTAGCTAGTCCTTAAGATAGAAGAAGGGTCGCCGTATTGTTCCTCTACCACAGCAACGTGGTGGGTAACACAGGAGAGTTAATCTCTCTCGGTCGGGTTTAGCCCAATCGATGCGTGAGTCATGGCGATTCCCGAGCGGCGATGCGATCCAAGAGCTCGTTTAAGGAAGAGAGCTCCATCGTATCTAATTGCTCGTGAGCTCCGAGTTAACGTGAAGATTGCTTTTCGATGACCCGAGAAGTCATCGTCGGTAGCGGCAGTGAACGGCGGTCATAAGAAAACCGCCTAAGCCGGAGAGTTTGGCCGACCCAAAGTTTTTTAGCAACAGTGCCGTCTTTAAAGATGGGATGAGGCATCCTTCCTGACGGCGACGACACAGAGGAACTCTCAATGAAAGCACCAATGTCGGTGTCAAAACCGACGGATCTCGGGTAGGGGGTCCCAAACTGTGCGTCTAGGCGGATGGTAACAGGAGACAAGGGACACGATGTTTTTACCCAGGGTCGGGCCCTCTCGATGGAGGTAAAACCCTACTCCTTCTTGATTAATATTGATGACATGGGTAGTACAAGAGTAGATCTACCACGAGATCAGAGAGGCTAAACACTAGAAGCTAGCCTATGGTATGATTGTTGTTCATCCTACGGACTAAAACCCTCCGGTTTATATAGACACCGGATAGGGCTAGGGTTACACAGAGTCGGTTACAATGGCAGGAGATCTACATATCCGTATCGCCAAGCTTGCCTTCCACGCCAAGGAAAGTCCCATCCGGACACGGGACGAAGTCTTCAATCTTGTATCTTCATAGTCCAGGAGTCCGGCCAAAGGTCATAGTCCGGCTATCCGGACACCCCCTAATCCGGGACTCCCTCACCGGCACCTGATCATCCTTAATTCCTTGTCATTTCCTTCTTCTAGAAAATCCAGGTCAATAGGCCAGCCTCATACTCAATTTGCTGACGTTGGTTTCTCACAGAGAAATATTGTGAAGAATAATTCATTTGACTCAGCTCCCAATGCTTATTGGTCTTTGAAATACTCATCTGATCTTCGGCCGGCTTGAAGATGAAAAACTTGCCGGTTTATCATTGCCAAAATTACTGACTTGTAAATATTGATGGCACCGGGTCATAAGGTTAACATCAAGCTTGAAAACGTACCTCCCTTATATGTATATCACTTGTAGCCCCCAAGTCTTAAGAAGGGAGCGTAGTAACTGCTTAAGACTTGCTTCAATATAAATGTTACAACCTTGAGAAATCCAGGTTTGTTCATCTCAGTCACTAGTCAAAACTGAATATTCCACATATGTAGCCCCCAAGTGCCGGGTTGTCATGCTTGCAGCAACCCGGGACTTGTAATTGCCTTATGCTCATAAACACTTCACCCAGTGTAGCCCCCAAGGGCCGGGTCATTATGCAATAATGAGGAGGGACTTTGCAGATATGATTATTGAAAAATAACATCATATGATGTAACCCCCACCATGGGGCTTGAACCCACATCCACAAGGTTAAGAGTCTTGTCCTCTACCAACTTAGCAATGAACCCTTCAATATAATGGATTAAGGCTTGTGTACCTTGAATTTTTGACAGGAGCAATTGGTAGCCCCCAAGGGCCGACTCATTATGATGTGATGAGTCGGGTCTTCAATAAGGTGAGCAAAAAATGATTTTGTATTAGCCCCCAAGTACCATGGTGCATGCTGGCAGTGACATGGGGCTTGCATATTTGATGTAACTCAATTTGAATAATGTAGCCCCCAAGTGCCGGGTCATGAGCCTGCAGCGACTCGGGACTATTTCCTCCATTGTAGAATAAATCATATCCATTGATAAAATAATAGCCATTGCGCTGAAGCGACTTTGAAAACCTCAATCATAATATTGGTTATTGATAACCATAATAAAAATCCAGCCATGTTGGCTATTAAAGATTTGAATAATATAACCTGGTTTGAAAACCGGTTCCTGCAATATAAACCAGTATATCTATGCAGATATGATGTATGCTATGATGATGTAATGATGATGCAATATATGATGATGTATGTGTATGATAACAGAATACTTCAATTAAACTAGCATGGTAGCCACTGGAGTATCCTCGCTTTCTGTAAGCCGGCTCTCAAATGACCCAATCGATGTTTTAACCTGGATAAGTTCAGGGTCTTGTTTAAAGATTGACTTATCGAGAGTACACGAGGTCGGAGTAGCATCATGCAAACAGGCAGGTTTAACCAAGTTTCAATGAAGGCGGCTTAGTAGCTTGGGTTCATCCTCTCTATCTGTAAGCCGTGCCCTCACATGACAAACCGGCGTTTTAACCTTAATGAGTTCAAGGTATTGTTTTAAAGATTGACTGTTAAGAGTTCACCGGGCCAATCAGGATTACCTGATGAAGAAGCGGTAGCATACTGAGGCAGGATGACCGGAAGGGTTATGTCCTCTTTGGTGAATACACCTATGTTTGGACAAGGTAACCCAGTCAAAAGGGTAGTAACACTATGTTCTCTTTGGTGAATACACCTTTGTTTGAACAGGAAGCCCCCAAGTGACATATTCGGTCAAGAGGGTAGCAACACTATGTTCTCTTTGGTGAATACACCTATGTTTGAACAGGAAGCCCCCAAGTGACATATTCGGTCAAGAGGGTAGTAACGCTATTTTCTCTTTCGTGAATACACCTATGTTTGAACAGGAAGCCCCCAAGTGACATTTGTGAGCTGTGCTTGCCAGGTACCTATGTTTGAGTTGTGTTGTGCATCCAACTCTCTTTGGTCCCTGTAGTTTTTCTGAGAACCCGAACTTGCGAGAGATTAATTCTTTTAAACCGGGACTTTAAACCGGATATTGACAGCTTCAAAGCTTTATGGGATAGAGATATCCTTTGAGCCGGATTTTAAACCGGAATCCTTTACTTGAAGCTGGAAACTTTCTGACAGCCTTTAAATTTTCATCAATATAGCAATAGCCTCCAGGACCGGGTTATCTTCCCTCCACTAACCCGGAGTTCTTGACTTGCTTTAAACTGTCAGTCATTTACTGTGTCATGTCATCATAGCCCTCAAGTCTCAAGGCGACTCGAGGAGTTGTCTTGAGATTCTCCATATTTGACCGTGATATAAACCGGTATGAGTCATTCAACAGCTCAATAATATGATAATCCCTTTTTTTCAGTAGACAACTTGCCCTGCATTGGAGAATTGGCAAGGTAGAGTAATTGTTCTTTAAAAAACAATATATAATATAAAAATATATTGGACGGATTTCACCTGATATGTCAGGCCAATAATTATCCACCGCGGAGTTGATGATCATCACGGTGAAGCTGAAATTAATCACGTCCGAGTCGACCGCGGGTGCAGACAGATGAGTCGGCCACGACGTTGCAAGCCGGTGCGGATGGGTGAGTCAATCGTAGGTGCCGTAAGCCGCGCGGATGGGCGAGTCAGCCGTGTCGTGTTGATGTAGCGGGGGCAGCGACCTGCGCATGTACTCGTCGAGCAGCACGACGCGGACAAGTGCTAGCGCAAAAAATAATGCTGGTGCGCGCCCCTTGTGCGGCACCTTTGTAATAAACAATAGTCCTGCAAAAGAATATCACATACCAGAGTAATTGTTCTTTGATAAAAACAATATGCACTTAAAAATAGATAGACCGCATAGCACCTGGTATATTTTTTGACGGATGAACGTGGATACCGGGATCAAAACATATCAAAAGTCTGATGTGGCCCTAGCACTGGGATGAAAATCCAGCCATAATAAAAATCCTTATCTTTTACTTTCTGTTATTTAGAATAAATAAAGCAAAATAGTATTTTCTGTCAGTTTTCTGATTTATCCATGCAATAAAAAATGTCCCAAAAAATAAAAGTGCTCCAAATGCCCTGAAAATTTAGTATGATTTTTTATATAATATTATAGAATTTCTGGCACTAAACACACACCAGGGGGCCTCACCAGCTGGCCACAAGGGTGGAGGGCGCCCCCCTGTCCTTGTGGGCCCCACGTGGCCCCCTCCACTTATTTCAGCACCCATCCACTCCTTCTTCCTCCAGAAAAATCACTCCATAGCTCAAACTCGTGTTCTTGCTCATTTTGCTGCCATTTTCAATCTCCTTGCTCAAAGCCCCATTCACAAAACTGCTTTGGGGGATTGTTCTTCGGTATGTGACTCCTCCAATCATCCAATTAGTTTTTGTTCTAGTGCTTTATTTATTGCAAATTTTTGCTGCTATGGTGACCTTGTTCTTGAGCTTGCATGTCAAATTTATATGGTCCAAAGTAGTTTTGATGCATCATATAGCCTCTAGGCACTTGTAGGAGTAGTTGCTACCAATCTTGTTGAGTTTGGTTCACTTTTATTTTGAGTCACTAAAAATTTCAGAATTTTTTCAGAGGAAGAAAAATGTCTAGGAGAATGTACCAAGGTGTTCTTCTAGAAAGCAAGCACTAAGGCGCTCTATATGCGAATAGGACCTTGAACCACCAAGGGAAGCTCAAGTGAAGCCGTGTGAATGGCCATCAGATGAATTTATGGTTCGTGCAGGTGTCAAGGATGAATTCTATGCATACGTACAAAATGCTGGCCTTGAGGACTTCATATCAGACAAGTGCTTACAATATTATTATCTCACCGATTCCTTTGTGCGGAGGTTTTAGTTTTCATCTAAGCGTAATACTCATGCTGTCCTATTTGATCTTTATGATGAATCTTATACCATGGACCTAGAAGATTTTTGTGATGCATGCAAAATTCCACAATGGGGCCTTCTTAGTGAGCCTCACAAATCTGAATATAATGATTTCCTTGCTAGCATCACCATTGGAGAAACTAGAAATATCACAGAAGCTACCATAGGGAGCATTCACTTTCCTGCCATACATTACTATGCTCTCTTTATAGGAAGATGCATTAATGGTAAACATGAACATAGCCACCTTTGCGGTCTAGATCTTAGTGTCCTCAAGTGTGCGGTGTTAGGTGATAAGCGTTATAACTTGGGGGCTATTATTGTGAGGAGGTTACACCTTAATGCTAAAGATGTGGATTTATTTGGTGGGATTTATGCAACTCGTTTAGCTAATTATTTGGGCGTACCCATAAGAGGGTATGATATTGAGTTGCCACTAGCTTTTCTAGATTACGAGGCTATGGTATGTTACCAGTTTCTTGAGTGAAACGATCAGTTCCTTCAGTACCGACAAATCATTGATAGAGGGCGTGCCGTCTATGTTACCCTTCCTGCTCCTGCCTTCTTTAACTTTCAGGTAATTGGGAGATCTTTTACAACTAGAGAGGAGGCAAACGAGTATGAGAGAATAGTGGAGGCTGCTCGCCTCCAGGAGGCAGCTCGCCAAGCGGTAGCTGCCACAGCATAGTACGACCCCAACTATGATTTCAGATATCATCCGGGCCAGTGGTGGCCCTAGACCAACTTAGGCCAAAATCCTAAGCTTGGGGAGTACGTTTATCTCACCGACGTTATATTCATATTCACACATTTATTTCAGTTGTCGGTGTTCTTACCTTTTCATTGTATTATCCATGTTAGTTTATTTTGTTTTTCCCGTTTTCTTCTTGTGTGTTTGAAAAACCTTAAGAAAACCAAAAAAAATTAGTTGTAGTTAGTTTACTTTCTATGCATGCTTAGTTGTAGTATTAAAATAAAACCCAAAAAGATTTCTCGTTCTTCTTTTGCTTGTTGGGAGCTTTCCCGTGTAAATAGTTTTTCTCGTTCTTGTTTTACTTCCTTCAGAAAAACAAAAACTCCAAAAACATTTCAGTGTGTTTCTTTGAAATTATTTTCTTTTCTTTGGGGTCGAGAGGAGAAAACCACGATGAAAATGTTGAGTGGCTCTCGTATGCATTATTGTTGATCTAACAAAGAGCCCATATTACCTTGTCTTCTCCTTTGTATAAATGTTTGCAGATCCAGCCTAGTCCGATGCACGTGCACTATTATATTATCCACACCGTTCGATCATGCAAGTGGAAGGCAATAATGACGATATATGATGAAATGATTGAGATGAGGAAAAGCTAGTATGAACTCGACCTATCTTGTTTTTGTAAATATGATTAGTTCATCGTTCCTGATTCAGCCTATTATGAATGAAACATGTTTGCAATGACAATTAGAGATTATAGTTACTCATGCCATGCTTAATTAGCTAGGTGTTTGTAATGGTTTACCTTGCGTGCGAAAATGGAAATTAAAATGGTTGTGATGTGGTATGATAGGATGTTATCCTCCTTTGAATGATTTGAATGGCTTGACTTGGCACATGTTCACACATGTAGTTGAAACAAAATCAACATAGCCTCTACGATATTTGTGTTCATGGTGATTTATATCCTACTCATGCTTGCACTCAATGTTGGTTAATCTCAATGCATGTTCATGACTGTTGTCGCTCTCTAGTTGGTCGCACCCCAGTCTTTTTCTAGCCTTCACTTGTACTAAGCGGGAATACTTCTTGTGCATCCACTTCCATAAACCCCAAAGTTGTTCCATATTAGTCCACTATACCTACCTATATGCGGTATTTACCTGCCGTTCCAAGTAAATTTGCATGTGCTAAACTCTAAACCTTCAAATAATAATCTGTTTTGTATGCTCGAATCACTCATGTAGCAACTAGGGTTGTCAATATCTCCCATGCTAGGTGGGATTCTAACGATGAGTGGACTCCGCTCATCATTCATGAGAAAATGGCTGGTAACCGGGATGCCCAGTCCCATTCTCAAATCAAATCAAAATAATTGCAAACAAAACTCTCCTAGGACTCTTGTTAGTTGGACGGTACCCGTTGTTTCGGACCAACCGTGGACTGTGCTTGTTGGTGGTGGGGGAGTATAAACTTTACCATTCTGTTTGGGAACCGCCTATATGTATGTAGCATGGATGATACCGAGATCTCTTAGTTGTTATGTTGACAATGAAAGCATGCCGCTCACAATATTATTTATCTCTATTTCAAAACTCGAGCTCTGGCACCTCTACAAATCCCTGCTTCCCTCAGCAAAGGGCCTATCTATTTACTTTTATTGCTGAGTCATCATTCTCTTATAAAAAGCACCAGTTAGAGAGCACCACTATCATTTATATGCATTTTTATTAATTTATATTGAGTATGACTGTGATTGGAACTCTTTTACCATGAATTACAATGTCTAGTCAGTCCTTGATCTTCAGGGGAGCTCTACATTTATGTTTTGCGGTCTCAGAATGGGCTAGCAAGATATCATCTTGTTATATCATATCATGATTGTTTTGAAAAAGTGTTGTCATCCGAGATTTATTCTTATTGCTCGCTAGTTGATTATGCCATTGATATGAGTAAATGTGAGACCTAAATGTTATTGTGAATATGGTTAGTTCATAATCTATGCTAAAAACTTGAATGATGGCTTTACATATTTGCAACAACAAGATCAAACAGAGTTTGTAAAAGTTTTTCTTTATCACTTTCAGTTTGTCAACTAAATTGCTTGAGGACAAGCAATGGGTTAAGCTTGAGGAATTGATACGTCTCCACCGTATCTACTTTTCCAAACTCTTTTGCCCTTATTTTGGACTCTAATTTGGATGATTTGAATGGAACTAGCCTAGACTGACGCTGTTTTCAGCAGAATTGCCATGGTGTTATTTTTGTGCAGAAATAAAAGTTCTCGGAATGACCTGAAAATTCACGGAGATCAGTTTTGGAATAAATAAAAAATATTGGCGAAAGAACCAACCGAAGGGGGCTCACACCCAGGCCACAAGGGTGGGGGTGCGCCCTCCATCCTTGTGGGCCCCCTGGACCTCCACCGACCTCAACTCCAACTCCATATATTCACGTTCGGGGAGAGAGAAGGATTCATCATGTTTTACGATACGGAGCCGCCGCCAAGCCCTGTTCTTCCTTGGGAGGGCAGGTCTGGAGTCCGTTTTGGGCTCTGGAGAGGGGAATCCATCGCCACCGTCATCATCAACCATCCTCCATCACTAATTTCATGATGCTCACTGATGTCTACTACGCAACCTTCTTCTTGTAGACGTTGTTGGGCCTCCAAGTGCAGAGGTTAGTAGGACAGTAGCAAATTTCCCTCAAGTGGATGACCTAAGGTTTATCAATCCGTGGGAGGCATAGGATGAAGATGGTCTCTCTCAAACAACCCTGCAACCAAATAACAAAGAGTCTCTTGTGTCCCCAACACACCCAATACGACGGTAAATTGTATAAGTGCACTAGTTCAGCGAAGAGATGGTGATACAAGTGCAATATGGATGGTAGATATAGGTTTTTGTAATCTGAAATTATAAAAACAGAAAGGTAACAAGCGATAAAAGTGAGCGTAAACGGTATTGCAATGCTAGAAAACAAGGCCTAGGGTTCATACTTTCACTAGTGCAAGTTCTCTCAACAATAATAACATGACTGGATCATATAACTATCCCTCAACATGCAACAAAGAGTCACTAATAGCAGAGAACAAACGAAGAGATTATTGTAGGGTACGAAACCACCTCAAAGTTATCCTTTCTGATCGATCTATTCAAGAGTCCGTAGTAAAATAACACGAAGCCATTCGATCTATCCTAGAGTTCATACTAGAATAACACCTTAAGACACAAATCAACCAAAACCCTAATGTCACCTAGATACTCCAATGTCACCTCAAGTATCTGTGGGTATGATTATACGATATGCATCACACAATCTCAGATTCATCTATTCAACCAACACAAAGAACTTCAAAGAGTGCCCCAAAGTTTCTACAGAAGAGTCAAGATGAAAACGTGTGCCAACCCCTATGCATAGATTCCCTAGGTCACGGAACCCGCAAGTTGATCGCCAAAACATACATCAAGTGAATCAATAGAATACCCCATTGTCACCATGGGTATCTCACGCAAGACAAACATCAAGTGTTCTCAAATCCTTAAAGACTCAATCCGATAAGATAACTTCAAAGGGAAAACTCAATCCATTACAAGAGAGTAGAGGGGTAGAAACATCATAAGATCCAACTATAGTAGCAAAGCTCGCGATACATCAAGATCGTGCCAAATCAAGAACACGAGAGAGAGAGAGAGAGAGAGATAAAAAACATAGCTACTGGTACATACCCTCAGCCCCGAGGGTGAACTAATCCCTCCTCATCATGGAGAGCGCGGGATGATGAAGATGGCCACCGTGAGGATCCCCCCTCCGTGAGTACCGAACAGGTCCCGATTGGTTATTGGTGGCTCTGAGAGGCTTGCGGTGGTGGAACTACCGATCTAGGTTATGTTCTGAAGTTTGGATATATATATATATATATATATATATATATATATATATATATATATATATATATATATATATAAGAGGTGTTGGCGTCGGGAACAAGTCAGGGGGTCTCCGAGATGGCCACGAGGTAGAGGGCGCGCCCCACCCTTTTGTGTGCCTCAAGGCTCTTCTGGCCCATCTCCGATGCTCCGTGGGCTTCTTCTGGTCCAAAAATAATCTCCGTGAAATTTCAGGTCAATTGGACTCCGTTTGGTTTTCCTTTTACGCAATACTCAAAAACAAGGAAAAACAAAAAGCGCATGGGCTCTAGGTTAATAGGTTAGTCCCAAAAATCATATAAAATAGCATATAAATTCATATAAAACATCCTAAATGGATAATATAATAGCATGGAACAATAAAAAATTATAGATACGTTGGAGACGTATCAAGCATCCCCAAGCTTAATTCCTGCTCGTCCTCGAGTAGGTAAATGATAAAAACAGATTTTTTTTGATGTGGAATGCTACCTAACATAATTTTCAATGTAATTTTCCTTATTGTGGCAAGAATATTCAGATCCATAAGATTCAAGACAAAATTTTAATATTGACATAAAAATAATAATACCTCAAGCATACTAACCAAGCAATTATGTGTTATCAAAATAACATAGCCAAAGAAAGCTCATCCCTACAAAATCATATAGTTTGGCCATGCTTCATTTTCGTCACACAAAAATGCTCTCATCATGCACAACCCCGATACAAGCCAAGCAATTGTTTCATACTTTAGTGTTCTCAAACTTTTTCAACTTTCACGCAATACATGAGCGCGAGCCATGGACATAGCACTATGGGTGGAATAGAATATGATGATGGAGGTTCTGTGGAGAAGACAAAAAAGGAGTAAGTCTCATATTGATGTGGCCAATCAATGGGCTATGGAGATGGCCATCAATTGATTTCAATGCGAGGAGTAGGGATTGCCATGCAACGGATGCACTAGAGCTATAAATGTATGAAAGCTCAAAAAAAAAGAAACTAAGTGGGTGTGCATCCAACTTGCTTGCTCATGAAGACCTAGGGCATTTGAGGAAGCCCATCGTTAGAATATACAAGCCAAGTTCTATAATGAAAAATTCCCACTAGTATATGAAAGTGAAAAAATGAGAGACTCTTTATCATGAAGATCATGGTGCTACTTTGAAGCACAAGTGTGGAAAAAGGATAGTAGCATTGTCCCTTCTTTCTTTCTTTCTTTTTTATTTTTTTATTTGGCATTTCTTTTCTTCTTTTTTTATTTGGGCTTTTTTTCCGGGACAATGCTCTAATAATGATCATCATCACACTTCTATTTATTTACAACTCAAATATTACAACTCGATACTAGAACAAAATATGACTCTATATGAATGCCTCCGGCGGTGTACCGAGATGGGCAATGAATCAAGAGTGACATGTATGAAAAATGATGCATGGTGTCCTTGCGACAAATACGATGTCAACTACATGATCATGCAAAGCAATATGACTATGATGAAGCGTGTCATAATAAACAGAATGGTGGAAGTTGCATGGCAATGTATCTCGGAATGGCTATGGAAATGCCATAATAGGTAGGTATGGTGGCTGTTTTGAGGAAGATATAAGGAGGCTTATGTGTGATAGACCATATCATATCACAGGGTTTGGATGCACCGGCGAAGTTTGCACCAACTCTCGAGGTGAGAAAGGGCAATGCACGGTACCGAAGAGGCTAGCAATGATGGAAGGGTGAGAGTGCGTATAATCCGTGGACTCAATATTAGTCATAAATAACTGACATGCTTATTGCAAAAATCAACAAGTCATCAAAACCAAGCACTACACGCATGCTCCTAGGGGATAGATTGGTAGGAAAAGACCATCGCTCGTCCCTGACCGCCACGCATAAGGAAAGCAATCAAAGAACACCTCATGCTTCAAATTTGCCACACAATGGTTACCATACGTGCATGCTACGGGACTTGCAAACCTCAACACAAGTATTTCTCAATTTCACAATTACTCAACTAGCACGACTCTAATATCACCATCTTCATATCTCAAAACAATCATCAAGTATCAAACTTCTCATAGTATTCAATGCACTCTATATGAAAGTTTTTATTATACCCATCTTGAATGCCCATCATATTAGGAATAATTTTATAACCAAAGCAAATTACCATGCTGTTTAGGACTCTCAAAATAATATAAGAGAAGCACGAGAGATCAATAATTTCTATAAAATAAAACCACCGCCGTTCTCTAAAAGATATAAGTGAAGCACTAGAGCAAAAGACAAACTACTCCGAAAGATATAATTAAAGATCAATGAGTAATTGAATAATTATGTAACTATGTGAAGACTCTCTAACATTTAATAATTTCATATCTTGGTATATTATTCAAACAGCAAGCAAAACAGAAGAAAATAAAATGACGCTCCAAGCAAAACACATATCATGTGGTGAATAAAAATATAGCTCCAAGTAAAGTTACCGATGAACGAAGATGAAAGAGGGGATGCCTTCCGGGGCATCCCCAAGCCTAGGATCTTGGTTTTACTTGAATATTACCTTGGGGTGTCGTGGGCATCCCCAAGCTTAGGCTCTTGCCACTCCTTACTCCATAGTCCATCGAATCTTTACCCAAAACTTGAAAACTTCACAACACGAAACTCAACAGAAAACTCGTAAGCTCCGTTAGTATAAGAAAATAAATCACCAGTTAGGTACTGTTGTGAACTCATTCTAAATTCATATTGGTGTAATATCTAATTTATTCCAACTTCTCTATGGTTCATAACCTCCGATACTACTCATATATTCATCAAAATAAGCAAACAACACATAGAAAACAGAATCTGTCAAAAACAGAACAATCTGTAGTAATCTGTATCATTCGAATACTTCTGTAACTCCAAAAATTCTGAAATAAATTTGTGGACCTGAGGAATTTGTCTATTAATCATATTCAAAAACAATCAACCTAAAAGCACTCTCCAGTAAAAAAATGGCAGCTAATCTCGTGAGCACAAAAGTTTCTGTTTTTTACAGCAAGATCGCAAAGACTTCACCCAAGTCTTCCCAAAGGTTCTACTTGGCACAAACACTAATTAAAACATAAAACCACATCTAAACAGAGGCTATATGAATTTTTTATTACTAAACAGGAGCAAAAAGCAAAGAACAAAAATAAAATTGGGTTGCCTCCCAACAAGCGCTAACGTTTAACGCCCCTAGCTAGGCATGATGATTTCAATGCTGCTCATAGAAAGGATAAGAATTGAAACATAAAGAGAGCATCATGAATAATATGACTAGCACATTTAAGTCTAACCCACTTCGTATTCATAGGGATTTTTTGAGCAAACAACTTATGGGAACAATAATCAACTAGCATAGGAACGCAAAACAAGCATAACTTTAAAACTTTAAGCACATAGAGAGGAAACTTGATATTATTGCAACTCCTACAAGCATATATTCCTCCCTCATAATAATTTTCAGTAGCATCATGAATGAATTCAACAATATAACCATCACATAAAGCATTATTTTCATGATGAACAAGCATAGAATTTTTATTACTCTCCACATACGCAATTTTTTTCTCATGAATAGTTGTGGGAGCAAACTCAACAAAATAACTATCATGTGAGGCGTAATCCAATTGAAAATTAAAATCAAGATGACAAGTTTCATGGTTACCATTAATCTTTATACCATACATGTCATCACAATAATCATCATAGATAGCAACTTTGTTCTCATAATCAAATTGAACCTCTTCTGAGATAGTGGATTCATCACTAAATAAAGTCATGACCTCTCCAAATCCACTTTCATAATTATCAAAATAAGATTCAACACCCTCCAAAATAGTGGGATCATTACTTCCTAAAGTTGACACTCTTCCAAACCCACTTCCATCAATATAATCATCATAAATAGGAGGCATGCTATCATCATAATAAATTTGCTCATCAAAACTTGGGGGACAAAAAATACCATCTTCATCAAACATAGCATCCCCAAGCTTGTGGATTTGCACATCATTAGCATCATGGATATTCAATGAATTCATACTAACAACATCGCAATCATGCTCATCATTCAAATATTTAGTGCCAAACATTCTAATGCATTCTTCCTCTAACACTTTGGCACAATTATCGGAATCCTTATTTTCACGAAAGACATTAAAAAGATGAAGCATATGAGCCACCCTTAGTTCCATATTTTTTAGTTTCTTTTATATAATAAACTAGTGATAAAACAAGAAACAAAAAGATTCGATTGCAAGATCTAAAGATATACCTTCAAGCACTCACCTCCCCGGCAACGGCGCCAGAGACTGCTTGATGTCTACTACGCAACCTTCTTCTTATAGACGTTGTTGGGCCTCCAAGTGCAGAGGTTTGTAGGACAGTACCAAATTTCCCTCAAGTGGATGACCTAAGGTTTATCAATCCGTGGGAGGCGTAGGATGAAGATGGTCTCTCTCAAACAACCCTGCAACCAAATAACAAAGAGTCTCTTGTGTCCCCAACACACCCAATACAATGGTAAATTGTATAGGTGCACTAGTTCGGCGAAGAGATGGTGATACAAGTGCAATATTGATGGTACATATAGGTTTTTGTAATATGAATTATAAAAACAGAAAGGTAACAAGCGATAAAGGTGAGCGTCAACGGTATTGCAATGCTAGGGAACAAGGCCTAGGGTTCGTACTTTCACTAGTGCAAGTTCTCTCAACAATAATAACATAACTGTAACATATAACTATTCCTCAACATGCAACAAAGAGATCACTCCAAAGTCACTAATAGCGGAGAACAAACAAAGAGATTATTGTAGGGTACGAAACCACCTCAAAGTTATCCTTTCTGATCGATCTATTCAAGAGTCCGTAGTAAAATAACACGAAGCCATTCGATCTATCCTAGAGTTCATACTAGAATAACACCTTAAGACACAAATCAACCAAAACCTTTCTGATCGATCTATTCAAGAATATGTAGTAAAATAACACGAAGCTATTCTTTCCGTTCGATCTATCCTAGAGTTCATACTAAAATAACACCTTAACAAATCAACCAAAAACCTAATGTCACCTAGATACTCCAATGTCACCTCAAGTATCCGTGGGTATGATTATACGATATGCATCACAAAATCTCAGATTCATCTATTCAACCAACACAAAGAACTTCAAAGAGTGCCCCAACGTTTCTACCGGAGAGTCAAGACGAAAACGTGTGCCAACCCCTATGCAAAGATTCCCAAGGTCACAAAACCCGCAAGTTGATCACCAAAACATACATCAAGTGAATCAATAGAATACCCCATTGTCACCACGGTTATCCCACGCAAGACATACATCAAGTGTTCTCAAATCCTTAAAGACTCAATACGATTATATAACTTCAAAGGAAAACTCAATCCATTACAAGAGAGTAGAAGGGAGAAACATCATAAGATCCAACTATAATAGCAAAGCTCGCGATACATCAAGATCGTGCCAAATCAAGAACACGAGAGAGAGAGAGAGAGAGAGAGAGAGAGAGAGAGAGAGAGAGAGAGAGATAAAACACAAAGCTACTGGTACATACACTCAGCCCCGAGGGTGAACTACTCCCTCCTCATCATGGAGAGCGCCGGGATGATGAAGATGGCCATCGGTGGATCCCCCCTCCGGCAGGGTGCCGGAACAGGGTCCCGATTGGTTTTTCTTGGCTACAGAGGCTTGCAGCAGCGAAACTCCTGATCTAGGTTATGTTCTGAAAGTTTGGGTATATATAAGAGGTGTTGGCATCGGGGACAACTCACGGAGGTCCCCGAGACGGCCACGAGGTAGGGGGCACGCCCAGGGGGTAGGGCGCGCCCCCACCCTCGTGGTTGCCTCGTGGCTCTTCTGGCCAATCTCTGATGCTCCGTGGGCTACTTCTGGTCCAAAAATAATATCCGTGAAATTTCAGGTCAATTGGACTCCGCTTGGTTTTCCTTTTCTGCAATACTCAAAAACAAGGAAAAACAGAAACTGGCACTGGGCTCTAGGTTAATAGGTTAGTCCCAAAATCATATAAAATAGCATATAAATTCATATAAAACATCCTAGATGGATAATATAATAGCATGGAACAATGAAAAATTATAGATACGTTGGAGACGTATCAAGCATCCCCAAGCTTAATTTCTGCTCGTCCTCGAGTAGGTAAATGATAAAAACAGAATTTTCTAGATGTGGAATGCTCGTCCTCGAGTAGGTAAATGATAAAAACAAAAATTATAGATTCAATACAAAATTTTAATATTGACATAAAAATAATAATACTTCAAGCATACTAACCAAGCAATTATGTCTTATCAAAATAACATAGCCAAAGAAAGCTCATCCCTACAAAATCATATAGTTTGGTCATGCTTCATTTTCGTCACACAAAAATGCTCTCATCATGCACAACCCCGATGTCAAGCCAATCAATTGTTTCATACTTTAGTATTCTCAAACTTTTTTCAACTTTCATGCAATACATGAGCGCGTGTAACGCCCTCGATGCGGCTATATCTCCCACGTGTCGAAGCACGACTTAGAGGCATAACCGCATTGAAAGCAATGTCGCAAGTGAGGTAATCTTCACACAACCCATGTAATACATAAGGGAAAGAGATACATAGTTGGCTTACGATGCCACTTCACACAATACATAAATAAACATCCATCATCCAGATTACACTCAAGGTCCGACTACGGAACCAAAATAAAAGAAGACTACCCCAAATGCTACAGATCCCTCGATCGTCCCCAACTGGCTCCACTATCGATCATCGTGAAAGACACATAGTAACGACCACGTTCCTCGTCGAACTCCCACTTGAGCTCGGTTGCGTCACCTGCACCGCATCGCCGGCACTGCAATCGCTTTTGGTAGAATCATGAGTCACGGGGACTCAGCAATCTCACACCCGCGAGATCAAGACTATTTAAGCTTATAGGAAGGACAGAGTTGTGAGGTGGAGCTGCAGCAAGCGACTAGCATATATGGTGGCTACATTCGCAAAAGAGAGCGAGAAGAGAAGCAAGGCACGGTCGTGAAGCTAGTAGCGATCAAGAAGTGATCCTGAACTACTTACGTCAAACATAACTCCAACATCCGTGTTCACTTCCCGGACTCACGAGAAGAGACCATCACGGTTACACACGCCTTGATGTGTTTTAATTAAGGTCAACTTCGGGTTTTCTACAACCGGACATTAACAAATTCCCATCTGCCTCATAAATCATGCACGGCTTTCAAAGATAATTCCTGCAGGGGTGTCCCAACTTAGCCCATTATAAACTCTCACGGTCAACGAAGGATATTCCTTCTACCGAAGACCCGATCGATCTCGGAATCCCGGACTACAAGACATTTCGACAAAGCAATAAAACATGACCAGCAAAGTCACCGAATGTGCCGACAAATCCCGATAGGAGTTGCACATATCTCGTTCTCGTGGCACACCGGATGGGCAAGACGTCAGTTGGCATAGACCTGGATTGCCCAGGGGCCGGACATCGCCCAGTTGGGCCCGCATCGAAGGAGAACTGCCCGGGGTTAAAATAAAGATGACCCTCGGGCTCGCGAAAACCCGGGGAAAAGGCTTAGGTGGCAAATGGTAAAACCAAAGTTGGGCCTTGCTGGACGAAGTCTTATTCAAAGCAAACTGTCAAGGGGGTCCCATAAATCACCCAACCGTGTAAGGAACGCAAAATCAAGGAACATAACACCGGTATGACGGAAACTAGGGTGGCAAGAGTGGAACAAAACACCAGGCATAAGGCCGAGCCTTCCACCCTTTACCAAGTATATAGATGCATTAATTATAGCAAAATATTGTGATATCCCCAACAAGTAAACATGTTCCAACAAGGAACAACATCTCCATCTTCCAACAAGGAACAAACTTCATCTTCACCTGCAACTAGCAACGCTATAAGAGGGGCTGAGCAAAGCGGTAACATAGCCAAACAACGGTTTGCTAGGAAAGGATGGTTAGAGGTTTGACATGGCAATATGGGAGGCATGATAAGCAAGTGATAGGCATCGTAGCATAGGAATAGCAAAAGAGCGAGCATCTAGCAAGCAAAGATATAAGTGATATCGAGGGTATGGTCATCTTGCCTGCAAGGTTCTCAGAGTTGTCGAAAGCTTGATCCTCGTAAGCGTTCTCAACAGGTTCCTCGTTCATGTACTCGTCTCCCGGCTCTACCCAAAGAAAGAACACAAACAATGGAACCACAATAAATCACGGTGCAATGCACAAGCAACATGATGCAATACATGGCATGATATGCGAGATGTGATATGCAATGCGTATGCGTGCTCCGGAAGGAAAATGATGAACCAGGCATCAACTTGGCAAACCAAGTATTCCGCTGGAAAGGTGAGATGATTTCGGTTGAAATCGATATAAGGATCACCGGAATCGGATGCACGGTTTGCAAATGACAAGCAAAACAAGAATGGCACAAATCTGCCATTAACAGCATGATACCACTTAGCAAGCAACAAGAAATTAAGCTACTGCACCCAAACGTACCAACAAAGCATATGGCAGTGATCTACTCCAGATGCTTGACAAAAGATGAACACTGAGCTACGACTAAATCACATCATAACAGGTCCAAACAAGCATGGCAAAAGTGCAAAATATATCAGCTTCACAAACTTGGTGAAAATACTGAACATGGCAGAATCAGCATCAGGAAGCAATGTTCAGAGCAAGCAAACATCATGCTACAGGAACTTATAATAGCAAAACAAGGCATGGCATGAATATACTCAAAGCCTAGAACAAAAGTCCCTTACTGACCATGAGCCAAAAGTGTCGGGGAGGCTGGTCTGACCCACGAACACCTATGGGACCGGCGGACCGAGCCCCTTTCGGTTCGGCGGGGGGCGGAGGTCGCACGAAGAGCAGATCGAGGCGAAGCACACAAGAAGTTTTACCCAGCTTCGGAGCTCTCCGGAGAGATAACACTCCTACTGCTGCATGTCTGATTGTATTGAGTTCTTGCTCAGGAGCGCTTGAGTGCTACAGTACACACAAGCTGCTAACTGGACCGAGCGTGAGTGTTCTATGGCTTCGAACCTTTCGAACCCTCCCACCTCTTTCTACGTTGCGCACGGGCCTCCTTTTATATGTTCAAGGGGTCTCCGACAGGTGGCAACGTAGGCAAGGGTAAGAATGGAAATGGAGTGGTTGGTACAGCTACTTGTACAGTGTATCATACCTAACCCTGACGGCAGGGGACAAAGGCATTAAATGCCCGTCTACGTCGCCCTAACAAAGGCGTAAAGGGACCGTCGGGCGCCACCGCTTGCCACGATGGCAATCTTGTCGCCGCTTGCCACCACGCTCCGGCCGCACGGCCTCGCCACGCCGCTACCGAAAGGTCCTGTGGCGACACATTAGTGGATGTGCTGGAGCGCAGGTACAGAGTGGTGGTCTGCCGCGGCAAGCGCCTTGCCGCGGTTGTTGTCTTGTCGCGCCCGGAAGCTTGTCGCTCACCGGGCCTTCCCGGCAAGCTCCTCTTGCCGGGGCCTTGTCTTCTAGGCGCCTTGGCTGGCCTTCCCGGCAAGCTCCTCTTGCCGGGGCCTTGTCTCCTTTGCTTGAATACTTTGTTATTGAATGGCTCCAAAGGAACCACGGAGGACCTTGGCGGTCACCCGGCAAGCCTTGCCGCTGAGGGCTGCAATCGCCGTGCACAAGTTCGGGATACTAGGGTACCCCTACTCTAGTACACCGACAGAGCCCCGGCTGGGCCACACTGCAGTCTTGCGCTGTTGGGCCAGGCCCAAAACAGGGCACGGGCACGCTGCCTAGGTTTCGTCAGAATCACCTCGACCCACCACGCCCTCCACGAGCGGCACGCGTCGAATGCGGCATCGTGTGAGAGATCGTGGGTGGTTTCTTTATTCGGAAAGACGGAACGTCCGCCCACCCCTCTTTATAAGCAGGAGAAATAGGGGCAGTTCGCCCATCTCGCCAGTTGCTGTCCAATCTCGAAAAAACCTCCATTGCTCCCCCCTTCTTCCCAAGGCTGAATAGAGAGCAGCGCTCCGCCCCCAATCGCCACCAGCATCACCAACGCCGTCGACCTCCCTCACCACCTCCGCCATGGCTCCGAAAGCCGACAAGGGGAAGGCCGTGAAGTCGGTCGAGGCACAGCGGCTTGCGGCGCTACGGAAGGAGCGGGCAATCTCCCCCAGCTCGCGAGGGAGCCGAGGGAGTACTACTACCTCTTCCGGTCGATGGAGACGCTGAGCGCACCCGCATCGAAGGTACTCCTACCGCCGCTGAACTGGCTCCGAATGGGTACCCTTTCTTGGCCTGTTCTTCTCTGCGGGCTCTGCCCGCCTTTCTCTGAATTTTTCTGTGATATCATGAACACCTACGGGTTCCGCCTCCTTGACTTCACCCCCAATGCTGTTCTGACCATGGCAGTTTTCGCACATCTCTGCGAAAACTTTGTCGGAGTCCATCCAAACGTAGCTCTTTTCCGCCACTTCTTTATGCCCCGAGTTGAGAGAGGGGAGCCTCTTTCCAGTGGGATCGCCTGGATCTCGAGGACCGGCAAGAAGGAAGCTTATCTAGAGGGAGAGCTCCGCTGCAAATGGGATGAGTGGAGAGCAGACTGGTGCTGGATTGTCGAGGAGAACCCGCAGCCGTTTACCGCCCAAATACCAAACCCCGTGAAAGGCGCGCGGCAACGATTGGAGCAGTCTGGCCCCGGAAGACGCTAGGCTGAAGATTGCCGTCATCCGGATCCTACGCCTTAGGCTTGCCGGAATCACTGTAGGCGCCGTTGGCGCAGATTTCCTTCGTCGCCGCATCGTCCCCCTGCAAGAGAGGAGGAGACCCGCCTGGGAGTTTCAGAACGCGGCGGATATCATTAGGTTGCGCCCAGGCCTCAACTTCAACTTCACCGTCTTGGAACTTGGCGCGATGCTCTTGGAGCTGTTCAAGCCCGATCCTGATCATCCAGAAATGTTTAGGTTGCCGAGGGGCGTCGTTCATTGCAACAATTCCTCGCTTGACCGCATCCGTGCAATGATGCCGCCAGCGACTCGCATGGAATTGTCCCAACTTGGCAAGAGCCTGCAGATGACGTCGTGCGGCAGTTCTTTGACAGTCTGGTAGAAGTGCCGATCCGCCCCGACGAGCAGAAGAGCCTCACCCGCGACACCACCGATGATGAGATGCAGCGCATCGCGACCAGGCTGGAAGAGGCGGCGGCAGCCACTGCCGCAGGCGAGTTCGGATTCACCGTGGAGGAGGCAGAGGCAGCAGAGGCGGCAAGCCTTGTCGAGCGAGGGGAGTTTGCCGGCGAGGAAGAGCTTGTCGGGCCTGAAGATGAGTCGAGCGAGCCCGCCGAGGGTGCCTCCTCCCCACCTTCAAACAGCTTGCCGCGAGCGGAGCCCCCAGCTCCACCAAGAAGGCATCTTCGCAAGGCCGGAGATGTAGCGGGGTGGCAGACGGGCCAACAGACGCCGCGCCGCGCGACGCGCTCCACCGCGGCAAGCACTGTTGCCGCAGGAGCACCCTACACCGCTGCGGCAACCGGAGCGGGGCCCTCCCAGACCACCGCTACTGCTCCCGCCAAGCGTCCAAGGAAACCCAGTCCTCCGCCTCGTCAGATCGAGGCGGGCTGCACTTGATCTCTCCGCGCCAGCTCGACGAGGAAGAAGAAGAGTAAGATTCTTCGCTGTACTTGTAGTTCTTCGATTTGTTGCTTTGTCTTGTATCTGATTTGCTTCACTCTGAACCCATTCCTTTTCAGGACGCTGGCCCAGAGAGCGTCGAAGAGAGCCAAGACCCCGGTGATTGTCATCGAGGACGAGCCCACCGCGACAGCAGGAGGCGCGTCCGAGACCACCTTGCCGGACGCGGCAACTCTTCCTCAAAGCAGTTCTCAACAGAGCCCCCCAGCCAGTAAGTATATGGTTTACTTCGCTGTTCGGCGTGCATGGGTGCTCTTTCTTTGCCGATATCTCGATCGCTGATTTGTGTAGGAGCAGAGGAGCCTTACCAGAGTGCCCTGCCGCTCCCGACATGCCGCCTCGCTTGCCTACACCGCCAAGGGAGGATCCCCCGGCAAGGGAGCGTTCTACGGCAAGGGAGACTTCTCCGGCAAGGGTCAGCTCTCCGGCAAGGGACAGCACCAGTGATCCCCCGGTGGTTAAGACCACGACTGCAGATCCTAGCACAGGTAACCTCTCCGCTTGAAACTTCCCTTGGGTTCTTCTTCTTCTGATTTTCTTTTTGAATATTTGCTTGACTTTTCTTCATTTTCTGGTCGTCAGATCCATCTGCCACAGAGCCGATCGAGACCGAGGCCGCCGGCGAGGAGGACGTGCACGGCAATACTGACGACGCCGCCACCATCGAAGAAGAAGAAGCTGGCGCTGACGAGCCCGCCGGCGAAGAGGCCGCCAAGGCTGCTGCCGCAGAAGCTGGCGAGGGGTCCGCATCGTGACCGACGCCTCGAGGCCGCAGGAGCGCCAGCGCTATGCCGCCCGCCGATCCCTCCGCCAAGAGCCGCAGCTGCCAGTTCGAAGAGCCCCATCCCAGCGCCTATTTGAAGGCCGGCGATGGCGTCTTCATCAAGCTCCCATGGGCGTCGAGCTCCAAGGTGCCGGCCGAAGGAGAAACTTTTGATGAAGAGCTGATCGCCTCCGCTGGACTGACGCTGGTCGACGCGCCAAGCACCAGCAGCGGCGAGTCTGAGGAGGAGCAGCTACTGCGGAAGCTGCTGTCGCTCTACCGCGCCCGGCTGCCAAGCTGGAATCCGGAAGCGCTTGTCGCCAAGGCGGGAGCAGACATCGAGAAGCACGCTGAGGAGCTCCGGGGCCTTAACCAGGAAGCTCTCCGGTCCTTGGCAGCGGAGCGGGAGCAACTCGCCGAGGAGCGCAAAGCCTTCCTCCTCGAGAAGGCTGAAGCTGAAGAGCAACAATGGCTTGCTGCCGAGAAGCTGTCTGCGCAGGAAGGCGAGTTGGCGCAGCGGAAGGTTAATCTTGACAGCCACGAGGACGATCTTGCCATGCGCGAGCAAACATTTGGCGGGGCTCTCCAGGAAGCAAAGGATGCTGCCGCAGCTGCCGAGGCCGCCAAGAAGGAGCTGGAGACGAAGGTGGCGCAGTTGGAGGCCAATCTCAAGGAGAGCGGCGAGGAGCTTGCTGCACTCAAGCATGAGCGCGAGAAGGACGCCACGCTCTTGGCGAGCTGCAGGCTGCCTCGCCGAGAGGAGCAAGGAGCTCAGCGCCGCCAAGGACTCCAATGCAGATCTTGAGTTGAAGCTGACCACCTTGACTCAGACGCTGGACGGCGCCAGGGAGCGGGAGGTGGCCTTGAAGGAGAAGATCAAGGCCGACGAGGCGCTGCTGGCGAGCGCTGCTGCCGCCCAGAATACCTTTAGGGAAAATGTGGAGCACTGGACCGAGGGTCTCGTGGATGTTGCTGCGGCCATCGACAGGAGTCGGGCGGAGCTGGGGATGGAGGATCTTGGATATTCCTCCGATGAGCACCTCCAACCCAGCGCCAAGCTCAGCTTGTTCTTCAAGGGCGTGGTGACGGCCCTCCAGCGACTCCGGGAAGAGATCCCAAAGCGGTTGGCCGACGAGTCGCGCCAGATCTGCGCGGGAGCTCTTCAAAAGTTGCTGATGAAGGTGGCCTTCCGCAATCCAGGCCTCAACCTCACCAACGTCCTCAAGTCATTGCCGACGGATGCTGATGTTGAATCGCTCAAGTACCTTGTCGCACCCATCATGGTCAGTGTGAGCGGGATCATGATGTTTGAGGGAGTTCGCTTAGATTAGGCCGCTCGCTTTCATTTTCTTGCCGCTGCTAGTCATGTTATGAGAACAATCCATTAGAGCTGCGACAAGCTATCTTGTAATATAACTCTATTTCGGTAGTGATTGCTATGTTATTTCCTTTACTTGATTCCTTCCTTTGTATGTTTTGCCCCTCGCTTTTAGGGAACTTGTCGGCGCATGCACTGGGTCATGAGCGCTGAGTACGGACGTCAAGAGCCTTTGGCGGTGCCGCTTCCGACAAGTAACCTTGTCGCAACTAGTCGCAGCTCACTTAAGTTGTTGAGCGGACTCGAAACAAAGTAAGGGCGCAACTAGCTACGAGTTGGTTCCTCCGTGCACAGGTTTTCCATACAAAGTACGGTCGTTCGAGGAAGATAACTTAAAATTTTTAAAACTGATTGCTCGAACTTTAGCAACTTAGCTTTTCTGTCGTTTGCTTCCCGGCAAGGCTAGACTTCCTTGAGCGACGCTTGGTCCACACCATTATCTTCTCTTTTCCCCCCGGCAAACTTGTGGGCGAGGGAACCTTCCTTTGTTTGAGAAAGAGAAAGAAGAGAAAATAAAGATATGGAGCCTTACGGCTCGTTATTGCTTACCGGGGTAGGTGCTGCACAAAATGTCAGATGACGCATGCAAAATAAAAAGTAGAAAGCATGAAATTGACAAGATGTGCGAAGCACATTAGCTTTACTTATGCACGGGGTCTGCGCCCGGCTTTGGACGAAGGATTACATGCAACATCGGCAAGACTTGTACAAAAGGTGGTTGCCGAAACGGATTCCGGCAACCGCGCCCTACGGGTAAAACTTACGAAGATGCTCAATGTTCCAGGAGCTGCTCACCGGAATGCCATCTTCGGTCTCAAGGCGGACAGCGCTAGGCCTAGTGACTCGTTTCACCCGGTAAGGGCCTTCCCACTTCGGCGTCAACTTGTTGGAATTCTTGGCGGACTGAACGCTACCAAGAACAAGGTCGCCTTCCTCGAGACTTCGCATTAACTTTATGCGGTTATGGTAGCGGCGCAAAGCTTGCTGGTATCGAGCAGCTCAGACAAGAACTCAAGACGGTCCCCTCAAGGAGCAGCGCGTCATCTTGTCGCAATTGCTCTTGCTCAAGCTCATCATAAGCGAGCACTCGAGGTGATCCGTATACGAGTTCCGTGGGGAGAACTGCCTCTGCTCCATAGACTAGAGCGAAAGGTGTCTGGCCAGTGGCTCGATTTGGCGTCGTCCTGATCGACCAAAGAACCACCGGCAGCTCCTCAATCCAGTTTCTTTCCGCACTTGTGCAGCCTGTCGAAAGTTCTGGTCTTGAGCCCGCGCAGCACTTCAGCATTTGCCCTCTCTGCTTGACCGTTGCTTCTCGGATGAGCAACGTAAGCGAAGCAGACCTTGGCGCCAAGGTCTTGGACGTACTGCATGAAGGTGCGGCTTGTGAATTCGCGTCTTTGTTGTCGGTGATGATCCCGTTAGGGATTCCAAACGGCAAACAATCGACCAAGAACTTGATCGCTAACTGTGCTGTCACCTTCCTCATCGCTTCCACTTCCGGCCACTTTGTGAACTTGTCGATGGCAACGCATAAGTACTCAAAGCCCCGACAGCTCGGGAAAGGGGCCGAGGATGTCGAGCCCCGCATCGAAAATGGCCAGGATAAAGGGATCGCCCGGAGAGCTTGAGCTGGCTGGTGTATCTGCTTGGAATGGAACCGCACGCTTCACACTTGGTTACTTGTGCAGTTGCATCCTAGAGGGTTGTCGGTTAAAGAAACCTTGCCGAACGCTTTGTCGGGCAAGTGCTCGGTGCCAATGTGGTGACCACATATGCCTCCATGTATCTTCGCCAACAGTTTTTGTCCGCCTTCCCGGTGAATACACTTCAATTTCACACCGTTGAGTCTTCTTCATACATGGTGTTGTCGACAAACTGGTACATACTTGACTGCCGGGCTACTCTTTCGCTTCTTCTTCCTCTTCGGAAGTTCTCCTGTCTCAAGGAAATGGACAATCTGTTGTGCCCATGCTTTGGAGCTTGCGGCTCGACAACAAGGACTAAAGGCACATCTGCCGCCGCGGGAAAATCCGCTTCACGGCGAGAACTCGCGGCTCGCCGGAGTTGACGCTTCCCGCAAGCTTGCCGGAGCAAAACTTGTCGGGAGCGCTCGCTTCAACGAAACAAACCCTAGGGCTTGTCGGAGCGCATCGCCTCAAAGACCGTTGGTGTTGATCTTGGGGACCTTCTTGGCGGCGGCTTCAGGGAGCTCTGCCGGAAAATAGTCACGAGAAATCAACTTCCTCTTCTTGCTCTGTCCAGTTGATGGCGTTACAGACAGTTGAGTCAGCTTGAGCACAAAGATCCTTGGTTCCACAGGTAACTTAAGTGCAGTGCACTTCGACAGGCCATCGGCAATGTCGTTCTGAGCTCTTGGAACATGTTCCATTTGTAGGCCATCAAAGTGCTCTTCTAGCTTTCTCACTTCATCAACATAAGCTTCCATCAACGGACTCTGATAACTCTTGTTCACTTGGCGGATGACAAGCTGTGAGTCACCCCTGACAATGAGCTTCTTGATCCCAAGGTCTGCTGCGATCCTGAGACCGGCAAGCAAACCTTCATACTCTGCAGTATTGTTTGTTGCTTGCTCCTTGGGAAAGTGCATCCGACTACGACTTGAGGTGCTCTCCGTGGGTGCAACAAGCAAGACGCCCAAGACCGGCGCCTTTGTAGCGAAGGCACCATCAAAGTACATCAGCCACTCTTGCCCGCTTCCTTGATGGGGATGCTCGTTTCGAATTTCTTCATCTTGTGTTGGCGCCCATTCTGCTATGAACTCCGCCAATGCTCGCTTTGGATAGTTGAAGTGCTCTCAAACTTGAGGCCAAAGCTTGACAGTTCCAAAGGCTCACCCGACAATCCTCGCCTTGCCTCTAGATTTTGCAGTATCCTCTTCAGCGGAAAACGAGTGACGACTGTGATCTCATGTGCCTGGAAGTAATGGCGCAACTTTCTCGAGGCCATGAGGAGGCCGAAAAACAATTTCTACACACCAGAGTACCTTGACCTAGCCCCCTGCAGAAGGGAACTGACAAAGTAAACTGGGCACTGCACCATTCTTTTCTGCATCTTCTCATTCGTCTGCGTAGATCCATCATTGTCGGGATCAGAGCTTGTCGGTGAAGCCCCCTGCTTGTCGCTGGATGCATCTGCCGTGGTTGCTAGCTCATCATCCGCCTCCCTCTCCGCTACTAACGCAGCACTAACCACTTGATTGGTTGCCGCTATATATAGCAGCAACTTCTCTTGTGGCTTAGGTGCGACAAGCGTTGGAGTGGAGGACAGGTATCTCTTTAAGTCTTGCAGCGCAGCCTCCGCTTCAGAGTCCATTTCATTGGACCTGCCTTTTCAAAATTTTGAAAATGGCAGGCACGCCAAGCAGACCTAGAGATAAACTCCGCCGAGAGCAGCTACACAACCGCAAGTCTTCGTGACATCCTTGACGCCTTTGGTGCTTCAATCTGCTCAATGGCCTTGATCTTGTCGGGATTGGCTTCAATTCCCCATCGAGACATTTAAGAACCCGAGAAGCTTGCCGGAAGGGACTCCAAACACACACTTCTCGTGGTTGAGCTTGAGGTTGATCTTGCGCAGATTTGCAAAGGTTTCGTTTAAATCTTGAATCAGAGTCGCCTTGTCCTTGCTCTTGACCACTATGTCATCCATGTAGGCTTCCACATTTCTGTGTATTTGCGGCTCAAAAGCGTCATGGACTACTCTTGCAAATGTTGAACCGGCATTCTTTAATCCGAAAGGCATCCGTACGAAATAAAGATGTGCCACATGGAGTGATGAATGCGGTCTTCTCCTCATCCTCTTCTCGCCATGAAGATCCGATGGTATCTCGAATATGCATCAAGAAATGAAAGCAAGTCACATCCGCCGTGGAGTCAACAATCTGGTCAATGCGCCGCAAGGGAAATGGGTCTTTGGGACAAGCTTTATTAACATCAAGAAAGTCGATACAAAGTATCCATTTCCCGCTTGCCTTTGGCGCATCACTACGAGGATTGGCCAACCACGTAGGATGGAGCACCTCCGACAAGGCCTGCCGCTTCCAATTTCTTGATTTCTTCGCGATGAATTCTTGGCGCCCACCGCTCGCTTCCCGACTTTCGCTGACGGGCCGCGCATGAGGACAGACGCCAAGATGGTGCTCAATTACTTTCACAGGAACACCGGGATGTCGACGGCTGCCACGCAAACACGCCGACGTCACCAAGCAGGAAAGCAACGAGCGCCTTCCTATTTAGGGTCGAGAGTGGCACCGATGGTGAAGGTACCACCAGGACGCCCTCCTTGGCGGACACCTTCTTGGTCTCTCGTGGAGCTGCCATCGCCTTTCTTACACTTGCCGGTGGAGCTCGATGGTGCGTCCTCGACGGTAGCGCAACACCAAGAGGTGCGCTTGCCGGAGTGGGCATCGAGCTCTTGCCGGACTTGGTCTTCTTCTTCGCCCGGAGCTTCAAATGCAAGTGACTTGCGATCTGCTGCGGCTGCTTCCCGGTAGATCTTGTCGGCGCGCAGATAAGATCATCCTTCTTGTCGCCAGGATGTAGATGACACTTATCGGCCTGGCATTTTCAGCATGTTGTATGCATAGTGAGAGGCTGCCATGAATTTGGCGAGTGCTGGACGGCCAAGTATCTCATTGTAAGGCAATGGAAAGTCAGCAACGTCAAAAGTGACCCTCTCAGTCCTGAAGTTCAACTCGCTCCCAAATGTTACCGGCAACGTGATCTTTCCCTTCGGCTTGCTCCTTCCCGGATTGATCCCTTGGAATGTGCCGGTCTCTTCGAGCACCGCGGAGGAGATCAGGTTCAAGCCGGCCCCGCCGTCAACTAGCATCTTAGTGACCTTGAGGTTGCGGATAGTTGGTGAAACCAACATCGGCAAGCACCCGACCGCAGCTACGCGATCAGGGTGGTCCTCAATATCAAAGATGATAGGCGTGCTGGACCATTTCAGAGGTCTCTGCGTGACTCGACGGATGGTTCTCGCCAAGATTGACTTCCCGCATCCACCGCTTGAGCCGGGCGGTGTGAAGTATGCGAGAAGCACCGCCGTCAACTCACAAGACCTCTGTGGCTTTCGAACTCCTGCTCATCGGTCTCGTCATCATCCATGTATTCATCATCGCCGCTATCTTCATCCTTGTCGCGCCGCTGGGAGGTCTGCCTCCTTGCCGCCGCTTGGCCTTGACGCGCGCCCTCGGCCGGACGTTTCTTGCTAGCTCCTCCAAAGACCTTCCTGGGCCTTCTCCTTGTCACGCCGTCAGATTCAGCCTTCGCTGCTCGACAAGCTGCTCGACCTTTTGCAGCTCGAGGTCATGGCCCTTGGTGCGGTGGATCTTGCAAGATCGCTTGTTGGAGCCGTCCCTGCTTGTCGGCGACCGCCACAAACCGGGCGCTTGGTGCCAGCGACAACCTCCTTGCCGGAGCTACCAGCTTTGGTTTTCTTGGCGCCACCTCCGTTGCCGGACTGCTCAACAACTAGCACATCTTTGCCTTTCTTCTTCCTGTTGTTCCGCCGGTTTTTCTTTGTCGGGCGGTCTCCTCACTATCGATCCTCCTACTTCAAAGATTCTCTCCGGGAATCTCCTCCCTTCCTCAAGACGCGTGCACACTTGTCGGCCAGGCATATAGCTCATCGACATCTTCGATCTTGCACATCGCCATCTCCTCCCGCATCCTCGCGGTTTCGCAGGTTCTGATGGAACGCGCTGATTATCATGCGGCAGGTGGACATCCGGGATGTTGTGTCAGACACGGCTGAATCTGTGAATATACTTGCGCTAGGGCTCTCCTTCCTTCCGGGCGGCAGATGAAGGTCGCTTTCTTGGCCATGGGGCTTGTGGTCACCAGAAGGCGCCGACAAACCGATGGCATAGATCTGCCCAAGAGGATATGGAGTTGTCCGGCAAGTGCATGAGCCAGATCCGACATTGGGCTTGAGCACCGCCGGAAGTAGTTGGCCATGATCTTGTCGCTCGCCCGGCAGCTTGCACCGCGATGGTGTAGATGCCTTTGAGGAACTCCGACGGATGCGCCTTGCCATCGTACTTCTCCGCACGTCTGGCTTGAAATTCTTCTTGCCGGGCCACCGGACTTGCCGCAGCTCACGAGTGAACGCAGGGCAACCTACCGCAGACGGCAAGTCGCCCGTTCTTCGGGCGCATGGCATGTCGACAGAGGGCCCAGCTGCCGCTGGTCGGATTGACGCCGCGCTTCTCTTGGCGCCGATGCAAGTTCGAGCGTCTTCTTGCCGCTGCTCAGAAGAACTTGGCGCTGATCGCGGCGAGCTCGTGGATCCGATGACGCGGTAGAGTCGCTGTCGAGGTGGATCCGGCGAGTCAGCGACCTTGGCCTTCGGGGCGGAGAGTGCATGGTGATTGCACCCCCACCGGTTTCGTCGCCTCCGGCTCGTGCTTGGCAGTCCTGCCGCGGCAGCGATGCACTCGGCTGCCGCGGAGCGTCGCCGTTGGCAAAGCCGATGAGACTCTGAATGGTGGCCCTCCATTCATCGACTTTGTCGGCTGTTGAGGGTAATCCAGAGCAGTTGAGCTCTTGCCAAGGCTTCGCTGGAGTGGTGGGTGGCGATGGCGAACGGTGCGGGGAGCGGATATGCTCGGACTTCTAACTATGTTAGAAGGAGCAAGATCTCGCCCAGCGACATCGCCGCCGCTACCAACATGTTGGCGCATGCATGCCGGTCTTGAGGATCCCGAGATCCACCAGCTCGATCTTGGTCCAACGAGCGTATGGCGTTAGAACACCATGACGCTGTCGGTCCCGCTGCTTCGAGACGGGCGCGGTGCATGTACGGACGCCGAGGTCTGCGCAGCCTTGTCCTTGGACTTGGCAGCACCGTGGCTCCCCGTCGATGTCCATTCTTCCGCCGGCACCACCCCACCACCCGTTTGCTCCGGTGGTGGTGGGTTCGACGCGGATGGAACATCTGCCGCCGAAGGCTTCTTCTTCGGTGGCATGTCGATGAAGATGATGAAGATCTAGCTCGTGTGGACGCCGGATTAGGTTCACACAATCTCGACGCCCCCTACCTGGCGCGCCAAAGATGTCGGGGAGGCTGGTCTGACCCACGAACACCTATGGGACCGGCGGACCGAGCCCCTTTTGGTTTGGCGGGGGGCGGAGGTCGCATGAAGAGCAGATCGAGGCGAAGCACACGAGCGGTTTTACCCAGCTTCGGAGCTCTCCGGAGAGATAATACTCCTACTGCTGCATGTCTGATTGTATTGAGTTCTTGCTCAGGAGCGCTTGCGTGCTACAGTACACACAAGCTGCTAACTGGACCGAGCGTGAGTGTTCTATGGCTTCGAACCTTTCGAACCCTCCCACCTCTTTTCTACGCTATGCACGGGCCTCCTTTTATATGTTCAAGGGTCTCCGGCTGTGTGGCAACGTAGGCAAGGGTAAGAATGGAAATGGAGTGGTTGGTACAGCTACTTGTACAAAGGTATCATACCTAACCCCGACGGCAGGGGACAAAGGCATTAAATGCCCGCTCACGCCGCCTCTAACAAGGCGTAAAGGGACTGCTGGGCGCCACCGCTTGCCACGATGGCAATCTTGTCGGAGCCGCTTGCCACCGCGCTCCGCTGGCCGCACGGCCTCCTGCCACGCACGCCTGGAAAGGTCCCAGGGCGACATGTTAGTGGATGTGCTGGAGTGCAGGTACAGAGTGGTGGTCTGCCGTGGCAAGCGCCTTGCCGCGGTTGTTGTCTTGTCGCGCCCGGAAGCTTGTCGCTCACCGGGCCTTCCCGGCAAGCTCCTCTTGCCGGGGCCTTGTCTTCTAGGCGCCTTGGCTGGCCTTCCCGGCAAGCTCCTCTTGCCGGGCCTTGTCTCCCTGGCTTGAATACTTTGTTCTTGAATGGCTCCAAAGGAACCACGGAGGACCTTGGCGGTCACCCGGCAAGCCTTGCCGCGGAGGGCTGCAACTGCCCGTGCACAAGTTCGGGATACTAGGGTACCCCTACTCTAGTACACCGACAAAAAGGGATCAGAAAATGCTATAGCACCCACGCCAATATAGCAAGTTTCGTTAGCAGATTCAGCAAACAGGGCATGACATTGACAGAATTAAGTAGGCATCTTCGCGAGCTCGATGCACTCACTACAGAGCATCTCATGATAAACTAAGCATACATACATCAAGAAGACATGGCATAGAAGATATACATGGCAAGAACAACATCATAGCATACACGGATCAACTACAACAACCTTGGCAAAATTGAATAACATGTAAACAATCTGCCAGAAACATTTTATAGCAAAAGTAGAGCTCGATTGACTCAAGCTATGGTACTCCATAATTGCAAACAAGGGCATGGATGGATAGAGCATAACCATATGTTCAAAACATCCTTACTGAAGTATCTCAAAATAAGTATGGATCTCTCGGTAGCATCAAGTTAACATGGCATAAACATATCAGCAAAACAGGGGCTGAAATCAGCAACATCATGAAGCCTAGTTTGCATGCTTGTGCTAGTCACCACATAGATCAAAAAAATACATGGCATACACCCCTGTGAAGATGGCATGGCATATTACAAAACACATGTAGGACTCAAGTTCATAGGGTGCACACATCAATCATGGCAAAAATGACAAAAGTGCATGTTCTGATAAGAACCTAAAACTAACATCACATAGCCCTTTTCTAACAGCATTTCGGGCATCAAGACGAGCTCAAATGAAAATGATGCAATGAGATGAAACGATGTACTCATCGAGGCGAATATTCCGGTATGCTACACGCCTAAAACGGGGCCACGGGTGCAAAGTTATGGCATGATGAAAATGCAACAAAATTATCACAGAAAAATGACTTGGACGAAAATCGGGGGAAGAAGAAGTCAACCCTCTCGTTTGGATCTAGATCCGGGCGCGGACTCCGAGGCGAGGCCGGCGGCGGCTCGCCGGAGCGGCGCCGGAGGAGGGAGCCGGCGGGGGCGGCGGATCCGGCGCGCTTGCCGGATCTGCCGGGCGAGGCCGAACGGCGACGGCGGGCGGCGGTCGCGGCGCGGCGCGGCGCTGGTGCCCGACGGCGGCGGGAAATCGGGCTGGCGGGCGGCTCGGGCGGAGGCGAGCCTGGCGGCGGCGCTGGCTGGTGGGCGCGGGCGCGGGCGGCGTCATGGGGCCGGCCGGGTTTCGGCGGGCGGCGGCGCGGTGGCCGGGTGCCACGTGGCGCCTCCGGCTGGGCGGGCGGCGGCGGCTGGATGCGTCTGGCGCCGTCGGACGTGTCCGCGCGCGAGGAAGACGAGGCTAGGGTTGGACTGCGCAAAAAATCCGGGAGGGACACATATTTATAGGTAGAGGGAGCTAGGAGAGTCCAAATGAGGTGCGGTTTTCGCCCACACGATCGTGATCCGAAGACGGAGAGCATGGAAGTGACTTAGATGGGTTATTGGGCTTATTTGAAGGGGTGTTGGGCTGCAACTTAAAAGAGGCCTTTGCGAGAGTGCGGCTAACCGTTGGAGTACCAAACGAGCTCCAAATGACCCGAAACTTGACAGGTGGTCTACTGGTGGTGTACCAAGGCCACTAGACAAACCTCGGTCCATTCCGAGAAAGTTTAGTACCCGCTCACGGAAAAATGTAAAAGGGGACGCCAGGGGACATAGGAGTGCCGGATTGCGAAACGGACAACGGGGAAAATGCTCGGATGCATGAGACGAACACGTATGCAAATGAGATGCACATGATGACATGATATGAAATGCATGACATGGACAAAAGCAAAACAAAAGACAAAAACCCAACCACGGAGGGAATATCATATCACAATGCCGAAAATGGCAAGAGTTGGAGTTACAAATATGGAAAGTTACATCCGGGGTGTTACAACACTCCACCACTACAAGAGGATCTCGTCTCGAGATCTAGGACTGAAAGAACTCCGGATATTCGGAAGGAAGGTGATCCTCGCGCTCCCAGGTGGCTTCTCGGTCGGAATGGTGTGACCACTTCACTTTCAGGAATTTGATTGACTTGTTGCGAGTCTTGCGCTCGGTTTCTTCAAGAATAGCAACGGGGTGCTCATGATAAGAGAGATCTTCTTGGAGGTCAATTTCTTCGAAGTTGATAGTGCGCTCAGGAGTCTTGAAGCACTTGCGAAGCTGTGACACGTGAAACACATCGTGCATGTTCGCGAAGTTGGACGGAAGCTCAAGTTGATAGGCGAGATCGCCTCTTTTGCCAATGATCTTGAAAGGACCCACGTATCTAGGGGCAAGCTTCCCTTTGATACCGGCGACGAGTGCCTTTCATTGGAGAGACGCTGAGGTAGACATGGTATCCGATTTCAAAAGCCACATCACGGTGCTTGTTATCATAATAGCTCTTCCGCGCGATTATGCTGCTTTGAGATTCTCACGAATGACTTTGCACATTTCTTCGCTTCGTGATCAAGTCGCTTGCCAAGAAGTTGGCATTCACCTGTCTCGGACCAATTGAGAGGAGTACGACACTTTCTTCCATAGTGAATTTTAATGGGGCCTTGCCCGAACTCGCTTGGAAGCTGTTGTTGTAGGAGAACTCGGCATATGGAAGACAATCTTCCCACTTCATACCGAAGGAAATGACACAAGCCTTGAGCATGTCTTCAAGGATTTGATTGACTCGCTCGACTTGGACACTTGTTTGAGGATGGAAAGCTGTGCTGAAACGAATGTTGGTGCCCATGGCCTTCTGAAAAGAATCCCAAAACTTGGAGGTAAAGATGCTGCCACGGTCTGAAGAGATCAATTTTGGAATGCCGTGCAAGGAGACAATCCTGGATGTGTATAGCTCTGCCAACTGAGCTGCTGTGATCGATTCTTTGATAGGAAGAAAATGAGCCACTTTAGTAAGCTTGTCAATGACAACGAAGATAGCATCATTTCCACGCTTGGACTTAGGAAATCCAGTCATGAAGTCCATTTCGATATGATCGAACTTCCATTCTGGAATAGCAAGAGGTTGGAGGAGACCAGCTGGTCTTTGGTGTTCTGCTTTCACTCTTCTGCAGACATCACACTCATTCACGAATTGAGCAATTTCTCGCTTCATTCGAGTCCACCAATATGACCGCTTGAGGTCATGGTACATCTTTGTACTTCCGTGATGAATGGATAGAATGGAATTGTGTGCCTCGTTCATAATGACTTTACGTAGATCACCCTTAGGAACCACAATCCGTCCTCAAGAAAAGAGTATCTTTGTCATCAATGTGGAAGCACTTGTACTTGGAAATGCCCTTGTCGATACCACGCTTCACCTTTTTCACCATGGTATCCAGGAGTTGAGCCTCACGAATTTGGTCTTCCAAAGTAGGAGAGACTATGAGGTTGGCAAGAAAACCTTGAGGAACAACTTGAAGATTCAGCTTATGGAAAGCTTCACAAAGGTCCGGTTGGAAGGGCTTGAGGATTAAGCTGTTGCAATAAGCCTTCCTGCTCAAAGCATCTGCAATGACATTGGCCTTGCCCGGAGTATATTCAATACTTGGGTTGTACTCTTGAATCATCTCGACCCATCGAGTTTGTCTGAGGTTGAGGTTTGGTTGAGTGAAGATATACTTGAGGCTCTTGTGATCGGTGAAAATGTCCACTTTCCTTCCCAACAAGAGATGTCTCCATGTTATTAATGCATGGACAACTGCCGCCAACTCAAGATCGTGAGTGGGGTAGTTCTTTTCGTTGGGCTTCAAATTGGCGAGAGGTATAGGCCACAACTTTCTTCTCTTGCATTAACACAACACCGAGACCTTGAAGAGAAGCATCACAGAAAACTTCGAATGGCTTGGATTCATCAGGAGGAGTCAAGACAGGAGTTGTGACGAGCTTCTCTTTGAGAGTATTGAAAGCAACGTCACACTCGTGGAGACCGTACATACTTCACATGCTTCGGAGGAGGTTGGAAAGAGGCTTTGCAATCTTAGAGAAGTTCTCAACTAAACTTCGGCAATAGCTTGCAAGACCAAGAAAACTGCGAAGCTGCTTGACATTCTGAGGAGGTTCCCAATTCACAACTGCAGACACCTTCTCGGGATTAACAGCGATGCCCTTGGCGGAGATGATGTGACCAAGGTAAAGAACTTCATCAAGCCAAAATTCACATTTGGAAAACTTCACATATAATTGATGCTCTCTGAGCTTGTCGAGCACCAATCGCAAATGTTTGGCATGATCCTTCTTATTCTTGGAGAAGACCAAAATATCATCAAGATAGACCAAGACGAATTCATTGGTGTAGGGGTTGAAGATGAAGTTCATCATTCGAGAGAATGTTGGAGGAGCATTGACAAGGCCGAAAGACATGACAATATATTCATAAGAACCAAAGCTTGTTCTGAATACTGTCTTGGGAATATCTTGTTCGCGAATGCGAATTTGATGATAACCCATACGAAGGTCAAGCTTGGAGAACACTTTAGCACCTTTGAGTTGCTCAAAAAGCTCATTGATGTTGGGAAGTGGATACTTGTTCTTGATAGTCTTCTTATTCAATGGACGGTAATCGACGCAAAGTCGGTCCGTGGCATCCTTCTTCTGGACAAAAAGAACACCACAACCCCAAGGAGATGAACTTCGGTCCGATCAAACCCAGACGCTCTTGTTCATCGAGCTGTTTCTTTAATTCCTTCAGCTCATTAGGTCCAAGCTTGTATGGACGCTTGCAAACGGGTTCCGTGCCAGGCTCAAGATTGATAACGAGTTCAACTGGCCGGTGAGGAGGCATTCCTAGAAGCTCTTCTGGAAAGACATCTTGGTACTCACAAACGACTGGAATCTGAGAGATAGCATTCAACTCGCCCTTCTCATTGAGAGAAAACCACCGAATGGTTTCATCACGAGCGGCATAGATGATCACATCCTCAGAAGAGTGAGTCAATTGAATTTCCCTGGCAGCACAATCAAGCTGAGCTTTGTGCTGAGAAAGCCAGTCCATCCCGAGAATAAGATCAATATCCGAGTCACCAAGAACCATTGGCTTAGCCAGAAATCTATAATCGCCCATCTTGATAGAAACATCCGGAGCCATCATTTTTGTATTCATGAACAAACCCGGAGGAAACCGCTATCGGCTTAGGCAGATCGACAAGATGCAAATTGTTCATGGATGCAAAAGGTCTTGATATGAAAGAAATAGATGCACCGGTATCAAATAAGACTTTTGCCGAATATCATTAATCGAGAGATTACCCATAATCACATCGAAGAAACCTTCGCTATGCTGCATTCATCATGTTCACCTTTGCACTTGGGATTATGCTTGACCACCGCATTGCTGGAAGATCTCACAGAGGAGGAGGCGGAAGGCGCCTTTGGTTGAAGCACTTGTTCGCATAGTGACCTTTTTGTCGACATTTTTGCAAGTCACCTCCGAGAGCGGACGGTGATAAGGAGCATTTGACCTTGGAGCTTGAGAATTAGACTTGTTCTCGATAGCCTGGGTTGGGTGGGTGGGAAGATCCACGACCACCTGAATTCTTCTCACGATAAGGCCGATTTAAACGGAGGAGGAGGAAGGTAGAACTTCACGCTTAGCTGCCACTTGAGAGGAAGAAGAAGACTAAACTGCATCCCCGATTCTCTTCTTAGAAGCCTCACATTTGAGCTGGGCAGCTTCTTGCTTCAAAGGCCATGTTGTAGAATTCATCATACTTTTCTCGCTCAAAAGCATGAGAGCTAATTGCAGATCTTCTCCGAGACCACCTCTCAATTGATAGATCATACTCTTTTCATCGTGGACGCCTTGCTTAGCAAAGCGAGCGAAGTTTCAGAATCGGATATTGTATTGATACACGTACATGTTGCCTTGCTTGAGATTGCGGAACTCCTCACGCTTGCTCTCAACAACACTTTCCTAATGTGGTGAGCTTTGAAGTCTCGCGGAACTCATCCTGTAATGCCACGACCTCCTCTCGAATCTTTGTATTGCTGGTACCACTCGGCAGCTTGGTCCTTGAGTTGAAACGAAGCAAACTTGACAAAGTCCTCATGTCTGACATTGCTACACTCAAAATGTTTGCAGATGTCCACAAGCCAATCGTCGGCGTCTGTGGCCTCGACACAGAAGCTGAAAGACTTCGGCTGATTAGTGAGGAACTGATTGAGGGTAGCAAAGAGCGGCTAATTGTTGCCTTGACCTTGATTGCCTTGCCCTTGGGTACGCTCTTGCAAGAGTTGCAAAATCATCTGAGCATTGGCATTGGTGGCTGCCATGATAGCTTGCCATGCCTCCGGAGGCGGAGGTGGAGGTGGAGGGTTCTGACCGACTCCCATCATTATGCTCCGGATTCAGACGCTACATGGAGCCATCCTGAAGAGGGTGACATCCGTTAGCACTTTGATAGACAGACAGACAAGTTGAATCAACGGATAGAAATTGCAACATATAGTCTTCACAATAACCATTCGAACAAGGATGAACGAATGAATTCCAAAAGCTAACATCACACGTCCATTAAGGAGAGAAGCCACTTGATTAAGGGTTGATGAAAAAATAACAAGGTACGATCGAACAAATAAGTGGTAAGGATTACCCAATCACAAACCAAATATCTGCAAGGGAAGAAATCCTAAGAGCTACTTGAAACCCACCTATAAACTCCCGAAACTTTCTCGTTATGCAATCTGGTGTTGGGGATACAGGGACACAAAATATATCACCCAAACTAACAATACCTAGATCCAAATTGTATCCATCCGTCAACACATAACCAAGAAACCTTCGAAATCGTGGTACCTCGACCTTCAAAAGCATCCGTTATATTTAGTCATGGCAATACTCCCGAGCTCGCCCAAAGATCGGGTTATCGGGGTTATCTCACCAACAACTGTACAAAAGAGATTTTTGATGTCGGAAAAGCTCAGGTATTCCAGAACTGCAACGATAAAATTGTGACGACAACACCTCGGAGCTCAACTCCCCGGGACACTGCCACAACCCCTAAATGTCAGGAGGCACCAGGAACAATGTTCTCGTCACAAAACCATCGGGACGATTCCAAGATACCTGCGTGATCCTAAAAAAAAAATTAGTCAAATTTGAGGAGAGGAGAGTCAAAACTTCTACGTCAGGAGACCTCACCAGAGCGATTTAAGGGACCGGGAGTAAAAGAATCCTACTCTCCGATATATATAATCCTAAGACTCAATTTTTTTTGTTCTAGACTCAACAACGCCAAAGAAACAATCAAGCAGGGCTCCTAAGTCGGGATGGCTCGATTACCAACTTAACGCCCTCAATGCGGCTATATCTCCCACGTGTCGAAGCACGACTTAGAGGCATAACCGCATTGAAAGCAATGTCGCAAGTGAGGTAATCTTCACACAACCCATGTAATACATAAGGAAAAAGATACATAGTTGGCTTACAATGCCACTTCACACAATACATAAATAAACATCCATCATCCAGATTACACTCATGGTCCGACTACGGAACCAAAATAAAAGAAGACTACCCCAAATGCTACAGATCCCCGATCGTCCCAACTGGCTCCACTATCGATCATCGTGAAAAGACACATAGTAACGACCACGTTCCTCGTCGAACTCCCACTTGAGCTCGGTTGCGCCACCTGCACCGCATCGCCGGCACTGCAATCGCTTTTGGTAGAATCTGTGAGTCACAGGGACTCAGCAATCTCACACCCGCGAGATCAAGACTATTTAAGCTTATAGGAAGGACAGAGTTGTGAGGTGGAGCTGCAGCAGCGACTAGCATATATGGTGGCTACATTCGCAAAAAGAGAGCGAGAAGAGAAGCAAGGCACGGTCGTGAAGCTAGTAGCGATCAAGAAGTGATCCTGAACTACTTACGCCAAACATAACTCCAACACCGTGTTCACTTCCCGGACTCGCCGAGAAGAGACCATCACGGTTACACACGCGATTGATGTGTTTTAATTAAGGTCAACTTCGGATTTTCTACAACCGACATTAACAAATTCCCATCCGCCTCATAACCGCGGCACGGCTTTGAAAGATAATACCCTGCAGGAGTGTCCCAACTTAGCCCATTATAAGCTCTCATGGTCAACGAAGGATATTCCTTCTACCAGTAAGAACCGATCAGTCTCGGAATCCCGGTTTACAAGACATTTCGACAATGGTAAAACAAGACCAGCAAAGCCGCCCGAATGTGCCGACAAATCCCAATAGGAGCTGCACATATCTCGTTCTCAGGGCACACCGGATGGGCAAGACGTCGGGTTGGCATAGACCCTGGATTGCCCAGGGGGCGCCGGACATCGCTTGTGTTGGGCCAAAGACTCGAAGGAGAACTGCCCGGGGTTAAAATAAAGATGACCCTCGGCTCGCGAAAACCCGGGGAAAAAGGCTTAGGTGGCAAATGGTAAAACCAAAGTTGGGCCTTGCCGGAGGAGTCTTATTCAAAGTGAACTGTAAAGGGGTCCCATAAATCACCCAAATTGTAAGGAACGCAAAATCAAGGAACATAACACCGGTATGACGGAAACTAGGGTGGCAAGAGTGGAACAAAACACCAGGCATAAGGCCGAGCCTTCCACCCTTTACCAAGTATATAGATGCATTAATTATAGAAGATATATTGTGATATCCCCAACAAGTAAAAATGTTCCAACAAGGAACAACATATCCATGTTCCAACAAGGAACAAACTTCATCTTCACCTGCAACTAGCAACGCTATAAGAGGGGCTGAGCAAAGCGGTAACATAGCCAAACAACGGTTTGCTAGGAAAGGATGGTTAGAGGTTTGACATGGCAATATGGGAGGCATGATAAGCAAGTGATATGCATCGTAGCATAGGCATAGCAAAAGAGCGAGCATCTAGCAAGCAAAGATAGAAGTGATATCGAGGGTATGGTCATCTTGCCTGCAAGGTTCTCAGAGTTGTCGAAAGCTTGATCCTCGTAAGCGTTCTCAACAGGTTCCTCATTCACGCATTTCGCCTCCGGCTCTACCCAAAGCAAGAACACAAACAATGGAACCACAATAAATCACGGTGCAATGCACAAGCAACATGATGCAATACATGGCATGATATGCGAGATGTGATATGCAATGCGTATGCGTGCTCCGGAAGGAAAATGATGAACTAGGCATCAAATTGGCAAACCAAGTATGCCGCTGGAAAGGTGAGATGATTTCGAATGAAATCGATATAAGGATCACCGGAATCGGATGCACGGTTTGCAAATGACAAGCAAAACAAGAATGGCACAAATCTGCCATTAACAGCATGATACCACTTCGCAAGCAACAGGAAATTAAGCTACTGCACCCAAACATACCAGCAAAGCATATGGCAGTGATATACTCCAGATGTTTGACAAAAGATGAACAATGAGCTACGGCTAAATCACATCATAACATGTCCAAACAAGCATGGCAAAAGTGCAAAATATATCAGCTTCACAGACTTGGTGAAAATACTGAACATGGCAGAATCAGCATCAGGAAGCAATGTTCAGAGCAAGCAAAAAGCATGCTACAGGAACTTATAATAGCAAAACAAGGCATGGCATGAATCTAATAAAAGCCTAGAATAAAATTACCTTACTGACCATGAGCCAAAAGGGATCAGAAAATGCAATAGCACCCATGGCAATATAGCAAGTTTCGTTAGCAGATTCAGCAAAGAGGGCATGCCATTGACAGAATTAAGTAGGCATTTTCGCGAGCTCGATGCACTCACTACAGAGCATCTCATGATAAACTAAGCATACATACATCAAGAATACATGACATAAAAGATATACATGGCAAGAACAACATCATAGCATACGCGGATCATCTACAACAACCTTGGCAAAATTGAATAACATGTAAACAATCTGCCAGGAAACATTTTATAGCAAAAGTAGAGCTCGATTGACTCAAGCTATGGTACTCCATAATTGCAAACAAGGGCATGGATGGATAGAGCATAACCATATGTTCAAAACATCCTTACTGAAGTATCTCAAAATAAGTATTGATCTCTCGGTAGCATCAAGTTAACATGGCATAAAAATATCAGCAAAACAGGGGTTGAAATCAGCAACATCATGAAGCCTAGTTTGCATGCTTGTGCTAGTCACCACAGAGATCACAAAAATACATGTCATACACCCCTGTGAAGATGGCATGGCATATTACAAAACACATGTAGGACTCAAGTTCATAGGGTGTACACATCAATCATGGCAAAAATGACAAAAGTGCATGTTCTGATAAGAACCTGAAACTAACATCACATAACCCTCTTCTAACAGCATTTCCGGCATCAACATGAGCTCAAATGAAAATGATGCAATTAGATGAAATGATTTACTCATCGAGTCGAACATTTCGGTATGCCGCATGCCTAAAATGGAGAGATGGGTGCAAAGTTATGGCATGACGAAAATGCAACAAAATTATCACAGAAAAATGACTTAGAGGAAATTTCGGGGGAGAAGAAGTCAACCCTCGTTTGGATCTAGATCCGTGCGCGGACTCCGAGGCGAGGCCGGCGGCGGCTCGCCGGAGCGGCGCCGGAGGAGGGAGCCACGAGGGCGGCGGATCCGGCGCGCCGCCCGGATCTGGCCGGGCGAGGCCGAACGGCGACGGGGCGGCGGCGGGCGGCGGCGCGCTGGTGCCCGACGGCGGCGGAATGGCTACGGCGGCTCGGGCGGAGGCGAACGCCGCAGCGGCGCTGGCTGGTGGGCGGGCGCGGCAATGTCATTGCCATGGCTCGGGCCGGCTGCTGGCCGGTGGCCGGGTGCCACGTGGCGGCCTCCGGCCATGGCGGGCGGCGGCGGCTGGACGCGTCCGACGCCGTCCGGACGTGTCTGGCGCGCGGAGGAAGACGAGGCTAGGGTTGGACTACGTGAAAAAAATCCGGGAGGGACACATATTTATAGGTAGAGGGAGCTAGGAGAGTCCAAATGAGGTGCGGTTTTCGCCCACACGATTGTGATCCGACGACGGAGAGCATGGAAGTGACTTAGATGGGTTATTGTGCTGTTTTGAAGGGGTGTTGGGCTGCAACTTAAAAGAGGCCTTTATGAGTGCGGTTAACCGTTGGAGTACCAAACGAGCTCCAAATGACCCGAAACTTGACAGGTGGTCTACCGGTGGTGTACTAAGGCCACTTGACAAACCTCGGTCCATTCCGAGAAAGTTTATTACCCGCTCACGGAAAAATGTAAAAGGGGACGCCGGGGGACATAGGAGTGCCGGATTGCGAAACGGACAACGGGGAAAATGCTCGGATGCATGAGAGGAACACGTATGCAAATGAGATGCACATGATGACATGATATGAAATGCATGACATGGACAAAAGCAAAACAAAAGACAAAAACCCAACCACGGAGGGAATATCATATCACAATGCCGAAAATGGCAAGAGTTGGAGTTACAAATATGGAAAGTTACATCCGGGGTGTTACAGCGCGAGCCATGGACATAGCACTATGGGTGGAATAGAATATGATGATGGATGTTGTGTGGAGAAGACAAAAAAGATAAAGTCTCACATTGACGCGGCTAATCAACGGGCTATGGAGATGCCCATCAATTGATGCAATGCGAGGAGTAGGGATTGCCATGCAACGGATGCACTAGAGCTATAAATGTATGAAAGCTCAACAAAAGAAACTAAGTGGCTGTGCATCCAACTTGCTTGCTCACGAAGACCTAGGGCATTTGAAGAAGCCCATAGTTGGAATATACAAGCCAAGTTCTATAATGAAAAATTCCCACTAGTATATGAAAGTGACAAAATGAGAGACTCTCTATCATGAAGATCATGGTGCTACTTTGAAACACAAATGTGGAAAAAGGATACTAGCGTTGTCCCTTCTTTTTTTTGGCCTTTCTTTTCTTCTTTTTTTATTTGTCCATTTTTTCGGACAATGCTCTAATAATGATGATCATCACAGTTCTATTTGTTTACAACTCAAAGATTACAACTCCATACTAGAACAAAATATGACTCTATATGAATACCTCCGGTGGTGTACCGGGATGGGCAATGAATCAAGAGTGACATGTATGAAAAATTATGCATGGTGGCCTTGCCACAAATACGAGGTCAACTACATGATCATGCAAAGCAATATGACTATGATGAAGCGTGTCATAATAAATGGAACCGTGGAAGTTGCATGGCAATGTATGGCTATGGAAATGCCATAATAGGTAGGTATGGTGGATGTTTCGAGGAAGATATAAGGAGGCTTATGTGTGATAGAGCGTATCGTATCACAGGGTTTGGATGCACCGGCGAAGTTTGCACCAACTCTCGAGGTGAGAAAGGGCAATGCACTGCATCAAGAGGCTAGCAATGATGGAAGGGTGAGAGCGCGTATAATCCATGGACTCAACATTAGTCATAAATAACTCACATACTTATTGCAAAAATCTACAAGTCATCAAAACCAAGCACTACACGCATGCTCCTAAGGGGATAGATTGGTAGGAAAAGATCATCGCTCGTCCCCGACCGCCACGCATATGGAAAGCAATCAAACAACAACTCATGCATAATTATTGACTTTCGTGCTTGCATAGGGAATCAAAAACCTTAACACCAATATTCTTACTAAAGCATAATTACTCATCAACATGACTCACATATTGTATCAACATATCTCAAAACCATTAGAAGGAATCAAGTTTATTTTGTCAAATGATCTTCATGAAATTTTTATTATATCCTCCTTGCATATCTATAACTTTGGAACTAGTTTAATATCTTGCTTTTAATAAGCTCAAACAAATATAAGTGAAGAACATGAGCATAAAAAATTTCTTCACTCAAAATAATTTAAGTGAAGCAAGAGAGAATTTCTTAAAAAAATTACTAACTCTCAAATAAATCTAAGTAAAGCATGAGAGAATTTCTCCAAAAATACTAAAGCACACCGTGCTCAAAATGATATATAAGTGAAGCACTAGAGCAATTCCATAGCTCAAAAAGATTTAAGTGAAGCATAGAGAGCAATTCTTACAAGTCAAGGCATAATTTTGGCTCTCTCAAATACGTGTTTCCAGCAAGGATTCATGACTAAAAATGCAAAGCAAAACAAGAAAAGACTCATATCATACAAGACGCTCCAAGCAAAAGTCATAGTATGTGACGAATAAAAATATAGTTTCAAGTAAAATACCAATGGTAGTTAGAAGAAAGAGGGGATGCGACTCGGGGGCATCCCCAAGCAGAGTTGCTTGATACTTCTTGAATATTATCTTGGGGTGCCTCGGTCACCCCCAAGATTAACCTTTTGCTAATCCTTATTCCTTCATCCATTGTAAAGTCACCCAAAACTTGAAAACTTCAATCACACAAAACTCAACAAAACCTTCATGAGATTCGTTAGTATAAGAAAGAAAATCACTACACTATAAGTGTTGTTGCAAACCCATTCATATTTTATTTTTGCATTATATCTAATGTATTCCAACTTTTCTATGGCAAAAACTCTTCAAATAAAACCATAGAATCATCAAAACAAGCACACAACGCAAAGAAAACAGAATTTATCAAAAACAGAACATATTGCTTTGCATGATGGTAACATAGCTAACATGATATATTGCCATGCAACTTCCACCGCTTCCATTTTGATGACTTGAGCATTAATTGCCATATTGCTTTGCATGATCGTAATATAGCTAACATGATATTTCCATGGCTTTTCCATTTTTTGATATCGTTGTTAAGCTAGATCATTGCACATCCTGGTACACTGCCAGAGGCATTCATATAGTGTCATATTTTGTTATAGGTATCGAGTTGTAACTTTTATTTCTTTTGAGTTATAAGTAAATAGAAGTGTGATGATCATCATTATTCATTTTTAGAGCATTTCTCCAGTGAGGAAAGGATGATGGAGACTATGATTCCCCCACAAGTCGGGATGAGACTCCGGACAAAGAGAGAGAAAAATAAGAAAAAGAAGAAGAAAGAAGAAAAAAGAAAAGAAAGAAAGAAAAAGGAGAGAAGGGGCATGCTAGTTCCGCACTTGTGCTTCAAAGTAGCACCATGTTTTTCATATAGAGAGTCTCCTATATCGTCACTTTCATATACTAGTGGGAATTTTCATTATAGAGTTAGATGCACACCCACTTAGTTTTCATATTGAGATTTCATACACTTATAGCTCTTAGTGCATTCGTTGCATGGAAATCCCTACTCCTCGCATTGATATCAATTGATGGGCATCTCCATAGCCCGTTGGTTAGCCGCGTCGATGTGAGACTTCCTTACTTTTTTGTCTTCTCTATATTTACCCCTATCATCACACTCTATTCCACTCGTAGTGCTATATCCATGGCTTGCTCTCATGTATTGCGTGAGGGTTGAAAAAGCTGAAGCGTGTTAAAAGGTATTGTGACGCGCGGATAATTAAGCTACAGTGAACCTTTGCTAATGATACCACGTCACCACGATCACTATTGCTAACCTCGCGATGGTTCAAAAACAATTCAAAAACAAATTTAAAATATAGGAAAACAACAATAGTTTTCAAACAATAAAACTAAAATGTTCTAGAGGTGACAAATAATGCATAGGAAATTATGGTGGAGAATCCACATTTTTATGAAATACTTAAATGCACTAAAATTATTTAATCAGTGGCAAAAACAATTATTTAAATGCCTTTGGAATTTTATAAAATACTAAACTATTTTATTTCGGGGTAAAACATTTTATGGCAGTGAGTTATTTTGAAACACTATTTTAGAAGCTATTGTCATATTTTACTAAACAAAAAAAATATAAAGTGTAACTAAAATAAAACAGGAAAGAATAAATCAAAAGAAAGTTAAATAAAACAAGGTAAAAAAGAAAAAAAAACCCCATGGCTGAACGGGCCACGGCCCAAACAGACCATCAGCCGCCAGCCGCCCAAAGCAGCGCCTATATTCCCTGTGGAAAATCCTAACCCTAACCGATCCCCACTCGGCACCCCCACCACGCTCCCCTCTCCTCTTTCCTTCCGCTTCCCCACGATCTGGATCGGGGATTCACCCCATCGCTGCCGCTGCCGCTGTAACGCCACCTCCCCGAAGCGCCAAGACTGCGTGCTCGAGGACCGCCGCCTCCGCCCGCCCGCTCCTCCAGGGTCGCCGCATGGAGCCTCTCCACCGGATTCTCCTCGTCCCGATCTGGATCGACGCCCGAGCCGGTCCCTGATGCTGCCGCTCGGAGTTCTTCCCCTCGTCGGACCGCCTCCGTCGCCTCGTCCCCGTCGTCCTCCCAAAGCCCATTGGCAAGGTTCTCGTGACGCATGTGAGCGCCCCATCCATCCATCCCCGCCTCGCCGCCTTTTCGCTGCCGATCACAGAAACGCTCCGACCACGGCTCGCCTAGTGTAGCCACTCGCTGCCGCTGCTGCGCCCACTCGCCGCTGCCGGGCGCTGCTGCTATCAAGGCCGCGCTTCGCCATCGCCGCCGTGACGCGCCCACCGCTCCGCTTCCTCCCGCGAGCTCAGCCTGCTGCCTCGCCCGCCTGCAAGGCTGCCGCCCACCGAGGTTGGTTTTGGCGTGTTCAGCGCCCTACTGCCGCTTCGTCAGGCACTGCAGCCAAAGACTCCATAACTCAAGACGCCCGATAGGCCCCTATGGGCTAAATGACAGAGGGCCCCTCCGTAATCCGATTCCAAAAATTTATATAACTAATAACAAAAATAATATATTAATTAATTAATTAATTAATTAAATTGATTAAGTTAATTAGTCCTAATTAATTAATATAATTAAATTGTTAGTTAATTAATAGTAATTAGTTAGATAAACCCTAATTAACCTAAACAGAGAATGACATGTGGGTCCCACTGGACCCACACGCCAGTTTGACCAGTCTGTAAGTGCATCTAGTGCCCCTTAGTGATTTTGGTGGATTGAAGACTTATAGGTTAAGGGACTAATGTGTTTGTGAGTGTACACAGGTCTATAAGTCTATGAGGATTTTGATATTTACAGTGAAAGTTTAATTCTAAAAATGAAGTTCTTCGATCAAGACTTTGATATTCTCAAGACTTTCAAGACTTTGAAAGTGAAGAAATTGGTGTGACCTTGAAGACTTGGTGTTCATTTGAGGAACATGAAGCGTGAAGACTTTTGTTTTCGTAGTTTTGTTTTCTCTTTCTTGAGTCATAGGAAACACCGTACTGTTAAAGGGGGTCGAGGAAATACTAAGGAAAATTTTCCATGTGATGCTCAACTCAAAATCCTACACCTACCAATCCCTTCGAGTGAAGCTTCTGGAAATCTCATACAGCTCACCAATTTCTTCAAAGGATGTGAGACGAAGTTCTTCCGGTCGCCGAGGAATTTGTTCTGACCGAGGAGTTAGGAATTCGCCAAAGGCGGATTGCCTACACAGTGAGGAACATGATAGCCCCGAGGAATTTGAGAGTCAAATTTCGATCGCTGTCTTTGTCTTCTTGGCACCTGTCCCAAAATATCTTATCCACCTAACGGTCATATCATTGAAGGGCATTTATGTCTTATCATGTCGGGCTGCTCCCTAGGCTATAAATAGCCGCCTCACAACCACTAGCTGGTTGGCTGCCCGAGAGAACTTGACACTTGTCATTGAGAGCAACCCATCCTCCGAGGACTTTGAGTGAAAATCATCAAGTGAGGAAAACCCAAAACCAAACCCCTACAAACCCAAAGTGATTGAGCATCATCAAGAAATTGATCCTGCGTGGATCCGACGCTTGTTACCTTTGAAGACTGTGCTTCTTCCAGACGGTTAGGCGTCATGGTCTAGAGCATCCAAGAGGAATTGTGGATCGCCGAGTGACCAAGTCTGTGAAGGTTTGAAAGTCGCCTGAAGACTTACCACGAATGATTGGACGAGGTCTGTGTGACCTTAGTTCAAGGACAATACGGTGAGGACTTGGTGTCCTGAGCTGCGTGCTCGCCGACCGGGTGTCCGGTCTGTGTGTCCTCGAAGTTTAAATACTCACCGCTTCCAACCTGACGCATAACCGAGATGAGTTGGAACTGGTCTACCAAATCATTGTCTTCACCAACCTAATCTGGTTCTATTTCCTCAACCCTTTCATTTCCTCATTCGTGTGTTGAGTGTTTGTTCATATCTGTGTTTGAAGACTTTGATCAAGACTTTCTCAATTTCCTCAGTTCAATTTCTTCACCGCTTGTCTTCATCTTGAGTTATCCTGATTACGCTTTTCAGACTGTGCTAGTCTTCATTTCATCATGATGATCATGCGTGTATGCTGTTATGCTTACTTCGAGTACTTATTCCGCTGCAAGTAGTTCTTCGTTAAGGAATTTCCTCACCGCAAATTCCTCGGTGAAGAATTCATAAAAATCGCCTATTCACCCCCTCTAGTCGATATAACGACTTTCAATTGGTATCGAGCAAGGTACTCCTTGTTCTCGTGATTTTGGTTTAACCACCTGGAGTTTTAGTTATGTTGATCGCATGTATGATCAAGGTCTCAGCAGGGTGTCCTACCTTTGATGGGACGGACTACCCCTACTGGAAGAACAAGATGTGAATGCATCTTGAAGCAATTGACAACGATCTCTGGTATGTTGTGGAAAATGGTGTTCCCTCACCACACCTTCTCTCTAACGCTGATGTGAAGAGATTCAAGCAACTCGATTCTCAAGCGAAGAATATCATATGTGGCCATCCGAGCAAAGGTCAATATGGAAGAGTGAGTGCTTTGGAATCTGCCAAGCTCATCCGGGACAGCTGTCCAAAGTGAATGAAGGAGTCTCAACTCAGCGTGATTCTCGAGTTGATGTTCTTCGCAATCTCTTCAACCGCTTCAAAAGACTCGACAACGAAAATGTTCAACAAACCTTCGATCGCCTCACTGACATCTCAAATGAGCTTCAAGCACTTGGCGCCACTAACATCACCGACCATGAGGTGGTGAAGAAATTGTTAAGATCGCTTGATTCCTCATTTGATACTCCGCAATCGATGATACAAGAGCGTCCGACTACAAGTCACTTGATCCAATTGATATCCTCGAGAGGCTAAATACTCATGAGTTCCAAATTGTCAAAAGAGAGATCTCTATGGTTCTAGCTATGGAAAAACACGTGCCTCAAGGCCAAGGCTGTGTCTGAATCTGAGTGTGAAGACTCGTAGTAGCCTTGGAGATCCCAAGAATTAGGCCAGAGCTAGCACTGCTCATGAATAAATTCCAGAAGTTCACGAGACGTGGTTGTTTTGGAAAATCCTCAAGGAGCAGTGATTCCTCATCCAGTGACTATAAGAGAAGACTTTGTCACAAATGTAAGAAACCTGGTCACTACATCCAAGATTGTCCTGAGTGGGAAAAGGAATTAAATAAGAAGAAACACAAGGATTACAGTTCTGATGACGCGAAGAAGAAGAAGAAATCATCGAAATCTTCATCATCAAAATCCTCAAAACCTTCTTCTCACAAGAAGGACAGCTCCAAAAAGGCTCGGGCATTCATTGGCAAGGAAATGGACTCAAGCTGAATCTGAGGAACATGAGGAAGAGGAGGCATCGTAAGAATCTGAGTCCGGTGTGGCGAAGTCTAGCTCGCCATCGCTTTCACAAGAAGTCCATCTTCAACTCAAGAAAATGACCTCACCAACAATGCTGATGAAGATATTGATGACTACACTCCCACCTATTGCTTCATGGCAAAGGGTGCCAAGGTACTCAACTATACCTCCTCCTCAATCTAGTGAAAATGAATCGATGAAGATCTAAAGCCCGCTTACTCAAAACTTGCTGAAATTGCTCAGAAACAACAAAGGGCTTTGGAAAAGGTTCAAAACATGCTAGATAAGAGTGATGATATGTTAGGTGAAGAAATGGATCGCACTAAAGCCCCGACTGAAAATCTTCAGAGACTTCAGTCTAGGTTTGACAGCCTTCAAGGTCATCATAACACTCTCTTATCTGATCATGAGAAACTTTCTTATGAATTTCTTCAAAGAAAGCAAGACCTTGAGAAGCTAAGAGTGAGTTATGAAGATCTTCATAAGGAGCGCCATTCATTACTTGCTCAACAAATCAGCGCTTCTCAAGAAGAATTTGTTCCTCCATGCTTAAAGTGCATTGAACGTGAATCGCTAATTCTTCACCAATGTTCAAATGCTTCAACTGTTACAAATTCTTCACTGTCTCTCGCTATCGCTAATTCCTCATCCGAGGACATTGCTAGTATCACCGACGATGCAGGGCTGAAGGAATTGTATATGACAGTATGTACAAAAGCCTCAAAGGGCATCGACTCTTTGTGATGTGCTTAAAAGGCAGATCCTCAACAGAACCCTAGGAAAGAGGGTATTGCCTTTGAGAGAAAACTCAATGCCGATGGAACATATTGGAAGCCCGAGCAAGATCCCAAAACCTCATGGGTTGCTGCAAAGGGACCTCCAGCTTGATCCATCTAACTTATTCTGTTTTACATGCGAATCTCTTCATTCTTCTGATGAGTCATTTGACTCCAACTATAAACTGTTCAAAAATCAGAATGGTGAAGTATTCGCTAGATATGTTGGCACTAACTGCAGGAACGGTTCCCCTATGAAAAAAATCTGGGTTCCCAAGAAGTGCCTTGAAAGTCTTCAGGTGAATGTCCTCATGACACCACCTGTGAAGAATAGGAACCCCAGATCAAATTCTTCATATAGACGAAATTCTTCATATGGATCCAAGTCCTCATACGGACCAAATTCCTCACGTGGATCAAATTCCTCAAAAGGATCAAAGTCCTCATATGATTATCATCATGCTAACAACTCTGTTTCGCAGGGTAGAGCTAAGGGCTATGAATATGTGCATTATTCTTCAAACCAATATGTTCATAAGTCCTCGAAGAATTTCTCGCTTATTCATATGCTTACCCTAACCCCTCTTATGTGAAACGAAATGGTTTGGCTTCTATGCCACCATTCTCGTATGGTGCTCGCAGAGTAATGAACTCTTTGCCACCCCTTCAGATGTGGGTGGTGAAGAAAAAGAACTAATCTCTTCTGCAGGGTCAGGTCTCCAGACGTGCCTTAATGTCTGAAGAATTTGCTGGGGACCTGACGAAAATGCCTGAAAGGACGCAGGCGAATCATGATGAAATGAACTTTCATTTCACACATCCTCATACTGCTTATCTGTTAATACTGACTGATGAAATTCATCTGATGAACTTGATATCATATTCTTCACTGATGAAGTATATGAGATCGTAAGTTGTACTAATTCATCTGCAGGATGATCAACCCAAAGCCACCGAAAGTGGGTTCTCGATAGTGGTTGTACAAATCACATGACTGGTGACAAGAATCTATTGATGGATGCTCCCTTATCACCGCTACATCTCAAGCATATCATCTTTGCCGACAAAGGCAAATGTCGTGTATTGGGTCTTGGTAAGGTTGCGATCTCTAAGGATAAACACATGGACAAAGTCATGCTTGTTGAGTCCTTAGGATACAACCTCATGTCGATCTCAATGCTTTGTGATCTTGATATGGTTGTTATCTTTGGCAAGTATCGCTATGCTGTGATTATGGAAGCCGACAATTCCAAAGTCTTCAAGGCTTTAGGAGAGGAGACTTGTATATTGTTGATTTCTCTATAGGACCACAACCAGCCGTGTGTCTAATTGCAAAAGCTTCGTATAGGCTGGCTATGGCATCGACGACTTGGTCACGCAGCATGAGGAATTTGCATACGCTTGCAAAGAAGAAGCATGTCATTGGCATTGAGAATGTCAAATTCCTCAAGGATCACTTGTGTGGAGCCCGTGAAGCTGGAAAAATGACCAAGGCCAAGCATCCAAATAAGACTATCATGACCACTACTCGTCAGCTTCAATTGCTTCACATGGACCTCTTTGGTCCCAACCATTACTCAAATTGGCCGTTAATGATGCATCTCTATATGGCTTTGTTATTGTTGATGATTACTCTCGTTACACATGGGTACACATTGTTACTTACAAAAATCAAGTGCGTGAAGTCTTCAAACGATTTTCCTCGAGGGCTTCAACTAACTTTGGTGTGAAGATCAAACACATCAGAGTGACAATGGAACTGAGTTCAAGAATTCGGTCTTGATGACTATCTTGATGAACTTGGTATTACTCATGAGTTATCTGCTCCTTATACTCTTCAAAGAAATGGCGCCGTGGAGCGCAAGAACAGAACTCTTGTTGAGATGGCTCGCACTATGCTTGATGAATACAAAACGCCTAGTCGCTTTTTGGATTGATGCAATTGATATCGCGTGCCACATCATCAACAGAGTATATCTTCACAAATTTTTCAAGAAGACTGCCTCTGAACTCCTCACTGACAAGAAAACAATGTAAGTTATTTCAAAGTCTTCTGTGCAAAATGTTGGATTAGAGATCCTCATCACAATTCTAAATTTGCACCGAAAGCACATGAAGGTTTTATGCTTGGTTTCGGAAAGGACTCGCACACCTACAGAGTCTTCAACATCGCTCTTCACAAGATTGTTGACATCAGAGATGTGCGGTTCGATGAAACTAATGGCTCGCAAAGAGAGCACCTACCTTCGTGTTAGATGAACCAGCACCGAGGAATCTATCAAGTTCAAGGCAAATGAGGATGTCATTCCTCATCAAGAAACTGCTGAAGAATTCATTCCTCAGACGCGAAGAACGCCGAAATGATGCACCAAGATAATGTCAAGACAAGTGGTGCCGAGGAAAATGATCAAATTCCTCGACGACAACCAGCTCATCCTCGTGTTGCAAAAGAAGTGCAAGTTGACAAGATCATCGATGACATTAAAGCGCCAGTCCTCTCACACGCTCAAAAGCTTCACATTTATCTAACTTTTGTGGGGACTATGCTTTTGTCTCTATCACAGAGCCCACTAAGGTAGATGAAGCATTTACGAGCCGGAGTGGATTCAGGCTATGCAAGAAGAATTACATCGATTCGAGCTCAACAATGTCTCGAACTGGTCAAACGTCTGATCCTCGCAAGCATAATATCATTGGCACAAAGTGGATCTACCGCAACAAGCAAGATGAAAATGGCCTTATGGTGAGGAATAAGGCACGACTAGAAGCTCAAGGCTACACACAGGTTGAAGGAATTGATTTCGATGAAACTTTTGCACCTGATGCTAGACATGAGTCTATTCAAGATATTACTCGCCTATGCTAACCATCACAATATCACTTTATATCAAATGGATGTGAAAAGTGCATTCCTCAATGGTAAGCTTGAGGAAGAAGTATACGTTGCTCAACCCCGTGTTTTGAAGATCCAAAGAATCTCGACAAAGTCTTCAAACTTAATAAGGCCCTCTATGGTCTCAAACAAGCCCCAAGCGTGGTATGATACATTGAAGGAATTCTTCGTGAAGAATGGCTTCACACCACGCTCACTTTAACCCTACTCTCTTTACTAAATCTTATGATGGTGAACTGTTTGTGTGCCAAATATATGTTGATGATATTATCATTGGCTGTCTTGACCAACGTTATAGTGATGAATTTGCCTATATGATGAGTGAAGAATATCAAATGTCTATGATGGGAGAGTTGAAATTCTTCTTAGGTCTTCAAATTCGCCAACAACACAATGGCATATTCATATCTTAGGAGAAATACCTCAAAGATGTCCTCAAGAAATTGCATGCAAGATTGCAAAGGCGCTAAAATTCCTATGCCCACAAATGGCCATCTATGCAATCGATGAAAATGGTATTGACTTCGATCACAAGGTATACCGCTCCATGATTGGTTCTTTATTGTACTTATGTGCATCTAGGCCAGATATAATGCTTAGTGTTTGCATGTGTGCCCGATTTCAAGCAACACCGAAGGAATCACACCATAAGGTCATGAAGCATATTCTTCGATATCTAGCTCACACACCAACACTAGGATTATGGTACCCCAAGGGCTCTACTTTTGATCTCATTGGATATTCTCGACTGACTATGTGGTGACCATGTAGACCGCAAGTCAACATCCCAAGACGTGTCATTTCCTCGGACGATCTTTTGGTCTGTTGGTCCTCGAAGAAACAGAATCTGCAGATCACCGCTTCATCGCGAAGCTGAATACATTGCTGCGGCTCGTGTTGTGCTCAATTGCTGTGGATGAAGCAAACTCTCAAGGACTACGACATCAACGTGAAGAATGTGCCTCTCATCGTGATAATGAGAGTGCCATCAAGATTGCTCACAACCCAGTTCAGCACTCGAAGACAAAGCACATTCAAATTCATCATCATTTTCTTCGTGATCATGTGTTGAAGGGCGACATCTCTATCGAGCACGTGAAGACTGAAGTACAGCTAGCCGATATCTTCACTAAGCCCTTGGATGAGAAGAGATTTAGCAAGTTGTGGTGTGAGCTAAATATCTTAGAATCTTCGAATGATCTTTGAAAAAGGCACACATCCTAACACTTATGCAAAATTGATGACTTAGATGTGCAACACATGAAGAAACGTTTTTCTTCAATCAATGAAGAATAACACTCTAAGTGTGAAGAAATTAATGAAGAATTTGATTCTCGTAACCCTACGACAATTGTACGCGGTGTCTGAAATCATCATTCTTATACGGTGGGTCACGCCACCACCAAAGTTGAAAATCTTCAATTTGAGTTTTTCCTCGCTTTTGAAATTCTTCGCTTTTTCAAATTCTTCAACTTTGCAAAATCTTCACTGCTTTCCGTCGTCTTTCTTCATTGGCTATATATATATATATATGGGTTTATGTCCTCTGACATTCACTTATGGCTATTTCTTCAAGTCGCTTTTTCGCTAAGTGAATCTGATCGACCCTTCCCTCTATGCTATACTCAACCCAATCTATTCACAAATTCTTCATGTGCGTTCTCTTTGAAACTCATTCAAAATCTTCACCGTGTCCTTGTCTTTGAAGAAAATGCGAACGGAACTTTAAAACTGATCTTATGCAATTTTTGGTTTTGCCGCTCAAGCCGTTCCGCATCCCATGATGCATTATTTTACTCACCCACGATCGTACACGATCTCCGCTACACAGTACGTGGGTGACACATGTCGTGAGAAGGAGAATGGTCAGGGGCACGTTCGTCCTAAATCTTCGGGCGACCGGTTTTCACTGCCTCTATAAATACCCCTCTCCCCTTCCTCACTTCTTTTACCCGGCTCGACCTCTCTCTCCCGCTCGAGCTCCTCAAACCCTAGCGCCGCCGCTACTCCATCGTCGCCTGTGAGGAAGAGCTTCACTGCCTCGACCCCGTCGCCGACGCATCGCTACCGACCGCTGAAATCCTCACTCCGCCGTAGCTGTCTTCCTCCGCCAAGTTAGGGCGTGGAAGATCTGAACTGACGAACTTCCCATCTGTTCTTCATAGTTCGTCGTGTTCTTCACTTCGGGTAATTAAAAGTTACTTTTATTACTCGCTTTGATTCTCAAACCTTCCGGAAAATCTTCAAAGGTGTTTATTCTTCAAATCTTCACACATATGAACACCTCAAACAAAATATGCTCTTGATTCGCTTCTCTAAGCAATGATTTTCTTCGAGATTCCTCAATTGTGTGGATCCTCGATCTGCATACAACTCGAACATAAGACAAAGAACGCTTAGTGAAATTCTTCAAGGCTCATCTGGTCAAAATCCTCAAAACTTGTTCTTTTGAAAAACCTTCCGAGAACGCATATGACCTCTCCAAATTCCTCGCAACTATACTGCTCACAGTACACATGTCCGCTGCCGAATCACTAGGTTCTCATCAACTTAACTCATTTGCAGCGTTCCTTAAAGAAAAACTGCATACTTCTTCGTAAAACTCAATTGTTCAAATTCCTCAACTGAAGAATATGGCGTATTTAAAAGAAGCAACAGAAAGGAGGAAAGAAACCTGAGGTTATGACTGCGTTTGAGATCCCTGAGGAAATCTATGCTGACTATTGCACACCTGATGAAGAAAACAAAAATCAGCGCAAGGTGCGTATTCAGAAGATTGAACAAAGATGGGCAAGGGAATGGAGGGAATACAGATATGTGACTCCAAAGTACATGAAGAAATTCGCTCTCAATCCTCCATGCCCAAGAGCTCCATTGGCACTGCCAGTAGTCAACCCCACCAAAGATCAAGCGTGGTGAGGACTTTCCTGAAGAATGGGCTAAGCGCCAAGCTAAATTGGCAAGACAAGCCAAGGAGGCAGTGAAGAAATTCAATGAGGATTCTGCCACTGCTACAACTACTGAGGAAATCCATGCCTAAGAAGCCTGCTCATAAGCCAAGTGCTTCACCATCAGCGCCCTCACGGCAAATTCCTCACACTACTACAGCTCCACCAAAGTCCTCAACAGCTCCGTCAAAGTCCTCAGCTCCTGTGCATCTGGCTACATGTCAAAGGACTGCTGGTTTCTCGATCGCCTCAGGTGTTTCAGCACATTCCTCAGCAGCACCAATTTCATCATCTGGCCCGACCCTGATGAAGACCAAATCAACAGCTGGACGAGGTCCTCGGCCAAGTCCAAAGAAACAAGTTGCATTTCATGTGCCTTCTGATGATGAAGCTTCTGATGAGGAACTTGCGGAAATCATCAGAGACCGTCAAGAAAGGGCCGCAAGAGCCAAAGGTACATTTGTGCCACTGCTGTTGGATCCAAAGAAAGTCCTCGATTATATTGATCTCTGGCACAAGGATCCCAATACCCCTATGCCTGACCTTCATCTGACCCCTGGACAAAGTCATATGTTGACCCATTTCATCGCTGAAGAGAAATGGAAGTTTGAAAAGGCAAGAGAGATCAAGAAGGCTCAATACAGAAAGGAGAAGTTCCTGAAGAAAAACGTTGTCAAAATGACACCTGAGGAGCTTCTCAAAGTCCAAACTGAAATTCAAGACCTCAGCAAAAACTTCGATTCCTATTATGCTAATTGGCAAGGAGCCAAGGAAAGATTCGTCAATCTGACGAAGAAATTCACAAATGTTGCTGCCCCAGCGCAACATGAAATTCCTCAAGCTGAAGCCTCAGCTCAGCCGACTGAAGAACATGCTAGCACTACTGATGACATTCAGGCTGCTGATGAAAATGCTAGTTCCAGGGCTGATGATCCCATTCCAGCCGCTGAAGAAATTGCGAGGGCATCCACTAGTGGTGCGCCTGAAGAAACTGAACAAGTCAGGGCAACTGCATCAGTTGCGCCTGAAGAAATTCAACCTGATTCCTCAGCTCCTCCTGCGCCAACTCCAACTCCAATTCTTCCATCTGCTTCTGATGTGAAGAAAACCAGGGCTGCAGAACGAGCTACAGTGAAGAAAAGGAAGGCATCAGCAGTGTCACATTCTTCGGCTGCGAAGAAAATGAAGCAAATGACCAGCTCATTCGAAAATCCAATTGATGCTGTTCCGATTTCCTCCAAGCCATCAAAGGACCTTGTTCCTTTTGGAGAAGACTATGAGATCCCAATCCGATCTGCTGAAGAACGTCATTCTGCTGCTTCATCAAAGCAGATTGATGAAGAAATTGAAGTGGACGCAATCCCTTCAACCCCAGTCATTTCCTCACCTATGCCTCAGTTCACAGCTGAAGAGACTGGTGTTGAGGAAATTGAAGATGAAGATGTGGATATAGGGTGCACCACACCGGTGATGAATGATGACTTTTGGGAAAGTCTCATCCCAATACTCCTCTCTTCACCCCGCTCCAACAGATTCCTCGGTCCCTCGCACAAACAGTCCAAATGGACTCAAGAAACTCAACCCACCTGCTCAGGCATGAAGAAATTCCAACCACTAGTGTCGATGAACTCGCTGCTGCCGATCCTCGGGATCGACTGATGAGGAACAAGAAATTCCTCAGCCTGAAGAACCTGAACTTGCGATTCCTGAGGTGGTGATGCAACTCACTGACACCCCTCTGCCCAAGCAAAAGAATCCGTTCTCAAGCAAACAAAAGTTCAAGGCTGATGATTTCTTTGCCGAGCACATATTCTTCACTGACTATAATCCATATGATTCTGCTGCATTAGGAAGAGGCGTTTCTGGACTGCCAGCCAAGCCAACTTCTATTCCTCAGTGCTCTTCAACAAAGACAAAGTCTTCGATCATGCTCATATTCCTCATGTGGACATGGAGTCTCTGCCAGAGCCAGTCCTCAGTGTTCTTCACGACGCAGACTTCAATTTCTGCACCGATATCTCGTGGATCGGAATGAAGAACTCATTCTTCGCTTCTATGCAACGCTGCACATCACCGGAGACGCCAAGACGTGCACTCATGGGTATTAGACCGGATGTCCGAAAATACTCACTACAAGGCACCAAAGAACTAAATTGCTTCGTGCTCTACCACTCTGTCCTCCACTTGATGGTGCACGTTGTATCTACAACGAACCGTAACTTTCAAATCACTATATGCAAGTGCCGATGAAGCCTTTGAAGCCAAGGCAGGCCCCAAGAACCAAATTCCTCGTCAAGGAATTATCAGATGTGCCCGGACTGTCTATCGGATTCTCGACGAAGACAATGAGTCCTATCAAAGGCCACGACTCGAATGATGAAGAAGTCGTTGGCATCATGAAGAATATGCTTTTCAACTTCATCCATGGCGTTCCCGTCAACTTCCATGATTTCTTCATGAGGACTCTGGCAAACGTTGCTATGTCACCATTTGAGCTAAAGCCTTATGCGCCTTGGATAATGAGCTTCATCAGGACAAGGTCTTCACTCAATTACAAGGTCGATACTCGAACCACCGCAGCTACTTGCCCCGATTGAAGTCCTCAAACGGACATTTACCTCGAGATGATGACAAGGGCAAGGCTATCACAGATCGATGAAGGCATTCGTCCATTGGATGGACAGTTTAAGCAGCAGCATCCTACTCCACCAATGATGACTCGCCACACATGACTCTGCCGCAAATACCTCACCAAGCAAAGTCCTCAAGCTATCAGACCTGTGGTGATGATCGATCGTGAGTTACTCCTCGCCTTCATCGGAAGGTTGATCGTAATCATAAATGGGTCAAGCGTCGCTTGGTTCATTTCTTCACAACATGACCTCAACACACAATGCAAAGAAGAAAACCACTACTACCTCCGTGAAACCTTCAAACGCACTGGGCTGTTCTTTCACATGTCTACAAAGGCGTAAGAACTGACGTCGATTGGACTAAAGGAAGAATTTGAATGGTCTGCACATCCTCCGAAGAAATAAAAGAAGGTCAAAGTTCCTTACTTGGTGGACAGCTACTATTCTTCATCGCTAGACACTGATGAAAATGAAGACTTTGACGACACCGCTGGCAGGTCCTACTACAACAACCGACCCCAACAACACCGGGCGCTCCTTCTTCAACTTGAAATTCTTCAGAGCGTTAGTCCTCGCTTCGATCCTTTTGGTCATTCGATGACAAAGGGGGACAAATTTGAGTTAGTCTTCAAGCCGGTCTATTTTATTGCCCATATACAACAATTTATTAAGTTACAACTCTCGCTTCTTCCGAAACTTTTATTGGATCGAGTTGTAATCTTAAACCCGATGGTGCTTTGATACTTTTGATGCATTATGCTCTTGCACTACGCCTCGATTCTCTTGAGCTCCTTGAAAATCTTCATAGCAAATCTATTTGAGCTCGATACTCTTGATAACGTTATTTTGCATGCTTGTTCCTCATTAATGTTATCGCATCGCATGCTGAATTACATCAAGCACCATATTTCATCATGCATTTCAAATTCTTCATACTATATGTCAAATGCGTGTATGAATTACAAGATATAGGGGGAGATCTCCATGATTCAATTCTTCAAATGTGCATTGCCTCAAAAGCAAATTCCTCACTATGCACATCTTCGTGGGGAGTTCTTCTATATCTTGCAATCAAATTCCTCATTATCGCATTTACACTTCATATGTTTATCCCCGTTGAAAAATTAACCTACATTGTCATCAATCACCAAAAAGGGGGAGATTGTAAGTGCATCTAGTGCCCCTTAGTGATTTTGGTGGATTGAAGACTTATAGGTTAAGGGACTAATGTGTTTGTGAGTGTACACAGTCTATAAGTCTATGACGAAGTTTGATATTTACACCTAAAGTCGAATTCTAAAATGAAGTTCTTCGATCAAGACTTTGATATTCAAGACTTTCTCAAGACTTTGAAAGTGAAGAAATTGGTGTGACCTTGAAGACTTGGTATTCATTTGAGGAACATGAAGCGTGAAGACTTTTGTTTTCGTAGTTTCGCTTCTCTTTATTGAGTCATAGGAAACACCGTACTGTTAAAGGGGGTCGAGGAAATACTAAGGAAAAATTTCCATGTGCTGCTCAACTCAAAATCCTACACCTACCAATCCCTTCGAGTGAAGCTTTTGGAAATCTCATACAACTCAGTCAATTTCTTCAAAGGATGTAGACGAAGTTCTTCCGGTCACGAGGAATTTGTTCTGACTGAGGAGTTAGGAATTCGCCAGTGCGGATTGCCTACACAGTGAGGAACATGATAGCCCTGAGGAATTTGAGAGTAAAATTTCCGATCGTTGTTGTGCTGCGCGCCAGGTGTCCCAAAATATCTTATCCACCTAACGGTCATATCATTGAAGGGCATTTATGTCTTATCATGTCGGGCTGCTCCCTAGGCTATAAATAGCTGCCCCCTACAACCACTAGCTGGTTGGCTGCTCCGAGAGAACTTGACACTTGTCAGTTGAGAGCAACCCATCCACTGAGGACTTTGAGTGAAAATCATCAAGTGAGGAAAAACCCAAAAACCAAACCCCTACAAACCCAAAGTGATTGAGCATCACTGAAGAAATTGATCCTGCGTGGATCCGATGCTTGTTACCTTTGAAGATTGTGCTTCTTCCAGACGGTTAGGCGTCATGGTCTAGAGCATCCAAGAGGAATTGTGGATCGCCGAGTGACCAAGTCTGTGAAGGTTTGGAAGTCGCTCAAGACTTACCACGAGTGATTGGACGAGGTCCGTGTGACCTTAGTTCAAGGAGAATACGGTGAGGACTTGGTGTCCTGAGCTGCGTGCTCAGCCGACCGGGTGTCCGGATCGTGTCCTCGAGTTTCAATACTCACCGCCCAACCAGACGCATAACCGAGACAAAGCAGTTGGAACTAGTATACCAAATCATTGTGTTCACCAACCTAACTGGTTCTATTTCCTCAACCCTTTCATTTCCTCATTATTGTGTTGAGTGTTTGTTCATATCTGTGTTTGAAGACTTTGACTGAAGACTTTCTCAATTCCTCAGTTCAATTTCTTCAGTCTGTTTGTCTTCATCTTGAGTTATCATGTGATTACGCTTTCTGTACTCTGTGCTAGTCTTCATTTCATCATGATGATCATGCGTGTATTCTGTTATGCTTACTTCTGAGTACTTATTCCGCTGCAAGTAGTTCTTCGTTAAGGAATTTCCTCACCGGCAAATTCCTCAGTGAAGAATTCATAAAAATCGCCTATTCACCCCCCTCTAGTCGATATAACGCACTTTCACAGTCAACACCTCTGTTGACTGCTGTCGTCATGCTGATGTCATGATGACGTCATCATGCAGTATTCTGGATAATGTTGAATTAAATTAATTAAACAAATTCTAAAATGATTTAAAACTTTAGAAAATCATATAAAATAAACCGTAGCTCAGATGAAAATACTTTCTACAAGAAAGTTGCTCAGAACGACGAGACGCATCCGGTTACGCAACCTGTTCGTCCGCCATGCATCCCTAGCATAGCGAACACACAACTTTTCCCCTCTGATTCATCTGTCTGAAAACACGAAACACCGGGGATATTTTCCCGGATGTTTCCCCCCTTCACCAGTATCACTTACTACCGCGTTAGATCACCTCTAGCACCGCGAATTGCCATGTTATACTGTTATTTCTATGTTATTTATTGTGTTCCCCCTCTGTTACTTCTTTCTGGTAGACCCCGAGACTGCCGGCGACCCCTAGTTCGACTACGGTGTTGATGACACGTCCTTCTTGCCAGAGCAACCAGGCAAGCCCCCCCTTGATCACCAGATATCGCCTATTCTTCTCTATACTGCTTGCATTAGAGTAGTGTAGCATGTTACTGCTTTCTGTTAATCCTATCCTGATGCATAGCATGTCCTTGCTACTACTGTTGTTACCTTTACCTGCAATCCTACATGCTTAGTATAGGATGCTAGTATTCCATCTGTGGCCCTACATTCTTGTCCGTCTGCTGTGCTATACTATCGGGCTGTGATCACTCGGGAGGTGATCACGGGTATATACTATTACTTTATACATGATACATGTGGTGACTAAAGTCGGGTCGGCTCGTGGAGCACCCGCGAGTGATTCACGGATTGGGGGCTGAAAGGACCTTTGTCCCGACGGCCCTCTGGGTGAATCTTTGAGGCGGAGCGACAGGGCAGGTTGAGACCACCTAGGAGAGAGGTGGGCCTGGCCCTAGTCGGCGTCCGTGGTTACTTCATAATAACACGCTTAACGAGATCTTGGTATTTGATCAGAGTTGGGTCATTGACCTTATACGCACTTACCGCCGCGTGGGACAAGATATGGGCAACCGGCGTCGTGGTATCAGCCGAAGCTCTTTTTGATGTCACGAATCGAGCGCTGCTACCGGATTGGACTGGAATGCTCGCTAGGCTAGGTCTGCTTCGTCACAGACGCAACGTGCAGGTGTGCAATGGGCGATGGGCCCAGACCCCTGCGCGCATAGGATTTAGACCGGCGTGCTGACCTCTCTATTGAGCCTAGGTGGGGCTGCGACGTGTTGATCTCCCGAGGCCGGACATGACCCAGGAAAGTGTGCCTGGCCAGAGGGATCGAGCGTGTCGGGAAATGTGGTGCACCCCTGCAGGGAAGTTTATCTATTCGAATAGCTGCGATCTTCGGTAACAGGACGGCTTGGAGTTGTACCTTGACCTTATGACAACTAGAACCGGATACTTAATAAAACACACCCTTCCAAGTGCCAGATATAACCCGGTGATCGCTCTCTAACAGGGCGACAAGGAGGGGATCGCCGGGTAGGATTATGCTATGCGATGCTACTTGGAAAACTTCAATCTACTCTCTTATACATGCTACAAGACGAGGGCAGCCAGAAGCGTAGTCTTCGATAGGACTAGCTATCCCCCTCTTATTCTGGCATTCTGCAGTTCAGTCCACCAATATGGCCCTTTACACATATACCCATGCATATGTAGTGTAGCTCCTTGCTTGCGAGTACTTTGGATGAGTACTCACGGTTGCTTTTCTCCCTCTTTCCCCCCTTTCCCTTCTACCTGGTTGTCGGAACCAGATGTCGGAGCCCAGGAGCCAGATGCCACCGTCGATGATGACTTCTACTACACCGGAGGTGCCTACTACTACGCAGCAGCCCGGCGACGATTTACCAGTGATTAGTTTAGGAGGATCCCAGGCAGGAGGCCTGCGCCTCTTTCGTTCTGTATCCCAGTTTGTACTAGCCATCTTATGGCAACTTGTTTAACTTATGTCTGTACTCATATATTGTTGCTTCCACTGACTCGTCTATGATCGAGCACTTGTATTCGAGCCCTCGAGGCCCCTGGCTTGTATTATGATGCTTGTATGACTTATTTTATTTTTTAGAGTTGTGTTGTGATATCTTCCCGTGAGTCCCTGATCTTGATCGTACATGTTTGCATGTATGATTAGGGTACGATTGAATCGGGGACGTCACAAGTTGGTATCAGAGCTGACTACCTGTAGGAATCCCCCTTCCACACTCCTTGGCTGAAGTCGAGTCTAGACATTGCAAAACTTTTACTAACATGGCTGTGTGGCTTACGGGCCCATGTCGCCATCGGGTGGCATTAGGATCTTTTATTCCTCGTCTATACTCTGGGACTCTGAGCTCTCTTCTATTCGGGTTAAATGATTTTGCTAAAAACAAAACTAACTTTAGGTTCTCGAAAGTACTTTCTCCCGGAGAGCCCCTCACCTCAGATGATCGCCTGCTGCACTAGAAGATTCTGAAGTTACTCTACGATGTTCTTTCGAGTCTTTGTGCCATCGCATTTGCGATTTCCTTCCACCGTCAACCCGTATGAAAACTGCATACACTTGCCATTCATACAATCCTTCCCCGTTGATCTTGTTATTATAAGATGTCCCGAAATACTCTCTGTTGTCCCGAGGATCCTTTGAGCTTACTGCCTTGCAGTTCTTTGCCATGTGAATACCCCTACGGATAATTCCTCACACTTATCGAGTATCCGCTCACTCCCAGTTGTTCATGTTTGTCGCAAAAGACTTCAAAATACCATTCGATCTTCCGAAAATCCTGAGCAACCTATTGCTCTTGAAATTCTTGCTTGCTTGCATTATGGTTAATCCCATAAGTCTAGTAATCTTATTAGCATCCTTTGTCACCATCTTTTTGAGTCCGTCGATTCAATATGCTGCGGATTCTTGCAATTCTCAAGATTTATCCTTTCGGCTCAGACATCGTTTTAAACATGAGCTGGTTCTCGACCAACCGGATTGCCATCGATTGTACACCTAAGCATACGCAACTTATCCATCCTTAATCAAAGTGTTTGCTTCTGATCTCTTGATCAGAAATCATAATTATTTTGCATTTGAGCTTTGAATTAGTCTATTGTTTATATAGTCTGATCTCCTTGCATTGTTTCTTCCACTGGTTGAGTACCGATGCTCACATCAGATCCTTTGAGGACCACCGGATCCTTTGTTGGATTTTATCCGATAGCGTCCTTCATATTCAATCACTTTGGAAGTTCTTTCTCCATTGGTACATCCTATCCTCTGATTGACCAACCATGCTCTGCTTTCGAGCTTGTGTTAATTACTCATGAAGTTTGTGGTATATGTTCCTAAGAGACCCTGATGGGTTGAAGCTATGCCTTTTCTAATCTGTGTAAACCCGGAAGCTTCTACGGGTCATACTCTAACAATGTTATGCCAAATAAAATTTCAGCACTACAACTTCATCAAACGCGAGAAGTGAATGAAAGATTATGCATTGGAGAAGTGGGAGTCGACCTTGGACTTTGTGTTCATGCCCATGGACACGATGTATAACTTATCATGGAAGCTGCTCGTAAAAAATAGTTACCCCCTTGTTATAAGTTCATCTTGTATCCATGGTTCGATCATTACGATCGAGGTTTCCGACCATGTTCTCCTTTAAATACCATTTCTCGTGCAAGTTTAAGCACTTGTCTTCTGTAGAGTAATACCCCAGTCCAACCTCTACTTTGATTTGTCATCAAGTATTACCCCCTGGTATCTCATGATTATCACAGAACTGCATAACTTCTTATGAGTTCTACATCAAGTGCTACATTCTCATTGATTCCATTTTTTCACGGCCTCTGAGTTATTAAACACTCAAAGACACCGATAACTAACTCGAGTCCGCATCGCGATTAAGCAACTCTTGGTAACCTTCATTACTTACGAGTTTGAACTCAATCACGTCATTCCTAGCCTGGTTGGCTATATCCTTGTCGTGCCGATTTTAACTGTGCTACCTAGTCCTTAATCCCGAAGCACAACTTTCGATGATGAGCTAAGCTTACGTTGATCTTTCTCGTCATATCATTTCACCTTGAACAACAAGCTTGATTTCGAGTTTGTGTCGCACTCCATGGTTCCAATAACCTTTTGCTTCATAATTCCTTTGACTTGATGTCATCGCCGATAGATTACATCTTCATGAAATCTCTCGACAAATGTGTCGTGATCAGCACCAACATTTTGAGCTCTTCCAGGATATCAATCAAATTCATAATGAGAAATACCATCCTTGCCCTTGATGATTTGTGTTATCATCGACCACTTTCTTGCCTTCCCCCAACACAAACTTGTCCATGTTATGGATGCAACTTGCTATCTAGCTTTTATGATGTTCTACCTTGAAGTATTAATGTCCTTGATGACAAGTATGTTGTGAAGATTGCTCCACCTCTTAAGAATTCTTGGTATAGTGATACTTCTCACCATCACCATTATTTCTTGGTCCTCGTGTTTGAAAGTGCGTTATATCGACTAGAAGGGGGGTGAATAGGCGATTTTTATGAATTCTTCACTGAGGAATTTGCCGGTGAGGAAATTCCTAAGCGAAGAACTACTTGGAGCAGAATAAGTACTCAGAAGTAAGCATAACAGAATACAGGCATGGTCATCATGATGAAATGAAGACAAGCATAGAGTACAGAAAGCGTAATCACAGGATAACACAAGATGAAGACAAACAGACTGAAGAAATTGAACTGAGGAAATTGAGAAAGTCTTCAGTCAAAGTCTTCAAACACAGCCATGAACAAACACTCAACACAGTAAATGAGGAAATGAATGAGTTGAGGAAATAGAACCAGTAAGGTTGGTGAAGATAATGATTTGGTAGACCAGTTCCAACTGCTGTCTCAGTTGTACGTCTGGTTGGAGCGGCTGAGTATTTAAACTCGAGGACACACAGTCCCGAACACCCGCCGAAAGCATGCAGCTTAGGACACCAAGTCCTCACCGTATTCTCCTTGAAATAAGGTCACACAGACCTCGTCCAATCACTCGTGGTAAGTCTTCAGGCGACTTCCAAACCTTCACAGACTCGGTACTCGGCGATCCACAATTCCTCTTGGATGCTCTAGACCATGACGCCTAACCATCTGGAAGAAGCACAGTCTTCAAAGGTAACAAGCGTTGGATCCACGCAGGATCAATCTCTTAAGTGATGCTCAATCACTTTGGGTTTGTAGGTGTTTGGGTTTGGGTTTTTCCTCACTCGATGATTTTCGCTCAAAGTCCTCGGAGGATGGGATGCTCTCAAATGACAAGTGTCAGTTTCTCTCGGAGCAGCCAACCAACTAGTGGTTGTAGGGGGCGGCTATTTATAGCCTAGGGAGCAGCCCGACATGATAAGACATAAATGCCCTTCAATGATATGACCGTTAGGTAGATAAGATATTTTGGGACAGTCACAAGAACACAACAACGGTCGGAAATTTGACTCTTAAATTCCTCGGGCTATCATGTTCCTCATGTGTAGGCAATCCGACCTTTGGCGAATTCCTAACTCCTCACCAGAACCAATTCCTCAATGACCAAAAGAACTTCGTCTCACATCAAGAAATTGACTGAACTATATGAGATTTCCAAAGGCTTCACTCGAAGGGATTGGTAGGTGTAGGATTTTGAGTTGAGCATCACATGGAAATTTGTCCTTAGTATTTCCTCGACCCCCTTTAACGGTACGGTGTTTCCTAAGACTCAAGAAAGACAAAATGAAACTACGAAAACAAAAGTCTTCACGCTTCATGTTCCTCAAATGAATACCAAGTCTTCAAGGTCACACCAATTTCTTCACTTTCAAAGTCTTCAGAAAGTCTTCGTATACCAAAGTCTTCGCATCGAAGAACTTCATTTTTAGGGTCGACTTTCTCCGTAAATATCAAACTCCTCATAGACTTATAGACCTGTGTACACTCAAAAACACATTAGTCCCTTAACCTATAAGTCTTCAATACACCAAAATCACTAAGGGGCATTAGATGCACTTACAATCTCCCCCTTTTTGGTGATTGATGACAATATAGGTTAAGTTTTCAATGGGGGATAAACATATGAAGTGTAAATACTGATATTGAGGAATTTGATTACAAGATATAGAAGAACTCCCCCTGAAGATGTGCATAGTGAGGAATTTGCTTTTGAGGCAATGCACATTTGAAGAGTTGAATCATGGAGATCTCCCCCTATATCTTGTAATTCATACACGCATTTGACATATAATATGAAGAGTTTGAAATGCATGATGAAATATGGCGACAGATGTAATTCAGCATGCGTGTATTAACATATAACGAAGAATAAGCATGCAGAGGAACACATCAAAAGTATCAGAGCACCATCGGGTTTAAGATTACAACTCGATCCAATAAAGTTTCAGAAGAACGAGAGTTGTAACTTAGCAAAAAAAACGCCCATATAATAGACCCGTTTGAAGACTAACTCAAATTTCTCCACCTTTGTCATCGAATGACCAAAAGGATCGAAACTGAGGACTAACGCCCCTGAAGAATATCAAGTTGATGGAGGAGCGCCATCGTTGTCGGGGTCGGTTGTCGTAGTAGGGCCTGCCGCAGTGTCGTCCAAGTCTTCATTTTCATCAGTGTTGCATGATGAAGAATAGGAGCTGGCCACCAAGGAAGGAACCTTGACCTTCTTGTATTTCTTCGGTGGAGGTGCAGATCAGTCAAATTCTTCCTTGAGACCCATTTTCTTCAGATCTTCTCACATGTAGACATGAGATAGAACAGCCTGTGCACGGTTGAAGGTTTCATGGAGGTAGTATTGGTTTTTCTTCACTGCATTGTGTGTTGAGGTCATGTTGTGAAGAATTGAAGCAAACTGACGCTTGACCCATTTATGATTGCGATCACCTTTCTGATGAAGACTAAGGAGTAACTCACGATCAGTCATCACCCTGGGTGCTGTGGCTTGAGGATCTGGCTTGGTAGAGTTATTGGCGGAAGAGTCATGTGTGGCAGAGTCATCATTGGTGGAGTAGGATGCAGCCTTGCGAAATTGACCATCCAATGGACGAATGCCTTCATCAATCACAGCAGTTTCCTTGCCTTTGTCATCATCTGAGGAAAATGTCCGTTTGAGGACTTCAATCGGAGGCAAGTAGCTGCAGTGGTTCAGATTATCAGCCTTGTAATTGAGTGAAGAGCTTGTCCTGATGAACCTCATAATCCACGGTGCATAAGGCTTCAGCTCAAATGGTGACATAGCAATATTCGTCAGAGTCCTCATGAAGGAATCATGGAAGTTGACGGGAACGCCATGAATGATATTGAAAAGCATATTCCTCATGATGCCAACGACTTCTTCATCATTTGAGTCATGGCCTTTGATAGGACTCATTGTCTTCGTCAGAATGCGACAGACAGTCCGAGGCACATACAGTAATTCCTTGATGAGGAATTTGGTTCGAGGGGCCTGCCCTGGCTTCAAAGGCTTCATCAGCACTTGCATGTAATGATTTGTAAGCTCAGGTTCATTGTAGACGCAACGAGCACCATCAAGGGTAAGACTGAGTGGGAGGGCACGAAGCAATTTAGTTCTTTGGTGCCTTGTAGTGAGTATTTTCGACATCCACCCAGCACCCATGAGTTCACATCTTCGTAATTTCTGTGATGTGCAGCGTCGCATAGAATTGAAGAATGAGTTCTTCATTCCAATCACAGATGTCGGTCACAGAAATTCAGCAATCCAAAGATCGTGAAGAACACCGAGGACCGGCTTGAAGCCCCGCGTAGATTCCATGTCCACGTGAGGAATGTGTGCATGATCGAAGACTTTGTCTTTGTTGAATAGCACAGAGGAATAAAAGTTGGCTTGACTAGCAGTCCGGAAACGCCTCTTCCTTATGCAAGCAGAATCATAAGGGTTGTAATCAGTGAAGAAAACATGCTCGCCAAAGAAGTCTTCAGCCTTGAACTTTTGCTTGCGCGAGAATGGATCCTTTGGTTTTGGCAGAGGAGTGTCAGTGAGTTGCATCACTACCTCAGGAATCGCAATCTCGGGTTCTTCAGCCGAGGATTTTCTCGTTCCTCTTCATTTGCGATCTGCGTGTTCAAAGGATCAGAAGCAATGTGTTCTTCAAAGACTAGTGGCTGGAATTTCTTCATGCATGCATTTAGGTGGGATGAGTTTCTTCAGAGCCCAGTTGAACGGTTGGTGCAGGGGACTGAGGTATTTGTTGTATTGGGGTGAAGAGTGGATAATTGGGATGTTGACTTGCCCAAAAGTCATCATTCATCACAGGCGTAGTGCATCCAATATCCACGTCTTCATCTTCAATTTCTACAACACCAGCCTCTTCAGATGTGAACTGAGGCACTGGTGAGGATACAGCAGGTGTAGAAGGGATCGCATCCACTTCAATTTCTTCATCAATCTGCTTTGACGAAGCAACAGAATGATTTTCTTCATCAGATCCGCTAGGGATCACATATTCTTCACCAAAAGGAACTAGGTCCTTTGATGGCATGGTGGAAATCGGAACAACATCAATCTGATTTTCAAACGAACTGGTCATAGGCTTCATTTTCTTCGGAACTGAAGAATTTGAAGCAGCTGATGCTTTCCTTTTCTTCACTGCAACTCGCTCTACAGCCTTGCTCTTCTTCACATCTGATGCAGATGGAAGGATAGGAGTTGGTTTAGGCGCAGGAGGAGCTGAGGAATCTGTTTGAATTTCCTCAGACGCAACTGATGCAGTTGCCCTAACTTCTTCAGTTTCTTCAGGCGCACCACTAGTGGATGCCCTGGCAGTTTCTTCAGTGGCTGGAATGGAGTCATCAGCCACGAACTAGCATTTTCTTCAAAGAAGTTGAAAATCATCAGCCAGTGATCGGCATGTTCTTCAAGAGTCGAGCAGAGGCTCCAGCCTGAGGAACTTCTTGTTGCGTTGGAGCTGCAACATTGGTGAACTTCTTAGTCAGGTTGACAAATCTGACTTTGGCTCCTTGCCAATCAGCATAATAAGCATCAAAGTCATCGCTGAGGGCTTTGATTTCAGACTGGATCTTGAGGAGATCATCAGTTGTCATTTTGACAACGTTTTTCCTCAAGAACTTGTCTTTCCTGAACTGAGCCTTCTTGATCTGCCTAGCCTTCTCAAATTTCCATTTCTTTTCAGTGATGAAATGGATCAGCATGTGACTTTGGCCAGGAGTCAAATGAAAATCAGGCATAGGGGTGTCTGGATCCTTGTGCCAGAGATCAATGTAATCGAGGATCGCCCTTGGATCAAGCAGTGGCACAGGTGTGCCTTTGGCTCTAGCGGCCCTTTCTTGTCTGCCTCTGATGATTTCTGCAAGTTCATCATTATCAGCTTCATCATCAGATGGTACTTGGAAGGCAACCTGTTTCTTCTTCGGACTTGGCCGAGGACCTCGACCAGCCGTTGCCTTTGTCTTCAGCAGAGTGGGGCCTGATGAAGAATTTGGTGCAGCTGAGGAATTTGCTGAGACACCAGAGGCGATAGAGATGCCTGCAGTCCTTTGGCACGTGGCCAGATGCACAGGTGCTGAGGACTTTGGAGGAGCTGCTGAGGACTTTGGAGTAGGAGCTAAGGATTTGGGAGGAGCAGGAGCAGCATGAGGAACTGGCCGTGAGGGCACAGTTGTTGAAGCACTTGGCTTCTGTGCGGGCTTCTTTACCATTGATTTTCTAGGCTTGACAGAGGCCTCAGTGGCAGCAGCAGTAGCTGAGTCATCATTGAATTTCCTCACTACTTCTTTGGCTTGTCTCGCCAACTTGGCTTGGCGCTTGCCCATTCTTCAGGAAAAAATCCTCACCACGCTTGATACTGGTGGGGCCAGCTTCTTGGCCAGGTGCCAATGGAGCTCTTGGGCATGGAGGATTTAGTGTGAATTTCTTCACATACTTTGGAGTAACATACCTGTACTCCCTCCATTCTCTTGCCCATCTCCTTTCAATCCTCTCAGATGCACCTTGCGCTGATTTTTGTTCTCCTTTCCGAACTTGGCATCATCAGTGTGCAATAGTCAGCATAAATGTCCTCGTGTATTTCAAAAGCATTCATGAGCTCAGCCTCTTTCCTCCTTTACGTGGCTTCTTACCGTCGCCATATTCTTCAGCTTGAGGAATTTGAACAATCGAATTCTCTGAAGAAGTATGCAACTTTTCTTCGAGGAACGCTGCAAATGAGTTAAGTTGATGAGAACCTAGTGATTCAAAGAATGACATGAGTACCTGTGAACAGAGTATAGTTGCGAGGAATTTGGAGAGGTCATACGCGTTCTCAGAAGGTTTTTCAAAAAGAACAAGTTTGAGGAATTTGACCAGATGAGCCTTGAGGAATTTCACTAAGCGTTCTTTGTCTTAGGTTCCAGAGTTGTATATATCGAGGATCCACACAATTGAGGAATCTTGAAGAAAAAAGATGCTTAGAGAAACGAATCAAGAACAGATGACTAGTGAGGTGTTTAGTGTGTGAGGATTTGAAGAATAAAACACCTTTGAAGATTTTGTAGAGAAAATTTGAATCAAAGAGGGCAGTAAAAGTAACTTTTAATTACCCGAAGTAAAGAACATGACAAACTGAGAAGTGTAGATTTGAAGTTCGTAAGTTCAGATCTTCCACGCCCTAACTCGGCGGAGGAAGACAGCTACGGCGGCGGCGGAGTGAAGATTTCCGCGGCCGGCGCGAGTACAACAGCGACGAGGTCGAGGCAGTGAAGCTCTTCCTCACCGGCGACGATGGAGTAGCGGCGGCGCTAGGGTTTGGGAAGCTCGCGAGAGAGAGAGAGAGAGAGCGGTCGAGCGGAGTAAAGGAAGTGAGGAAGGGGAGAGGGGGTATTTATAGTCGCAGTGAAAAACTGTTCGCCCGAAGATTTAGGACGAACGTGCCCCTGACCCTTCTCATTCGCTTGAGATGTGTCACCCACGTACTTAAAATTGGAGATCATGTTATATCGTGGGTGAATAGATAAGTCTATCGTGGTATACGGAATGGTTTGAGCGGCAAAGCCGAAATTTTGGATAAGATAAGTTAAAAGTTCCATTCGCAATTTCTTCAGCTGACAAGGACATAGTGAAGATTTTGAACGAGTTTCAAATAGAACGCACATGAAGAATTTGTGAATAGATTGGGTTGAGTATAGCATAGAGGGGGAAGGGTCCGATCACATTCATTTAGCAGAAAAAGCAACTAGAAGAAATAGCCATAAGTGAATGTTGTAGAGGACATAAACCCATATATATATATATATATATATATATATATATATATATATATATATATATATATATATATATATAGGGTGGGTCTATTATGATAACACCCTCTAGAGTCTTATTCTGCACATCAAACCCTTATTCTGCTAACACCACCCGACCCACGCGTAGCAAACTAAACAACGACAAGTGAACTCATGGAGGCAAAATGTAAAAAAGAAAACACACTCCACCCACCCCATCTTATCCTCTCCTCAACCCTCTCTCTCCCCGTGCTCCACGACCACACGGCACACACCGCCCAGCCCGCGACCTCCCCGCGCCGCCGCACCACCTTCCTCCCTGTGCTGCCGGACCATCTCAAATCGACCAACCGCCCCGATTTACCCCGGCGGCCGTATCCCCCACCGCCCCATGGAGCCCTCCCAGCGCCACCGCACACCTAGCCGCGAGCCACCGCGCATCCATCCTCAAGGCTACCACAAGTGCTCCAGCGGCTCCGCCACCTCGACGCCATGGCACCGTCAGCCGACGTCTCCCGCAAAGCCCCGACCACCGCCTCCACTACGGCCGAAAGAATGGGCACCCCCGTCCATGCCTCGATTCAAAGGAAGCGAGGCCGGTGGTGCCAACGGAGGCTGCTCCAGCGTGGACAACAGCAGGTTCGTCCCCGTGCATCTCCGTTGTGGATCCCATCCTTTACTTCCTCTGCCCTCCCCTCCCACCGCGCCTCACCAGCCTTCCCCGGCGACCCTTGCTCGTCCCTGCCCCACAACCCCCCCCCCCCGGTGCGCCGCCACCTTCCACACCCGCGGCCCCGAGCTTCCACCGCCGGATCCGGTGAGATCCGTGTCGTGTCAACCTTCCACCGTCGGATCTGGCCCACACCGCCCCACCCTGGCCACGGCTACCGCACCACCCCGAGACGGCCAAGCTTCCACCACCGGATCTGGCCCACACCGCCCCACCCTGGCCACGGCTACTGCATCGCCCCGTGACGGCCAACCTCCACAGCCCCGACCCCGCGCCGCTCCGGCCGCGGCCATAGCTCCGCCACGCGATGGCCGGCCTCCACGGTCCGTGCCCCGCGCCGCCCCGAGAGCACCTGGTGCCCCACCTCCATGACGGCGCGTGGGTGCAGTGCAGTGCACCCGGATCCCGCGAGCAGTGCACCGCGCGCCCCGGTGTGGTTCATCCACGGCCATCGCCAACAAAATTTTAGTTTTTGCGCCTTGTTGACACTTTTGTCGTACTTTTTTGTGCAGGTCGCGTGCGTGGAGTTGAGCTGAATGTGCTGTGTTGGACGAGATGCAGTACTGTTGGTGCCACCGTGCAGCTCATTGGCGTCATACGTGTGGTTGGCAGCTAGCAGCGTGCAATTTGATAGATCTATTTTATAGTTCTTTTGTTGTGTATTGTGTTGGGCCAAATTGTGGAGGGCATATAGGGCTTGCGTGTAGTCCAGAAATTCTCTCCTCCTGATGCCTCCAGCTAGAGAGAGCAGCGATTTCGGAATCTTCATGCGGTTCGGTTGGCGGGTAGGTGCGGTGTGAAGATCCATCGCATTGGATTTTTTTGGACTGCTGCCTACCAGCAAGGCCGCCGCCCCTGCGCACCAACGTCCTCTGTTGCCATGAGATCAAGGACGAGCAACAGCTCGCTAGGCTTGGCAGCTAACAATATTTCTGTGTATTTGCTGTTGATTTTGTTTGCGCAGTCCACTGCATGAGTGTAAGAAGCACACCCGTCGGCACCGTGCGGTGCGGACGTGCAGTTCGCCGGTGACGACGCCCTAGAACAGTAGCCGCGTTGCAGCCCACTTCGGCGACTATGCAGTTTGTGGTGTACACGGGTTCAGATGATCCACGGATTGAGTTTTCTTTTTCTCAAAAAAATGTATGACGATGGAGTTGTCATTGTGCAAAATACACAGAAAAAACATTTCATTGTTTTTGTCTAGAGGTTCGTTTCATTGTTCTCAAGCGGTTCATTTGAATGAAAGAATTAAAATAGTTAGAAAAAAGAAACTAATGCAGTACACTTGCCTCTACTCGGGAGTTCGGACGCGTTAACACAAAAAAAAGGACAAAATAGAAAATGCAGTGCACTTGGCTCGTCCCTACAGTCCCAAACATGTTAATAAAAAACGTTGTCCCAAAAAAACGTGTTACATGAAAACGTCAACAGTAACTCATGCAGTTCACTTTTGAAAGTGTTGCGGTTCATTTTTTGTATTGATGTGGTTCACTTGCTCGTCTTGGAAAATTTATGTCCGACAAAAAAAACCATGAAGTTCACTTGCCCGCCTGCTGCAGTGCGGTTAGCAGTGCGGTTTTCTGTCTGATGAAGTTCACTCATCGATTTGGGTGTCGCGAAAAACAGAGTACCCGCATTTCGGTAATTTCAAAACTGCTCTTAAACCGTGAAGAATTAGTGCGAGTGTGCTACATGAAAAAGTTGCGCCTCGTTGATATCTTTGCATCGGCGTATAATTTGAATCATTTCAACCAGCGGTTTGTGAAAATTTCACGAAAAACAGCCGCTGCCTCTCGTCGTCAGCTGTACGATTTTCAAAATTAACTAAAAACCATAAAGATTCTCAAAAACATTCCAACATATGAAAGTTGCGCCTCGTACGTAGCTTTCCAACGGCGTATCACACGCCTCGTTTCGACAAATGGCTCAAAAATTGGAGCGAAAACAGTACCGAAAATTTGAAATTTTTTGAAAAACAGAATTCCGCGATTTAGTAAATTTGAAACTGCTCTTAAACCTTAAGGAATTAGAGAAAAAATATATATGAAAAAGATGCGCCTCGACGATATCTATACAACGGCGTATCGTTTGCTTCCTTCCGAGGAGCGGTTTAGAAGAAATCGCGAAAAAACGCTCGCTGCCAATCGTCATGGGCCGCACCATTTTCAAAACTGCTCTTAAACCGTGTGAAATTTCGAAAAGTGTTCAACAGGTCGAAGTTGCGCTTGATCCATAGCTTTTCAACAGTATATTACATGCCTCATTCCGATAAATGGTTAAAAAATTAGAGCAAAAACAATACCGAAAAAATAACGCGTGCAGTTTTTTCGACGAGAAGTTCACTCGTGTGAGTACTGCAAGACACTTGGTTCAAAGAATGACGCGTGCACTTGCATTCAGCGATGCAAGCGGAAGTGGTGTGTAGAATAGTTATTCTGCTAATATTAGCAGAATAGACCGTCTATATATATATATATATATATATATATATATATATATATATATATATATATATATATATATATATATGGATTGACTATTCGTCACCTCGGTGAGGAATAGTTATTCTTCACCCCCTATATTTTACCACCAGTGTACTGTAATTTTATGTTTCGTAAGTTTTATCTTATTTCGACGTAAAAGAGACCGTAAGAAAATATATCATCGCCAGTAAAAATATTTTATGTTATGTAAAATTACAAACGTAAAAACATAGTGTAAAATATACATAAACTCCAAATTTTCTTGTCTTATGACCTATATTTTTATTTTCTTATACCAAACTTTACGTAGTGAATCAATAGGAACATAACTATTTGAATTCCAAATGTAATTTAATTATGAAGTGATCGTAAGATTACCTTGGGTGAAGAATAACTTATTCTCGCACTCGGTGATGAATAGCATCACTATATATATATATATATATATGTATATATATATATATATATATATATATATATATATATATATATATATATATATATATATAGCCAACTAAACAGTGAAGATTTTGCAAAGTTGAAGAATTTGAAAAATTGAAGAATTTCAAAAGCTGAGGAAAACTCAAATTGAAGATTTTCAACTTTGGTGGTGGCGTGTCCCAATCAGATAAGAATGATGATTTCAGACACCGCGTACAATTGTCGTAGGGTTCTGAGAATCAAATTCTTCATTAATTTCTTCACACTTAGAGTGTTGTCCTTCATTGATTGAAGAAAAACGTTTCTTCATGTGTTGCACATCTAAGTCATCAATTTTGCATAAGTGTTAGGTTGTGTGTCCTTTTCAAAGAACATTCGAAGATTCTAAGATATTTAGCTCACACCACAACTTGCTAAATCTCTTCTCATCCAAGGGCTTTGTGAAGATATCGGCTAGCTGTTCTTCAGTCTTCACATGATCAATAAAGATGTCGCCCTTCAACACATGATCGCAAAGAAAATGATGACGAATCTGAATGTGCTTTGTCTTCGAAAGTGCTGAACTGGGTTGTGAGCAATCTTGATGGCACTCTCATTGTCACGAGAGAGGCACATTCTTCACGTTGATGCCGTAGTCCTTGAGAGTTTGCTTCATCCAAAGAAATTGAGCACAAAGAAGAACCAAAGCAGAATGTACTCAGCTTCCGCATGATGAAGCGATACGCAGCTTCTATTTCTTCGAGGACCAACAGACCAAAGATCATCCGAGGAAATGACAAGTACCAGATGTTGACTTGCGGTCCACACGATCACCAAAGACAAATGAGTCGTAATATCCAATGAGATCAAAAGTAGAGCCCTTGGGGTACCATAGTCCTAGTGTTGGTGTGTGAGCTAGATATCGAAGAATATGCTTCACAGCCTTATGGTGTGATTCCTTTGGTGTAGCTTGAAATCGGGCACACATGCAAACACTAAGCACTATATCTGGCCTAGATGCACATAAGTACAATAAAGAACCAATCATGGAGCGGTATACCTTGTGATCGAAGTCAATACCATTTTCATCAGTGCATAGATGGCCATTTGTGGGCATAGGAATTTTGTCTACTTTGCAATCTTGCATGCCGAATTTCCTCAGAACATCGTTGAGGTATTTCTCCTGAGATATGAATATGCTATTGCGCTGTTGACGAATTTGAAGACCTAAGAAGAATTTAAACTCTCCCATCATAGACATTTGATAATCTTCACTCATCATATAGGCAAATTCATCACTATAACATTGGTCAGTACAGCCAAAGATAATATCATCAATGTATATTTGGCACACAAACAGTTCACCATCACAAGATTTAGTAAACAGAGTAGGGTCGAGTGAACCGGGTGTGAAGCCATTCTTCACGAAGAATTCCTTCAAAGTATCATACCACGCCCGAGGGGCCTGCTTGAGGCCATAGAGGGCCTTGTTGAGTCTCAAGACTTTGTCGATTCTTTGGATCTTCAAAACACAGGGTTGAGCAACATATACTTCTTCCTCAAGCTTACCATTGAGGAATGCACTTTTCACATCCATTTGATATAAAGTGATATCATGATGGTTAGCATAAGCAAGTAATATGCGAATAGCCTCAAGTCTAGCAACAGTGCAAAAGTTTCATCGAAATCAATTCCTTCAACTGTGTGTAGCCTTGAGCTACAAGTCGTGCCTTATTCCTCACCACAAGGCCATTTTCATCTTGCTTGTTGCGCTAGATCCACTTTGTGCCAATGATATTATGCTTGCGAGGATCTGGACGTTTGACCAGTTCCCATACATTGTTGAGCTTGAACTGATGTAATTCTTCTTGCATGGCCTGAATCCACTCAGGCTGCAGAAATGCTTCATCTACCTTAGTGGGCTCTGTGATAGAGACAAAAGCATAGTGCCCACAAAAGTTAGATAAATGTGAAGCTTTTGAGCGTGTGAGAGGACCTGGTGCTTCAATGTCATCGATGATCTTTTCAACTTGCACTTCTTTTGCAACGCGAGGATGAGCTGGTTGTCGTCGAGGACTTTGATCAAAATTTTCTTCAAAGACCATTTTCTTCAAAGATTGTCTTCAGTGCATCACTCGACGTTCTTCACGTTATGGAATGAATTCTTCAGCAGATTCTTCAGTAGGAATGACATCCTCAGTTGCCTTGAACTTGATAGAATCCTCAGGTTCTGGTTCATCTATCACAGAAGGTAGGTGCTCTCTTTGCGAGCCATTAGATTCATCAAACCGCACATCTACAGTTTCAACAACCTTGTGAAGAGCGTTGTTGAAGACTATGTAGGTTTGCGAGTCCTTTCCATAACCAAGCATAAAACCTTCATGTGCTTTCGGTGCAAATTTAACAATGTGATGAGGATCTCTAATCCAACATTTAGCACCGAAGACTTTGAAATAACTCACATTGGGTTTCTTGTCAGTGAGGCGTTCGTAAGCAGTCTTCTTGAAGAATTTGTGAAGATATACTCTGTTGATGATGTGGCACGCGGTATCAATTGCATCAATCCAAAAACGATGAGGAGTTTTGTATTCATCAAGCATAGTGCGAGCCATCTCAACAAGAGTTATGTTCTTGCGCTCCACGACGCCATTTTGCTGAGGAGTATAAGGAGCAGATAACTCATGAGTAATACCAAGTTCATCAAGATAGTCATCAAGACCGGAATTCTTGAACTCAGTTCCATTGTCACTCCTGATGTGCTTGATCTTCACACCAAAGTTGGTTGAAGCCCTCGAGGAGAATCGTTTGAAGACTTCCTGCACTTCATATTTGTAAGTAACATTGTGTACCCATGTGTAACGAGAGTAATCATCAACAATAACAAAGCCATATAGAGATGCATCATTAGTGACTCACGAGTAATGATTAGGACCATAGAGGTCCATGTGAAGCAATTCAATGGACGAGTAGTGGTCATGATAGTCTTTCTTTGGATGCTTGGCCTTGGTCATTTTTCCAAATTTCACAGGCTCCACACAAGTGATCCTTGAGGAATTTGACATTCTCAATGCCAATGACATGCTTCTTCTTCGCAAGCGTGTGCAAATTCCTCATGCCTGTGTGACCAAGTCATCAATGCCATAGCCAGCCTTCTGAAGCTTTTGCAAGTAGACACACGGCTGGTTGTGGTCCTGTAGAGAAATCAACAATATACAAGTCTCCTCTCCTAAAGCCTTCGAAGACTTTGGAATTTCCAGCTTCCATAATCACAACACAAGGATACTTGCCAAAGATAACAACCATATCAAGATCATAAAGCATTGAGACTGACATGAGGTTGTATCCTAAGGACTCAACAAGCATGACTTTGTCCATGTGTATGTCCTTAGAGATCGCAACCTTACCTAGACCCAATACCGACTTTTGCCTTTGTCAAGAAGATGATATGCTTCAGATGTGACGGTGATAAGGGATCATCCATCAATAGATTCTTGTCCCCAGTCATGTGATTTGTACATCCACTATCGAGGACCCACTCGTTGGCTTTGGGTTGATCATCCTGCAGATGAATTAGTGCAGCTTACGAACTCATATACTTCATCAGCGAAGAATATGATATCAAATTCATCAGATGAATTTTATCAAGCAGTAAAACAGATATAGCAGTATGAGGACGTGTGAAATGAAAGTTCATTTCTTCATGATTAGCATGCGTCCTTTCAGGCAATTTTGTTAGGTCCCCAGCAAATTCTTTAGACGTTAAAGTATGTCTGGAGACCTGACCCTGCAGAAGAGATTAGTTCTTTTTCTTCACCACCCACATCTGAAGGGGTGGCAAAGAGTTCATCACTCTACGAGCTCCATATGAGAATGGTGGCATAGAAGCCAATCCATTTCCTTTCACATAAGAGGGGTTAGGGTAAGCATATGAATAAGCACAGAAATTCTTCGAGGACTGATGAACATAATGGTTTGAAGAATAATGCACATATTCATAGCCCTTAGCGCTACCTCAAAACAGAAAGTTGTTAGCACGATGATAATCATATGAGGACTTTGATCCTTTTGAGGAATTTGATCCACGTGAGGAATTTGGTCCAGATGAGGACTTGGATCCATATGAAGAATTTGGTCCATATGAAGAGTTTGATCTGGGGTTCCTATTCTTCACAGGTGGTGTCATGAGGACATTCACCTGAAGACTTTCAAGGCACTTCTTGGGAACCCAGATTTTTTTCATAGGAGAACCGTTCCTGCAGTTAGTGCCAACATATCTATCAAATACTTCACCATTCTGATTTTTGAACAGTTTATAGTTGGAGTCAAACGACTCATCATTAGAATGAGGAGATTCACATGTAAAGCCAGATAAGTTAGATGGATCAACTGGAGGTCCCTTTGCAGCAACCCATGAGGTTTTGGGGTACTTCTCAGGCTTCCAATATGTTCCATCAGCATTGAGTTTCCTCTCAAAGGCAATACCCTCTTTCCTAGGTTTCCTGTTGAGGATCTGCCTTTTAAGCACATCACAAAGAGTCTGATGCCTTTTGAGGCTTTTGTACATGCCTGTCATGTACAATTCCTTCAACCCTGCATCGTCAGTGATACTAGCAATGTCCTCAGATGAGGAATTAGTGATAGCAGAGGTAGGTGAAGAATTTGTAACAGTTGAAGCATTTGAACATTCAGGTGAAGAATTAGCAGATTCACGTTCAATGCACTTTAAGCATGGAGGAACGAATTTTTCCTGAGAAGCGCTGATTTGTTGAGCAAGTAATGAATCGCGCTCCTTCTGAAGATCTTCATAACTCACTCTTAGCTTCTCAAGATCTTGCTTTCTTTGAAGAAATTCATAAGAAATCTTCTCATGATCGCATAAGAGAGTGTTATGATGACCTTGAAGGTGTCAAACCTAGATGAAGTCTCAAGATTTTCAGTTAGGGCTTTAGTGCGGTCCATTTCTTCACCCAACATATCATCACTTTTGTCTAGCATGTTTTGAACCTTTTCAAAAGCCCTTTGTTGTTTTACAGCAATCTTAGCAAGTTTAGAGTAGCTGGGCTTGAGATCTTCATCAGATTCATTCTCACTAGATTCATAGGAGGTATATTTGAGTACCTTTGCACCCTTTGCAATGAAGCAATAGGTGGGAGCGTAGTCATCATTATCTTCATCAGCCTTGTTGGTGAGGTCAGTTTCTTCAGAGTTGAAGATGGACTTGTCGACGAATGCACGATGGCGAGAGCCGGACTTCGCCACACTGCACTCGGACTCCTCGAAGCCTCCTCTTCCTCATGTTCCTCGATTCAGCTTGAGTCCATTTCCTTGCCAATGAATGCCTGAGCCTTCTTGGAGCTGCTCTTCTTGTGAGATGAAGACTTTGAGGATTTTGATGATGAAGATTTTGATCATTTCTTCTTCTTCTTAGCGTCATCAGAACTGTAATACTTGTATTTCTTCTTCTTTAATTCGTTTTCCCACCGAGGACAATCTTGAATATAGTGACCAGGTTTCTTGCACTTATGGCATAGCCTTCTCTTATAGTCACAGGATGAGGAATCACTGCTCCTTGAGGATTTTCCAAAGCGACCACGTCTTGAGAACTTCTGGAACTTCTTCACGAGCAGTGCTAGCTCCTGGCTCAATTCTTCAGGATCACCAAGGGTGCTACCAGAATCTTCACATTCAGATTCGCATAATCGCCTTGGCCTTCAGAGCATGTGATTTACCATAGCTCGAACCATAGAGATCTCTCTTTTCAGCAAGCTGGAACTCATGAGTATTTAGCCTCTCGAGGATATCAGCGGGATCAAGTGACTTGTAGTCAACATGTTCTTGTATGATCGGTGCCAGAGTATCAAATGAGGAATCAAGCGATCTCAACAATTTCTTCACCACCTCATGGTCGGTGATGTCAGTGGCACCAAGTGCTTGAAGCTCATTTGAGATGTCAGTGAGGCGATTGAAGGTTTGTTGAACATTTTCATTCTCGAGTCTTTTGAAGCGGTTGAAGAGATTGCGAAGAACATCAACTCGAGAGTCACGCTGAGTTGAGACTCCTTCATTTACTTTAGACAGCCTATCCTAGATAAGCTTAGCAGTTTCCAAAGCAATCACTCTTCCATACTGTCCTTTTCTCAGATGGCTACATATGATATTCTTCGCTTGAGAATTGAGTTGCTTGAATCTCTTCACATCGGTAGCGTTCAGTGAGGGTGACACAGAGGGGACACCATTTTCCACAACATACCAGAGATTGTTGTCAATTGCCTCAAGATGCATTCCCATCTTGTTCTTCCAGTCGGGGTAGTCCGTTCCATCAAAGGTAGGACACCCAGCCGAGACCTTGATCATACCTGCGGTCGATATAACTAAAACTCCAGGCGGTTAAACCAAAATCACATAGAACAAGGGAGTACCTTGCTCTGATACCAATTGAAAGTGCGTTATATCGACTAGAGGGGGTGAATAGGCGATTTTATGAATTCTTCAACGAGGAATTTGCGGTGAGGAAATTCCTAAGCGAAGAACTACTTGGAGCAGAATAAGTACTCAGAAGTAAGCATAACAGAATACAGGCATGGTCATCATGATGAAATGAAGACAAGCACAGAGTACAGAAAGCGTAATCACATGATAACACAAGATGAAGACAAACAAACTGAAGAAATTGAACAAAGGAAATTGAGGAAGTCTTCAGTCAAAGTCTTCAAACACAGATATGAACAAACACTCAACACAGTGAATTAGGAAATGAATGAGTTGAGGAAATAGAACCAGGTTGGTGAAGACAATGATTTGGTAGACCAGTTCCAACTGCTGTCTCAGTTGTACGTCTGGTTGGAGAGGCTGAGTATTTAAACTCGAGGACACACAACGCGGACACCCGATCCTTTGGGCGCAGCTCAGGACACCAAGTCCTCACCATATTCTCCTTGAACTAAGGTCACACAGACCTCGTCCAATCACTCGTGGTACGTCTTCAGGTGACTTCCAAACCTTCACAGACTCGGTCACTCGGCGATCCACAATTCATCTTGGATGCTCTAGACCATGACGCCTAACCGTCTGGAAGAAGCACAATCTTCAAAGGTAACAAGCGTCGGATCCACGCAGGATCAATCTCTTCAGTGATGCTCAATCACTTTGGGTTTGGGTTTTTCCTCACTCGATGAATTTCGCTCAAAGTCCTCGGAGGATGGGATGCTCTCAAATGACAAGTGTCAGTTTCTCTCGGAGCAGCCAACCAGCTAGTGGTTGTAGGGGGCGGCTATTTATAGCCTAGGGAGCAGCCCGACATGATAAGATATAAATGCCCTTCAATGATATGACCGTTAGGTAGATAAGATATTTTGGGATAGGCGGCCAAGAAGATAGCAACGGTCGGAAATTTGACTCTCAAATTCCTCGGGGCTATCATGTTCCTCCTTTGTGTAGGCAATCCGCCTTTGGCGAATTCCTAACTCCTCGGTCGAACAAATTCTCGAGGACTGTAAGAACTTCGTCTCACATCAAGAAATTGACTGAATCGTAAGAGATTTCCAAAGGCTTCACTCGAAGGGATTGGTAGGTGTAGGATTTTGAGTTGAGCATCACATGGAAATTTTCCTTAGTATTTCCTCGACCCCTTTAACAAGACGGTGTTTCCTATGACTCAAGAAAGACAAAATGAAACTACGAAAACAAAAGTCTTCACGCTTCATGTTCCTCAAATGAATACCAAGTCTTCAAGGTCACACCAATTTCTTCACTTTCAAAGTCTTCAGAAAGTCTTCAGAATACCCAAGTCTTCGCATCGAAGAACTTCATTTTTAGGGGTCGACTTTCTCTCAGAAATATCAAACTCCTCATAGACTTATAGACCTGTGTACACTCAAAAACACATTAGTCCCTTAACCTATAAGTCTTCAATACACCAAAATCACTAAGGGGCACTAGATGCACTTATAGTGTTGATTCCAACCGAGGTACCAACAAGTGAACGGTGCTGTTTGGATTCTGCCCTTCTAGCAACCCTATTGCTTTGAAGTTAATGGTCGATATTTCATTCTTAGACCATTTGTTATCGAATCACTAGCCTAACATTGATCATGCTACCTAAGTCCATATTTTGGGTGTACCTTTCAACCAATGTTTAATTGTGTATGTTTTCATCGAGCATATTTCATTATATCATTTGATCTGACAAATGTTATCTCCTTATCCACATAACCGTGGAGATCCATCTTTTTTGATACCTTGTTGAATTATCGCTGAGTCCATCAGCCACCTCCCCATCCTCCCCTTGGCTTAATGATGAACCCTTGTTCGGAACTCGCTTCCATAGTTCATTTCCTGAGAATAATATAAGGTCATCTTATCAATTGTGTTGCACCTCTTCTTCTCACATCCTGAGTCTAAGATATCCTAACACCAATCAGATCTGAAGCTCTGTCAGATTTGATGGTTGGAACATTTCTCCAAGAGTTATAACATTGGTCTTTATATGACCCGGTTAGGTGATGTCATGCCTAGCACACCTGGAAGGAGGGACTATTGTTACAGTTCTTCCTTTTAGCAATGTTAACCATTCTTCCATGAGGAAATTGAAAGACTTATTCTATAAGTTGTTCCTGATGTATCCATGAGTATCCAAAGTCCGACCTTTGCTTGAAGGCCATGTCAATGCTATCTCGAAGCATGTTTGTGGTACTCCGATTTTCAACAAGAACATTTGAAGCCCAATGCTAAATGTTTCTTGCTCAATTATCCAAACACCGTTGTATGGATAATGGCATGTAATTTCTCTTCCCTTACCTAAAGGGTTTTTTACATTATATCCTGCCATGGATATCATGCTCTGCTTGACCTTGGGAAAATATACCCCTGTAATATGTGTTTAAACACATTTTCCTTTCCATTGTTCTGTTTAAATCTGATAACCATATTTTCCTTTCCGTCGTTTGGTTTAACCTTTTATGTGATCTATATGATCTAAGCAGTAATAATTCACTGCTTATGTAAACACCTCGGTGTACAACTCTGTCAGTGAGACCCTGTTTCTATTGTTGATGAATTTTCGGTAACCGCCGATGGATGAGAACTTTGTCTATAAGTCCGCCTCGCTCAACGAGCAGGAAAATGGTTCTCTTCGTCCCTCGCCCTTGGTACCGATGTTGTTGCCGACATAACTGACAGGCTATCCTCTGACATACCTTGCTTACATGATCATGCAAGACATTACCGCCCTTTCTACTTTTAACCCACATGGTGGGCCCATAACCCGCAGTTCCACATGATCGAAACCTGACTCTCCTGTACCCCCTGTTTCCAAAGTTATTCCTCACGCGCGGCCTTGTATGTAATTCACGAGCCACCTTTCGAGAGCTCACCAATTCTGGTATCCGAAACAATAATTATGCCCATTGCTTTGAACCCCTTTCACACTCTGTTTCAGTGCAAAAAATGATTGGCTATCCGCTTGAAACTTCTTATTGCACCTTCTTACCTTGCTCTCGACATTTTTTTAAGTTTCAATTTGAGTGTTACTTTCGGCCACCTTCCCCGATGTTATCGACCAAATAGTCAACCTTGCAGAGATAGTTTCTTCCGGAATACCCACACGTTATTCTTTCGTAAGTACGATGGAGTTCCTGAAGAAAGGATGCCGACTTCATCATGATGATCTGAAGCAAAGGAATGAAGACATCAATGTAATGGGCCGACCTCTCCGAGATGAGCAACAAGAATGAGAAGATCCGTTAGGATTTCGTAACCAAATCTTTCCCCCTTACTCCACCTCTTAAAATCTCGGGACGAGATTTCTTGTAGTGGAGGAGAATTGTGACGCCCGAATGATTAAGCTACATTGAACCTTTGCTAATGATAGCACCTCACCACGATCACTGTTGTTAACCTCGCGATGGTTCAAAAACGATTCAAATTCAAATTTAAAATATAGGCAAACAACAAAAGTTTTCAAACATTAAAACTAAAATGTTCTAGAGGTGACAAATAATGCATAGGAAATTATGGTGGAGAATCCACATTTTTGTGAAATACTTAAATGCACTAAAATGATTTGATCAGTAGCAAAAACAATTATTTAAATGCCTTTGGAATTTTATAAAATACTAAACTATTTTATTTCGGGGTAAAACGTTTTATGGCAGTGGGTTATTTCGAAACACTATTTTAGAAGCTATTGTCATATTTTGCTAAACTAAAAATATATATAAACTGAAACTAAAATAAAACAGGAAAGAATAAATCAAAAGAAAGTTAAATAAAACAACGTAAAAATAAAAACAAACCCCCTGGCCAACGGGACCACGGCCCAAAGATACCATCAGTCGCCTACCGCCCAAAGACAGCCTATATTCCCCTGTGGAAAATCCTAACCCTAACCGATCCCCACTCGGCACCCCCACCATGTTCCCCTCTCCCTCGTTCCTCCTCTGCGCCCCCCATGATCTGGATCGGGGGGGTGGGGGTTCGACCCCCATCATCGTTGCCTCGCTGCAATGCCATCCCCGGCGAGCACCGCACCGTGCCTGAGGACCGCCGTCTCTGCCCGCCCGCTCCTCTAGGCACTACAAAAAAAGACACATCCGTGACATTTTGGGCCGAACAAATTTTTTTTCTGTCATACATATGACACTTCTATGACGATAATTGTGACAAAACCTGGTATCATCATAGATGTGGTGGGCTCCTACTTCTATGACAAAAAATCATGACAGAAAATGGGCTTTTCGTCCTGGGCAGGCCGGAGACGCAGCTGCAAGACATTCTTTGGGCCGTACATGACAGAAAAAACAGTGGTAGAAGCGAGGGCGAGGAAAATTTCGAGGAGTTCCCAGTTACGGTGGGAGGTCGGGGTCGGCGATGCTGCTTTCTCCCATACACGTCGCTGCTGCTGGCTCTAATCAACCGGAGAGAGGTGTTGGGCTCTAATCAACCCGAGTGATTGCACCGCAGCTACGCGTTCATCGAACCCGAGCGATCGATCGATGGCTGTTAACTGAAACCGATCGAGCGTTTCCTTTGCTACTGCTGCTAACTGAAGCCGATCGATTGGATGAACAGTGAGCGTTGCGTGGGTGGGGGGGGGGGTCGGTTGAACAGTGAGCGGTGGCGTTGCCTCCGGCTGAACAGGACCCCGTGGTGTGGTGGAGGGCTGGATGAACAGTAGGCGGTGGAGGGGTGGATGAACAGGACCCCGTGGTGTGGAGGGCTAGATGAACAGTAGACGGTGGAGGGGTGCCCGTGGAGGGGTGGTTGAATAGGACCCCGCGGTGTCGATGGCTGGATGAACAGTAGACGGTGGAGGGGTGGTTGAACAGTAGCCGGTGGAGTAGCGCGCGGTGGAGGCTGGATGAACAGGAGCCCGTGGAGGCTAGAGAAGGTCGACGGTAGCCCGTGGAGGCTGGAGGAGGTCGACGGTGGAGATGAACAGTATCCCGTGGAGTCCCGTTTTGCGGTACGTGTTGGGTTCTACGGTAGGGTGCGTCGACTGCAAATTAAAAATTCCTACGCGCAGAACATCCAGGAACATGCTACGGGAGATGGATCAAAGTTCGTTACCACTAGACGCGCAGTGCCGTAGAGCGGAAGAAGAGTTGGGGCAGTGCGTCTGCGAGGATCGCCTCCTCCTCGCTCGATCTCCCTCGAGCGGCCGGTCGTCCGATCCCACGACGAGTTCGCCGAGCGGCGCAAGTGCACCGCCTCTAAAGATCCGCGTCGCGGGAGGAACGTCGTCGGCGGATCGCTAGGTCCGATCACACACGGGCGGCGAGTGGAGGTGGCTATTCGCAACACATGCAAACCCTAGTCGCAGCGCCAAGCGATCAACTGCACCGAGTGTGCCGCACCTCCACTTTATATAGGCATCCGTCGTGGGCTCAACACTTGGGCCTCGCCACGGACCCTAAAGCCCAAAGTCTATTCGGTCACGTTCCTAGTCCAGTTCGGATCACATCCGACCAAAGGTCCCACGAACCGACCTCATAGGTTCCTTCCCTTGCCGCGACCCCTTAGGTTCAAGTCAGCTTGGTCACAGCTCGGATCACCTCCGACCTGCACGGTTGGTAGCGGCCTCTAGCAAGGCGTGCCGACCACCAAGCGTATTTATGAAGCTGTTTAGGCGAACCTGTACAACATGTCACACTTCTGTTACCTTTGCCACACGATATATGTTGTCGGGCTCAAGGCGAGACTGTCATCCTTGTGCTAACCCGACCTCTTTCTCGTTCTAGTGATACCGACCACAATCCGGATTATCTCATAATCCTTGTCGCATGGCCATGCTATTCCTGGTCAGATCACACGAGGGACCCAGAGTATATCTCTCCTGATCGGAGGGGCAAATCCCATCTTGATCGACCGTGTCTCGCAAAGATGGGACTGGACAAACCCAAAACCTACCTTTGTAACTACCCAGTCACGGAGTAGCGATTGGTCGGCCCAAAGCAAGTCTGTCACCATCCCGAGTACATGTGTCAGCTTAGGTCTTAGGACATAGAACGTATGTTGTACTAGAGACTCACAGATGACATATCGCTGCGTCTCATAGTTGGGTCTGTCCGACTCTGACCTTATCTCGACTCGGATCCGACTATGTCGAATCCGACCAGACCTTTCCAAGTCCATATTATCCGGTTAGCATCCAATGCTCCATGGCTAGTGAGACCAAGCCATCGACCGTGTCATATGCCAGTCCACACAGCCCTTTTGACTAGGGACCTTTTAGGACAGTCATCATACAATGCATAGTCCCACAAACAAGTCACATACTTGCTGATACACATCATTGATAATGTCCAAGGACTATCTTTATTCATAAACACATAGGAAATATCATCATACATGATTGCCTCTAGGGCATATCTCCAACAGCCTCCCACTTGCACTAGAGTCAATCAAATAGACATCGAATGCCCATAGCTCTAACGTGCCCCTCATGCTTGGGTTGTGGAAGCGGCTTAGTCAACGGATCTGCAACATTTGCATCCGTGTGAATCTTGCATAACTCTACATCACCATTATTTACGATCTTTCGTATCAGGTGATATTTCCGGTCTATGTGTCTGACCTTGTGGTGATTCCTCGGCTCCTTGGCTTGTGCGATGGCACCATAATTATCACAATAAAGGTCCAACGGTTTCACCGAGGCTGGGAAAATACCAAGATCATCCAGAAAATGCCGAATCCAAACACCTTCCTTTGCAGCTTCACAAGCCGCAATGTATTCGCTTCGTGGTAGAATCGCCACCGTATCCTCGCTTGGAACTCATCCAAAGTGCATCGCTCCTCCGCTCAGACGCATACGAATCCGCACTATGATCGACAATCATCTCTCGCCGGTTTGGAAACTAGCATCGACGTAACCCCTTACGACGAGCTCTTCCTCACCTCCATAAACTAGGAACATCTCTTTAGTCCTTTTCGTGTACTTCAAAATAGTCTTTACCGCTGCCCAAAGGACTCTCACCTAGGTTGGCCTGGTATCTACTTGTTAGGCTTATTGCAAAAGCAACATCAGGCCTTGTACATATCATGGCATACATGATGGATCCGATTGTCGAGGCATACGGAATCCTACTCATCCTGCTTCGCTCATCAGATGTCGAAGGACTCTAAGTCTCGCTTAGCCTTATACCATGTGAGAGCGGCAAGAACCCTTTCTTCGCCTCACTCATGTTGAACCACTTCAACACTTTATCTATGTACGTGCTCTGGCTTAAGCCGAGCAGCCTCCTCGATCTATCTCTATAGATCTTAATGCCTAAAATATAGACTGCCTCACCAAGGTCCTTCATCAAAAACTTGCCATTCAATGATTCCTTGACCGAAGTTTACCATCGAAACATTATTTCCGATCAGTAGTATGTCATCCACATACAAGATCAAAAACACTATCGAAGCTCCCACTTAACTTCTTGTATAAACAAGAGTCCTCTTTGCTTTTGATGAAACCGAGATCGATGATTTACTTCATAAAAACGAATGTTCCAACTCCGAGATGCTTGCTTCAACCCATAAATGGATCTCTTGAGCTTGCATACCTTACTAGTGCTAGTCGGATCGACAAAACCCTCGGGCTGTATCATATACACGTCCTCGGTTAAATTTCCGTGAAGGAAAGCCGTCTTGACATCCATCTACCATATCTCGTAATCGAAATATGCAGCTATAGCTAGTATGATCCTCACCGATTTCATCATCGCCATCGCCAGTAAGTCTCGTCAGTAGTCAATTCCTTGAACTTGTCCATAACCTTTAGCGACAAGCCGAGCTTTGTAGATCTGAACATTTCCATCCACATCGGTTTTCTTCTTAAAGACCCATTTGCAACCAATGGCGCTTACGCCAGTGGCGGATCAACCAAATCCTGCACTTGATTCTCATCCATGGATTTTAACTCGGATCTCATGGCCTCCAGCCATGCCTCGAATCTGGGCTCACCATCGCTTCTCGTGATACGTGGCCGGCTTGCCGCTTTCTAGCAACAATACAACATGCACTCTGCGCAATCTCTTCGACCTTCGTGGTTCCGATGCCGCTTCCACTACAGGTTCCCTGACCGACTCCGGTATGATCTCATCACCAGCCGAGCCGTCCCCGAGTGGTCCTCGAATTTCTTCGAGTCGAACCGTCCTCCCACTGGCCTCCCGACTGAGAAACTCTTTCTCAAGGAAAACCCTGTTCCGAGCAACAAACACTTTGTTCTCTTCCCGGTTGTAGAAGCTATATCCCAAGGTTTCTCGGATATCCCACGAATATGCATTTATCCGACTTGGGTGTAAGCTTGTCCGACATAAGTCGCTTGACAAATGCTTCACAACCCCAAATCTTTAGAAAATACAACCGACTCTTCCTACCCACATCTCATGCGGTGTCTTGTCTACGGATTTTGATGGTACCCTATTAAGTGTGAAAGCTGCAGCTTCTAGAGCGTATCCCCAAAATGACAAGGGTAAATCCGATTTGCTCATCATCGACCGGACCATGTCCAACAAGGTCCTATTCCTCCGCTCGACACGCCGCTTCTCTATGGCGCATCTTGAGGTGTGAGCCGAGGTACTATACCTCGACTTTTCAGATGATCATCGAACTCTGGCTCATGTACTCACCTCCACGATCAGATCGCAGAAGCTTTATAGTCTTGCCGAGCTGATTCTCAACCTCGCTCAAACTCTTTGAATTTTTCAAAAGTCTCCGACTTGTGCCTCATCAAATAGATATATCCATATCTACTCAAGTCGTCGGTAAAAGTCACGGCATCGATAGCCACCTCTGGCGCTTGTGCTCATTGGACCACACACATCACCGTGTATAAGCTCCAACAGCTCGGATGCCCTCTCGCAACTCTTTGCGAAAGGAGACTTAGTCATCTTGCCAAGCAAGCATGATTCACATGTCTCGAACGATCCAAAGTCGGACGGGTTAGGAGCCCATCATCATGGAGCTTCTTCATGCTCTGCACTAATGTGTCCAAGCCGGCAATGCCGTAAGTATGTCGGATTTATCTCATTAGGCTTATGCCTCTTGACATTTACGTTATAGACCGGTTCCTGTTCTAGATTCAATATAAATAGCCCATCAACAATGGGTGCATAGCCGGAACATACCATTCAAAAATATCGAACAACCATTGTCCTTTAAATTGAATTCATAACCCCGACTCATCAAACATGAGGCGTAAATAATGTTCCACTAAGTGCAGGAATGTAATAACAATTATTCAATTCCATAATGAATCCTGAAGGGAGCTGGAGCTGCATCGCGTCGACCTCCAACGCAGCAACTCTTGCTTTGTTGCCGACCACGATGTCAATCTCCCCTTGTGCCACATGCCTAGTTCTTACCAGCCCTCGCATCGAGTTGCAAACATGAACAACCGATCCGTATCAAATACCCAAGAGCTACTAGGTATGTCGCCAAGGTAAATGTCTATAACATATGCAACAAGTGTACCATTGCTCAAGAAGCATTTCCGCCTTCTTGCCATGCTCGCAAGCCACTTGCTACAGTTCCTCTTCCAAAGTGACCAGTCTCCTTGCGGTGATAGCAAACGGTCTTCGAGTCCGTCCAGATTTCATGGCAAGCAGAGGTTACCATCTCCGTGCCTTTGCCTTAGCCTTTTTCTTGGACCAACTCTTCTTGAACTTAGCCGATTTCTGCACCATCAACACTTGATGCGTGCCTTTCTTAATATCCCGCTTCTCGCCACCTTGAGCATCCCATGCAATTCGGTGAGCTTCTTATCCATGCCATGCATATGATAGTTCGAGATGAACGTCCCATAGCTGGGCGGAAGAGAACCCGTAACAAAGCATCAAGAGCCAGCTCATCCAAGAGCGGGAAGCCCAAATGATCCAAATCTTGCACATATCCGATCATCTTGATCACATGTGGGCTCAGTGGATCACCTTCCTTCAGCCTGCAATCCATCAAGGATCGCCAGACGTTGAACCTTTGGGTCCTAGCCTGTGTTTGAAACATGCTCTTGAGACTCTCGATCATATCGTAAGCCTCAACGTTTTTGAAATGCTGTTGCAAATCGGGCTCCATACAAGCCAAAGATCGACAACCGATCTCCGTTGATTCGCCAACGAAGTTTCGTAGGCATTTTTAGCTGTGGCACTAGCATTATCAGCAGGTTCCTCCGAAGTGGATCCTCTAGAACATGTTCCTTTTATCGTGCTTGAGAACAATTCTCAGATTTCTATACCAGGTGGTAAAGTTTGTTCCATTCAGTTTATCCTTTTCCGAATTGATTTCAATGCAAAGTTGGGTTGAGCAGGTGGTGCCATTGATCTACAAATGTAAAACATGCAATCACTAAGCAATGTGTTTATGTAGAGTAATTCTAGCCTAAATGTAAATACTCCCACTCAAGTCAGCATCCTCCGCAAACTCTCAAGATTCAGATCCGACTAGCGCATGCGACTAGTGAGCTTTAGCATCACTGCTAGCCAACATACCTATTCGGTAAGCAACTCCTTGCTAATCGCATCTCTATACGACTTCGCCGATCGGAAGGTATCTCATACCCTCGCCCCAACCTTCTTTGCCACAAGGCCCAAAACCATTTTGATAGCCTTGTCAAGTTAACTCGATGCAAGGCATGTCCGTGTCCGACACTAATCCTTCAGTTCAAGGACACCCAAAGAAGACCCCAATTTTATGAGCCCACTACTAGACGTACTTGACGTGCGAAGGTGCAACATCGGGATGGCAATTCACTTGATATTCATGAGGGATCTTTCTACCATTCTAACATGCATAGAAACAAAGAAGCATAACAATCACAACTAACACATATTGTGAAATAGTATGGCTCCTTCATGGACGTTCTTCTAGGTCGGCTCCGACTGATGACCATCTACGAACTCCATCTTGTTTGTCACGCCGGACGCCAAGCCGCCAACCTGATCTCTATTATCCAACTATTACAACTAGTAATGAATTTTACATAGAGTCACAAGTCGACACGCAGTCGTTATACAATATAATGACATCACTTTGGCTCTCGCCGTCGACAAACATGACACGCAGCCACGTATAAATTACACACATGCATCACATACACATGAGCCATACTATTCACATCAAACCTGCAAAACAAAGTTATGCATAGAATCGCATTCTACCGGTTTGTGTGTCGGGTACGAAATACACGGCGCTACGCACACGGCGGTCCGATCACGCCGAATTCTCTGATCTAACCGATCTTATCGATCATCGCGAATCCGATTCGGATTTACGTTTCACTGTTAACCCCGATGGCGGATGACCGACCGGTAGGGGTAGATCGTGTCACAACCTCATCGATCCCGATTTACAGAAAACATAGCCTCAACGATCCCCATGTGCGCTTGATCATATCAACCGCACATAGCCGATCTCTTCAAGGACAACAGATCTCATCCGCCGCCTCCACATATCTAATATGCATACGATCTGAATCCAAATCCTATAACAGAGGCTCGATACCACCGTTGGGTTCTACGGTAGGGTGCGCCGACCGCAAATTAAAATTCCTACACGCAGTAACATCCAGAACATGCTACGGAGATGGATCACGCTTGGTTACCACTAGACGCGCAAAGTGCCGCAAATGGAAGAAGAGTTGGGGCAGCGGCGTCTGCGTGGATCGCCTCCTCCTCGCTCGATATCCCTCGAGCGGCCGGTCGTCCGATCCCACGTGACGAAGTTCACGGAGCGGCGCAAGTGCACCGCCTCTAACGGTATCCGCGTGCGGGAGGAACGTCATGCGGCGGACTGCTAGGTCCGATCACACAGTCGGCGGCGAGTGGAGGTGGCTTTTCGCAACACATGCAAACCCTAGTCGCAGCGCCGAAGCGATCAACTGCCTGAGTGTGCCGCACCTCCACTTTATATAGGCGTCCGTCATGGGCTCAACACTTGAGCCTCGCACGGACCCTAAAGCCCAAAGTCTATTCGGTCACGTTCCTAGTCCAGTTCGGATCACATCCGACCAGTGTCCTACGAACTGACCTCATAGGTTCCTTCCCTTAAGCATGCGACCCCTTAGGTTCAAGTCGGCTTGGTCACAGTTCGGATCACCTTCGACCTGTACGGTTGGTAGCGGCCTCTAGCAAGGCGTGCCGACCACCAAGCGCAACGATGAAGCTGGTTAGGCGTAACTGTACAACATGTCACACTTCGTTCCCTTTGCCGCACGATATATGTTGTCGGGCTCAAGGCGAGACTGTCATCCTTGTGCTAACCCGACCTCTTTCGCTCCAAAGGATACCGACCACAATCCGGATTATCTCATAATCCTTGTCGCATGGCCATGCTATTCCTGGTCGATCACACGAGGGGCCCAGAGTATATATCTCCGATCGAGGGGCAAATCCCATCTTGCTCGACCGTGTCTCGCAAAGATGGGACCGGACAAACCAGAAACCTACCTTTGTAACTACCCGATACGGAGTAGCGTTTGGTCGGCCCAAAGCAAGTCTGTCACCATCCGCAGTACATGTGTCACCAGGTCTTAGGACATAGAACGTATGTTGTACTAGAGACTCACAGATGACATATCGCTGCGTCTCATAGTTGGGTCTGTCCGACTCAGACCTTATCTCGACTCGGATCTGACTATGTCGAATCCGACCAGACCTTTCCAAGTCCATATTATCGGGTTAGCATCCAATGCTCCATGGCTAGTGAGACCAAGCCATCGACCATGTCATATGCCAGTCTAGTCGGCTACGCGTCCACACAGCCCTTTTGACTAGGGACCTTTTAGGACAGTCATCATACAATGCATAGTCCCACAAACAAGTCACATACTTGCTGATACAGATCATTGATAATGTCCAAGGACTATCTTTATTCATAAACACATAGGAAATATCATCATACATGATTGCCTCTAGGGCATATCTCCAACAGTACGCCACACCCCTCCCGATGAACAGGACCCCTGTTTCGACCGTAGCGCTCCAACACAAGTCCGTTTCGTCTGTTTTGCAGTACGCCACACCCCTCCCGATCAACAAGACCCCCGTTTCGACCGTAGGAGGTCCGTTTCGTCCGTTTTGCAGTATGCAAGACCCCTCCAGATGAATAGGATCCCGTTTCGAACGTGGCCGGTCGGACACAAGGCCGTTTCCTCCGTTCTGCGGTACGCCAGGCCTCGTTTCCATCGCCTGTTCCGTCCAATCCCGATGAACACGACCACGCATTCCGTTCCGACCCAGCTGGTTGGCTCCCACGCGTTCCGTTGCCTCCCGATGAACACGACGCATTTCGTTGCCTCCCCATGAACACGACACATTCTGTTGCCTCCCCGTGAACACGACGATGACGCTGTTTCTCTGTTCCGACCCAGCCATGTACACGAGCCCTGGCCGTGCATTGTCGCCGTAGTAGGCGTTCGAGACTCCTACCAGATGTACACATACGCGGCGTCAGATTTTCTTTCTTCCACCCTGGCCGCTAGACGTGCGTGTACATGCTACGTGTGCGCCTCTACTACGACACGTCTGGCGCCTCTACTATGACACGTCGGCGCCTCTACATCCACCAAGATATATGTACGCATATCGTCACGACCAGAATGACAATGCTACGCACGCTTCGACCAGGTGGGTTCCGACTGTCAGGCACTTCCTTGCCTGCGAAGATGTAGCTGGTGGGTCCCAACAGTCAGGGGGCGAATCGTTTTTTTGCCCGGACGCACTTCCTTGTGTGCGAAGAAGTAGCTGGTGGGTCCCAAAGAATGGGCAAACATTTTTTCATGAAATACGGTGGCCCGTCCGGTGGGTCCCCGCTGTCGTGGAGGAATAATTATTTTGCACGTAATAAGGAGGCACTTCCTGTCAAGGCCGTGAACCCAAATTGTCGGCCTCTCCACGCATACCCACGTCCGATGGAAGCCGTTCCTTGACCATATTGACCACGCCACACCGAAAGCACCGTATGCGGTGGACGACGGCGAGGCCTAGGAAGGGGACGACGTGGAGCCGCGGAAGACGCAGCAATGGATGCCCACGCGTAGAGGAGTACGAGGCTTCACTGGTTTGCTGTGGTGTGAGGCTGCCGTCGCCGCAGAATAACAGGCGGTGTGGGTGAGTAGAGGAATGGCCTGGCCAGCGGTGGGAGTAGTAGGAGGCGGTGAGGCCTCCACCGCATCGCAGCCGGCCATGGGAGGCAGGAGCACGAGGCACGACCGACGCTGGTTTGGGCGGCTGGAGCAAGAAGACCAGAGGTTGAAGAAGCACTACGGCCGTTGGATGGACATCGTACGGTCATTGGAGCTAGAATCGTGCATATTGACTAAGTTGACAAAGTCCTCCGTCCCCATCAACTTAGTAGGCCCACAAGTCAGACTGCTACTATACTGGGTCCCAGCTAACAGGGGGAGTATTCATTTTTTTGTGCGTAATAAGGACGCACTTCCTTTGCATTGAAGGTGCAATGGTGGGTCCCAATGATCGAGGGAAACGTTTTTTCGCGAAATACGGTGGCCCGTCAGTGGGTCCCGCTGTCGGTGGAGGAATAATTATTTTGCGCGTAATAAGGAGGCACTTCCTTGCTGCGGCCGTGGACCCAGCTGTCGGTGTCTCCACGCGACAAGATTCTTCCGATGGAAGTCGGTCGTTGACCACATTGACCACGCCGCGCCGAGAGCACCATGGCGGTGGACGACGGCGAGGCCTAGGAAGGGGACGACATGGATGCAGGGAAGACTCGGCAGTTGTTTCCTACGCGGAGGGGAGTACGACTGTACGAGGGTTTACTAGTTCGTCTGCCGTCACCGGAGAATAATAGCAGGTGTGGGTGAGTAGAGTGATGGCTAGGCCAGCGATGGGTGTATGGTGGGGCGGTGAGGCTCACATGGCAAGACAGCCGGCCGCGGGGAGGAGGGAGCAGGCAGTCCCGCCGGCGCTTGTTTGAGCGGCTGGAGCAGGAAGAGCAGAGATTGAATAAGCATGACGGCCATTGGATGGACATCCAACAGTTAGTGCTTGTGCGTCAACCTTTTTTTTAGGAAAGCCTCAAATCTGTGGAAAACAGCATACAGCCCATCTGCCATTATTTCAAATAATTTTCAGCTCATTTGCTAATTCTTAAGGTTTTTTGGAGCCCATATTCTTTTTGTTAGCATTACAGCCCATATTGTGGCCACGGTTAAAAAATTATACGAAACTTTGCATATTTCGGTGCGATCTGAACTGTTTTTAATCCCGAAATTTCGACTCACATTCAAACTGATTTTAAAAATAAATGTATATCAATATAAAATCCAACAAATTCTCCACGCATAAAAATTAATGTAATTTAGAATCTTGAAATGAAAAAAAAGATATTTGAAACTAATTGCCGGTTTGATGTGTTTTAAAAATGTACAGCCCATTTCTCATTACTGATGGGCCATTTTCTCGGAAGCCGAATGAAAGCTCTCCTCGTCTTGAAAGATTTGCAGCCCAACAGGCATGACAAAGCGACTTACTTGGCAAATCACAAAAAAACTGGGATGTGGCCGTGGACCCAGCTGTCAGCCTCTCCACGTACAGTACTCTTCCGATGAAGTCATTCCTTGACCACGTTGACCACGCCGCGCGGAGAGCACCACGGCGATGGACGACGGCGAGGCCTGGGAAGGGGACGACGCGGAGCCGGGGAAGACGCGACAGTGGAAGCCTGTGCGGAGAGGAGTACGAGGGTTCACTGGTTCGGCTGCTGTGTGAGGCTGCCATCGCCGCAGGGCCTGGCCAGCGGTGGGAATAGTAGGGGGCGGTGAGGCCTCCGCGGCAACACAGCCGGCCACGGGAGGCAGGAGCATGCGGCATGACCGACGCTGCTTTGGGCGGCTGGAGCAAGAAGAACAGAGGTTGAAGAAGCACTACGGCCATTGGATGGACATCGTACGGTCACTGGAGCTGGAATCATTCATATTGACTAAGTTGACAAAGCCCTCCGTCCCCATCAACTTAGTTGGCCCACAAGTCATGCTCCCACTATGGTGGGTCCCAGCCAGCAGGGGGTATTCATTTTTTTTGTGCATAATAAGGAGGCACTTCCTTGCGTGCGAAGATATAGCTGGTGGGTCCGACATGTTAGCGGGGGGAAAGTTTTTTTTTGCGAAATACAGAGGCCCTTCTGGTGGGTCCTAGCTATCAGGTGGAGGAATCATTATTTTGCGCGTATAGTCCACGGCCGATGGATGTCGTTCGTTGACCAAGTTGACCAGGCCGCGCCGAGAGCACCATGGCGGTGGACGACGGCGAGGCCTAGGAAGGGAACGACACGGAGCCGGGGAAGACTCGGCAATGGTTGCCCACACGGTGGGGAGTACGAGGGTTTACTGGTTTGGCTGTCGTCGCCGGAAAATAACAGGAGGTGTGGGTGAGTAGAGGAATGGCACAGCCAGCAATGAAGTAGGGTGAAGGCCATGCGGCAAGCAAAGACAATGGCTATGGGAGGCGGGAGCAGTCCCACCGAGCTGGTTTGGGCGGTGGAGCAAGAAGATCGATACTAAAGAAAGCACGGCCGTTGGATTAACATCCAACGGTCGCTTCACTAGAATCGTTGTGGACTAAGTTGACAAAGCCAAAGTACACGTCAACCTAGTAGACCCACAAGTCAGCCTCCAAATCTGTACCAAACAGCATACAACCCGAAATTTCTAGCCAGATTCAAATTAATTTTAAATCTAAATATACCTTAATTTAAATTCAATGAAATTTTACCCGCACAAAAACAATGAAATTTAAAATATCAAAATAAAAAAACAGTATTTTGGAACTAATTGCCTGTTTGTTGTATTTTTTCATTTTACAGCCCATTTATTATTACTTATAGCCCATTTCTTATTACTTATAGCCCATTTTCTGGGGAAAATGCATCCCTCCTCATATTGAAAGATTTCCGGCCCAGCAGGGCGTAGAAAAGCAAGTAGGCCTACGTTGGTTATTCTGCCAAAAACAAAATAGCTGGCTAGCCATTTTTAGAAAGGAAAAAAACAAACTGGGCTGGTCATGTGCGAAGGAGGAGAAGGAGGAGAAGAAGGAGGAGAAGGAGGAGAAGGAGAAGGAGGAGAAGGAGAAGAGGAGGAGCAGGAGAAGGAGAAGGAGGAGAAGGAGAAGGAGGAGAAGGAGAAGAAGAAGAAGGAGAAGAAGGAGAAGAAGGAGAAGAAAAAGAAGAAGAAGAAGAAGAAGAAGAAGAAGAAGAAGAAGAAGAAGAAGAAGAAGAAGAAGAAGAAGAAGAAGAAGAAGAAGAAGAAGAAGAAGAAGAAGAAGAAGAAGAAGAAGAAGAAGAAGAAGAAGAAGAAGAAGAAGAAGAAGAAGAAGAAGAAGAAGAAGAAGAAGAAGAAGAAGAAGAAGAAGAAGAAGAAGAAGAAGAAGAAGAAGAAGAAGAAGAAGAAGAAGAAGAAGAAGAAGAAGAAGAAGAAGAAGAAGAAGAAGAAGAAGAAGAAGAAGAAGAAGAAGAAGAAGAAGAAGAAGAAGAAGAAGAAGAAGAAGAAGAAGAAGAAGAAGAAGAAGAAGAAGAAGAAGAAGAAGAAGAAGAAGAAGAAGAAGAAGAAGAAGAAGAAGAAGAAGAAGAAGAAGAAGAAGAAGAAGAAGAAGAAGAAGAAGAAGAAGAAGAAGAAGAAGAAGAAGAAGAAGAAGAAGAAGAAGAAGAAGAAGAAGAAGAAGAAGAAGAAGAAGAAGAAGAAGAAGAAGAAGAAGAAGAAGAAGAAGAAGAAGAAGAAGAAGAAGAAGAAGAAGAAGAAGAAGAAGAAGAAGAAGAAGAAGAAGAAGAAGAAGAAGAAGAAGAAGAAGAAGAAGAAGAAGAAGAAGAAGAAGAAGAAGAAGAAGAAGAAGAAGAAGAAGAAGAAGAAGAAGAAGAAGAAGAAGAAGAAGAAGAAGAAGAAGAAGTATGGAATTATTGATGGATGAACTATTTCCTCTCTTGTTAAAAAAATATTCCCTCTCTGTGTATATTGATATAGATGGGCTATTTCGATGGTGTGCATGTCTTTGGAACAAGTAGTAGCGTGGGTCCACTTGACTATAAGGAACTATTTATCTGCCTAGCTTTCCCTACTACTCCTTCCAGTGATCGGTATGCAATGCATGTGTCCGTAGACATGACATCTTGTCCATGGAAGTTCAACTATGGCGACCATCACGTTTCATCCACTACCACTCGCGACTCCCACGACGTCACTCCAACCCACGGCACCACGTCCCCTGATCGACGTGCGCCTCGCCCCTCTCGGCCGCACTGCCCCTCAGCCTTTGTGTGCATGACATGTGGGCCAACTGAAATGCGGCGAGCATCAAGTTTCTACCACAGCCACACGCGATTCCCACGATGTCGCTCGAACCCATGACACCACACGTCCCTCGACCTGTGGCTCACCCCTCTCAGCCCCACTGCCCCTCTGCCTTCGGGAGCATTACATGTGGACCAGCCACCTATCGGGTCCACATATTATTGACTCAAAGGGAGGTGTCGTAAAGGTCAAGCTCGCACCGAGGGCCCCGAGAGGTAAATGTAACTCCTGCGCCAGCCTTGTGGTGCTATCACCGCATCTAACTCGTGGAAAACTCGAGATTTATTTCTTTACTATACATGAACGCAACGGTTTAATGGACATTTTAATCTCAACATGTGATGGGGAGCTCTAAATTTGAATTTGAAACATATAAAACGAAAAACTTCAAAACAGATAAACTGGGAGAGAGGGAGTATACCGTAGGATGTGCCCCATAGGAAACAAGTCCCCTGGTTAGTCACCACGAAGATGCGGTTAGAAAGGAGCACACCGTCTTCATACTCGTGCAACAACAAATCGGCCGCAGACAGCATCGTCCACCTTTGACCGCCATGTGCAAGGTTCGTGCTATCTTCTTCAATCTCACCGTGGTTCCATCGTACCAATTCAGGATGTGTCCTGTTGCATGGCTGATCCCAATGTTGGACAAAGGTTCTACGGGAACGGTGTCACCATTGTAAATGTTGTGCCAATTGATGTTGGTACCCTCCCGTACATATGCAAGCCAATCTCCACTCACACTCTAGCCTAACCTATGAAACTGTGGGCAGGGGGAGAATTAGGAAATGGACACGGAAGTAGTCTTTAGAATGCATTTACTACATGATCAAACTCATCTTACCTGCTCATCGGACAAAATCTGAGTGCCCCTCAACGTCGGCATCTCAAGGGGCGTCAACTTGCAACTACGGCCACGCCGCGCTCGAGAGACCCCCAAGGAAACACCCTCGTGCGTTGCACGGACCATCAAGATGCATTTGTATGAGTAGTTTATCTTGTGAGAGAAAAGGATGAACGAGGGAAGGCCTTATTTGCAAATGTGGAGAGGGGTGTAGGTTTCTTTTTGCAAAATTGCCACACTTTTCTTCCTATCCATCAGATATAAATTGAATGGCCTATATTGCGGGGTGGAAGGCACACCATCAACACCAACTCTGTTTTTTATAAGAGTAGAGACTAGGAAGATGCCCGTGCATTGCACGAAACATCATGATCTTGTGGGAGAAAAGGATGAACAAGGGAAGGCCTTATCTGCAAATGTGGAGAGGAGTGCGGGTAAATTGCCATAGTTTCCTTCCTACCCGTTAGATATAGATCGGACGGCCTATATTGCAGGATGGCAGGCACACCATCTTCACCAACGCTGCTTTCTTAGCTCTTATAAAAAGTAGAGTTAGTGATGATGGTGTGCCTGCCATCCTGCAATATAGGCCATCCAATTTATATCCGGCGGATAGGAAGGAAACTATGGCAATTTTGCAAAAGGATACCCACACCCCTCTCCACATTTGCAAATAAGGCCTTCCCTCGTTCATCCTTTTCTCCCACAAGATAAACTACTCATACAAATGCATCTTTATGTTCACCGCAACGCACGGGCATCTTGCTAGTATAAGAGGGGTGTGGGTATTTTTTTCAAAATTGCCATAGTTTCCATCCTATCCGTCAGATATAAATCGGACGACCTATACTGCAGGATGGCAGGCACACCATCATCAACAACTCTCTTTTTCTGTAAGAGTAGAGTAGAAATAGAGATAGAGACTACTACTACCAATGTGCTGGCCCGTGCATTGCAATGGATCCAAAGTAGTAGAAAAATACTTGTTCACGGGCTTGAAATATAAACACTCTAGTTTTGATATACATATATCAGTAAAAGTAAATCATGCTTCACTCAAAAAATATTCCTCGGGCTGTTTTGGTGGTTTGAAGATAATAGGTTTAAAAAAAATTGGAGCTGTGTTTTTTTTACATTTTGTAGTGTGGCACGGCATCCGGTGCACCTAAGCGTCCGAAAAAAATTGAGTATGGGTCGGTGGCACACCCTGCGGCAAGATGCCCGTGTGGGCTTCTTTTATAACTAGCAAGATGCCCGTGCATTGCAGGGAACATCAAGATGCATTTTTTTACAAAACACCTGTTCTGATTGACCCTTGCAGGAGTAATCCCATGTGTAAAAACTAATGATATCTCGAGAATTTTATTAGAAAAATGGTATCTTTGGAACAAGTTTTCTCTACTACTGCTCCTTGTAGTGAGCGGTATGCAATGGATGTGTCAGCAGACATGACAGCTTGTCCATGGAAGTTGAACCATGATGACTGAGGGAGTCCTAGACTAGGGGGTGTCCGGATAGCCGAACTATCATCTTTGGCTGGACTCCTAGACTATGAAGATACAAGATTGAAGACTTCGTCCCGTGTCCGGATGGGACTTTCCTTGGCGTGGAAGGAAAGCTTGGTGATACGGATATGTAGTTTTCCTACCATTGTAACCGACTCTGTGTAACCCTAACCCTATGCGGTGTCTATATAAACCGGAGGGTTTTAGTCCGTAGGACGAACAACAATCATACCATAGGCTAGCTTCTAGGGTTTAGCCTCTCTGATCTCGTGGTAGATATACTCTTGTACTACCCATATCATCAATATAAATCAAGCAGGAGTAGGGTATTACCTCCATCGACAGGGCCCGAACCTGGGTAAAAACATCGTGTTCCTTGTCTCCTGTTACCATCCGCCTAGACGCACAGCTCGGGACCCGTGCAGAGATCCGCCGGTTTTGACACCGACATTGGTGCTTTCATTGAGAGTTCCTCCGTGTCGTCACCTATAGGCCCGATGGCTCCTTCAATCATCAAGAACTACGAAGTCCAGGTGAGACTTTTCTCCTCGGACAGATCTTCGTATTCAGCTGACTTTCTTGCTGCGCCAATTCGCTAGGCCATCCGGAGTAGATCGAAAGCTACGCCCGCCATCGTGTCATATTTGGAAGCTTAAACTATACGGCCGATATCCGCGGAGACTTGATCTTCGACGGATTCGAGCCACGTACCGAGCGCCAGACTGCTTTCGATGGGTACGATCTAGCTCGCCGAACAAAGGCTCGGAGGCCGCACCAGTGCCCGCTCCGACCCTTAATCCGGAGCCGGTTTCGCCGATCGAAGACGAGTGGTTGGACACCGCCTCGGGGGCTAAGATCTCTACGGCGATCGAGCCAAACTCCATCCCTGTCCTTTGCGAAGACCGTGACTCCAGGGTGCCGGACTCCTCTCCGGACTCCGAACCCTCCGCGCTCCTGCCAATCGAATCTGATTGGGCGCCGGTCATGGAGTTCACTGCCGCGGACATCTTTCAGCACTCGCCCTTTGGCGACATCCTGAATTCACTAAAGTCTCTCTCTTTATATGGAGAGCCCTGGCCGGACTACGGTCAGGAAGGTTGGGATGCGGAAGACGAAGAAATTCAACGCCCACCCACCACCCACTTTGCAGCCATTGTCGATGATTTAACCGACATGCTCGACTTCGACTCCGAAGACATCGACGGTATGGACGATTTATGCCGGAGACGACCAAGAACCAGCGCCTACAGTGGCACCGGAAGGCCACCTCATCATAACGACATATACATGGTAGACATCCCAAAAGATGGGAACGGCGATGGAACGGCGGAGGATGACCCTCCAAGAAACAACCAAGCGCCGACGTCCGGGCGCCACTCTAAATCCCGCCACAAGAAAACGGCGATTCCGCACGGAGACAATAATACCTCGCATAAGTTGAAGATTTACCCTCCAAAGCAGGACTCGGCAGAGGAGGGAGAAGCAAGTCCGCATGACAAGGCGGTAGAAAGAGAGGTAGAGGACGACAATTATGCGCCCCCTCAAGACGAGGCAAGCCTCGATTTACGGCAATTTGTCGCTCGTAAGACCCCGTCGAACAAGAGCGTTTCAAACGCCGGCTCATGGCCACGGCAAGCAGCCTCAAGAAAAAGCAGCAGCAGCTTAGAGCTAACCAAGACTTGCTAGCTGACAGATAGACTGAAGTCCTTGCAGCCGAAGAGTATGAACTCGAACGCCCCTCCAAGAGATACCCCAAACGCAGGATGCTACCCCAATTAGAGGAAGCAGCACCCAAACCTACATCACCAGCGCATGATGCGGCCGACCGGCCACCCCGTGGTCGCGACAGAGAGGCCTCTAGACCCTACATTCAAGCCACACTCCGGCGTCGCTCGAAAAGTACCAAGGCACGGGGAAACGCGCCAGACCTGCGAGACATATTGGAGGACAAGGCAAGGCAAACAAGATCGATCTACGGATCGGGTGGGCGCCCCATGACATGTGACGATAACCGTCACGCCGGATACAGTAATTCCGGCCGGGCCAAACACAGTAGACAAAGCTCATTTGAGCTGCGTCATGATATAGCTCAATACAGAGGCGCCGCACACCCACTATGCTTCACAGATGAAGTAATGGATCATCAAATTAACGAGGGTTTCAAACTCGTAAACATCGAATCATACGATGGCACAACAGATCCTGCGGTTTGGATCGAGGACTACCTCCTCCATATCCACATGGCCCGCGGCGATGATCTACACGCCATCAAATACCTCCCACTCTAGCTTAAAGGACCAGCTCGGCATTGGCTCCACAGCTTGCCAGCAGAATCAATTGGTTGTTGGGAGGACCTGGAAGCCGCATTCCTTGATAACTTCCAGGGCACATACGTGAGACCACCAGACGCCGATGACCTTAGCCATATAATTCAGCAGCCAAAAGAATCGGCCAGACAATTTTGGACGCGGTTTCTAACAAAGAAAAATCAGATCGTCGACTGTCCGGATGTAGAGGCGCTAGCAGCCTTCAAACACAACATCCGTGACGAGTGGCTAGCCCGGCACCTAGGACAGGAAAAGACGAAATCCATGGCAGCCCTCACCACACTCATGACCCGCTTTTGCGCGGGAGAGGACAGCTGGCTAGCTCGAAACAACAACTTGGCCAAACACCCTGAGAGTTCGGATACCAAGGACAGCAATGGCAGGTCGCGTCGCAACAAGCATAAACGCCGCATTAACGGTGATAATGCTGAAGATACGACAGTAAATGCCGGATTCAGAGGCTCTAAACCCGGTCAGTGGAAGAAGCCATTCAAAAGAAATACCAGGCCCGGCCCAACTTGGACCAAATACTCGATCGCTCATGCGGATACATGGCACCCCGAAAACCAGCCAACCACACCAACAGGATTGTTGGGTGTTCAAGCAAGGTGCAAGTTAAGTGCCGAACTCAATGACAAGGGGCTGCATAGCGATGACGAGGAAGAGCCTCGGCCGCCGAACAATAGAGGACAGAAGGGCTTCCCCCCACAAGTGCGGACGGTGAACATGATATACGCAACCCACATACCCAAAAGCGAGCGGAAGCATGCACTAAGGGACGTATATGCGATGGAGCCAGTCACCCCGAAGTTCAACCCATGGTCCTCCTGCCCGATCACTTTTGATCGAAGGGACCACCCCACTAGCATCCGTCACAGCGGATTCGCCACATTGGTTCTTGACCCAATCATCGACGAATTTCACCTCACTAGAGTCCTGATGGACGGCGGTAGCAGCCTGAACCTGCTTTATCGTGGATACAAGCAAATGGGCATAGACCCTCAAGTATTAAACCCACAAAGACGACCTTTAAAGGCGTCATACCAGGTGTAGAGGCCAATTATGTGCTCGCCATACACTCAAAGTGGTCTTCGGATCCCGGATAACTTCCGAAGCAAAGAGTTAATCTTCGACATAGTCCCGTTCATAGCGGCTATCATGCACTGCTTGGACGAACCGCATTTGCAAAGTTCAATGCGGTGCCGCACTACGCATACCTCAAGCTCAAGATGCCAAGCCCTCGAGGAGTAATCACGGTCAATGGAAACACCGAACGCTCTCTCCGAATGGAGGAGCACACGGCGGCCCTCGCGGCGGAGGTGCAAAGCAGCCTCTCACAACAATTCTCGAGTCCGGCCATTAAACGTCCGCCACCGCTGCCGCTCGAGTAACCTACAACAAGACCGCCTGGCACGATCCGAGCACGCGTAGCATTCCGGCCCCAACCCCAGCCCTCGCGAAACTGTGAAGCCAGTACTACGCGTACATACCTACGCTCTGGAGATACCATGGGCCTAAGGGGAGGGGCATGACCATGGCACGCCCAGAATGTGGCTCAACCGCACCAGGGGCTCCCAATTGAGTCATTCTTTTTCTTTCTTCTTTTTTCTTACTTTCAGGACTCCGTTTTCCAGAAGTCCTGTCCGGCACTAGAATTGCCGAACTCATGATGCAACAGCCGAGAAGCGTAAAGCAACATCGAGTGTCCAGTGGTCTCTACTACGATCATTATACCTGTTTTACATACCATCCCGCAGCTTACCCCTCGAGGGGACATGTTAAATAGTCCCATCCCTTGCTTATCGCACTATTTGTATCGTTCTGCTTTCATTGCAGTACCTTTTTGAATAAACAATACATAGCTTTTGCCTATTATTGCACTCCTTTCGTTATCTATATATATGTTCATTTCATGACATGTTGCACCCATACGCTTTGGTACGTCCAATACACCAGGGGCTTAAGTACCCCAAAAGTATGGTGTGATAAGTCCGAACACTTTCACAAGTGAGGCACCCCGATCTTATAGCATTATATGCATCGGCTCCGAATCATGTCTTGGGTCAATAGTTGGGTTTGCCTGCTCCCATGTTTTGGTACCTTACGTTCCGTTATTTCGCTAAGGTAGCTGGGAGAACCACCGCGATTGTGCCCCGGTTGAGCTGGGTTGAGCACCTCGATGGAGAAAGCTAAACCGACTGGTCATGAGAGGGCGAGAGCCGGTCGCTGTTCGAGAGGTATTTTCGGGTCCATAAATACTTATGCCACTTAGAGCGAGGAGTCGGCATTGTCCGGCCAAGGCATGGATAGCGCCCCGAACTCGGTCTTCCGAATACTAGGGGCTTCACGAAATTTAAAATTATAGAATTCTATGGCTAAGTGAGAGTGTTCAAGCACTATAAGTCCGGTTGCCTTGTTCGCTATGCTGAGCGCCTCCTCGACGGACCCAAGAATGGGAACAAGAGCGCTCAAGTTTATCCCGAACACCCCAAAGACTGCGGGCATGGGGGTCTGAAGCCAACGACTTGCCATCTCTCAAATTTGATAAACGGCCGTCATGTAAGGTAATATTTTAAATTAACAAGCGTTGCTTAGCGCATATGAACAAGTTTTCAACGCACAGGATAACAAATGTGAGTCTATTCAAAAATTACATCTTTGGAGCACTCATCCGCTATACGGCGGGCACCCTTCAGGACGCCCTCATAGTACATTTCGGGCTTGCGATGCTCCTTGCCCTTCGGTGGCCCGTCCGTCACAAGCTTCTCCGCATCCAGCCTGCCCCAAAGTGCACTTTAGCATCGGCAACGGCCCGACGGGCACCTTCAATGCAGACGGAGCACTTGATGACTTCAATCCATGGACAAAGGCCCACTCCACCGGAGGCGGCCGTAGTCAAGTAGCTCCTGTGCATGGCTTCCAATGGCCACACCGAACTATGAGGCCCTTCATGGCCTGTTCGGCGACCTTGTGGAGCTCGACCAATTTGCTTCACCGGTCGCCTGTGGGCACTGGACGCTCGGCCTCAAGATACCGAGACCGTAACACCTTCTCCGTCGAGCTCCCCTCCTTGGCGCGGTAGAACGCAGCGACATCGGTTACACTACGGGGCAGATCTGCGAATGCTCCTGGAGAGCTCCGAATCCGGGTAAGTAATAGATAATTCACTTTCACATGCTTGCTTTGCATAAAGAATGCCTTACCCGCCGCTATCTTCTTTAATGATTCAATTTCTTGGAGGGCTTTTTTGGCTTCGGCCTTAGCGGCTTTGGCACTCTCAAGAGCCGAGGCGAGTTCGGACTCTCGAGTCTTCGAGTCACGCTCCAAACTCTCGTGTTCTTCCACGAGAGCCTAGAGCTCTTGCCACACCTCCGCCACCCTCTCCTCCTGCTTCTCTCGCTCGGTGCGCTCCGCGGCCGCTTTGATTTCGGCCGCGGACACCGCTTCCTTCAGGGTCTCCACCTCGTTCGTGGCCCCTACAATACCCACGTTATTCCTGTCATTTTTTGCAACCGAATCCTTTCTATAAGGTATTTCTTTAATAAGGTATTACTTACCTTCCTTGTCCTCGAGCTGCTTCTTGGCAAGGCCGAGCTCGTTCTCGGACCGCTCGAGGCTCTGCTTCAATACATTGACCTCCGCAATCAGTGCGGCAGAGGTCAACAGCGCAGCCTGCATTCCCATATTGACATACTTATGTTAGACTCCTGCGTCTATCTTTTTAGATCCTTAGTCCGGCTTTTCTTTCCGAACACCGAACTAAGCATCAGGGGATACTGTCTATGCGGTAATATTTTTACATATTCTAAACTTACCTCAAAGCCTGTCAGAAGGCTGGTACAGGCTTCAGTCAGCCTGCTCTTGGCGGACTGAATTTTCTGGATCACCACACTCATAACAGTGCGGTGCTCCTCGGCGATGGAGGCGCCTTTAAGCACCTCCAATAAGCTATACGGTGCCTCCGGATGGACGGAGGTCACCGGCGTCGTAGTCTTACCCTTCTTACGAAGGGACCGCTTGCAGGACTTCGGAACCACTGAAAGTTCCGGTACGGAGTCCAGCACAGGGCCAGACTTAGAGCCCTCGGGGGTCTCGCCCCCTTTGCGCCCGGAGTCCGGGAGGTCACCTTGCGGCGCCTCCAGAACCACCTCCTCCTGGCTAGGCCCCTTTTGGGACTCCACCGCAGTGTCGTCGGCGACACGAGGAGAGGAGGCGGTCGGAAGTGAAGTACTATTCACATCCGACGAGCCAGGAGCCGCCGACGGGCGGCAAGCCTGCCCTTAGGCGGGCTACATGGTCATATTCAGCGTTAGAAGACACTATGCGACAAATAAAAAGTCATGAACTATTCCGGAGTCCAGACACATACGATCTCGCCAGGGGCTTGGCCCATGGTGGCCACTCCTCCTCATCGCTATCGGCGTTGGTGGAGAAGTCCGGAGGAAGGGTCCTTCCTTTCTTGGACCCTCCGGCCTCCCGCTTAGGCGGCCTTCCTTTCTTCTCCCCACTGGGAGAGGCTTCTTTTTCCTCCTCCTCTTCCTCAGAGGAGGATTCCGCCTCAGGGTTGTCGGGCGATGAGTCCGACAGCACCTGGTGCCGGGAGCTCCTTCGAGTTCCCGTGGCCTCCTTCTTGGCTGTCAGGACCCCGATCCTAAGTCACACCGATCTAGCATGTAACACATCATATCACTTTGCGGCCTCACGCACGGTATTCCCACGGGTGTCGCCTTACCATGGCCCGGGACCGTTTGCGCCTTTTGGCTCACGTATATGATAGTGTCGCTAGCATCCATATGACAAAGAACCCGGGCCGACATGGCTAGTCGTGAACCCAAAGCGACGCTTAACCCATGGGGACAGCATACATGAATCACATCGAGCATGTCACTATCAACGATAAATTCGGGCTGTAGCATCGGGCTAACAGGACTCCGGTATCCCGGCTGTAGCAGGCTAGGCAGACTCGAATAACACCGCTGCGTGACATTTCCCGAAGGACGGACATATAGGAACGGCGAAACACATGCCGCCGCCAGTCAAGTGTCCAAGCAGTAGTGTTGGGCTAGCAGGACTCGTGAACCGGTCAGAAGCGGACTACTATCGCCGTAAGCACGAGACTACATTTCCCCATATGAGAGGTTGCCAAGGATAAACAGCTAGTTTGTCGGATCCCACACATACCAAGCATTTCAAACATACACACAATATGCTCAATATGTGTAGATACAACATGGCATCACAACATAACTCTACGACTCAAATATTTATACATTAGGCTCCGAGGAGCGAGATATTACAAACATGGGTCTGACCCAACACTCAGAGCATACAAGTCGAAGCACAAGCGGAAGCTAAACATGTCTCGAAAGTACGCATAACTATAAATGAAGAAGGCTGTGAAGCCTGACTATCTACCAGATCCTGCCGAGGGCACAAGATCGTAGCTGAGGTAGCAAGCTAAACGTCGAAGTCCAAGCAGAACTACTAGCAAGACTGAAGTCTCTCTGCAAAACATAAAATAAGCAAACGTGAGTACAAACGCATCAAAGAAGACTTACATCGTAACTAACTACATATGCATCATTATCAAAAGGGGTGGTGGAGTTTGACCGCAGAGCCATCTTTGACTCAAGGGCTATCCTAAACTACGATCGCAAGTAACTCTTTTGAGGTGGCGCATGAGTCCACATATTCACCATATCAATACACCACTATGGACCCGCCCCGCCTCCCCTACGAGAACGCCATCCATAGCACTCACGCTTATCTTGCGCATTTTAGGGTATCCACTTACACTTGTCTATGAACCGATATAGGCAACCCAGAAGTCCTTCTCCGTGGACACGGCTATTCGAATAGATCATATTAACCTGCAGGGTGTACTTCTTCACACACGCTCTCACCACTTACCGTCGTTTACACGACATGTACTGCAACCTTCAAGCGGAAGCCCAACGTGGGTGTCGGCCACGGCCTACCTAAACACTCAAGTCCCTAGTCCAGGTTTATCGCCTATTCGGGTTCCATCCGCAGGGAGTCCGGCCGAGGTTTCCCATATAGCCCCGAACGATGTGTGCAGGGTTCCCGAGACACCGAACGGGCGAATCGGTACATCACACGCAGTGCCTACCGCAACACAACCCACCCCTATGGTCAGCGCTATGCGTGCGCCCCAAAGATACTACAAACACCGAAACTACTTGCAACTCCCGGATCGGGAACAAGGGTGGTTAAGAAGCCGAGAGGGTCAATTAAGGATCCCAATGCGTGGTAGTAACTGTTTCATGGATCACAAACACGTAACTCAGTTCCCGAGGATGGCTGCAATGAGACAACCCACCATGTACTCCTACATGGCCTCTCACCGCTACCTTTACCAAATCGTGTTCACACACTTAGCTCACACACGCAGAGGACATGTTCACACACCTCCGATTCATCCCGATAAATCAGACCTGACTCAACTCTAAGCAAGAGCGTGCATGACAAACAAGCATGAATGAGTAGGCACAACATGGCTCAAGCAACTCCTACTCATGCTAGTGGGTTTCATCTAGTTACTGTGGAATGACAGGTCATGCAGAGGATAAAAGGGTTCAGCTACCGCAGCATGTAACACATGAATCGTTGTTGTCCTAATGCAGTAAAATAGAGCAGGAGCGAGAGAGTGGGATTATATCGGAATGGACAAGGGGGTTTTGCTTGCCTGGCACTTCTGAAGATAATATAGTTCTTCATCGGTGTCATCGATCAATCGTCGGAACGTCGTCTATCGAGAGGGGCAATTACCGGCAAACAAGAGAGAACACAATCAATGCAATGCACATTCACATGAATGACATGTCATGTTAAGGTAATCAATTCACCTAATGCAATATCTAGCCAAGTTAATTGAAGTGGAATTCAGACAAGAGTAAATTCCAACTCCAAATGTTATTTCATAATTTGCCCTAATCATGATTCATCCTATTCAGTGAGGTTAACTTGTTCAATCATGCATGAAAGTGCCAAAACAGATTCTTCATATTTTTCTGATCATTTTTCATATATATAAATTATTTAATTTGGAGTTACAGATTAAAAGTTATGAATATTTGAAGTTTGGGTATTTTCTGAAATTTCCTGAATTAAATTAAATCCAGAAAAGGTTATTATCGTCACAAGATGACGTTGGCATGACGTCAAAGGTTAACAGGACTGGTCCGGGTCAAACCTGACAGTGGATCCCGCGTGTCAGTATAATTAGCTTAACTAAAAATTAATTAAAACTAATCCTAAATGGTTAACAGGGCTGGGCCCACCCGTCATTGACTTAGTAGAGTCAACCAGGGCCCACCCGTGGTCAAAGTCCACGTCGGCTGCCGGGCGCCTAGTCAGCCGGGCGAGCCCGACGCCAAGGCCGAGAGTGGTTTTGACCACTCCGGCGACCAAATGGCCCGCGGAGGGCATCTACGTGTAGCTGGAGTCGAGCCGCAGCTCTTGGTGGGGTCAGTTGAGCTCGGGGCGGTCGGAATCGACGCCGGCGAGCTCCAAGGCGGCGGCCGGAGTTCGGGCGAGGTCGAGTTTGATGCTACGGTGCACGGTAGGAGGAGCAGGTGGTGGCTACGAGCTCCTGGTGCTGCGCTGAGCACGGAGGTGGGGTTGGCGTCGAGCCATTGTGGCTCTAGCCACGACGGCGCCATGGCCGGCGGCGGGGAGTTTTCGGGTGAGGTGGAAACGGCGTTAGCGAGAGGGAAAAGAGCTAGGGGAGAGAGGGATCGACGCAGCAGCTCACAACAAGGTCCGATGGCGCGCTGCCGGCGAGGTCGGGGCGGTCCGGAGCCCGACCGGGCGACGGCGGCATCAAGGGTCCGCGGAGGGGAAAAACATCGGGGCGGCGCTTCGGGGCTTCTCCGGTCGCGTGTGACGGCGGGGAGGGCGAGGATGGAGTGGCGGAGCTTGTGGGCTAGTCGGGGAGGCAAGGGGAAGGCGGTGGCCGCGGCGAACGGCGACGGTGGCAACGGAGCCGCTCGGGTGCGTGCGAGTGAGAGAGCAGAGGAGGGGAGAGGCCACGATGAGGGAGAGAGAGGTCAGGGGGGGTGCGTGGCGCTCGGGGAAGACGTCCAGAGCGTCGGGGGAGGGGAGCGGCAAGCAGGAGGTGGCGCGGGCGAGGCGGGCACGCACTGTATCCGATCAAGGGAGGAAGAAGACCTCCCTGCCCCTGGTGGGCTGGGCGGGCCAGATGGGCTGCCAGGTGAGCGCCAGGTAGTCCTTCTCTCTCTCTCTTTATTTTTCTGTTTTCTATTATTCTGTAATTTTGTGGAGTTTTTAAAAATATCAAAACAGTTTCAAAAATCACCAAACTGCTCCTGGTCCATTGTTGGAATATTTCCAGCATGAAACATTTTGGTTTGGCAATATTTGGGCATTTGAAATATTTTATATAATTTTAAATGCCCAAACTCAAATACTTATGATTTAATTCAAAGACCTTAGGATGACCTAGAAAATAGTGCACCATTTTTGGCAGAGGCTCGAACCAAAGCAAAAGTGATGAGCATTTTTGAAGGGCATTTCAGTTCATTGAAATAATTTTAGTAAACCCTAGTTGGATTTAAAAGGGTTCTGGGGTTTCTGTCTTCCCATTTCAAATTCAGATGAAATTTAAACATGATGCATGGATGCAATGCCACTAGTTACAAGCAAGCTCTAGGGTCAGGATAACTCACCCCACTAAACAAGAATCTCGCCCCGAGATTCAAGACGTGAGGTAAGAGGAAAAAGGGAGGTCACAAAGCTATCACAATCTCCATGATCCATTTGCCCTTCTCGAAGATGTTGATTCACTCTATCATCTTGGTCTTGACATCTTTGCTTTCGAGATCTTCACTCGACATGACAACAGAAAGAAGGGGTAAACCCTACAGGATTTAATCTTCTTGAAGATCGAGCAACTCAAGATCAGTTCATGGAGAGACGTAAGAACAACTCTTGGGTTGAGACACCAAACACACATTAGGAATGATGGTAAAGAAATGGATGACGACGGTTCAAATTGGTAGGCAACCATTCCACGCTAAAGTAAAATGATGCATGGTTGCAAAGTAACAAGGAAATGATTGCCATGATTCCATAACGGTAGACCTTAGGAAAGGTGACTCGTTGAATTATTCCCTTAAGTGGCAAAAAGAATTACTTTTGAATCAGAGATCATTGAAACTCTTCATACCAGCCTAAGGCAATTCACAAAGATAAATGCGGTGGAGTGCAAAGGAAAGGCATACCCAGACTAGAATGGACGATGTGGACTACCTTGTTGAAAACAACGCAATGGATGATTTGCTTATCACCGAAATGGATGGGACCCATAGTAAGTCCACTTTTGAGGATGATCCTAGACATAAAGTATCGAGAAGGACAACCCATGGAAAAATTGGCACAATGGGGTGCAAGTCGGGAACAACATGCAAATGTTGGGAAGGTTCCAACCATCACATCTGCTCGAGATTCAGATCTGGTTGGTGTTAGGATATTCCGCACTCATCGAGTCTAGAAAGAAAAATGAAAGTTTGCAACACAAATCGACGAGAGGATGTTGCGAGATTCTCGGAATGAACTACGATAGCAAGCTCCAAAACATGAGCTGGTTCTCGCTACAAACAAGTGAACACGTTGTCCAAGACAAGAATGACCACATGGTAGTCTTACAACAAAACACTACCGAAGTTCGTGGGGAACCATCATCGAGGATATCGAAGTCTTTACGCAAGTCCATGGATTAGATCCCAAGCATAGGCTTCTTTTCTTTGAACAAGTCAATCGCTGGCTTAGTATGCTAGGAATACATATAGAATGAAGGTTGCAAGTCTCCGGACTACGTAACACTTCGCACATATGCATGATCGACTTGGGATGATTCCAAGGAAACAAAACAAACCTTTCTCAGATTCATGGCGGCAACTTGCACCTAATGCACGTGAATTAGAGGAAGTCACTTCTTCCATCCAAGCATAAGCTTCATGAACAGCACACGAAAGCATTGCTTACAAAGTTTCCAACACTAGGTTGATGTTCAACATGACTCATGGGGGAGACAAAATGCTACTGATGGGCTCAACAGCAACTCATCGGAATTTCCATATCACTGGACTTCCACCATCATGTGAACACGGTGATAGCATTGGTCAGACCAAAAAGATATAATGGTGTATGCTCAAGGAATCAACCACGAGTAAGACAACATCACGAATATCGTTGGTTCTGATTTGACTTGATGATAGCCCATGCTCAAATCAAAGGATTGATAAGACAATAGGTCCAAGAATCGATCACGAGGACCAATCGATGAGGATATCATCTTTCTTCAACACACACTACAGGAATATCCCTTTGGAATGATCTAAATTAGGCAAACTTTTATCTTCCAACTCTCCAAGTTGTTGTCTAGCTTAACCAACTAGCTCAGGGATATCCGACATAGATTCTTGGAGAAAGGGTGGTTCAGAGGAAAACCAACTTAGTCACGAGCTCAACATAACAGTCAGGGGACAACCTGGTAACACTTCCAAGAAGATATTTGGAAAGTCACGAGGTTACTAAGCTCGAGAACAATCTTGCTTTTCAGGGCAAGATGATATGATCAAATAAGCAAGGGATTGAATAATCCTAACTCATTGATCGAAGGGTGCACCAGAAATAAGGACTAGGTAGCACGATCAATCTTAGTATGATGATTTAATAACCAACATGCTGAGAATGAAAATATTGTCCATTAACTACCAAGCAACGAGGTTGCTAGGAGTATCGATTTCACACATCACAATTCACTTGTCGGCATTCCGGTTGCATCAACACGGGACCGAGGAATGAACAATGATGGCGAGAAGTATCACTACGACAAGAATTCATAGGAGAAGGTGCAATTCTCATGATGTTCCTGACATAAAGATGGTAACACTCCAAGGTAGAGCAGAATCAAAGCTGGATTGGCATTTTGATCTCATGGATACAACTACTTTGACCCAATCCTAGAAATGGATGAGGTAATCGGAGTTTGTTTCTCTTAGTCAGTCCGAGCAATGTAATGGCTTGACGGACCACAAGGATAATAGACATCGATAAACGAATGCACACATACTCTTGGTTATCAACCGATGAGAATGGTCGGGATACAACTAAAGAGAGCAACTCAAAGGAACATATAATTTTCTCGAGTTGTGGATGCATAGATTAGTATGTCGAGCAAAGCTCAACATTTCTTCCGGATAACCCATGCGGAGAAGGTAGAACTGGCAGAGTCACAATTATGAATGAAGAACTCCTCAAGAGTACTCTGATTGTGATCTTTTGGTTCAAAGAACTTCTGCCATAACTAGTTCATGGTATTTGGAAGAAGGAAATGCCACGAACCTCGAGGACTATCGCAAAGTTACTAATATCCTAAAGGAACTAGAAAATACTAACAACATGAAGTAAGGTGAATCTCGGGTTTAAGAACCCGGGAATAGAATGCCTACTAACTAATAACATCACGGGATGCTTTCGAGAATAATGGCCAGAATCATCACACTGGGGATACAAAAGCATCGCTAAATTGCTAGATGACTTCCTAAACAACTAGGGTCATAATAATAGCTCCAACATCTATGCCGAGGCAACAAAGTACCTCAACTTACCGATTAGTGTGCTTATTCTGACCAAAAAGGACATCGGAAACGGAAGGAAAGATTGCAAATGCATCAGATAGTTCAGAAACCTGGGATGACTCGAACAGCATAACGGCTGTAAATGTTCAAAATGATTGGAGACATCCTGCAAAATGGTGGCATAGTCACTCAACATCACAATATCAAGGTTCCGAAATCAACGGTTATCATACAGAAATAGTAGGAACTGAACTGGGGATTAAAACCAACAATCTTAAGGGTCTATGGATTAGTAACACGTCATCATGATAGATAGATGAGAAGGCCTAGTTCTTAACCCCGTAGAAGAGAAGAGGATGACTCAGATCAGAAGGCCATGAGGTATAAGGAGTAAAAGAGCCTTACGTTCCCTTCCACAATCAATTCCTTACATAACTAAAGCATTTCTAGACACAACTTCACCAGTTTGGCTTGGTAATCCTCTGTGCAAAGCTCGATACCAACGCTGTCAGACCCCCGATCCTAAGTCACACCGATCTAGCATGTAACACATCATATCACTTTGCGGCCTCACGCACGGTATTCCCACGGGTGTCGCCTTACCATGGCCCGGACCGCTTAGCCTTTTGGCTCACGATATGATAGTGTCGCTAGCATCCATATGACAAAGAACCGGGCCGACATGGCTAGTCGTGAACCCAAAGCGGCGCTAACCCATGGGGACAGGCATACATGAATCACATCGAGCATGTCGGTCATCAACGATAAATTCGGCTGTAGCACTGGCTAACAGGACTCCGTATCCCGGCTGTAGCGCTAGGCAGACTCGAATAACACCGCGTGACATTTCCCAGCGACGTATATAGGAACGGCGAAACACATGCCGCCAGTCAAGTGTCCAAGCAGTAGTGTTAATAGCAGGACTCCGGTGAACCGGGCAGAAGCGGACTACTATCGCCGTAAGCACGAGACTACATTTCCCCATATGAGAGGCCGCCAAGGATAAACAACTAGTTTGTCGGATCCCACACATACCAAGCATTTCAAACATACACACAATATGCTCAATATGTGTAGATACAACATGGCATCACAACATAACTCGACGACTCAAATATTTATACATTAGGCTCCGAGGAGCGAGATATTACAAACATGGGTCTCATGACCCAACACTCAGAGCATACAAGTCAAGCACAAGCGGAAGCTAAACATGTCTGAGTACAGACAACTATAAATGAAGAAGGCTGAGAAGCCTGACTATCTACTGAGATCTGCCGAGGGCACAAGATCGTAGCCGAGGTAGCAAGCTAAACGTCAAGTCCAAGCAGAACTACTAGCGAGATCAAGTCTCTCCGCAAAACATAAAATAAGCAAACGTGAGTACAAACGTACTCAACAAGACTTACATCGTAACTAACTACATATGCATCATTATCAAAAGGGGTGGTGGAGTTTGACTGCAGCAAGCCAGCCTTTGACTCAAGCTATCCTAAACTACGATCGCAAGTAACTCTTTTGAGGTGGCGCACGAGTCCACATATTCACCATATCAATACACCACTATGGACCCGCCTCCCGCCTCCCTACGAGAACGCCATCCATAGCACTCACGCTTATCTTGCGCATTTTAGGGTATCCACTTACACTTGTCTATGAACTGATATAGGCAACCCAGAAGTCCTTCTCCGTGGACACGGCTATTCGAGTAGATCATATTAACCCTGCAGGGGTGTACTTCTTCACACACGCTCTCGCCACTTACCGCCGTTTACACGACATGTACTCGGCAACCTTCAAGCGGAAGCCCAACGTGGGTGTCGGCCACGGCCTACCTAAACACTCAAGTCCCTAGTCCAGTTTATCGCCTATTCGGGTTCCATCCGCAGGAGTCCGCCGAGGTTTCCCATACAGCCCCGAACGATGTGTGCAGGGTTCCCGAGACACCAAACAGGCGAATCGGTACAGACCCATGGTGCCTACCGCAACACAACCCACCCCTATGGTCAGCGCTATGCGGCCCCAAAGATACTACAAACACCGTAAACTACTTGCAACTCCCGGACCGGGGACAAGGGTGGTTAAGAAGCCGAGAGGGTCAATTAAGGATCCCAATGCGTGGTAGTAACTGCTTTCATGGATCACAAACACGTAACTCAGTTCCTCGAGGACGGCTGCAATGAGACAACCCACCATGTACTCCTACATGGCCTCTCACCGCTACCTTTAAAATCGTGTTCACACACTTAGCTCACACACGCAGAGGACATGTTCACACACCTCCGATTCATCCCGATGAATCAGACCGACTCAACTCTAAGCAGAGCGTGCATGACAAACAAGCATGAATGAGTAGGCACAACATGGCTCAAGCAACTCCTACTCATGCTAGTGGGTTTCATCTAGTTCTTGTGGAATGACAGTCATGCAGAGGATAAAGGGGTTCAGCTACCGCAGCAAGTAACACATGAATCGTTGTTGTCCTAATGCAGTAAAATAGAGCAGGAGCGAGAGAGTGGGATTATATCGGAATGGACAAGGGGTTTTGCTTGCCTGGCACTTCTGAAGATAATATAGTTCTTCATCGGTGTCATCGATCAATCGTCGAACATCGCTCATCGAGAGAGGGCAATTACCGCAAACAAGAGAGAACACAATCAATGCAATGCACATTCACATGAATGACATGTCATGTTAAGGTACTGAATTCACCTAATGCAATATCTAGCCAAGTTAATTGAAGTGGAATTCAGACAAGAGTAAATTCCAACTCCAAATGTTATTTCATAATTTGCCCTAATCATGATTCATCCTATTCAGTGAGGTTAACTTGTTCAATCATGCATGAAAGTGCCATAAACAGATTCTTCATATTTTTCTGATCATTTTTCATATATAAATTATTTAATTTGGAGTTACAGATTAAAAGTTATGAATATTTGAAGTTTGGGTATTTTCTGAAATTTCCTGAATTAAATTAAATCCAGAAAAGGTTATTACTGCGTCAGCATGACGTTGGCATGACGTCAGCAGGTTAACAGGACTGGTCCGGGTCAAACCTGACAGTGGGTCCCGCGTGTCAGTATAATTAGCTTAACTAAAAATTAATTAAAACTAATCCTAAATGGTTAACAGGGCTGGGCCCACCCGTCATTGACTCAGTAGAGTCAACCAGGCCCACCCGTGGTCAAAGTCCACGCCGGCTGCCGGGCTGCTCAGTCAGCCGGGCGAAATGACGCGGGCGGCGAGAGTGGTTTTGACCACTCCGTGCCACCAAATGGCTAGCGGAGGGCATCTACGTAGTCGAGTCGAGCCGCAGCTCTTGGTGGGGCCGGGCTGAGCTCGGCGGCTGAATCGACGCCAGAAGCTCCAAGGCGGCGGCCGAGTTCGGGCGGGTCGAGTTTGATGCTACGGTGCACGGGAGGAGGAGCGGTGGTGGCTACGAGCTCCTGGTGCTGCGCTGAGCACGGAGGTGGGGTTGGCGTCGAGCCATTGTGGCTCTAGCCACGACGGCGCCATGGCCGGCGGCGGGGAGTTTTCGGGTGAGGTGGAAACGGTGTTAGCGAGAGGGAAAAGAGCCAGGGGAGAGAGGGGATCGATGCAGCAGCTCACAGGTCTGGCGATGGCGCTGCCGGCGAGGTCGGGGCGGTCCGGAGCTCGCGACCATGGCGACGGCATCAAGTGGTCCGCTGAGGGGAAAACATCGGGCGGCGCTTCGGGCTTCTCCGGTCGCGTGTGGCGGGGAGGGCGAGGATGGAGTGGCGGAGCTTGTGGGCTAGTCTGGGAGGCAAGGGAAGGCGGTGGCCGCGCGAACGGCGACGGTGGTAACGGGCCGCTTTGCGTCAAGGCAGTGAGAGCGCAGAGGAGGGGAGTGGCCACGGTGAGGGAGAGAGAGGTCTGGGGGGTGCGTGGCGCTCGGGGAAGACGTCCAGAGCGTCGGGGGAGGGGAGCGACAAGCAGGAGGTGGCGCGGCGAAGGCCGGGCACGTGACTGCATCCGATCAAGGGAGGAAGAAGACCTCCTGCCCTCGTGGGCTGGGCGGGCCAGATGGGCTGCCAGTGAGCGCCTGTAGTCCTTCTCTCTCTCTCTCTTTATTTTCTGTTTTCTATTATTCTGTAATTTTGTGGAGTTTTTAAAAATATCAAAACAGTTTCAAAAATCACCAAACTGCTCCTGGTCCATTGTTGGAATATTTCCAACATGAAACATTTTGGTTTGGCAATATTTGGGCATTTGAAATATTTTATATAATTTTAAATGCCCAAACTCAAATACTTATGATTTAATTCAAAGACCTTAGGATGACCTAGAAAATAGTGCACCATTTTTGGCGTAGGCTCTGAACCAAAGCAAAAGTGATGAGCATTTTTGAAGGGCATTTCAGGTTCATTGAAATAATTTTTAGTAAACCCTAGTTGGATTTAAAAGGGGTTCTGGGGGTTTCCGTCTTCCCCATTTCAAATTCAGATGAAATTTAAACATGATGCATGGATGCAATGCCACTAGTTACAAGCAAGCTCTAGGGCTGTGACATTGGCCTTCTTCTCCGGCACCACGTGAGGTGCCGGAGCCAGCAGCCCCGTCAATCGGGCGTCCGCTGGGTCTTCTGGCAAAGGGGCCGGACAGTTAATCTGTCCGGACGTCTTCAACCAGTCCTGTCAAAGGTTAGGGAGTTTTAGATCCCACATAGAGTCAATCTATGAAAAACAAGAGTCCCATAAAGGGAAAAATAACTTACCTCAGTGGCTTGACGCCGCGAGCTGAATCCGCGATCTTCAAGAGCGGATGTGGGAGCCTCGGCGCCTTGAACAAGACCTTCCGTGCATCTTCGCACGTAGTGTCGAAGAGCCTTTTCAGAGTTGGGTGTCAGGCCGGATAGAACTCCCACAATTTGAAGGCCCGTTGTTGGCATGGGAGAATCCGCGGATGAGCATCACCGGATTACGCTGACAAGCCCGAGATTCTTGTCCACTAGGTTTTGACGCAGGTTTGGAGTCCGAACAGCTCGTCCGAATCCCCCCACGTCAGGCCCGTCTCTTTCCATGATGTGAGCCGCGTGGGGAGGCCAGATCGGAATTCGGGGGCCGCCGCCCATTGAGAGTCGCGCGGCTCGGTGATGTAGAACCACCCCGATTGCCACCCATTTATGGTCTCTGTCGGCGTTCTGGGAACGGGGGTCCCCAGACTTGCCTGCCTGCGGCCTGCGGCATGGCTCAAAGGAGGCCCAGGACAGCCCATCTTCATCAACACAAGCTCAAGACCCTCGTGAGGGGCTGAGATTGCTGGGCGGACGACCAGGAGCTTCCTCAGGCACGGCCTCGTCGGGCTGGCTCATGAGGAGGCGGAGAGTTCAAGGCAGGGTACCTCGCGAGGTGCCCATGACGCAAGCCATGACGGCCAAGGGCGCCAGTCCGGCGCCAGCCCGCGCAACGTCCTCCTTTCCCCTTTGGTGCAAAGGGAGCAAGCGCAGACGAGAGCATGAAGCAAAGGCACCTGTTTCGGTGCAACAAGACCAAGACCAGCCCCAACGGCCGGAAGGGAGTCATCGTGCAGCCCAAGCAGGCGTCATCACCAGAGCCTTTGGTAGGCGAGGACCAACTTTAGTCAGGATAAGTGTACCCGCTGTTCCCCTTCAAAATGGCCAATTGTTGGCGCCCTTCCCGCTCAATATTTGGGGAGAGGCTCAGGGCCTTCATCTATATAAGTAGAGCTAGCCACCATAGTAGAGGGGCGCACATTTGGAATCCAGAGAGAGATAGAGACCCGATCCTCAAGCTAGAGCAACGGAACACCACCTAGCAGTTCATCACACCCACCAAGAACAGACCCTCGCGAGGCTGTTCTTCCCTGTACTGTTCTTCATCAGCCCAAGAGGCAATCCACCACACCACAAACTAGAGTAGGGTATTACACCACAACGGTGGCCCGAACTAGTATAAATCTCGTGTCTCTTGTGTTGTTCTTTCGAGCAGCTTAGGTCCCTGCGATTCGGCGAGGTACGAGACGGTGGAGGGTTGGATCTCCGCGCGCACCCCAGAGTTCGAACCTTAAGGGTTTGCCGGAACCCGAAATCCAACATTTTAGCGCGCCAGGTAGGGGTGCGCCGGAATCTGCCTTTCGTCGCCTCGTTCTTCCCCGACCACAGCAACCATGTCTGACGCCTGTCAGTTTCTCGTCGGCGCCGAGCCGCCTCGCTTCCCATGTTGCCCAGACAGCTCCCGTCGGGCGCCCTCGACGTTCCCGTCACCTGCCGTCAACACCGCCATCGGCCCGCTGGGGACGGCAGCAAGCATCGCCCTGCGCTTCCTCGGCGACCTCGTGGGAGGGGCCGCGCGCTCCCCTGGTCACCCACCCTCGCACTGCTCCCCACTCGTCATGCCCTCTCCTCGGCGGCTCGCAGCGCCACCTTCCAGCCGCCATGTCAAGACATTCGTCTCACTGGTCGGCGCCGCCCACGCTGCGGGGCTCCCTCAAGCCGACAGAGTCGCTGGCCGGGCTGACCTTCGACTCTCAAGACCACCCCACCAACTCGGCCGGGTTTGCGCGCCTCGCTCACACACCCACCATCTGCCAGTCGCCGTCACCAGACCTCATCGACGGCGGTGCCGCCTCAACGCATTTCCTCACGAGGCCTTCAACCTCCTCTCAGATACCAGGAGCGGCCGCTGCCCACCGGCCTTTTTTCGGGCGTGGGAGGAGGGCCATCCAGCTCCTTGGGGCAATCCGCTTCCGTGACCTTCGGCACCTACGACAACTTCCGCGACGGAACTGGTCGACTTCAACATCGCCCCCATCAGCCTCCCCTACAATGCCATCCTTGGCTATCCAAAGCATTGGCCAAATTCATGGCCGCAACCCACCCGGGTACAACCTCATGGAGATGCTCGGGAGCAGCAAGGCGTCCTCACCGCGTCTGGGATATGTAAGGCAGGCCATGAAGCGCTCAGGCTCACCCTCAAGACGGCGGCCGCAGCACAACCCACCGATGCGGAAGCCCCCAAGCCCAAGGGGGCTGCGCCGACCAAGAAGAAGCAGTTGTTCACTCAAGACAAGGCGGAGACCAAGAAGATACCTGTCAATGAGGACGGGTCCACAAACGCCACCTTCACCATAGGCGCCAACCTCGAGCCAGAACAGGAGGAGGCCCTTGTTAAGTTCCTGCGTGTAACAAGAAGGTGTTCGCCGGGAGCCCGATCACCAAGCGGGGATTCCACGGGCGTGATCGAGCACCACCTCAACGCAGCCCCAACGCAAGGCCCAAAGTGAAGCAGAAAGCGAGAAGGCAGTCCACTGAAAAGCAGGCCTTCATCATCCGAGAGACCCGCAAGCAAGAAGCCGCGGGGGTTATTCGCGAGGTCCGATACCCAGATTGGCTGGCCAAACCCGTGGTGGTGCCAAAGAAGGGAGGAAAGGAGCGCATGTGTGTCGACTTCACCAACCTCAACAAAGCATGCCCGCAGGATCCGTTTCCGCTCCCTCGCATCGACCAGATCATCGATTCCACCGCCGAGTGTGACATGTTGTGCTTCTTGGACGCCTTCTCCGGGTATCACCAAATCAAGATGGCGGTGGAAGACGTGGAGAAGACAGCCTTCCTAACCCCGTGTGGAGTGTACTGCTATACCTGCATGCCATTCGGGTTGCGCAACGCAGGGGCAACCTTCCAGCGGCTCATGCACATCACCTTGGGCCCACAGCTCGGGAAGAATGTGGAGGCATACGCCGATTTACATCGTGGTGAAGTCTCGCGAGGCCAAGACCTTGATACAAGACCTGAAGAAACCTTCATGAGCCTCAACGCAGTGAGCCCGCGACTCAACCCGGAGAAGTGTGTGTTTGGAGTTCCCTCAGTAAGCTCCCGGGTTTCCTCGTGTCCCACCAAGGCATCGAGGCCAACCCGTAAAAGGTCAAGGCAAGGGAAGACATGAGCCCACCGAAGACCCTCGTGGAAATGCGAAGCTCACGGGCGCCAGAACGGCGCTGGGCCGTTTATCTCCGGGATTGGGGGAGCGGGCGCTGCCTTTCTTCCACCGATGAAGAAAAAGGGCCCTTCGAAAGTGTAATCAAGAGGCCGACAAAGCGCTTTCAAGACTTCAAGAGGTACCGACCAGCCCTCCAGTGATGGTGGCCCCGCGCCTCGGGGAGCCCTTGGTACTCTACCTCGCCGCCACTCCCTACTCCGCTTAGCGCTGCCTCGTGGCGCTAGGGAGGAGCGTCGTGCCAAGGCCACGGCGGCCACCCGAGCTAAGGCAAGACTGAATCGGAGGGAACTAGCAGAAGCCAGCACCGCAATGGAAGAAGATCAGCCGTCACAGCAGAGCGCACCAAGGGCGGGGGAGGCCTCCCATCCAAGCACCCAACTTCCGGAGGCGCCGTCGCCTCGGGAGGCACCACAGCTTCCAGAAGACGCCACTAGCACCGACGCCCCTAACCTCGTCGAGCACCGGTGTACTTTCACAAGACCGTGTTACGGGATGCGAGGGCACGGTACCCCATGCCATAGAAGCTCCTCCTCGCGCTGTTGGTGGCTTCACGCAAACTGCGGCACTACTTCCAGGGTCATCCAATCAAGGTTGTCTCGGCATACCCCCTGGAGAGGGTGCTCAGGAGCCCCAACTCGCCGGAAGGGTCGCCGAAAGTGGAACATTGAGCTACAAGCATTCCAAATCGAAGTTCAAGACAACCAGAGTCATCAAGGGAGCCGTCTTTGGCAGATTTCATGGCCGAGTGGATGTAAGCACCGAGCCTCGTGGCGGCGAGGATCGGTCCCTCTCCCAGCGAAAGCGCCGAGGTTGGGTCATCTACTTGACGGAGCATTCTCCTGGCAGTATACTGGGCTGGGGCAAAGGTGCTCATATCCCCGCCCAGACAAGCTTTACTATGCCGTGCAACTCTGCTTCCAAAGATGGCGAGAAGGTCTCCAACAATATAGCGAAATACGAGGGGCTGATAGCGGTCTCAAGGCCGCCGCTGCCCTGGGGTGAAGCGCCTACCATCAAGGGCGATTCGCAGCCTCGTCAATTTCTCCAACAAGGTGTACGAGCCAAGAGATGAACACATGGAGGCCTACCTAGCGGAGGTCCGCAGGATGGAGAAACAGTTCTGGGGGTTGGAGCTGCAGCACGTGCCCCGCGTCACCAATCAAGAGGCCGACAACATCGCCAAACAAGCCTTCAGGAGGTTACCCCAGGAGCCGGGCGTCTTTGAGTAACGGCTCTTCAAGCCCTCAGCCCTGCCGCGGTTATCAAGCACAGCACAGCCTCGGGAGGAGCTCCCTCAGCCACCAGCCTCGGGAGCCCCCAAACTGGCCCGGCCTCGAGCACGCCTGCTTCTAACAATGGAACCTCAAGAGGAGTGCCGGATCACGGAGCTCAAGAGTTACTTAACGCTGGAACTTTGCCGAGAAGGAGGAGGAGGCAGAGCGTGTGGCGCGGCAAGCCACGGCATACAAGATCATGGATGGAGAACTCTACCGAAACGACCGAACGACGTATCCTCGCTACCGCATCACCAGGAACAGGGAAGGAATTGCTGGCAGATATACATGGCGGAGATTGTGGGCACCATTCATTGTCACGGACCCTTATCGGCAAGGCATTCCGCAGCGGTTTCTATTGGCCCACCGCGCTCAATGACGCCATCGAACTCGTGAAGGCTTGCGAGGCTTGCCAATTCCATGCCAAGTAGATCCACCAGCCAGCAGGAGGTCTGCAAACCATCCCCCTCACTTGGCCATTCGCGGTCTGGGGGCTGGACATTCTGGGCCCTTTTTCTCGGGCGCCAGGGGCTATCGCTACCTCTACGTCGCAGTGGACAAATTCACCAAGTGGGCCGAAGTCGAGGCCGTCCGCGCCATCCCCGCTGGTTCTGCGGTCAAGTTCATCAAGGGCATCGTGAGCCGGTTCGGAGTGCCGAACTGCATCATCACCGACAACGGTTCGCAGTTCACCATTAACCTTTCTAAAACATACTGCACTAACCTTGGGACGCAGATATGCTACGCTTCGGTGGCGCACCCCCGCAGCAATGGACAGGCCGAAGGGCTAATGCAGAGGTCCCGAGAGGCCTCAAGACCGGGGCGTTCAAGAAGAAACCGGAAGCCTGCGGCGCAGGCTGGTACGACGAGCTTCCATCTGTTGTGGTCCATCCGCACAACCGCAACCAAGCCAACCGAGAGACCCCTTCTTCCCTGGTCTATGGAGCCGGGCGGTCCTCCCTCACGAGGTCAGCGTCGATCCGCGACGGGTCCTGGCGTTCGATGAAACGCTGCAGACGCCATGCGGGGCCGCCCTTGTCTTTGGGGAGGAGCGCCACGAGAAGTCAGCTACTTGAGCGGGCGAGGTACCAGCAGGCACCCCGGCGATACCACTGCCGCAACATCCGCCCCAGAACTCTCGAGAACGCGTGGAACATCCAGCACCTCCGGAGGTTTTACCCCTGAAAGGCCCTGAGCCTGTGAAGAAGGTGAATGCCTGTGAAGTTCATCTTTTTGGAAAAGGCCCTGAGCCTGTGAAGAAGGCGAATGCCTGTGAAGTTCATCTTTTTGGAAAAGGCCCGGAGCCTGTGAAGAAGGAGAATGCCTGTGAAGTTCATCTTTTTGGAAAAGGCCCGGAGCCTGTGAAGAAGGCAAATGCCTGTGAAGATCACCTCTTGGGAAAAGGCCCAGAGCCTGTGAAGAAGGTGAACGCCTGTGAAGCTGTCGCGTTCTGGAAAGGCCGGGAGCCTGTGAATAGGGCAAACGCCCGTGAAGCTTGCTTCCCAGAAGAAAGGCCCGGAGCCTGTGAAGCTTGCCGCCCGTGACACTCTCACGTAATAATGAGTTGGGGATGTACACGCCCCGGAGTCTCAGGAGTGCCGGCATCAGGCCCTGGGGCTCCCTCCCACGCCCAGTGGCAGCACTTAGACAAGGTGCCGGACGCGGCTTTTTCATTTGCTTTCTGCAGTTGACTGGTTATTCCCATTTGAAGTTTTTATCGAAACTATCGCCCCTTTTTTGGTCCGTGGTTCTTCGATCTTTTTCACCCTCCTGCCTCGATTTCTCTCTGCTGGGGACTCATGAGGCGGAAGCCTCGGGGAGCCCCCATAAGCGTTCCCTACCCCTATCGCTCAAGTTTTCACGGCCCCTGGTCCACACCGAGCACCCTCTCGACCATGCCTCACGGGCAGCACAACGCGAACACGGGCCAGGGTCGGTCGCCCATGACCACGGCCGGGTTCACTTGGCGAATGGGCGCACGCGTAAGGGAACAATATCAGATAACAAAAGCAAGACAATAATTAACGGCGTTGCCACGAACGCCCCACAGGGCCACACATTGTTTCCTTTTTACGCAGGAGAGAAGAAAGGAAAAGGATGTAAGGTAAAGCACGCCTGCGTCGCTCTCTTGGAAGGCCCGAGCCACCTCCGGAGCTCGGTCGGACTCCATCTCGCTTCACCGAGGCGTGGCGGGCGAAGCGGACCCGCTACCACCCCCCAAGCGCGCGGCGTGGGGGCTGGCGCGTCAGCTGGAAGAATCGCCACCCGAAGAAGAGCTGGTGAAGCGTGAGGAGTCGCGGGCATCGCCAGCCGCCCGCGCGCTGCCCTCTCCGCCCGCGCCGGGACTGAGTCCTCGGCCGCGGTCGTCGTCCTCAGGGCAGCACCACATGCGGCGACCTTCTTCCCCGAACACCCTCACGTAGATGTCGCCATCATACTTGAAGTGCAGGGAGCACCTGCGGCGGAGACCACGCGCGCGAGCGAACGTCTGCCAGCCGTGGGACAGGAACAGGTTCCCTGCAGCAGAGACCTCTAGTGAAGCCCACGAAGCCCAGCTGCAGCAGCCATCTGCCTGGAGCCAGAGGCCACTCAGGGCGCCATCTGGGAGCTCGCCAAGGAGGAAGCACGGGAGCTGAAGCCGGACGCCGGACGGCTCCTCCGCCCTCACCATGAACTCCGGCAGCGCTTCAGCAGCATGAAGGCGTGGCCGGGGCACGCCCTCCGACCATGGCCAGCCGCTCGTCACCATGCTGAGAGCCTACCCCACGACCACGGGGGACCGCCGTGGAGGCCACGGGGTGCTTGCGAGGGCGACCTCGACCACGCTAAGGCGGAGGAGAAGAAGATTCGACCTGGCGGCCCTTCCCCATCTCTGCGGCCGAGAACTTCCTTGGTGGAGCCATGGAGAAGGAGAGACAAGAAAGGATAGACTTGAAGGGCGCGCGCCGTTCCGTACTTATTGCTGGCGAAGGCCAACCGTCGGCCCCCACGATCACCGGTAATCATGACCAACTCCGCATGCAGGGACTTGTCGAATCCGGGAGGTTACCGAGGCATCGTGGGGGAGCAGTGCGCACATCGCCCATTCAACCGCCACGCTGCCGCCTAAGGTCACAGGCTGTTAGGGGCCTTGATGCCAGACTTGCCCTTTCGCCTCTCTGCTTTCGGCCAAGTTCGGGCGCCAGCCGTGGGCCGGGAGCTACTGTCGGCGTTACAGGAATGGGGGTCCCCCAGACTTGCACACTGCGGCCTGTGGCGTGGCTCAAGGAGGCCCAGGACAGCCCATCTTCATCAAAACAAGCTCAAGACCCTCGCGAGGGGCCAAGCCTCATGGGCGGACGACCAGGAGCTTCTCGAGCACGGCCTCGTCAGCCGGGCTCATGAGGAGGCGGAGAGTTCAAGGTAGGGTACCTCGCGAGGTGCCCATGACGCAAGCCATGACGGCCAAGGGCGCCAGTCGGGCGCCAGCCCGCGCAGCGTCCTCCTTTCCCTTTTGGTGCAAAGGGAGCAAGCGCAGGTGAGAGCATCAAGCAAAGGCACCCGTTTCGGTGCAACAAGACCAAGACCAGCCCCAACGGCTGGAAGGGAGTCATCGTGGAGCCCAAGCAGGCGTCATCACCAGAGCCTTTGGCAGGCAAGGACCAACTTTAGTCAGGATAAGTGTACCCGCTGTTCCCCTTCAAAATGGCCAATTGTTGGCACCCTTCACGCTCAATATTTGGGGAGAGGCCCAGGGCCTTCATCTATATAAGTAGAGCTAGCCACCATAGTATAGGGGCGGGCATTTGGAATCCAGAGAGAGAGATAGAGACCCGATCCTCAAGCTAGAGACGGAACACCACCTAGCAGTTCATCACACCCACCAAGAATGACCCTCATGAGGTCGTTTCTTCCCTCAGACTGCTCTTCATCACCCAAGAGGCAATCCACCACACCACAAACTAGAGTAGGGTATTACACCACAACGGTGGTCTTAACTAGTATAAATCTCGTGTCTCTTGTGTTGTTCTTTCGAGTAGTTTAGGTCCCTGCGATTCGGCGAGGTACGAGACGGTGGAGGGTAGGATCTCCGCGCGCACCCCAGAGTTCGAACCTTAAGGGTCTGCCGGAACCCGAAATCCGACAGTCTCCACAAAGGAGCCCTCGAGCCATAGGACTTTGGCCATCTTGCCAACCATGGCGCCTCCGCACTCCGCTTGGCGGCCGCCCACTACCTTCGGCTTGACATTGAAGATCTTCAGCCATAAGCCAAGTGGGGCTGGATGCAGAGGAAGGCCTCGCACACGACGATGAACGCCGAGATGTTGAGTATGAAATTCGGGGCCAGATCGTGGAAGTCCAGGCCGTAGTAGAACATGAGCCCCCGGACAAATGGGTGAAGTGGAAAACCTAGTCCATGGAGGAAGTGGGTGAGGAACACCACTCTCTCATGGGGCCTGGGGGTTGGAATGAGCTGCCCCTCGTCGGGTAGCCGGTGCGCGATGTTGCTGGACAAGTATCCGGCCTCCCGCAGCTTTTCGATGTGCCCCTCCGTGACGGAGGAGGCCATCCACCTGCCTCCCGCTCCGGACATAGTTGGAGAAGGTTGAGGTGGGGTGTGCAGAATTGGGCGCTGGAGCTCGAGTGCGCGGAAATGGATGAGCAAAGGAGGAAGAAGGCGTAGGTGAAAAGGCGGATCCTTATCCCCTTATATGGACGGACGAAGCTATGCGTCCCCCGCCAGCCTGGTAAAACTCGGTTATCTCCCAAGCACCGTACTCAATGGCGCGGATGGGTTACCCACGTCCGTATTGATGGGAATCCCGGAATAAGGGGGCACGATCTCCGCTTTGATAAGACGTGCCAAGGAAACCGCCTCGCTAAACGCGCTAAGGTGGAACAATAAAAAACGATTCAAATAAAGGCTTGGTCGTGGTGTGATGTCACGCCGCTTGAATACGCCAAGAGATCTGTGCAAAATTATTCTCTCTACGGTGGTATGTGGAACTTGTTTTGCAGAGCGGACACTATCCTTGTGTTCAAAACCTTCTATGAAGTATTCGGAAGAGGAACCCGCCTTGCAATGCCGAAGACAATATGCGCCGGACTCGTCGTCATTGAAGCCTGGTTCGGGGGCTACTGAGGGAGTCCTGGACTAGGGGTGTCCGGATAGCCGAACTATCATCTTTGGCCGGACTCCTAGACTATGAAGATACAAGATTGAAGACTTCGTCCCGTGTCCGGATGGGACTTTCCTTGGCGTGGAAGGCAAGCTTGGCGATACGGATATGTAGATTTCCTACCATTGTAACCGACTCGTAACCCTAACCCTATCCGTGTCTATATAAACCGGAGGGTTTTAGTCCGTGGGACGAACAACAATCATACCATAGGCTAGCTTCTAGGGTTTAGCCTCTCGATCTCGTGGTAGGTCTACTCTTATACTACCCATATCATCAATATTAATCAAGGTGAGTAGGGTATTACCTCCATCGAGAGGGCCCGAACCTGGGTAAAAACACCGCGTCCCTTGTCTCCTGTTACCATCCGCCTAGACGCACAGTTCGGGACCCCCTACCCGAGATCCGCCGGTTTTGACACCGACAATGACCATCATGTTTCTTGTTTCTACCACTGCCACACCCACACGCGATTCCCACAACGCCGCTCCAACCCACGGCACGACGTCCCCCAATGTGCGCCTCATCTCTCTTGGCCCCACCGCTCCTCTGCCTTTGTGTGCATGACATGCGGGCCAGCTGAACTGCGGCGACCATCAACTTTCTACCACAGCCGTACCCGATTGGACGCAGTTTGCCTGCTCCGCTCCTGTGCTCTGATCCATACTCCTACACCATCGAATTTTCATCCAGCGGGTATGACACATTTCGTCGAGGGCATCAATCCTCAACTAGAGTACTTCTGTACTATAGGTAGTACCCGTCGGTGTGGCCATCTACGCCTCGTAACACCTCGACGCCCAGCTGTGGCACCCTCGCCACGGCCACGCCACCACCGGTCGGTTCATCTCGAATGATTGAGTGGCGAACCACGCCACCACAATGAGTATGACATGTGGGCCAGCCACATTTAAGGTCCGCATGTCATTGACTGATAGGCCGGTGCACTAAGCCACTGAAGCTCGGTCCCGTGGGCCCCGAGAGGGAAATGTAACTCATGCGGCAGGCCTTCTGGTTCTCCCGCAGTACGAGCTCGTGCCAAACCCGGATGAGATTTGGCAACCAACTAGTAAGGTACACATGCATTGCACGCATGAGATTTGGTAACCAAATCTCTACTCTCTATATCTATCTATATCTATATCTATCTCTATCTCTACTCTTATAACAAACAGAGTTGGTGATGATGGTGTGCCTTCCATCCTGCAATATAGGTCGTCCGATTTATATCCGACGGATAGGAAGGAAACTATGGCAATTTTGCAAAAAGATACCCACACCCCTCTCCACATATGCAAATAAGGCCTTCCCTCGTTCATCCTTTTCTCACACAAGATAAACTACTCATACAAATGCATCTTGATGTTCGGTGCAACGCATGGGCATCTTGCTAGTACTCTAATAAGAAACAGAGTTGATGATGATGGTGTGCCTACCATCCTGCAATATAGGTCTTCCAATTTATATCTGACGGATAGCAAGGAAACTATGGCAATTTTGTAAAAAGATACCCACACCCATGTCCAAATTTGCAAATAAGCCTTCTCTTGTTCATCCTTTTCTCCCACGACATAAACTACTCATACAAATGCATCTTGATTTTCCGTGCAATGCATGGGCATCTTGCTAGTTATGAATAAATAACACTCTATCAACGAGCCCCATCAGACACCAAATTTCTTGGCTTCCATGCTACAGCTAGATCTTCCCCTCGTTCCTGTTTTCCAGCCCGGCGGCGGGCGGGGTGCGGTTTGCCAATAGTCGGTTTGCTCAACGGCAGTCCCACATGAAAGTGAAAATTCTAGGCAACACGCATTCCCTAGCTATGTGGCATGTCGGACGGGCTGTGGAGTACTCCCGATTCCTGGGCGTGTGGGGATGCGACGCGAACACGGCGGGCCTTTTCCTTTTACTGTCAATGTGCCCGTGCATTGTGACAGATCCAAAGTAGTAGAATAGTAGTACTTGTTCACAAACTTGAAAGAAATCACTATTGTTTTGATATACTCCTAATATATTACTTTTGACTCAAAATATATGTCTCGGGATGTTTTGATGAGGCGAGGGAGGGTTGTTGTTGCTTTCAAGATAATAAGGGGTTTTCTCGAAATTGGAGCAGAGAAGTGGGCTATTCTTGCAAAAATGCCACAACTTACCTCACAACCATTAGATGCAGATCTAATGGTCAGAAACGACGGATGGCAAACACACCACCATCACCAACTGAGTCTTTTTATAGGAGTAGGAGTAGAAAAAATGTATAAATTGTAACATTTGGTTCTACTCCTTGGCACGATCGATAGATAGAAATAACGATTGGAAATGCTACGGCGGGGCTATTTCTGCCAAATAAGCAGGGTCCGTAGTAGCTAGGTTGGCGCATCGTCGGTTTGGTCACATGCGGTCCGACATGTTCTAGTGTTTCTAGTAAGATGCCCGTGCGTTGCACAAAGTTGGTGGAAAAGGTAAGCACAACTTATAAATTGACGGATGGAGTACTAGTTACAGTGATGCATATAATTAAGCAAAGGGATCGCACATGTCGGTATTGACTGGAACAAGAATGCAATAGCACAATAAGAATTAAGGCCACGATGATGCGATCGCAGTGGTGGTTACAGGAGGCAAGAAGAAAGATGCATCCATAAATGTACGACCTCCTCCTCCTCAACTTAGTGCGCCGGGCCACCGACCGGCGGCTAAGGAGCGGCGGCTTTTGTGGCGCGGTCAAGGTGCTTCTCAGCAAAGGCATCTAAGGCTTCAAGCTGGTTGAGGAAGGCCAACGTCGTAGCGTCCTCAATGGCCTTGTAGATACCTATGTACACGATTTGCTCGTACATGTGGATGTGTAGGTCGACGAATTCTTGCAAGGCGAGGCGCCTCGCAGCGAGCACGACCTCCAGGTGGACATTCTTCACAAGGCCGGGCGGGCACAAGTAGGCCACTAGTGCTTGAAAGAGGTTCCGGCCATGGAGGCCGATTATGGTGGCAGGCAATGAGGAGCCCGGGCGCACCGGCTGGAGGAGTACGGCGATGTCGTCCCTGAGCTTCTTGAGGATGGTGAACTTGTTGGTGGTGGCATTGATCGTCTGGTCCAACTGAGAGTCGTAGTTGGCGTCGACGGCGGCCATCCACCAGCCAGTCGGGAACACCGTCTCGAGACAATCCACGGCGCCATGCCGCAGGCCGGCGTCGTGGACCATCTGGCACAGCCGCTTACCGCTCATGCGCATCACCGCCATGGGTCTGGAGTGAGCATTTTTGCGCTTAGTGTAGGTGCTTAGGCAAATGCTTAGGTGCGTATGATGTGGTAGTTGCATCGGAATGGAGGGGCGCCTTTATATGAGTGCAAACTGCGTTGCATTCACATCGTGCAGCCTCTTTTCCCGGTCCTCCTCTCATTAGTTCCATCATGCATGCACGATGCTAATTGAAGGAGGATGCATCATTGGCCGTTCAACATTTCGGGAACAGCTACCCCTCCCTCGTCTGCATTAAAGCCGTGCTCGGGAACTATGCGCCAATTTGTCAAATCGAATAGTGCTGCGCCGCCGGCTGCACGCCCGGCTGAACACGCCTCCTCGCCTCCATCAAACCCCTCCGTTAAACCCGCATGCAAACCGAGAAACCTACTCCGCCACACATCCTTTCATGAGCGGGCCAGAATTAAACGCGACACCGGCCGAGCTCCTCCCATCCACCCTCAGTTTAAACGAGGCTAGACGCCGGCCAAGCTCCTACTGTCTGCCCTCTATTTAAACAAGGCCAGCCAGACATCGGGCAAGAATCGCACCCCTCCGCCGCTCCCCCATGTCCTCCTTCACCATTTTCTCCACTCTTCCGATGCCTTCCGAGGAGCCGTTCTTCGGCATACTACCCGGCTGGGTGGCCTGCCGAGCCCTCCGGATATGGGCAAGGCCGCTCGGTGCTTCATCAACCTCGCTTGGCCCGACGGAGCCAGTTGCCGCCCCAATCCGGCGCGTGGTTCGGCAACTCGCCGCTCCAATTCAGCTCGATGAGGAGTGGCGAGTTGCTCGACGCCACTAGTGTCTGCGGTGGCCGCGCCTCCCGTGTCTGTGGGCGCGCCTCTCGTGCCTGCGGTCGCGCCTCCCGTGCCTGTGGCAACGCCATGCAGGCAGAGACAGAAGCCGGGTGCATGGAGAGCGATGAGTCGGTGGCCAGCTTCTCCGTGTTCACTGCCATCATCGAGGAGAAGTAGAACACGGGAGGCCGCTGTCACTTGGGTCCCATGAAGGCCACTGCCAAGGCCACCTACATCGACCTCGCAAGTGTCTGCCGGACATGAGGAAGATAAAGGGATCCGCGGGCGGCCATTAAGATTAGGTACTCCCTCTCTGGCTGGAGGGGGATATTTGTTCTAAAATGGATAAATTGAATGTATCTATAACTAAAATAAGTCAAGATACATCCATTTCTAGGACAAGTATTTCCGGATGGAGGGAGTATTAATTATACCAAGAGAGCCAGATTAGCACCGCTTAGTTCATGTAAATGTAATGAAATCCATCATGTTTATATGAAGATCTGGCTTTTTATACGAAATCCTGCATGCTTATATGAAAACAATCCGTGTTTGCACAAATTTCATCTAGTTGGTTAGAGTTGTGAAAATGTATGCCGGTGGCGTTTGATGTCGTCCTCCGCGGAAGTAAGCGGGAGGAAATTTGCTTACCGCCGTTGGAGATGCTCTTATGTGGAAATAATAGAGTCACATCCAATCCATTTGAGTTAATTGCGTGTATGATTCTCCCTCTATAAAAAGTTAATTGCATGTAAAGTGTACACGTGACTTGCGGTGGTGGCTACAACTTAAATGCATGTAAAGTTAAAAAGAAAGAAGTCCATCCTTAATCTTGTATTCTAAGTACTCTGTGGGTTCCACTATCAGTACAGTAGCAAAAGAAGTATATATTAAATAAGTAATATATAATATAAAAATCTAAAGTTAAAGACAGAATTCGAACTCAGGTCATCGCGTTGCGAGCACCCGGCGCTAACCAGTCCAGCACATTTTTGTTGTAGACCATGCTGGAGATATATCTCCATGTCTACTCTTATACTCCATCCCTTCCTAAATACTCCCTCCGTCCAGAAATACTTGTCATCAAGATGAATAAAAGTGGATGTATCTAGATGTATTTTAGTTTTAGATACATCCTTTATATCCATTTTGATGACAAGTATTTTTGGACGCAGGTTGTCTTTTTCAGATTTCAAATGGACTACCACATACAGATGTGTATGTAGACATATTTTAGAGTGTAGATTCACTCATTTTGCTTCGTATGTAGTCACTTGTTGAAATCTCTAAAAAGACAAATATTTAGGAACAGAGGGAGTAGGAAACAGAGTTGGTGATGATGGTGTGCGTGCCGTCTTGCAATATAGACCGTCGGATTTATATCTAACAGATAGGAAGGAAATTATGGCAATTTTGCAGAAAGATACACACACCCCACTCCATGTTTGCAAATAAGGCCTTCCCTCGTTCATCCTTTTCTCTACTCTTACTAGCAATGTGCCCGTGCATTGCAACGGATCCAAAATAGAATAACACATGTTCACAAACTTGAAATAAAAACACTCTAGTTTGGTGTATATATCACTAAAAATATACTCGTATTAGGTTTCACTCAAAATATATTCCTTGTGGCAGTTTTGATGAGGTGGGGGAGGGATGTGGTTGGTTTCAAGATACTAAGGGGTTTCTGCAAATTGGAGCAGAGAAGTGGGGTCATGTTGCAAAAATGCCACGACTTACATCATAGTCGTTAGATGCAGATCTGATGGTCAGAAATGACGGATGGCACACACACACCATCATCACCAACTGAGTCTTTTATAGGAGTAGAGATAAAAAACAGAGTTGGTGATGATGTGTGCCTGCCATCCTGCAATATAGGCCGTCCGATTTATATCTGACGGATAGGAAGGAAACTATGGCAATTTTGCAAAAAGATACCCACACCCCTCTCCACATTTGCAAATAAGGCCTTCCCTCGTTCATCCTTTTCTTTCATAAGATAAACTACTCATATAGATGCATCTTGATGTTCCGTGCAACGCATGGGCATCTTGTTAGTCCCTCATAGGATAAACTACTCATACAAATGCATCTTGATGTTTCGTGCAACGCACGGGCATCTAGCTAGTTTCTTTTAAAATAGTTAATGCGATAATTGGGTTGAAGTGATATATTTTGTGTCTGCCATGAATGATTTTAGATTCACTAGTAGTAACAAGAAAAGGTTGTCTTGTTAATTAACAGAAAACAGGGTGAAAACTATCACATGAGGCCGGTAAAAACAAGGCACATTGGGTTCAAGGTCATCGCTACTACAATTGTCTTGCGAGAAGTATACATATCGAGGGGGCTACGGAGAAAAAGACGTATCGAGCGTGTCTGAGCGAGGCACAAAGACACAATGTTTGAGAGAGAAACCAATTGACAGATTAAGATCAGATTGAGTTGTCACCCTTCTGCTGTCATTGTTGGGGTTGGGGGGTGGGGAGGGGGAGGGAGAGAAAGACGTATCGAGAGTGTGCGCGATAGGCAGAGAGGCACAACTAGCGAGTGTGTGTGTATCTGTGTGTGTTTGAAAGAGGAGTGCTACCTCTTGAGCATGCGTTGGTTTTCCCTTGAAGAGGAAAGGGTGATGTAGCAAAGTAGCGTAAGTATTTCCCTCGGTTTTTGAGAACCAAGGTATCAATCCAATCGGAGACTACACAGAAGTCCCTTCTACCTACATAAACAATCAAGAACCTTGCAACCAACGCGATAAAGGGGTTGTCAGTCCCTTCACGGCCACTTGCAAAAGTGAGATCTGATAAATATAATAAGATAAATATTTTTGGTATTTTTGTTGTATAGATTGAAAAGTAAAGATTGCAAAATAAACGGCGACAGAAATAGCTAGTTGACGGGAGATTAATATAATGGAAAATAGACCCGGGGGCGATAGGTTTCACTAGTGGCTTCTCTCAAGATAGCATGTATTACGGTGGGTGAACAAATTACTGTCGAGCAATTGATAGAATAGTGCATAGTTATGATGATACCTAAGGCAATGATCATGAATATAGGCATCACGTCCGTGTCAAGTAGACCAAACGATTCTCATCTACTACTATTACTCCACACTTCGACCGCTATCCAAAGCATGCATCTAGAGTATTAAGTTCATAAGAACAGAGTAACGCATTAGGCAAGATGACATGATGTAGAGGGATAAACTCAAGCAATATGATATAAACCCCATCTTTTTATCCTTGATGGTAACAATACAATACGTGCCTTGCTGCCCTAACATCACTAGGAAAGGACACCGCAAGATTGAACCCAAAGCTAAGCACTTCTCCCATTGCAAGAAAGATCAATCTAGTAGGCCAAACTAAACCGATAATTCGAAGAGACTTGCAAAGATATCAAATCATGCATGTAATAATTCAGAGAAGAATCAAATAATATTCATAGATAATCAAGTTCATAAACCCACAATTCATCGGATCTCGGCAAACACACCGCAAAAAGAGTTACATCAAATAGATCTCCAAGAGAATCAAGGAGAACTTTGTATTGAGATCCAAAGAGATAGGAGAAGCCATCTAGCTAATAACTATGGACCCGAAGGTCTGTGGTAAAATACTCACGCATCATCGGAGAGGCCATGGTGTTGATGTAGAAGCCCTCCGTGATCGATTCCCTCCCAAGCAGAAAGTGTTTAAAAGGCCCCAAGATGGGATCTCACGGGTACAGAAGGTTGCGGCGGTGGAAATAGGGTTTCGTGGTGCTCTCGGATGTTTCAGGGTATATGAGTATATATATAGGCGAAAGAAGTAGGTCGGTGGAGCCACGAGGGGCCCACGAGGGTGGGGGCACGCCTACCCCCCCCCCCCAGGGCGCCCCCTACTACCTCGTGGCAGCCTCGTTAATTCCTTGACGTCCACTCCAAGTCTCCTGGATTGCGTTTGTTCCAAAAACAATCCTCGCGAAGGTTTCATTCCGTTTGGATTCCGTTTGATATTCCTTTTCTGCGAAACACTGAAATAGGCAAAAAAACAGCAATTTGCACTGGGCTTTCGGTTAATAGGTTAGTCCCAAAAATAATATAAAAGTGCATAATAAAGTCCATTAAACATCCAAAACAAATAATATAATAGCATGGAACAATAAAAAATTATAGATACGTTGGAGACGTATCAAGCATCTCCAAGCTTAATTCCTGCTCGTCCTCGAGTAGGTAAATGATAAAAACAGAATTTTTGATTTGGAATGCTACCTAACATAATTTTCAATGTAATTCTCTTTATTGTGGCATGAATGTTCAGATCCAAGAGATTCAAGATAAAATTCAATATTGACATAAAAATAGTAATACTTCAAGCATACTAGCCGAGCAATTATGTCTTATCAAAATAACATAGCCAAAGAAAGCTCATCCCTACAAAATCATATAGTTTGGCCATGCTTCATTTTCTTCACACAAAATGCCCCCATTATGCATAACCCCGATGACAAGCCGAGCAATTGGTTCATACTTTTTAACGCGCTTTAGCCTTTTCAACCCTTACGCAATACATGAGCGCAAGCCATGGATATAGCACTATAGGTGGAATAGCATATGATGATGGGGGTTATGAGAGAAGACAGAAAAAGGGAGAAAGTCTCACATTGACGCGGCTAATCAACGGGCTATGGAGATGCCCATCAATTGATGTCAATGCGAGGAGTAGGGATTGCCATGCAACGGATGCACTAAAGCTATAAGTGTATGAAAGTTGAAACTGAAAACTAAGTGGGGGTGCATCCAACTTGCTTGCTCACGAAGACCTAGGGCATTTGAGGAAGCCCATCATTGGAATATACAAGCCAAGTTCTATAATGAAAAATTCCCACTAGTATATGAAAGTGGCAAAACAAGAGACTCTACCATGAAGATCACGGTGCTATTTTGAAGCACAAGTGTGGAAAAAGGATAGTAACATTGTCCCTTCTCTCTTTTTCTCTCTTTTTTTTAGTTGGGCTTCTTTGGCCTCTTTTTTATTTGGGCTTATTTGGCCTCTTTTTTTATTCTTTCCTCACATGGGACAATGCACTAATAATAATGATCATCACACTTTTATTTATGTCAGTGTACAAAAGTAGGGGTCCCTTTTTGCACCTGTTTACTTGTGAGCGGGCAGTCACAGCCCCACGCCCCTGGCCACGCTTGGTGGGGAAGAGGAAGCAAAGGCACAAGACGACTGGATCAACGCCAAGATGGGAACACAAAGAGCGGTATAGGCGAGTGGACTCCCTGCAAGGCCCTTGCCGGGTGGTTTCACAGCCCCGGCAAGAGCCTTGCCGGGAAACTTGCCCAAAGACCAGCAGGCTGCCACCCTCGAGCCCCGAGAGTTCTGATGCCCTCAACCACATTGGAACCAAAGCTCAGGAGGCACCTCCATGGTGGCATGCAGATCTTTGTGAAGACCAGAAGCATACAAAATCATATGATAATCAGAAGACAACGATCCTCGGCAAGATCCTTGCCAAGGATACCCACGAGACCCCCGGCAAGCCCCTTACCAGGGACGCCCACAATGCCACGGCAAGACCCTTGTCGGGGCCCCGACAAGACTCTTGCTGAAGACATCCGCAGGGCCGCAACCAGGCCCACATCTGCCAAGGCTCAGCCGTTGTTCCCATGCAGCTGCCAGCCCATCAACTAGGCGAACACCTGCGTGGCAACGTGCTGCCTCTAGGCCAACTCAGCAAGCACCTGCGTGGTGGCATGCAGATCTTCATGAAGACCCTACCACCACGCCAACTCAGCAGCCTGCCAGCCTACGTGGCGCCACATACCTCGTCGGCCTGGACACGTGCCGAAGCAAGGCGGAGCGGCGACGGACGGGACGGACCTAGTTACCGCCCCAATAAAGCAAGTGAACACCTAAGTAGTGCATTTAATGCACTTTGTCCTGTAATGACAGGCGATAAGCTTGTGCACTGTATAACTTTCCACCTCCTGTGTGCCACTGTGGCAGCCCCTTTGCCTATAAAAGGAGGCCCGCGGCGTACTGGGAGAGGATTCAGATCTTTGGGACAACACACGCACCGTAGCTAGTTCAAAAGCTCAATAACACTCAAATATACACCAAAGCAGGACTAGGGTATTACGCATCCTCGTGGCCCGAACCTGGGTAAATGATCTTTGTGCTGGCTTCTAGACCCGCTCTTTGCACAACCCCGCGCCCGCCAACCGTAGAAGGGATTCAAGTGTTCCCATAGGTGTTGTTTTCCCCCCGACATCTTTGACGCGCCAGGTAGGGGGGCGCAGTTGTGAAAATCCGGTCTAGCAACTATTCTAGCAGTTCTTCATCACCATGGCTCCCAAGAAGAAGGGGATCATAGCGACCGGCTCGTCCGGGGCCGGCCCGTCTGCGCCAGCGCGAGCAGGTGGCCGGGTGCCCACGAATGGGGCCGCAGACATGGCTCGCGAGCATCCACAACATTCTGGCGATCGGAGCTAGGCGAGCGGCGTCATCCGAATCTGAGACGACGAGCCACGCGCCGCTGGGTCCGGGGGCGGGGCCGTGCTGCCCACGGGTGGCGCAGCAGCCTCTACGGCACCCGAGCTGGCGCCCTTCCCAAGTTGCACGAGATGAGCAGCACCGTGATGCCGAAGCCCCCGGGCACCGCCGCAGAAAAAGCCCTGTGCGCCACTCACGGGACGAACCAGGCTAGCGTGCGCGCTCAGACACCGGTGCGGGCGGCGTGCGACCGCGAGACCGCGACAGAGCCCCTTCTAACCCGGTTAGAAGTCGGAGTGCGTCACGGTCGACTCAGATCTCGCCGCTGCCAACGCCACCAGAAGCGCTGGCGCGCGTGCAGCTGCTCCTCGACTTCCCCTCTATTGCGGAGAAGCTCGACGAGCGGAGAGCCACCATCTGAAGCCTTGTCAGCTTCGCCAACAAAGACGAGCCACTCCTGGCGGGACCCTCGAACCGGCGTCCTAACGAGCCGGTGCATGCCGGCGGTGGGGTGACTAGAGACGCTGCAACCACGGTGCACTCCCCCCTGCGGCCGCGACAACAGCCATCGGCCCGTCGACCCGACGTCAGCGACAACATTTCCACGGCGTCCTCCAACCCGCGAACATGCCGCGACCAACGTCAAGTCCTTCGGGAGCGGGCCCAGGAAGACGCTTGAACTACCATCGAACGACGACGGGAGACGCGCCATCAGTCAGATCGGTGTGCGGGGCCTACTGTGGACCACCCGGCGCCGGGGGGGCCCCGGCGACTTGCCTTACGAGGTGGGTTGTCCAGCCTTTACCCGAGAGCTGTGGCGGACATTCAAGCCTGATGTTGGCGAGAAGTACAACGGCAAGACCCACCCGTCGGAGTTCCTCAGCATCTACACCATCACGATGCAAGCTGCTGGAGCTCGCAACGATAAGGTGCTTGCCAATTACTTCCCGTTGGCACTCAAACCCAACGTCATGTCATGGTTGATGCACTTGCCAGTGGATTCCATTTCTTCTTGGTTGGATTTGTGTCATGAGTTTGTTGGCGCTTTCACTGGAGGCCACCAAGCTCATGGCCAGGCAAGCAATTTGCGTATCATCCCCCAGAAAGAAGGTGAAAACCTGTACAAGTACATACAGAGGTTCAGCCGGGTGCAATACAACATCCCAGACGTCCATCCTGCCGCCGTTATCAGCACATTTCATCAGAATGTGCGCAACCGCAAGATGCATGGAGGAACTCTATGATGTGGCCGAACTCTATGTGGCAATGAACAAGGTCAAAGATGTGGCCGAACTCTATGTTCTGGCTGATAGATGTGCCCGAGCTGAAGAGGGGAGGAAGTACCCCGGCGAGGACGCCGGTGCGGAAACCGACTCCTGACGTAAGACGCCGCCAACAAAGAAAGGCGGGCCGCAACAGAAGCGCAAGGGCAAGACTGCTTGCCGTTGAGGGATACGGGCGAGCTCGGCCGCCAAAAGGCCAAGGCTGACGACCCGCAAGGAGGTTGTCGGGTGTGCCGCTGCTTCTCGGGCGTCAGCGGCAAGCTGTGGGCTCCGACAAAAGGTACTTCAAGATCCACCGCACCAAGGGACATGACCTCCAGAACTGCCGACAAGTTGAGCTGCTTGCAGAAAAGCAGAAGGCTGAACATGAAAGGCGAGACAAGGAGAAGGGTCAGGATGGTGCTGAGGGATCTAGCAAGAAGCGTGGCGGCCAAGGGGGTCGCCGCGGCAAAGACAACAAACAAGAGAAGCCCGCTCGGGGCCGCGACAAGAAAGAGGAGGATGATGATCACGACGAGGATGACAAGTCCGGCGAGCACGAGTTCCAGAAGGCTACAGAGGCTATGTGTGTCGACGGAGGCGCCTCGTTGCACACCTCACACCACCAGCTGAAGCAGTTGGCGCGTGAGGTCACTGCGGCGGAGCAATCGTACGATGCCCAGAGGCTACTGAAGTGGTCCCGCACGCCCATCGTTTTTTACACCGAGGATCACCCTGACCGCACAACTGCGGTCGGGTGTTTGCCGTTGTTGGTTTCCCCAACAATACGCAACCTCAAGGTGACCAAAGTGTTGGTTGACGGTGGGGCTGGTCTGAATTTGATCTCGCCCGTTGTGATCAAGAAGCTGCAGATTCCTGATGGAGACCTCAAAGAAACGGGCACGTTTCAAGGGGTCAACCCGGGAAGGAGCCAGCCTAAAGGCAAAATCACGATGCCCGTTATGTTTGGGGGCGAGCTGAACTATAGGACGGAGAAGATCGTATTCGATGTCGCCGAGATCCCCTTGCCATACAATGGGATCCTTGGCCACCCAGCGCTGGCCAAGTTCATGGTGGCGTCCCACTACGCCTACAACACGTTGAAGATGCCGGGGCCACTGACCATCATCACCGTCCCCTCTGACAAGAAAGACACACTCATTTGCGCCGACCAACTCTACTAAAAGGCAGTTGCAGCAACTGCCGCCCGGGCACTTGCTCCTGCTGCTGAAGCTCTAGGGAGGAAGAAGGCCGGCAAGACCTCTTCCGGCAAGACCTCTTGCACCCACTCCGGCAAGCGCACCTCTTCGGAGTGTTGTGCTCCCTTTGAGGATGTGCCAGAGAGCTCCACTAGCAAGAGCAAAAAGTCCAAGGCTGCGCCACCGGAAACCAAGAAGGTGTCCGTCAAGGAGGACGTCACGGGCGGGGCTTTCACCATAAGCTCCACCCTCGATAGCAAATAGGAAAGCGCGTTTGTCGCCTTCCTGCGGGCGAATGTCGATGTATTTGCATGGCAAGCATATGACATCCCCGGTGTTCCTAGGGAGGTGATTGAGCACCATCTTGTTGTCTGTCCTCACGTGCGGCCCATCAAGCAGAAGGTCAGGATGCAAGCTTTGGAGCGGCAAGAATTCATCATCGAAGAGATCAGGAAGTTGGAGGCGGCAGGCCTGGTAAGAGGAGTACTCCACCCCACTTGGTTGGCCAATCCGGTGGTGGTGCGTCAGGAAAACGGGAAGTGGAGGCTGTGTATTGACTGCACAGACATCAATATAGCCTGTCCAAAGGATCCTTTCCCTCTGCCACGCATCGACCAGATTGTGGACTCCACTATCGGGTGTGAACTGCTATCATTCCTCGATGCCTATTCAGGGTACCACCAGATCTTCATGATGAAGGAAGATGAAGAGAAGACCGCGTTCATCACCCCATGTGGTATGTACTGTTTGGTGCGAATGCCTTTCGGGTTGTAGAGTGCTGGTTCGACGTTTGCCCAAGCAGTCTAGATTGGTTTTGAGCCCCAGCTACATAGAAATATGGAAGCTTATATGGATGACATAGTGGTCAAAACCAAGGACAGGGCCACGCTCGTGCAAGATTTAGAAGAAACATTCGCAAACCTGCACAAGATCAACCTCAAGCTCAACCCAGAGAACTGCGTGTTCGGTGTCCCCTCCGGCAAACTTCTCGGGTTCTTTGTGTCTCAATGCGGAATCAAAGCAAATCCTGACAAGATCAAAGCGATTGAGCAAATTGAGGCGCCGAAACGGGTCAAAGATGTCCGTAGGCTCGCCGGCTGCGTTGCTGCCCTGAGTAGGTTCATCTCCAAATCTGCTGAGCGCGCGCTCCCCTTTTCAAGTTTTAAAAAAGGCGGGTCCAGTAAAATGGACTCCGGAGGCAGAGGCAGCACTGGAGGATTTGAAGAGGTACCTCTCCTCCACGCCAATAGTAGTCGCGCCTAAACCACGAGAGCCGTTGCTGTTGTACTTAGCAGCAACGAATCAAGTGGTCAGTGCTGCATTGGTGGCACACAGGGAACCTGAGGGAGAAGCAACAGTTGCAGCAGAGCCGTCAGATGATTTGGTCGGGCCATCTCGGCAGAGCTCGGCGCCAAGAAACTGTAACCCCGCAAGGCCCGAACCCGGCGGGACAGAGCCTGAGCAGATGGGAGAAATGGGACAGAAGAAGAAGATGGTGCAGCACCCAGTGTATTTTGTCGGGCCTCTTGCGAGGGGCTAGGTAAAGATATTCTGGAATGCAGAAGCTGCTTTTCGGCCTTCTCATGGCCTCGAGAAAGCTGCGCCACTATTTCCAAGCACACGAGATCACCGTCGTCACCCGCCTCCCTTTGCAACGGATTTTGCATAATCCAGATGCGATAGGGCGGATTGTGGAGTGGGCATTGGAGCTGTCAAGGTTTGGCCTCATGTTTGAAAGTACTTCAACGATCAAGAGCCGAGCTTTGGCAGAGTTCATAGCAGAATGGACCGCAACACCCCACGAGGAGATCCAAGAGACCACCCTTCCCGGCAGGAAGACGAGCAGTGAGTGGATTATGTACTTTGACGGAGCTTTCTCACTCCAAGGTGCTGGTGCTGGCGTGATACTCTTAGCACCCACTGGAGAGCACCTCCTGTACGTAATACAGATGCACTTCCCCCGGGAAAAATGAACAAACAACACGGTGGAGTATGAGGGGTTGCTTGCCGATCTCAAGATCGCGGCAGATCTCGGAATCAAGAAGCTCGTCATCAGGGGTGATTCGCAGCTCGTCGTCAAGCAAGTCAACAAGGATTATCAGAGCCCGTTGATGGATGCCTATGTGAATGAAGTGAGGAAGTTGGAAGAACGTTTTGACGGCCTACAGGCAGAACATGTTCCCCGAGCGGAGAACAGCATTGCCGACGACCTGTCAAAAAACGCACTGCCCTCAAGTTGCCTGTGGAACCAGGTACCTTTGTACTTCAGTTAGTACAACCATCTGTAGAGCCATCAGCAGGGCAGAACAAGCAAAGGAAGACAAGCCCCGGCAAGTACCTTCCCGCCGAGCTCCTAGGAGCCGCCGGCAAGGAGGTTGCCGGGTACCCCAAGCTTGCCGAGGGGCAACTACCTCCGAAGGGGCCCCATGCCATGACCGTAGAGGCAGCTGCACCTATGGCCGAAGATGTGCCTTTGGTCCTTGCCATCGAGCCCCAGGCTCCGGCATGACCGCAGCCCACTGTCCGTTTCCTCCAAATAGGAGAACTCCCCGAGGAGCAGGAAGAAGCAGAGAAAGTAGCCCGTCGGTCCAACATGTACCAGATTGTGGATGATACCCTGTACAGAAGGAGTCCAAACGAAGTCATTCTGAAGTGCATTCCTCGAGAGTACGGACTAGAGTTGTTGGCAGAAACACATGGAGGTATGTGTGGCTCCCAGATAGGGTCAAGGGCCCTTGCCGGCAAGGCATTCCGGCAAGGTTTCTTCTGGCCCACAGCCCTCCAGGATGCAGCTGCGCTAGTAACCAAATGTGAAGCGTGTTAGTTCCATTCGAAGAAGCTTCATCAACCAGCTCAAGCCCTTCAAACAATCCCTCTCTCCTGGCCATTTTCGGTCTGGGGGATTGACATACTAGGCCCCTTCCCCGTGCTGTCGGGGGCTTTGAGTACTTGTACGTCGCAATCGACAAGTTCACAAAGTGGCCCGAAGTGGAGGCAGTGAGGAAGGTGACAGCACAGTCAGCCATCAAGTTCTTCAAGGGGCTAGTTTGCCGTTTTGGTGTGCCGAACAGGGTCATCACCGACAACGGCACGCAGTTCCCAAGCCGCACCTTCATGCAATACATCCAGGACCTCGGTAGCAGGGTCTGTTTCACTTCGGTGGCACAACCACGAAGCAACAGTCAGGCGGAGAGGGTAAACGCTGAAGTACTGCGAGGCCTGAGGATGAAGACTTTTGACAGGCTGCACAAGTGTGGAAGGCACTGGATTGATGAGTTGCCGACGGTTCTTTGGTCGATCAGAACGACGCCAAATCGAGCCACCGGCCAGACGCCCTTTGCCCTGGTATACGGGGTAGAAGCAGTTCTCCCCACGGAACTCACATACGGTTCACCTCGAGTGCTCGCTTATGACGAGCTTGAGCAAGAGTAGTTGTGGCAAGATGACGCGATGCTCCTTGAGGAAGATCATCTTCGGGCGACTGTGCGAGCTGCACGCTACCAGCAGGCCTTGCGCCGCTACCATAGCCGCAAGGTTCATGCCCGAAGCCTTGAGGAAGGCGACCTTGTTCTTCGGTGCATTCAGTCGGCCAAGAATTCCAACAAGTTGACGCTGAAGTGGGAAGGCCCTTATCGGGTAATATGAATCACCAGGCCTAGCGCAGTCCGCCTAGAGACCGAAGATGGTATCCCAGTGAGCAACTCCTAGAACATCGAACATCTTCATAAGTTTTACCCATGAGGTGCGGTTGCCGGGCTTCCCGGCAAGCCACCTTTTGTACAAACCTTACCGATAAGGCATGTAACCCTTTGTACAAAGCCATGCGCAGACTCTGAGCATAAATAAATGAAGCGTTGGCGCCCTAAGTTTTTAGCATGCATGCTAGGTTAAGTCTATCTTTGGTAGGGTTGATAGTGCCCGGCGGCAACTAACCCCTAGCATAGAGGCTGGGTGTGTTTCTTTCCGTCCTTTCCAGTCTTTTCTTTGGTTCGTAGGCTGCACAGGCATTTTTGCTAAGCCATTTACGGTCAGGGAGACGGATCGACATCCCCGACCCCGGCAAAACATTGCCAGGGGGCTGCAGATTCAAGCACCCGACCACGGCAAGCCAAGGTTGCCGGGGGCTGCGGATCTAGATAAGTCCTTTATCCCCTGTTATGCATTTCCGTCTGGAATTGGGACGTATGAAGCCCCGTTTATTCCTGGGCCACCGTGCTCCCCCTTTCCTGTGCCCAAAAACTATTTCTTGGGCCGGAACTTGGTTGTAGTTGCGGTGACAAGGAAGCAAACGAAGGGTCTAACCCTACCTCGCCCTGCCCCCGCCAAGGGCGTGGGTGCGGTCGTGAATGAAGTAAGGGGAAGGCAATGCCTCTTGCCGGGCGACAATGTTTATCTTAAAAATAACAAGGATTTATTCCTTGGCATGCGCCCCGCTCACGCACAAAAAAACCTGGCAAACACCCTTTTTCATTAATACGTTCCAAACAGGTACAGTTCGTGCGGAATGCAAACATGAGCAAGGGGGTTACAAGGTTTAAATCTAACAAGTGCCCGCATGCTTAAATACTAAAAAAGGATAAGATGCCCGTAATCCGTTTCTTGTACCTCTCCTCAGGAAGCAGATCGGGATAAACGGGAGGGCAAAAGGGGCACCTAGGTGAGGTACGAGCAGCAGAAGACACCAAGAGAAGGTTGGTGATAACGGTGTCGGGGAAGAGGCCGGAAGATGAGGCAGCGGGCTGGCAATACGCGACGAAGGCGTCGGTGCCATCGTACTCCGAGTTAATGGCCCACCACCCACCTTCTTCGCCTTCTCCGGCCCTCCGGTGCCAGCCACCGGGAGCAGCGGCCCTAAGAAGTTCAAGGAGTTGGCGGTGCAGATGGTGGTGCTGCCGACGTCGCATGGGGACAGTATGTCTGAAATTAGTCGGACACGTCCTCCTCCCACCCACTACCCTCGTTGTCGCCGCTGCTGTCCTCCTTTTCGCTATCGCCTGAGGAGGAGCTCTCGTCATCGGTGGAGCTCTCTGCACAACACCCTAGCCTGTGTCCCGAGTGTTCGAAGACCTTGATGGAGAGCAGGTCGCTCTCCGCTAGCTTGAAGCAGAGGGCGTGCCCATTCATCAAGCAATGCACGCGTGCAAAGGTTTTCCAGCCCCGGCGAAGAAGCATCACTTGAGGGGCGGGGAACCTTGTGTTCACCCACATGTCGCCATGGCAACACCCCTTCATGTGAAGCCTCAGCCGTGATGGTTGGTCGGTCTCCAGCACCCTCGCGAACGCCCGGGGAAGACGAAGACGGCTGCGCAGCAGCCCATGTAGCTGCAGCATAAACTCGAGCGTCGTGTCCCTGACGTGACCACTCGACGAAGCAGGAGTTGGTGGGGGAGATGGCGATGGAGACGGAGACGACGCAGGCGTCCCCCTTCCACGCCCACCTCTGCCTTGGCCGCCTCGCCGACCGCGGCCCCGTCCGGTGCCCCCGCCTCGAGCATGGCTTTCACCTTGGGCATCTAGCTCTTCCTTGACCGCCGTAGTTCTCTGGCGGGAGGAGGACCTGGTCGCCTCCGCGGGAGAACGGTCGCGGCCACGCCCTCTCGCCATGATCGTGAGTGAAGAATGGAGACGGAGGGGAGACGCAAGGAGACGCTCTTCCTCCTACCACTGAGTTCCCTTTTTATAGTTGGGCGGGGAAGGCCGAAAGACTAGCTCTATTCCTCTGAAGAGCCAGCTCAAGTCCGGCTCATTAAGTGTCAACGAGCGAGGCCATCGACCGCCCTCCCCGCCCAATCAAAGGCACGTAAGTATCTCCCCCCCCCCACGCCTTCCCATATTCCATGCGTATGCCACCTACCCCACGCGTGCATGCGGCATACGTGGCGCAAGGGGCAGGCGTAGTGGGAAATGTGGAATGATGGTTCCAAGGCAGGGAGAATAAATGAGCAGCGGCCCTATAGTTTTAAAGGGACACGCAAGCCGCCTCTTTACTGTTCACCACGGGATGACGCGGGCACGCTGCGATCATTCCGCGCATGACCCCCACGTCACGCATTCAACGCGGGTCGTGGGGACGCGCAAGCGAGTGAGGCAATTACTACGGTAAAAACTCCACCGCACGCATGCCCGCACACCATTCTGGGCCTGGCCCAATAACGCTCCGTGCTTATATGTGGCCTAGGTTTGGGGGCTCCTGTCGGTGTACAAAAGTAGGGCTCCCTTTTTGCACCCCTTTACTTGTCTTGTGCGCGATGAGCCCCACGCCCCTGGCCACGCTTGGCGGGACAGAGGAAGCAAAGGCACAAGACGACTGGATCAACGCAAAGACAGAAACACAAAGAGCAGAAGGGCGAGTGGACTCCCCCGGCAAGGCCCTTGCCGGCGTGGCCTCCACAGCCCCAACAAGAGCCTTGCCGCGCAACTTGCCCAGCACCAGCAGGGCTGCCACCCTCGAGCCTGAGAGTTCCGATGCCCTCAACCACATTGGAACCAAATCTCGGGAGGCGCCTCCATGGTGGCATGCAGATCTTTGTGAAGACCAGAAGCATACAAAATCAGATGAGAATCAGAAGACGACGATCATCGGCAAGATCCTTGCCAAGGATACCAACGAGACCCCCGGCAAGCCCCTTGCCGGGGTCGACCACAATGCCACGGCAAGACCCTTGCCGGGGCCCCGACAAGACTCTTGCCGAAGACATCCGCGGGGCCGCAACTAGGCCCATATCTGCCAAGGCTCCACCGTCGTTCCCATGCAGCTGCCAGCCCATCAACTAGGTGAACACCTGTATGGCAACGTGCAGCCTCTAGGCCAACTCAGCAAGCACCTGCGTGGTGGCATGCAGATCTTCATGAAGACCCTACCACCACGCCAACTCAGCAGCCTGCCATCCTACGTGGTGTTGCATGCCTCATTGGCCTGGACACGTGCCGGAGCAAGGCAGAGCGGCGACGGACGGGACGGACCTCGCTACCGGCCCCGATAAAGCAAGTGGACACCTAAGTAGCGCATTTAATGCACTTTGTCCTGTAATGATAGGCGATGAGCTTGTGCACTGTATAATTTTCCACCTCCTGTGTGCCACTGTGGCAGCCCCTTTGCCTATAAAAGGAGGCCCGCGACATACTGGGAGAGGATTTGGATCTTTGGGACGACACATGCACCGTAGCTAGTTCAAAAGCTGAAGAACACTCAAATATACACCAAAGCAGGACCAGAGTATTACGCATCCTCACGGCCCGAACCTGGGTAAATGATCTTTGTGCTGGCTTCTAGACCCGCTCTTTGCACAACCCCGCGCCCGCCAACCGTAGAAGGGATTCCAGTGATCCCATAGGTGTCGTTTTCCCCCGACAATTTACTCATAACTCAATGTTACAACTCAATACTAGAACAAAAAGATGACTCTATGTGAATGCCTCCAGCGGTGTACTGGGATATGCGATGAATCAAGAGCGACATGTATGAAAGAATTATGAGAGTGGCTTTGCCACAAATACGATGTCAACTACATGATCATGCAAATCAATATGACAATGTGAAAGTGCAACTATCCCTAGGTGATTTTGGTAATTCCTAACAACATATAGCTCATTGAGCTAACATCATTCCAAGATGAATATTTCAGGAAAAGCTCAATGGATGGCATGGCATGGATGAGAAAAGTGGATCCCTCAAAATGCTAAGGATAAAAGTATTAGCTCAAGACTCTACATTTTATATTTTAGTGATCCAAGATCAAATTGAGTCTATAGGAAAAGCCAATACTATCAAGGAGGGATGAGGTGTTGCTTAATGAGTTTCTTGCTCTACAGTGCTTAGTGATATGCTCCAAAACCCTCAACTACTTTCTCATATCCACATACGACCTAAACCAAAAGTCAAACTCGCCCTACCGATTCTTTCTACCCGGCGCCACCGAGTTCAGATGTCATAGCCACTTCCACAAACCCTAGGCAAATCGGTCTCACCGATAGGGATCTCGGTCTCACCGAGATGGGATTGTAATCTCTCCGCTTCCCTTCAGAACGCTTCGTAACACCGAGATGAGCGATCGTCCCACCGAGATTGCAATGTAAACTCCCTGTTTCCTTTTCGTAACATTTCGGTCTCACCGAAATGAGCGAATCGATCCCACCGAAGTTTACTCCGACCAACTCTCTGGTTAGCTTATTACCAAAATCGGTCTCACCGAAGTTTGTGTAATCGGTCTCACCGAGATTACGTTATGCCCTAACCCTAACCATTTCGGTCCTACCGAAGTTGCATGTCGGTCCCAATCAAAATCCTAACGGTCACTAGATTTTCTGAATCGGTCCGACCGAGTTTAACAATTCGGTCCCACCGAGTTTGGCAAGTTGTGTGTAACGGTTAGATTTTGTGAGGAGGCTATATATACCCCTCCACCTCCTCTTCATTCGTGGAGAGGGCCATCAGAACAAACCTACACTTCCAACTTGTTGTTTCTGAGAAGGAACCACCTACTCATGTGTTGAGGCCAAGATATTCCATTCCTACCATATGAATCTTGATCTCTAGCCTTCCCCAAGTTTATTTCCACTCAAATCTTCTTTCCACCAAATCCAAATCCCGTGAGAGAGAGTTGAGTGTTGGGGATACTATCATTTGAAGCACAAGAGCAAGGAGTTCATCATCAACACACCATTTGTTACTTCTTGGAGAGTGGTGTCTCCTAGATTGGCTAGGTGTCACTTGGGAGCCCCCGACAAGATTGTGGAGTTAAACCAAGGAGTTTGTAAGGGTAAGGAGATCGCCTACTTCGTGAAGATCTACCACTAGTGAGGCAAGTCCTTCATGGGCGATGGCCATGGTGGGATAGACAAGGTTGCTTCTTCGTGGACCCTTCGTGGGTGGAGCCCTTCGTGGACTCTCAAGGCAACTGCTACCCTTCGTGGGGTTGAAGTCTCCATCAATGTGGATGTCTGATAGCACCACCTATCGGAACCACTTCCTACAAAAACATATGTGTCTCCAATTGCGTTTGAATTCTCCAAACCCTTCCCCTTTACATTCTTACAAGTTGCATGCTTTACTTTCCGCTGCTCATATACTCTTTGCATGCTTGCTTGAATTGTGTTAGGATTGCTTGACTTGTGCTAAGATAGCTAAAATCTGCCAAAGACTAAAATTGGGAAAAGGATAAGTTTTTATTTGGTCAAGTAGTCTAATCACCCCACCCCCCCCCCCCCCCGTCTAGACATACTTTCGATCCTACAAGTGGTATCAGAGCTTTGGTCTCCATTGCTTTGATTTCCATAGCTTTTGGTGGTCATAGCCTTGGTTTCATAACCTAGGAGAGTATGGCGTCTAGCGAGGGAAATTATCACTGTAGAGGTCCTTACTTTGATGGTACTAATTTTCTAGTTGGAAGCATAAGATGAAAATGCATATTCTTGGACATAACCCCTACTGCTTGGGCTATTGTGTGTATTGGTTTGCAAGGTGAATTCTTTGATGGGAGAGAACCAAACCGTGAAGCTAGTGCGGAAGAGTTGAAGATGCTGCAATACAACGCTCAAGCTTGTGATATCCTCTTCAATGGACTGTGCCTCAAGAATTCAACAAAATCAGCCGCCTTGAGAATGCAAAGGAAATTTGGGACACTTTGATTGATATGCATGAAGGTACCGACTCATCAAGGAATCCAAATTGGATGTGCTCCAAAGTCAACTTGACAAGTTCAAAATGAAGGATGGTGAAGGTGTCACTGAAATGTACTCTAGGATTGCTCTTATCACAAATGAGATTGCCGGCTTAGGAAGTGAAGAGATGACCGATAGATTCATCATCAATAAGATCCTAAGAGCCTTGGATGGAAAATATGATACCGTGTGCACATTGATCCTAATGATGCCCAATTACAAAGATCTCAAGCCAACAGAAGTCACTGGAAGAATTGTTGCTCATGATATGTCGCTCAAGGATAAGGAGGAACTTCACAACAAGTCAAGTGGTGCTTACAAAGCCTCATGTGAAGCCCCCGCATCATCAAGTGAGAAACAAACCTTCAATGAAGAATTGAGCTTAATGGTGAAGAACATCAACAAATTCTACAAGAGTAGAAGCAAAGAGAGAAGCTCCAAGTCAAGGTCCTACAATGACAAAAGATCTTCTAGTCGGGAGCGTAATTGCTACAATTGTGGAAGACCCGGACACTATTCCAATGAGTGTACGGCAACCTACAAAAGAAGAGAAGATTCTCCAAAAGGAAGAAGTAAAAGAGAAGAATCACCACCAAGAGAGAGAAGGAGTAGAGATGATCGTTATGAACGAAGACCCTCATGGAGAAGAAAGGATTCGGAAAGGAAGGACAAGTCATCAAGGAGCTACACAAAACGAAGACATCAAGCTCATGTTGGTGAATGGGTATCCGGCTCCGACTCCGACAATCACTCTGAGAGAAGCTATCACTCCGACTCCGAATATACTCAAGATGAAGGTGTTGCCGGTCTAGCACTTGTGTCAACCAACTCCTATGACATATTTGATTCACCTAATGAAGGAATTGGAAGATGCTTCATGGCTAAAGGCCCAAAGGTAACACACCCCGAGTATGTTTATTTCAATAGTGATGAAGATGACTTGTTAGGTGATGATGATTTACTTGTTGACAACTCTAGTGATGAATACTATGATGAAACGTCAATTAATCATGCTAATCAAGATAAAACGAATGACAATGATAAGGAGAAGATTGAGCTTCTAACTAAAGAACTAAACACTCTTAAGTTAGCTCATGAAACTATCTTAGAAGATCATCGAGAACTTTTAAGGACTCATGAGAAGTTACGCTTTGAAAAGCTCAATCTTGAGCAACAGCATGAGTTCTTAAAGGCAATCAATGATGATCTTCGTAAGAAAAGTTCTTCTTACATTGCAAAGCGTTTACTCTTATCTACTTACATGCCTCAAGTCAAGTCCATTAACAAAAACAAGAAGGATTCTTCCTCTAGTAGTGACAATAATCATTCTAAATCAAATGTTGTTGCTTCTAGTAGTTCTCTTGATTCCACTAATGATTCTCTTAGCCAAGTTACACTTGAGCAAGAAAATAGCTTATTGAAGGGAATTATAGGGAAAGGTGTTTACAAGAGCCTTGCCGGGAGTAAGCAATTTGAGGAAAATGTACGCAAGCAAGGAAGGCACCGGAAGAATCAAGGTGGTGGTAACAAAAGTTCAATGCCAATGGAGTTGAGTGGGAAGAAGATCAATATCCCAAGACGAAGTTTGTTCCTCAACAAGAGAAGTATGATCCTACTTCCTTCAAGGGGACACAAGCTCAAGATGATCTTCCACCACAAGACCACAAGCAAAAAGGCAAGGACAAGCTTCAAGAGGAGATTGATGCATTTGAAGAAGCTCCTAAGGCCTTTGGTCAAGTGGGTTCCAAAGACTACGACAAGTTCTACTTCATCAAATGACTACAACTCCAAGGATTCCCATCAAGATGATGTGGATCCCAAAGAAGAAGAACTAGAGAGTTCTTGAGGGTGACTCACCAACATATTTCACTCATATCATTTTGGCAACAACAAGTGCAATCAACTTCCACATCTTGCACTAGTTCAAGGAGTCACAAACCCTCTTGTTGGTAAGACAAGGGACAAGGTAATCTAATGCTTTCATAGACATCATCTTGTGTGTGCATCACTCTATGTCTATGGATATCCTTGTTTGTTCCTTGTGGGACTAACCCGTGTAGGTATTGAAAGTGCAACTCACTCCAAAGGATTGCTCCAAATGATCTTCATCAACATTGAGCATCCACATCTTCAACACCTACATGAAGTCATCATCGATAAAACCCAAGGTTAGTTCATCCCTCTAAGGGGGGATCTCACATCTAGGGGGAGCTTTACTCCAAAAATTGAGCTAAAGCAACTCTAATGGTGTGAACACATCAATGCATTATGTAAAAGTGGTAACCCCACTTGAGCTTAAACGATGAGTATGACCTATGATCAAATGTTCTCATTTGACTCCTAAGTCAATATACTCATATATAGATGACCTAGTCATCGCCAATTGCTTGATAGATGCTAGAATTGTTTGTGCATGCTTTGTCACATATTTCATTTGCTATTTTATTGTGTGAGCATGTTGGTTGCATATTTTACTCATTCAAGGACATCCACTTGTTGTTTGATTGATTGGTTTCTTTTTCTTTTGCCAAGTGGATGGACAAGAATGCCTAAGAACCTTCTCTAGATATCTATGCTCTTCTCGTCTCAAACTCATTCATGCTACATCACAAAATTTGATCAAGTCAGATTCGAACCACTCTGTGTGAGGAGCACTCAGAGTCCCCGATTCGTCATAGACTTAAACTTCTAGAACTTCTTTGTGCGTTTCAGTCTGACCGATTCCTCCATTTCGGTCATATCGAGATCACTAAGTCGATCTAGGTTTTCAATCTCGGTGGAACCGATTTGAACTTTTCGGTCACACCGAGTTGTTGTAACTGTCAACAGTTATGCATCTCGGTGCCACCGAGTTGTTCCACTTCAAATACACCGACGGGTCGGGCTATATATACTCACGGGCAGAAATTTGGAAACTTTCTCCAAACCCCTTCGCTCACAAGATAGCTCGCTTCGCCTCCGTGGTCTCCGGATCGTCCTCCTCGTCGCCACCGCCTCCAACATCCTTTGGTCTCCGCCGCCCGTCAACGGAATTCAACCCCGCCGTTGCCGCCGTAGCGAGTTCGTCGCCAAGCTAGGGTATGGACTCAATCACAGTGCTATCCCCGTTCGATTCCTAGCACATTGTGTTCATCATGATTCTTGCCACGATTGAAACTATTCTATCCAGTCAAAACACTCCGTAGATCATAGATGAATTGAAAATTTAGGGTTAGGTTTCCGCCGAAACCATCTCGGGCCCACCGAGTTGTAGAACTCGGTTCCACCAATTCGGCTAAGGCCATTGCGCATGTGGTTCTCGGTCTGACCGAGAATTGCAAATCGGTGTGACCGAGTTCAGGACTTTGTGAAACCCTAGCAATCTTCGGTGCCACTAAACTGCGTGACTCGGTTCCGACCGAAGTTCACTAGTTTAGGTTCCAAAAGCTGCTTCGGTATCATCGAAGTTTGCAAATCGATTGATCCAAATGCTTTCGTGGAAAACTAAAACTAAGTTTTTGAATCATTCTTTTGCAAAAACCTCTCAGATTTTGTGATGCTCATCCAGTCTATCTCATCTATATCTATTCACGTGGTCTGCAATGTTGTTTGCAATATGTCCGATCGTAGTGATAGCCAGAACAAGTCAGAGGAGCAGATTCAGATGAGTGAGGGCACTAGTCCCTCTAGCAGCTCAGATGAGGGTAGCAGAAGCACCCCAAGCAACTTGCCCAAAGCTGCCACTGTCGGATTTCGGGTTCCGGCAGACCCTCTAGGTTCGAACACTGGGGTGCGCGCGGAGATCTCGCCCCCTACCTACCTGCGCCTCGCCGCCTCGCTAGGATCTAAACTATGAAAGGAACAACACAAGAGACACAGGGTTTATATCGTTCGGGCCACCATTGTGGTGTAACACCCTACCCCTGTGTGGTGTGGTGGATTACCTCTTGGGCTGATGATGAACAATACAAGGAAGAATAGCCTCGCGAGGGTCTGTTCTTGGCTGGTGCGATGAACTGCTAGGGGGAGTTCAGTCGCTCTCTCTCTCTGCTGATTCAAGGTGTTGGATCCTCTCCCCCTACCCTGTGGGTGGATAGTCCTATTTATAGGCAAAGGCCCTAGGCCTCTTCCCAAATATTGAGCGGGAAGGGCGCCAACAATTGGCCATTTTGAAGGGGAACATCTAGTACACTTCTCCTGCCTAAACTTGGTCCTCGCTGTCAAAGGCTCGTGGTGACGCCGGCTTGGGCTCCACGATGACTTCCTTCCTGCCGTTCACAGTCTTGGTCTTGTTGGCCAAACGGATGCCTTTGCTTGATACTCTTGCTCACGCTTGCCCCCTTTGCGCCAAAGAGGAAAGGAGGACATCTTGTGGCTGGCGCCCGCCCTGGCGCCCTTGGTCGTCATGGCTTGGCGCCATGGGCACCTCGTGAGGTACCCGCCTTGATCTCTCCGGGCCTCGCGAGCCAGCCCTGACGAGGCCGTGGCTCGAGGAAGCTTCTCAAGGCCCGCCCCGTGAGGCTTGGCCCCTCGCGAGGGTCTTGAGCTTGTGCTGATGAAGATGGGCCGTGCTGGGCCACCCCTTGAGCCACGCCGCAGGCAGGCAAGTCTGGGTACCCCCGTTCCCAGAACACCGACAGTAGCCCCCGGGCCCAAGGCGCGCCTGGACTTGGCTGAGCAGAGAAGCGAAGGGGCAGTCTTGAGCGCGCCATGGGCCCTAACACTTCATGCCTTGGGCACCCGTGGCGGTTGGTTGGGCGTGGTGCCTTAGCAATCAAGCGTGAATTGACAAAAGAGCTGGCGTCTGTCAAGGCTTTGCTTCCCTTGCTTCCTCCCACAATGCCCAGATCCCCTTTCTTGCGCCTTTCCTTCCTGCCTCTGAAATCTCCAGATCTACTTCGATCACAAGTGTTCTAGCAAGACATGGCGCCTCGCCAGACTTTGGTCGGAGCTTGGTACGCACCGCTTTGGACTCGCCGAACGTGTCGGAGAAGGGCCTTGCCCGGTGCGCCGGATGGTGGCGGGCGGTTGACCGGTGAGTCGCCTCCCGAGGGAGTTCTGGAGCATCAGTGGCCCCACTGCCAAGATTACTCACTGTGGAGGCCCCGACCGAGCCCCGCAGTCTTGGCCGACGAAGATCTGGTCGCGGTCCTCAACTCTTTGGTCGGGGGAGACGTGGCGAGGCTGGAGGGCGCTCCTGAGGCTCCGTCTGGGGCAGCGCCTCTGCCCACGATGGAAGGCGACGGCAAGACACGGGCCTCTCATGCCCAGTCATCCTCGCGAGGCCTGGCGGAGCTGGCTGGGGCGAGCCCAGCCCCCATGGCCCAAGCGACTCCTGAGGTATCCTTGCCTGATGCCACTGCCACAGCTGTTGGGGCGCAGCAGGTCGCGCCAGATACTTTGTGGTTACGTTGCCGTCCTCTCCTCCTACTCCACCAACCATCGCCTCTCCGACTCCTCCCATCGCCCCGGATCGTCTGGCCGCTGAACTCGACAGGCTGCGTAAGATCTTCCGGGCGCCGACCCTCGCTGGTGGTCGGGGCTTGAGCCAGCCTCGGCCGGATTCGCCTCGACGCTTCGATTCGAAAGCGGCGTTGGTTCAGGCCTCGGCGGCTTGCGGCGAGGAGAAGCAGGCCGTCCTTGGGGCGGCGGTTGCTCGCGACGCCGCTTTGGGCGAAGTTAGCCGATGTCCCGAGGTCGCTGCAAGGCGCTGGAGAGCGAGCTGCAGGCTCGCGGGACCAGCTTGCCAAGGAGGCCCGCATTCGCCAAGAGAAGGAGGAAGACATGAAGGCTCGCGAGGCGGTCGTCAAGGACCGGGACGCCAAGCTTAACAAGCGCCGTGACCGCCTGGGTGCACTGGAGCAGGAGTTGGAGGCGAAGAAGGTCGAGCTGGACGGCAAGGCGCGGGTCCTTGCCGAGGACCATGAGGCCTTCACGGAGATGGAGGTGAAGGCTCGCACCCTGCTGAGGTCACTTTACGACAGCGGCCTGAAAGCCTGGGCTGGCCGGGCGCCAAGGACGGCCCCGCCAAGCTGCTTCCCTTCCGATCCGCGCTCTTGAAGATGTCACCTTGGCCTTGGCCCCACGGCCGAGGCCGGGCCGAGGCGCGTGTCCTGTCTTCCGTGATACCGACGCTGTTCCTTACCCACGCCTACCTTCGTGATCCCGACGTCGACCTTGACAGCTCATTGGAGCCAATGAACGGCGAGCTTGTTAGCTGCCAAGCAGCTGAGGCCGTGAAGGGTCGAGCGGAGGCTCTGCTGTTGAAGTTCCTGGCCTTCAGCACCAAGCCGAAGTGAGGCGCTGCCGGTCCTGAGGCTTCACCAGGCGAACCCACCCAGCGCAGCTCCGTTGTCGACAAGTGACTCCGTTGTGGCTCCTATTCTATTTCCTACAACATGCATCATGCCTCGGGGAGGCATTTAAACTTGTGTTTTGTGTTGTGATAACAGTTATGGATTGTAATGTTTGCTTTTAAATTCCTTGAGATTTGCGCTTTTCCTTCCTACTTGCTTATGTTCTACGCCGGCAGAGCCCGGCCCCGCGCATACCTCAGCCGCCGTTAGCCCCGACCGGAAACCAGGACGGGACCAAGGAGTGAGGGGCTACGTGACAAGTTAGGCTCCTGAGTCGTGATGCTCAGGAGTCCACCTTGGCGCATGAATAGCAAGTAGGGAGGTGAGATGTGTGGGTGAAACTACTATTCTATGTTCTGGCAGAGCCCGCCTCACGCATACCTCAACCGTCGTTAGCCTTTCGGAACTAAGGAGTGAGGGGCTACGTGACCAGTTAGGCTCCTGAGTCGTGATGCTCAGGAGTCCCCCTTGATGCTCAAACGGCCTTCATACCTTGGCGCCGCTCGGGGAGAGACGTGCGACAAACCAAGCCCGAGGGGCCTGACTGGGTGGCGTGCGTCTGGGCGTGACCCAAAGTAGCCTCGTGCTCAGCCTCCTCGCTGCACTCCCGAGGGGAGGCGTTGCGATGAGGCCAGACACTGAGCTCTGGGCTCCCTGAGGTTGATGCGGCTGGGGCCCACCCTCAGTTGTTTATCACCAGCGCGGAGCATAGCTGAGGGAGTCCTGGACTGGGGGGTGTCCGGATAGCCGAACTATCATCACGGCTGGACTCCAAGACTATGAAGATACAAGATTGAAGACTTCGTCTCGTGTCCGGATGGGACTTTCCTTGGCGTGGAAGGCAAGCTTGGCGATACGGATATGTAGATATCCTACCATTGTAACCGACTCTATGTAACCCTAACCTATCCGGTGTCTATATAAACCGGAGGGTTTTAGTCCGTAGGACGAACAACAATCATACCATAGGCTAGCTTCTAGGGTTTAGCCTCCTTGATCTTGTGGTAGATCCACTCTTGTACTACCCATATCATCAATATCAATCAAGCAGAGTAGGGTATTACCTCCATCGAGAGGGCCCGAACACAGGTAAAAACATCGTGTCCCTTGTCTCCTGTTACCATCCGCCTAGACGCACAGTTCGGGACCCCCTACCCGAGATCCGCCGGTTTTGACACCGACATTGGTGCTTTCATTGAGAGTTCCTCTGTGTCGTCACCGATAAGCCCGATGGCTCCTTCGATCATCAACAACGACGCGGTCCAGGGTGAGACTTTTCTCCTGACAGATCTTCAGATTCGGCGGCTTTGCATCATGGGCCAATTCGCTGGCCATCCGAGCAGATCGAAGCTACGCCCACCGCCATCAGGTCAGATTTGGAAGTTTGAACTATAATGGCCGATATCCGCTGGAGACTTGATCTTCGACGGATTCGAAGCTGCAGCCAAGCGTGCCGCACTATCTCGATGGGCATGATCTAGCTCTGCAGTTTAACAAAGGCCTCGAGGTCAGACCAAAGATCCGGCCTCCGACCCTTAATCCGGGCCGGATTCCCGACGAGGACGAGTGGTTGGACACCGCCTCGGGGCTATGATCTCTAAGGCGATTGAGCCAACTCCATCCTCGCCCTTGTGAAGACCTCGACCTGTGGTGCCGGACTAACCCTCCGCTACCGCCAATCGAATCCGATTGGGCGCCGTCATGGAGTTCATCGTCATGACATCTTTCAGCACTCGCCCTTTGGCGACATCCTGAATTCACTAAAGTCTCTATCTTTATCCGGAGAGCCCTGGCCGAACTACGGACAGGAAGGTTGGGATACGGACGACGAAGAAATTCAACGCCCACCCACCACCCACTTTATAGCCACTGTCAATGATCTAACAGACATGCTCGACTTCGACTCCGATGACATCGACGGTATGGACGACGACGCCGGAGACGACCAAGACCCAAATACTTACGAGGCAATCGAAGGCCACCTCGCCATATGACATATACATGCCGGACATCCCAAAGATGGGAACGGCGATGGAACAACCGAGGATGACCTCCAAGAAGCAACCGGTTACCGACGTGAGCGGGCGCCGCCTAAATCCCACCACAATAAAACGGTGATTCCAAAGACGGAGATAATAACACACCGGACAAGCCGAAGACAACCCCTCCAAAGGACTCAGCGCAGAGGAGGAGGAGAAGCAAGTCCGCATGACAAGGCGGCAGAAAGGGAGGTCGAGGACGATAATTATGCGCCTCCTCCGAAGATGAGGCAAGCCTCGACGACGACGTAATTTGTCGTGCCCGAGGATCCCGGCCGAACAGGAGCGTTTCAAACGCAGACTTATAGCCACGGCAAGCAGCCTCAAGAAAAAGCAGTGAATAGCTTAGAGCAGACCAAGACTCGCTAGTCGACAAATGGATCAAGTCCTTGCAGCCAAAGAGTATGAACTCAACGCCTCCAAAAGCTACCCCAAACGCAGGCCGTTGCCTCGATCGGAGGAGGAAGCACCCAAGTCACCAAATAAGACGACACGGCAGACCGGCCACCCGTGGTCAGCGAGAGAGAAGCCTCTCGCCTCCGCCTCAAGCCACACCCCGACGCCGCTCAAAAAGTACCAAGGCACGTGAAAACGCGCCTGACTTGCGAGATATATTGGAGGATAAGGCAAAACATACAAGATAGATCTATGGATCGCGTGGGCGCCCAACGATGCGGGATGATTACCGTCGCCACGGATACAAAGAAACCGCCGGGCCCAACACAAGAGACAAATCTCATATGAGCTACGCCGTGATATAGCCCAATACAGTAGGCGCCAAGACACCCACTATGCTTCACAGATGAAGTAATGGATCATCAAATCCTCGAGGGCTCCAAACCCGTAAACATCGAATCATACGATGGTACCATAGATCCTGCGGTCTGGATCGAGGACTATCTCCTCCATATCCACATGGCCCGCGGTGATGATCTACATGTCATCAAATACCTCCCACTCAAGCTTAAAGGACTAGCTCGGCATTGGCTCAACAGCTTGCCAGCAGAATCAATTGGTTGTTGGGAGGACCTGAAGCCGCATTCCTTGATAACTTCCAGGGCACATATGTGCGACCACCGCACGCCGATGACCTTAGCCACATAATTCAGCAGCCGAAGAATCGCCGCATAATTCTGGACACGGTTCCTAACAAAGAAAAATCAAATCATTGACTGTCCGGATGCAGAGGCCCGTGCAGCCTTCAAACATAACATCCGCGACGAGTGGCTTGCCCGGCACCTAGGACAGGAAAAGCCAAAATCCATGGCAGCCCTCACAACACTCATGACCCGCTTTTGTGCGGGAGAGGACAGCAGGCTAGCTCGAAGCAAACACTTGGCCAAACACCCTGATAGTTCGGATACCAAGGACAGCAATGGCAGGTCACGTCGCAACAAGAACAAGCGCCACATTAACGGCGATAATGCTGAAGATAAGGTCGTGAATGCCGGATTCAGAGGCTCTAAACCCGGTCAGCGGAAGAAGCCATTCAAAAGAAATACCCAGGGCCCGTCCAACTTGGACCGCATACTCGATCGCTGGTGTGAGATACATGGCACCCCTGAAAAACCAGCCAATCACACCAACAGGGATTGTTGGGTGTTCAAGCAAGCAGGCAAGTTAAGTCCCGAACTCAATGACAAGGGGCTGCATAGAGATGACGAGGAAGAGCCCCGGCTGCCAAACAATAGAGGACAGAAGGGTTTTCCCTCACAAGTGCGGACGGTGAACATGATATACGCAACCCATATACCCAAAAGGGAGCGGAAGCGTGCACTAAGGGACGTATATGCGATGGAGCCAGTCGCCCCGAAGTTCAACCCATGGTCTTCCTGCCCGATCACCTTCGATCGAAGGGACCATCCCACTAGCATCCGTCACGGCGGTTTTGCTGCATTGGTTCTTGACCCAATTATTGACGGATTTCACCTCACCAGAGTCCTGATGGACGGCGGTAGCAGCCTGAACCTGCCTTATCAGGATACAAGGCATAAAATGGGCATAGACCCTCAAGAATTAAACCTACAAAGACGACCTTTAAAGGCGTCATACCGGGTGTAGAGGCCAATTATGCGGGCTCGATTACACTCGAAGTGGTCTTCGATCCCGGATAACTTCCGGCGAAGAGTTAATCTTCGACATAGTCCCGTTCCGCAGTGGCTATCATGCACTTTGCCGGACGAACCGCATTGCAAAGTTCAATGCGGTGCCGCACTCACGCATACCTCAAGCTCAAGATGCCAGGCCCTCGAGGAGTAATCACGGCCAATGGAAACACCGAACGCTCTCTCCAAACGGAGGAGCACACGGGCGTTCTCGCGGCGGAGGTACAAAGCAGCCTCTCACAGCAATTCTCGAGTCCGCCATTAAGCGTCCGGACACATCAGCGCGCCCGGAGTAACCTACAACAAGACCGCTGGCTCGATTCAAAGCACGATAGCAATCCGGCCCCAACCCCAGCCCTCGCGAAATTGCGAAGCGATTACTGGCGTACATAACTACGCTCTGGAGATACCATGGGCATAAAGGGAGGGGCACGACCACGGCACGCCCGGAATGCGGCTCAACCGCACCAGGGGCTCCCGATTTTGTCATTATTTTTCTTTTTTCCTTTTTCTTCCTTTTTCTTCCTTTTTCTTACTTATAGGACTCCGTTTTCCAGAAGTCCTGTCCGGCACTAGAATCGCCGACCTCACGATGCAACAGCCAGGGAAGCAGACAGCCACGTCGAGTGTTCAGGTGGTCTCTATTACGAGCATTATACCTGTTTTACATACCATCCCGCAGCTTACCCCTGGAGGGGGACATGTTAGATAGTCCCGTCCCTTGCTTATCGCACTATTTGTATCGTCCTGCTTTCATTGCAGTACCTTTTTGAATAAACAATACATAGCTTTTGCCTATTATTGCACTCTTTTCTTTATCATATATATGCTCATTTCATGACATTACGCATCCGTACACTTTGGTACGGCCAATACACCAGGGGCTTAAGTACCCCAACATTATGGTGTGATAAGTCCGAACACTTTCACAAGTGCGGCACCCCGAACTTATAGCATTATATGAATCGGCTCCGAATCATGTCTTGGGTCAATAGTTGGGTTTGCCCGGCTCCAGTGTTTTGGTACCTTACGTTCCGTTATATCGGCTAAGGTAGCACCGGGAGAACCACTGCGATTGTGCCCCAGTTGAGCTGGGTCGAGCACCTCAATGGAGAAAGCTAAAACTGACCGTCATGATAGGGCAAGAGTCGGTCGCTGTTCGAGAGGTTTTTTGGGTCTCTAAAGACTTATGCCGCTTAGAGCGAGGAACCGAAATTGTCCGGCCAAGGCGTGGATAGCGCCCCGAACTCGGTCTTCCGAACACTAGGGGCTTCGCCGAAATTTAAAATTATAGAATTCTATGGCTAAGTGAAAGTGTTCAAGCATCATAAGTCCGGTTGCCTTGTTCGTTCCGTTGAGCGCCTCCCTAGATGGACCCAAGAATGGGAACAAAAGTGCTCAAGTTTATCCCGAACACCCCAGCACTCGTATGAACAAGTTTTCAGCGTACAGGATAACAAATGCGAGTCTATTAAAAAATTACATCTTTGGATCACTCATCCGCTATTCGGCGGGCGACCTTCAGGAGGCCCTCATAGTACATTTCGGGCGTGCGATGCTCCTTGCCCTTCAGTGGCCCGTCCGTCACAAGCTTCTCCGCATCCAGCTTGCCCCAGTGCACTTTAGCACGGGCAAGGGCCCGACAGACACCTTCAATGCAGACGGAGCGCTTGATGACTTCAACTGCGGGACAAAGGCCCACCAAATTACCGCAGACTAGCCCAAAGTAACTCCTAGGCATAGCTTCCAATGGCCACAGCCGAACTATGAGGCCCTTCATGGCCTGTTCGGCGACCTTGTGGAGCTCGACCAGCTACTTCAGCTGGTCGCTTAGGGGCACCCGATGTCCGGCCTCAAAGATATCGAGACCGTAACACCTTCTCCGCCGAGCTCCCTCCTTGGTGCGGTAGAACGCGCAAGGATCAGATAAACTACGAGGCAGATCTGCGAACGCTCCTGGAGAGCTCCGAATCCGGGTAAGTAATAAGTAATTTACTTTCACATGCTTGCTCTGCATAAAGAATGCCTTACCCGCCGCGATCTTCTTTATTGCCTCAATCTCCTGGAGGGCTTTTTGGGCCTCGGCCTTAGCAGCTTTGGCACTCTCAAGAGCCGAAGCAAGCTCAGACTCTCGGGTCTTCGAGTCACGCTCCAAACTCTCGTGTTTTTCCACGAGAGCCTGGAGCTCTTGCCGCACCTCCGCCAGCTACGCCTCCCCCTTCTCTCGCTTTGGTGCGTTCAGCCGCTGTTTTAGCCATCCATGGACACCGCCTCCTTCAAGGTCGCCACCTCGTTAAGTGGCCCCTGCAGTACCCATGTTATTCCTGTTATTTTTTGCAACCGAAACCTTTCTATAAGGTATTTCTTTCATAAGGTATTACTTACCTTTCTTGTCCTCGAGCTGCTTCTTGGCAAGGCCGAGCTCATTCTTGGACCGCTCGAGGTTTGCTTCAATGCATCGACCTCCGCAACAAGGCGGCAGAGGTCGCGTAGAGCCTCGCATTCCCATATTGACATACTTATGTTAGACTCCTGCGTATATCTTTTTAGATCCTTAGTCCGGCTTTTCTTTCCGAACACCGAACTAAGCATCGTGGGCTACCGCCTATGCGGTAATATTTTTACATATTCTAAACTTACCTCAAAGCTTGTTAGAAGGCTGGTACAGGCTTGGTCGGCCCGCTTCTTGGCGGATCGAATTGTCCGGATCACCGCACTCATAACAGTACGGTGCTCCTCCTTGATGGAAGCGCTGTTAAGCGTCTCCAGTAAGCTATCTGGTGCCTCCGGTTGGACGGAGGACACCGGCGTCTTACCCTTCTTGCGAAGGGACCGCTTGCCGGACTCCGAAACCGCTAAAGGTTCCGGCATGGAGCCCGGACGAGGGTCGGGCTTAGAGCCCCTGGGGGTCTCGCCCCCCACGCGCCTGGAGTCCGGGAGGTTGCCTTGCGGCGCCTCCTGCGCCTCCTCCTCTTGACCAAGCCCCCCTTGGGGCCCCACCATGTCGTCGTCCGCAGCGTGAGGTGAGGAGGCGGTCGGAAGTGAAGTACTCTCCATTTCCGACGAACTCAGGGACCCACTCGATGAAGCGGCGAACTCGCCCTTGGGCGGGCTGCATGATTGTTCGGCATTAGAGAACACTATGCAATGATAAAAAAAAGCCATGGGTATCCGGACACTTACGATCTCGCCAGGGGCTTGGCCCTTGTTGGCCAATCCTCCTCGTCGTTGTTGACGTTGGTGGAGAAGTCCGAGGAAGGTTCTTCCCTTCTTGGACCCTCCGGCCTCCCGGTTGGGGCGGCCTTCCTTTTCCTCTCCTCTTCACTGGGAGAGGCTTCTTTCTTCCTCCTCGTCCCTAGGAGAAGATTCTGCTTCAGAATCTGACAACACCAGGCATCGGGAGCTCCTTCGAGTTCCCGTTGCCTCCTTCTTGGCCTTCTTCTCCGGCACCACATGAGGTACCGGAGCTAGCAGCCCCACACCCAATCGGGCGTCCGGCTGGGTCTTCTGGCAAAGGAGCCGGACAGTTAACCTGTCCTGGACGTCTTCAACCAGTCCTGTTAAAGGTTAGGGAGTTTTAGATCCCACATAGAGTCAAACTATGAAAAAAGAGTCCCATAAAGGGTAAAATAACTCACCTCGCTGGCTTGACGCTGCGAGCTGAATCCGCGATCTTCGGTAGCGGATGTGGGAGCCTCGGTGCCCTTGAACAACACCTTCCATGCATCTTCGTACGTAGTGTCGAAGAGCCTTGTCAGAGTGGGGTGCTGTGCCGGATCGAACTCCCACAATTTGAAGACCCGTTGTTGGCATGGGAGAATCTGGCGGATGAGTATCACCTGGATTACGTTGACAAGCCTGAGATTCTTGTCCACCAGGTTTCGGACGCATGTTTGGAGTCCGGATAGCTCGTCCGAATTCCCCCACGACAGGACCGTCTCTTTCCATGACGAGAGCCATGTGGGGAAGCCAGATCTGAATTCGGGGGCCGCCACCCATTTGGGGTCGCATGGCTCGGTGATGTAGAACCACCCTGATTGCCACCCCTTTATTGTCTCCACAAAGGAGCCCTTGAGCCATAGGACTTTGGCCATCTTGCCAACCATGGCGCCTCCACACTCCGCTTGACGGCCGCCCACTACCTTCGGTCTGACATTGAAGATCTTCAGCCATAAGCCGAAGTGGGGCTGGATGCAGAGGAAGGCCTCGCACATGACGATGAACGCCGAGATGTTGAGGATAAAATTCGGGGCCAGATCGTGGAAATCCAGGCCGTAGTAGAACATGAGCCCCGGACAAATGGGTGAAGTGGAAAACCTAGTCCGCGGAGGAAGTGGGGAGAAACACCACCCTCTCATGGGGCCTGGGGTTGGAATGAGCTGCCCGCATCATGCAGCTCAGGCGCAATGTCGCCGACAAATATCCGGCCTCCGTCAGTCTTGTGATGTGCCCCACCATGACGGAGGAGGCCATCCACCTGCCTCCCGCCTCCCGACATGGTTGGAGAAGGTTGAGGTGGGATGTGCGGACTTGGGCGCTGGAGCTCGAGTCTTGTGAAATGGATGAGCAAAGGAGGAAGAAGGCGTAGGTGAAAAGGTGGATCCTTATCCCCTTATATGGACGGACAAAGTTATGCGTCCCCCACCAGCCTGGTAAAACTCACTTATCTCCCAAGCGCCGTATTCAATGGCGCGGATGGGTTACCCATGTTCGTATTGATGAGAATCCCGGAATAAGGGGGCACGATCTATGCTTTGATAAGACGTGCCAAGGAAACCGCCTCGCTAAACACGCTAAGGTGGAACGGCAAAAAACGATTCATATAAAGGCTTGGCCGTGGTGTGATGTCACGCCGCGGAGTACGTCAGCAGATCTGTGCAAAAATTATTCTCTATACGGTGGTATGTGGAACTTGTTTTGCAGAGCCGGACACTATCCTGGTGTTCAAAACCTTCTATGAAGTATTCTGAGGAGGAACCCGCCTTGCAATGCCGAAGACAATATGCGCGCCGGACTAAATGCGTCATTGAAGCCTGGTTCAGAGGCTAATGAGGAGTCCTGGACTAGGGGTGTCCGGATAGCCGAACTATCATCACGGCTGGACTCCAAGACTATGAAGATACAAGATTGAAGACTTCGTCCGTGTCCGGATGGGACTTTCCTTGGCATGGAAGGCAAGCTTGGCGATTCGGATATGTAGATCTCCTACCATTGTAACCGACTTGTAACCCTAACCTATCCAAAGGTGTATATAAACCGGAGGGTTTTAGTCCGTGAGGACTAACAACAATCATACCATAGGCTAGCTTCTAGGTTTAGCCTCCTTGATCTCGTGGTAGATCCACTCTTGTACTACCCATATCATCAATATCAATCAAGCAGGAGTAGGGTATTACCTCCATCGAGAGGGCCCGAACCTGGTAAAAACATCGTGTCCCTTGTCTCCTCTTACCATCCGCCTAGACGCACAGCTCGGGACCCCCTACCCGAGATCCGCCGATTTTGACACCGGCTAATAGCGCCAGATGTGTAACGGGCATAGCCGCTCCTCGGCGATGTCGTCGACCAGCGTGGAGCATGGAGCTTCCATCAGTGCGTGGGAGGGATCCCTCCGAGAGGAGCCCTGGCGTGTGCAGCCCATACGACACGTAGCTGGCACGTAGGGCCTGACGAGGTGTATCTGGGCACCCGTGAGCCAGTGCGGGACTCATGGGGCCCTACCTCAAGGCGGGTTGCGCTTGGCACTGGGCCTTAACTTGTGATGTGTTCCTGCAAATTTGGTTAGATGCCGATGCTCTACGTCCTCGGGTCCCGGCCCTCGAGCGGGTCTCAGCCGTCGCTGGTATGCCAGGTCGCGATGCCGTGGACAAGGCCAGAGGGTGAGGGCTGGAGAGCCAGTAGGAGCCCATGAGTCGCGATGCTCAGGTACCCCCCCTTTAACGTGCAAGCGGCCGACATGAAGGAGGAAGAGGTGCCGTGGACAGGCATCAAATAACAATCATGATGGGTCGAACGCATGACCCAAAAATAAACAAAAGAGGGGTACATGCCACTGGTCCGCCCGGCGATTTGGGGATGGTGCAGCCGAGGCGCCCCAACAAAGTAAGCTAGGAACATGAAGTAAAGGGGATACACGCCGCAGGGACGGACCCACGCGGCCTGGGAATAATGCAGCCCTGGGGGGCGCTCCCAGCTGGAAATGAAACTTGAAGGATGTCACCTAATGGCGTTGAAGACGAAGGGATGTTGAAGTAGCGGACGTCGTGGGTTGCGGAAGCCGATCTTCACGAGCCCCCAAGCCCAGGAGCCTCGAGAGGCTCCGGAGGCGCTGGTGGCTCCTCGCGGACCATCTCCATCTCCACCAGGACTGCGGAACGCCTGGCCTCTTGAGCCTCCAGGATGCTCCCCATGAGGCGCCGGGTACGTGGCGGTTGCTTGGCACACCGTAGGGCATGCGAACGTAATCGGGGTGGAACTGCAGCGCCCAGCGTGAGGGCGAAGCGCCTCGAGAGGCGGCTCGGTTGAGCCCTGGTATGTCGATGCAGACGCGCAGCCCACCATCCTCGCCTGGATGGAGAGCTACGGCGGGTAAGCGGTGGCTGCCACTCATGACTCTTGACTCCTGCAGCTCCTGCGTGATCTGGCTGACGAACTCCTGAGGGTTTGGCCCTCCTTGCCTTGCTCCTTCCTGATGGAAACGTGCTTTGAAACACGCCTCCAAGTGGTGCCCAAGCCTCTCCCTCGTGACCTTAGCAAGGTCCGTGGCCCTCCAGGAGAGAGCCCCCGAGCCTTGCTTGAGGAGTGCGCCGGGCGTGCCTTCCTATGCGACAGAAGGAGGTGCCCCCTGAATAGGCACGGACCCTGAGGGGCCTGCCTCCTGAGGGGTCGGGCCTGGCAATGTCTTCTTCTTCTTGGGAGCGGTCTCAGGGAGCCTCCCGCTCCTGCGATCTGGATCTTCAAGTGATGCGGCTTGAAAAGCTCGCTCCAGGGAGCACACCGCGTCTCTTTCTTCACAAGGCACCGTGATGACTACGCCGCTTCCTGGCATCTTGAGGACTTTGTAGCCGTGATGAGTCACGGCCATGAACTTGGCCAGAGCTGGGTACCCTAGGATGGCATTGTACGGCAAAGTATCGTGGGCGACATCGAAGTCGATGAGCTCGGTCTTGCGGTAGTTGTCGCCGCGCCCGAAGGTGACAGGAGGCGGACCTGCCCAATCGGAACCATGGAGCCATCGGTGATCGCGAGCAAGGCTTGGTTGGCTGAAGTTGATTGTAAGGCACTTGGAGATTGTTGAATGTCTCTACGGACAGGACGTTGAGCCCTACTCTGCCGTCGATGAGGGTCCTGGTGACTTGCACGTTGCTGATGATCGGGGAACAAAGCATCGGGAGGACTCCGGCTGTGGCTGCGCACTTGAGTTGATCCGCTGAGCTGAACGTGATGGCACACGCTGACCACCTGAGGGGGCGCGTGGCTTCGAGCTTGGGGAGGACTGCATTCACTTCGCGGGCGAACTGCTTGAAGATGCGTCGAGAGGTCAGCTTGAGCTCCGCCCAGATGCAAGCGATCGCTGCTGCTCCGGAAGCCCCCCCCTCGGCCCCGATGATGGTCCTCGCTTTCTCCTTGGCTGCAGCGGCAGAGGAGGGAGGCTCATGCGTTTCCTTGCGGGCGATCCTCGCGAGGCTGATCCCTCCGATCTCCCTCCCGAGGCTGATCCTGCCAGCGATCCTCGCGAGGTCGGCCAAGCGCCACCCTTGGCGAGGACCACGGTCTTCCCGGCCCCTGCTGCGTTCCTTCCTCCTCCTCGGCCGTAGCCTCGATCGTTGCGGTCGGGGCATCGCCGATCCTCCCTTCTCGCACGGCCTGGAGCTCTTGACATTCGTTGGTGTTATGGGTGTGGAGGTCGTGGTACACACAAGATCGGGCTGCCCTTGGAAGACTCGGGCTGATATCCGCCCCAAACTTGGTGTCTGGTTCTCGCGAGCACGGCAGCCCCTTGCGCTTCACGCCCTTGGCCTTGGATTTCTTCTCTTCGGTCTCAAGGGCCGCAGCTCGAGGAGGGAAAGGCGCCCTTCCTCAGCCCTGGCGCACTTGGTCGCCAAGTTGAACAGCTCCAAGGAAGTCCACAGATTTTCATGCATCGCCAGCTCCTCCTTCATCTAACGTCACGCACTCCGTCGGAGAAGGCTGAGATGATGGCCTCCTCGGTCACCTTGGGAATCTTGAGGCGTGCATTGTTGAAGCGCTGGATGTACTTCTGCAGGTCTCCCCTGGTCACAGCTTGATGCGGCGCATGTCGCCACGGCAGGAGGCCGGTCGCGAGTACCTTGGAAGTTGGCGATGAAGAGGGTGTGCATCTCGTCCCAGAGGAGATCGTGCTGGGGCCAGGTTCAGGAGCCAAAAGGGCTCCGTCCCTGAGTGCCATGGGAAACCAGTTCGCCATGACCTTCTCGTCTCCCGTTGGCGGCTTCGATGCCCAGCTCAGAGCTGAAGGAACTCAGCAGGTCGGCCGTGCTGTCAGAAGCGGGAGGCAGGTCTGGCTTGAACTTGCTTAGAGCCACGCGACGCCACGCCTTTCGGTGGTGAAGCGCGGCAGCCCGCTGTGGCTACGAGGTCAGCCGTGACGAAAGAGCACAGTCTTTCGCGGGTCCCCATGCGCCGCCGCTGGGAGCAGCGCGGGGTCTTGGCGAGCCGGTGCAGGGAGTACTCGGGCAGCTTCTTGGGGGCGAGGGACCTCTTGGCAGCTCTGCTCTTGCTGCGCTGGCGCTGGACGGAGTGGGTTCCGCCCAGGAGCCACGCGCCTTGGGGCTGTGGCCTTCTTGAGGGGAGGCGGCCGAGGCGCCAGAGATTCATTGCCCATGCAGGCGGGCACGATGTAGTGAGAAGGACGGCGCTGGGGAGCCTCGCGGGCGCGGACGAGTCGGCGACGCGGCCGAGCCACTCTTCAGAGACGCTGCTGATCGGCGGTATCACAGGAGCTCGTTTGTCGCGATGAGCGCAGCTCGAGCCTCCATGGGCGCGCGGAGTGCGTGAGACGAAGAACTAGCTGGGGAGAGTGAGGGAGTAGCAGTGCGGCCGTCTCGCCTCACGGACGGATGCTGGGACGATGCTTGCTGCTCGTTCCCCGTCGGGCTGGTGGCGGTGTTGAAGCGGTGACGGGAACGGCGGGGCGCAAGCACCGACGGGGCCGTCTGGGCGACGCGAAGCGAGCGGCTCGGCGCTTCAGCGTAGGCCCGACGAAGCGTCGACATGGATGCGATGGTCGGCGAAGAACAGGGCGGCGGAAGACGAATTCCGGCGCACCCCTACCTGGCGCGCAAAATGTCGGATTTCGGGTTCCAGCAGACCCTCTAGGTTCGAACACTGGGGTGTGCGCGGAAATTTCCCCCTCTACCTACCTGCGCCTCGCCGCCTCGCTAGGATCTAAACTATGAAAGGAACAACACAAGAGACACAGGGTTTATACTGGTTCGGGCCACCATTGTGGTGTAAGACCCTACTCTAGTGTGTGGTGTGGTGGATTGCCTCTTAATGATGATGAGCAATACAAGGAAGAACAGCCTCACGAGGGTCTGTTTGGTCGGTGCGATGAACTGCTAGGGGAGTTCAGCCGCTCTCTCTGCTGATTCAAGGTGCTGGATCCTCTCCCCCTACCCTGTGGGTGGCTAGTCCTATTTATAGGCAAAGGCCCTGGGCCTCTTCCCAAATATTTAGAGGGAAGGGCGCCAACAATTGGCCATTTTGAAGGGGAACATCTAGTACACTTATCCTGACTAAAGTTGGTCCTCGCCTGTTGTCGGTGTCAAAACCGGCGGATCTCGGGTAGGGGGTCCCGAACTGCGCGTCTAGGCGGATGGTAACAGGAGACAAGGGACACGATGTTTTTACCCAGGTTCGGGCCCTCTCGATGGAGGTAATACCCTACTCCTGCTTGATTAATATTGATGATATGGGTAGTACAAGAGTAGATCTACCACGAGATCAGAGAGGCTAAATCCTAAAAGCTAGCCTATGGTATGATTGTTGAATCTGTCTATCGACTAGCCTGGCCTCGGTTTGTATAATGCACCAGAGGCCTAGGATAACAAGAGTCCTAGCCGAATACGCCGGTGGGGAGGAGTCCTTGTCTTGATCGCCAAGTCTTGTGGAATCTTCCTTGTATGCGGCAACTTTCTGGAGTGGCCCATGAGTATATGGCCATGGGGGTCCTCGGCCCAATCCAACTGATCGGGAGACGATGTGGTGAGTACCCTCTAGTCCAGGACACCGTCAGTAGCCCCCTGAACCAGTCTTCAAATTAGGGACGCTCCTTGATTCTTCCGAACTGCTCTTCATCTTCGGTCGTCGGTCTTGAAAACTGGTTCAACAAATCTTCTCATCTTCGATCTTGAGGATCGCCGAAATGCATTCGACGAGTTTACACATCGGGTATCCAAGGAGCCCCTTTATGTTTCCAGCCTTTATCAATGCCTTGTTATTTTTATGCCACACCTCGGGTTTGAAGTTGTTCCCGGGCGGCCGCGTCTTCTTGCGTCCGATCTCCAACGCCAGATCGCATTCGAGGTATCTTTTGCAACCGAAAGCACCGACGCCGACCGCTTCCCACCAAACGCCGAATGTATCCGAGCTCCAACGCCGGACTATGTATCCGAGCTCCAACGCCGGATCAGATCCGAGGTGTCGTAAATCACCTTGGTTCAAAGAAGTTTGAAGGAGTTTGGCCGAGCTTAATGCCGGAAATGCCCTCTATGGAGCCAGCCACTAGCGCCCGAGCTTTATGCCGGATTGCTTCCGAGGTGGTGCACCACCCCGAATGTGGGCCGATTTTTGACAATATTTTTGATTGGTGCAATTTATTCTCTGCCGAGATACATAGCCAAGAGCCCTCAAGGTGGGTATCGGTCTAAAACCCGAGATGCACATGAAGGATGACATAAGACCGCTGATCCTCAGAGTCAGCCGAGACTCAAAGTTGATTTGCAAAATCGGTCCGAGGATCAAGTCCTAGCTCGCGTAATACTTCGACACAAAAACGGCGTGCTCAGTCCTTGAGACTCGGGTTGGGTGCGGTCGACCAATCCGAGGATCAAAATCTCCTCGAAATCAGATTGCACTTAAAATTTTCTCGCATAGAACAGTGCAATGCAAGAGCCCCCGAGACACTGGTCGGGTGGCAACACCGCATCGTGGGATTGATGTGCCCCTTTAATATTTGTAAGTAATAAGCCCGAAGCTCAAGAGGCCCCGAGCCTTAATGCGGCACGGTGGTCAATTAAGGATCGATATCCATAGTAAAATCACAAATTATGTGTAATGACTCAATGTATCCAAGTACTTTATGTCATTAATGCTCGGATCCGCATTGTACAAAACTTTGTTGACCGACCATCGGCTTAACCTCCTCGGCCAAGAGTCGAGGATTGTTTATCCTACTTTATAAAGCCTTTATGAGGGCAAAGATTTACGACAAACAAGGAAATCTGGCCATACGGTTTTATAAACAAAGGTACGCAGAGAGATATGTTATATTACTGTTTAACAGAAGAAATGTCTTCCAAAGAAAATAGTCCCGCTATCGGTTCCTTTCTTTGGGTTGTCATGCTAAGCATGATCATGAAACCTCAGCTCTAATGTAAGAGCAAAATATTGAGGATTTAGTTTCAGAGGCCAGTTACTAGCCCCCGGTAGTGTTCGGCGACAGTCGAGGTCAAGCCGTAAACACTTCTGCCAATTTTATGAATGGCCTGTCATTTAATATAGTCATCGGATCGCTGACCAGTTTACACCTATTGTGACAGTCCATTTTCGGCTTTCTCCACTGAGGTGCTTGACCATGCGAACTGGAAGCACAATCGCAGTGGTTCTCCCTTGCACACCTAGCCGAACAAAGCGAACGTAGGAGGCAAGCGCTGGAGCCAGTAACCCAACTATCAATCAAGACACACCAAACCGATGCATATATAGCAATATCCGAGAATGTTTTTGCCGAATCTCTAAAGGTGTCCGGCGTTGCATCATGAGACTTGTGCTGAAAACACACAAATAGTTTAAAAGTGCCAAAAGCTTGGAAAACCAAAAACATCAAGAAAACATGACGTCCGAACAAGATCAAGTGTTCGGTGCCAATCCGAAAATTGGACTTTAGAAGAAAAAAGTGCTTCGCCGTGCTTTAACATGACACATCCTATCTCAAGACTTCAGCGGGTCAGCCTACGGCTTCAGCCTCCCATCCCAAGGCGGAGTACTTCTCATTAGGCCAGTTTAAAAACTAAACTCTAGTGGTTTTGAGAGAGAAATTAGGCTCCCGGCTAGTGACCGCACACTCGTGTCGAGAAAAGGAGTGATAAATAATAATAAAAACTCGCAACGACTAAGAAGAAAAACACTTATTATAAAACGGCTCAAATAAACATAAGAGCCCCCAAGTGCCTTGGGTAAAAGGATGATTCTATGTACCGAAGTACTTATATCATATCTATGTTCAACCGAACTTTAAACGCGTCTTAACCGACTGTCGCTTTCTCCCTCTTCGGTCAAGGACCGAAAAGTGTTATGTACTCCATCCGTCGAGAATATCGATGGTGTTTCCAATAACCGTGCAATCAGGTCATAAGGTCTGTAATGTATAAAGCACGCCAGTGGAACTTATGCTATATTATCGATAAAGTGTAAGAAGCATCTTCAAGAAAATAGTACCCCACCGATACCTTTCTTCGGTGCTCATTGTTAATATGAGACTTGTGCAATATATTTTTGTACTCATGAGTTCCGCTAGTGCCGACCATTATTGAAAACAGTAAGAGCGCTTAGCTTTCGGCTTCACCTGCTCGAGGTCCGGCTCGGGTGACCCGATCGTGACAATCGCAGAGGTGCTCCCTTTACTCCCTAGCCGAACAATCGGGAACGAGGGGTAAACAAAGGAGCAAGGCAACCCAGCTTGCAAATCACTTAAGTCAATATGGTGCATATTGTATGCGTAATACACGAACAAGGAACGAAGCCGTACAAGTATAATCATATGCAAGAGGAAAAAGCTTCATGATGGAAGCCCCCAAGTAAACGGGGTATTTGAATTTGCGCGTCACAAACAAAGTTTGGACAAGGAAAAAATTTACAAGCAACTTTTTTCCAAAAAAGTATAACGCTTGGTCGAGCCGAACACAAGTTACAAATTTAAAACTTTGAGAATGAAGACAACATAGCTGGTTAATGTGTTTGGTATTGACGACGCGGTCCGAGCTTGATGCGGGACAAGGTTCCATCCCCCAAGCCGATCCCGAGGTGGCGGAGCAAAGAGCTCTGCACTCCAAAGTGGTGACATAGCACGGTCAATGCAGGACGGCAGAGTGATGCCAAGTCCCCGCATGGGGTAATGAAGTGTTGACAAAGCCCCGGCCCACCGAGGTGACACCAAAGGATATAGTCCGGCTGGATCATTTTCCTATGCATAAAAAAATAGTGCATCGGGGATAATAGTAATAATAAGAATTAAAAAAATGTTGCATAATAAATAATTTATGCAAAGTGAGTAATAAAAGAAATATGGCCTGGCGCCAAAGTCAATGTCGATGCAGGTCGTCGGCGTAATGCAATAAAGGCGTGGAAAAGCCTGAATTCACAGGCCGGTCCGAGTTCCGGATGCGGCGTTCGCCGGACTATGTACGGAAACTGACCGAACCACCATGCGATCGTCGTTAATGCGGCCACCATTTGATAGACCTGGTTTATTTGTTGTAGCAATCCGAAGGGAGGTGATTCCCAAAATTGGGACTCGATCCGCGCACCCATTGCCTGATGGGCGATAAAATGACGGCATGGCAATGCTGGCAAAGGTTGGCTCGCCGAGGCAAAGCCCTCGGTCCAGCTAACGTGACGGAGCTAGTCGGCTAGCGACGCCGAAGCGTCCGGAGTAGGTTGATGAAGAGATGGCGAAGCCCCCGGTCCAGCCAAGATGTCGAAGTAGGTCGGCATGATGGACACCAGCTTGAAGAAGCAATAGTGCGGCCCTGCCGATGCAAGTCGTGACGTGGTCGATGCCGGCTTGATGAAGCGACCATGCGGTGATGCCGGTATGCCCGCTCCGTGTAATCGTGGGGCGGTGATGTTGGTGATGATTTATCCTTCGCGATGCCGGACTCTTGTTCGGCTTGCCGAGATGATAATCCGAAGAAGTTGAGCTCGGCTCAACAAAGTGACGACGTGTCTAGCGTAAGTCGGCAGCCGTGGAGCAATATTTCCGGACTGGTTTGACACCAGCATGATATTGAAGATAGTGGGATGTGTTTGGCGATATTGAAGACACCGTCACCTCTCAAAGGCTCTGGTGGTGACGCCGTCTTGGGCTCCGCGATGACTTCCTTCCTGCCGTTGCGACCGTCTTGGTCTTGTTGCACCGAAATGGATGCCTTTACTTGATACTCTTGCCTGCGCTTGCCCCCTTTGGCGCCCAAAGAGGAAAGGAGGACATCGCGCGGGTCGGGCGCCTCGGGCGCCTTTGGTCGTCATGGCTTGCGCCATGGGCACCTCGTGAGGTACCCCGCCTTGATCTCTCCGCCTCGCGAGCCACTGACGAGGCCCCGCCTGAGGAAGCTTCACTGTCGTCCCCGCCTCTGCCGAGGCTTGTCCCTCGCCAGGTCTTGAGCTTGTGCCGATGAAGATGGGCCGTCTGGCCACCCCTTGAGCCACGCCTGCAGTCAGCAGTGCAAGTCTGGGGACCCCTGCTCCCAGAACGCACCACTGTGGCCAGAAGAAGAAAACCTCGTAACTGAGGATGAAGACTATGTGGCTATAGAGGATGAGGCCATTTCCAAGAAAAAGGTGCTCAAGAAGGAGTATAGCACAGCTGCTGCCACCAAGCCAGGTCTGAAGACCAAAAGGCCAGCAGGAAGACAACCCATGTCTAAAGCCAGAGCCTCCACTCAAGCATCTTCGGAATCTAAACCCAAAGAGGCTGCTGCAGAAGGGAAGAAGAGACAGGAAAGGATCAAGAAGACCATGGCCAGAGTTATTGGAAAGCCTTCCATGATGGAAGAGGAGGAAGAAGAAGAGGTTGTTGCACCAGCACCCAAGGCTCAGAAGCTTATGGGTGATGCTATTAGGTCAAGGGCTGCATCATCAAAGCCCAAAGAAGCACCCAAAGTTGTCTCCAAACCAAAGATTGCACCAAAGAGGAATACCAAAAACATATCTGCTGCTGAGAAGAACAAGGCCCCAGTGCCTAAGACTGTTGCTGAAGAAGAAGAAGATGAAGAGCATATCCTGAGAAAGTTGAAGCCAAAGATTCCAGACCACAATGATGCTCATCCTGTGGCTGAGAACATGAAGATCAGGAGAGACTCAGGATTGAGGCTATGGAGAGAGTCAGATCCATATGCCACCAGAAGGAGGACTGCTGTGGATTAAGGAACAGCAGGACTTCTATGAGACAATTTTGTTGGACAAGAAGCCAATAGTGTGTGACATGAGGTGGGTCGACTGGACCTACATAAATGAGAATGAGGAACACTATCCTAGTGTGTATGACAGTTTCAGTGCATGTGGAGTTGCAGACTTTGTTGGGCAGAAGCTCAGAAAGTGGAATGAGGAGCTCATAATGCAATTCTACTCCACTGCACACTTCTATCCAGATGGCAGGATAGTGTGGATGTCTGAAGGTACAAGGTACCAATAAACTATTGAGGAATGGGCCAATCTGATCAATGCACCTAAGGAGGAAGAGGATGACTTGGATGTCTATGCCAAGAAGAAGATGGATCACAACTCAATGGCACGTATGTACAAAGAGATTCCTGATGCAGATCTTGAGACTCACCAGTTTGGATCGCTGAAACACTTGTTGTCGTGTCTACCTACAATCAATTGGATCCTCGTGCACACTCTCTTGCCCAAGTCTGGTGATCATAGAATGATCGAGGCCATGCAATAAATTTGCTACATATATTTGATGTGCCACGTAAGTTCAAGGTCATGAGCCTTATAGTTGAGACTATCAAGAGGACAAAGAAATGACCGTAAAAGAAGTTGTGGATATGCCCCATGTGATCCGTGGAGCTGATTAACTCCAAGATGGGCACAGGCACATACCTGTTGGATAAGGAGCACATGCCTATCTATCCAGACTTTGAGGACAACCAAGTGGTTATGGATGAAGATGAACCATCTTCAGTGCAAGCACAGACTAAGAAGGAGAAGGCAAGGACAGAGAAGGCTGCCAAGATGCCAACAATGGAAGAAGCATCTTAGTACTTTCTGAAAAGCAAACAGGATCAACTTGGCTACTTGATTGCATCCACTCTGAGGATTGAGAAGGGGCTGGCCACCTTGACTCGAAACCAGGAGAGTTTGGAGAGGATCATGGAGTAGAAGTTCTATGACATGGATGTGAAGGTCACAGAGATCCAGTCTGTTGTTGAGCAACTTCAGGATGATATGCAGGAGAGGAAGGGCAAGTCAACCACTAAGGCATTTGCCATAGTGCCTAGAGCTCAGAGATCACCGCGAAGCCGATGTACACCTTGAGCCACTTCATCTGCACTACAGCCTTCAAGCCACCAGCTCCAAAGACTCTACACCTCCAGCTCCATCTACATCAACTAATGCTTTTGTCCTTGGCGTTCTGTCTACACCACCACCTAAAGATCAAGCCTGAGAGTCGATTTAGTGCTATGCTTTTTCTATGAACTTTTTGGTAACCTGTTGCCAAAGGGGGAGAAAAATGTATAGATCATAGGCTTCGAGAGAGAGAGTGTTGCTTTTTATTCTCTCTTGCTTTGGTGGTTGAAGTTTATTTGCTTGTTTGAGATACTTTATGTCTGTGTGATACCTGGATGATCATGTGTTTGATCATATGCTACATTTATGCTTGGTGGATGACATTATCTCGTTTATCTCTATATGATCATTCACTTTGCTTGGTGATGAGTGCATATATTCAATCATTATCATTTTGAGCGCTCCACCAAGATGTATGTGACATGGAAGAGTTATATGAGCCTAACTCCTTGTGCATTTGTAGTCCAAAGCAAATCTTAAACTATGCACAAATTTAGGGGGAGCTCTTGCTTTTCACATACTTCTCAAAGCGACAATGTTTTTCACTCTTATTATCATTTGTCGAAGCTTTGATCTATATGTTGTCATCAATTACCAAAAAGGGGAGATTGAAAGTGCAACTATCCCTAGGTGGTTTTGGTAATTCCTAACAACATATAGCTCATTGAGCTAACATCATTCCAAGATGATATTTCAGGAAAAGCTCAATGGATGGCATGGCATGGATGAGAAAAGTGGATCCCTCAAAATGCTAAGGATAAAAGGATTAGCACAAGACTCTACATTTTATATTTTAGTGATCCAAGATCACATTGAGTCTATAGGAAAAGCCAATACTATCAAGGAGGGATGAGGTGTTGCTTAATGAGTTTCTTGCTTAACAGTGCTTAATGATATGCTCCAAAACCCTCAACTACTTTCTCATATCCACATATGACCTAAACCAAAAGTCAAACTCGGCCCTACCGATTCTTTCTACCCGACGCCACCGAGTTCAGATGTCATAGCCACTTCCACAAACCCTAGGCAAATCGGTCTCACCGATAGGGATCTCGGTCTCACCGAGATGGGATTGTAATCTCTCGGTTTCCCTTCGTAACGTTTCGGTACCACCGAGATGAGTGATCATTCCCACCGAGATTGCAATGTAAACTCCTTGTTTCCTTTTCATAACATTTCGGTCTCACCGAAATGAGCGAATCGGTCCCACCGAGTTTACCTGACCAACTCTCTGGTTAGCTTATTACCAAAATTGGTCTCACCGAGTTTGTGTAATCGGTCTCACCGAGATTACGTTATGCCCTAACCCTAACCATATCGGTCCTACCGAGTTGCATGTCGGTCCCACCGAAAATCCTAACGGTCACTAGATTTGCTGAATCGGTCCGACCGAGTTTATCAATTCGGTCCCACCGAGTTTGGCAAGTTTTGTGTAACGGTTAGATTTTGTGTGGAGGCTATATATACTCCTGCACCTCCTCTTCATTCATGGAGAGAGCCATCAGAACGAACCTACACTTCCAACTTGTTGTTTACGAGAAGGAACCACCACTCATGTGCTTGAGACCAAGATATTCCATTCCTACCATATGAATCTTGATCTCTAGGCTTCCCAAGTTGCTTTCCACTCAAATCTTCTTTCCACCAAATCCAAATCCTGTGAGAGAGAGTTGAATGTTGGGGAGACTATCATTTGAAGCACAAGAGCAAGGAGTTCATCATCAACACACCAATTGTTACTTCTTGGAGACTGGTGTCTCCTAGATTGGCTAGGTGTCACTTGGGACCCTCCGACAAGATTGTGGAGTTGAACCAAGGAGTTTGTAAGGGCAAGGAGATCGCCTACCGCTAGTGAGGCAAGTCCTTCGTGGGCGACGGCCATGGTGGGATAGACAAGGTTGCTTCTTCGTGGACCCTTCGTGGGTGGAGCCCTCCCGTGGACTCGCTCACAAGAATCATACCCTTCATGGGTTGAAGTATCCATCAACGTGGATGTACGATAGCACCACCTATCGGAACCACGACAAAAACATCCGTGTCTCCAATTGCGTTTGAATTCTCCAAACCCTTCCCCTTTACATTCTTGCAAGTTGCATGCTTTACTTTCCGCTGAACATATACTCTTTGCATGCTTGCTTGAATTGTGTTAGGATTGCTCGACTTGTGCTAAGATAGCTAAAATCTGCCAAAGACTAAAATTGGGAAAAGGATAAGTTTTTATTTAGTCAAGTAGTCTAATCACCCCCCTCTAGACATACTTTCGATCCTACACAATGATGGAGCGTGTCATAATAAACAGAACGGTGGAAAGTTGCATGGCAATATATCTCAGAATGGCTATGGAAATGCCATAATAGGTAGGTATGGTGGTTGTTTTGAGGAAGATATAAGGAGGCTTATTTGTGATAGAGCGTATCGTATCACGGGGTTTGGATGCACCGACGAAGTTTGCACCAACTCTCGAGGTAAGAAAGGGCAATGCACGATACCGTAGAGGATAGCAAATTGCGGAAAGGTAAGAGTGTGTATGATCCATGGACTCACATTAGTCATAAAGAACTCATATACTTATTGCAAAAGTTTATTAGCCCTCGAAGCAAAGTACTACTACGCATGCCCCTAGAGGGATAGATTGGTAGGAAAATACCATCGCTTGTCCCCGACCGCCACTAATAAGGAAAGCACTCAAAGAACACCCCATGCTTCAAATTTGTCACATAACGTTTACCATACGTGCATGCTACGGGACTTGCCAACTTTAACACAAGTATTTCTCAATTTCACAATTACCCAACTAGCATGACTCTAACATTACCACCTTTATATCTCAAAACCATTATCAAGTATCAAATTTATCATAGTATTTAATGCACTCTATATGAAAGTTTTTATCATACCCATCTTGAATGCCTATCATATTAGGACTAATTTTATAGCCAAAGCAAATTAACATGTTGTTCTAAAAGAATCTAAAAATAATATAAGTTAAGAATGAGAGATCAATAATTTCTATAAAATAAAACCACCACCATGCTCTAAAAATATAAGTGAAGCACTAGAGAAAAATTATCTAGCTCAAAAGATATAAGTGAAGCACATAGAGTATTCTAATAAATTCCGATTCATGTGTGTCTCTCTCAAAAGGTGTGTACAGAAAGGATGATTGTGGTAAACTAAAAGGCAAAGACTCAAATCATACAAGACGCTCCAAGCAAAACACATATCATGTGGTGAATAAAAATATAGCCTCAAGTAAAGTTATCGATAGATGAAGACGAAAGAGGGGATGCCTTCCGGGGCATCCCCAAGCTTAGGATTTTGGTTGTCCTTGAATTTTACCTTGGGGTACCTTGGGCATCCCCAAGCTTAGGCTCTTGCCACTCCTTATTCCATAATCCATCAAATCTTTACCCAAAAACTTGAAAACTTCACAACACAAAACTCAACAGAAAATCTCATGAGCTCAGTTAGTATAAGAAAACAAATCACCACTTTAAGGTACTGTAATGAACTCATTCTTTATTTATATTGGTGTTAAACCTACCGTATTCCAACTTCTATATGGTTCATACCCTCCGATACTAGCCATAGATTCATCAAAATAAGCAAACAACACACGAAAAACAGAATCTGTCAAAAACAGAACAGTCTGTAGCAATCTGTATCAAACGTATACTTCTGTAACTCCAAAAATTCTGAAATAAATTGGTGGACGTGAGGAATTTATCTATTAATAATATGCAAAATAATCAACCTAAAAGCACTCTACAGTAAAAAATGGCAGCTAATCTCGTGAGCACTAAAGTTTCTGTTTTTTACAGCAAGATCATAAAGACTTCACCCAAGTCTTCCCAAAGGTTCTACTTGGCACAAACAATAATTAAAATATAAAACCACATCTTAACAGAGGCTAGATGAATTATTTATTACTAAAGAGAAACGAAAAGCAAGAAACAAAAATAAAATTGGGTTGCCTCCCAACAAGCGCTATCGTTTAACCCCCCCCTAGCTAGGCATAAAAATAAGAATAGATCTAGGTATTGCCATCTTTGGTATTTATCTTTCTAATGGAGTTATGTTCGGATCCGGGAGGTTCCTTAAGTTTCCCTTCATGCTCGGAGATCTTTAGATCTAGAGAATCCATCCGCTTATTGCAGAGTGTAATCAACATATTCATGTGGTTAAGATTTCCACCAACATTTTTAAGAGGTTCAATAATTTTTTTCAATTCGCATAATTTATCTAAGATTTGGGTCCCTTCTTGAGTAAGGTGAAGTACCTTTTGTGGGGGAAGTATTCCTACTATCCCCTCTATGATTTCATAAGCAATATTAGGGTCAACTTCAATAAAGTTCCCTTTGGCGGAAAAATCAAGGAGTTGTCTATGGGGTAAGGTAAGCCAAACATAAAAATTGCAAAGTAAAATCTTGAAATCTCCCTCTATCGTGCAACTACGATAAAATTCTACCATCCTATACCAAGCATCTTTTAAGTTTTCTCCTTGTCTTTGTTTGAAGTGGAGAACTTCAAAATCAGGAGTACTAATAGTGATAGAAGGACTAGCCACGGATACACAAGAAACAAGCAAAAAGTGACGAAACGAAAAGGGCGAATAAAACGGCAAAGGTGAAGTGGGGGAGATGAAAACAAGAGGCAAATGGCAAATAATGTAATACGAGGGAGAAGAGTTTGTGATGGGTACTTGGTGTGTCTTGACTTGGCGTAGATCTCCCCGGCAACGGCGCCAGAATTCCTTCTTGCTACCTCTTGAGCATGCGTTGTTTTTCCCTTGAAGAGGAAAGGGTGATGCAGCAAAGTAGCGTAAGTATTTCCCTCAGTTTTTTAGAACCAAGGTATCAATCCAGTAGGAGACTACACGCAAGTCCCTCGTACCTGCACAAACAATCAAGAACCTTGCAACCAACGCGATAAAGGGGTTGTCAGTCCCTTCACGGCCAGTTGCAAAAGTGAGATCCGATAAAGATAATAAGATAAATATTTTTGGTATTTTTGTTGTATAGATTGAAAAGTAAAGATTGCAAAATAAACGGCGACAGAAATAGCTAGTTGATGGGAGATTAATATGGTGGAAAATAGACCCGGGGGCGATAGGTTTCACTAGTGGCTTCTCTCAAGATAGCATGTATTACGGTGGGTGAACAAATTATTGTCGAGCAACTGATCGAATAGTGCATAGTTATGATGATATCTAAGGCAATGATCATGAATACAGGCATCACGTCTGTGTCAAGTAGACCGAAACGATTCTGTATCTACTACTATTACTCCACACATCGACCGCTATCCAGCATGCATCTAGAGCATTAAGTTCATAAGAACGGAGTAACGAATTAGGCAAGATGACATGGTGTAGAGGGATAAACTCAAGCAATATGATATAAACCCCATCTTTTTATCCTTGATGGCAACAATACAATACATGCCTTGCTACCCCTGTTGTCACTAGAAAAGGACACCGCAAGATTGAACCCAAAGCTAAGCACTTCTCCCATTGCAAGAAAGATCAATCTAGTAGGCCAAACTAAACCAATAATTCGAAGAGACTTGCAAAGATATCAAATCATGCATATAAGAATTCAGAGAAGAATCAAAAAATATTCATAGATAATCAAGTTCATAAACCCACAATTCATCGGATCTCGGCAAACACACCGCAAAAAGAGTTACATCAAATAGATATCCAAGAGAATCAAGGAGAACTTTGTATTGAGATCCAAAGAGAGAGAAGAAGCCATCTAGCTAATAACTATGGACCCGAAGGTCTTTGGTAAACTACTCACACATCATCGGAGAGGCCATGGTGTTGATGTAGAAGCCCTCCGTGATCAATTCCCCCTCCGGAAGAGCGCCGCAAAAAGCTCCAAGATGGGATCTCACGGGTACAGAAGGTTGCCGTGGTGGAAATAGGGTTTGGTGGTGCTCTAGGATGTTTTCAGGGTATATGAGTATATATAGGCGAAAGAAGTAGGTTGGTGGAGCCACGAGGGTAGGGGGTGCGCCTACCCTCCATGGGCGCCCCCTCCTACCTCGTGGCCGCCTCGTTGCTTCCTTGACATCCACTCCAAGTCTCCTGGATTGCGTTTGTTCCAAAAACGATCCTCGCGAAAGTTTCATTCTGTTTGGATTTCGTTTGATATTCCTTTTCTGTGAAACACTGAAATAGGCAAAAAAAACAGCAATTTGCACTAGGCTTTTGGTTAATAGGTTAGTCCCAAAAATAAAATAAAAGTGCATAATAATGCCCATTAAACATCCAAAACAGTTAATATAATAGCATGGAACAATCAAAAATTATAGATACGTTGGAGACGTATCAAGGAGTAGATAGATTACTATCAAGATCGAGGTGCCACCCTACTCCTTCGGTGTCGGGTAGTGTGTGTGTGTGTGTGTGTGTGTGTGTGTGTGTGTGTGCGTGTTTGAGAGAGAATCCAGTCGATAGATTAGTATTAAGATCGAGGTGTCACCCTACTCCTTCGGTGTCGGTAAGTGTGTGTGTGGGTGGGTGGGTGGGTGGGTGAAAGAAATATGCCCTAGAGGCAATAATAAAGTTAATATTTATTTCCTCATATCATGATAAATGTTTATTATTCACGCTAGAATTGTATTAACCGGAAACATGATACATGTGTGAATACATAGAAAAACTTAATTTCACTAGTATACCTCTACTTAACTAGCTCGTTAATCAAAGATGGTTATGTTTCCTAGCCATAGACATGAGTTGTCATTTCATCAACGGGATCACATCATTAGAAGAATCATGTGATTGACTTGACCCATTCCGTTAGCTTAGCACTCGATCGTTTAGTATTCTGCTATTGCTTTCTTCATGACTTATACATGTTCCTATGACTATGAGATTATGCAACTCCCGTTTACTGGAGGAACACTTTGTGTGCTACTGTCGGATTTCAGGTTCCGGCAGACCCTTGAGGTTCGAACACTGGGGTGTGCGCGGAGATCCAACCCTCCACCGTCTCGCACCTCGCCGAATCGCTGGGACCTATACTACTAGACGGAACAGCACAAGAGACACGAGATTTATACTGGTTCGGGCCACCATTTTGGTGTAATACCCTACTCCAGTGTGTGGTGTGGTGGATTGCCTCTTGGGCTGATGAGGAACAATACAAGGCAGAACAGCCTCGTGAGGGTCTGTTCTTGGCGGGTGCGATGAACTGCTAGGTGGTGTTCAGTCGCTCTCGCTACTGGTTTCTTGATGAGGATTCCGGATCTCCCCGCCCTGGGGGTGGCTACTCCTATTTATAGGCGAAGGCCCTGGGCCTCTTCCCAAATATTGAGCGGGAAGGGCGCCAACAATCGGCCATTTTGAAGGGGAACAGCGGGTACACTTATCCTGACTAAAGTGTTGTCCGCCCCGCGGGGCTTGGCCCCTCGCGAGGGTCTTGAGCTTGTGTTGATGAAGATGGGTCATGCTGGGCCTCCTTCGAGCCACGCCGCAGGCCGCAGGCAGGCAAGTCTAGGGACCCCCGTTCCTGTGAACGCCAACAAGAGCTCCCTGTGCCCACGGGCGCCGCCCGAACTTGGCCGAGCAGAGGCGAAAGGGCAAGTCTGAGCGTCAGGCCCTAACAGCCTGTGGCCTTGGGCGCCACGTGGCGGTTGATTGGATGCATGCGCCTCAAGAATCACGTGGGTTGATAACAGAGCGGCATCTTCCTTGCCTCCTTTACTTTCTCCGATTGCTGCTCGAGATCCCTTTCTTGCGCCTCTCCTCTCGCTTCCAAGACCTTCAGATCCACTCCGCTGCGTGCTCCTAGCCAGTCATGGCGCCTGCCAAGCCCCGGCCGAGCTTGGTACTCTCTGCCTTGGACCCGCCAAATGTGTCGGCGAGCCTGCCACTGATGTGCGCCGGATGGCGGAGGCGCAGGCGCCAACGGAACGGAGGCGTTCAAGGCCGGCTCTGCCACCCCGAGGGTAGGGAGTACCTTCTACCCGTTCTTCGTGAGCGCCATCATTGCTGGTCTGGTGCCTCCCTTTTCTGAGTTCTTCTTCTCCGTCCTCCGTCACTACAACATTCAAGCTCTGCACCTCCATCCCAACTCTGTCCTTCTTCTGGCAATCTTCGCCTACTATTGTGAGGCCCATGTTGGGGTGAAGCCCTCGGTGGCCTTGCCGCGCCATTATTTCTCCCTCCGAACCTCCCGTGGATTTCCGCCTCAGGCGTCTTGTGAGCTTAAATCGCCTCTGGCGGAGCCATCGCCATTTCAAACCACAGGAAGCGGATTGAGGGCTTGAAGCAAGTGGGTCTTGGTGGATGCTTTGGCGCATCCACCCTCGGCCGATCCTGCCCACGGAGCACCCCGCGAGCTCCGACGATCGTCCCGAGTGGAGCTTCTGGATCCCCAGCTAAGCCGGGTGCCTTTGGAGAAGATGGACGCAGAATCTGGCCGCCAACACGGCGCGGGCGGTTGCCCGGTGCATCGCTGCCGAGGGAGTTCTGGAGCATCAACTGGCTCCGCCTTCGTCGACTTCGCTTAGATGTGGAGGCCTCACTCGAGCCCCGTGGTCCTGGCCGGCGTGGATCTGGCGGCGTCCTCCAGTCCTTGGTTGGGGGCGACGTGGCGAGACTGGAGGGCGCCCCCGCGCCCTTGTTCCTTCGTGAGGATTGGGAGTAGGTAGTGGAGCCCATGCCTGTCTTCAATGGGGACGGGCCCGTGCCCGTGGAGGCTCCGGAGGACCTGGTGGACGTGTCCTCTGCCGACTCCAGTGAAGAGGTGGAGGAAAGAGAGCCGGGAGAGGGGGTTGATTCGGGGGCGGAGTCAAGGGCTCCTCCCCTTCGGCGCAGGTCCCGCACTCTCCGCCTCCCCCAGAGTGACGACGACGAGGATGAGGATGAGCAGGAGGCGTAAGCCCTGCCTCGATCCCGAAGAAGGACCGGACTGGGCTGGTCCCATGGTCCGCCCCGCCCCGGGCGATCCGCAGACGCCTCCCGCCTCTGGTCCCCTTGAAGCTGATCCCTGCAGCCCGGCTCTCGGGCTTCAAATATGGCTGGAGGTTGCTCGAGTCCACCAAAGAACGACCTGTAAGTGCTTGCTTCCCGTCTTGATTATTGCTCACGTCGGCAGATCTCGATGTCCATGTCCTTCGCCAGCCGGGCGCCCAGCGACGAAGAAGCTGGAGGGGCCTCGAGGCCCCATCCATGGCAAAGGCTCTCCGCCCGAGAAAGAAGGTGATCATGACGCGATGTGCCTCTCCTGCCCGCGTCCTCGCGAGGCTGGCCGAGCCTGGCCGGGCGAAGCCACCTCCTTGACCCAGCGACTCGAGGTTCCCTTGCTTGGCGCTGCCTCCACTGTTCTTGAGTGGCGGCTTCTTTGGTTCCGCCTCGGTATGCAGTGGTCACACAGCCGTCATCTCCTCCTACTCCACCGACCGCTGCTCCTCCGAATCTTTATTGATCGCGCCGTTGCGGATTGGACCGCTGCGGCAGGATCTTCTGGGCGCCGACTCCCGTCTGATGGCTGGGCGTTTGGAGATGGCTTCTGGCTGGATTCGCTCCGATGCTTCGATTCGGGCGGCGCTGGTCCAGGCCTCGACGGCTTGCGACGAGGAGAAGCAGGCTGTCCGTGAGGCGAAGGTTGCCCGCGATGCTGCCCTGGGGGAGGCAGCTAGCATCCAAGGTCGCTGTGAGACGCTGGAGAGCGAGCTGAAGGGCCTGCAGAACCAGCTTGCCGAGGAGGCCCGCCTTCGCCAGGAGTAGGAGGAAAGCATGAAGGCTCGCGAGGCGGCCGTAAAGGACCGGGAGACCAGGCTCAAGAAACGCCGCGACCGCCTAGGCGCGCTGGAGCAGGAGCTGGAGGCGAGGAAGGTCGAGCTGGACGACAAGGCGTGGGTTCTTGCAGAAGATCGCGTGGCCTTCACGGATATGGAGGTGAAGGCTCGCTCTTCTTTGAAGGCAGCTTTCTGACAGTGACTTTGGAGAGTCCGCCGCCGGTGCCGAGGATGGTCTCGCCAAGCTGCTTCCCTTCTGGTTCGCTCTTGAAGATGTCTCCTTGGCCTTGGCCCCACGGCCGAGGCCGAGGCGCGGTCTTGTCTTTCGCGGCAGCGACGTGGGTCCTCACCCACATCTACCTTCGTGATCCCAGCGTCGACCTGGACAGCTCTTTGGAGCCAGCAAGCGGCGAGCATGCACGCCGCCGCAGAGGTCAGAAGGGTCGCGCGGAGGCTCTATTGGGGAAGTTCCGGGCTTTCAGCACCAAGCCGAAGCGAGGTGCTGCCGGCCCTGCTGCTCCACGAGACGAGCCCACTCCACGCTGCTCCACCGCCGACAAGTGACTCCGTTGTGGCTCATGTCCTGCTTTTAATTCCTGCACATGTATCATGCCTCAGGGAGGCGTTTAAACTTGCATTTGGTATTGCGATAACAGTGTGGACTGTAATATTTACCTTTGAATTCCTTGAAATTTGCGCTTCCTACTTGCATATGTTCTACGCCGGCAGAGCCGGCCCCACAAGATACCTCAGACCGTTAGCCCTGACCGGAAACCAGGACGGGACCAAGGAGTGAGGGGCTACGTGACAAATTAGGCTCCTGAGTCGCGATGCTCAGGAGTCCCCCTAGGCGCACGAACAGCAAGTAGGGAGGTGAGGCAGGCGGATCTACCTGTTCTGAGCCCGGCCCCACAGATACCTCAACCGCCGTTAGCCTTCGGAACTAAGGGGTGAGGGGCTACGTGACCCGATTAGGCTCTGAGTCGCGATGCTCAGAGTCCCCTTGACAGCTCAAGCGGCATTCGTACCTTGGCTCCGCTCGAGGAGTGACTTACGGCGAACCAGGCCCGGGGCCTCACTGGGTGGCGTGCGTGCAGGCGTGACCTGTGCGCAGCCCGTGCTCCAGCTCGCTGGGCGCCCCGAGGGGAGGCATTGCGATGAGGCGGACACCAGCTCTGGGCTCCACGAGGTTGATGCGACCGGAGGCCGCCCTCGGTTGTTTATCACCGGTAGCGAGCATAGCACTTCCGCATGCGTCTGGGCATAGCCGCTCATCGGCAATGTCGTCGGCCAGCGGAGCATGGTGCTTCCATCAGATGCGTGGGAGGGGCTCCCTTCGAGGAGCCCAGGCGTCTCTGACCCACCACGACACGTGGGCTGGCGGTAGGGGCTGGGCGAGGTGTATCTGGGCACCCGTGAGCCGGTAGCAGGACTCCACGGGGCCCCTACCTCAAGGCGGGTTGCGCTGGCTCTGGGCCTTATCTTGAGTGTGTTCCTGCAAATTTGGCGGATGCGGTGCTCTACGTCTTCGGGTCCCGTCTCTCGGGCTGGTCTCAGCCGTCGCTGGCAAGCCAGGTCGCGATGCCATGGACAAGACCAGAGGGTGAGGGCCGGAGAGCCGGTAGGAGCCCTGAGTCGTGATGCTCAGGCACCCCCCCCTTTAACGTGCAAGCTGGGTTAGATGACGAAACTCTACGTCCTCGGGTCCCGGCTCTCGGGCTGGTCTCAGCCGTCGCTGGCTAGCCAGGTCGCGATGCCATGGACAAGACCAGAGGGTGAGGGCCGGAGAGCCGGTAGGAGCCCTGAGTAGCGATGCTCAGGCACCCCCCCTTTAACGCGCAAGCTTGGTTAGATGACGAAACTCTACGTCCTCGGGTCCCGGTTCTCGGTCTGGTCTCAGCTGTCGCTGGCAAGCCAGGTCGCAATGCCATGGACAAGACCAGAGGGTGAGGGCCGGAGAGCCAGTAGGAGCCCTGAGTCGCGATGCTCAAGCACCCCCCCCCCCTTTAACGTGCAAGATTCCGTCACCCAGGAAAAGGCACCAAATAACAAGCATGGTGGAGCGAGAGCATAATCCTAAGGAAAACGTAAGAAGGATGCATGCCGCTGGGACAGGCCCGAGCGGCTTGGGGATGATGCAGCCGAGGCGCCCCCAACGAGATAGGCTAATGACATGAAATAAAGGGATACATGCCGCAGGGACGGACCCACGCGGCCTGGGAATAATGCGGCCCTGAAGGCGCTCCCAGCCGGAAATAAAACTTAAAGATGTCGCCTGGTGATGTTGGGGACGAAGGGGTGTTGGTGTAGCAGACTCGGTGGGCTGCGGTAGCCGATCCTCACGAGCCCCCAGGCCCGGGGGCCTCGGGAGGATCCGGAGGCGCTGGCGGCTCCTCGGGGGCCATCTCCATCTCCGCCCGAGGCTGCGGGCGTGCCTAACCTCTTGAGCCTCCAGATGGCCCTCATGAGATGCTGGTGCGCGAAGAACCGCGTTTGGCAGGCCGTGAGGCATGCGCCTGACGTAGTGTGGGCGGGCCCTCGCAACGTCCCACTCGCGAGGGCCGAGGCGCTCTTGAGGCAGCGGCTCGGTTGAGCCTGGTATGTCGATGCAGACGCTGAGCCCACCATCCTCGCTGGATGGGGGCCACAGCCAGGTGGCGACGGCTGCCCCTCATGACCCTTGACTCATGTAGCTCCTGAATGGCCTTGCCGACAAACTCCCGAGGGTTCGGCCCTCCTTGCTTTGCTCACCTTTGCGGGAAGCGTGCTTGAGCACGCCTCACGTGGTGCCCAAGCGCCTCCCTCGTGACCTTGGCAAGGTCGGTGACCCTCAGGAGAGCCCCGAGCCCGACTCGAGGAGGGCGCCGGGCGCTTTCCTATGTGATGGAAGGAGGCTCCCCTGGCCGGGCGCTGGCCTGAGGGGCCTGCCTCTTGAGGAGCCGCCGGGTCGATGTCTTCTTCTTCTTGGGTGCGGCCTCGAGGCCTCCTGCTGCGTGGTCCTGGTCTTCTAGCGATGTGGCTCGAAAGGCTCGCTCCAGGAGCACTGCTGCGTCTCTCTCCTCACAGGCACCGTGATGACCCGCCGCTTCCTAGCATCTTGAGGACGCGTTGTAGCCGTGGTGGATTACGGCCATGAATTTCGCCGATCTTGGTACCCGAGGATGGCGTTGTACGGCGAATGTGGGCGACGTCGAAGTCGATGAGCTCGGTGTGGTAGTTGTCGCGAGCCCGAAGGTGACAGAAGGCGGACCTGCCCGATCGGGACCGTGGAGCCGCTCGGTGACTCCGGAGAAAGGCTTGGTTGGTGAAGCCGATCGTAAGGCACTTGAAGATTGTTGAATGTTTCCACGCAGACAGGGCGTTGAGTCCTGCCCGCGCCCGTCGATGAGGGTCTTGGTGACCAGCACGTTGCTGATGATTGGGGAACAAAGCATCGGGAGAACTCCGGCTGTGGCCGTGCACTTGAGCTTATCCGCTGAGCTGAACGTGATGGCGCACGCCGACCACCTGAGAGGGTGTGCGGCCTCGAGCTTGGGGAGGACTGCATTCACATCGCGGGCGAACTGCTTGAAGATGCGCCGTAGGCTGGGCTTGAGCTCCGCCCAGATACTGACGATCGCGACGCGGTTCTGGAAGCCCCAGCCCCCTCGTCCGATGACGGTCCTCAATTCTCCTTGGCTACGGCGGCGGTGGAGGGAGGCCTGTGTTCCCTGCAGGCGATCCTCGCGAGGCTGATCCTCCGGCCTCGCGAGGCGGGTCTTGCCAACGGTCCTCGCGAGGTTGGTCGCGCCACCTTTGGCGCGGGCCGCGTCTTCCCAAATACCCCTGCATTCCTTCCTCCTCCTCGGCCAGAAGCCCGATGGCCGCTCGGGGGCATCTGCCGACCCTTCCTTCAGCGTCTGGCCGGAGCTCTTGGCATTCATTGGTGTTGTGGGTGTGGAGGTCGTGGTACACGCAGTACCGACCGCCCTTGGAGGACTCGGGCTGATCTCTGCCTCGCTTGGTGTCTGGTTCGGCCGCGGCAGCCCCTTGCGCTTCACGTCCTTGGCCTTGGACTTCTTTTCTTGGATCCGCGGCAGCAGCTCGAGGAGGGAGAGGCGCCCTCCTCACCTGGCGCGCACTTGGTCGCCAAGTTGAACAGCTCCAAGGAGGTGCACAGATCTTCATGCATCGCCAGCTCCTCCTTCATCTTGACGTCGCGCCGCGCCCGTCGGAGAAGGCGAAGATGATGGCCTCCTCCGTTACCACAGGGATCTTGAGGCGTGCGTTGTTGAAGCACCGGATGTACTTTTGCAGGGTTTCCTGGCTGCTGCTTGATTCGGCGCGATGTCGCTCATGGCGGGTGGCCGGTCGCGAGTACCTCGGAAGTTGGCGATGAAGCGGAGTGCGCATCTCGGCCCAGAAGAGATCGTGCACAGGGCCGTTCAGAGCCAGGTGCGGGCTCCGTCCTTGAGCGCCATGGGAAACCAGTTCGCCATGATCTTTTCATCCCCGTTGGCAGCCTAACTCCATAGGGTCAGCTGTGCCGTCGCGAGGAGGCAGGTCTGGCTTGAACTTGGCGGGCCATGCGACGCTGCGCAGCTCGGAGGTGAAGGCGCGGCAGCCCGCCGTGGCCGCGAGGGGCCTCGGACGACAGAGAGCTTGGTCTTGCGGGCCTCCCCGCTCGCGGTAGGGGCAGCGCAGGTCTCGACGTCTTTGGCCGGAGCGGGAGCGCCTTAGCTTCTCGTGGGCGAGGAACTTCTTGACAGCTCTGCTCTTGCCAGCCGGCGCTGGCGGAGCGGAGTTCCGCCAGAGCCGCGCGCTTTGGGGCTGTGGCGCCTTCTTGAGGAGGAGGCGGCCGAGGCGCCCGAGTTTATCGCCACAAGCGGATGCGGTGCAGCGAGACGGACGGTGCGGGCGCCTCGCAGCGGATGAGCTTCCGGCGACTTCGGTCGAGCCATTCTTCGCCGTATACGTCGCCGACGAAGCGCAGGAGCTCGTTTGCCGCGATGAGTGCAGCTTCGGGCCTCCATGGCAGCGCTGGGCGCGGCGACGAAGAACCAGCGGGTGAGCGGCGCGTGGCGGTGCGGCCGCCCCGCCTCATGGGCCGTGCTTTGGGGCGATGCTTGTTGCCGTTCCCCGTCGGGCGGTGGCGGCATTGACGGCGGTGGCGGGAACGACGAGGGCGCCCGCCGACGGAGCTGTCGAGCGACATGGAGGTGAGGCGGCTCGGCGCTGGCGCGGTTCGACGGGCGCCGACATGGTTATGTGGTCGGGAAGAACGAGGCGACGAAAGGCAGATTCCGGCGCACTTTACCGGGCGCGCCAAATGTCGGATTTCGGTTCCGCAGACCCTTGAGGTTCGAACACTGGGTGCGCGCGGAGATCCAACCTCCACCGCTCTCGCACTCGCTGAATCGCTGGGACCTAAACTACTAGACGGAACAGCACAAGAGACACGAGATTTATACTGGTTCGGCCACCATTGTGGTGTAATACCCTACTCCAAAGGTGTGGTGTGGTGGATTGCCTCTTGGGCTGATGAGGAACAATACAAGGAAGAACAACCTCGTGAGGGTCTGTTTCTGGCGGGTGCGATGAACTGCTAGGTGGTGTTCACGCTCTCGCCATCGGGTTTCTTGATGAGGATTCCGGATCTCCACGCCTGGGTGGCTACTCCTATTTATAGGCGAAGTCCTGGGCCTCTTCCCAAATATTGAGCGGAAGGGCGCCAATAATTAGCCATTTTGAAGGGGAACAGCGGGTACACTTATCCCGACTAAAGTTGGTCCTCGCCGCCAAAGGCTCTGGTGATGACGCTCGCTTGGGCTCCACGATGACTCCCTTCCGGCCGTTGGGCTGGTCTTGGTCTTGTTGCACGAAACGGATGCCTTTGCTTGATGCTCTCGCTGCGCTTGCTCCCTTCGCACCAAAGAGGAAAGGAGGACATCACATGGGTTGGCGCTGATCGGGCGCCCTTGGTAAATCATGGCTTATGCGTCATGGGCACCTCGCGAGGTACCCTGCCTTGAACTCTCCGCCTCCTCATGAGCCAGCCTGACGAGGCCGTGCCTGAGAAAGCTCCTTGTCGTCCGCCCCGCGAGGCTTGGCCCCTCGCGAGGGTCTTGAGCTTGTGTTGATGAAGATGGGCCGTGCTGGGCCTCCTTCGAGCCACGCCGTAGGCCGCAGGCAGGCAAGTCTAGGGACCCCCATTCCCAGAACGCCGACAGCTACCAATCGTCACAACGTAACTGGGTAATTATAAAGGTGCTCTACAGGTGTCTCCGAAGGTACTTGTTGGGTTGACGTATTTCGAGATTAGCAGTTGTCACTCCGATTGTCGGAGAGGTATCTCTGGGCCCTCTCGGTAATACACATCACTTAAGCCTTGCAAGCAGTGCAACTAATGAGTTAGTTGCGGGATGATGTATTACGGAACGAGTAAAGAGACTTACCGGTAACGAGATTGAACTAGGTATTGAGATACCTACGATCGAATCTCGGGCAAGTAACATACCAATGACAAAGGGAACAACGTATGTTGTTATGCGGTCTGACCGATAAAGATATTCGTAGAATATGTAGGAGCCAATATGGGCATCCAGGTCCCGCTATTGGTTATTGACAAGAGACGTGTCTCGGTCATGTCTACATAGTTCTCGAACCCGTAGGGTCCGCACGCTTAACGTTCGTTGACGATATAGTACTATGAGTTATGTATGTTGGTGACCGAATGTTGTTCGGAGTTTTGGATGAGATCACGGATATGACGAGGACCGGAATGGTCCGGAAGTAAAGATTGATATGTGGATAGTAGTGTTTGATCTCCGGAAAGGTTCCGAAATCCATCAGAAGGGGTTCCGGATGTTTCCCGAAATGTTTGGGTACGAGAACATGTTATTTGGGCCAAAGGGGAAAGCCCACAAGGTTTTTGGAAAGCGCAAAAGGAAGTTTTATGAGTCCGAGGGCAGACGCCAGGTCCTGGCGTGCAGGTCCAAACGCCGAACCCTAGCGTCGGCCCTCGAGTCCGAGAAGGACTCTTGCCTTTCGGGTGAAACCGACTTTGTGGAGGCTTTTACTCCAAGTTTCGACCCCAAGGCTCAACATATAAATAGAGGGGCAGGGCTAGCACCAAAGATACATCAAGAAACACCAAGCCATGTGCCGGCAACCCCGTCCCCTCTAGTTTATGCTCCGTCATAGTTTCCGTAGTGCTTAGGCGAAGTCCTGCGGAGATTGTTCTTCACCAACACCGTCACCACGCCTTCGTGCTGCCGGAACTCATCTACTACTTCGCCCGTCTTGTTGGATCGAGAAGGCGAGGACGTCATCGAGCTGAACGTGTGCAGAACTCGGAGGTGCCGTGCGTTCGGTACTTGGATCGGTCGAATCGTGAAGACGTACAACTACATCAACCACGTTGATAAACGCTTCTGCTTAGCGATCTTCAAGGGTATGAAGATACACTCCCCCTCTCATTGCTATGCATCACCATGATCTTGCGTGTGCGTCGGATTTTTTTTTTAAATTACTACGTTCCCCAACAGTGGCATCCGAGCCTGGTTTTATGCGTAGATGTCATATGCACGAGTAGAACACAAGTGAGTTGTGGGCGATATAAGTCATACTGCTTACCAGCATGTCATACTTTGGTTCGGCGGTATTGTTGGACGAAGCGGCCCGGACTGACATTACGCGTACGCTTACGCGAGACCGGTTCTCCCGACGTGCTTGGCACAAAGGTGGCTAGCGGGTGTCAGTTTCTCCAACTTTAGTTGAACCGAGTGTGTCGGCGTTCTGGGAACGGGGGTACCCAGACTTGCCTGCCTGCGGCCTGCGGCGTGGCTCAAGGGGTGGCCCAGTACGGCCCATCTTCATCAGCACAAGCTCAAGACCCTCGCGGGGCGGACGACAGGAAGCTTCCTCAGGCACGGCCTCGTCAGGCTGGCTCGCGAGGAGGCGGAGAGATCAAGGCAGGGTACCTCACGAGGTGCCCATGACGCAAGCCATGATGACCAAGGGCGCCAGGGTGCGCCACCTCGCAGAAGGTCCTCGTTTCCTCTTTGGTGCAAATGAGGCAAGCGCAGGCGAGAGCATCAAGCAAAGGCAACCATTTCGGTGCAACAAGACCAAGACCAACACAATGGCAGGAAGGAGGTCATCGTGGAGCCCAAGCCGGCGTCATCGTCAGAGCCTTTGGCAGGCGAGGACCAACTTTAGTCAGGATAATTGTACTAGATGTTCCCCTTCAAAATGGCCAATTGTTGGCGCCCTTCCCGCTCAATATTTGGGAAGAGGCCCAGGGCCTTTGCCTATAAATAGGACTAGCCACCCATAGGGTAGGTTGGATCCAGAATCGAGAGCAGAGCTAGAGATCAAGCAATCTAGAGAGAGAGAGCGACCGAACTCCCCCTAGCAGTTAAATCGCACCAAGAACAGACCCTCGTGAGGCTGTTCTTCCTTGTATTGTTCATCATCAACCCCTGAGGCAATCCACCACACCACACACTGGAGTAGGGTATTACACCACAATGGTGGCCCGAACCAGTATAAACCTTGTGTCCCTTGTGTTGTTCTTTGTGTACTTTAGATCCTTGCGAGGTGACGAGGTATAGGTAGGTAGGAGGTGAGATCTCCGCGTGCACCCCAGAGTTCGAACCTAGAGGGTCTGCCAGAACCCGAAATCCGACATTTGGCGCGCCAGGTAGGGGGGCACCGAAATCCGTCTTCCGCCGCCCTGTTCTTCGCCGCCCATCGCATCCATTTCGGACGCTCGCCGGGCCCGCGCCGAGCGCCGGGCCACTCTCGCCACTCGCGTCGCCCAGACGGCCCCCGTCGGCTGCCGCCCCCGCCGTTCCCCGTCGCCTGCCGTCAACGCCGCCACCAGCCCGGCGGGGAACGAGCAGCAAGCATCGTCCCAGCATCCGTCCGTGAGGTGAGACGACCGCACCGCTACTCCTCGCTTGCCCCAGCTGGTTCTTCGTCTCGCGCGCTCCGCACGCCCATGGAGGCTCGAGCCCGCGCTCATCGCGGCAAGCGAAGCTCCTGCGCTTCCGCCTGGCCGACGACGTCTACGAGGAGTGGCTCGACCGCGTCGCCGAGCTCGTCCGCGCCGCAGGGGGCTCCCCCGTGACATCCTTCTCGCTGCACCGCGCCCCGCCTTGCGCAGGCGATGAAGCTCCAGGGGCGCCTCAGCCGCCTCCCCCTTAAGAAGGCGCCTTGGCCCTGGGCGTGCGCCTCGGGCGGAACTCCGCTCCGTCGGCACCAGTAGCAGCAAGAGCAGAGCTGCCAAAAGGTCCCTCGCCCCCCAAGAAGCTGCCCGAGTGCTCCCTACACCGGCCCGTCATGACCGCGCTCTTGTTCTGGCACGCCAAGACCCCGCGCTGCTCCCAGCGGCGGCGCGTGAGGATCCGCAAGGTCAAGCCCTTCGTCACCAAAGGCCTCTCGTGGCCACTACAGGTTGTCGCGCCTTCACTGTCGAGCTGCGCAGTGTCGCGTGGCCCGACAAGTTCAAGCCAGACATACCTCCTCGCTACAACGGCACGGCTAACCCCGCGGAGTTCCTCCAGCTCTACGAGCTGGGCATCGAAGCCGCCAACGGGGACGAGAAGGTCATGGCGAACTGGTTTCCCATGGCGCTCAAGGACGGCGCCCGCACCTGGCTCCTAAACCTGGCTCCTGGCACGATCTCCTCCTCGACGAGATGCGCACTCCGCTTCATCGCCAACTTCCAAGGCACTTTCATGACCGGCCTCCTGCCGCGTGGCGACATGCGCCGCATCAAGCAGCGAGCCGGAGAGACCTGCAGAAGTACATCCAGCCTTCAACAACGCATGCCTCAAGATTCCCAAGGTGACCGAGGAGGCCATCATCTCAGCCTTCTCCGACGGTGTGCGTGATGTCAAGATGAAGGAGGAGCTGGTGATGCATGAAGACCTGTGCACATCCCTGGAGCTGTTCAACTTGGCAACCAAGTGCGCCAGGGCTTTGGAAGGACGCCTCTCCCTCCTCGAGCTGCCGGCTGCCGACCCAGAAGAGAAGAAGCCCAAGGTCAAGGATGTGAAGCGCAAGGGGGCTGCCGTGCTCGCGGCAGAACCAGATACCAAGCGGGGTAGGGATCAGCCCGAGTCTTCCAAGGGCAGCCGGTACTGCGTGTACCACGACCTCCACACCCACAACACCAACGAATTCCAAGAGCTCAGAGTCGTGCGAGAAGGGAGAATCGGTCAACGCCCCGACCGCAATGATCGAGGCTACGGCAGAGGAGGAGGAAGAAACGCAGGACGTTGGGAAGATCGTGGCCCTCGCCAAGGGTGGCGTGACCGACCTCGCGAGGATCGCTGGCAGGATCAGCCTCGCGAGGGAGGTTCGAGGGACCCGCCTCGCGAAGGAGGCTGAAGGGATCAGCCTCGCGAGGATCGCCCGCAAGGCAACGCAGGCCTCCCTCCTCTACCACCGCAGCCAACGAGAAATGAAGACCATCATCAGGACGAGGGGGCTGGGGGCTTCCAGGAGCCGCGCACAATCGCTTGCATGCTGGGCGGAGCTCAAGCCCCAGCCTCTCAATGTATCTTCAAGCAGTTCGCCTGCGAAGTGAACGCAGTCCTCCCCAAGCTCGAAGCCACGCGCCCTCTCAGGTGGTCAGCGTGCGCCATCACGTTCAGCTCGGCGGATCAGCTCAAGTGCGCAGCCACACCGAGTCCTCCCGATGCTTTGTTCCCCAATCATCAGCGAACGTGCAAGTCACCAGACCCTCATCGATGGCGGAGCAGGGCTCAATGTCCCGTCTGCCGAGACATTCAACAATCTTCAAGTGCCATACAATCAGCTTCAGCCAACCAAGCCTTTCTCCGAGTCACCGATGGCTCCACGGTTCCGGATTCGGCAGGTCCGCCTTCCTGTCACGTTCGGGGCGCGCGACAACTACCGCACCGAGCTCATCGACTTCGACGTCGCCCACATTCGCCTACCGTACAATGCCATCCTCGGGTACCCAGCTCTGGCCAAATTCATGGCCGTGACCCATCACGGCTACAATGTCCTCGAGATGCCAGGAAGCGGTGGAGTCATCACGGTGCCTTGCGAAGAGAGAGACGCAGTGTGTTCCCTGGAGCATGCTTTTCAAGCCGCAACAATTGAAGACCCAGATCACAGGAGTGGGAGGCTCACCGAGGCTGCTCCTAAGAAGAAGAAGACATCGCCTGGCCGACCCCTCGGGTGGCAGGCCCCTTAGGGTCCGCGCCCGTTCAGGGGGGACCTCCTTCTGTCGCATAGGAAGGCGCGCCCGGCGCCCTCCTCGAGCAAGGCTCGGGGGCTCACTCCTGGAGGGCCACCGACTTTGCTAAGATCACGAGGGAGGCGCTTGGGCACCACTTGGAGGCGTGTTTCAAAGCACGTTTCCCTCAGGAAGGAGTGATGCAAGGAGGGCCAAACCCTCAGGAGTTCGTCAGCAAGATCATTCAGGAGCTGCAGGAGCCAAGAGTCATGAGTGGCAGCCGCCGCTTACCCGCCGTAGCTCCCCATCTAGGCGAGGATGGAGGGTTGCGCGTCTGCATCGACATACCAGAACTCAACTGAGCCACCTCTCAGGAGCGCCTCTGGCCCTCACGCGTGGGGCGCTGTGAAGGTCCACCCCATAGCTATGTTCGCATGCCTTACGGCGTGCCAAACACGGCTGCCACACGCCAGCGCCTCATGAGGAGCATCCTGGAGGCTCAAGAGGCCAGGCGTTCTGCAGTCCTGGCGGAGATGGAGACGGTCCGCGAGGAGCCACCAGCACCCCCGGAGCCTCCCTAGGCTCCTGGGCCTGGGGGCTCGTGAAGATCGGCTTCCGCAGCACACGGCGTCCGCTCATCTTCAACATTATCAGGTGACATCCTTCGAGTTTCGTTTCCAGTTGGGAGCGCCCCCCAGGGCTGCATCATTCCCAGGCCGCGTGGGTCCGTCCCTGTAGCGTGTATCCCTTTTGCTTCATGTTTCTAGTTTACCTTATTGGGGGCGCCCCTCGGGCTGCATCATCCCCAAGCCACTCGGGCATGACCCAGTGGCATGTATCCCTCTTACGTTTATTCGGGTTATGCGTTTGACCCATCATGATTGTTATTTGGTGCCTGTCCATGGCACCCCTCTTCCTTCATGTCGGCCGCTTGCGCGTTAAAGGGGGGGTACCTGAGCATCGCGACTCATGGGCTCCTACTGGCTCTCCAGCCCTCACCCTCTGGCCTTGTCCACGGCACCGCGACCTAGCATACCAGCAACGGTTGATCCCCGCTCGAGGGCCGGGACCCGAGGACATAGAGCGTAGACATCTAACCAAATTTGTAGGAACACATCACAAGTTAAGGCCCAGTGCCAGGCGCAACCCACCTTGAGGTAGGGCCCCGTGAGTCCCGCGCTAGCTCACGGGTGCCTAGATACACCTCGTCAGGCCCTACCGTGCCAGCCACGTGTCGATGCGGTCATACATGCCCTCGGGCTCTCCCGGAGGGGAGCCCTCCCACGCACCGCTGGAAGCACCATGCTCCGCGTCGGGCCGACAACACCGCCGAGGAGCGGCTATGCCCGTACACATACGGAAGCGCTATGCTCCGCCACGGTGATAAACAATCGAGGGTGGCCCCGGCGCATCAACCTCGGGGAGCCCAGAGCTCAATGTCCGGCCTCATCGTAATGCCTCCCTCGAGCGCCGCCGCTGGGCCGGGCACGGGCTACGCCTGGGTCACGCCCAGACGCACGCCACCCAGCCAGGCCCCTCGGGCCTGGTACCCCAAGCGGAGCCAAGGTACGAAGGCCGTTTGAACGTCAAGGGGGACTCCTGAGCATCGCGACTCAGGAGCCTAACTGGTCATGTATCCCCTCACCCCTTAGTTCCGAAAGGCTAACGGCGGTTGAGGTATGCGCGGGGTCGGGCTCTGCCGATGTAGAATGGTAAATTATCCCATACATATCACTTCCCTACTTGTTGTTCATGCGCCAAGGGGGACTCCTGAGCATCGCGACTCAGGAGCCTAACTTGTCACGTAGCCCCTCACTCCTTAGTCCCGTCCTGGTTTCCGGTCGGGGCTAACGGCGGCTGAGGTATCTTGTGAGGCGGGCTCTGCCGACGTAGAACATGAGCAAGTAGGAAGGAAAAGCAAATCTCAAGGAATTCAAAAGCAAATATTACGGTCCCATAACAGTTTTCACAACGCCAAACGCAGTTTAAACGCCTCCACGAGGCATGATGCATGTCGCAGAGGCTGAAAGGTGACAGAGCCACGCAGGAGTCACTTGTTGACGGCACCATCGCTGGCGGCGGAGCTGCGCTGGGCGGGTTCGCCTCGTGAAGCCTCAGGATCGGCAGCGCCTCACTTCGGCTTGGTGCTGAAGGCCCGGAACTTTGCCAGCAGAGCTTCCGCTCGACCCTTCACGGCCTCAGCAGCGGCAGCGGCAAGCTCGCCGCTCATGGGCTCCAACAGGCTGTCAAGGTCGACGTTGGGGTCGCGAAGGTAGACGTGGGTGAAGACGCGCGTCAGCACTGTAGAAGACAGGACACGCGCCTCGGCCTCAGCCGTGGGGCCGAGGCCAGGGGTGACATCTTCAAGGGCGCGGACCAGGAAGGGAAGCAGCTTGGCAGGGCCGTCCTCGGTGCCGGCCAGCGGGCTCTCCAGGCCGCTGTCGTAAAGCGACCTCAGCAAGGTGCGAGCCTTCACCTCCAGCTTCGCGAAGGCCACGCGGTCCTCGGCCAGGACCAACGCCTTGCCGTCCAGCTCAATCTTCTTCGCCTCCAACTCCTACTCCAGCGCACCCAAGCGGTCATGGCGCTCATCAAGCTTGGCGTCCCGGTCCTTGGCGGCCGCCTCACGAGCTTTCTTCCTCCTTCTCTTGGCGGACGTGTGCCTCCTTGGCAAGCTGGTCGCGCAGGCCCTGCAGCTCGCTCTCCAGCGCCTTGCAGCGACCTCGGACGTCGGCCACCTCCCCCAAGGCGGCATCGCGAGCGGCCTTCGCCCCAAGCACGGCCTGCTTCTCCTCGTCGCAAGCCATCGCGGCCTGAACCAGCGCCGCTCGAATCGAAGCGTCAGAGCGAACCCAGCCGGAGGCCAACTCCAAGCGTCCGGCCACCAAGCAAGGGTCGGCGCCCTGAAGATCTTTCCGCAGCCGATCCAGTTCAGTAGCAGCATGATCAAGGACAGTAGAAGGAGTCGGAGAAACGGCAGTTGGCGGAGTAGGAGGAGAGGATGGCAGCGTAATCACAGCACCATGAGATGAGACTTTCTGCGCCCCGTCGACTGCGGCAGTGGCGTCAGGCATGGGTACCTCGGGAGTCGCTTGGGCCATGGGGGCTGAACTCCCCCCCAGCTAGCTCCGCCAGGCCTCGTGAGGATGACCGGGCAGGAGAGGTGAGGGAGTCCTGGACTAGGGGGTGTCCGAATAGCCGAACTATCATCACGGCCGGACTCCAAGACTATGAAGATACAAGATTGAAGACTTCGTCCCGTGTCCGGATGGGACTTTCCTTGGCGTGGAAGGCAAGCTTGGCGATACGGATATGTATATCTCCTACCATTGTAACCGACTGTGTAACCCTAACCTATCCGGTGTCTATATAAACCGGAGGGTTTTAGTCCGTGGGACGAACAACAATCATACCATAGGCTAGCTTCTAGGGTTTAGCCTCCTTGATCTCGTGGTAGATCTACTCTTGTACTACCCATATCATCAATATTAATCAAGCGGAGTAGGGTATTACCTCATCGAGAGGGCCCGAACTGGGTAAAAACATCGTGCCCCTTGTCTCCTATTACCATCCGCCTAGGCACAGTTCGGGACCCCCTACCCGAGATCCGCCGGTTTTGACACCGACATTGGTGCTTTTATTGAGAGTTCCTCTGTAGTCGTCACCGATAGGCCCGATGGCTCCTTCGATCATCAACAACGACGTGGTCCAGGTGAGACTTTTCTCCCGGACAGATCTTCATATTCGCGGCTTTGCACTGCGGGCCAATTTTTGATGTAAAGATCAGAAAGGAACCCCTTACAAGATAATTAGTGCAACAAACCCAAATTGCAAGTACCATGCCTTGAACACAGGTGGGTGGGAAGGCATCAGCCCTTCCCACCACTAGGCTATGCCTTAGTCTCGCAACTGGAGCAGATCGAAAGCTATGCCCACAGCCATCGGTCAGATTTGGAAGTTTGAACTATACGGCCGATGTCCGCGGAGACTTGATCTTCGACGGATTCGAGCCCTGAAAGCGTGCCGCCTGTCTCGATGGGTATGATCTATCTCTCGCCACGGTCAAGGCTCGAGGCCGCATCAAAGATCCGGCTCCGACCCTCAATCCGAGCCGGATTCCCCGATCGAGGGCGAGTGGTTGGACACCGCCTCGGGGCTACGATCTCTCTGGCGATTGAGCCGAACTCCATCCCTGTCGCTGCGAAAACCTTGACTCCAGGATGCCGGACTCCTCTCCGGACTCCGAACCCTCAGCGCCCGCCAATCGAATCCGATTGGGCGCCGGTCATGGAGTTCACCGCCGCGGACATCTTTCAAAGACTCACCCTTTGGCGACATCCTGAATTCACTAAAGTCTCTCTCTTTATCCGGAGAGCCACTGGTCGGACTACGGACGGGAAGGTTGGGATACGGATGGCGAAGAAATTCAACGCCCACCCACCACCCACTTTGTAGCCACTGCCGATGATTTAACCGACATGCTCGACTTCGACCGAAGACATCGACGGTATGGACGACGATGTGCCGGAGATTTACCAAGACCCAAATACACGAGGGCATCGAAGGCCACCTCGCCATACGACATATACATGGTGGATATCCCAAATGATGGGAACGGCGATGGAACAACGGAGGATGACCCCTCCAAGAAGCAACGAAGCGCCAACGTCGGCGCGCCATTTAAATCCCACCACAGAAAAGCGGTGATTCCGCACGGAGATAATAACACCACGGATAAAGGTTGCGAAGACAACCCCTCCAGCAGGACTCAGCGGAGGAGGAGGGAGAAGCAAGTCCGCACGACGGTCAGCAGAAAGAGAGGTCGAGGCGATAATTATGCGCCTCCCTCCGAAGATGAGGCAAGCCTCGATTTATTTACGAATTTGTCGTGCCTGAGGATCCCGCCGAACAGGAGCGTTTCAAACGCAGGCTTATAGCCACGGCAAGCAGCCTCAAGAAAAAGAAGCAACAGCTTAGAGCTGACCAAGACCCGCTAGCTGATAGATGGACTGAAGTCCTTGCAGCCGAAGAGCATGAACTCAAATGCCCCTCCAAAAGCTACCCCAAACGCAGGTCGTTGCCTCGATTAGAGGAGGAAGCACCCAAGTCACCAACAAGACGACATGGCGGCATCGGCCACCCCGTGGTCAGCAATGAGAAGCCTCTCGGCCCTCCGCTCAAGCCACACCCCGACGCTGCTCAAACAGTACCAAGGCACGGGAAAACACGCCGGACTTGCGAGATATATTGGAGGATAAGGCAAAACATACAAGATCGATCTAAGGATCACGTGGGCGCCCAACGATGCGGGATGATTACCGTCGCATCGGATACAGCAAACCCGGCCGGGCCGAACACAGTAGACAAAGCTCATATGAGCTACGTCGTGATATAGCCCAATACAGAGGCGCCACACACCCACTATGCTTCACAGATGAAGTAATGGATCATCAAATCCCTGAGGGCTTCAAACCTGTAAACATTGAATCATACGATGGTACCACAGATCCTGCGGCCTGGATCAAGGACTATCTCCTCCATATCCACATGGCCCGCGGTGATGATCTACATGCCATCAAATACCTCCCACTCAAGCTTAAAGGACCAGCTCGGCATTGGCTCAACAGCTTGCCAATAGAATCAATTGGTTGTTGGGAGGACCTGGAAGCCGCATTCCTTGATAACTTCCAGGGCACATATGAGCGAACACCAGACGCCGATGACCTTAGCCATATAATTCAGCAGCCAGAAGAGTCGGCCAGACAATTCTGGACACGGTTCCTAACAAAGAAAAATCAAATCGTTGACTGTCCGGATGCAGAGGCCCTTGCAGCCTTCAAACATAACATCCGCGAAGAATGGCTTGCCCGGCACCTAGGACAGGAAAAGCCGAAATCCATGGCAGCCCTCACAACACTCATGACCTACTTTTGTGCGGGAGAGGACAGCTGGCTAGCTCGAAGCAAGAACTTGGCCAAACACCCTGATAGTTCGGATACCAAGGACAGCAATGACAGGTCGCGTCGCAACAAGAACAAGCGCCGCATTAACGGCGATAATGCTGAAGATACGACCATCAATGCCGGATTCAGAGGCTCTAAACCCGGTCAGCGGAAGAAGCCATTCAAAAGAAATACCCAGGGCCCGTCCAACTTGGACCGAATACTCGATAGCTTGTGCCAGATACATGGCACCCCCGAAAAACCAAGCAATCACACCAACAGGGATTGTTGGGTGTTCAAGCAAGCAGGCAAGTTAAGTGCCGAACTCAATGACAAGGGGCTGCATAGCGATGACGAGGAAGAGCCCCGACCGCCGAACAATAGAGGAGAGAAGGGCTTTCCCACACAAGTGCGGACGGTGAACATGATATACGCAACCCACATACCCAAAAGGGAGCGGAAGCGTGCACTAAGGGGCGATATGCGATGGAGCCACGCCCCAAAGTTCAACCCATGGTCTTCCTGCCCGATCACCTTCGATCGAAGGGACCACCCCACTAGCATTTCGCCACGGCGGTTTCACCGCATTGGTTCTGGACCCAATTATTGACGGATTTCACCTCACCGTAGTCCCGATGGACGGCGGTAGCAGCCTAAACCTGCTTTATCGGGATACAAAGGCGCAAAATGGGCATAGACCCCTCAAGGATTAAACCTACAAAGACGACCTTTAAAGGCGTCATACCGGGTGTAGAGGCCAATTGTACAGGCTCAGTTACACTTGAAGTGGTCTTCGGATCCCCGGATAACTTCCGAAGCGAAGAGTTAATCTTCGACATCGTCCCGTTCCGCAGCGGCTATCATGCACTGCTCGGACGAACCGCATTTGCAAATTTCAATGCGGTGCCGCCCTACGCATACCTCAAGCTCAAGATGCCAGGCCCTCGAGGAGTAATCACGGTCAATGGAAACACCGAACACTCTCTCCGAACGGAGGAGCACATGGCGGCCCTCGCGGCGGAGGCGCAAAGCAGCCTCTCACAGCAATTCTCGAGTCCGGCCACTAAGCGTCCGGACACTGTCAAGCGCGCCCAGAGTAACCTACAACAAGACCGTCTGGCATGATTCAAGCACGCGTAGCAATCCGGCACCAACCCCAGCCCTCGCAAAATTGCGAAGCGAGTACTACGCGTACATAACTACGCTCTGGAGACACCATGGGCATAAGGGGAGGGGCACGACCACGGCACGCCCGGAATGCGGCTCAACCGCACCAGGGGCTCCCGAAGTGTTCAGGTGGTCTCTATTACGAGCATTATACCTGTTTTACATACCATCCCGCAGCTTACCCCTGGAGGGGGACATGTTAGATAGTCCCATCCCTTGCTTATCGCACTATTTGTATCGTTCTGCCTTCATTGCAGTACCTTTTTGAATAAACAATACATAGCTTTTGCCTATTATTGCACTCCTTTCTTTATCTATATATATATGTTCATTTCATGACATGTTGCACCCGTACACTTTGGTACGGCCAATACACCAGGGGCTCAAGTACCCCCAAAATTATGGTGTGACAAGTCCAAACACTTTCACAAGTGCGGCACCCGAACTTATAGCATTATATGCATCGGCTCGAATCATGTCTTGGGTCAATAGTTGGGTTTGCCGGCTCCGTGTTTTGGTACCTTACGTTCCGTTATATCGGCTAAGGTAGCACCGGGAGAACCATCGCGATTGTGCCCCAGTTGAGCTAGGTCGAGCACCTCGATGGAGAAAGCTAAAACTGACCGTCATGATAGGGCGAGAGCCGATCGCTGTTCGAGAGGTTTTTCGGGTCCCTAAAGACTTATGCCGCTTAGAGCGAGGAACTGAATTGTCCAGCCAAGGCGTGGATAGCGCCCGAACTCGGTCTTCCAAATACTAGGGGCTTCACGAAATTTAAAATTATAGAATTCTATGGCTAAGTGAGAGTGTTCAAGCATTATAAGTCCGGTTGCCTTGTTCGCTATGCTGAGCGCCTCCCTAGATGGACCCAAGAATGGGAACAAGAGTGCTCAAGTTTATCCCAAACACCCCAAAGACTCGTGGCATGGGGGCTGAAGCCAACGACTTGCCATCTCTCAAATTTGATAAACGGCCGCACAGAAGGTAATATTTTAAATTAACAAGCATTGCTTAGCGCATATGAACAAGTTTTCAGCGTACAGGATAACAAATGCGAGTCTATTCAAAAATTACATCTTTGGAGCACTCATCCGCTATTCGGCGGACACCCTTCAGGAGGCCCTCATAATACATTTTGGGCATGCGATGCTCCTTGCCCTTCGGTGGCCCGTCCGTCACAAGCTTCTCCGCATCCAGCTTGCCCCAGTGCACTTTAGCACGGGCAAGGGCCCGACGGACACCTTCAATGCAGACGGAGCGCTTTATGACTTCAATCCTCGACAAAGGCGTCCACCAGTCCGCCGCACTAGCCCAAAGTAGCTCCTGTGCATGGCTTCTAATGGCCACCCGAACTATGAGGCCCTTCATGGCCTGTTCGGCGACCTTGTGGAGCTCGACCAGCTGCTTCACTGGTCGCTTAGGGGCACCGGATGTCCGGCCTCGATACCGAGACCGAACACCTTTTCCGTCGAGCTCCCCTCCTTGGCGCGCAGTAGAATGCGGCAGCATCGTATTACACCTCTGGGCAAATCTGCGAATGCTCCCGGAGAGCTCAATCCGGGTAAGTAATAGGTAATTCACTTTCACATGCTTGCTTTGCATAAAGAATGTCTTACCCGCCGCTATCTTCTTTAATGATTCAATTTCTTGGAGGGCTTTGTGGGCCTCGGCCTTAGCAGCTTTGGCACTCTCAAGAGCCGAGGCAAGCTCGGACTCTCGGGTCTTCGAGTCACGCCCAAACCCTCGTGTTTTTCACGAGCCTAGAGCTCTTGCCGCACCTCCGCCAGCTGCGCCTCCCCCTTCCCTCGCTCGGTGCGCTCCGCGGCCGCTTTGCTTTCGGCCACGGAGACCGCTTCCTTCAGGGTCGCCACCTCGTTCGTGGCCCCTATAGTACCCAAGTTATTCCTCTTATTTTTTGCAACCAAAACCTTTTCTATAAGGTATTTCTTTAATATGGTATTACTTACCTTCCTTGTCCTCGAGCTGCTTCTTGGCAAGGCCGAGCTCGTTCTCGGACCGCTCGAGGCTCTGCTTTAATGCATTGACCTCCGCAGTCAGTGCGGCAGAGGTCAGCAGCGCAGCCTGCATTCCCATATTGACATACTTATGTTAGACTCCTGCGTATATCTTTTTAGATCCTTAGTCCAGCTTTTCTTTCCGAACACCGAACTAAGCATCAGGGGCTACTGTCTATGCGGTAATATTTTTTACATATTCTAAGCTTACCTCGAAGCCTATTAGAAGGCTGGTACAGGCTTCAGTCAGCCCGCTCTAGGCGGACTGAACTTTCTGGATCACCACACTCATAACAGTGCGGTGCTCCTCCTTGATGGAGGCGCTGTTAAGCGCCAAAGAAGCTATCCGGTGCCTCCAGCTGACGGAAGACATCGGGCGCCTTACCCTTCTTACGAAGGACCGCTTGCGGACTCGGAACCGCTGAAGGTTCCGGCATGGAGTCCGGACGAGGGTCGGGCTTAGAGCCCCTGGGGTCTCGCCCCACGCCTCGAGTCCGGGAGGTTGCCTTGGCGCCTCGCGCCACCTCCTCTTGACCAGGCCCCTTGGGGCACCACCGCGCGTTGTCCGCAGCGTGAAGGCGATGAGGTGGCCGAAGTGAAGTACTCTCCATTTCCGATGAACCTGTGGACCCGCTCGACGAGCGGGCGAACTCGCCTTGGGCGGACTGCATGATTGTTCGGCATTAGAGAACACTATGCAATGATAAAAAGTCATGGGTATCCGGACACTTACGATCTCGCCAGGCTTGGCCTCGTTGGCCACTCCTCGCCGTTGTCGGCGTTGGTGGAGAAGTCCCGGAGGAAGGGTTCTTCCCTTCTTAAACCCTCCGGCCTCCCCAGCTTGGGGCGGCCTTCCTTTCCTCTCCTCTTCACCGGGAGAGGCTTTTTTCCTCCTCCTCGTTCTCAGGAGAAGATTCTGCTTCAGAATCTGACAGCACCTAGCGTCGGGAGCTCCTTCGAGTTCCCGTGGGCTCCTTCTTGGCCTTCTTCTCCGGCACCACATGGGGTACCGGAGCCAGCAGCCCCGTCAATCGGGCGTCTGCTGGGTCTTCCGGCAAAGGAGCCGGACAATTAATATGTCCGGACGTCTTCAAATCTGTCAAAGATTAGGGAGTTTTAGATCCCACATAGAGTCAATCTATGAAAAAAGAGTCCCGTAAAGGGTAAAATAACTTACCTCGCCGGCTTGACGCTGCGAGCTGTATCTGCAATCTTTATTAGCGGATGCGGGGGCTTCGGCGCCCTTGAACAGCACCTTCCAGGCATCTTCGTACGTAATGTCGAAGAACCGGCTCAAGGTTCGGTGTTGTGCCGGATCAAACTCCCACAAAAAAGGCCCGTTCCTGGCATGGGAGAATCCGGCGGATGAGCATGACCTGGACTACGTGGACAAGCTTGAGCTTATTGTCCACCAGGTTTCGAACACAGGTTTGTAGTCCGGTTAGCTCTTCCGAATCACCCCACTTCAGGCCCGTCTCTTTCCATGATGTGAGCCGTGTGGGGGAGCCAGATCTGAATTCGGGGGCCGCCGCCAGCTTGAGTCAGCGGCTCGGTGATGTAGAACCACCCCGATTGCCACCCCTTTATTTTTTCCACGAAGGAGCCCTCGAGCCATAGGACTTTGGCCATCTTGCCAACCATGGCGCCTCCGCACTCCGCTTGGCGGCCGCCCACTACCTTCGGCCCGACATTGAAGATCTTCAGCCATAAGCCGAAGTGGGGCTGGATGCAGAGGAAGGCCTCGCACACGACGATGAACGCCGAGATGTTGAGGATGAAATTCGGGGCTAGGTCGTGGAAGTCCAGGCCGTAGTAGAACATGAGCCCCCGGACAAATGGGTGAAGTGGAAAACCTAGTCCGCGGAGGAAGTGGGGGAGAAACACCACCCTCTCATGGGGCCTGGGGGTTGGAATGAGCTGCCCCGCATCGGGCAGCCTGTGCACGATGTTGCTGGACAAGTATCCGGCCTCCCGCAGCTTTGTGATGTGCCCCTCCGTGACGGAGGAGGCCATCCACCTGCCTCCCGCTCCGGACATGGTTGGAGAAGGTTGAGGCGGGGTGAGCGGACTTGGGCGCTGGAGCTCGAGTGCGCGAGAATGGATGAGCAAAGGAGGAAGAAGGCGTAGGTGAAAAGGTGGATCCTTATCCCCTTATATGGACGGACGAAGCTATGCGTCCCCACCAGCCGGTAAAACTCGCTTATCTCCCAAGCGCCAGTAATCAATGGCGCGGATGGGTTACCCACGTCCGTATTGATGGGAATCACGGAATAAGGGGCACGATCTATGCTTTGATAAGGCGTTAGGAAACCACCTCGCTAAACACGCCGAGGTGGAACAAAAAAACGATTCATATAAAGGCACGGCCGTGGTGTGATGTCACGCCGCGGAATACGTCAGCAGATCTATGCAAAAATTATTCTCTCTACGGTGGTATGTGGAACTTGTTTTGCAGAGCCGGACACTATCCTTGTGTTCAAAACCTTCTATGAATTATTCGGAGGAGGAACCCGCCTTGCAATGCCGAAGACAATATGCGCGCCGGACTCGTCGTCATTGAAGCCTGGTTCAGGGGCTACTGAGGGAGTCCTGGACTAGGGGGTCACGGTCGGACTCCAAGCCTATGAAGATACAAGATTGAAGACTTCGTCCCGTGTCCGGATGGGACTTTCCTTAGCGTGGAAGGCAAGCTTGGCGATATGGATATATAGATCTCCTACCATTGTAACCGACTCTGTAACCCTAACCTATCCGGTGTCTATATAAACCGGAGGGTTTTAGTCCGTAGGACAAACAACAATCATACCATAGGCTAGCTTCTAGGGTTTAGCCTCCTTGATCTCGTGGTAGATCTACTCTTGAACTACCCATATCATCAATATTAATCAAGCAGGAGTAGGGTATTACCTCCATCGAGAGGGCCTGAACCTGGGTAAAAACATTGTGTCCCTTGTCTCCTGTTACCATCCGCCTAGACGCACAGTTCGGGACCCCCTACCCAAGATCCGCCGGTTTTGACACCGACAAGAGTCCCGTGTCTTGTGAAAGCACAAGTGCTCCCTAGGTGGTTTTGGTAATTAATGTCAACATATCTCTTGTTGGACTAACACCTTTATCTAGTATGTTTCAGATAAGTTCAACAATGGAGTGGCATGGACTAAAGGATGTGGGAACTCCTTCAAGATGCTAAAGGCAAAGGATTGGCTCAAGCTTCAAGCTCAAGACTCTTCATTTTACATTTTAGTGATCCAAGATCACATTGAGTCTATAGGAAAAGCCAATACTATCAAGGAGGGATGAGGTGTTGCTTAATGAGCCTCTTGCTTCATGTCCTTAGTGATATGCTCCAAAACCCTCAACTACTTTCCCACTTCCACACATATGACCTAAACCTAAAGTCAAACTCGTCCCTACCGATTCTTTCTATCCGGTGCCACCGAGTTCAGATGTCATAGCCACTGCCACAAACCCTAGGCAAATCGGTTTCGCCGATAGGGATCTCGGTCTCACCGAGATGGGATTGCAATCTCTCTATGTATGTCCATTACCAAAATCGGTCTCACCGAGTTTGTGTAATTGGTACTACCGATATTACAATGCAAACTTTATGGTTAACTTATTACCAAAATCGGTCCCACCGAGTTTGAGTAATCGGTCCCACCGAGTTTGCCTGACCAACTCTCTGGTTAGCTAATTACCAAAATCGGTCTCACCGAGTTTGTGTAATCGGTCTCACCGAGATTATGTTATGCCCTAACCCTAACCATATCGGTCCTACCGAGTTGCATATCGGTCCCATCGAAAACCCTAACGGTCACTAGGTTTACTAAATCGGTCTGACCGAGTTTGATGATTCGGTCCCACCGAGTTTGGTAAATTGTGTGTAACGGTTGGATTTTGTGTGGAGGCTATATATACCCCTCCACCTCCTCTTCATTCGTAGAGAGAGCCATCATAACAAGCCTACACTTCCAGCATCCTATTTCTGAGAGAGAACTACCTACTCATGTGTTGAGGCCAAGATATTTCATTCCAACCATATGAATCTTGATCTCTAGCCTTCCCCAAGTTGCTTTCCACTCAAATCTTCTTTCCACCAGATCCAAATCCTATGAGAGAGAGTTGATTGTTGGGGAGACTATCATTTGAAGCACAAGAGCAAGGAGTTCATCATCAACACACCATTTGTTACTTCTTGGAGACTGGTGTCTCCTAGATTGGCTAGGTGTCACTTGGGACCCTCCGACAAGATTGTGGAGTTGAACCAAGGAGTTTGTAAGGGCAAGGAGATCGCCTACTTCGTGAAGATCTACCGCTAGTGAGGCAAGTCCTTCGTGGGCGGCGGCCATGGTGGGATAGACAAGGTTGCTTCTTCGTGGACCCTTCGTGGGTGGAGCCCTCCGTGGACTCAGCAGAACCGTTACCCTTCGTGGGTTGAAGTCTCCATCAACGTGGATGTACGATAGCACCACCTATCGGAACCACGACAATAACATCCGTGTCTCCAATTGCGTTTGAATTCTCCAAACCCTTCCCTTTACTTTCTTGCAAGTTGCATGCTTTACTTTCCGCTGCTCACATACTCTTTGCATGCTTGCTTGCTTGTTATGTATTGAAAAAGTTAAACTTGTGCCTAAACTCCATTTAAACCAAAAGAAGTTAAAAACTGCAACTTTGGTACTTAGTGTCTAATCCCCCCTCTAGACACCTCTTCTCAAGATCCTACAAGTGGTATTAGAGCTTTGGTCTCCATTGCCTTGGTTTAATCACCATTGGAGGAAGATGGATGAGTCTACTTAGGGGAGTCTTAGACATAGAGTGCCTATTCTTGATGGAGAGTATTTTCATGAGTGGAAAAATGATATGCTTGTAATTTTCAATCAATATCATTTGAACAAGTACATTGCTAGCCCTTTTGCACCTCATGTTGATCCTATGCATCCTACCCTTGATGAATCTATTGACATGACTAGAAATCTTAGAACTGTTAATCTTATCACTAGAGGCTTGCCTAGAAACTTAATTAGAATCTTGCCTACTCTTGAGTGTGCCTACACTATATGGAAATTTCTTGAGGAACGCTTTCCAAATTATTCCTTGAAAAATCTAGATGAAATTCTCTATAAGTCTATTGCCTTGAGTAAGATGAATACTAGTGACCCTATGTTCGGTGATCGTCTATTTGAACTTACCGACCTTATGCGTGCCAAAGGAGATGTTGGAATTATTGGTGATATTATTTCCGAAGCTATAAGAATTCATAAGCAAGATCATTGTCAAGCTCACTCTAACGAATTACCCTCTCAAGGACTTGATCCACCACATGACGATGTTGAACATGGATACTATGATGAGGATGATGATAGTGACTTCGATCTTGATGATGCAATGAGACATTTTGGTCTTATGGCAAATCTTCGTGGATATGTGTCAGGAGGAAAGGAATGGGTTCTTGACAGTGGGTGTACCGATCACATGACCGGAGATAAAGACATGTTTCGTGAGCTTGCTGAAAATGATAGTCCTCGAAAGTATGTCACTTTCGGTGACAACTCAAAGGGTAAGGTGGTTGGCCTTGGTAAGGTGGCCATCTCACATGATAGCTCCATTCAAAATGTCATGCTTGTTGAATCTCTTGGCTACAACTTACTTTCAGTATCTAGACTTGTTGATTTCGGTTTCAATGTCCTATTTACCGAAGTAGACTATCAAGTGTTTCGTCGAGACAATCATAAAATGGTCTTTACCGGTATACGTAGAGGTGATCTTTACATTGTTGATTTCTCTAAAAAGGCACAACCTAAAACTTGCTTCATTGCTAAATCCTCAAAAGGTTGGTTATGGCATAGACGACTAGGTCACGTTGGCATGAGAAATCTTGACAAGCTTATTAAAGGAAATCATATCCTTGGAGTTAACGATGTCATATTTGATAAGGATAGACTGTGCAGTGCTTGTCAAGCAGGTAAACAAGTCGGAGGAAGGCATCCCGTGAAGAACATCATGACCACAAGGAGGCCACTCGAGCTACTTCATATGGACCTTTTGGTCCCAACGCCTACAAAAGCCTCGGTGGAAATTCTTTTGGTCTAGTTATAGTTGATGATTTTTCAAGATTTACGTGGGTGTTATTTCTCGATGATAAATCGCAGGTCCAAAAGATCTTCAAAAACTTCGCTAGGAAGGCCCAAAATCAGTTTGAAGTGAAGATCAAGAAGGTTCGCGGCGACAACGAGCGGAGTTCAAGAACGCAAATGTGGACACCTTTCTTGACGAAGAAAAGATTTCACACGAGTTCTCGGCTACGTACACACCTCAACAAAATGGAGTTGTTGAGAGGAAGAACCGGACGCTCATCGAAATGGCGAGAACGATGCTTGATGAATACAAGACGCCGAAGCACTTTTGGGCAGAAGCGGTTGAGACAAACTTGTCATGCAACAAATCGCGTGTATCTTCACAAGCTACTCGGCAAGACTGCATCTGAGCTCCTCACCGTAACAAACCCCAAGTTGGATACTTTCGAGTATTCGACTAAAAGTGCTACATTCTTGATAAGCATCGCTGCTCAAAATTTGCTCCTAAGTCTCATGAAGGTTTCCTACTAGGTTATGGCTCAAACTCTCACACTTACCGTGTCTACAACAATTTCACCCGAAAGGTTGAAGAGACGGTAGATGTGAAGTTTGATGAATCTAACGGCTCATAAGTAGAGCAATTGCCAATTGATGTAGGAGACAAAGACCCTTCGGAAGCAATCCAAGACTTGTCTATTGGCAAGGTCCGTCCAACGGAGGTGAAGGAGAGTACCTCGTCTGTCCAAGTGGAAGCTTCTACATCACGACAAGGTGAACCGAGAGTTGATACGGAAGCATCCACAAGTGGAACACACCAAGATGAAGAAAATGAGGAAGAACATCACGAACGTCAACAACCTCCTTCTCCACCTCGACAAGAAAACGACAACGCCAACAATGAAGAAGATCAAGAAGAAGAAGAAGAAGAAGATGAAGAAGATGTTCAACCGAGACCCAAGCAAAAGCTTTCACGAGTTCGAGCAAGAATTGCTAAAGACCATCCCGTCGAGCAAATCTACAATTATATTCAAACCGGGAGAATCACTCGCTCTAAAACTCATTTAGCTAAATTTTGTGAAAACTATTCTTTCATCTCTAGCATTGAACCTATGAAGGTCAAAGAAGCATTGGAAGATCCGGATTGGATAAATGCTATGCATGAAGAGCTGCACAACTTTGAGAGAAACCAAGTTTGGACATTGGTTGAGAAGCCCGACAACAATCACAACATCATCGGTACCAAATGGGTGTTTCGCAACAATCAAGATGAAGATGGACAAGTAGTTCGCAACAAAGCACGTCTCGTCGCCCAAGGCTACACACAAGTCGAAGGTATGGACTATGGTGAGACTCATGCTCCCGTTGCTAGACTTGAGTCCATTCGCATCTTACTTGTCTATGCTAATCACCATAATATCACCTTGTACCAAATGGACATTAAAAGTGCTTTTCTAAATGGTGAAATAGAGGAGGAAGTTTATGTTAAACAACCTCCCGGCTTCATCAATCCTAAGAAACTAAATCATGTTTACAAACTTCACAAAGCCCTTTATGGTCTTAAACAAGCTCCTAGAGCATGGTATAAATGCTTGACCAAGTTTCTTCTTGAAAAAGGATTTGAAATTGGGAAAATTGATTCCACACTTTTTACTAAAAGGGTTAATGGAGAGTTATTTGTATGCCAAATTTATGTTGATGATATCATATTTGGATCAACTAACCCTCATTTTAGTGAGAAGTTTGGGAAGCTAATGTCGGAGAAGTTTGAGATGTCAATGATGAGTGAACTCATATTCTTTCTTGGGTTGCAAATCAAGCAAACTAAGGAAGGTACTTTTGTCTCTCAAACGAAGTACACTAAGGATTTATTCAAGAAGTTCAATATGCAAGAGTGCAAAGGTATGTCCACACCCATGCCTACTAGTGGACATCTTGACTTGACCGAAGATGGTAAACCGGTTGATCAAAAGGTTTATCGCTCCATGATTGGATCATTGTCATACCTATGTGCTTCACGTCCCGATATTATGCTAAGTGTGTGCATGTGTGCAAGATATCAAGCTGCTCCTAAAGAATGTCATCTTAAGGCCGTGAAAAGGATAGTGAGATACTTAATTCATACACCAAATTTTGGCATTTGGTATCCTAAGAGGGCCTCTTTCGATCTTGTTGGCTATTCCGACTCGGACTATGCCGGAGACAAGGTTGATAGAAAGTACACTTTGGGTACTTGTCAATTTCTTGGTAGATCTCTTGTGTCTTGGTCCTCCAAGAAACAAAACTTCAGTATCCTTATCTACGTACCAAGCAGAGTACATTGTCACTGGTTCATGTTGTGCTCAATTACTTTGGATGACCCAAACTCTTAAAGATTATGGGATATATGTGAAACATGTTCCATTGCTTTGTGACAATGAAAGTGCTATCAAAATTGGTCATAATCCCGTACAACATTCTCGAACTAAGCATATTGAAGTTCGTCATCACTTCATTCGAGATCATGTTGCTAAGGGTGACCTTAAACTTAAGCATGTTCGCACCGAAAAGCAATTAGCGGATATATTTACTAAACATCTTGATGAGAAAGTGTTTTGCAGGTTGAGAGGAGAACTGAACATCATAGATGCTTCAAACTTGGAGTAGATACTCCATTGGATACATGCAAGACATGAGCTTATGACGAATCCATGATATCTCTCTTATAATGAAAATATTATATCTTGGATATATTTGCATCTTGCATGTTATCTAACCCTTGTAGGTACTTGGTTGAATCAAATTCCATGAGACTGTAATCTACTCACATCTTGAGCAATCTCTACATCACCAAGTCTCTACACTATGGTGGCTGAATACAAGGAAGCACGGAATCATTCAAACATATCCTTTGACAAACTCTTTGTTGAGCTTCATGATTATTATTTTTGGATACACAAGTGCTCTTCCTTGCAAAAACTAACCCGTGTAGGTAGATGGACTCAAATTCCAAGTGGTGCTCCCAACTCTTGATGAGCTACATCAACCTTGAGCAACCCACACAAGTTCAACTACATGGTCAACACCACCAACCAAGGTATGTTATTCCATCTTAGAGAAGCTTTACTCCGACTCATGAGCTAAAGCAACTCGACAAGATGTGAATACATCAAGATGCTTAAGCGAAAAATGGTAACCCCATTTTGAGCTTAAACGATGAGTATGACCTATGATCAAGTGATCTCACTTGACTCCTAAGTCAATATACTCTAACATAGGTGACTTTGTCGCCGACCATCTCTAGATGAAGTTCTCTCGTGTTCTTTTCTCGAAGTTTACGCATTTGTCTCATGCATATTTGTTTCCCCTTTCAAAAAAACTTCATCTAGATTTCTTTCTTTTCTTTCTGTTTGCTCTGCATTTTCTGCATCCAATTCATTGCACATCATTCAGTAAATTCCTTGCAAATCTTTGTGAGGTCTTACTAGTCTAGTGAGCTGAGGTGACAAGTGCTTTCTCTGAGATGAACTCGGTTTCACCGATTTGTAGCTTTCGGTCCAACCAAATCCTTTCGGTACAACCGAAGCATACAACTCGGTGCCACCGATTTCACAACAGGAAAAACAGTTTGTCACTTATTCTGTGTTTCTTCTGATCCAGCTCCACTCAATGAATCTTGTCCTCAACAAGCATCACAAATTTTATCCAGTGCTTTGTGTTGTGACTCAAGGACCAAACCCATTCACAACAAATTCCAGAAGACCCTTCTTGGAAATTGATGTCAAAGGGGGAGAGAGAGATCACATCAAAGCTTATCACTTCCAAAATGGAGAGAGTATTAAGGGGAAGAAAGAGATCTCCAGGGGAGAGAATACTCAAGTAGAAACTATTTCTCAAGGATCCCAGATGCTTGGCGTTCAAGAGGAGAGATGCCACATGTCTTTTTGGGGGAAAGACATGTTCATGTGTGCTTATTTGCATTAAGCTCTGTTTATTTATATCTTTCAGCTCTGATTTTCTGTTCCCTATCTTCTCCCAGTATCCCATACTAGATTCAGGGGGAGCAAGACATCTAAGGGAAAGGAATCATTCGAATTCATTGCATATCTTTACTCTTGGGGACATGTCTAATCCAATGTGGTACTTAGTACTCACTCTCTACTTGTCATCCCAGTCTTGGTATTCTTGTGGTTTCTTCTGTTTGCTCTGGCTAGTAGATGTACCTGTGTTATCTAACCTTGTTTGTGCAGGTTCATTTCACCCTAAGCCAACTCAAGACTACAAGGTAAGTATATGCATCACACTCATGTGTATGAGGAATTCTTGCTGATGTACATACTGTTTGCAAGAAGGACTCATTAGCATGAAGGTACTTTCTTTAATATTATTTACTCTGATGCATATGTCCAAGATACATGTAACACATTGCCAACTCTATCATGGTTATGCTCTCACATGCTTCTCTATTCCATATTCACATGATTGCATACATATAGGGGGAGCCTATGCTTGTTACATGTCTTTCCGAAGCTTTACTTGCTACTCTTTATATCTTTATCTAAAGCTTTGATGTATGTTGTCATCAATTACCAAAAGGGGAGATTGAAAGCACAAGTGCTCCCTAGGTGGTTTTGGTAATTAATGTCAACATATCTCTTGTTGGACTAACACCTTTATCTAGTATGTTTCAGATAAGTTCAACAATGGAGTGGCATGGACTAAAGGATGTGGGAACTCCTTCAAGATGCTAAAGACAAAGGATTGGCTCAAGCTTCAAGCTCAAGACTCTTCATTTTACATTTTAGTGATCCAAGATCACATTGAGTCTATAGGAAAAGCCAATACTATCAAGGAGGGATGAGGTGTTGCTTAATGAGCCTCTTGCTTCATGTGCTTAGTGATATGCTCCAAAACCCTCAACTACTTTACCACTTCCACACATATGGCCTAAACCTAAAGTCAAACTCGGCCCTACCGATTCTTTCTATCCGGCGCCACCGAGTTCAGATGTCATAGCCACTGCCACAAACCCTAGGCAAATCGGTTTCACCGATAGGGATCTCGGTCTCACCGAGATGGGATTGCAATCTCTCTGTGTATGTCTGTCGGTGTCAAAACCGGCGGATCTCGGGTAGGGGGTCCCAAACTGTGCGTCTAGGTGGATGGTAACAGGAGACAAGGGACACGATGTTTTTACCCAGGTTCGGGCCCTCTCGATGGAGGTAATACCCTACTCATGCTTGATTAATATTGATGATATGGGTAGTACAAGAGTAGATCTACCACGAGATCAAGGAGGCTAAACCCTAGAAGCTAGCCTATGGTATGATTGTTGTTAGTCCTCACGGACTAAAACCTTCCGGTTTATATAGACACCGGATAGGTTAGGGTTACACAGTCGGTTACAATGGTAGGAGATCTACATATCCGTATCGCCAAGCTTGCCTTCCACACCAAGGAAAGTCCCATCCGGACACGGGACGAAGTCTTCAATCTTGTATCTTCATAGTCTTGGAGTCCGCCGTGGCGATAGTCCGGCTATCTGGACACCCCTAGTCCGAGACTCCTCAAGAGCCCCGAACCAGGCTTCAATGACGACGAGTCCGTAGCGTTGATTGTCTTCGGCATTGCGAGGCGGGTTCCTCCTCCGAATACTTCATAGAAGGTTTTGAACACAAGGATAGTGTCCGCTCGCAAAACAAGTTCCACATACCACCGTGAGAGAATAACTTTTGCACAGATCTGCTGACGTATTCCGCGGCGTGACATCACACCACGGCCAGGCCTTTATATGAATCGTTTTACCGTTCCACCTTAAGCGGCGTTTAGCGAGGTGGTTTCCTAAACACGCCTTATCAAAGCATAGATCATGCCCCTTATTCCGGATTCTCATCAATACGGACGTGGGTAACCCATCCGCGCCATTGATTACGGCGCTTGGGAGATAAGCGAGTTTTACCAGTCTGGTGGGGACGCATAACTTCGTCTCATCCATATAAGGGGATAAGGATCCACCTTTTCACCCACGCCTTTTTCCTCCTTTGCTCATCCATTTCCGGACTTTTCGAGCTCCAGCCAAGTCCGCACATCCCACCTCAACCTTCTCCAACCATGTCGAGCGGGAGGCGGTGGATGGCCTCCTCCGTCACGGAGGGGCACATCACAAGACTGCGGAGGCCGGATATTTGTCCGGCGACATCGCGCCTGAGCTGCCCGACGCAGGCAGCTCATTCCAACCCCCAGGCCCCATGAGAGGGTGGTGTTTCTCCCCCACTTCCTCCACGGACTAGGTTTTCCACTTCACCCATTTGTCCGGGGGCTCATGTTCTACTACGGCCTAGACTTCCATGACCTGGCCCCAAATTTTATCCTCAACATCTCGGCGTTTATCGTCGTGTGCGAGGCCTTCCTCTGCATCCAGCCCCACTTCGGCCTATGGCTGAAGATCTTCAATGTCAAGCCGAAGGTAGTGGGCGGTCAAGCGGAGTGCGGAGGCGCCATGGTCGGCAAGATGGCCAAGGTCCTATGGCTCGAGGGCGCCTTTGTGGAGACAATAAAGGGGTGGCAATCGGGTGGTTCTACATCACCGAGCCACGCGACCCGAATGGGTGGCGGCCCCAATTCAGATCTGGCTTCCCCACACGGCTCTCGTCATGGAAAGAGACGGGCTGGCGTGGGTAATTCGGACGAGCTATCCGGACTCCAAACATGCATTCGAAACCTGGTGGACAAGAATCTCAGGCTTGTCGATGTAATCCAGGTGATGCTCATCCGCCGGATTCTCCCATGCCAACAACGGGTCTTTAATTTGTGGGAGTTCGATCCGGCACAACACCGAACCTTGAGCCGGCTCTGCGACACTACGTACGAAGATGCCTGGAAGGTGTTGTTCAAGGGCGTCGAAGCCCCAGCATCCGCTAACAAAGATCGCGGATACAGCTCGCGGCGTCAAGCCGGCGAGGTAAGTTATTTTACCCTTTACGGGAATCTTTTTTCATAGATTGACTCTATGTGGGATCTAAAACTCCCTAATCTTTGACAGATCGGGTGAAGATGTCCGGACAGATTAACTGTCCAGCTCCTTCTTGCGGAAGACCCAGCGGACGCCTTGGATTGACGGGGCTTCGGCTCCGGTAACTCCATGTGGTGCCGAGAAGAAGGCCAAGAAGGAGGCCACGGGCACTCGAAGGAGCTCCCGACGCCAGTCTTGTCAGATTCTGAAGCGTAATCTTCTCCTGAAGACGAGGAGGAGGAAGAAGAAGCTTCTCCCCCCGCGGGGGAGGAGTGGAAAAGGAAGGCCGCCGCTCCTGGGGAGGCAGGAGGGTCCAAGAAGGGAAGAACCCTTCCTCCGGACTTCTCCACCAACGTCGACGACGGCGAGGAGGATTGGCCAACAAGGGCCAAGCCCCTGGCGATATCGTAAGGGAGGATACCCATGGCTTTTTTATCATTGCATAGTGTTCTCTAATGCCGAACAATCATGCATCCCGCCCAAGGGCGAGTTCGCCACTTCGTCGAGCGGGTCCCTGAGTTCGTCGGAAATGAGAGTACTTCACTTCCGACCGCCTCCTCACCTCACGCTGCGGACGATGCCACGGTGGGGCCCCAAGAGGGGCTTGGTCAAGAGGAGGTGGCACAGGAGGCGCCGCAAGGCAACCTCCCGGACTCAGCGCGTGGGGCAAGACCCCGAGGGCTCTAAGCCCGACCCTTGCCGGACTCCATGCCGGAACCTTCAGCAGTTCCGAGTCCGCAAGCGGTCCCTTCGTAAGAAGGTAAGACGCCGGTGTCCTCCGTCCAACCGGAGGCACCGGATAGCTCTTGAGGCGCTCCTCCATCGAGGAGAACACCGCCTTTATTATGCGTGCGGTGATCTGGACAGTTCAGTCCGCCAAGAGCGGGTTGACCGAAGCCTGTACAAGCCTTCTAACAGGCTTTGAGGTAGGTTTAGAATATGTAAAAAATATTACCGCATAGACAGTAGCCCCTGATGCTTGGTTCGGTGTTCGGAAAGAAAAACCGGACTAAGGATCTAAAAAGATATACGCAGGAGTCTAACATAAGTATGTCAACATGGGAATGCAGGTTGCGCTGCTGACCTCTGCCGCACTGACTGCGGAGATTAATGCATTGAAGCAGAGCCTCGAGCGGTCTGAGAACGAGCTCGGCCAAGCCAAGAAGCAGCTTCAGGACAAGGAAGGTAAGTAGTACCTTATTAAAAAAATACCTTATAGAAAGGTTTCGGTTGCAAAAAATAACAGGAATAACATGGGTACTGCAGGGCCACGAACGAGGTGGCGACCACGAAGGAAGCGGCGTCCGTGGCCGAAACAAAGCGGCCATGAACACACCGAGCGAGAGAAGAGGCGCAGCTGGCCAAAGAGCAGCAAGAGCTCCAAGCTCTCGTGGAAAAACACAAGAGTTTGGAGCGTGACTCGAAGACTCGAGAGTCCAAGCTTGCCTCGGCTCTTGAGAGTGCCAAAGCTGCTAAGGCCGAGGCCCGAAAAGCCCTCCAAGAAATTGAGTCGTTAAAGAAGATATCGGCGGGTAAGGCATTCTTTATGCAAAGCAAGCATGTGAAAGTAAATTACCTATTACTTACCCGGATTCGGAGCTCTCCAGGAGCATTCGCGGATTTGCCCCGTAGTGTGTCTGATGCTGCCGCATTCTACCGCGCCAAGGAGGGGAGCTCGACGAAAAAGGTGTTCTGGTCTCAGTATGCTGAGGCCGGACATCCGGTGCCCATGAGCGACCAGCTGAAGCAGCTGGTCGAGCTCCACAAGGTCGCCGAACAGGCCATGAAGGGCCTTATAGCACGGCTGTGGCTGTTAGAATCCATGCTTGGGAGCTACTTCGGCTTAGTGCAGCGGCTGGTGGACGCCTGTCCATGGATTGAAGTCATCAAGCGCTCTATCTGCATTGAAGGTGTCCGTCGGGCCCTTGCCCGTGCTAAAGTGCACTGGGGCAAGCTGGATGCGGAGAAGCTTGTGACGGAGGGGCCACCAAAGGGCAAGGAGCATCGCACGCCCGAAATGTACTATGAGGGCCTCTGAAGGGTGCCCATGAATAGCGGATGAGTGCTCCAAAGATGTAATTTTTGAATAGACTCTCATTTGTTATCCTGTGAGCTGAAAACTTGTTCATATGCGCTAAGCAACGCTTATTAATTTAAAATATTACCTTCTCTGTGGCCGTTTATCAAATTTGAGAGATGGCAAGTCGTTGGCTTCAGCCCCCATGCCACGAGTGCTCGGGTGTTCGGGATAAACTTGAGCACTCTTGTTCCCATTTTTGGGTCCATCTAGGGAGGCGCTCAACACAACGAACAAGGCAACCGGACTTATAATGCTTGAACACTCTCACTTAGCCATAGAATTCTATAATTTTAAATTTCGTGAAGCCCTAGTATTCGGAAGACCGAGTTCGGGGCGCTACGCCTTGGCCGAACAATTCCGGTTCCTCGCTCTAAGCGGCATAAGTCTTTAGGGACCCGAAAAAACCTCTCGAACAGCGACCGGCTCTCGCCCTATCATGACGGTCAGTTTTAGCTTTCTCCTCTGATGTAGCGACCCGACCTCAGACGGTCAAGTCTCTGTGTATTTGTGCCATCCCTGGATCAGTATGCTGGCACACACAGTACATCAATGTATATATCAAAGTGCAATCACATGTATAAATAACGTAAAACTGATATATACCTCATATGTCTCGGTGAAACAACAACGGGTGTGGAGTCCCATCAATGCCATCGGCAGGTTGAGTGTAGACCGTAACCTGTATCGTAACTCTTACTCGTCGAGGAAATATACGCAACATGATACGTTGCAGCCCGTGTAGGTCGATTACATTGAATGTACCGCAAGATCACAATAAGAGAAAACAGATGATAAAACTATACTATATGCAATATGGCTTTGTGGCTCGTGTCTGAGTTTTGTTTATGTAAAAGCTGATTTATTTTCCCTACATCAAAGGAATAAATGAAGTCTGTACTATGGAGTTTTCTATCATGACATGGTTCCGCCAACCGATGTCTCATAGCCCAAAATCATCATAAGTTGCCCACAATTAAGTTATCAATCCGGTGTTGAGAGTTCGAGATAGATCCAAGTCCAGAGGCTCAAATTATGCATGAATCGGGACACGGCTAATCGATTAGGTTTAAACCCTCTGCAGAGGTTTGTACACTTTACCCGCAAGATTCGATCCCTCTTTTACGTTCTCGCACTTCAGGTGTCGAGAACAAGACGACCAAACATGGTCTTCCGAAGAGTTCCTCGACCACCGTCCGGTGCTCATCCAATCCTATCGTAGTTCTACATCCGCTAGCACCGCCCCAGCCAGAGTCACAACTAAGGTCAACCAAGCGAGCCCATAGTGACTTGCGGTTGCACAGTAAGCTTCGGGCATGAAGTATTCTTCCGTCTCTTTGAGTCTGGGTGAAGCTTTCCAAGATGTCATGGCGCTTCTCCATGCATCCCAGCCATCCACCGGTTTCTCCAGGTGCCCGTCAACCATCCTTCACCCAAGAGTGTGTATTGAATTCTTGTCTCGAGTCTTGAAGTCTTGAGGCCTTGAAGATGCAGATCCTTGCAGATTCCATCATGGAGTTGTCGTCATTGACGTAGATCCTCCATTCTCACACCACTCCCGAGCACTCATACCAACCCCGTCTACTATAGCGTAGCATTAAAATAAATAACGTCCCGGGCTTGGTAACAGGGTGATGGGTTCCTACCTCATGCATACTACTCAACTACAAGGATTCAATATCACTACTAGAGGGATTGTTGCGAAGATGACACTAGATGCAATAAAACACATAGGTATGAAAAACATGGTCAAAGTGAACTTGCCTGGTACGTTGATGAAGATAACAACACTCTCACAAAATTTGATAGAACTATTCGTCACTATTCGAAGAAAATCTATACAAGTAAAACATAGCATTCACATAAGCAATCATTCTAGCAAGCACTACTAACACTCAAAATAACAATTAAAACAAAAAAAACTCAATAATAAAACTCCAACAAAGTCCAAAGAAGCTTCAAATAAAACTAGAAAGAAAAACTACTAACGAAAATCTATGACTTTGCTACAAGCATCTAACATAGTTTTGCCCTAAGTAAAAAAACTTAACAGCAATTAAAACACTAAACTAATAATTTAACAGAAAATAAAATTAAAACAACTAAGTTAACAGAAAGTATTTTTTCATAAAATTTTATTTGCAAAAATAAACAAATAAAAAGCTTTTATAAAACTCTAACTATGACCTATAGAAGGTTTCATACAAAATTAAGGAAAATAAATTTTTTAAAATAAAAATAAATTTTTCTCCTGTTGTCTAACAGAAACACAACTAATTTTGTCAAAAGTGACAAAAAGAAATAATTTAAAACTAATAAAAACAATAAAGAAAAAGCTAAAACAGAATTAATAATAAAACAGTACTGTTTTGCTAAAAACCTAATTTAAATTAACCTAGAAATAAAATACTAAATACTCTTTGGATAAACAAAGGTCCTAGAGACCAGGAGCAAAAAGAATCGATCAAAAATAATATTCCTAACTCAAAATAGCTCAAATCTAGTGATTTGAGAAAATTCATACAAACACAAATTTAAACTGCTCAAATGTGAAATAAAATTGAACTAGGGAAAGTTGTAGCTGAGGTCGAGCGCACTGCACCCTTCTATCCCATTCGTCCAGCTTCTTTGAGATTCGTGCTAATGACAACACCTTTTGAGGCCATAGACGGTACTTAGCACTAGTGCACCTGTTTAACAAGAGGCGGGCGATGGCGTGGGTGGCATGTTTGTAGGCGTGAGTTCTGCGCCTGATGGCTGGTCGCTTTTTGCCTCACATGCACAACTGCCTCCAAGAAGAAAAGAAGGAACAGTGCATCTTGAGTTGACTTGAGAGAGAGAAATAAAGAGCCAAATTCTAGAGAGAAAAGTGTTGAGAGGAGCTGTGGGGGATTCAGAGAAATATTTTCTTTCTTGTAGGATTGAATAGAGATAATGGTGGGACTGTGAGAGAGAACTTCTGCGGGAAAAAAGACAAAGATCTCCTCTTTTTGAGAGAGAGAGAGAGAAAACATTCCTGTAAGAGAGCTCTTATTTGCTAAGATGAGAGAGATGATATTTTTGAAAGGTCAATAGCAAAGCCATTGGTCTGGAAGTGAGTGAGAGAGAGACTGTATAAGAGAGAGCTGCTCGTGCTCGTGCATATGTGCATGCAGATTCCATTTGCATGTCAGAAGCTTTTATGAGAGACAGGGCATTAGGAGAGATTCCTGCAAGAAAAAAAGGTGAGGAGAGATATATCCCTTTGAGTCACGGGTCCAGACGTTGCCCCCACAGACGGGACAGCCATGTCAGACATAGCCTCTAATCTCTGTGTCACGCACTATGCCGGACACACATCTCGACGCAAATGCATGGCTCAGATAGTGGGTACAATGCGCCTGACCTTAGAAAAACTGCACTCATTGGACTAACAGAAACTTCATAAAATTTGTGATCCAAGGCAGTTGGAATCACTCAAAAATACCTCGTAGATAATTAACTATGGATTTTACAAAATTGAAACTATTCTGTTTTAAAAACAGAACAAAAAAAAAGTAGGTCGGGATTTATCAGCAGGCCCGATGATGGGGTTCTCGTGGAGCTCGACGACGTCCTCCCGGTGGGCCCTCGGCATCGGGAAGGGATGGTCGGGGCGGCAGAGCGGGCGGGCGGCTGGTGGGTCTCACAGGCGGGTATGGCGGAGGTGGCAGACGGGCGGCAATGGCGGCGGTGGCCCGGCGAACTCCGGCGAGGTGCTTGCGCGACGTGGGGTGAGGAGAGGAGGGACTAGGGGGAAATGGAGTGCGGAGGTGGCCATTTATAGGGGCAGGTCGGTTTGGAGGAGGGCAAGGGATTTCACGAATCCATGATTCCGCGATGCTCGGCGGTGGCCGGAGATCTGGAGCATCTCGTCGGGAGGAAAGAGATGATTCGGTACGGATCTGGCCGGATTTGGCCCAAAAAAACAGTACCTTCCTTTTTTTAAACCCGCAAAGAAGAATCACTTTAGGAAATAAAATGAAAATAAAATATAGGAGTATTATATATCAAAATGATCGGAAAAATAAGCCCAAATTAATGGGATATTTTCCAGGGGAAAATAAAATACTTTTTAAAAAATCATTTTTTAAAATTCAAACAAAAATCAAAATGACTCTCAAAACTCTATGGAAAATTTATTCCAACATTTTTGGGGTGTCATGTTACTCCCTCTCAACACTTCTGTTAAAGTGTTCTTTGTCAGAAAAGTTTTTGAATAAAACTCAAATGCCACTTTGAGTTAAAAACAAAATTTAAAATGACAAATTCAAAATGAAAGTTTTCTTCACTTCCCACTCTCTTTCATTGAAGAAATCATGAGGATCATTGAGTGGCATGAAGTTTGAAATATTTCCAAATTCAAATATTTTCAAACAGAAGCATTTTTTTGGGAAGTCCTTTTATTCCCTCTCAACAAAACTTCAAAAGTTTAAAATTCCAATCAATTTCACTCAATCGATCACTCAACAATCAATCAAACAATCATATATTTTAATTATTATAACCTTTCAAAATTTAGAATTTTGGGATGTTACAAACTACCACACTTAAAATGAATCTCGTCCTCGAGATTCGAAGAGGCTAGCAAGAAAAGGTTAGGGTTTGGGGGTCTTCTATATGGTCTAGTGTGCTACCACTCTTAGAAGCATGGTTATTGTTCCGACAAAACTCATGTACTCCATCCCTTTTGGTTGACGGTGCGGTCTTCTCATGTTATCTCAAATAACTCCTTCACTGATGCTCTCCCGGTAGGGGCATAACCATTTCCTCAAACACGTGTCCTTTCATCCTGGTGAGGTTCTTCCGAGACTGGTAAGCTGACAGATCTGTCGCCAATACTAACCAACTCTCTAGATCTCATGGTGGTCAACCAATATAGGCTTCTCCTGGGGAAAATGGTGCAGGCTGAATCTCACCGTATAACCTACATTTGGCGTGTTGCTGTACATGGATCAGTCTTCCTACCATTCTAGGGTTTAAACAAGGTTTTTACATTGCCATCACTCTACTATGGGTAAGTCACTCAGATTTACCATTCCAAATATCAAGAGCGAATGATAAGAGTAAGTCGGTATGGTGATCAGCCCATTCCGCACCCAGATCATTACCCTGTATAAGGTTTAGCGAATCTCGTATTTCTAACACTCGGGCATCCTCACAAGCGTTGCAGAATTTCTCTTCTGAACTTAGTTCGGATAATTCCATTGATTCTGCAAGCTGAACAAAACATCTATCGTTACTTCACCACTCTCGTGTTTTTGCGTAACCTCCTACGAAGCGTATCTTTGATTGAATCACCGATTCTTCCAAATTTCTTCCTTCATCAAGGTTACATCTGTTCCTTTTCAAAATCCACAGGCCTGTGGGTTATGGCCCACTTCAACACTAGTGCAGCTTTAACTCATCCTTGGAGTAACTCTCTTGTTCCATATTACACCTCCTTTAAATCCAAAAGAGTACTGCTTCTTCATACCATCATATCAAAAGCAAAACTCCAACTTTTTTTTTTCCTTGAACTACAAACATGGAATATATATTTTCCTATCCATTAGTCTAGTCTTCTTCACGGTACTACCACCCTTAAAATGAAATTCACAAATCCATCCATAGACCATATTTCTCATATCCTCGAAAATGGTCAAAATCTTTGTTCATAGAGTAACAACTCAAAAATCCATGTATGAAATCATGACACATTAACTTTATTGATTTCATGAATTCATTACAATATCCGAGACTTTCATTACATAAATTCAACTCCATATCCTTATGGAAACAATTGCTTCCTACTACACTTATTACCAATATCAAAATTCCAACTACTCAGCTCCAATTTTCATCTTGTCGGGACATTTAGTAGCATAATGTCCTGCTTCCTTGCAGCGAAAACAAATGACTTCCGACATGTCTCGGGCTTCTTTGTGATTATGTAGGCTCCTTGGATTCTTGGCTTCTTTTACGGACATTTACTAAGCGTAATGACCTAAATCCTTGCACCTGTAACAAGTGATGTGACTCAGGTCCTTCTCTGCAAAAATTGGGTTGTTTTGGGGATGCCTTCGCTTTCTCTTCTGGATTTCTCTGTAATGATCGGACCTTCTATTTCACGAGGGTCAAACTTCACGTCTGCCGTCGGAAGTCTCTGAGGTACTCTTGGCTTTCCTTTGTGCAATACTGGGAAAATGTCATGTGTCTCCACATGAATAGCAAGCATGAGCGTAGAATCTATTTAGGCCTTCTCCATCAGGGTCTTCAATAACTTCCTTCATCACGAATTCTTCTAAACTTTCCCTACGGGCTTCTTTTTATGCTTGATAATTTCTTGTACAATGGGGTAAATCGACATTGAGCGGGGTAGTGCGTAGTTCCTTCACACAGAAACAAGTAACCTGCCCAATCGGGCATTCGGGTGAGTGATTTTCCTCACAATGAGGGCATCCATCCTTGTGTTCCTCACAGGTGTGTCCTATTTCTCTGCAAATCTTGCAGGCACAAGGTTTCTTCTTCGGGTTATCATAGTGCTTCCGGATAAGACGGGATCTCAACCGTGTCTTCTTGAATTCCTCCCAAGTTTTTGCTCCGTTGCATCCTTGTATGGCTTGATGCATTTTCCACCAGGTTGCAGCACTCTCTGTAAAATACTGAAGAGCATATTGAATCCTCATACTTCCTTGCAATCAAATTTTTCCCGAGGTGATCCTCCATGTTTTGAATCCAAAGCTCTGCCTCCAACTGAGTCATCGGTCCAGAGAATAGCAGTCCTTCTTCATTCATCATCTATTGGCTCCAAGGGTTTTAGGGTGAGATAAGAGAGAAGAAAAGGGAGAGATACACACAATACAAACAATAGTTTTGAAGAGACGAGTTATATTTTGGGGATGTCAGAAAACATCAAACAAATGACAGCTCACAAATCATCGCATCTAACGTAGGTGTATAACAGGGGTTTGGTCTCTAAAGGTCAAATAATTCTTCAGGAACTTCAAATTCTTCAAGTCTTGAGTCTTCAATTGTTGCAGCTGCAATTCTTCCAACGCATGGTGAAATCCTCTTTACTCTGAAATGGTCATCGGTTATCCGATATCTTTAATTCTTGGAGTGACTTGATTGATCTTCCGTGTGGTCAAAGGGAAAGGTGTATATTCTAACTATTTGAGGTTAGAGGGACTACTTGATAAAATCAGAAAAGACGAGAAGTAAAGGATCCTTTTGAAAATAAAGTTTTAGAGATTTCCTGTCCTAGGGGCTTTCCGATTTCTAGGGTCACGTCCTACAGTGAACATGTGCTCTGATACCATAATTGTAGCGACCCGACCTTAGACGGTCAAGTCTCTGTGTATTTGTGCCATCCCTGGATCAGTATGCTGGCACACACAGTACATCAATGTATATATCAAAGTGCAATCACATGTATAAATAACGTAAAACTGATACATACCTCATATGTCTCAGCGGAAACAACAACGGGTGTGGAGTCCCATCAACGCCATCGGCAAGTTGAGTGTAGACCGTAACCCTGTATCGTAACTCTTACTCGTCGAGGAAATATCTGCAACATGATACGTTGTAGCCGTGTAGGTCAGTACATTGAATGTACCGGCAAGATCACAATAAGATAAAACAGATGATAAAACTATACTATATGCAATATGGCTTTGTGGCTCGTATCCGAGTTTTGTTTGCGTAAAAGCTGATTTATTTTCCCTACATCAAAGGAATAAATGAAGTCTGTACTATGGAGTTTTCTATCATGACATGGTTCCCCAACCGATGTCTCATAGCCCAAAATCATCATAAGTTGCCCACAATTAAGTTATCAATCCGGTGTTGAGAGTTCCGAGATAGATCCAAGTCCAGAGGCTCAAATTATGCATGAATCGGGACACGGCTAATCGATTAGGTTTAAACCCTCTGCAGAGGTTTGTACACTTTACCCGCAAGATTCGATCCCTCTTTTACGTTCTCGCACTTGAGGTGTCGAGAACAAGACGATCAAACATGGTCTTCGAAGAGTTCCTCGACCACCGTCCGGTGCTCATCCAATCCTATCGTAGTTCTACATCTGCTAGCACCGCCCCAGCCAGAGTCACAACTAAGGTCAACCAAGCCAGAGCCCATAGTGACTTGCGGTTGCAGGTAAGCTTCCGGGCATGAAGTATTCTTCCGTCTCTTTGAGTCTGGGTGAAGCTTTCCGCAAGATGTCATGGCGCTTCTCCATGCATCCCGCCATCCACTGGTTTCTCCAGGTGCCCGTCAACCATCCTTCACCCAAAGAGTGTGTATTGAATTCTGTCTCGAGTCTTGAAGTCTTGAGGCCTTCAAGATGCAGTCCTTGCAGTTTCCAGCATGGAGTTGTCATCATTGACGTAGATCCTCCATTCTCGCACCACTCCCAAGCACTCATACCAACCCCGTCTACTATAGCGTAGCATTAAAATAAATAACGCCCCGGGCTTGGTAACAGGGTGATGGGTTCCTACCTCATGCATACTACTCAACTACAAGGATTCAATATCACTACTGGAAGGATTGTTGCGAAGATGACACTAGATGCAATAAAACACATAGGTATGAAAAACATGGTCAAAGTGAACTTGCCTGGTATGTTGATGAAGATAACAACACTCTCACAAAATTTGTTAGAACTATTCGTCACTATCCGAAGAAAATCTATACAAGTCAAACATAGCATTCACATAAGCAATCATTCTAGCAAGCAATACTAACACTCAAAATAACAATTAAAACAAAAAAAACTCAATAATAAAACTCCAACAAAGTCCAAAGAAGCTTCAAATAAAACTAGAAAGAAAAACTACTAACGAAAATCTATGACTTTGCTACAAGCATCTAACATAGTTTTGCCCTAAGTAAAAAAAAAACTAACAGCAATTAAAACACTAAACTAATAATTTAACAGAAAATAAAAATTAAAACAACTAAGTTAACAGAAAGTATTTTTTCATAAAATTTTATTTGCAAAAAGAAACAAATGAAAAGCTTTTATAAAACTCTAACTATGACCTATAGAAGGTTTCATACAAAACTAAGGAAAATAAAAATTTAAAATAAAAATAAATTTTACTCCTGTTGTCTAACAGAAACACAACTAATTTTGTCAAAAGTGACAAAAAGAAATAATTTAAAACTAATAAAAACAATAAAGAAAAAGCTAAAACAGAACTAATAATAAAACAGTACTGTTTTGCTAAAAACCTAATTTAAATTAACCTAGAAATAAAATACTAAATACTAGTGGATAAACAAAGGTCCTAGAGACCAGGAGCAAAAAGAATCGGTCAAAAATAATATTCCTAACTCAAAATAGCTCAAATCTAGTGATTTGAGAAAATTCGTACAAACACAAATTTAAACTGCTCAAATGTGAAATAAAATTGAATTAACAGAAACTTCATAAAATTTGTGATCCAAGGCAGTTGGAATCACTCAAAAATACCTCGTAGATAATTAACTATGGATTTTACAAGATTGAAACTATTCTGTTTTAAAAACAGAACAAAAATATGTAGTTCGGGATTAACTGTAGCAGTTCCGATGATGTGGTTCTGGTGGAGCTCGGCGGCGTCCTCCGGTGGCCCTCCTCGGACAGCGGGAAGGGATGGTCGAGGCGGCGGAGCTGGTGGGTCTGTTGGTGGCGGGTATGGCCGAGGTGGCGGACGGGCGGCAATGGCGGCGGTGGTCCGCCGAACTCCAGCGAGGTGGCGCGCGACATGGGGTGACGAGAGGAGGGACTAGGGGAAATGGGTGCGGGAGGTGGCCATTTATAAGGGGGCAGGTCGGTTTGGAGGAGGGCAAGGGATTTCACGAATCCATGATTAAACGATGCTCACGTGATGGCCGGAGATCTGGAGCATCTTGTCGGGAGGAAAGAGATGATTCGGTACGGATCGGGCCGGATTTGGCCCAAAAAAACAGTACCTTCCTTTTTTTAATAACCCGCGAAGAAGAATCATTTTAGGAAATAAAATGAAAATAAAATATAGGAGTATTATATATAAAAATGATCGGAAAAATAAGCCCAATTTAATGGGATATTTTCCAGGGGCAAATAAAATACTTTTTTAAAAATCATTTTTTTAAAATTCAAACAAAAATCAAAATGACTCTCAAAACTCTATGGAAAATTTATTCCAACATTTTTGGGGTGTCATGTTACTCCCTCTCAACACTTTTGTTAAAGTGTTCTTTGTCACAAAAGTTTTTGAATAAAACTCAAATGCCACTCTGAGTTAAAAACAAAATTTAAATGACAAATTCAAAATGAAATTTTTCTTCACTTCCCACTCTCTTTCATTGAAGAAATCATGAGGATCATTGAGTGGCATGAAGTTTGAAATATTTCCAAATTCAAATATTTTCAAACAGAAGCATTTTTTGGGAAGTCCTTTTATTCCCTCTCAACAAAACTTCAAAAGTTTAAAATTCCAATCAATTTCACTCAATCGGTCACTCAACAATCAATCAAACAATCATATATTTTAATTATTATAACATTCCAAAATTTAGAATTTTGGGATGTTACAACTGAGGTGCTCGACCCAGCTCAACTGGGGCACAATCGCAGTGGTTCTCCGGTGCTACCTTAGCCGATATAACGGAACGTAAGGTACCAAAACACGGGAGCCGGGCAAACCCAACTATTGACCCAAGACATGATTCGGAGCCGATTCATATAATGCTATAAGTTCGGGGTGCCGCACTTGTGAAAGTGTTCGGACTTATCACACCATAATTTTGGGATACTTAAGCCCCTGGTGTATTGGCCGTACCAAAGTGTACAGTTGCAACATGTCATGAAATGAACATATGTATAGATAAAGGAGAAGAGCAATAATAAGCAAAAGCTATGTATTGTTTATTCAAAAAGGTACTGCAATGAAAGCAGATCGATAAAAATAGTGTGATAAGCAAGGGATGGGACTATCTAACATGTCCCCCTCGAGGGGTAAGCTGCGGGATGGTATGTAAAACAGGTATAATGCTCGTAATAGAGACCACTGAACACTCGGCGTGGCTTTACGCTTCCTGGCTGTTGCATCGTGAGTTCAGCGATTCTAGTGCCGGACGGGACTTACGAAAGTAAGAAAAAGGAAGAAAAAGGAAAAGGAAAAGAATGATACAATCGAGCCCACAGTGCGGTCGAGCCGCATTCTTGGCGTGCCGTGGTCTTGCCCTTCCCATATTCCCATGGTATCTCCAGGCGTAATTATGTATGCAGCGTAATACTAGCTTCGCAATTTCGCGAGGGCTGGGGTGGGGCGGATTGCTACGCTGCGCTTGAATCGTGCTGTGCGGTCTTGTTGTAGGTTACTCCGTCTTGGCAGCTTGCGGTGTCCGGACGCTCAATGGCCGGACACGAGAATTGTTGTGAGAGGCTGCTTTGTACCTCCGCCGCGAGGGCCGCCGTGTGCTCCTCCATTCGGAGAGAGCGTTTGGTGTTTCCATTGACCGTGATTACTCCTCGAGGGCCTGGCATCTTGAGCTTGAGGTATGCGTAGTGCGGCACCGCATTGAACTTTGCAAATGCGGTTCATCCGAGCAGTGCATGATAGCCGCCGCGGAACGGGACGATGTCGAAGATTAGCTCTTCGCTTCGGAAGTTATCCGGGGATCCGAAGACCACTTCGAGTGTAACTGAGCCCGCATAACTGGCCTCTACACCCGGTATGGACGCCTTTAAAGGTCGTCTTTGTAGGTTTAATCCTTGAGGGGTCTATGCCCATTTTGTGCCTTTGTATCCTGATAAAGCGAGTTCAGCTGCCGCCGTCCATCGGGACTCTGGTTAGGTGAAATCCGTCGATAATTGGGTCAAGAACCAATGCGCGAAACCGCCGTGACAGATGCTAGTGGGGTGGTCCTTCGATCGAAGGTGATCGGGCAGGAAGACCATGGGTTGAACTTGGGCGACCGCTCCATCGCATATACGTCCCTTAGTGCACGCTTCCGCTCCCTTTTGGGTATATGGGTTGCGTATATCATGTTCACCGTCCGCACTTGCGTGGGAAAACCCTTCTGTCCTCTATTGTTCGGCGGCCGGGGCTCTTCCTCGTCATCGCTATGCAGCCCTTGTCATTGAGTTCGGCACTTAACTTGCTCGCTTGCTTGAACACCCAACAGTCCTGTTGGTGTGATTGGCTGATTTTTCGGGTGCCATGTATCCGCACAAGCTGTCGAGTATTCGGTCCAAGTTGGACAGCCCCACAGGTATTCCTTTTGAATGGCTTCTTCCACGACCGGTTTAGAGCCTCTGAATCCGGCATTGACCGTATCTTGATGTTATCGCCCGTTAATGCGGCGCTTTGTTCTTGTTGCAACGCCGACGTAGCTCATATGAGCTTTGTCTCATCGTGTTCGCCCGGCGGGTTTCTTTGTATCCGGCGCGACGGTAATCATCCCGCGTCGTTGGGCGCCCACGTGATCCGTAGATCGATCTTGTATGTTTTGCCTTATCCTCCAATATATCTCGCAAGTCCGGTGCGTTTTCCCGTGCTTGGTACTTTTTGAGCGGCGTCGGGGTGTGGCTTGAGCGGAGGGCCGAGAGGCTTCTGTCATCGCCACGGGTGGCCGGGATACTGCCATGTCGTCTTGTTGGTGACTTGGGTGCTTCCTCCTCTAATCGAGGCAACGGCCTGCGTTTGGGGTAGATTTTGGAGGGCGCGTTGAGTTCATACTCTTCGCTGCAAGGACTTGATCCATCCGCCGCCTAGCGAGTCTTGGTCAGCTCTAAGCTGTTGCTGCTTTTCTTGAGGCTGCTTGCCGTGGCTATAAGCCCGCGTTTGAAACGCCTCTGTTCGCGGGATCCTCGGGCACGACAAATTCTTTCGTCACGAGGCTTGCCTCATCTTCGGAGGGAGGCGCATAATTATCGTCCTCGACCTCTCGTTCTGCCGCACTGTCGTGCGGACTTGCTTCTCCCTCCTTCTGCGCTGAGTCCTGCTGGAGGGGGTTGTCTTCGGTACTGTCCGTGGTGTTATTATCTCCCGTGCCGGAATCACCGTTTTCGCTGTGGCGGGATTTAGAGCGGCGCCGCTGACGTCGGCGCTTATGTTGCTTTTTGGAGGGGCATCCTCCGTTGTTCCATCGCTGTTCCCATCTTTTGGGATATCCACCATGTATATGTCGTATGACGAGGTGGCCTTCCAGTGCCCTGTAGGCGCTGGGTCTTGGTCATCTCCGGCATCCATACCGTCGATGTCTTTGGAGTCGAAGTCGAGCATGTCGGTTAAATCATCAATAGTGGCTACAAAGTGGGTGGTGGGTGGGCGTTGAATTTCTTCGTCGTCCGCATCCCAACCTTCCTGTCCGTAGTCCGGCCAGGGCTCTCCGGATAAAGAGAGAGACTTTAGTGAATCCAGGATGTCACCAAAGGGCGAGTGCTGAAAGATGTCCGCGATGAACTCCATGACCGGCGCCCAATCGGATTTGATTGGCGGGCGCGGAGGGTTAGTCCCGGAGAGGAGTCCGGCACCCAGGAGTCGAGGTCTTCGCAAAGGACAGGGATGGAGTTCGGCTCAATCGCCGTAGAGATTGTAGCCCCCGAGGCGGTGTCCAACCACTTGTCCTCGATCGGGGAATCCGGCTCTGGATCAAGGGTCGGAGCGGAAGCTGGTGCGGCCTCCAAGGCCTTTGTTCGTCAGCAGAGCTAGATCATGCCCATCAAGACAAGGCGGCATCGCTATTGCGGCTCGAATCCGTTGAAGATCAAGTCTCCGCGGATATCGGGCCGTATAGTTCAAACTTCCAAATCGACCGATGGCGGGCGTAGCTTCGATCTGCTCCGGATGGCTGCGAATTGCCCGCAGTGCAAAGCCGTCGAATCTGAAGATCTGTCCGAGGAGAAAAGTCTCACCTGGACCGCGTCGTTGTTCATGATCGAGGAGCCATCTGGCCTATCGGTGGCGACACGGAGGAACTCTCAATGAAAGCACCAATGTCGTTGTCAAAACCGTGGATCTCGGGTAGGGGTCCCGAACTGTGTGTCTAGGCGGATGGTAATAGGAGACAAGGGACACGATGTTTTTACCTGTGTTCGGGCCCTCTCGATGGAGGTAATACCCTACTCCCGCTTGATTAATATTGATGATATGGGTAGTACAAGAGTACATCTACCACGAGATCAAGGAGGCTAAACCCTAGAAGCTAGCCTATGGTATGATTGTTGTTCGTCCTACGGACTAAAACCCTCCGGTTTATATAGACACCGGATAGGTTAGGGTTACACAGAGTCGGTTAAAATGGTAGGAGATCTACATATCCGTATCGCCAAGCTTGCCTTCCACGCCAAGGAAAGTCCCATCCGGACACGGGCAGAAGTCTTCAATCTTGTATCTTCATAGTCTTGGAGTCCGGCCGTGACAATAGTCCGGCTATCCGGACACCCCCTAGTCCGGGACTCCCTCAATGTCCATTACCAAAATCGGTCTCACCGAGTTTGTGTAATCGGTACTACCGAGATTACAATGCAAACTTTCTGGTTAACTTATTACCAAAATTGGTCCCGCCGAGTTAGAGTAATCGGTCCCACCGAGTTTGCCTGACCAACTCTCTGGTTAGCTAATTACCAAAATCGGTCTCACCGAGTTTGTGTAATCGGTCTCACCTAGATTACGTTATGCCCTAACCCTAACCATATAGGTCCTACCGAGTTGCATATTGGTCCCACCGAAAACCCTAACAGTCACTAGGTTTACTAAATCGGTCCGACTGAGTTTGATGATTCGGTCCCACCGAGTTTGGTAAATTGTGTGTAACGGTTAGATTTTGTGTGGAGGCTATATATACCCCTCCACCTCCTCTTCATTCGTAGAGAGAGCCATCAGAACAAGCCTACACTTCCAAAGATCCTATTTACGAGAGAGAACTACCTACTCATGTGTTGAGGCCAAGATATTTCATTCCAACCATATGAATCTTGATCTCTAGCCTTCCCCAAGTTGCTTTCCACTCAAATCTTCTTTCCACTAGATCCAAATCCTATGAGAGAGAGTTGAGTGTTGGGAAGACTATCATTTGAAGCACAAGAGCAAGAAGTTCATCATCAACACACCATTTGTTACTTCTTGGAGAGTGGTGTCTCCTAGATTGGCTAGGTGTCACTTGGGAGCCTCCGACAAGATTGTGGAGTTGAACCAAGGAGTTTGTAAGGGCAAGGAGATCGCCTACTTCGTGAAGATCTACATTTGGTGAGGCAAGTCCTTCGTGGGCGGCGGCCATGGTGGGATAGACAAAGTTGCTTCTTCGTGGACCCTTCGTGGGTGGAGCCCTCCGTGGACTCACAAGCAACTGCTACCCTTCGTGGGTTGAAGTCTCCATCAGCGTGGATGTACGATAGCACCACCTATCGGAACCACGACAAAAACATCTGTGTCTCCAATTGCGTTTGAATTCTCCAAACCCTTCCCTTTACTTTCTTGCAAGTTGCATGCTTTATTTTCCGCTGCTCACATACTCTTTGCATGCTTGCTTGCTTGTTATGTATTGAAAAGTTAAACTTGTGCCTAAACTCCATTTAAACCAAAAGAAGTTAAAAACTGCAACTTTGGTACTTAGTGTCTAATCCCCCCCCCCCCTCTAGACACCTCTTCTCAAGATCCTACATCTTGCCGTCACCTTCTTTCGCGGACGGAGGCGCTGCCCCGGACGAAGCCTCAGGAGCCCCTTTCAGCTTCTTCGCCGCAGGCGCCAGCCTAGCCAAGGAATACAGATATCAAGCCTCAACGACAAAGCAAGAAGTAAAACAAGAATCAAGCACTTACTGGTCATCGCTCGCGGGCTCGAGCAACCTCCGGCCAAACTTGAAGCCCGAGAGCCGGCTGCAGGGATCAGCCTCAAGAGGCTCGGAAGCAGGAGGCGCGTCTGCAGATCACCTCGGAGCCGGAGCAGACCCGTGGGGAACCAGCCCCGTCCTGTCCTTCTTCAGGATCAGGGGCGAGCTCTCGCCACCTTGCTCATCGCCATCCTCATCGTCGTCCGGCAAGAGGCGGAGAGCGCGCGACATGCGCCGAGGGAGCGGCGCCCTCGACTCCCCTCGGTCGCCTCGGAGTCGGTCCCCCCTTCCGCTCCTCTTCTTCCTCCTCTTCGCTGGAGTTGTCGGAGGACACGTTCACCGTCGCCAGGGCCGTCGGGTCCTCGGGAACCTCCACGGGCACAGGCCCGTCCCCGTTGAAAGCGGGCATGGAGTCCACCACCTGCTCCCAATCATCTCGAAGGAACAGGGTGCAGGCGCCCTCCAGCCTCTCCACGTCTCCCCGACCAAAGATTGGAGGACCGCGGCCAGATCTTCGTCGGCCAAGACTACGGGGCTCGGGCGAGGCCTCCACAGCGGAAGCGAGTACTGACGAAGCGGGGCCACCCGGTGCTCCAAGAACTCCCTCAGGAGCGACGCCCCGGTCGGCTTCGCCGTCGCCATGTTGCCCGGCCACAGGTCCGTGTTCATCTTCTCCAGCACTAGCTTCGCGCGGGGATCCATGAGTTCCGCACGAGACCAATCGTTGATGGGCGTGGGCTGCTCCGTGGGCAGAATCAGCCGAGGATGGATGCGCCCAGCATCTACCATGACCCACTTGCTCCTGAAGCCTTCAATCCTCTTCCCGGGCTTCGAGATGGCATTGAGCTGCCAGATGCGACAAAGCTCAAGACGCCTTGTGATGGGGCCGCGAGAGGCCCGGAGGTAGAAGTAGTGGCGCAAAGAAGGCCACCGAGGGCTGCACCCGACATGAGCCTCACAATAGTAGGCGAAGATCGCCAGAGAAGAACAGAGTTGGGGTGGAGGTGCAGAGCTTGCAGTTTGTAATGGCGGAGGATGTAAAAGAAGAACTCAGAAAAGGGAGGCACCAGACCGGCGGCAATGGCGCTCACGAAGAGCGGATAGAAGGTGCTTCCTTGGTCCTCAGGAAGGGCAGAGCCAGCCTTGAGCACCGCTGCCCCGTCGTTGCCTTGCGCCGCCATCATCCGGCGCGCCCGGGCAAGGCTCTTCTCCGACACGTTCGGGGAGTCCAAAGCGGGCGAGTACCAAGCTCCGGCCGGGGTCTGGGGAGGCGCCATACCTTGCTAGGGCACGGGGTCGGAACAGATCTGGGGATTTCGGAAGCAGGAAGGATAGGAGCAAGAAAGGGGATCTGGGCAATGACTGGAGAAGGCAAAGAAGGAAAAGCCTAGACGGGTGCCGCTCTTTTGTCGATTCGCGCAGTTGCCAAGGCGTCGCGGGGAAGCAGGGATGCCCACGTCCAATCAACCGCCACGCGGCGCTTCGCACTTGCCCCTTCGCTTCTCCGCTAAGCCAAGTCCAGGCGTGCCTTGGGCCCGGGGGCTACTGTCGGCGTTCGGGAGCAGGGTACCCAGACTTACTGCGTGCGGCTGTGGTGTGGCTCAAGGGTGGCCAGTGCACGGCCCATCTTCATCAAGACAAGCTCAAGACCCTCGCGAGGGGCCAAGCCTCATGGGCGGACGACAGAAGCTTCCTCGTGCACGGCCTCGTCAGGCTGGCTCGCGAGGAGGTGGAGAGATCAAGGCGGGTACCTCAAGAGGTGCCCATGACGCATAGCCATGATGACCAAGGGCGCCGGCGGGCGCCACGGCCTTGATGTCCTCGTTTCCTCTTTGGTGCAAAGGAGGCAAGCGCAGCGAGAGCATCAAGCAAAGGCAACCATTTCGGTGCAACAAGACCAAGACCAACACAACGGGCAGGAAGGAGGTCATCGTGGAGCCCAAGCCGGCGTCATCGTCGAGAGACTTTGGCGGCGAGGACCAACTTTAGTCGAGGATAAGTGTACTAGATGTTCCCCTTCAAAATGGCCAATTGTTGGCGCCCTTCCCGCTCAATATTTGGGAAGAGGCCCAGGGCCTTTGCCTATAAATAGGACTAGCCACCCATAGGGTAGGTTGGATCCGGAATCGAGAGCAGAGCTAGAGATCAAGCAATCTAGAGAGAGAGAGAGAGAGAGCGACCGAACTCCCCCTAGCGATTAAATCGCATGCCAAGAACAGACCCTCGCGAGGCTGTTCTTCCTTGTATTGTTCATCATCAGCCCCTGAGGCAATCCACCACACCACACACTGGAGTAGGGTATTACACCACAATGGTGGCCCGAACCAGTATAAACCTTATGTCCCTTGTGTAGTTTAGATCCTTGTGAGGCGACGAGGTATAGGTAGGTACGAGGTGAGATCTCCGCGTGCACCCCAGAGTTCGAACCTAGAGGGTATGCCGGAACCCGAAATCTGACAGAGAGTGGCTACGCCCGGTCCTTGCGAAGGTTAAAACAACACCAACTTGACAAACTATCGTTGTGGTTTTGATGCGTAGGTAAGAACGGTTCCTGCTAAGCCCATAGCAGCCACGTAAAATTTGCAACAACAAGTAGAGGACGTCTAACTTGTTTTTGCAGGGCATGTTGTGATGTGATATGGTCAAGACGTGATGCTATATTTTATTGTATGAGATGATCATGTTTTGTAACCGAAGTTATCGGCAATCGCGGGAGCCATATGGTTGTCGCTTTATTATATGAAATGCAACGCCTGTAATTGCTTTACTTTATCACTAAGCGGTAGCGATAGTCGTAGAAGCAATAGATGGCGTAACGACAACGATGCTACGATGGAGATCAAGGTGTCGCGCCCGGTGGCGATGGTGATCACGACGATTAGCTTGAGATGGAGATCACAAGCACAAGATGATGATGGCCATATCATATCACTTATATTGATTGCATGTGATGTTTATCCTTTATGCATCTTATCTTGCTTTGATTGACGATAGCATTTTAAGATGATCTCTCACTAATTATCAAGAAGTGTTCTCCCTGAGTATGCACCATTGTGAAAGTTCTTCGTCTTTGAGACACCACGTGATGATCGGGTGTGATAGGCTCTACGTTCAAATACAACGGGTGCAAAACAGCTTGCACACGGAATACTCGAGTTAAACTTGGCGAGCCTAGCATATACTGATATGGCCTCTAACACGGAGACCGAAAGGTCGAACGTGAATCATATAGTATATATGATCAACATAATGATGTTCACCATTGAAAACTACTCCATCTCACGTGATGACCAGACATGGTTTAGTTGATTTGGATCACATGATCACTTAGATGACTAGAGAGATGTATGTCTAAGTGGGAGTTCTTAAGTAATATGATTAATTGAACTTAAATTTATCATGAACTTAGTGCCTGATAGTATTTTGCTTGTCTATGTTTATTGTAGATAGATGGCTCGTGTTGTTGTTCCGTTGAATTTTAATGCGTTCCTTGAGAAAGCTAAGTTGAAAGATGATGGTAGCAATTACACGGACCGGGTCCGTGAATTTGAGGATTATCCTCATTGTTGCACGTAAGAATTACGCGTCATGGAAGCACCGCTGGGTGCGAACTGCTGCAGATAAACTGACGGCGTTAAGAACGTCTGGTAGAGAAAAGTTGATGACTACTCGATAGTTCGATGTGCCATGCTTTACGGCTTAGAACCGGGACTTCAACGACGTTTTGAACGTCATGGAGCATATGAGATGTTCCAGGAGTTGAAGTTAATATTTCAAGCAAATGCCCGGATTGAGAGATATGAAGTCTCCAATAAGTTCTATAGCTGTAAGATGGAGGAGAATAGTTATGTCAGTGAACATATACTCAAAATGTCTGGGTATAATAATCACTTGATTCAAGCTGGAGTTAATCTTCCTAATGATAGTGTCATTGATGTAATTCTTCAATCAACGCCACCAAGCTACAAGAGCTTCATGATGAACTATAATATGCAAGGGATGGACAAGACTATTCCCGAGCTCTTACTTCGCAATGCTAAAGGCTGCGGAGGTAGAAATCAAGAAGGAGCGTCAAGTGTTGATGGTCAATAAGACCACCAGTTTCAAGAAAAAGGGTAAAGGGAAGAAGAAGGAACTTCAAGAAGAACAGCAAGCAAGTTGCTTTGCTCAAGAGAAGAAACCCAAATCTGGACCTAAGCCTGAGATCGAGTGCTTCTCTTGCCAAGCGTGGACCTTTGAAGCGGAACAGCCCCAAGTTTTTGGCGGATAAGAAGGATGGCAAGGTGAACAAAGGTATATGTGATATACATGTTATTGATGTGTGCCTTACTAATTCTCGCAGTAGCACCTGTGTATTTGATCTTTGGTTACATTGCTAATATTTGCAACTCGAAGCAGGGACTATGGATTAAGCGAAGATTGGCTAAGGACGAGGTGACGATGCGCGTAGGAAATGGTTCCAAAGTCGATGTGATCGCGGTCGGCACGCTACCTCTACATCTACCATCAGGATTAGTTTTAGACCTGAATAATTGTTATTTGGTGCTAGCGTTGAGCATGAACATTATATTTGGATCTTGTTTGATGCGAGACGGTTATTCATTTAAATCAGAGAATAATGGTTGTTCTATTTATATGAGTAATATCTTTTATGGTCATGCACCCTTGAAGAGTGGTCTATTTTTATTAAATCTCGATAGTAGTGATAACATATTCATAATGTTGAAGCCAACAGATGCAGAGTTGATAATGATAGTGCAACTTATTTGTGGCACTGCCGTTTAGGTCATATTGGTGTAAAGTGCATGAAGAAACTCCATACTGATGGACTTTTGGAATCACTTGATTATGAATCACTTGGTACTTATGAACCGTGCCTCATGGGCAAGATGACTAAAATGCCGTTCTCCTAACTATGGAGCGAGCAAGCTGATTTGTTCGAAAGCATACATACTGATGTATGTGGTCCAATGAATATTGAGGCTCGCGGCGGGTATCGTTATTTTCTCACCTTCACACATGATTTGAGCAGATATGGGTATATCTACTTGATGAAACACAAGTCTGAAACATTTGAAAAGTTCAAAGAATTTCAGAGTGAAGTGGAAAATCATCGTAACAAGAAAATAAAATTTCTACGATCTGATCGTGGAGGAGAATATTTGAGTTACGAGTTTGGTTTACATTTGAAACAATGCGGAATAGTTTCGCAACTCACGCCACCCGGAACACCACAACGAAATGGTGTGTCCGAACGTCGTAATCGTACTTTACTAGATATGGTGCGATCTATGATGTCTCTTATTGATTTACCGCTATCGTTTTGGGGTTATGCTTTAGAGACGGCTGCATTCATGTTAAATAGGGCACCATCAAAATCCGTTAAGGACGACGCCTTATGAACTGTGGTTTGGCAAGAAACCAAAGTTGTCGCTTCGAAAGTTTGGGGCTGCGATGCTTATGTGAAGAAACTTCAACCAGATAAGCTCGAACCCAAATCGGAGAAATGTGTCTTCATAGGATACCCAAAAGAGACTATTGGGTACACCTTCTATCACATATCTGAGGGCAAGATTTTTGTTGCTAAATTCGGATCCTTTCTAGAGAAGGAGTTTCTCTCGAAAGAAGTGAGTGGGAGGAAAGTAGAACTTGATGAGGTAATCGTACTGCTCCCTTACTGGAAAGTAGTTCATCACAAGAATCGGTTCCTGTGACAACTACACCAATCAGTGAGGAAGCTAATGATAATGATCATGAAACTTCAGATCAAGTTACTACCGAACCTCGTAGGTTAACCAGAGTAAGATCCGCACCAGAGTGGTATGGTAATCCTATCCTGGAAGTCATGTTACTTGACCATGGCGAACCTACGAACTATGAGGAAGCGATGATGAGCCCAGATTCCGCAAAATGGCTTGAGGCCATGAAATCTGAGATGGGATCCATGTATGAGAACAAAGTATGGAATTTGGTTGATTTGCCCGATGATCGGCAAGCCATCGAGAATAAATGGATCTTCAAGAAGAAGACTGACGCTGATGGTAATGTAACTGTCTACAAAGCTCGACTTGTTGCGAAAGGTTTTCGACAAGTTCAAGGGGTTGACTATGATGAGACATTCTCAACGTACCGATGCTTAAGTCTATCCGAATCATGTTAGCAATTGCCGCATTTTATGATTATGAAATATGGCAAATGGATGTCAAAACTGCATTCCTGAATGGATTTCTGGAAGAAGAGTTGTATATGATGCAACCGGAAGGTTTTGTCGATCCAAAAGGTGCTAACAAAGTGTGCAAGCTCCAGCGATCCATTTATGGACTGGTGCAAGCCTCTCGGAGTTGGAATAAACGCTTTGATAGTATGATCAAAGCATATGGTTTTATACAGACTTTTGGAGAAGCCTGTATTTACAAAAGGTGAGTGGGAGCTCTGTAGCATTTCTGATATTATACGTAGATGACATATTGTTAATTGGAAATGATATAAAATTTCTGGATAGCATAAAGGGATACTTGAATAAAAGTTTTTCGATGAAAGACCTCGGTGAAGCTGCTTACATATTGGGAATCAAGATCTATAGAGATAGATCAAGACGCTTAATTGGACTTTCACAAAGCACATACCAAGATAAAGTTTTTAAAAAGTTCAAAATGGATCGAGCAAAGAAAGGGTTCTTGCACAGACATAAGGTGTGAAGTTGAGTCAGACTCAATGCCCGACCACAGCAGAAGATAGAGAGAAAATGAAAGAGGTTCCCTATGCTTCAGCCATAGGCTCTATCATGTATGCAATGTTGTGTACCAGACCTGATGTATGCTTAGCAATAAGTTTAGCAGGGAGGTACCAAAGTAATCCAGGAATGGATCACTGGACAGCGATCAAGAATATCCTGAAATACACGAAAAGGACTAAGGATATGTTTCTCGTTTATGGAGGTGACAAAGAGCTAGTCGTAAATGGTTATGTCGATGCAAGCTTTGACACTGATCCGGACGATTCTAAATCGCAAAACGGATACGTGTTTATATTGAACAGTGTAGCTGTCCGTTGGTGCGATTCTAAACAAAGCGTCGTGGCGGGATCTACATGCGAAGTGGAGTACATAGCTGCTTGGAAGCGACAAATGAAGGAGTCTGGATGAAAGAGTTCATTTCCGATCTAGGTGTCATACCTAGTGCATCGGGACCTATGAAGATCTTCTGTGACAATATCATTGCAATTGCCTTGGCAAAGGAATCCAGATTTCACAAGAAGACCAAGCACATCAAGAGACGCTTCAATTCCATCCGGACCAAGTCCGTGGGAGACATAGAGATTTGCAAGATACATACGGATCTGAATGTTGCGGACCGTTGACTAAGCCTCTTCCACGAGCAAAACATGATCAGCACCAAGACTCCATGGGTGTTAGAATCATTCTTTGTGTAATCTAGATTATTGACTCTAGTGCAAGTGGGAGATCAAGGAAATATGCCCTAGACGCAATAATAAAGTTAATATTTAGTTCCTCAGATCATGATAAATGTTTATTATTCATGCTAGAATTGTATTAACCGGAAACATGATACATGTGTGAATACATAGACAAACTTAATGTCACTAGTATACCTCTACTTGACTAGCTCGTTAATCAAAGATGGTTATGTTTCCTAGCCATAGACATGAGTTGTCATTTGATCAACGGGATCACATCATTAGAAGAATGATGTGATTGACTTGACCCATTCCGTTAGCTTAGCACTCGATCGTTTAGTATTCTGCTATTGCTTTCTTCATGACTTATACATGTTCCTATGACTATGAGATTATGCAACTCCGTTCTGGGAGGAACACTTTGTGTGCTACCAAACGTCACAACATAACTGGATGATTATAAAGGTGCTCTACAGGTGTCTCCGAAGGTACTTGTTGGGTTGACGTATTTCGAGATTAGGATTTGTCACTCCGATCGTCGGAGAGGTATCTTTGGGCCCTCTCGGTAATACACATCACTTAAGCCTTGCAAGCAGTGCAACTGATGAGTTAGTTGCGGGATGATGTATTACGGAACGAGTAAAGAGACTTGCAGAACGAGATTGAACTAGGTATTGAGATACCGACGATCAAATCTCAGGCAAGTAACATACCGATGACAAAGGGAACAACGTATGTTGTTATGCGGTCTGACCGATAAAGATCTTCGTAGAATATGTAGGAGCCAATATGGGCATCTAGGTCCCGCTATTGGTTATTGACAAGAGAGGTGTCTCGGTAATGTCTACATAGCTCTCGAACCCGTAGGGTCCGCACGCTTAACGTTCGTTGATGATATAGTAATATGAGTTATGTATGTTGGTGACCGAATGTTGTTCGGAGTTTTGGATGAGATTATGGATATGACGAGGAACTCCAGAATGGTCCGAAAGTAAAGATTGATATGTGGATAGTAGTGTTTGATCTCCGGAAAGGTTTCGGAATCCATCGGAAGGGGTTCTGGATGTTTCCCGAAATGTTTGGGTACAAGAACACGTTATTTGGGCAAAAGGGGAAAGCCCACAAGGTTTTTGGAAAGCGCAAAAGGAAGTTTTGTGGAGTCCAGGGGCCAGACGCCAGGGTCCCTGGCGTCTGACCCTGGAGTCCGAGAAGGACTCTTGCCTTTCGGGTGAAACCGACTTTGTGGAGGCTTTTACTCCAAGTTTCGACCCCAAGGCTCAACATATAAATAGAGGGGCAGGGCTAGCACCAAAGACACATCAAGAAACACCAAGCCATGTGTCGGCAACCCCGTCCCCTCTAGTTTATCCTCCGTCATAGTTCCCGTAGTGCTTAGGCGAAGCCTGCGAGATTGTTCTTCACCAACACCGCTACCACGCCGTCAGGTCCGGAACTCATCTACTACTTCGCCCGTCTTGCTGGATCGAGAAGGCGAGGACGTCATCGAGCTGAACGTGTGCACAACTCGGAGGTGCCGTGCGTTCGGTACTTGGATCGGTCGGATCGTGAAGACGTACGACTACATCAACCGCGTTGATATACGCTTCCGATTAGTGATCTTCAAGGGTATGAAGATACACTCCCCCTCTCGTTGCTATGCATCACCATGATCTTGCGTGTGCATAGAATTTTTTTTGAAATTACTATGTTCCCCAACAGTGGGGGGCAGTGACACTTACATATCTCTACTCTTATAAAAACAGAGTTGGTGATGATGGTGTTCCTGCCATCCTGCAATATAGGCCATCCGATTTATATCTAACGGATAGGAAGGAAACTATAGCAATTTTGCAAAAAAATACACACAACCCTCTCCACATTGCAAATAAGGCATTCCCTCGCTCATCATTTTCTCCCACAAGATAAAATACTCATACAAATGCATCCTGATGTTTCGTGCAACGCATGGGCATCTTGCTAGTAGGGAGAAGGAGTTTGTGTGACACATATCTATATTAAGGGAGAGGTAGATAGGATGTGTGCGAGGCATACTTAAAGCATCACGGAGATAAATAAACGGTGTGCATGCAAGTGTCGGAAAAAATGAAGCGCTAAACAATGTCTACGCGCGCGCGCGCGCGTGTGTGTGTGTGTGAGAGAGAGAGCGAAATCTCAAAACAAAAGGTGCTCTGCTGGAATCCCATTGTATGTATTCATATGGTTCCGGAACTCGAGTTAACCTTAGGCATATGTGTGAGAGACATAATTATCCTTTGAGACATTGATGGCTGTGGGTGGGCAGAATTAAAGGGGTGGGCATGTTCGATAGAGAGAGCGTCTGTGTTTCTGTGTGAGAGACTTGTATGACGGGGTAGAAAGACGATTTCTAACCTTGACGGAGGGAGAGAAATACACGAAGTGCGCGTGTGCGATTCCGATGCCCACAGGGAAATGAGATATGTATGCGTGTGAGAGAGATTGCACAATTCATTCACGTATCACTATCTAGCGATCGTGGACGTGCATCTCTTGAACATAAATCAATATATACTTCATATCGTGGCCAAAGGTACAATATCGATTCAACGCTATAAAGATTGGACACTCACATATCACATTTTTTCTATCTAAATAAACCTTTTCAATTGTGCATGCCAAAGTTACAGTAATGTTTCTTTAAACGACCAATGTAGCTATCATGTACATGCACCATTGTTACTCTTGCATTCAATTCATTAGTCTTGGATGATTTAAGGTTCTATTATGAAGTAATATATGTAATATTCATATATGAATTCAACGGGTACGCAATTTATGAAATGGAGGCTATGTAATCATATGAGGTAACACTTTTAAGTAGAGGACTACAATATCCATTTCTTTTGTGGGACTACAATATCCATTTCCTTTTGTGCGCCTCTACACTAACACGTCAATGCATTATGTTTAAAGTAAATAACCAATGGCACTAAATTATCTATTTACATGAGAAATACATAGGCTGAGCATTTGATCCCTTTTTTTGTGAACGCGCCTCTACACCCGTACGGTTGGCCGCGCCCATGTGAACGTCCAAGTTATCAGCGCATCATCCCGAGTTATTGTCTTTTTTCTGGGGTGGACTTCACACCAGTTATTAACTGCTGACGTGTGCCCTGTGTACACAGTATCGCATGACCTTCCCGCTAGCACGGTCCAAATTTAGTTGAAACTGGATACGAACGATCCCGCGGGCGGCAAAATCTCCCGCCTCCTTCTAAAATTTCTGCCACCTAGTCTTTAGCATGCGAAATTCCCCTTTTGTCCTTGGTGCACGGAGAACAACAAAGAATAATACCGCCCTCATCTACATAATAGGTCGGGCTGCTTTGGTAACTTCAGTTCCCCCACCACACGGCACCCCATTTCCTCTCCCCCTCGGCAAAAACGACTAACTTCACAACACCAGAGCATCTTACATCACGTCGTCTGCATTTCATCGGCCTTTCTACCCTCCCTCCCGAAACCCTAGATCGCTCATCCACCGTGTACCAGAGCCCATTCATCGCCAAAGGCGTCCACCTCGTCGAATCTGCTTCATGCGGCCGCATCTACCCTCCCACCTCCACTAGAAACAAGTAGACCGCTCATCCACCATCGTACCACATCCCATTCAAGGTGCGGTCTTGGCCATGGCGCGGATCTGCTTCATTGGTACTCTAAATCGCAACGCATCTGCAGCTGACTCATTCAGATTCCCCACCGTAGACGCTTCCACACCTCCCGGAGCCGCCAGACCGACGCCTTGCCGACGCCCTCTGATCCTCTTCGCCGACACCTTCCTCAACCCTACCGGAGTCGCTTCGCCGACATCATCGTCAACCCTACCGGAGTAGCTTCACCTATACCATTCTCAACCCTACCGGGGCCGCTTTGCCAACTCACAAGTCCACGGCCACAGATCTGCTTCGTCGCACCCTCATCCAACCTACCTGAGCAGCTTCTGACGCCCCGTCCATGGCGGCAGATCCGCATCGTCGACACCATCCTTAACCCAACCACTGGAGCAGCTTCACCGATGCCCTCGTCCACGGCCATAGATCCACTTCGCCCACAACGTAATCCACCCTACCAGAGCCGCTCCATAAACACCCTAATCGACGGTTCTAGATCTCCTTACCGGACCCCGACAGCCAGCGCAACATCATTAGCCTTGACGTTTCTAACCTGATTCCCACCGTCTGGCAAGATGCCAAGCACCTGCCATGACCTAGGTACTTCACCTTTAAACCCGTCCAGCATCACCTGCCCGATGTACTTCAAATATACTAACATGTCGCTGTTACCTGTTATACAGCTGGCAAAAACTACAAGGACAATGTTTCTTCTGGATCTAACAGCTTGGCCAACCAAGATCCTGGACTGAGGCATTGCTATGATCTTGTAAGTGCGTCTCTCTCTCTCTTGTATTGTTGTGTGCCCGCCAAATGCTTTGCTAGGATTTTCGACCAAGAATCCCTTTGTGCGCATAATGATTTCTACTCTTGGCTGCTAAATTAGATATGTAGATGTCATACATGATACTACCTCGTACCTTCGTTCCTAAATATAAGTCTTTCTAGAGATTCCACTATAGGCTACATACGGAGCAAAATGAGTGAATCTACACTCGAAAATGCATCTATATACATCTGTATGTGGTCCATACAGGAATCTCTACAAAGACATATATTTAGGAACAGAGGTAGTACATTACACAAAATCGTAGGTGGCATGTAGGAATTGTTTTATTCTCGCTAAGTACATCTAGTTCTATTCTTACAAACTTATCCTTACGCCTACCAAGTACTTATAGTTTCATACTTTTTCTAGGTAAAGCAAACGTTATAAAAGCGTAGAGTTGTATCGGTGGTCAATACAACTTGAAGAGAATATATAATTCTACCCGCAGCTCCTCGTTGGGTTCGACACTCTTATTTATCGAAAAATCTACAATTGATCCCCTATACTTGTGGTTTATCACCTTCCCAGGGAGACGATGAAGGATGTCGTGGTCGGTGGCCGAGGCAAGGATGTTCTACGAGGGGTCGATTGTGAGGACAAAGAGGAGAGAGGAAAGCGCCCCCCCTACCGCAAACCCCTCCCATGCTTGATCGGGTCGCGCGGGGACTCCGTTGAGAAGCACCCTCGAAGTGTCTGTGCTCAATAAGGCAGTGACCCAGTTCCGGAACCTAGATGGAAAACCCCTGCACTGAAGGAGGTCAAGGATGTAATCCCACTGCAGCGAGTCAAAGTCTTTTTTGATGTCGAGCTTGAACAATAGAGCCGGCTTCTTTCGACAGTGCAGCCATCGTGCATAGTTGCGGATGAACATAGAATTGTCATGAATGCTTCTGGTCTTGATGAAGGCACTTTGGGCGTTTGAAACAAGAGAGTCAATATCAGGGGCGAGTCTGTTGGCCAACACCTTGGCCAAGATCTTAGCCAAAGCATGGATGAGGCTAATCGAATGGAAGTCAAGAATGTCCTCGACGCCATCTTTCAAGGGCAGAAGGACCACATTAGTCGAGTTAAGCCATTGCAAGTGGGCGACTTGCAGACCGGAGAACCGACTAATGACATTCATCATCATCCTTAATGATCTCCCAACAAGTTTGAAAAACTCTGCGGTGAAGCCATCCGGACCCGGAGCCTTGTGGGATGTGAGTCGATGGATAGCGGCTTTGACCTCGGGGCCTCAGAGATGGGTGCATCAAGGCCCTGAAGGATTCCAGCATTGATGTTAAGCGCGTCCAGTTGAGAGTAGTGGACCAAGGACCATCCTTCTTCACGACTGTACTAAAATGATCCTGAATGATATGAGCCTTTTGTTCATGGGAAGTGACCCAACCATTATTATGTTTGAGCCTAAGAATGATTTTTTTTCTCCGTTTAGAATTCACTCGGATACAAAAGAAGTGTGTATTGGCATCGCGCTCCCGGAGATTATTGTTTCGTGCACTTTGCTTCTTCCTCACCTGTTCCAACGTAGCGAGGCAAGCGACTCGTTTCTTAAGTCTAGCGCATCCTCGGAAAGCGGATGATGATCCATGGCCATGTCGGGGGGGGGGGGGGGGTGGATTGGGAAGGAAGAGGGAAGGTACGCGATGGGGGAGAGGAAAATGTCTGGCTGTGGGGATAATAGAAATAGTAGGGATGTACTATTTAGGTATACATATACAGAGGGACAAAAAGTCATTTTGAAGGACGAGGTGCATTGGAACCCTGTATTTTGAATGGTACCAAAATGCTATTTTGAAGTCTCAAAAAAGTCTGAAAATAAATCAGCATGTTTATGTGGATGTATATTACACATGTGCAAATTTTGATGCTGAAATAAATAACCATGTGAGTTCGACAAAAATGAAAAAAAAAACGTGATTTTGGAAAGATAAATAGTGCATGTATTATTCAGTATCTGGAAATCACCATTTTGTATAGCTCACATGTTTACTTATTTCACCACCAAACTTCACACATGTGTAATATACATCCATATGATCATGTAGAATTTCTTTTGGAATTTTTTAGAACTTTAATTGTGATTTTAAAGTATTTAAAATAAGGTCCTTCAATACACCTGGCTCCAAAAATCCACTCTCCGGAGTGGTACCTTGTGTTTATCTTGATGCGGTCAAATCTCTGCCCATCGTCTACTACCAATCGTCACGCCAGGGAACGATCTGAGGCCTCCTTTGGTCCATAGGGTAGGAAAATCGTAGGAATAAAAAAGTTATAGGAAATGAGATGACATGTATCTCAAATCCTATGAGTAGGAATAGGAAAGGAGATGCCCTTTGATTCACATCATAGGATTTTTTCCATTGAGTCTGCGCTAATGTTTATTTTCCTATGAAATGTGAAGGATAGGAAGAATTCCTCCATAGGAATAGGATTCCATTCCTACAAACCAAAGGGCTCTAAAGGATTTTTTCCTATAGAAATCCTATCCTATGAAATTCCTACAAGATTCCTCTAAACCAAAGGAGGCCTGAACCATCAAAACACATCTTCCACTCCGCAGCCAGACTTTTTCCTCCCCACCATCCCGTACCTTTCCTCTTCCTTCTCGATCCACTCCTCCCCTCACGCTGCTCTCATACTCTGACCTACCCAAGCTCCATTCCAGTTCCAATCCAAACCCAACGAGTTTCTAAAATCTTCTCCTATACTCCACCGCCGCCGTGCCCTAGAGCTGCCGCCGTGCCGAGCTAAGCTTCACCGCCGGCGCCTCACACCCCCCAACTCCTTCGCCTCTCACGCGCTTCGCCTCCATCGCCGTCCTCGTTCTACCCCATCGCGTCGCCGCTGACTCCACCCCCGCCTGCATATTGGACATCGGTTTTTGAGGTATGAGCTCTTGTCCATACAGTGATTGCTCAATCCCAAGCTAACCTCCACAAATTCCCGGTGCGCGCACCATCTAGATCCGCCCTGGCCTCCTCGGCGGCCGAGAGGAGCCGCTCCGGGCTCGGGTCAGGTTTCCGGTACCTCACCGGAGCCGCCACCGGGTGGTGGGACCGGTGGATGGTCATGGGAGCCAGCGGCTCCAAGCTCGAGAAGGCTCTCGGCGACCAGTTCCCTGAAGGCGAGCGCTACTTCGGACTCGAGAACTTCGGCAACACCTGCTACTGCAACAGTGTACTCCAGGTCTTCATATCCTATCCCGGGAACTTGTAGCTTATAGATTTGTTGCGCCTTGCATGCTAAGCGGTAATCTTTGCAGTATACATGTGTAAATGGTTGCGCTAGGTGGCAGTTCGATAGCCGCTGAGGCGCCTTTGTTTGCTTGCGGTTGGGTTGAATATGCTCCTTGTTATATTGGCATAGTAGATGCTCATTAGATTCAGCGCCGTGTGGGTATAATGTGAAATATATATGTTGATATTGGTGGAATTTTTCGACGATGCAGCTACCAAACTGTTATGAGTCATGTGACACATGGATGTTTGGTTATGATTGCACTGTGTATTCACATAGTATGTCGTCAGCATGTTTAAGAATTTATTACAGCCAGGTATAGTAACAACATCCTACCGTTTGGAATACCGTTACAAGCTTGCCTTTTACGAATACATTGATACCTCCAAAATCTTCCGAATTAAACACTGTATATCCGAAATAGATTTAAGTGCGCCGGTTCAATATCCGAAATTGATGCATTTATCTGAAACACACCTTTTTACGAAGATTAAATGCCTTTCAGCAAGATTGCTTGCAAGTTAGAGGCGTGTCAATATGCCTCTGTTTATCTACTTCTAATTAAGAGCGTCCACTGGGTTGTTTGTCATTCTATTTTGATGATTTGCCTTGGTAACTTGTCTATCTCTAGCCCAAGCTCCTAATAGAGCGTCAACATGTTATCCCTTTCATTGGTCAGTTGGCTTAGCCCCTAAGAAAGCTATCTTAACTAAAAGAAGGTAACATGAGAAATCGTTGAGAGATTACTATCCATTCTAAATTCCTGCCAAACCCTTGTTGTGTCTCATGTAAGGTTGCACGCTCATTACACACACGCCAAACAGTTGTTCACCAGTGTGGTCTCTCACCTTGTTTATATAATTCTGCTCCACCATGATTACACTGAAAGTTACTCCCTCCGTTCACTAATATAAGATGTTCGAACTTTTTTCTAAATCGGATGTATTTAGACGTGTTTTAGTGTGTTTGTTCACTCATTTTATTATGTATGTAGTCCATATTAAAATATCCAAAACATCTTATAATTTGAAACGGAGGAAGTACTTCTCATCACTGGGAGAAGGTCCAGGTTCAGTGTAAAATAGTAAGATGCGATTTGGTGCATATTGTGGATATGCAGGCAGGCTAGACTATATATATTGTTTAGCTATCACTATCCCATATTCTCCATGACATAGAGAAGATCTAGGAGTAACTCTTTTTTTTCCTGAGATTGTTTTAGTTTTGCTAAATACAACAATACTTTTCATGCTTGTGAAATAAATCCTTTTTGTGTATTCTCTATTCACTTATACACTATATACCTTTTAGCTGCCAATTTGCACAATGATGTAGCTATGATATAGGAGTGGCGTTTTCTGGCTTGGATGAACTTTCATGATGTGCTATCTTAGGTCTTAGCTTTTCATGTAGGTTTGTACTTTTCGCAATCTACTGATGTTATCAATTCTTATGCCATAGTTTAGTTATGTTCTGTTCTTTCTTTGTGACAAATGTTTTGCTCATATCCTGTTATTACCAGATAGTTGTTTGCCGTGCTTTGTAATTGTCTGTTCTAACACATATGACAAGTGCATTATTTCATGAACCTTACCCGTACTTTTGTTTCAGGCACTTTATTTTTGCACTCCATTCAGGGAGCAGCTACTGGAATATTATATGAATAATAAAAATCCAGGAGATGCAGAGGAAAATCTTTTGACTTGTTTGGCAGATCTTTTCATGCAGGTAAAGTGGAGATCTTAACCTAGTGATATGTAATTGTGTTTGCGCAATGAGCATGTTGTTGCTTTGCAAATTGACTTGGAATTGTATAGTGCTTTGGCCATGTTCTATCATTATTGATGGGGGTTTGAAAAATGAATCCACACAATATTCTGCCTTCAATGGTGATTGCTGTCAGCAGATCTATATTACCATTTTGGCTTCTCATTCTCGAGTTATTAGATATCTTCCTTAGGATGATGAACACCTAGTGACCAACATATATATAATGTTTGTTATATGAAGCTGTATATCAATGATGGCAAGGTGTCTTAACCACCTATTCATTATTACTCTCCATCCATGTGTATCATCGTTGCTGCATAGTCTTTTCTGTATGTTTTATGTGATATGGAACTTGTGGCAGGATATTTCCGTTTGTACTGAATTAATGAAAGCTTATAATATTTCCCGAAAGTATGACATCTCATAATATTTCATGCAGGTAAGTCAATCAAAGAAAAAGACAGGCGTTATTGCTCCAAAACGTTTTGTCCAAAGAGTGAAGAAACAAAATGAATTATTTCGCAGCTACATGCACCAGGTAATTCGACACATATTATAGCAGTACATGTCAGTGGTTGTGCCATGATATCCTCATGATGATCTTATTGATGCAACTTAAGGCAGCCTTTGTAAATATACAGTGCTAAATGTTGCAGTGACTTATCCAAGTGATGGACTGAGGGTTGCGTTTTACACAATATTCTGTGATATTTCACACGGCAAACTCAGCCATGTTATATGTAGTAGTGTTTGTCTTCTCAGGCATGTGCTTTTATCTGCTATTATGCGTTTGTTTAACCATTCTACCTTTGTAAAACAGTCTCTTAGGAATAACCTTCCAAGTAGTTATTGGTACAATCGAGAAAGCATTACTTGTATGTATCTTGAGTAACATATTTGTTCATGATATTTCTGTAGGATGCTCATGAGTTCTTAAATTTTCTGTTGAATGAGCTTGTTGATATTCTGGAGAAAGAGTCCAGTGCTGCGAAGGACTCACCCCAATCATCATCTCCTGAAAAAGTTCCAAATGGGCCAGTTCAACCTTTGGCCAATGGAGTTAAAAAAGAACCACCTGTTACCTTGGTCCATAAGAATTTCCAGGTGACTGAACTTATCAGAAATGACTTGGACATAATGTTACCTAGTTTCCTTTCTTCAAGATCCTATTTGTTGTTATCTTTATATATTTTTTATTACAACCTACACAGGGCATACTGACCAATGAAACCAAATGCTTAAGATGTGAGACAGTAACTGCAAGGGACGAAACATTTTTTGATCTGAGTGTTGACATTGAGCAGAATAGTTCCATTACAAGCTGCCTGAAAAATTTCAGCTCCACTGAGACTTTAAATGCCGAGGACAAATTCTTCTGTGACAAATGTTGCAGGTTATTACTGTACCTTATTTGCCTTCTACTGTTTTTCTTGTTCTCATCATGCAGTATTTGCTTTGACCTATTATTGGTTTGTGTTTCTACTAGCCATCTCCATTTCATGCCTTGAGTACCCATTTTTCTGGTATATGTGGGCAACATCATAAAGCCCCAAGTAATCTCCTTTTCTTCTTATATGCCTTTTCTTCATCCTTGTATCAGAACACATTTTGGCTGAAATGGAAAGAAATAATTTTTCTAGCTACCATGGGAGGAAACATCAGTTTAACTTAATTTGCCTTGTTCCAGTTTGCAAGAAGCACAGAAGAGAATGAAGATCAAGAAGGCTCCCCATATATTGGTGATCCACCTAAAGCGCTTTAAGTACATTGAGCAGCTTGGGCGGTATAAGAAGCTTTCGTATCGGGTTGTCTTCCCCATGGAGCTGAAGATCAGCAGTACATCTGATGATGTGGATACTGAATACTCTCTCTTTGCTGTGGTGGTCCATGTTGGAAGCGGCCCCAACCATGGCCATTATGTAAGCCTCGTAAAAAGCCACAACCACTGGTTATTCTTTGATGATGAAAACGTGGAGATGGTTGAAGAGTCGACCCTGCAAACATTCTTCGGTTCTTCGCACGAATACTCAGGCAACACAGATCATGGATACATCTTGTTTTACGAGGGCCTTGGTGGGAAGAGTTTAGGTTGATTTTCCCTGTTGTTTTTCTTTTCTTCTTCTTTGGAGCATGCAAGTTTACTGTTGTATGTACACAACTATTTCACCACCTCCATGGAAAATTGTTAATCTCAGAGATTGTGAGTATGAACCTGAGGAAAGCCGGATTTTTTGTGGTTCTAGTGTACAGCGGAAAATGGAACCTTGCTCCAGTGATGATGAAATAAGGCGCAAGTCATAAAGTACGCTCGACTATACTTTCCAAGGAATGTAACAATGCATTCGGTTCTGTATGTTGATCCTAATTTGAAATTTTTATGCACTAGATTTAGCCATCTGATGTCCTAGCAGTGCCCTTCGAGGCTTGGAATCATATGTCCAGTTAGAATTATAATATGGTGTATGCTTGACTTTATGATGGTTGAATTGATTTGGGGAGTTTGGCTATTGAGGTTACTTTTGAATTCATGTATCCCATGTGTTTCTCCAGTTATGGATGCAAAAATATTCATAGGAAATGTACGTCTCATGTTTGTTGAGGGGACAATTTGCTACTTTGTGCCATTTGCAATCAATGGGCCTCCCAGATTCGTTTATAATATGTTGATGTAATAACATCCTATATTATGGGACGGAGGAAGTACATGCCAATCTGTATGAAAGCTACGCCGCTTTCTGCTGTATTTATGGGGGCGGCTAAGGCTTAAACTTGCAGTGGTCCTGGATCCAAAGGTAGCAATACTTAGTGGGGCATCTCGTGATCTTAGTCCGCGCACATATGCTGCGTGCATTCTCCACCGTATATATTCATCGCCCAGCACACGTCCTTAAGGTGACCTGTTCGTTTCACATTATCAAAATTGCCGTCGCGCCTACCGTAGGATACACAACACATCAATCCACATCACACAGTTAGTGATAGCAGCAGCAGGTGAGGTCAATATATACATTCTGATTGCACAAAACCGTCCAGGAGTAACCAAAGATTGCCAATCACACAGGGGAGTTTGCAGCTATAGACATATAACACACCCCCTACAAAAAATATAAGCATCCCCCACTAGGAAACCCTCAATTGTCTGATGATCAATAATACACATCATTTTTTGACCAACTCTAGCAAAGCTATATATAACGCATATATCCTTGCAGGTTCTAGAGGATTAGATTTACATGGCTATTATCACTCCCACGAAGACGCCTGCCTTGCACGCTCCTCCGACTATACATCCCAGGTCTGCGAATCTCCGCATCTGGAAAGCTCTTAACCGATGAAATTTGGCTGCACTGAGTTTTCCACGTCCCTGCCTGTTGTCCTGCAATTCAAGATTCTTCGTGTATCAGATCATATATGAGTGATAGCCATGCATGTTGGTATCAATGTTGCAAACGGCAATGTAATGATGCTATATTTTATTTTTGTATAAGAACAAGCTAGTTAGCACTCATTCTCAAAAAAAGAGCTACTTAGAATTCATCCACATGAGTTGGCTAATGAACAACCAAACAACTGAAGATAAATAATGAGGAACTCATTGCTAAAGCAGAATCGATGTTTGTGGGCGATATGTAGTGCGAGTCCCAGATACGGTTTCAGTTCCAATTCCACAAACACAATAAACTGAAAAAACGTGTGCAAACTGAGGTAAAATAAATAGGTTGTTCCACCTGTTTCAGCTTATTTAGGAATTGAAATTGCATCAGATAGTATTGGCCATTATGCTGCTAGATTCTGCATCTTAATAGAACATTTGGTTCAAACCAAATTTGATATACTCGTTGGTAGTGTCTCCAGGTATATACGCGTGATTTTAGCCCTTAATGCTGCTTCACATATAAAACATTCTTTTTAGATATTTATGGAGTTCTTTTTTTTGCAGAGAGACACTTTGCTGGTATAAAGTACCACTAACGTAATCTCTCATACTATCCTGAAAAACTTACAGACTGCAATGCAAGGGCAACACCAATGCAGTTTATCAACAATAATGAGCTAACGTGTGTGTGACTTACAATGACTGTGATAGCTGATGCCAGTTCATTATCCGGTGCGACTGAGGATGCCTATCCAAATAACTCCTACTAGAAACATCAGCTTCATCGGCTCCATAAGTTTCGGAATGGCCTGATGCTGCAGGAGGCGACCAAACTGGGACCACGCCACCATCTCTCCCGGTCCAGCTACTTGACGCTTCAGACACAGATGGCGCAAAAATATTTCTCATACGGTGCTGAGGTTGCTGAAAGTTATTGTGGTGGTGAATGCCATTAGTTCCAGCCGCATTGCCCGTGATTTGAATCATTTCCTCCCTCTCAGTCCGTGGCTCAAAATGCATCCGGAACGGAACCTCTGCTCTACTATCCACGCTATTCCCCAAATCAGCAGAAATTTCTGTTTCAACCCTGTTGAGTGAAGTTGTCATTGTAGGCACCATCTGATCCTGGCGTCTCTGTGCAGTTGTGAGCACATTGGGTGCTACCCGGGCTGGTTCCCAATGGACTTCCATCTGCAAATCTTGGGGAAATTCGATTGGTGGCACCTCCGAGGAGTCACCCAGGCCTTCCTCCATTCCAGTGTCCATTGCGGCCCTGGATGCTGCCTCAAGCTGCCACATTTCTGACAGGGCTTCTTGCAGCCTGACTTGGGCTGTATCTAGCTCAACTATGGGGAGAGGATAGTTGGAGCCTAACTCAACTCCTGCAGCTTGCAGCACAGACGCGGGTGCATCCCATGGGTGGTGTATCCATTCTGTTGGCAGCCTTGCAAGTTCAGGAAGCCACCGTCGGACATATTCCCCATGTGGATCAAACTTGTAGCCTTCGAGCTGATATAATTCATAAAGATTCACATGAGAAAGCATGAGTATTTAGCACTATTCATCATCGCCAAGTTGTCTCGTTTTATATAGAAATTAGTAGTTGCACGTACCTGAGGGTTGTCAATGTGGTCGAGTTCCCGGCTATCAGGAGCGAGCCAGAGATGTACTGCCAACCAAGTGCATCACTCTCAAGATCAGCATCCAGTAAAGTGTCCCAAAAATACTTCATCCCCCATCGCCATGGTAGTTGAAGGACCTTGACGAAAAAACTTGAAACCACCACACGTATCCGATCATGCAGCCACCCAGTCGCCCACAACTCCCTCATGCCAGCATCAACAAGAGGGTAACCAGTCCGTCCCTGGCGCCAAAACTTGAAGGTGCTTTCGTCGACCACCCAAGGAAAGAACCTGAGGTGTGCAAGGAGGGGCTTCTCATGGCTGCATGGATGATTGAAGCACAGATACCGTGAGTACTCCCGGAGACCGACGGATCGGAGGAACAGAGTGCAGCTCTCCTCAGCTGCGTGGTTTCCCTCATTGCTCCACACGAGTTGCTTCATTCGAACAAGGTGGAAAACCTTGCGCACACTCAGCTCGCCAAAATGCAGGTAAGGTGAAAGGAGGGAGGTGTTTGCGCTGTCCGCCTTCTTGCGGTTTACCGAGTAGTCAATCAAAGGGCCGTTCAGGAAGGCAGATAGCGCCTTATCCGCGTTCTGCCAGCCTGGTGACCATGCTCGTGCCAGAAGGGCATTGCTTCCCTCTCCGACTCATCCTCGAAAATCAGATCGTCTGATGGGCACATGGATAGGTCACCTGTTGAATATATATTTTGCCAGTGATTCAACTGAAGAATACATTCCAATATCAACTTGTGGTGCAGTGCTTGTTCGAATTAAAACATTATGCTTTAAACACAGAAGGTCGAACAATTTTATTCTGCAGAATATTCTATCACTTTGTTTATGGTTATAAAAATATAGTTTCATGATTCATGAACCTAAGAAGTGACTAGTAACACTTTCCTGAGCTGCTACTCCCTCCAATCCGAAATAAGTGTCGCAATTTTGTACCAAGGTTAGTTCAACCTTAGTATAAAACTGCGACACTTATTTTAGATCGGAGGGAGTATTATTTTACTTATAATGTTTCAGTTGGGCAAGCACCTGAATTGATTCTCTTAGGGGGCAGCTGTGGCGCGGGGGGGTCATACGGCATGCTGAGGCACCTGTTCCAGAACGGCATGAACATGTTGAATGGTTGGCCTTCATCATCGTTGACCTCCCATGGATCATACAGCAGGTCGGCATTGAAAGACTGCACGACGATGCCCTCTGCCGTCAGCATCTCCTTGAGCCGGTGGTCCCTGACCAGCGAGATCGGGTCTGAAAAGATGGCCAAGACACAGTGATTGACTGATTGTTGAGTTAGATAATGGATGAGGAGTCTCAGCACAAGCAATTAATTGAGACTCTAGTAGAAAGTGCAAGTGCCTAAACGGAGAATATAGCTAGATACGGTTACTGCCTCGTTGAATTGGTAGGTTGGTGTACCCCTCAAAAAGAAAAAAAATGATTTGGTTGGTTGGTGGCATCAAGAACTGTTGGCAATTAAGGCCGGAGTTGCTGGAAATGTTCATAGTTTATACCTAGTTAATATGGAAAGCGTAAACGCAAGATTGCTAAATTGGGACTCGCTACTCCAATTGACTTGCCATGAGTTGTACCATATCACCGGAAAGCATAATAAATTAGGATGTGATATGACATGATAACATAGTACTACTGTAGTAGTATAACAGATCTTGTTCAACCTGAGCAAATCAGATGCTAGCCCCAAAATAAGAATAACAAATAAAAGATGCTGCTTCGTTTCATCTAGCCAAGGTAAAGAAGTTGAAGCAAAATAGCGTTAATAAACCACAGATTTGGATCATCGACATCTACAAAGAGAAGGAGATCTCGGCCGACAAGAGTAGTATTTCCTGTGTTGTTTAGAAAACACGCGCACGAGCAAACACAAGCAAGGCATATTTCAATTTTCAACCGAAAAGGAAGCAAACCGTAGAGATGGTTGAAGAAGAGGTGCGTGGCGCCGGTGTCGCGGACGAGCTGGAGCAGCGCGGCGACGGAGTCGGGCGACCGCCGGGTGACGAGCTTGGCGGCGCCGAGGCGGTGGAGCGAGGCCTCCAGGTGCTTGAGGCTCTGGCTGAGCCACCACCGCGACACGCGGCCGGGGAAGTAGGGGCCGTCCTCCTCCGGCGACCACACGTACGCCGGCACCACCTCCCCGGCGGTGCGCGCCGCCGCCGCCAGCGCCGGGTTGTCCTCCACCCTGAGGTCCCTCCGGAACCAGACCACGCACTTCATCCCGGCGTCCCCGCCGCACATAGACGAAGACGAGACCGACATGGCCGGCCAACCCACAACCCTATCCCCTCCTGTCCAAGAACCACCACCTCCTATCCAAGAAACAAACCCCCGACCCCCACTCCTCGGATCAAGAACACGTCGGAGAAACCATGGAGCCGATCAAGAACCGGGCAGCTCAGGCTCGGAAGAATCCCGGGAACAGTGGAGCTGCGCTGGACTGGATTGGTCAGGCGATTTTTCTTTTCTGCTCTGGCGTCCTGGCCTCGGAGTGAGCCGCACAAGCCAGAGGAGTGGTTTGTTTCCCCTCCTCTTTTCTTTCTGCGTAACTTTCTGGAGTGATTGGTTTTTTTGTTTGGTGCCTGGCGCTGTTGCGGCGGGTCTCGGCCGTGCGCTTCTGGTCCAATGGAGGGGGAGGTTGAGGATATCGGGATTGCTTGGCTGGATTTGATCTAACCTTTCCGCTCCTCCATTTATCTTGGTGACCTGACCATTCTCCTCTTACCCCCGATAATATTCCTCCTAGTATTTGTACCCATCTTGTTTCCTCGCGAAAGATCAACTGATGAGCATGAAAGATTCCAGATGACATCCGGGCCGACTGCATCCACCAGACGCGCCCAATATTAAGCTTTTTATTTTAATATTGTATCGAAATATACGAAAATCTGAGGTGAGCGTGGGTCTTGTAGATCCATATAAATAGTAAATTCATAAAAAAAACTAGAAAAAATAAAAAAAATCTAAAATTTCGCGGTATGAATCTTAGTCGATCATTCTACTCACGTGTGAAGTTTCATGATGTATTAACACCCATGGTGTTCTTAGTGAAGAAAATACGAATGCGATCATACTATTCATTAAACGGTGTTTTTTAATATAGCTTCGATTAGCTTTGATTTTATCATTTTTCCCAGATTACCACGGATGTGATTTCTTCGTGAAACTTCATATGCGAGTATACCGGTTGATTACGTATAATTTTTTTGATTTTTTCTAGCATTTTTTTGAATTTACTATTCATAAAGGGTGCGCGCGCACCCATGTTCACCAAATCCGCGTCCCGAAATATAAGACTTTTTTGACACTATAATAATGTAAAAATGTCTTATATTTTGATACGAAGGGAGTAGGTAATACCATGGCATACTTGCTGACCCTAAGATTTTGGAAGTTTTTGTTCTTAGCTGAGATCGATTTGAATTTCTTTTTGAGGGCAATACCTTTTTAGGTGAAATCGATTTGAAATTTCATTCGGTAAAAAGACTGACTAGAGAAATAGAGAATTACCCACACAAACACAAAATATGATTTCCCAAATTAAACGACCATGCTATATTGTTGTCTCTTTTGTTGTTTCTCTCGAATCTTGCAGTAAATAAGCTATCTTTCTTACAGGCCGCCAAATACCCCACCCCCCTCCACCCACCCACCAAACAAAATATACAACTCATTATTTGTTGTTTCTTCCACCCGCTCTTCACAATGGCATGATATCAATATGTGACGATCCATGTCCGCTTCGTCGAGCCTAGAGCTATATTTTTCTCTACCTTGCACCGACACGTTATCTAACATGTGTGGCTTTGTGTGAGTGATATGGAAGAAAGGAAGAAAATATACTATTTGCATCAAGGCATCCACCTGTGAAGCTACCGAAGTTTAAAAAGTTGTAGAGGTAGCCAAAACATTTTCCTCCACCCATTATCGTATTGGATGCACATGGTGGATGGACTTGTGTCCCGTTATGTTTGGTGACGCCGAGGATATCAACAAATCTCAATCTTAATTATTGGCTACCCAAAAATAGAGTAAGCCCAACCATCAATGAAAGAGAGAGAAAAAAATGTTGGCAACCACTTTTTATAATGCGAATTTGCTAGTTTTCTTTTTGAGCTGGAAGAATTTCCTAGCTTAGGTACAAGATTACCAACTGATGTCTATTTCTCATAGTCAACTTCTGATGCCATTATGAAAGGGACATTTATATCAATAAAGTAAGTTCTCGTCACAAAAAATGTGACGAAGTAATCGATATATTGATTATTATACATAAATAAAGCATCATTTAACACAAAAGAGAGGTAACATCTAAAATCTCGGAGCATCTTGTAAAAGTTCGAGCAAGACACTCACAACCTGTTTGATAGCCTTTGGGCAGGGGAATGGAAATTTAATATGTTATTATTTTTTTCCTAGCAAGGAAAGTACATAGAGCCATAAATTGTACTCCCTCGTAAAGAAATGTAAGAGCGTTTGGATCCGATGCAGAGGCCGGGGGATGTCCCCCTTTTCAAAAAGAAGAGCGTTGGGATCACTAAAAGTAATGATCCAAACGTTCTTACATTTCTTTCCGGGGGGAGTATGATCTGTTGCCCTCCCGAGCTTCTTTAGTGATCCAAACGCTCTTACATTTCTTTCCGAAGGGAGTATGATCTGTTGCCCTCCCGAGCTTCTTTAGTGATCCAAACGCTCTTACATTTCTTTCCGAAGGAGTATGCTCTGTTGCCCTGCCGAGCTTCTTTAGTGATCCAAACGCTCTTACATTTCTTTCCGAAGGGAGTATGATCTGTTGCCCTCCCGAGCTTCTTTAGTGATCCAAACGCTCTTACATTTCTTTCCGAAGGGAGTATGATCTGTTGCCCTCCCGAGCTTCTTTAGTGATCCAAACGCTCTTACATTTCTTTCCGAAGGGAGTATGATCTGTTGCCCTCCGAGCTTCTCACGAGATAGTTCCTTGTTGTGTGTGTCATATAAGTATACAACAAGCTACAATATTCATATATACGGTAATATATGATGTCGGTTCAAAATTTCTTTGACGTGGGAATTGGGTTCTTTTACGAGGCGTGCTAAATAGTCCATTTATTTTCGCTCTGGCGAATAGTCCATGCCAAATGCAACATTTGCCTACCGTTGCTAAATGCCGCGTTTTTGCATTACAACATAGAAGAAAAAGAAGACGTGAAATATGCACAAATGAGAGACGATGTAGCAAACTTGGCCTCAACGAAAATTTGCAGGGGCACGCGTCTAGTCAGATCGCGCGATTGTTTCGCGATCCGCAAAGTTGTTAGAATCTGGCACGAAGGCACGCCAGGTTTTAAGTGTTAGTTTTTGAAACTTGCGATTTTTTCGTTAGTTCCTATTAAGTTTGGCACTTAAAATTTATAAAGTTTCAAAAGCTCGTCAAAACGTATTCAAAAGTGGAAATACCACACCTTCCAACAGTGAGCAGAAGCTTTGCACACATGATAGCATGATGAATCATTGGGTGCTTCTCCTTTGGAGCCAGAAAAGGAGTAATCTGGATCAAGCGACACGCACTGAGCCAAGGGGCGGAAAGGCCGCGGAGCTTTTCACATGGGTGCGTGTGGGTGCATGCCGTGCATGGGTGCGCTGCACCATCCATCATGTAACGGGAGACGAATATATTCTTGTGTGGCGTGGACGATAGGAGAGCCACACGATCGGTCGCATCACGCCACGCGGCGGCCCTCCTCGCACCCGGCGGGCCCAAACAAAACTCGCCCTCCGAGCAAACGGCCCCTCCGCGCGAGCGCCCGCCGTCCGTGCGCACCGCGCGCACGGTGGCGCGTGTTTAATTTGCCGGGGCGATCTGAAGGGGATCGTTGTTGTTGCTTGCTTGCTGGTGGTGTGGGCGTGGATGCCACTTGCACTCGGGGGGCGCCGCGCCGTCGCCGTCGCCTCCCCGTGGGCTCCGGCATGGGGTGTGGGCGCGCAAAGTCTCTCGTGGGCGCGGGCGAGCGCGACGGCTTCGGCCGCGTCCCCCGCGCGCAATTTGCCGGACGTGGACCTGGTGCTCATCTACAGCTACCTCATGACGTGCCCCCGCCGTGGGATTCTTGGGATAGTCATCGACAGGTTTCGAGAGACAAGTTATCAGCTCCCACAGCTGGGTTGCATGGCCCGATAGGGAAGTGGCCCGAGCCCAACTGTGAGGGAATAAAGTGGCCCGGTGGGTGGGCGTGCAAGTTTGTTGTGCGGGACTGCTGGTCATCTGCTTGGAGCCCAAGCCCAGGCACGGCCTGGATGGATGGACGGACGAAGTGGACTTTTCTTTTTCTTGGCTTCTTTTAATCTGGTCCTCTCGTAAATTTGGCAAAGAACCTCATACCATGCCATGTAATGTAATGGAGCATATAAGTATGTTTACTCAAAAGAAACACAGACGAATACCGATTGAGTTCTGTTGACAACAACTGCCAACCTTACTGATGAATGAGAATCCTAGCAACTATGCCGGCTTCTCACCTAAAGTATTTCTGTGAATAGAGCTTTCGTGGTATTTTCCAAAGCCTCTTTTAAACAATGCCTAGAGGGACTCTCCTTTGGACAAAGTTAATTTAGGCATATTCGGCACATTTTCTACTTGCCTCCAAAGCATCGGTAGTCAGCATGCACCCCCAATGCAAACAATCAGATGGTGGTTCAGGACGTCTCTCTTTTTTCTGCGAGGAGCAAACGTCGTGCATAAGACCTACGAATTGCGTAAAAACTCACTCGAACTTTCGCTTGAAAAAAGGTCAAAATCATTTTGAACTGCAGTGGAAACGCTCCTTAACTTTAATTTCGAAGAAACGAGTAAAATTTTCCACACATAGTATTACCAGTGGGGAACGGGCTGAAGCACAAGCAATCAATTAATTGTGCACCTCATAATTCTCTCTCGGTCTAATTTCCCAGTCGTTGCCTGCGTCTGCCGCTGAATTAATTTTCCCACAGCGCCGAACAAAACATGGTCCACAGAACCGAAGCGTCAACAGCATGCATCCGTCACGCGGATGGCCGCCTCCGGTCCATAGACCCTGTCCCCTGAGAAGCCAAACGCTTGTTTTGTCTCGTCTCGGCCCCTAGACAGGCAAGTCAAACCGGCGAGACCCGCTCCCTCCGCCGAAGTCTTTAATTTCCGCGCCCGTGTCCTACCTCCACCGAACAGCAGCACATGACGACCCGGCCCCACACCTCCAGGCCCACAGGTCGGCGTATGGAGCTGAATTTTCTCGCTTGGACCCGTCATTTACGACCGTTTCTGCTCCCCTGTCGCCCCCCTCACGCAAAGCCCCTCTGCGCACACCCAGTCTTCGGATGGAAGCATCGCCACCGTTGATTCAGCCTGGAGAGTGAGGCTCGATCGATCCGGCGCATGAGCCAGGTCTATGTCAGTGTGGGCCCGCCGTCTGTACCCTGCTGAGTGTTGACCCCCGGAAAGGCCCCTCCCATAGACTTCTTCGTCCACACGCGCAAACCTGACGAAAGGAAAAATACCCAAAACCAGAGCCCCTCCTGACCCTGAGCGAGAGCAGCTCAGCTCCTTCGCCTCCATCGCTCAAGGCTTCGAGCTCTCCTCCACCCCCCCCGCGAATCTCCGAGCTCGTCCGCCGCTGGATCGATCGGTGAGTCGACCCGCTTCGCCGGAGAAAACCACGATTTTTTTCCTTCTTCTTTTCTGTGGCCGTTCTTTAATTCTGCTTCCGGCCACGCCACCGGATCTGACTGAGGCGATCGAATTCTCTCGCCATCTCTTTGCTTGCTGTCAGGGTGCAGAGTTCCATGAAAGAGGCGCGGTTCTGGGAGGCCGTTGTAACCGAAGCCGAGCCCCGTGGTGTCCCGAGACGGGTCTCGCTGGCGGCGGGGGCTTCTTGTTATTCTTCTCCTTCCGGCTGCTCTATCTTGTTTTAGTTCACGGGTTGGAACTGGTTGGGAGTTTACGAGATATGGCCAGGTTTTGCTGCTTCGGCGCTGGTTGCTCAGAGGTAAACTTTGTTTCCATGCACCAGTATTTTCTTTGCTAATTGCATGTTTTTTTCTGTATAAATAGAATAGAATTTTTCCTGTGAGGCTGCCTGTACAGAATATCATGTGATAATTCGGGAAATTAAGTACTCCTACGATGATATCTAGAGCATGTGGCTCCTAGAGAGCAAAGCTGTACTTTCTTCACGAATTGCGCTGCCTTGGCACAAATTTCACTGCCGGTGCCGGTGACATATGCTTTGTGGTAATGTTTTAATTGACTAAAGTTGACTTATTGGACACAAAAGCCCATCAGCCCTCATCTTATTTTTTTTTTAAACTAGCCCTCATCTTCTTATGACATGATTTTCGGTAGTTGTTGACTGGACCATACCTGCTCTGTGTTTCCTTTCAAAAAGGAAAAAGAAGAACTACACCTCACCTGCTCTAAGATACAGTACTTTTTATAGTATTCCCAGAAGTAAATTTGTTGATACTCGAAACTTTTTAACTAAATTTTTTAGAAGCTCGCCGAATGCATTGGTTGGAAGCTATACTGGTTAATTTACTCTTGCTGACTGTTCTGTTTCATATAGTTGACAGGGCATGCATCAGCCACCTCTGGTAAAGGGAAAGGCTGTCAGGGCCAAGTCAAGGTTAGCTACGGGTTTAGCCTTGTAAGAGGAAAGACAAACCATCCGATGGAGGATTTTCATGTCGCAGAACTTGCTGAAGTGAAAGGAAACGAGCTTGGTCTTTTTGCTATTTATGATGGTCATTTAGGCGATACTGTTCCTGCATACCTACAGAAAAATTTGTTTCCTAATATTTTGAACGAGGCAGGTTTTCGACATCTGTTTCAATACAAATGGCCCATTCACTAGTATTTTTTGTGATCTTAGTTTAATTGTGTCATTTCAGGAAGAGTTTTGGACACATCCGGACAGAGCAATCACAAAGGCTTATGAAAAGACGGACAAGGCTATTCTGTCACATACTCCAGATTTGGGACAAGGTGGCTCCACTGCTGTAACTGCCATCCTTATAAACGGCAGTAAGTTGTGGGTAGCTAATGTTGGGGATTCGCGAGCTGTTCTTCTGAAAGGAGGTGAGGCCGTACAGATGTCAATTGACCACGACCCGAATGCAGAGCGTGGAGCTATTGAAAACAAGGGTGGTTTTGTTTCAAATATGCCAGGTGGGTCTTCTATTTTAACATTATTATTTTTGATTGAAATCATTGTTACAGGCTTGCATCCAGTTGTGCATCTGATATTTGATTCACTAATCTTGTTCTGGAATATCAGGATACTGCAAACTCAGAATATTAGTTCAAATGTTTTGTACTAGTGAAAAGTTTTTAGTGATGTCAAAATGAAAAAGGTATCCGCTACTGAATACTGCTTAGATTAGTGATATGCTTGCTATATTCTTGCCATTCTTTATTGTTAAATTATATGAATTTTTTGACCTGCGATGTAATGTACTCCCTCCGTCCCACAATAGAAGATCGTTTTTCAAGCTTACATAGCTTGAAAAACGATCTTCTATCGTATGGAGGGAGAATAATTAATCTTAAATTATCCAGAAAATGTTGGAAGTGCTTTACTTTTTAAAATTTATACACAACTGTAGCAAGTGGATACTAAGCCCCGTTTGGATCACATAAAACGATGTATAAGTGTTCAGTATTGTGATTCTAATACAACCAATATTATTACACGTATGCAGCAATTATTTTCCGCTCTACTTTAAGGTTTTCACTGAATTTGATAATATTATTATAGCACTACTCTGTATTAGCTAACCTTAAAGTGCCTGAACAAATGAGAAGTACTAGTGTTACAACTCAAAAGGCAGAAAGCTTTGTAAATCCATCCTTGTCGATTCTATTTCTTTTTGAAACTCTTGTCAATTCATTCTCGAGAAAGTGGCAATAGTTCACCATCCCTAGTCTTATGCATTATTTTTCACGTAAGTTCCACAAGGGCACAAGGCCCTAGCACGAAAGGCCAACAAAATATCTGCTCTGACATATATTAGAGTATCAGTATGTTCATCGTTGTTGCCTTTTTCCACCACCATAGCATGCTTCTGATAAAAATCAATAATTGCCGTGAGAATGGACGCTAGTGATGACTATAAATACAAATATGCAAGTTTAGCCTCAACGCGTCTTCTTATGAAAAGAATGACAGTTATGGACAGGAGGCATTAAATGCCAGAACAGTATTACCTTTAGTTGTTTAGTAGGATGTGACTGATATTATCTTGTATTTGCGATTAGTAGCTAGTAGGTAATTTTGATGCATCTGACCCGTGGCTACAAAAATTCTTATGTTAATGGTATCATGCATTGTGATGTGGACATTGATTCAACATCGGGATGGCTTGGAGAGGATCAAGGTATTGAAAGGGGATACATACGTAGTGGGAATAATTGAAAGGGGATACAGACATAGTATATTGGGAATGAGTGAACTATAGAGATGATGGAGATTTCTTTGTTGCTTGAGCCTTGTCAAGTAGTACAAGCCATCCTTTTGTAAGGATGTAGTCAACCTTAAGACCCCTAACATGACTCAGAACTTCCGACTATCTGGATAAGGATTTTTTAGCCTATGCTAAACGTTAACAAGTCCTGAAGAAAGACACTGATTAAATACTCGCTTACTCCATTTCGCCTATCTTTTCTGCTAGTCCTGAATTAAGTTACCAACAAAAATATACTCGTTTGCTTCCTCATGCTCTATCCTTTCTGCCTTACTGGCAATCTGCTGTCCGAGTTGCAGAAGAGCTCGCTACACTACTAAGAAGAGCATAAATGTGTGTTGAAAAGAAAATTGGAATGATAAGGTGACGATGCAGAATGATAACATGGTTTCTGCTGAAAGGTTGTGAATGAGTAAATGGTAGCCACAGAAATGTAGAACATGATCGTGTGAAAAAAAAGGGATCTTAATGCCATCGGTACACCATGTAGCAGTTGCTGATTGATACCACCAATTTTGTTCAAACATTGCACTGATTAAGTAATAAATGAGTGTAGTCCACATCAAGGGCAGAAGTTTTTTAGTTGAGCCAGCCTCAGCAATGCGGCAGCAGAGTAGAATACAAACGGCAAAAATGGCCAGGACGTACACTGGTGCAGCTTGCGTGGCATCCACTCTTGCGCTAGTCCAAGATGGTGGCTGACGGTGTGCCGGGGCGGCGGCCCCAGGTTTCGGTGGTGGCGGCTTCGCCGGTGGTGGTGCGTGTCGCCGCGGTGGATCGTGGGATCTCGTGGCGGGCGAGGTCGGTCTCGGCAGAGGTGGTGGTTAGTGGGTGGCGGTCGGTGGTGGCAGGTGATCGGCACATCTCCGGGAGAAATCCTTGCTCCGGTCTTCACCGGAGCCGACAACGGCGGTGCCCGTGGGTGCCGCGATATTTCTTGGAAGTGTCGCCGTGGAGGTGCTCCTCCTTCTACCCATGGCTTTGGCTTCGGAGGGAAACCTTAGATCCGCTGGATCGGGCGATGGAGGCGTCTTAGCGTCTTTCTCCTCCTTGGGGGCATCGTCTCGGAGCCGGCTACGACTGAGAGACTGGTGGATGATGGCATCTTCGCCGTCGATGGCGGTATCTTCGCCGCATGGTTTGCTGAGGTGGGGCGCTAGTTTCTGTTTGGCAACGATGATGGCATCGAGAGGAGCTTGGGTCGCAGCGTGGTCTTCGGTAGTCGGTTCTTCCCGGCGTGTCCGAGGTGCTCTTCCGTGGTTGCTTGGTTGCTTTGAAGTCGGAGCTGCGTTGGAGCGAGTCCAGGTAGTGACGATGATAGACACTCGGCGGTCGTTTGCGGAGGGCACAGTCGGTGCAAGTCCTGCATTTTTCCCTTCTGTTCCTCGTCGTCGAAGTCGGAGCTGTCGGTTGCTTGCGCGTGTGGCCATCCGTTGGCATGTGCCGTCATGGATTCTGTTCCACGTCGGTGGCCAGCTTGGCCGGTGGTGCCCATGTCGTGTGAGTTGTGTTGTATCGGTTTTAGCCCGGTTTTCCATCAATTAACCGGGCAATTCTCTTCTTAATCAATGAAAATGGCAAGTCTTTTGCCTCGTTTCAAAAAAAAACTCTTGTTTCTAGTTAACTCCATGATTTTATATATAATAGCCTGTTAACTCTATGCATTAGTGTCTTTTTTCTATAATTGCCTAGATATGTTTTTGTGTTTGTGCCTGAATGATGCTGTAATTTACAGGAGATGTTCCCAGAGTCTGTGGTCAGTTGGCCGTGTCCAGAGCGTTTGGGGACAGGAATCTAAAATCACTTTTGAAATCAGAGCCTGATGTGAAAGTTGAAGATATCGATCACACTGCTGAGCTAGTTGTCCTTGCGAGCGATGGAGTTTGGAAGGTATGGTTTGTTATAGATATAGTGGATTGCTGGGATAAAATCTAGTACTCCCTCCGATCCAAATCAATTGTCGCAGCTTTAGTACAAAGTTTTACTAAAGCTGCGACAATTAATTTGGATCAGAGGGAGTAGCACATTGGTTGATATATGCTTATACTTGTTTGTGTCAACCAGGTAATGAACAATCAGGAAGCCGTTGATGTGGTGAAAAGGTACAAGGACCCACAAACAGCTGCCAAGCAATTAGTCGCCGAAGCAGTGAAAAGAGACAGTAAAGATGATATATCATGCGTGGTCGTTAGGTTCAAGATGTAAATTTGTTGCAGGCAACTCGTGAAGAATTGTCACCGAGAGGAGAGCAGAAGGAATTATAACATCAAAACATAGCCTGCCTGACAAGGATAGTGGTAATGCAAAAGAATAATTCTCTGGAATGCTGGCTGTAAATGATGTGTTAGCTCGATTGTAAGTTCATATATAAATATGCTAGAATTCTTTGTTTGGGATTCCAGGGTACATGCGAGTGGGTCCAAATAGCCTTCTTCTGTAAATAATGGTTTTCAGATATTCAAAGTTCAGGGTGCTGCTCCGTTGTGAGAGCTTTTTGGGTGGGTTGTCTTCATCTTCCAACTTGGAGTTTACCCAAAATTGGGTAAAATTGACTTTAAAATGGGCGATTTTCCTGTTTAAAATCAAGGGCAACTCATTGCTTCTACAAAATCACAAACGGTGATTGTGATTTCGGGTATGATAAAATGTGAATAACTCCCAGTTTTTATAAGCATGTACTGGCCTGTTTGGGACTGCTCCACTCCCTAAAATTCATCTCTGCTCTAGAAATTACAAACAAAACAGGGTAGCTCCACAATATGCCACTCTAAGAAAACTAGAATCTATGGTACAACTCACTATTTTTTGTGAAGCTCTCGAGGGGGTGCTCCGCTGGAGGAAGTGGATACCCCTTTGTTTTTTCCCACTACATTCAGTCAGATAGACTCTTTCCACCAAATTTCTTATTCTTGAAGCTGGAGCTACCTGAAAGCCAAATATGATAAACTGCTCTTTGTGGAGCTGCAACTCCTATATGCAACTGCTCCAAAGTGGATTTGATGAAGTGAAGCTGATTTTGATAGAGCGGAGCAGTCGTGGAACTATATACATAGACATGCTAGAAGACACCGTGCACACTGTTTTATGCCTTCTTCGTTTCCTACACTGAAAATTTGCGGCAAAACAATGCACAGTGTCTTTTCGTACAACATTTCACAGTCGCAGGTTCATAGTTGCCAGACAAGTGCATTCATAAAGCTTCTCAAGAATTCGAAAATTTCCTTGTACACTTTTGATTTTTGGGAGCACCGGGCTGCTCGTCATCGTCCTCCTCTATCCGAAGAGATTCATAGGGCACCGAGAAAGGGAAGCCATGGTCGACTTGTTGGGCTCAAGTTTGCCACACACACACACAAAAAAAGGTCGATCAGATTGCTACCATGAAGAGCAGATTATGCCTGAATTGTTCGGACGAAATGTAAATCCATGCGCAGCTTATGATCTGGACAGCGCTTCTCATCTTCCATCGAGATATCATCATCCATACTTTTATGTAGCCAGTAAGCTCGTGACATTCTGAAAAAAGTGTATCCATCCGCACCATAAGCAGCGGTTGCATTTACAACAACTCTTGTTCGTTAGCAGGTCCTATCGTACACACGTGGACTCCAGATCGGCTCCGGGCGGTGAAGTGCTAATGTGCACCTGGAGAGATGGGAGCTAGCCTTGTCGGGTTCTCTTCCAGCCCGGTGCTTAGCGCATCTTCAACGACCCACAAATTTTCTTCCATATCTTTCTGCAGATAGAGAGGATCAGTTTGCGGATACAAATGCAGAAGGCCGCTACCCAATGCTATCCTGTATATATACCTCAGTAAGGGTAATTTCGAATTCAAATTTAGTCCAATTCACACCGCGCGCAGGATCACATGACCGATAACAATCAAAAAAAGGCAAGTATGCTTAGTTTTTACAAGCCCGAATCCAAAAGAATATTAGTCCGACAGTCCATGGAATTTTCTGCCCTATCGAACCGGCAATCCCAGCCCTCTACTCCACGATCAAGGTGCTGTCGCCGCCACTGTAAACAGCCTCCACCTCCGCCTCTGCCGCGTCCTCATTGTCCGCCGCCGCCAACTGATCTTTCTGCCGCTGCAACATCTGGTAACAGACGGATTGCACGATAATTCTTGCGTCGACATCCAAAGAGTCCACATTCAAGGTCAACATCTTGGCGTCCTCCGGATTGGCGGCGAGCTTCACCTTCTTTTCCTCGAGCCCGGCCTTCTTCTCTTTGATCACGGTCCTCCTCACTTCGAGCTCGAGCTTCTTGTCCGTTGCCTCCATCAACAATTTGAACCTCTCTGCCTTTTTCTCCTCCTGGAGGTCCGAGCGCTTCACGCATGCCTTCTCCTTCTTCGACAAGATGTCCTCGAACCTCTCCGTCAGCTTGGCCGCCGCACCTTCTCGCTTCGCCCTCTCCTCCTCCGGCTTTTTCTCATGTAAAAATCTTCTAACCTTCTTCGGTGGTTCTTGAGTTGGGTCGGCAGGGTCACTGGTTTCTTCCTCATTGGATTTGGCGGTGGTCTTGGCTATGAAAATGTTCCACTTTGGCTGCCCATTCAACTTCAACCAACAATGCATGATGGTGAAGTTTTTCTTCTCCAACTTCTTCTACACCAAACAAGCACGAGAAGGCTACAAAATAATGCATATCTGGCTAGTGATCAACAAAACTATGCATATCCGGCAAGTGAGCAACAAAACAATGCATGTCCAGCTAGTGATCAACAAAACTATGCATATCCGACAAGTGAGCAACAAAATAATGCTTGTCCGGCTAGTGATCAACAAACTATGCATATCCGGCAAGTGAGCAACAAAAGAATGCATGTCCGGCTAGTGATAAACAAAACTAAGCATATCTAGCTAGTGAGCAACAAAACAATGCATGTCCGGCTAGTGATCAACAAAACTAAGAATATTCAGCTAGTGAGCAATAAACAATGCATGTCTGGCTAGTGATCAACAAAACTAAGCATATCCGCCTAGTGAGCAACAAAACAATGAAAGTTCGGCTAGTGATCAACTTACTTGCTCAATGGTTAGTGCACCACTAGGCCACCGTGCGATGAGATACTTCAAGTGCTCGCAATACTTGGATACGACCTCTTGGATGGTGTACCATCGATAGTTGAGGGACTTTGATTCATGGTTGCATATGACCACGTCGGAGTAGGGGGCGAAATGCTTGTGTTCATGAAACCAAGTGTGAATGTTGTTCCAAAATGTTGTGCCCTTTTGCTCCGTGCCAGGGATCGGGTCAAGGCTAGTGGCCAACAATGCATCGCACAACAATTCGTCCTCCCACATGATGAAGCTTTCTCCTATATCCCTCTTCTTCGGGCCGTCGGCTGTATCATCCGGATCATCGTCCTCGCCGTCCCGCCCCTCCTCCTCGTCCTCCTCCCCCTCTGGCTGCTATTGTCCTGCGGCCCAATGCTGTTGTTGTCGTGTGCCCACGCCGGTCTGGGTGTAGGACTGCTGCGTGCCCGTCTGGTTGTAGGACTGCTACTGCTGGTAGTTGCAGGACTAGGTGGGATCCGAGTCTTCCACCTGCCCATCCTCATAGTCACATCCTCCTTGATACACCCATTTTGCATCATGTTGTCCTACTGTTATTTATGATATTTTTATGCATAATAATGCTTTATGGAGTAATTCTAATGCCTTTCTCTCATAATATGCAAGGTTCACACAAAGAGGGAGAATACTGGTAGCTGGAATTCTGGACCTAAAAAAGCTACATCAGGTCACCTATTCTGCATAACTCCATATGAGCTAAAACTTCACAGAGAATTTTTTACGGAATATTTAAGAATTAATGGAGCAAATAACTACCAGAGGGGGCCCACCAGGTGGGCACAACCCACCTGGGCGCGCCAGGGTCCCCAAGCGTGCCCTGGTGGGTTGTGCCCTCCTCGGCCCACCTCCGGTGCCCCTCTTCTTGTATATAAGTCATTTTGACCTAGAAAAAATGAGAGGAGGACTTTCAAAACTTGGGCAGGAGCACTTTTGCCCTCCAGCGGAGCGATTCTGCCGAGGCAACTTCCCTCTCAGAGGGGGAAATCATCGTCATCATCATCACCAACAACTCTCCCATCTTGGGGAGGGCAATCTCCATCAACATCTTCAACAACACCATCTTCTCTCAAACCCTAGTTCATCTCTTGTGTTTAATCTTTGTACCGGAACCTTAGATTGGTGCTTGTGGGTGACTAGTAGTGTTGATTACATCTTGTAGTTGATTACTATATGGTTTATTTGGTGGAAGATTATATGTTTAGTCCATTATGCTATTTAATACCCCTCTGATCTTGAGCATGATTATCATTTGTGAGTAGTTACTTTTGTTCTTGAGGTCATGGGAGAAATCTTGTTGCAAGTAATCATGTGAATTTGATATGTGCTCGATATTTTGATGGTATGTATGTTGTGATTCCCTAAGTGGTGTCATGTGAACGTCGACTACATGGCACTTCACCTTATTAGGGCCTAAGGGAATGCATTGTGGAGTAGTTATTAGATGATGGGTTGCGAGAGTGACAAAATCTTAAACCCTACTTTATGCGCTACTTCGTAAGAGACTGATTTGGATCCAAAAGTTTAATGCTATGGCTAGATTTTATCTTAATACTTTTCTCGTAGTTGCGGATGCTTGCGAGGGGGTTAATCATAAGTAGGAGGTTTGTTCAAGTAAGAACAACACCTAAGCACCGGTCCACCCACATATCAAATTATCAAAGTAGCGAACAGGAATCAAACCAACGTGATGAAAGTGACTAGATGAAATTCCCGTGTACCCTCAAGAATGCATTGCTTATCATAAGAGACCATTTTGGCCCGTCCTTTGCCATAAAAGGATTGGGCTACCTTGCTGCATATTATTTGTCGTTACCGTTACTTGCTCGTTATAAATTATCTTGCTATCAAACTACTTGTTACTTATAATTTCAGTGCTTGCAGAGAATACCTTGCTGAAAACCACTTGTCATTTCCTTTTGCTCCTCGTTGGGTTTGACACTCTTACTTATCTAAAGGACTACGATTGATCCCCTATACTTGTGGGTCATCAAGGCTCTTTTCTGGCGCCTTTGCCAGGGAGTGAAGCGCTCTTGGTAAGTGGAAATCGGTAAGGAAAAATTATTACTACGTGCTGAAATTTATTGTCACTTGTTACTATGGAGAACAATCCTTTGAGGGGTTTGTTCGGGGTATCTTCACCTCGACCGGAACCACAATTAGTTGCCCCTTAACCTACTGCACCTACTGAAAATATTGGTTATGAAATTCCTTCGGGTATGATAGAACAACTGCTATCTAATCCTTATGCAGGAGATGGAACCGAACATCCTGATATGCACTTGATATATGTGGATGAAATTTGTGAATTATTTAAGCTTGCAGGTTTACCCGGAGATGAAGCTAAGAAGAAGGTTTTCCCTTTATCTTTGAAGGGAAAATCATTGGCATGGTATAGGCTATGTGATGATATTGGATCTTGGAATTGGAATCGATTGAAATTGGAATTTCACCAAAAAAAATTATCCTATGCATCTAGTTCATCATTATCGAAATTATATAAATAATTTTTGGCCTCGTGAAGGAGAAAGTACCGCTCTAGCTTGGGGGAGGCTTAAGTTAATGTTATATTCATGCCCCAATCATGAGCTCTCAAGGGAAATTATCATTCAGAATTTTTATGCTGGGCTTTCTCGTGATGATCAACCCATGCTCGATACTTCCTGTACTGGTTACTTTATGAAGAAGACTATTGAATTCAGGTGGGATCTTTTAGAGAGAATTAAACGCAACTCTGAAGATTGGGAACTCGAGAAGGTAAAGAGTCAGGTAATAAGCTTAAGTATGCTTGTGTTAAATCTTTTATGAATATCGATACTTTTCAAAAGTTTAGCACCAAATATGGGCTTGACTCTGAGATAGTAGCCTCTTTTTGTGAATCATTTGCTACTCATGTTGATCTACCTAAGGAGAAGTGGTTTAAATATCACCCACCTATTAAAGAAGGAATTAAAGAACCGGTAATAGCTAAAGATGAAACTATCATTTATAATGTTGATCCAGTTGTTCCTACTGCTTATATTGAAACCCATCTCTCCCTGTTAGGATAAACAAACATGCTAAGGTTTCAACCGTGGTCAATAAAAGTAATATTAGAGCACCTAAACCTGCTGAATAAACCAAATTAGAACCTAGCGTTGCTATGGTTAAAGATCTCTTGGTAGAAAATATAGATGGGCATGTTATTTACTTCTGTAATGAAGCTGCTAGAATTGCTAAAACCGATGAGAAAGATAAACATTGACCTGTTGTTGGCATGCCTGTTGTCTCAGTCAAAATAGGAGATCATTGTTATCATGGTTTATATGACTTAGGTGCTGTCGTGAGTGCTATTCCTTTTACCTTATATCAAGAAATTATGAATGATATAACACCCGCTGAAATAGAAGACATAGATGTTACTATTAAACTTGCTAATAGAGACACCATCACACCACTTGGGATTGTTAGAGATGTTGAAGTATTGTGTGGGAAAATAAAATATCCTACTGATTTTCTAGTTCTTGGTTCCCCGCCAGATGACTTTCGTCCCTTTATCTTTGGTAGACCTTTCTTGAACAGTGCTAATGCTAAAATAGATTGTGAGAAACAAATTGTCGGTGTTAGTTTTGGTGATGAGTCTCATAAGTTTAATTTTTCTAAGTTCAATAGAAAACATCATAAGAAAGAATTGCCTAGTAAGGATGAAATAGTTGGTCTTGCTTCTATTGCCATGCCTCCTACTGATCCACTAGAACAATATTTGCTAGACCATGAAAATGATATGCATATGCATGAAAGAAATGAGACAGATAAAATTTTATTTGAACAACGACCTCTGCTTAAACACAATTTGCCTATTGAAACTCTAGGAGGTCCTCCTCCACCTAAAGGTGATATTGTGTTGAATTAAAACAATTGTCAGACACTTTGAAATATGCTTATCCTGATGAGAAAAAGATATATCATGTTATTATTATTGCTAAACTTTCAGAACATGAAGAAGAAAGATTATTGAAAATTCCGAAGAAGCACCGAACTGCTATTGGATATACTCTTGATGATATTAAGGGCATTAGTCCCACTCTCTGTTAGCACAAGATTAATATGGAACCTGATGCTAAACCCGTTGTTGATCACCAACAACGTTTAAATCCTAAAATGAAAGAAGTGGTAAGAACTGAAATACTGAAGCTTCTGGAAGCAGGTATAATCTATCCCATAGCTGATAGTAGATTGGTAAGTCTCGTTCATTGTGTCCCTAAGAAGGGAAGAATTACCGTTGTTCTTAATGATAAAAATGAATTTATTCCACAAAGGATTGTCACTTGCTATAGAATGGTAATTGATTTTAGAAAATTAAATAAAGCAACTAGAAAAGATCATCACCCTATGCCTTTCATTTATCAAATGCTAGAAAGATTATCTAAGCACTCACACTTTTGTTTTCTCGATGAATATTCTGGTTTTTCTCAAATACCTGTACCACAACCTGATCAAGAGAAAACCACCTTTACTTGTCCTTTTAGAACTTATGCTTATAGACATATGCCTTTTGGTTTATGTAATGCACCTGCTACCTTTCAAAGATGTATGACTGCTATATTCTCTGATTTTGTTCAAAAGATTTTTGAGGTTTTCATGGATGATTTTTCTGTTTACAGAACTTCTTTTGTTGATTGCTTAAGGAACCTTGATCGAGTTTTGCAGATATGCGAGCAAACTAATCTTGTCTTGAATTGGGAGAAGTGCCACTTTATGGTCAATGAAGGTATTGCCTTGGGACATAAAATTTCTGAACGAGGTATTGAGTTGGATAAAGCCAAAGTTGATGCAATTGAGTGTCCCAGAGATATTAAAGGTATCCGTAGTTTTCTCGGTCATGCTGGTTTCTATAGGAGATTTATTAAAGACTTCTCTAAAATTTCTAGGCCTCTTACAAATCTTTTACAAAAGGATGTTCCATTTGTTTTTTATGATGATTGTGTAGAAGCCTTTGAAACACTTAAGAACGTCTTAATTTCTGCACCTATTGTTCAACCACCTGTTTGGAACTTGCCTTTTGAAATTATGTGTGATGCTAGTGATTATGTTGTTGGTGCTGTTTTAGGACAAAGAGTTGATAAGAAATTAAATGTTATTCATTATGCTAGTAAAACTCTAGACAGTGCCCAAAGAAATTATGCTACTACTGAAAAATAATTTTTAGGAGTGGTGTTTGCTCGTGATAAATTCAGATCTTACATTTTTGATTCTAAAGTGATTGTTCACACTGATCATGCTGCTATTAAATATCCTATGGAAAAGAGAGATGCTAAACCTAGACTCATTAGGTGGGTTCTCTTGCTACAAGAATTTGACTTATATATCACTGATAGAAAAGGAGCTGGGAACCCCATAGCTGATAACTTGTCTAGGTTAGAAAATATTCTTGATGACCCACAACCTATTAATGATAGTTTTCCTAATGAGCAATTAGCTGCAATAAATGTTTCTCATAACACTCCTTGGTATGCTGACTATGCTAATTATATTGTTGCTAAATATATACTTACCACCTAGTTTCACTTACCAACAAAAGAAAAAATTCTTCTATGATTTAAGACATTACTTTTGGGATGACCCACATCTTTATAAAGAAGGAGTAGATGGTATTATTAGACGTTGTGTACTGAGCATGAACAGGGACAAATCCTACGGAAATGTCACTCTGAAGCTTATGGAGGGCATCATGCGGAGATGTAACTACTCACAAGGTATTGCAATCTGGTTTTTATTGGCATACTCTCTTCAAGGATGCCCGTAAGTTTGTTTTATCTTGTGATGAATGTCAAAGAATTGGTAATATTGGTAAGCGTCAGGAAATGCCTATGAATTATTCTCTTGCTATTAAACCATTTGATGTTTGGGGTTTTGATTAAATGGGACCTTTTCCTTCCTCTAATGGGTATACACATATTTTGGTTGCTGTTGATTATGTTACTAAGTTGGTAGGAGCTATTCCAACTAGTAGTGCTGATCACAACACGTCTATTAAATGCTTAAGGAAGTTATTTTCCCAAGGTTTGGAGTCCCTAGATATTTAATGACTGATGGTGGTTCACATTTTATTCATGGTGCTTTCCATAAAATGCTTGCTAAGTATGATGTTAACCATGGAATTGTATCCCCCTATCATCCTCAGTCTACTGGTCAAGTTGAACTTAGCAATAGAGAAATAAAATGAATTTTACAAAAAACTGTCAATAGGTCCCAAAAGAATTGGTCTAAGAAATTAGACGATGCACTTCGGGCTTATCGAACAGCATATAAAAATCCCATGGGTATGTCTCCTTATAAAATGGTTTATGGAAAAGCTTGTCTTTTGCCTCTTGAGTTAGAACACAAAGCATATTGGGCAATTAAAGAACTCAACTATGATTTCAAACTTGCCGGTGAAAAGAGGCTATTAGACATTACACTACCGCAGGATGCTGCTAACGCGACACTACGATCAGAGAACCTTCGACGAAACTGTGTGCGATGCAATAATCGCAAACGGTGGTGTAAAAAACCAGTCAAAAAAGGTGCAAAATGTTTGCGATGGCGGATGCATCAAACACGGTTCATATTTTAGTTGTGTGTGCGATGCAGGGCACGCGGTTCAGTTCAATTAACTATTTGCGATGAGGAGGAACAAAAGAAACGGGTAGCTAGATGAAGGTGTGTGCGATATACAACATATGGTTCACTCGGATGAACTGTTTGTGGTTAGGCAACACAAAAGAAACAGTTAGCCAGAACAAGTGTGTGCGATATACGGCATGCGGTTCACTCGGATGAACTGTTTGCTTTGAGCCAAGAGAACATAAACGGTTCAATATAACAAGATGTGTGTGATACGCGGCAAATAGGTCTGTAATTGGAAACGTGTGGGAAGACCTATAACAACACAGACGATTCCTGTTAACAAGTCGTGTGTGTTGTGAGCAAATGATTGCTGGTATACAATTGTGAGTGATTAATGAAAACATCACCGACGGGTTCCATTGTTTAGTCCGTGTGCGATGTGATTTTCTTTGTCCGCACAACATCTATGCTCTGTCTACAGAGCATCAACATATATACTTAAAAAGAAAGCATTGCATAACCAAATTAAGCATACAATTACACAAGTGACTACACACATAACATTTCCACAAACCAAAGTAAGCAATGCATACTAAACTAGGAGAAATGATGATCTAATCATCTACTTATTGTTGTGACGATGCTTGCCATTGCTCCGCTTTCGGCTGGATCCCTGGCCGTTTTGGGGAAGCAGACACTTCCTCATGTCAACAATCCGCGTGTACATGTCATAGCTCGTGTATGCCTCCTTAGCCGCATACACGGCGTGAGCTTTGTCGAGTATCTCCATCCAGGCCGAGTGCCAAGCACACTTGTCCTTGTTGCAGAAATCCTTCATGTCTCTGTAGTAGGGGTCGATGATGGCCTCGACGAGGTGAACCAGTGAGTCCTTCTCATGCTCCTTGCTCCCCCAGATCTTGTATTGGCCCTGGATGTCGACAAGATTCTGGCAGGCGATGCCCGAATTCTCGAGCGCCTTTACATTGTTGGTGATGTCCATCATAGCGAACATGTAGTGGGGGCTGTTGACAAACCTGGTGAAATGCTCGCAAGGCCTTGTGGACAGACAGTAGTGGTAGACGAGGACGTGGTGGCGCATGCACATTTGGGCGACGACGACCTTGGGACGAGACCCTACATGAGCGCGGGTGTACTCAAGGTCGAACTCGACCACCTTGTACTTCTCCTCGGCAAGCAACTACTCCCTGATGTGGATGGAGTGCTCCACCCAGACCGAGTCGTTGGTGTACACCACTGAGAGGTCCGTGAACCTTCTGTGGGTGTCCACCACGGCATGCATGGTGAACTGATGCTCGTCATCGGCAGCCGCTCGGAGCGCCATTGGAGCCGTGCAGGATACCCTCTAAGAATTTCTCATGGTGGGTGTGCTTATTGCAACGGTGGGGCGCGATCGAATGGTTGAAGAGACACAAGGGTTAAATGGCCGCTGTAATAAATGGGGGCCAGCGGGCCTGTAATCATCACGTCTTGTCACGGCGTTCATAACGAAGGATTCCAGTGCATGCTTGACAACACTGCACCGCACGTGTTTCGTTTGACCACGCGTGGGCTCGAAGAGGCGCCAAATGTATCGTCGGTGAGCCTGTTCTCGCGCTACCGCGCAGTTTACCGTGCTAGCTTCTCTCCTGGCTTGTTTGGCCACGCCTCGGCTAGAAGAGGGACAAATCATGGGAGTTTATTGGCAAAAAGCTTTGTAAAAACGAAGTGTGTGGAATGACTTCGATCATAATTTTTCCAGTGGGTGATGAGCTCAAAGTTACATAGAAGGGTGATGATGGACACTCGAGTGCGGTAATTAATTCTGCACTCTACATGGCACACGGTTGAAGAAACCAACTGTGTGCAAAAATGTCGAAGATCGTAGTCGAGTTAGCTATACAGATCGTGTGCTGTGAGACCGACAAGGTAAACAGAATCGAGAATGGTTAATAAAATCTAAGACCATTGCATATTAAGGTCAAAATAGTGCTACCAATATACGAGTCTCATACGATGCCATTTCAATGATTGTACCACAAAAGCTTGAAATATTACAAGGTTCAAATTCCAGAGTTATATGGCTCAAATTCGAAGATTACAAGGTTCAAACTGATATTAGAAATGAAATCCAGCTCATCAGCTGCAAACGCTCACGCTGATCTGCTGAACATGGATATCAGAGAGGTTCAAACTAATATTACCACTTTTAAGTCTGGTTTCGAAACCTCATAATTTTTGCAAAGGGGTCAGCCACCGATAAGTCATGTATGGGGTTGACATGATGACTTCCGATTACTCTGTCATCTGAAGTTCCAAAATGAAATTCAGCATTTTTGGAGCCTATTCCATTCTACCGCAGGCGCCGACGCTATTCAACAAACCATTCATTTTTGCGAAATAAATGTAGGGCAAACCTCATTACCTTCAGCACCCTTGCTCTGACAACAAAGAACCTGACTAATATAATCTCCAGTAAGGTCCCTCGGTAGGAAATCAAAGTAATTTCTGAGAGATGCATATCTAGGAATTCGACGTGATTGTTATATTGTATCACATTATCCACCACTGGGCCTAATCTTATCTGCAAAACAAGAAAACGTGTTAGTGCCTATATGCAGTTTTGAACACTACTACATGCCTATTTTGTTTGCAGGATTTGTAAAATGCACTAACATGCCATCTTCGATCTGACATGATTAACATGGGCATTTGATTACAAATTCTAGAAAAATGTAGCCTTCTTCACAAGAGGTTGGAGTGGATGAAAAGTTCCCTAAGAAAACTAGTACAGATGAATCCAAAGGAGAAATGCTTATGGATTGTAACCATATGGATCAAGCAACCAATATGGGGGGGGGGGCATGTATGTACTGAAATCCTCCAAAAGAATCCTTAAGAAATCGTAGTACATTGTCATTGTAAACTTGGAAAAAGGTGTCACAAATTGAACTCCCTTATGGTTAACATTTAACAGAAGGAACATCACCTCGATATATAGCTTCTCCGGGCATGGAAAGCATCTCAGAACCGACAACTTGCTCCGAGTTGGGGCCGATAGATTCTAGTGCCAAGAACTTCACCGTATGCGCAGTTTGAGGTCAAGCTTGTCGAGAATCATTTTCTGGATGATGAGACAAACAAACATCTTCAAAATTAGAAATAATGTTAATTTGTAGAAGGAGAGGTAGAAAGGCGGCTGTTGTACACGAGCAGGTGTGGATCCAATAACAAGTTCAGTGTATTTGTCAGACGAGTAGCCCACCACTGTCAATTTCGGCGCAGAAATGACATTGATTCTTGTTGGACCTTCTTGATCAACTACAAGTAATCTCTCAAGTGCAGGTGTGTCCTCAATGACAATACCGTGGTACACATCTTTTGATGTCTTCCCGCCGCACCAGCAACACACATAAATAGTCCGGAGAGTCATGGAGGTGATGTGGAAGCTACTCAACCCATTGATCGCCTGAAGATGAAGGTACTCGAGTGCAGTACAACCATGGAGAAGGCGCTCCATGTCACCGTTTGGGAGGTAGATGATGACGAGCTCAAGGTGCTTCAGTCGTGGTAGAATAAGAGCGGGCGCGTCATTAAGGGAGGGGGGATGGCAGTTCCTGAACTTGGTGACGCGCAGCGTGGTGCGAGGCAAAGCGCGGACGTTGGCAGCGAGCGCATATGCCCATCATCAAAAGTGAGCTCCTCGAGCTGATCTAGGGCGGGGGATCGGAACCAGTCGTCAAGCTTGCCTCGGTCATTGCCGTTGGAATGAAACTTTCCCATTCTAAGGCCTCTGGTTGGGCCAAGGTGACTGCCGAGGATCTTGGAGAACGCATCCAAGCTTTTGCGATAGCCATGGCAGAGCTCGTGGGTGTCATTGAGGTCGAGAGGGGTGGAGTTCCATAGGGGGCGCCACCGCCGGGAAAGGACGATTGTCCGTGCCCCATATTTAATTGGGAGGAGGGAGATGATGACTGTCAACATATCATCGGGGAGGTTGCTGATGAAGTCTAGGCCTGCTGGAGTCGTTTGCGGTTATTGCTCGCCCCGCCTCCACTTGTTGGCAACCCCGTTCTCCACCTCCGGAGTCTCCTTGTCAGCGGCGCTTTCTGATAGAAGTGGGAGTACAGGGAATGTTTAGTTAAAACAGGGCAATAGAAAAGTGTATTGGTAACTAGAAGTTATTAGGTAGGAATATAGTAAGAAAATGGAATAACAATTGGTTGCTTAATTACTACACAATTCATTTGATATTGCTGGGTAAGTCAACATGCCGATACTTGAAAAGAAAACTTACTTCGAACAAAGTCTGGACGGATGCTATCATGACCAGGCCCTCTTATGTGCAGTGCAATTATAATGCCAGCTTTTAGTACATAAAACTTCGAAATTTCTATCCAAAGGCTAGTGCCAAAATAGGAGTCACCACGTTCATCAAGTCTTATAGTAGCAACGATTGTAAATCCATGGTTTGTGTTCAGTATACTTCCTTGCAGTCTTGATTTATGTAAAGGGAAAGATTGTGCACTACAGATTATGTTGCATAGCAAGGGACGCGCTGCAGAAAATGGTAGGATTGTTAAATAAAGTATGGTAACATGCAAATATGGGCCCAAATTGAAAGAACTATACAACAGTTGAAATCGAAGGACAAAAATCTATAATTAAACAGATAGGGTAAACATGATGTCATGGAAATATGAGAGTAATCGAAAGAACAATACATCATTAATTTGCCTAATATAGAAAGAAGAGGGAAAAAATCCCCTTTGACGTATATGGTGCATGTGGCACCTTTTATCCAAATGTAGCAATATTTAGAATATGTTCAGGAAAGTAGACCATGCCAACCGATTTAGGGTGAGATTGAACATATCGCGCGCATCCTCAAGTCATTTGGTACAGTGAGATGGAATGTCTGGCGGAGGCCGCAAGGTCCTGATGTATCCGCGCACTGTACACTCTATGAACGAAAAAAAAACCCTCCAATCAGCTCGAATAAAAATGAAATTACGAAGATTTCGGCTGGGTGATTAAAGGAGGCAGATGATCTGGGATAAGAGATGAAATAATATCTCATTAAATTAGTTACCTTGTTGTCCATGAGAAAGAACCCTCAGTACGGCAGATTCCCCAACCGAGCGGAGCTGGGTCGACCGCGAGTAGCGTCGAGAAACTCAATGGCGATAGGCGGTGGCAAGCGGAAGTGGCGAAATGTGGTGGGCTTTGCCGGCATCCTGACGGCGGCGGCAGGCGTCGAGCTAAGTGGTTACCGCCGCAATAGGCGGTGCCATGCATAGACGCAGAGGAGCTTGTGCAGGTGTGAATGGGGACTGGAGGGGGTGGCGGGCGGGGTGAGGGTTTTTGTGACATGGGGATGGTGAGGGTTTTATTTTTTATTTTGAATTGGGTGATGAGGGTTTTCTGTCCCACAAAGAATTTTGGAGGCGACGGTTTGCTAGAGCCAACCGTGTGTGATTGACGCAACAGGAAAAATGAAAGTCATTGCACACAGTTCCAATTTTGGGAACCGTGTGTGATTGACGTACTACCTCCGTCCTGGTTTAGTGGTCCCCTTTGTAATTTTTACCAAAATTTGACCAAATATTTAACTAAGAAATGTTTATGCATGTCACCAAAAATTATATCATTGAACACTATGCTCAAATACCCATCCAATGATATAATTTTTGTTGACCTGCACTAACATTTTGTCAGTTAAACCTTTGGTCAAAATTTAACACAAATTACAAAGGGGACCAATAAACCAAGACGGAGGTAGATTCCATCAACCGGACTGATTGCATACATATCCCACGGTTAGACATAAGTAAACATAGATTAAACATACTCGGACATATATAATAAGCGTACACGTACACAAGCATAGTTCAACCATAAGTACATAGTTCAACCATCATTAAGCATACTCAAGCTTATATAGTTCGATCCCACATCTCATCTCACATGCCGGCACGATCCTGAAGCTTCTCCAGGTACTCGGCATACGCTACGCCGGCGCCACCCTGCGAGAATACTTCTACTTGAAGGAGCCAACGGCCCGTCCTCTTGCATGCGCCAGAACACTTTGATAGGCGCCATGAAGCTTGTGGTTGCAAAATGGGCATCGATAGCCGCTGTTCCAGGTCCTAATACGCCTGTTATGCTTTCCCGCATAAAGCTCCCTCAGGATTTGCCTCTTGTACCTCCTCTGGCCATCTTCATCCTCGCTGTCCACATCGTCAGACAGCACCCATACAAATAGTAAAACAAATTTGGCATCAAATCAATGTTTACATGCCGTGAAGTAGGATAGGAATTTATGGCTATTTATTTATACATATCCAGAGATTATGGTTCAATTTTTAAGCACAATCGTCTATGTACAGGACAATCTTGAAGAAAATAATGGCACAAACATATGTAGGTAATTCAAAATCAATTGTCAAGTCCTGGCTAGGAATTATTAGCACGAACACTAACCCTAGTCGGATTACTAGCAGAAATCATTTGCATGATGAAACAACTAATCACTTATCACTTGTACCATTCAAACAATCAATACACTACACGGATCTAACAAAACTTAATCAGATTTCGTGGATTGGGAGAACATAACCATAGGATTTCTATTCCAAAAAGGGGAGGCAGGAGTAACCAGAGAAACCCTAGGATCTATTTGACACATAAACGGGTATAGATGACTAACCAGTTGTCCGTCGTCGTCGGAGTCGTCGCCGGGGTCATCTCGTCACCCGAGTCATCACCAGAGTCGGTGTGGTACTCCGCCTCTGGCTGTGGAAGCTCGACGCCGTCGACGACGTCAGGGTGCAGCGATAACTCGCCACTGGTGATGGCAACCTCTGTCTCCATCTCCACGCCATGCTCCAGTGCTTCAGTAGCCCTGGCGCCGCCACTCCCTCCGATGGGGCGCTTCAGCGGCATCCCCATACACTGACGGCTTTAAGGACTGAGAGTGGCGTCGAGGATGCAAGCAGAGAGAGAGAGAGAGAGGATTGTGTGTGCGGCGAGGATGGGGGTGGGGGACGGCCGCTCGGGCCACCATTAATATGTACTAGTGGAAGAGAGGCGGGCGGCGGTCAAACCGATGGCTTGCCTCCTGGTAAGCCTGTGCACCGGACCGCTAGCATGCCTACCCTCATTTCACACAGCTACTCGCACGCCTCCCGACGACACTACGCAACAAGCACGCTTCCGTCAATTCAAACACTTGCACACACGCCTCCCGGTCTGCCTGCGCGGTGGACTGCTCGCATGTGTCCCGTCAACTCATGCCTGCTCGCACGACACACAGGTCGCGTGGCAACACATATATTGTTTTTCTATTTGGATGATTAATATTGTCGCTTTATTGCTTAACCGAAGCATGGCAGGTATCCATCGTTGGTCTAACTCTCACGGTTCGAATAAATAATCCGTTTGGGGTTCCCAATTATTAATGATCTCCCATTTGTAATTAGATAAAGATTACATCAAAATTGGTCTCAAATTTGACAAAAATAAAGTACAATACCACTTTGTATTGGTGTCCATATGACAACATGATAAGTTTCATGAACTTCAAATTAGTTTTGGATGTACTAGAATTTAAAAATCAAGATTTTCAATGTTTGAAATTTCTTGCACGTGGAGTAAAACATGCACCCAGTGAGACACATGTGTTTTTGCAATCCATTTACGTGCACTATCACGTGTGCATGTAGCTCAAATATGTTTTTTGCACATTATACCCATAGAAAATCGATCAATTGATGTACTAAAATGTCTTAATGATCTCTGTTTTTTTTCAAAATTAAAACGTCCCTTCTTTGGTAACATATGTTCACCTCAGGATAATTTAACATGCATCATAGTTGCGGTGGATTCGCGGTGTGTGTGTGGGTGTGTGCGTTTGGGGGGTGGCGGGTGGCTCGCAGTACACTACGAGTTGTGAGCCACCGTGTGGGTGGCCGTTTTGTTAGGCAGGTGCTACATCAGAGTCGTGAATTCATTATTTAAAACATTACACAACGCTTTCATACATACATGTTTTGGCCACATACAGTTGATGGTTGTCCTACACGACACTCGATACTCGCGTGTGACACTTTCTGTGGGCCCGTGAGGTCGTCCACCATCACTTTGACAAACAACCGACAACGAGGTTAATTTGACCAGCAATGTAGAATCTTTTTTGTTTGTGTTATGGTGGTATATAGTACACGTCGAGGAGGTGGGAGGGGACTAGCATATATACTATACGTACGCGTCCGTGAACAAGTACACCTCACTCAGTTTCGGGACTTTTCGGTTTCTGAGGCACGTGCCACATCAAAGTTGTGAAATTGGCTATTCAAACATCACACAACACCTCTTTGGCCCACATGCATGCAAAGTGGTGGTTATCCTAGCTAGGACACTCACGTGTGACGCTTCCATCTGTGGGCCCATGAGGCCATCGTCGATGCATGCATCACTTTGACCTACATCGGGAGAGGTTAATTAATTTCACCATCGCGGAGGATTCTTTTTGGGATGTATTATGGTAGGAGCATATAATATGCGTCGAATAGGGGGAAGGGGACCATCATATGTAGTACGCTTCATGAACCTCGCTCTATGTGGGGGGTTTATGATTTTTTAGGCACGTGGCACGTCAAAGTTGTGCATTTTGGGTATTCAACATATGTTTGTCCCACATGCAAAGCGATGGTGGTTGTCCTCTCGCACCCACTTAAGCGGTTATGAGCGGTATCGATGCTTTCCATCTGTGGGCCCGCTTGGTCCATCACTACTTTTTTCCTGACAACGAGAGAGGTTAATTTGACTTAGGAGGGATTATTTTTTTGCTTGTAATACGGTATATCTATATATAGGTCATGCTCTGAGATGACATGATACAATTTGAGCACACACACATGCATGTGTACGCATGAATCCCTCCCATCAAGTCGAAGTGGCTAGTACAACGACACGTCATGAACCGATCTCGACCTGTGTGGGGACTGTACGATTTTCGACGCATGCGCCACAACAATGTTGTGAAATGGTATTCAAACATGCATGCACGAATCACCTCCATACATATGCATGTAGTGGTTGTCTTCAAACAGCACACTCGCTCGCGTGTTTATCAGCGACAAGCCTATATATTCGTGGGCCCGCGTGGACATCCATGATCACCTTAACCGACAACAAGATTGTTACCATGGCAGATTCTTCCTTTGGTTTGTGTTATCGTAGTATAGGTCATGGTGAGATTCAGACCTAATTAAGTTTGAGCACATATACTATGCGCGCATGCATGCATGAATCCCCGCCGTCGGCTTGAAGTGTGGTGTAACATACATATGCATCGTCAACCTAATAACCCTCACTCAGTGTGGGGATTTCTAGTTCGAAATCACGGTGCCACATCAAAGTTGTTCCATTGTGCATTTAAAAACACACCTCTCCATACATACATACACACACACACACACACACACACACACACACACACACACACACACACACATATATATATATATATATATTTGGGCCATATGCATGCAGTGGTTGTCTTCGGGGACTAGCTACTTGCGTGATTATTGGCGAGCTAGCCCATCTTCGGGGTCGCATGGACGACCATCACTTTGACCAACAACAAGAGAGAGGTTGTACGACCAAGTTGGATTATTCTTGGTCCGTTTTACGATCCATCTTGCTGAGATGCCTCTCTGGCCCGCCGACTGAAAGTGTGTGTGTGTGTGTGGGGGGGGGGGGGTTGCTACTTCGCACTTTGCTAGGTGAACCTCGGTTGGGGAGGGGGCATGCATTCATAGCTTAGGATTCCCTTCGTGCCGACACGAGGGGGGGGGGCAAGCAATACCATGCGCTTTGCGAGATAGGTGCCACATCGAAGTTGCATTTGGTATTTGAACATCAAACCACCCTTTTCATACATAAATTTGGTCCACATGCAAGCATGTTCGTGTTCTGACCCTCTCCCGCGTCATTTTCGCCAAATTTATGAACATTAGACAAGTCGGATGGCCTTAGCAGAACCACAGTTCACTCAAACTAACTATGTGCCACGCCGGTGCCCCTGTCACGCACACATCCGCATAGTACATTGGGCTCCACGAGGGCACGCGGCTTCCCCTCTCAAAAATATCTACCTGCCTGCAGCTTTTTTCTGTTTGATAACACACGGTTATTGTGTTTCGATCGTGTGTGATGTTTCTTGTTCCCAATCCCGCCTGCATCCCTCGAAAATATCTACCTGCCTTGAGGGTTTTTCTGTTTCATAACACACGGTTGTTATCTCCGGACCGTGTGTGATGTTTATTGTTCCTGATCCCGCCTGCATCCCTCAAAAATATCTGCCCGCCTCGAGGGTTTTTGTGTTTCATAACACATGGTTGTTATCTCCGGACCGTGTGTGATGTTTCTTGTTCCCAATCTCGCCTGCATCCCTCGAAAATATCTGCCCGCCTCGAGGGATTTTCTGTTTCATAATACACGGTTGTTATCTCCGGACCGTGTGTGATGTTTCTTGTTCCCAATCCTGCCTGCATCCCTCGAAAATATCTGCCCACCTCGAGGGTCTTTCTGTTTCATAACACACGGTTGTTATCTCCGGACTGTGTGTGATGCACAATCATCAAAATTTTCAATAGCCCCGACATTTCGCTCCCGCGTAGTAAATTTTTTAGTACCCGCATCATTTCCTCAAACACACCCCGCCCCCTCCACACACACACCAAAACCTCCTCGGGCACGCACACACACCCCCTCCCTCGCTCGAAACCCTAGCAAGGTCCCCGTCGCCGTCGCCTCAAGGCCTCCATTGTCAACATCTGCCAGTTTGCCCGTGCAGCTTACCCACCGATCTCCATACCCAGGCCGCCCTGAGTTTCTTAGATGACACCTGCCAAACGCCCCCTTTCCTACAGATCCCCATCCCCATCCCGATCCCCCACTCCAGAGCATCGTAGCCTAAGCCCAGCTATGCTTCCCATGGAGCTCGAGGAGCGACTGGCCCAAAAGAGGTGCATCGCGGTCTCTTCGCCCGATGTCGCCGAGGAAGCTAACGACCATTATTGGCGGCAGGCACTCAAGCAGCGGGCTAGAGTATGCGGGTATGTGGCGGACGCCGACTATGACATCGAGGTCATCGACAGCGACGACCTGAGGCGGGCTATGTCACAGGTTAAGTGGCCCACCCCCAACCCCTCGGGTTCAACCGCCATTGATTTCATCCATGGCCCCGCCGCTAATCTCCTCTGGCTCGCTGTCAAGAATTTGCCATCCTACATCGCCATCAAGCCCCTTTTGTCATTTCTGAAGGACACGTTCTGTGACGCTAGCTTGGGATCCACAGCTTCCAAGTCAGACCTCATCGACAGTGACCACGAGGAGGGCACCCTCTCCGGCTCTTCCAAGGGGAAAGAACCCATCTGCTCTTCCGAGGGGAAAGAGCCCGTCTGTGACATCAGGGAGGGCACCCTACAGCCGTGCTCTTCCAAGGGGAAGGAGCCCACATACGATAACATGGAGCGCATCCAGGGTCCGTGCTCTTCCCATGGGAATGAGCCCATCTGTGACAAGTGAGGAAACCCATGATTTGTTTGGCCATGCCTCTTTATAGGGGGAAACCCATGATTTTCTTTGTCGAGTCCCTTTTGTAGTGTAGTGAGAATATGTCTAGTTTTAATTGCTATATTTGGTTGTTTGCAGTATGCCTTGTTTATTCCAGTTGTTCATAATGTGATGCTCTATACGTGCAATTATTTATTGTGCAGTACATTTCATCAACCCAGTTTTTAAACATACCGATAGGAATGCATATATTTGCTTGCTGTTAAGCCAGTTATAGCTAGCATGCATATGCCTCTTTTAAAGTTTTTTGATTGTTCGGTAGTTTGTAGATAGCATATGTCTAGTTTCAAATGCTATCTTTGGTTGTTTGTAGTATGCCTTGTTTATTCAAGTTATTCACAACGTGATGTTCTATATGTGCAAGTGTGAACTGTGCAGTTCAATTTCATCGATGCAGTTTCAACAATACCACTATGAATGACTAGATTTGGTTGCTGCATCTTGTAATTAACACACCTTTCCATTTTTATTTAACAATAACCAGTGTACTTAGACAGGCACAATACCAGTTTGAATGACTATGTTTGCTTGTTGTTAAATGTTAGGCCTATTGTAGTTAACACACCTTTCCACTTGTTTTGCTTTACTAGCGTGCTTAAACCTGCACACTGAAGCTATCCTTTGGAGATTATTTTGTCTGCCATGGATAATTTTGGTTGATGTTTAGCCTGTTGTGCTTAACATGCCTCTCGATGTACCTACACATGACAATTTTGGCAACGACTATTGTTTTCCATCGAGGTTAGTTTCATCCCATGGCTTATATATACTCACTATTCAGGATATTGGTAGCTGGTACCATATAGTTCGGGGGCTGATAAGGGACTAATCGGTGAATCAGACTTTTAACTGAATATATCTGTAACCCATTTATCGTTAGGTTAACTAGGGCCATATGTAATATACCCGAGGCTACATAGCAACATGCACTATACTTAATGTTTAAATATGCAATCCTAGGCTACATAGCAACAAGGAATAGTGTTACCTTAATGTTCTAATGATGTTTAGATATACGTAGAAGAGCAGCAGCAGCAACAACAACAACACAACCCTGTTTGGATACTCAACTTAGCTAGAGGTTATAGTTAGCTAGTTTCTAGCTCATGACTAACCCTGAACTAACTCCATCCAAAGAGGTGTTTGGATGACAGGGTTAGATTGACAATAAATGCACTAGGAGAACTAGCTCCAATTAGCACCTCTTGGGTTGGATATTTTTTTGGGTGGGTTAGATGCAACTAGCTCAAACTAGCCCTCATGTTTGGACATACTTTAGGGATATTTGAGCCCGAACTAGCTCAAACTAACTCTAACCCATGGATACAACAATAGTTAATCAGCTGATAATTTGTAAGAATGCAATAAACTCCTTCAGCCCATAATATAAGATGTTAGTTCATCTAATATGTGAGTATATTGGATGTTATAAGATATTATAAAAGAGTGTTGTACTACATCATTGTGCAATTGTTGTTTAGCTTCTAATATTAACTTGGTGCTTTTAGGTACATATGTCATTGGTAAAGGTCCGCGCTTCGACTCTTTCTGCGTATGGGGCAATGAGATATCAATGAGCCAGCATCAAGTGAGGAAGCTGATAAAGATTGTTAGTAAAATGGGTCAAAAGATGGCAATTAAACTATTTGTTTACACTTTATCCAAGACAACAGCGAACTGCAGGATGGTAAGTAATAACTCTGCAGCCTTCGTTTTACTGCCCATAATGAGTTGTGTTAGATGACAATGTGTGAATATTTTTGCTTTGCAGTGGTTGCCAAAGAATTTTACTCAAGATTACCTCTCAAACTACATGATTGGTGGGCATGCAAAGGTTAATGCATTTCTACCAGAACACGATGATTATCTAAATGTTTTCATGAAGACCGTAAAGGATGGGCGGTCGACCATCACAAGGGGTTGGACTAGATTCATGTGTGCCTTCTGCATGGAGGAGGGCACAATATGGGCATTCCGCTTCACCTTGTTCAGCAGCCAGAATGTATTTCTCCTCTTTCTTTACCATCTTTAATAGTACAAGTATACAACTGTGGTTCATCATTCTTTATTTGGTTCTTATGTAATTCTTGAACATATGTACCTTTGAATCGAATAATGCATTGGCTGTTTGAACCTGATGGATATGAATAAAGCTACAACATACATTCTAAAATTCAAATTCAAATCCGGTACAATTTGAAATAGCAGCAATTAAATTACGGTGAAATTAGGCCCTCTAGGTCGTTACAGCACACACGGTTGGTAAAACACAAACGTTTGCAATATACACCATAATCCGACACGGTTCACAGAGAGGAAACGTGTGCAAGCATGCACACAGTTGCCGTTTGCAAAGCGTGTGCGGTGTCAGACATCATCACAAACGGTGCGGGCAAACTAAACGTTTGTGTTAGTTGCCTTATCGTACACGATTCGCAACCATGAACTATTTCTGATGAAGTATGCATCGTAAACGTTGCACCACAGAATAGCGTGTGCGATAGTTCTTGTGTATGACGATGTTACAACAGTCCGACATTTCGTAATCCTGTCCGACACTCGTACGACGATTAGCTAATTTTGTTAATTAGTTATCGCACACGGTTTGGGAAAAGCGAATGTGTGTGATATATGCTTATCATACACGTTCTATAATAGTGAACTGTTTGTGATGGACCGCACATCGTAAACATAGCACCACAAAATACCGACTGCGATGGCAATGAGAGCACAAACGAGTAGGAGTACTGTATGCTCCCTATCCTCGACGGTTTCTGGGTCGTGTGGGAAGGACCCCCTATCACCCACACTCACTTGGCGATGGTTCCAAATTCCGTCGGGGAAAGGGGTTAAAAGCCGTTTGTATAGCACCGACGCGTACCAGTGTTAGCTCACTAGATGAATGGAGAACCCAAGCTTATGAAAATGCCAAATTATTTAAAGAAAAAGTTAAAATATGGCAAGATAAAAGAATCCAAAAGCGTGAGTTCAAAGTTGGATAATATGTTCTTTTGTACAACTCTCGTTTCAGATTCTTTGCAGGAAAACTTCTCTCCAAATGGGAAGGACCTTATGTTATCGAGGAGGTTTATCAATCTGGAGCTATCAAAATAAATAATGCTGAAGGTGCTAACCCGAAGGTTGTCAATGGGTAAAGAATAAAACATTATATCTTAGGTACTCCCATTAATGTTGAAAGAAATATTATCCAAACTATGACACCGGAAGAACACATAAAAAAACCTTCCAGAACACTCTAGAATCGTGAAAAAAGAGGAAGTACGTGATACGGGTAAGTAAACAGACTCCGAAAAATCCGCAAAAATATTTTCTGCCAGTTTTGGAATATATTAAAAATTAGGAAAATAAGAAACAACCAGGAAGGCAACCCTGGTGGGCACAAGACACCAGGGCGCGTGCGGGTTGTGCCGCACCTCGGGTACCTTCCGGACTTCGTTTTTCTCCCATTTGCTTGTTTCCAAAGATAAAAGATCTTTATATACCCCCCGAACCTATTGACCACCGTATCACGGAGAAATCCTTTGTTTTCTTTCCTCGTTGTTTTCTATCAGATCCATCAAGTCCAGCATCATGTCTTCTTCCCCCTCCAACAACATAGAAGAGAATGCTTGGTTGATGAAGATTGAATTGAAGAGAGAAGAGTCCGGAGAATCTTTCAAGAGGGACAAGAGCAAGGAAGCTATTGGAGATCAAGCTCCAGTAGTAGAGAAGATCTTGCCGTGGAGGAAGAAGAAGATATCCTTCAACCATACTATGAATACCTCACTCCCACTGAGACCAAAGCCTTTAGGATCATTGAAACGGTTCGTGTTCAAACCAAATATCTTACTTGTGAAAATATTTTATTGCAAGAGCACATCATTACCCTTCAGAGCGTCATCCGAAGATTGGAGTATCTTTTGAGCCTGAAAGAGAAGGACGAACCCTCCACTCATCATCACCACCACCAGCTTTTTCATCACCGAAGGATACTTGAGTATCGGGTATTTGCACTCCCCTTGGCTTGTGCCAAGCTTGGGGGAGGTGACCCGGTATCGTATCACCATCATTATCTTTTGCCTTTATCTTAGTTCAATCCTCAGTTGTATTTCGATTTAGTTGAATAAAAGTTTAGTTCGATCCTTTCTTTTCAAGTGCTTGTTTAGTGATCTATCCTTATAATCATGTGCGAGATATATAATAAAGTTTAGTTTGAGTTTTATTTTCTTTACTTTCATGTTCAAAAAAAAGAAAGGAAATAAATGGAAAAGATCATATGCTAATCTTATGGTAAGTAATGACATCACATAAAGAAGAGTATAAGTAGAAAAATTTATTGGAGATTTACAAACATAGCATTGGTCAATGACGTAATTTATGAAAGAATTAATAAGGGAAGAGAAGATTCACATGCAAATACACTATCTTGGACATCTTTTATGATTGTGAGCCCCCATCAAAATATTATATGCCAAAATTGTTGACGTTGGACAAGGAAGACAACGTAATGATTTATGTTTGTTCATATTCACATAGAAGTTATATTGTCATAGATCCTTTAACACGTGGTGCTTGCCCCCCATCTTTGGTAGCCAAAAATTCCGCACTAAGTAGAGATACTACTTGTGCATCCAAAACCCTCAACCCAAATCTTGTTTTGAGAGTCCACTATACCTACCTATGGATTGAGTAAGATCCTTCAATTAAGTTGTAATTGGTGCAATGAGGGAATACAAATTGCTTCTAAATGTGTTATATAATTTAGTGTAAGAGAAAATTGAGCGTTGTACGAACTTGTGGTGGCAAAACAATAAAGGCGATAGACTGCATAATAAAGGTTGCTATCATAAGGGGCAATATAATGTGATGTTCTTTTGCGATAAGAGATTGAGCATACAACCAAAAAGCGCATGGCAACCTCTGCTTCCCTCTACGAAGGGCCTATCTCTTACTTTTATGTATTTACTATTATGCAAGAGTCAAAGTACCCCTCTATTCCTTTTTATTTTTCTCTTTTGGCAAGCACCATGTGGCGAGGGAAGATCTAGGCATATATATCCAGTTGGATATGGGTGGGCATGAGTAATTATTATTGACATCACCCTTGAGGTGAATACGTTGGGAGGCGAAACTATAGGCCCCTATCTTCCTATGTGTCTGGTTGAAACTTTTTGCTCATGTGTATGCGGTGGGTGTTAGCAATCATAGAAGACTATATGATGGTTGAGTATGTGGACTTGCCAAAAGGCTCTGATACGTGACCCTTCCTGAAAAGATGATGAATTGTAGTTGCAAAGTTGACTGAGAACATAGTTTGTTGGTTTTCAATAGAGTTTATGCTTTATACTTCAATGTTGTGATGAATTGTTACTTGTTCATGAGAAGTTTATGATAAAATTTATGTGATAAAAGTTTTATAATAAAGTTTGTTGCTTTATAATAATATACATGATGCTTCAAAGTCCGTATTTTGTTTTATCGGCACCTCTCTCTTTAAGGATGTGGACATGTTTTTCGATTTTGGTTTTCGCTTGAGGACAAGCAAGGTCTAAGTTTGGGGGAGTTGATACGTCCATTTTGCATCATGTTTTCCTACTGTTATTTATGATATTTTTATGGATAATAATGCCTTTTGGAGTAATTCTAATGCCTTTTCTCTCATAATATGCAAGGTTCACACAAAGAGGGAGAATACCGGCAGCTGGAATTCTGGACTTGAAAAAGCTACGTCAGGCTGCCTATTCTGCACAACTCCAAATGAGCTGAAACTTCACGGAGATTTTTTATGGAATATTTAAGAATTAATGGAGCAAATAACTACCAGAGGGGGCTCACCAGGTGGGCACAACCCACCTGGGCGCGTCAGGGGCCCCAGGGGGCGCCCTGGTGGGTTGTTCCCTCGTCGGCCCACCTACGATGCCCCTCTTTTGGTATATAAGTCACTTTAACCTAGAAAAAAAATGAGGGAGGACTTTCGGTATGAAGCGCCAATGTCTCGAGGCGAAACTTGGGCAGGAGCACTTTTGCCCTCCGGCGGAGCGATTCCATCGGGGGAACTTCCCTCCCGGAGGGGGAAATTGTCGTCATCATCATCACCAACAACTCTCCCATCCTGGGAAGGGTAATCTCCATCAACATCTTCAACAACACCATCTCCTCTCAAAGCCTAGTTCATCTCTTGTGTTCAATCATTGTACCGGAACCTTAGATTGGTGCTTGTGGGTGACTAGTAGTGTTGATTACATCTTGTAGTAGATTACTATATGGTTTATTTGGTGGAAGATTATATGTTCAGATCCATTATGCTATTTAATACCCCTTTGATATTGAGCATGATTATCATTTGTGAGTAGTTACTTTTGTTCTTGAGGTCACGGGAGAAATCTTGTTGCAAGTAATCATGTGAATTTGATATGTGCTTGATATTTTGATGGTATATATGTTGTGATTCCCTTAGTGGTGTCATGTGAACGTCGACTACATGGCACTTCACCTTATTAGGGCCTAAGGGAATGCATTGTGGAGTAGTTATTAGATGATGGGTTGCGAGAGTGACAGAAGCTTAAACCCTAGTTTATGTGTTACTTCGTAAGGGACTGATTTGGAGCCAAAAGTTTAATGCTACGGTTAGATTTTATCTTAATACTTTTCTCGTAGTTGCGGATGCATGCGAGGGGGTTAATCATAAGTAGGAGGTTTTTTCAAGTAAGAACAACACCTAAACACCGGTCCACCCACATATCAAATTATCAAAGTAGCGAACACGAATCAAACCAACATGATGAAAGTGACTAGATGAAATTCCCGTGTACTCTCAAGAACACTTTGCTTATCATAAGAGACCATTTTTGGCTTGTCCTTTGCCACAAAAGGACTGGGCTACCTTGCTGCATATTATTTGTCATTACCGTTACTTGCTCGTTATAAATTATCTTGCTATCAAACTACTTGTTACTTATAATTTCAGTGCTTGCAGAGAATACCTTGCTGAAAACCACTCGTCATTTCCTTTTGCTCCTCGTTGGGTTCGATACTCTTACTTATCGAAAGGAATACGATAGATCCCCTATACTTGTGGGTCATCACTCATCACTCCTCTACTGCTGCCTCCGTCATGGATGATGTCAAGCATCTCCCTATCCGGGTCATCGTACGTCATCTCCCCCGCTCTAGGCATTGTGGCGAACAACGTGCGTGGAACACCCCAAATGCCATGCTACAGTAAATTCATGCTAATGGTGCCATGTCTTCACAATTTTTTTAAACTTCACTTTGATCCGAACCCAATTCAAATTCAAATTTAAAATAAAGTAAAAAATAAAATTTCTTTAAACAGCAAAGCAAAATTGTTTGCAATATGTCATTAAATCCCCAAGCAATTGTAAAGATAACACAAACTTCATTTGGATGCCCAAATTGTCCCTGGCAATTATTTTAGTGGACCAACAACATTTAAATTGCCTTTTTGAATTAAAACAAATATGTAAATGTTTCCAAGCCACTTAAAACTCTGTGTGCCAACTTTGTGTGCTAACTCAAAGTGTTGCCTACAGATTATGTGCTAAATGTCAAGTTCAACAAAATTCAAATCGTATTAATATAAAATAGAAAACAGAGGTGAAATAATAAAATGGAAAGTTAAAAAGAAAAATGGTGAAAAACTGCTAGGCACTTGCGGCCTGCTGCTACAGGAGGAGGCCCAGCCCACCTCCACCTCTCCTTTCACCTCCTGCTACACGAGCAGGGGAGGCCGTGGTAGGCATCGCATGGTCTGAGGAACTAAAACACATGCTAACGCTCCGTGTTATAACTATTGAATTTAGACAATATTATCTCGAAGTATAACAAACAAGATTGGGTCAATTTAATATGATCGTTCTTCTAATGTCATACTCTTAGTGTTGTTTTAGGACTACATTACACTTAACGATACCCTACGATCTGAAAAATATGATCACCAATAACGCTTGAGACAGTCTTAGAGGCAAGACCAGGAACCTATATTATACCGTTTATCATTTCACACGTGCATATGAGTTTTCCATCGAGTCGCATATTTCAAAATCATAGCAGTTATAACATGAAATATAAACTCTTTATTATGAAAACAGAAATATTATAATACAATATTATTAACTCTAGGAGATATTTCCGACAATACCATCATTTTTCCTCGGTATTTCAACCCTTTCTCTTGCATTGCGTTCATCCACATGCGGCCTTTTTGACAATATTTAAGTCACAAAAGTTATAAGGCAATTGATTCACTAATGACTACAAATCTGTTATGCTTTGGACTTCTCTATCTGTCTCATTATTAAACGGGTCATCAACGTGGATTCCCATAGATTGCCATGTGATTTCTCGACTTTTTCATCAAAGGGATGATTCTCTCCCACTAATGTCGGGAAAAAGATCCTCATCAAATATGCAATTAGCAAAATGAGCCATACGCCAGTCACCTTTTATGGGGTCCATATACCTGATTACGGACACAATATCATGACCAGCGTATATCTCGACTTATGGAGAGGGCCCATTGCTAACCGCTGGGGTGATGGTATTGGTACATATACCTAGCAACCAAACCCATGAAGCTGGGAAAGTTTTGATGTCGATCCTTGCGCAAGCTAAATAGAAGAGTGTATGTTGTAGGTATACTGTCTAAAATTGATGAGATTGACTGCGCGTAACACTGGGCCCAATATGTAGTTGGTAAATTAAAACCCTGAAGGAGCATTCAAACATTGAATTTAATCCTTTTAATCAATGCCTCAAGAAGTCCCTTTTGTGTATGAACATGTGATACTGAGTACTCCACTTTGGTTTCCATTGCCATTCAACAATCATCAAACGCCTTGAAGTAAAATTTTCAGCATTGTCCATTCAAATAGACCTTATAAGATAATCGAGGAAATTATTTCTTATTTGTATGATCTGAGAGATCAACTTTGCAAAGATGGTTCTCTATTGAGGGTATACAAACATTGAACCATTTAGAGGAAGCATCGATGAGCACCATGAAGTACCCCAAGAGGGGCTAAACTAGATGACATATATCCCAATGGATACGTTGTAATAACATGGGGATTTCATCCTTCAATATGAGGGGCGATGGTCTAATGACTAACTTCCCTGTAGCGCATGCGGGGTGTTAGGGATATAACCCCGAGGTGTGACCCACCCAGGAGGGGCCGGGTTACACCGTTGGCGGCTTAGCAAGAAGAAGGCCTAAGAAGAAAAAGTATGAAGAGGACGACTCACAAAGGCGGGCCTGGCGGAGGCCCAAGACCCGGACATGTGAACCGCCATATGGTGGCTTTCCTGTTAAGGCAAGGTGATTTAGAAATCAGGCCGGTCACGCTGTGTGATCCGGCTCGGACTCTTGTAAGCCGCCAGGCTTCGACCTGTGTATATAAAGGCGAGACCCGACGTCGGTTTAACTCAAGAAACAGTTGATCGATAGCTAGATCAAGCGTAATCGCTCCCTTGTAATCAACACCCAAGCAAAAGTCAACAAAAGCAGGAGTAGGCTTTTACCTCATTGAGAGGGGCCGAACCTGGGTAAATCCTTTGTGTCCTTTGTCCAGTTCAACCCCTTCGAGCTAAGCTATGTTTCGATGGGTCCACACCTAAGTCCTTTCACTAGGGCATCTGCTTTGTTAAACCCACGATAGTTGGCGCCCACCGTGGGGCTAGAGCACGATGGTTTTAAGTTCTTGAAGGGAAATTTCTCAGGGATCGAAGGATACGCCATGGGCCGGATGACCAAGAGTCGTCACGGCAAGATCTACATCAACGACGCTGGGTGGGGCCCCGAGGCTGACTCAATCGAGTACGGGTACCGGGTCCCACTTGGCAGAATTCACGTCTTCATCGGCAGGATCGGCGAGTTAGATCCTAAGCCGGACACCTGCACCGACATCATCGAGATGGCCCGGTGCGCGCAACCTGCCAGGGGTCAACCCGGTCGGAAGCACATCTTTGTGGGCTTTGTTCATGGGGCGGAACTTTGGAAAGGCTCTGCGTCTGCTGGAGAGACGACCATCTATTCAGGTGATGAGTCCTCAACTGGAGAGACCGGGTCAATCTACCAGCTTCAAGATGGCGGCTTTGGGGATATTCCGATGGTGACAGTATTCCGGATCCCTATGAGCCGCGATACGTCTCCATCGTATCTACTTTTTCAAACTCCTTTGCCTTGTTTTGGACTCTAATTTGCATGATTTGAATGGAACTAACCCAGACTGACGCTATTTTCAGCAGAATTGCCTTAGTGTTATTTTTGTGCAGAAATAAAAGTTCTCAGAATGACCTGAAACTTCACAGAGAATATTTTTGGAATTAATAAAAAAATATTGGCGAAAGAATCAACCGAGCGGGACCCACCTTCTATCCAGAAGGGTGGAGGGCGCTCCCATAGGGCGCGCCCTCGTGCCTTGTGGGTCCACTGGACCTCCACCGACCTCAACTCGAACACCATATATTTACGTTCAGGGAGAAAAAAAATCAGAGAGAAGGATTCATCGCTTTTTATGATACGGAGCTGCCGCCACCTCCTGTTCTTCATCAGGAGGGCAGATCTGGAGTCCGTTTTGGGCTCCGGAGAGGGGAAATCGACGCCATCGGCATCATCAACCATCCTCCATCACCAATTTCATGATGCTCACTGCCGTGCGTGAGTAATTCCATCGTAGGCTTGCTGGACGGTGATGGGTTGGATGAAATTTATCATGTAATTGAGTTAGTTTTGTTAGGGTTTGATCCCTAGTATCCGCTATGTTCTAAGATTGATGTTGCTATGACTTTGCTATGCTTAATGCTTGTCACTAGGGCCCGAGTGCCATGATTTCAGATCTGAACCTATGATGTTTTCATGAATATATTTGTGTTCTTGATCATATCTTGCAAGTTATAGTCACCTACTACGCGTTATGATTAGGCAACCCCGGAGTGACAATAGTCGGGACACTTCCCGCTGATGACCGTAGTTTGAGGAGTTCATGTATTCACTAAGTGCTAATGCTTTGGTCCAGTTTTATATTAAAAGGAGGCCTTAATATCCCTTAGTTTCCATTAGGACCCCGCTGCCACGGGAGGGTAGGACAAAAGATGTCATGCAAGTTCTTTTCCATAAGCACGTATGACTATATTCGGAATACATGTCTACATTATATTGATGAATTGGAGCTAGTTCTGTGTCACCCTAGGTTATAACTGTTGCATGATGAATGCCATTCGACATAATTATCCATCATTGATCCATTGCCTACGAGTTCATTTCATATTGATCTTCGCTAAGTTACATTTCCGTTGCCACTATTACGATTGCTACCGCTACTGTTACTTTTTGACTGTTACCGTTACTTCCATACTACTTTGCTACTAAATATTTTGCTGCAGATATTAAGTCTTTCAGTTGTGGTTGAATTGACAACTCAGCTGCTAATACTTGAGAATATTCTTTGGCTCCCCTTGTGTCGAATCAATAAATTTGGGTTGAATACTCTACCCTCGAAAACTGTTGCCATCCCCTATACTTGTGGGTTATGAAGACCTTCTTCTGGCACCGTTGCCGGGGAGCATAGATCTATTCTCTGAGTCACTTGGAATTTATATTTGTTGGTCACTATGAAGAATTTGAAAGACACTAGAACCAAGATTTTCCCCTCTACTACGAGGGGAGGTAAGGAACTGCCATCTAGCTCTGCACTTGATTCACCTTCTGTTTTGAGTAAACTTGCGACACCTACACCTACTATTGATTCTGATATGTCGCATGCTATCGATGATTCTACTTCTACTATGAATGATGGTTATTAGGCTACTACTTTGCTTGATAAAACTGCGCCACTGGGCGAATTACTTGATGAACATCTTGCTAGAGTTCGAACTATTGATTATGCTGAAGATGATGATATTTCAGAAACTGATGAAATTATTGAAACTGAAAACTTTGAGACACCTGATAAGACTTGCTCTCCTAGATATGAACTTCCTATTGTACCTGAGGGTTATATTATGGATGAAGAAACTGCTAGAGACTTTTTTGCTTGCAATGTTAGAGATGATCTTAAGAAATGGTTAGCTAAGCTGAAAGAAAAGTCTTTGAATGCTAGAATGCTATATGATCCTAAGTTTGCTACTTCACCTATCTTTGTTATTGATAAGGATTATGAATTCTCTGTTGATCCTAAGATAATTACTTTGGTCGAATCTGATCCTTTCTATGGTTATGAATCTGAAACTATTGTGGCACATCTTACTAAATTGAATGATATAGCCACCCTATTTATTCATGAGGAAATTTTTTTCACTATTACTATATTCTTAAGTTGTTTCCTTTCTCGTTAAAGGGTGATGCTAAGTTATGGTTTAATTCTCTTACTCCTGGTTGTGTGCGTAGTCCCCAGGATATGATTTATTACTTCTCTGAAAAATATTTCCCTGCTCATAAGAAACAAGCTGCTTTAAAGGAAATATTTAACTTTGTGCAAATTGAAGAACAGAGTCTCCGACAATCTTGGGGGAGGCTCCTCCAATTACTTAATGCTTTTCCTGATCATCCTCTCAATAAAAATGAAATACTTGATATCTTTTATGATGGACAAACCGATGCTTCTAGGGACCACCTAGATAGTTGTGCTGGTTGTGTTTTTAGGGAACGAACTGTTGAGCAAGATGAATTGCTATTGAATAATATATTGAGTAATGATAATGATTGGACACTTCCTGAACCAACTCCTAAGACAACTCCGAAGAAAAGAGGTATTCTATTTCTCAGTCCTGAAGATATGTAAGAGGCAAAGAAATCTATGAAAGAAAAAGGTATTAAAGCTGAAGATTTTAAGAATCTACCGCCTATTGAAGAAATACATGGTCTTGATAACCCGACACAGGTAGCAGAGGTAAACTCTCTTTATAGATTTTATGAAGGTGATATTCCTCATAATAAGTCTGTTAGTCAATGTTTGGATGAGTTTGATAATTTTATTGTTAAACAATAGAACTTCAATGCTTATGTTAGTAGACAATTGAAACGTAATGCTCACGTGCTTGACTGCTTGGGTGATTATATGAGTAGAACTGTTAATGATCTTATGCTTATTAGTAAGCATGCTTCCATGGTTAAAACTCAAGTAGAACAAGTACTTAAGGCACATGATGACTTGCTCAATGAGTTGCATAGTAAGAATAATGATAATGCTGTCAGAGTTATGACTAGAGGTGGTAAGATGACTCATGAACCTTTGTATCCTGAGGGCCATCCTAAGAGAGTTGAGCAAGATTCTCAGAGAAGATGCACCTTGTCCTAGTGATAAAAAGAAAAAGAAATCTGATAGGACTTTGCATGCTTCCAGTGAACCTATTATAGATACACCTGAGATTCCAAATGACATTTCTATTTCTGATGCTGAGACACAATCTGGTGATGAACATGAACCTAGTGATAATGTTAATTATGATATTCATGTTGATGCTCAACCTAGTAATGATAACGATGTGGAGGTAGAACCTGCTGTTTATCTTGATAACCCACACTCAAAGAATCAACGTTATGATAGGAGACACTTCATTTGCAGGAAACATGGTAAAGAAAGAGAACCATGGGTTCAGAAACCCATGCCATTTCCTCCTAAACCATCCAAGAAAAAGGATGATGAGGATTTTGAGCACTTTGCTGAAATGATTAGACCTATCTTTTTATGTATGCATTTAACTGATATGCTGAAAATGTCTCCTTATGCTAAGTTATGAAAGATATTGTTACAAATAAAAGAAAGATACCGGAAGCTGAAATTTCCACCATGCTTGCTAATTATACTTTTAAGGGTGGAATATCATAGAAACTTGGAGATCCAGGAGTACCAACTATACCATGCTTCATTAAAAGAAACCATGTTACAACTGCTTTATGTGATCTTGGAGCCGGTGTTAGTGTTATGCCTTTCTCTTTATATCGTAGACTTGAATTGAATAAGTTGACACCAACTGAAATCTCTTTGCAAATGGCTGATAAATCAACTGCTATATCCATCGGTATTTGTGAGGATGTGCCTGTTGTGGTTGCAAACGTTACATCTTAACGGACTTTGTTATTCTTGATATTCCCGAGGACGACATTATGTCGATTATTCTTGGTAGACCCTTTTTGAATACAGCAGGGGCTGTTATTGATTGCAATGTAGGCAATGTCATTTTTCATGTTAATGGTAATGAGCATACGGTACCCTTTCTGAAGAAACAATCTCAAGTTCATAGTATCAATTCTCTTGGAAAAATTTCAACTATTGCTATTGGAGGTTTTGAATTCCCTCTTCCTACTGTCAAAAAGAAATATGATATTCTTATTGTTGGGGACATGCATATCCCTGTTGAGGTAACCTAGTGTTATTCGAAAGTTCTCCGCTTTCATGTTATTCGAAAGAAGTTTGTTAATAAGACTTGATCAACCTTGTTAATGGATTCCTTTTGATGGGCATGAGATGGATGAATTTAGAAAGCAAAACTTTCTGTACCTACTTTTTACTTTCTGTTATTTAGAATAAATAAAGCAAAAATAGTATTATTTGTCAGTTTTCTGAATTATCTGTGCAATAAAAAATGCTCGAAAATAAAAGTTCTCCAAATGCCTTGAAAATTTAGTATGATTTTTATAGAATATTTTAGAATTTCTGGCACTAAACATGCACCGGTCGGCCACAAGGGTGGAGGGCGCACCCTACCCCATGGGCTCACCCCCTCACTTATTCCAGCATCCGTCCACTTTGTCTTCCTCCAGAAAAAATCATCCCGTTTCTCTAACCCGTGTTCTAGCTCATCTTGCTGCCATTGTCGATCTCCTTGTGCAAAGCTCCATTTCCAAAACTGTTTTGGGGGATTGTTCTTCGGTATGTGACTCCTCCAATGGTCCAATCAGTTTTTATTCTAGTGCTTTGTTTATTGCAAATTTTTGCTGCCGTGGTGACCTTTTTCTTGAGCTTGCATGTCAAATTTATATGGTCCAAAGTAGTTTTCATGCAGGATATAGCCTCTAGACACTCGTAGGAGGAGTTGCTGATACGTCTTCGTCGTATCTACTTTTCCAAACACTTTTGCCCTTGTTTTGGACTCTAACTTGCATGATTTGAATGGAACTAACCCGGATCGACGTCAAGCTTTTCAAAGCAGACTTTCCGTGGTGTTATTTATGTGCAGAAACAAAAGTTCTCGGAATGACCTGAAACTTCACGGAATGTCTATATGGAATTAATAAAAAATCCTTGCAAAAGATGAAGACCAGGGGGCCCACACCCTGTCCATGAGGGTGGGGGCACGCCCTCCCCCCTAGGGCGCACCCCCTACCTCGTGGGCCCCCTGGAGCTCGTCCGACCTCAACTCCAACTCTATATATTTGCTTCCGGGGAGAAAAAAATCAGAGAGAAGAATTCATCGCGTTTTACGATACAGAGCCGCCGCCAAGCCCTAAAAGCTCTCAGGAGGGCTGATCTGGAGTCCGTTCGGGGCTCCGGAGAGGGGGATTCGTCGCCATCGTCATCGTCAACCATCCACCATCACCAATTTCATGATGCTAACCGCCGTGCGTGAGTAATTCCATCGTAGGCTCGCTAGACGGTGATGGGTTGGATGAGATCTATCATGTAATCGAGTTAGTTTTGTTAGGGTTTGATCCCTAGTATCCACTATGTTCTGAGATTGATGTTGCTATGACTTTGCTATGCTTAATGCTTGTCACTAGGGCCCGAGTGCCATGATTTCAGATCTGAACCTATTATGTTTTCATGAATATATGTGTGTTCTTGATCCTATCTTGCAAGTCTATAGTCACCTACTATGTGTTATGATCCGGCAACCCCGAAGTGACAATAATCGGGACCACTCTCGGTGATGACCATAGTTTGAGGAGTTCATGTATTCACTATGTGCTAATGCTTTGTTCCGGTACTCTATTAAAAGGAGGCCTTAATATCCCTTAGTTTCCATTAGGACCCCCTTGCCACGGGAGGGTAGGACAAAAGATGTCATGCAAGTTCTTTTCCCTAAGCACGTATGACTATATTCGGAATACATGCCTACATTACATTGATGAATTGGAGCTAGTTCTGTGTCACCCTATGTTATGATTGTTACATGATGAACCGCATCCCGCATAATTCTCCATCACCGATCGAATGCCTACGAGCTTTTCTTATACTGTTCTTCGCTTATTTACTTTTCCCGTTGCTACTATTACAATCACTACAAAACACCAAAAATATTACTTTTGCTTATATTACTTTTGTTACCGTTACCACTACTATCATATTACTTTGCTACTAAAATACCTTGCTGCAGATATTAAGTTATCCAGGTGTGGCTGAATTGACAACTTAGTTGCTAATACTTGAGAATATTCTTTGGCTCCCCTTGTGTCGAATCAATAAATTTGGGTTGAATACTCTACCCTCGAAAACTGTTGCGATCCCCTATACTTGTGGGTTATCAAGACTATTTTCTGGCGCCATTGCGGGGATCATAACTCTATTCTTTGAGTCACTTGGGATTTATATCTGCTGGTCACTATGTAGAACTTGAGAGACGCTAAGACAACAATTTATCCCTCAACTACGAGGGGAGGTAAGGAACTGCCATCTAGCTCTGCACTTGATTCACCTTCTATTTTGAGTAAGCTTGCGACACCTAAACCTGCTTCTGCTATTCGTTCTGATATGTTGCATGTTATTGATGATGCCACTTCTGCTATGCATGATACTTATGATGAAACTATTTCTATGCTTGATACTACTGGCCACTTGGAGAATTTCTTGATGAACAAATTGCTAGGGCTAGAGAAAGAAATTATTGAAACTGATTGTATTGATGAAAGTGTTGATGAAAACTTGCCTGTTATTCCTAAGGGTTATGTTTTTGATAAAGAAGCTTCTTTAGCTATTTTAGCTTGCAAAGATAGATATGAGCTCAAGAGATTATTAGCTAAATGGAATCATCAATCTCTTAATGATAGAATGAGACCTAACCCTGCTTTTGCAACTTCACCTATCTGCGTTACCGATAAGGATTATGAATTCTCTGTTGATCCTGATATAATTACTTTGGCTGAATCTGATCCTTTTCATGGCTATGAATCTGAAACTGTTGTGGCACATCTTACTAAATTAAATGATATAGCCACCCTGTTCACTAATGATGAGAGATCTCGCTACTTTTATATCCTTCAAATATTTCCGTTCTCATTAAAGGGTGATGCTAAGATATGGTTTAATTGTCTTGATCCTGGTTGTGTGCGTAGTCCCCAGGATATGATATTTATTACTTCTCTGCTAAATATTTCCGTGCTCATAAGAAACAAGCTGCTTTGAGGGAAATATACAATTTTGTGCAAATTGAAAAAGAGAGTCTCCCACAAGCTTGGGGGAGGCTTCTCAAGTTACTTAATGCTTTGCCTGATCATCCTCTCAAGAAAAATGAAATACTTGATATCTTTTACAATGGACTAACCGATGCTTCCAGAGATTACCTGGATAGTTGTGCTGGTTCTGTTTTCAAGGAAAGAACACCAGATGAAGCTGAAATTTTATTGAATAATATGTTAACAAATGAAAATAATTGGACACTTCCTGAGCTTGCTCCTGAGTCAATTCCTGAGCCTATTCCTAAACCAACTCCAAAGAAGAGAGGTGTTCTATTTCTCAGTCCTGAAGATATGCAAGAGGCAAAGAAATCTATGAAAGAAAAAAGTATTAAAGCCGAAGATGTTAAGAATTTACCTCCTATTGAAGAAATACATGGCCTTAATTTACTGCCTGTTGAAGAAACATATGATCTTAATCCATTACCTATTGAAGAACCTCATGGTCTTAATAACCCGACACAAGTAGTAAAGGTAAATTCTCTCTATAGATATGATAGAGCTGAAATCTCTCCTACTAAAATTGCTAGCCAATGCTTGGATGAGTTTGATAACTTTATGATTAAGCAAGAAGATTTCAATGCTTATTTTGGTAAACAATTAAAACAAAATGCTTATATGATTGAACACTTGGGTAATTACATGGCTGATGTTAGAGGTGAACTTAAACTCATTACTAAACATGCTTCTATGGTTTCCACTCAAGTAGAGCAAGTGCTTAAAGCTCAAAATTATTTGCTCAATGAAATGAATATTAAGAAAAATGATTATGCTATTAGAGTGGCTACTAGAACTGGTAAGATGACTCAGGAACCTTTGTGTCATGAAGGCCACCTTAAGAGAATTGAGAAAGATTCTCATAGAAATAATATCGATGCACCTAGTTCTTCTAAAAAGAAGAAAAGGAAAAATGATAGGACTTTGCATGCTTCTAGTGAACCTATTGCTGAACCACCTGAGAATCCAAATGATATTTCTATTTCTGATGCTGAAACACAATCTGGTAATGAACATGAACCTAATGAAAATGTTAAGGATGATGTTCATGATGATGCTCAACCTAGTAATGATAATAACGTAGAAATTGAACCTGCTGTTGATCTTGATAACCCACAATCAAAGAATCAACATTATGATAAGAGAGACTTTGTTGCTAGGAAACATGGTAAAGAAAGAGAACCTTGGGTTCAGAAACCCATGCCTTTTCCTCCCAAACCATCCAAGAAAAAGGTGATGAGGATTTTGAGCGCTTTGATGAAATGATTAGACCTATCTTTTTACGTATGCGATTGACTGATATGCTCAAAATGAATCCTTACGCCAAGCATATGAAAGAAATTGTCACAAATGAGAGAAAGATACCGAAAGCTGAAATTTGCACCATGCTCGCTAATTATACTTTTAAGGGTGGAATACCAAAGAAACTTGGAGATCCAGGAGTACCTACTATACCATGCTCCATTAAAAGAAACTATGTTAAAACTGCTTTATGTGATCTTGGAGCCGGTGTTAGTGTTATGCCTCTCTCTTTATATTGTAGACTTGATTTGAATAAGTTGACACCCTCTTGAAATATCTTTGCAAATGGCTGATAAATCAACTGCTATACACCCGGTATTTGTGAGGATGTTCTGTTGTGGTTGCAAACGTTACTATTTTAACGGACTTTATTATTCTTGATATTCCGAGGGCGATAGCATGTCTATTATTCTTGGAAGACCTTTTCGGAATACTGCAGGGGCTGTTATTGATTGCAATAAAGGCAATGTCACTTTTCATGTTAATGGTAATGAGCATACGGTACACTTTCCAAGGAAACAACCTCAAGTTCATAGTATCAACTCTATTGGAAAAATTCCATCGATTATATTTGGAGGTTTGGAATTTCCTCTTCCCTCTTGTCAAGAAGAAATATGATATTCTTATTATTGGGGATGTGCATATCCCCGTTGAGGTAACATAGTGTTATTCGAAATTTCTCCGGTTTCATGTTATTCGGAATGAGTTTGTTAACAAGACTTGATCAACCTTGTTAGTAGATTCCTTTTGATGAGCATGAGATGGATGAAATTAGAAGGCACAACCTTCTGTACCCTCTCTCTACTTTCTGTTCTTTAGTTGAAATAAAGTAAAATAGTATTTTACATGCATTTTTCGATTTTTACATGCAATATAAAAATACCCGAAAATAAAAGTTCCCCAAATGCCCTGAAAATGGAATATGATTTTTTCTAGAATATTTGAGAATTTCTGGCACTAAGAACACAGCAGGAGGGGCAAGCACCTAGTCACGAGGGTGGAGGGCGCGCCCTACCCCCCAGGGCGCGCCCCCTGCCTCGTGGGCCCACGGTGGCCCTCCTCCACTTATTCCTGCACCCATACACTCCTTTTTCCTCTCACAAACACCAATATCCAGCTCAAGCACGGGTTCTAGCTCATTTTGCTGCGATTTTCGATCTTGCTCAAAGCACCTCTCACAAAACTGCTTGGGGAGATTGTTCCTTGGTATGTGACTCCTCCATTGGTACAATTAGTTTTTGCTCCAGTGCTTTATTCATTGCAAATTTGTGCTGCCTAGGTGACCATGTTCTTGAGCTTGCATGTCAAATTTATATGGTTCCAAGTAGTTCTAATGCTTGATATAATCTCTAGGCATTTGTAGGAGTAGTTGCTATAAATTTTATTGAGATTGGTGCACTTTTGTTTGAAGTTACTAAAAATTTCAGAAATTTTTCAGAGGAAGAAATATGCTTAGGAAAATGTTCCAAGGTGGTTCTTCAAGGAAGCAAGGACCCAGGCTTGCTATGCGTGATGCTGACGAGGAGCCACCAAGGGACACTCCAGTGCGGCCCTGTGAATGGCCTTCAGAATATTTTATGGATTGAGCGGGAATCAAGGAAGAATTTAACGCATATTTGCGTAACGCTGATCTTGTGAGCTTCGAGGCAAACAAATGCCGCCAGTACCACTATCTCACTAGTACATTTGTGAGGAGGTTTGAATTTTCATCTTCACGTAATTCTCCAACTGTCCTGTTTGATCTTTATGAAAAATCTTATACCATGGACTTAGAGGATTTTACTTCTTGCAAACTTCCACAATGGGGTAGTGTTAGTGAACCCCGTAAATCTGAATTTAGAAACTTTCTTGCTGGTATAACCGTGGGGGAATCTAGATATATAGCACAAGCTACCATAGGGAGCATTCATTTTCCTTCTATACATTATTTTGCTCTCTTCATAGGTAGGTGGATAAATGGTAAAGATGAAGCATGTCATATGTGTGTGCCTGACCTCAGTATTCTTAGGAGTGCTTTGTTAGGAGACAAATCTTATAATTTGGTAGCCATTGTTGCACGTAGGTTGCATAATAATAGATTTAATGGAGATTTCTTTGGAGGAATTTATGCAACCCGCTTAGCTGATTTTCTTGGTGTGGACGCTCGTGAGGATGACATTGAGTTGCCTCCTACTTATTTAGACTACAATTCTATGGTCTATCACCAGTTTGTCGAGAGGAATGAATCACCTCTCCGATATCGCTTAATCTTTGACAGACATCATGCTTTCTGTATTACTCTTCCTGCTCCTGCCTTCTTTGATTATCAGGCAAATGGAAGACATTTTATCACCAGAGAGGAGGCAGATGAGTACGAGAGGAGGGCGGAGGCAGCTCGCCGCCACGCTGCAGCTCAGGAGGCGATAAACGCTGCATCTCAGTACGACCCCAGCTACACCTACGGATATCCGCCAGGCCATCCTTGGCAATGAACCAACTTAAGCCAAAAGCCTAAGCTTGGGGGAGTACGTATTTCCCACCGACATTACATTTATGTTCACACACACTCATTGCTAGATGTCGGTGCTCATACTTTTTTATTGTAATATCCATGCTAGTTTATTTTCTTTTTCTTGCTTTCTTATTGTGTGTTTGTTAAACCTTAAGAAAAACCAAAAAAATAGTAATAGCTTCTAGTAAGTTTACTTTTCTTGCCGTAGTAGTAATAATTAAAAGAAAACCCAAAAAGTTTTCCCGTTCTTGTTTTGCTTGTTGGGAGCTTTCCCGTGTAAATAGTTTTATTTCTTTTCTTTTCTTTGGGGGTCGATAGGAGAAGACCATGATTAAATTGTTGAAGTGGCTCTTATATGCATTATTGTTGATTTAACCAAGAGCCCATATTGCCTTGTCTTCTCCTGTTTATTGAATGCTCGCATGATTCCAAATTAGTCCAATGCATGTGCACTCTTATTATTATTCACTTAGTTCGGTCGTGCAAGTGAAAGGCAATTATGATGATATATGATGGCTTTGACCGAGATGAGAAAAGCTGGTATGAACTCGACCTCTCTTGTTTTGTAAATATGATGAGTTCATCGTTCTGATTCAGCCTATTATGAATAAACATGTTTGCAATGACAATTAGAGATTATAGTTGCTTATGCCATGCTTGATTAGCTATGAGTTATAATGGTTTACCTTGCGTGCCAACATGCTATTAAAATGGTTGTGATGTGGTATGATGGGGTGGTATCCTCCTTTGAATGATTTAATTGACTCGACTTGGCACATGTTCACACATGTAGTTGAAACGAAATCAACATAGCCTTCACGATATTTATATTCATGGTGGATTATATCCTACTCATGCTTGTATTCAATGTTTATAATTTTAATGCATGTTCATGACTGTTGTCGCTCTCTAGTTGGTCGCTTCCCAGTCTTTTGCTAGCCTTCACTTATACTAAGCGGTAATACTACTTGTGCATCCAATCCCTTAAACCCCAAAGTTATTCCATATGAGTCCACTATACCTTCATATATGCGGTATCTACCTGCCGTTCCAAGTAAATTTGTATGTGCCAAACTCTAAACCTTCAAATAAACATTCTGTTTTGTATGCTCGAATAGCTCATGTATCAACTAGGGATGCCCTTATCTTCCATGTTAGGCGGGTTATTCTCAAGAGGAGTGGACTCCGCTCCTAACTCACGAGAAAATGGCTGGTCACCGGGATGCCCAATCCCATGCTTTATGCAAACTAAATCAAATTAGTTGCAAACAAAACTCCCCCTGGGAATGTTGCTAGTTGGAGACACTCGTTGTTTCGAGCAAGTCATGGATTGATGCTTGTTGGTGGAGGGGGAGTATAAACTTTACCATTCTGTTTGGGAACCTCCTATAATGTGTGTAGCATGGAAGATATCGCCATCTCTTGGTTGTTATGTTGACAATGAAAGTATGCCGCTCAAAATATTATTTATCTCTATTTCAAAACCGAGCTCTGGCACCTCTACAAATCCCTGCATCCCTCTGTGAAGGGCCTATCTACTTACTTTTATGTTGAGTCATCACCCTCTTATTAAAAAGCACTAGCTGGAGAGCACAACTGTCATTTGGATCCATTACTATTAATTTATATTGGGTATGACTATGATTGGATCTCTTTTACCATGAATTACAATGTCTAGTCAGTCCTTGATCTTTAAAGGTGCTCTGCATTTATGTTTTGCGGTCTCAGAAAGGGCTAGCGAGATACCATCTTGCTATATCATATCATGATTGTTTTGAGAAAGTGTTGTCATCCGAGATTTATTATTATGACTCGCTAGTTGATTATGCTATTGATATGAGTAAACATGAGACCTAAGAGTTATTGCAAATGTGGTTAGTCATAATCTTTCTTTGAAAACTTGAATCTTTGGCTTTACATATTTCCAACAACAAGAGCAAACATAGTTTGTAAAAGTTTTTCTTTATCACTTTCAGTTTATCAACTGAATTGCTTGAGGACAAGCAAAGGTTTAAGCTTGGGGGAGTTGATACGTCTCCGTCGTATCTACTTTTCCAAACACTTTTTCCCTTGTTTTGGACCCTAACTTGCATGATTTGAATGGAACTAACCCGGACTGACGCTGTTTTCAGCAGACTTTCCATGGTGTTATTTATGTGCACAAACAAAAGTTCTTGGAATGACCTGAAACTTCAAGGAACGTCTATTTGGATCTAATAAAAATCCTTGCAAAAGATGAAGACCAGGGGGCCCACACCCTGTCCACGAGGGTGGGGGGCGCGCCCTCCCCCCTAGGGCGCCCCCTACCTCGTGGGCCCCCTGGAGCTCCTCCGACCTCAACTCCAACTCTATATATTTGCTTTCTGGGAGAAAAAAAATCAGAGAGAAGAATTCATCGCGTTTTACGATATGGAGCCGCTGCCAAGCCCTAAAACCTCTCGGGAGGGCTGATCTGGAGTCCGTTCGGGGCTCCGGAGAGGGGGATTCGTCGCCATCATCATCATCAACCATCCTCCATCACCAATTTCATGATGCTCACCGCCGTGCGTGAGTAATTCCATCGTGGCGTGCTTTGGATGGTGATGGGTTGGATGAGATTTATCATGTAATCGAGTTAGTTTTGTTAGGGTTTGATCCCTAGTATCCACTATGTTACGAGATTGATGTTGCTATGACTTTGCTATGCTTAATTCTTGTCACTAGGGCCCGAGTGCCATGATTTCAGATCTGAACCTATTATGTTTTCATGAATATATGTGTGTTCTTGATCCTATCTTGCAAGTCTATAGTCACCTACTATGTGTTATGATCCGACAACCCCGAAGTGGCAATAATCGGGACCACTCCGGTGATGACCATAGTTTGAGGAGTACATGTATTCACTATGTGCTAATGCTTTGTTCGGTACTCTATTAAAAGGAGGCCTTAATATACCTTAGTTTCCATTAGGACCCGCTGCCACGGGAGGGTAGAACAAAAGATGTCATGCAAGTTCTTTTCCATAAGCACGTATGACTATATTCGAATACATGCCTACATTACATTGATGAATTGGAGCTAGTTCTGTGTCACCCTATGTTATGATTGTTACATGATGAACCGCATCCGTCATAATTCTACATCACCGATCCAATGCCTACGAGCTTTTCTTATATTGTTCTTCGCTTATTTACTTTTCCCGTTGCTACTGTTACAATCACTACAAAACACCAAAAATATTACTTTTGCTTCTGTTACTTTTGTTACCGTTACCACTACTATCATATTACTTTGCTACTAAAATACCTTGCTGCAGATATTAAGTTATCCGGTGTGGCTGAATTGACAACTCAGTTGCTAATACTTGAGAATATTCTTTGGCTCCCCTTGTGTCGAATCAATAAATTTGGGTTGAATACTCTACCCTCGAAAACTGTTGCGATCCCCTATACTTGTGGGTTATCAGTTGCTATCAATCTTGTTGAGTTTGGTTCAATTTTATTTTGAGTCACTAAAAGTATCAGATTTTTAGAGGAAGAAAATGATGAGGAGATTGTTAAGAGGCTCTTCAAGTCGGGGTTCTAAAGAAATGGAAAATGAAGAGAAGAAGAAGCCCAAGTACAACCTTCCTCGCACCGTGGAGGTTCGGCCGTGTGAATGGCCATGTGATGCATTCTTGGAGGCGGCCAGAATTTGTGAGGATTTCTATTATTTGGCTGGGAATGCAGGCATCACCGACTTTCTCCACGATAAGTGTGATCAGTACCTCCTACTCACTAATACTTTCGTGCAAAATTTTCACTTTCATGCTAGGAGATCACTACCCACATTAGAATTCCACTTATATGATGAGCATAAGGAGATGACGCTTTATGAATTTTGTGAGGTTTGCAAATTACCTTATGAGGGCAGCGTCGATGAGCCACGTCCTAGAGATGTGGAAGATTTTATTGTGAAGTTACCATTGGGGAAAGGAGAAAGGTGTCGGAAGCGAGAGTGTCTAGTTTACATTTCTCCTATTTTGTGCTAATACTCATTATTTGCTGGGAGATGTTTAATTGGTCGCGGGGAGAGTGGAGGCCTTAGTGCTCCCAACCTTGCTATTCCGCGCCATGCTTTACTTCGTGATAAAACTTTTAGTTTGGGTGCTATAGTTGCTCGACGGTTGAGTTTGAACCATTCGAAGTGGCCTATTTTCGGAGGTATCTATGCTTCCCCTCTTTCTAGAGGCTTCGAGATACCCATTAGGCACGATGAAAAAGAGGAGAAGCTGCTACCCACTATATACTTAGATTATGACAGTGGTAGCACATGATTTTATTAATAAAGACGATGACACGAGACTCATCTATAACTTGGTATTTAGCGAGAAGACTTGTCAGATTATTACCTTGTCTGCACCTTCTTTGTTCGATATTCATTCAGGAAGGTACCTCATCATGCCCGCGGACATTTATGCATACTGGGAGGGGACGCGATCCCCAGTTTCTGAGCCAGAGCCATCACCTGGCCCATATCAGGAGTCTATTTATCAGTGGGAGCCATAGGAGCTCGCTAACCAGTGGAACCCCCAGGATCCTCCTCAGTACATCGGAGAGGGCTACTTTGATCCATGGGCGTAGACCAACTTAGGCCAAAAGCCTAAGCTTGGGGGAGTATGTATTTCTCATCGACGTTATATTCATGTTCACACACTCATTCCAGTTGTCGGCGTTCATACTTTTTCATTGTATGAATCATGTTAGTTTATTTTGTTTTTCCCGCTTTCTTCTTGTGTGTTTGAAAAACCTTAAGAAAAACAAAAAAAATAGTTGTAGCTTATTTCCTTTCCATGTTTATTTAGTAGTAGTTTTAAAATAAAACCCAAAAAGATTTCTTGTTCTTCTTTTTGCTCGTTGGGAGCTTTCCGTTGTAAATAGTTTTTCTCGTTCTTGTTTTACCTTCTTCAGAAAAACAAAAACTCCCAAAGCATTTCAGTGCGTGTCTTTGAAATTCTTTATCCTTTCTTTGGGTCGAGAGGCGAAGACCACAATGAAAATGTTGAGTGGCTCTCATATGCATTATTGTTGATCTAACAAAGAGCCCATATTACCTTGTCTTCACCTTTGAATAAATGTTTGCAGATTCCAGCTTAGTCCAATGCATGTGCACCATTATTATTATCCACACCGTTCGGTCGTGCAAGTGAAAGGAAATAATGACGATATATGATGAAATGATTGAGATGAGGAAAAGCTGGTATGAACTCGACCTATCTTGTTTTTGTAAATATGATTAGGTCATCGTTCTTGATTCAACCCATTATGAATGAAACATGTTTACAATGACATTTAGAGATTATAGTTACTCATGCCATGCTTAATTAGCTAGGAGTTTATAATGGTTTACCTTGCGTGCCAACATGCTTTTAAAATGGTTGTGATGTAGTATGATAGGATGGTATCCTCCTTTGAATGATTCGAGTGGCTTGACTTGGCACATGTTCACGCATGTAGTTGAAACAAAATCAACATAACCTCCACGATATTTATGTTCATGGTGATTTATATCCTACTGATGCTTGCACTCAGTGTTGGTTAATCTCAATGCATGTTTATGACTATTGTCGCTCTCTAGTTGGTCGCTCCTCAATCCCTTGCTAGCCTTCACTTGTACTAAGCGGGAATACTACTTGTGCATCCACTTCCATAAACCCAAAGTTGTTCCATGTGAGTCCACCATAGCTACCTATATGCGGTATTTACCTACCGTTCCAAGTAAATTTGCATGTGCCAAACTCTAAACCTTCAAATAATAACCTGTTTTGTATGCCCGAATCGCTCATGTGGCAATTGGGTGGTGTCAGTATCTTCCACGCTAGGTGGGTTATTCTCACGATGAGTGGACTCCACTCATCATTCACGAGAAAATGGCTGGTAACTGGGATGCCCCAAGTTCCATGCTCAAATAAAGTCAAAATATAATTGCAAACAAAACTCCCCTAGCATTGTTGTTAGTTACCCGTTGTTTCGGACCAGCCATGGAATGTGCTTGTTGGTGGTGGGGGAGTATAAAATTTACCATTCTGTTTGGGAACCGCCTATAATGTATCTAGTATGGAAGATACCGAGATCTCTTGGTTGTTTTGTTGATAATGAAAGCATACCGCTCAAATTTTTATTCATCTCTGTTTTAAAACTTGAGCTCTGGCACCTCTACAAATCCCTACTTCCCTCTACGAACGAGTCTTCATCCTCTTATAAAAAGCACCAGTAGAGAGCACCACTATCATTTGTATGCATTGTTATTAATTTATATTGAGTATGACAGGATCTCTTTTACCATGAATTACAATGTCTAGTCAGTCCTTGATCTTCAGAGGTGCTCTGCATTTATGTTTTGCGGTCCCAGAAAGGGCTAGCGAGATACCATCTTGTTATATCATATCATGATTGTTTTGAAAAGGTGTTGTCATCCGAGATTTATTATTATTGCTTGCTAGTTGATTATGCCATTGATAGGAGTAAATGTGAGACCTAAATGTTATTGTGAATATGGTTAGTTCATAATCTTTGCTGAAAACTTGAATGCTGGCTTTACATATTTGCAACAACAAGATCAAACAGAGTTTATAAAAGTTTACCTTTGTCACTTTTAGTTTGTCAACTGAATTGCTTGAGGACAAGTAATGGGTTAAGCTTGGGGGAGTTGATACGTCTCCATCGTATCTACTTTTCCAAACTCTTTTGCTCTTGTTTTGGACTCTAATTTGCATGATTTGAATGGAACTAACCCGGACCGATGCTGTTTTCAGCAGAATTGCCCTGGTGTTCTTTTTTTGAAGAAATAGAAGTTCTCGGAATGACCTGAAACTTCAGGAGAATATTTTTGGAATTAACAAAAAATATTGGCGAAAGAATCAACCGAGGGGGACCCACCTGTTGTCCACAAGGGTGGAGGGCGCCCCATAGGGCACGCTTCCGTGCCTTGTGGGTCCCTTGGACCTCCACCGACCTCAACTCCAACTCCATACATTCACGTCCAGGGAGAAAGAAAATCAGAGAGAAAGATTCATCGCGTTTTACGATGCGGAGCCGCCGCCACCTCCTGTTCTTCATCGGGAGGGCAGATCTAGAGTCCGTTTTGGGCTCCGGAGAGGGGAAATCGACGCCATCGGCATCATCAACCATCCTCCATCACCAATTTCATGATGCTCACCGCCGTGCATGAGTAATTCCATCGTAGGTTTCCTGGACGGTGATGGGTTGGATGATATTTATCATGTAATCGAGTTAGTTTTGTTAGGGTTTGATCCCTAGTATCCACTATGTTCTAAGATTGATGTTCCTATGACTTTGCTATGCTTAATGCTTGTCACTAGGGCCCGAGTGCCATGATTTCAGATCTGAACCTATGATGTTTTCATGACTATATTTGTGTTCTTGATCCTATCTTGCAAGTTATAGTCACCTACTACGCGTTATGATCAGGCAACCCCGGAGTTACAATAGTCGGGACACTTCCCGGTGATGACCGTAGTTTGAGGAGTTCATGTATTCACTAGGTGCTAATGCTTTGGTATGGTTCTCTATTAAAAGGATGCCTTAATATCCCTTAGTTTCCTTTAGGACCCCGCTACCATGGGAGGGTAGGACAAAATATGTCATGCAAGTTCTTTTCCATAAGCATTATGACTATATTCGAATACATGTCTACATTATATTGATGAATTGGAGCTAGTTCTGTGTCACCCTAGGTTATAACGGTTGCATGATGAATGTCATCCGACATAATTATCCATCATTGATCCATTGCCTATGAGTTCGTTTCATATTGATCTTCGCTAAGTTACTTTTCCGTTGCCACTGTTACGATTGCTACAAAACCGCTACTGTTACTTTTCGATCATTACCGTTACTTCCATACTACTTTGCTACTAAATATTTTGCTGCAGATATTAAGTCTTTAAGGTTTGGTTGAATTGAAAACTCAGCTGCTAATACTTGAGAATATTCTTTGGCTCCCCTTGTGTCGAATCAATAAATTTGGGTTGAATACTCTATCCTTGAAAACTGTTGCGATCCCCTATACTTGTGGGTTATCAAGCCGCCGAGCAGGGCTCCTGTTTTTATGGCTGGTACGCAGCCGATGCTAAATTCGTCAACGGCCGCCGAGGGAGTCCTGGATTAGGGAAATACCGTGCTATAGACTTCAATACGGTAGATTAGACATTTTGTTCCTAATTTTTCTGGACCAAACCTCCGCTCCGACCCAACGACACAATGAATTTTCCTGTTCATATTCATTAATAAAAAGATACGGAATTGCAATGCTACTATATGCGTCCAGAGGAGTATTTGGAACAATATTCTTCTATAATCCATTATTGCGGGCTCCGGGTCAAATCTACAGGGGGCATGCAAATCAAATGCGGAAGAAAGGAAAACATTTCTGTTTCTTCTGCTTCAATGCCGTCCCCGGCCGTCCGGGCTATGTGACATGGGCCAGACTCGTGGGCCATGAAGATATAAGATGGAAGGCGTTCCCCCGTGGCCAGATGGGACTGTACTTGGCGTGGAAGTCAACCTTGGCATTCAGATATGAAGATTCCTTTCTCTATAAACCGACTCCGTACAACCCTAGCCCCCTCCGGTGTCTATATAAACCGGAGGGTTTAGTTCGTAGAAGCAATCATAATCATACATGCTAGACATCTAGGGTTTAGCCATTACGATCTCGTGGTAGATCAACTCTTGTAACCCCTCTACTCATCAAAGTCAATCAAGTAGGAAGTAGGGTATTACCTCCATTAAGAGGGACCGAACCTGGGTAAACATTGTGTGTCCCCTGCCTCCTGTTACCTTTGATCCTTAGACGCACAGTTTGGGACCCCCTACCCGAGATCTGCCGGTTTTGACACCGACATTGGTGCTTTCAATGAGAGTTCCTCTGTGCTATCAGCAGAAGGTTCGATGGCTCCGTCAATCATCTACAACAATGCCGTCGTGAAGGATACTTTTATCGCCGGCTAGATTTTTGTGTTCGGCTCGTGCTGCGTGCCAACTCGATTGGCCACCTCGAGCAGATCGACAGCTACGCCCCTGGTCATCAGATCAGTTTTGGGAACCTAAACTATGTCACCGACATCCGAGGAGATTTGATCTTCGAGGGGTTTGTGGCCCGAATTGCCGCTCCGCCCTTAGATCTAGAACGGGTTGTCTGGTCCGAAGACGGGAGTATAGAGCCCGCGGGACTCTCTGCAACTATGGAATTTGCTACCGGAGATCCGGAGGGGACGGCGTCAGTGGCAAACCCAAAGACGAACCGAACTCCCCTTGACGCTCAAGCGCTGGACACTCCGCTGGACTCCAAGTCTGAACTCTCAGGGTCCGTCTTAAGTAGGCATGACCAGGAGGCTCCAACCCCGGACAGCCCCGCGGACTTTCTTTCCTCTGCCCAAACCTCGCTTTTGAACAAGGCTGTGGACTTGATGCGATCACTCGCCATTACAGAAGGATCGCTTCCAAATTATGCCCAGCCCGGACTAGGGGGCTGAGAGCAGGGAATTTTACGTCCCACCCACCACCCACTTCATAGCCACTATCGAAGATTTAACCAACGTGCTCGATTACGCCTCCGAAGACATCGACGGCATGGACAATGATGCCAGAGATGAGCAAGGCCAAGACCCTCCGTTTACCGGACGATGGACGGCCACTTCCACATACGACGTATACATGGTGGACACACCGAAGGAGGACGACGACGACAAGAAGGATCTGGATGAGGACAAGCCTGCCGAGGCCCCTCCAAAGCGTCAACATCAGCGGCGCCGCTCAAAATCGCGCTGCGACAAAGACAACAATACCAGCACCGGAGACGATAACACTCCAGAGAATGCCGAAGACCCCGAAGCCCCTGTAGAGCCAACATCCGAACATGATGATTGGGAGGATGGGCAAGTACAACCCGATGATCCTGTCAAGAACGAGGGCTCGGAGGACAGCAATTACTTGCCAATCTTCGAAGAGGATGTGAGCCTCGGCGACGAAGATTTTATCGTGCCGGAGGAACCCCTCAAACAAGAGCACTTTAAATGCCAGCTAATCGCCACTGCAAGAAGCCCGAAAAAGAAATAGCAGTAGCTTCGAGCTGATCAAGATGTGCTCAATGATAGATGGACCAATGTCCTGGCTGCTGAGGGATACGGCCTCGAGCGCCCAACTAAGAGTTACCCGAAATGCAAGCTACTACCCCAATTTGACGAGGCCCTTGAGCCCATACCGCCAAAGCATAAAACTGCTGACAAGCCCGACCGGCCACCGCGTGGACGAGACAGACCGGCTACTCACGCCGAACACCAGCCCGCGCCACCCCGCCGTAGAGGCTGGGAGGTAACGGCCCCGGGCTATACCTATGACCTACGCAAGGACCTGGACAATAGAGCCGGTCTAACAAGATCAATCTATGGATCGAGGGGCGTGCCCCAACGCACGGGGATGGCCATCAAACCTGGAGGGTCATGCACAACCTTGCACGAGCCAAAAACCGTATACGGCCTTCATCTGAACTACGTCATGATGTCGCCCGATACAGAGGCACCGCGCACCCCCTATGCTTCACCAATGAGGTAATGGAACACCAGTTCCCAGAAGGGTTTAAGCCCTGAACATCGAATCATAGGATGGCACAACAGATCCCGTAGTATGGATTGAGGATTTTCTTCTCCACATTCACATGGCTCGCGGTGATGATATACATGCCATCAAATACCGACACTGGTTAAATAGCCTCCTAGAAAACTCTATTGGAAGCTGGGAAGACTTGCAAGATGCCTTTAGAGACAACTTCCAAGGCACTTATATCCAGCCTCCGGATGCTGATGACCTCAGTCATATAGTCCAGCAGCCCGGAGAGTCGGCCAGGAAATTCTGGACCAGGTTGCTAATTAAAAAGAACCAGATTGTCGACTGTCCGGACGCCAAATCCCTAGCGGCCTTTAAGCACAACATCCGCGACGATTGGCTCGTCCAACACCCCGGCCAAGAAAAGCCGAAGTCCATGGCAGCGCTTACATCACTAATGACCCGCTTTTGCGCGGGCGAAGATAGCTGGCTAGCCCGTAGGAGCAACAGTACCAGCAACCCCGGCACTTCCGAAGCCAGAAATGGCAACGGAAGGCCCCGACGCAACAAACATAAGCGTCAAAGAAACAATGATAATACAGAGGATACGACGGTCATTGCCGGATTCAGTGGCTCCAAATCCAGTCAATGGAAGAAGCCATTCAAAGGAAACAAAGACGGTTCATCAAGCCTGAACTGAATACTTGATTGACCTTGCCAGATCCACGGCACTCCTGACAAGCCTGACAAGCCTGCCAACCATACCAACATAGGTTGTTGGGTCTTCAAACAAGCCAGCAAGTTAAATGCCAAACACAAGGAGAAAGGGTCGCCCAGCGAGGATGATAATGAGGAGCCTCACCCATCGAACACAGGGGGACAGAAGAAATTTCCCCCCGAGGTCAAAACGGTGAATATGATATACGTTACTCACATCCCCAAGTGGGAGCGCAAGCGCGCAGTAAGGGACGTCTATGCGATCGAGCCATTCGCCCCAAAATTCAACCCATGGTCAGCATGTCCAATCACTTTCGATCGCAGAGACCATCCGACCATTATCCGTCATGGAGGCTCGGCCACGCTAGTCCTCGACCCAATTATTGATGGATTCCACCTAACGCGAGTCCTCATGGACGGCGGTAGCAGCCTTAACCTGCTCTATCAGGACACAATCCGCAAAATGGGTATTGATCCTTCAAGAATCAAGCCCACAAAAACCACCTTGAAGGGAGTAATACCTGGTGTAGAGGCCCGATGCACGGGCTTAATCACACTGGAGGTTGTCTTCCGTTCGCCGAACAACTTCCAAAGCGAAGACTTGATCTTCGACATCGTCCCTTTCCAAAGTGGCTACCATGCGCTGCTCAGACGACCGCGTTCGCACGCTTCAACGCGGTCCCACACTATGCCTATCTCAAACTCAAGATGCCCGGACCCCGCTGTGTTATAACAGTCAACGGAAACATGGAACGCTCCCTCCGCATTAAGGGGCACACCGCGGCCCTGGCAGCGGAAGTACAGAGCGGCCTTATCATACCAAATACTACATCGGTAGTCAAGCCCCCGGACACTAACAAATGAGTCCGGGCTACCCCGCAGCACGACAGTCGAGCTCGTCCGGAGCTCGACTAGCAATTAAGCCTTCGTCTCAGTCCCAACCGAATTGCAGCATATGTACCACACGTACATCACCACGCGCTAAAGATACCATGGGCAAAGATGGAGACATAGTAAAGATAAAGTCCAGAATACGGCTCGACCGTATGTGCACCCTAATATTTCTTTTCTCTTATTTTTATTTTTCCAGGTTCCTTACAACTCACATCACCTTTCGACGGTACCAAGGGCCCTTTTTCTAAGCCCCTCATGAAAATCCGATCTTTGATCCTTTCGAAGGATAATACGCCAAGGAGAAAAGCAGCGTAGACATGTGGTAGAGTATCTAAAGGATCTTTAAAGATCACCGCTTTCTTCTTTAGGACCCGTACACAGCTTTCCCTTGTGCTTGGCGTGTAAAATAGCCTCGATGCTCATCGCATTATTTGTAAAAAATGTTTTGACGTATCAATCAGACTATAATGGAAACAGTTTGTCGCCCAACCTATTTGGTATTGGCTTCTTTCTTAATTTGTATTCCCTCTTCTTCGTCCGGTTGCCATGTACACCTCGGCTCGACTTAACTCGCCAGGGGCTCCATTTGGCCACGTACATTTCTTCAATAAATAATAATAAGTCCGAACACTTTTATAGTACAATTCGGCATCATGAATTAAGCATTATATGCATCAGCTCCAAATCATGTCTTTGGTCAATAGTTGGGTTGCCCGGCTCCTGTGGTTATTGCCTTATGTTCCGCTCGTTTGGCTAAGGCAGTAAGGGAGAACTACTGTGATTGTGTTTCCGGCTCATCCAGATAAACACCTCAGTAGAGAAAGCCAAAAACCTACTGTCATGGTGCGGAGAGAGCTGGTCAGCTATTCGGAGTCTAATTACAAATCTCTTGCGGTCTTTTCCGCCTTACGCGAGGGACCGGTCTTCACCCGGTCAGGCATCCACAGCACCCAAGTTCGGATAATCAAATAATACCAGGGGCTGCGCCTACAACCTCATTGTCAAACTCTTATGGCTAAGTGAGAGCGATAAAGCCACATAGTCTGATTGCCTAGTTTGCCACACTAACACCTCCTTCAAGGACCAAACTTGATGGCTCAAGTGTGTTCAGGTGTTATTCCGAATACCCCCGTACTACCTACATGGGGGCTGAAGCCGACGACTGGCCAACTCTTAGATATCATAAATGGCTGCACAGGAGGAAAAGAATTTGAGGTAAAATAAGCAACATATTATCATCAACCTTGATTCATAATACAAAGTTCGGACAACAGGGATACATTCATTCAAAAATAATGTCCTTCGAGCACTGGCCCTCTACAATGCAGGATCCTTCGAGGATGTCGCAAAATACTGCTCCGGTGTGCGGTGCTCTTTGCCCGCGGGCGGTTCCTCGGTGGCAAGCTTGACATCGTTCATCTTCGGCCACTGCACTTTGACACGGGCGAAGGCCATCCGTGCACCTTCGATGCAGACCGACCGCTTCACGGCATCAAGCCGGGGGCAGGCACTGACCATCCGCTTCACGAGCTCAAAGTAGCTACTGGGCACGGGTTCGGCGGGCCAAAGACGGATTATAAAATCCCTCATGGCCAATCTGGCCACCCTATGCAGTTCGGTCAACTGTTTCAGCTGATCACTGAGGGGGACGGGAAGCTCCAGCGCAAGGTACTGCGACGTGGACAGCTTTTTCGTTGAGCTCCCCTCTTCGGCTCGGAAGAACTCCGCAACATCAGCAATACTCCGGGGCAGGTCCACAAATGCTCCTGGAGAACTCCAAATCCGGGCCAGTAAGATATAATTTCTTCTCACAAATTTGCTCTGCATGTTAAAGGCCTTACCCACCGCAATCTGCTTGGCCTCTTGGATCTCCCGGCGCGTGCTTTGGGCTTCGGCCCGGGCCTCCTGTGCACTTTGGAGGGCCTTAGCAAGTTCGGAATTTTGATTCAAAATCTTGCGCTCTAAGGACTCACATTTGCTTATCGCATCCTTGAGCTCTTGCTGGACTTCCTCCACCCTTGATTCATGTTTCAGGCGGGCGGCTCGTTCCTCCTCCGCCTCCTTCTTGGCTTCGGCCAACGCGCTCTTGAGGGTATCGACCTCAGACGCGTCAGCTATGAGCATAATTATAAAACTCATTCAGATAACAAATCAGAGCTGACATCATTTCAGACGTGTCTCAGTATCACATACCTTGCTTTTCCTCTAACTTCTGCCTTAGCTCGGACGCTTCGGCGGGAAGTGACACACATCGCAGCCTGTTTGTTCAAATAGATATGCATGTTAATCTCCTGCGCAAGTTATTAGATCCTCTGTTCGGCCTTTCTTTGTGAACACGGAACAGAGTCTCAGGGGCTACTATCCATACACAGGCATTCCTCTTATATAGCTAAAAGGCATCATATCACATACCTCAAAGCCTATCAGAAGGCTAGTGTAGGCCTCGTTCAAACAGCTTTTTGCGGACTGAACCTTTTCAATCACCGTACCCATAAGGGTACGATGTTCTTCCACAATGGTGGCGCTCTGAAGCGCTCCCACTAGAGTGTCCGGCACCTCCGGATTGACAGAGGTCGCCGGCAGGGTGGGCGCGCCCCCTTCTTTCGAAGGAGGCTGCTCATTTGACTTCGGAGCCGTGTGGGTCTCCGGAATGACATTTGTGTTGGGGGCCAAACTAGACATGGCCCCTGTCTCCGGTCTCCATGAGGGTCGGTTCCCCCATGTTCTTGGCAGTAGGGGTATCACCCTTTGGCGCCGTCTTGGCAGCCTCCTGCACCTCTCCCTGTCCCGGAAGGGTCCTTCGGGATAACACCTCAGTGTTATCCGTAGCAGTGGGGGGGGGGGGCAGTGGAGGTGACTCGCTCTCCATCATGTTCGGACCCAGCGAGTTCCCAGAAGATGAGGATCGCTGGGGGAGGTGACGAGCCGGACTGCGGCACGCAATTCAACGTGTTAAAACCATAAGACGAAAAGCCGGATATATATACAGTACTTTTAAATACTTACGATCCGGCCGGGGGCTTCGGCCTGGAGCGCCACTCGTGGATGTCGTCGGTGTCCGCCTCGGAATCATCGGTAAGGGAGATTCACCCTTTCTTGGACGCCTCCGCATCTAGATCCACGGAGGCCGCTCTCTTCTTCTTTCCCCCCTTAAGGGGGGAATTGCTTTCTTCCTCCTCCTCTTCATCTTCGTCATGAGAGGAGAGAGTTTTGGTGTCTTCGGACACTACGTATGGAGCGCCTTTACGGCGGAGGCCACCCTTGGCCTCCTTGCTATTATTCTTAACCTACTTTTCCGGCGCCTGATACGGCGCCGAGACCAGCATCCTCGTCAACAGAGGAATAGCTGGGTCTTCGGGTAGCAGAGCCGGACAGTGAATCCGCTCCGCCTTCTTCGTCCAGCCCTGTTGGGAGAATGGAGCGTTTAGTATGCTCCTTGGACTTACAAAATAAGGTTATCCGAAAACTTACGGGAGTCGCTGCGTGAGTGCAGTCATGGCCAAGGTCTTCGGTCGTCTTCGGCCACGTCTTTTGGGTCTTGAAAAGAAGCTTCCACATGTCTTTGTGCTTCATGCCAAAGAACCGCTGCAGGGTCCGGTGACCGGCCGGGTCGAACTCCCACATATACTCTTGACGCGCCTGGCAGGGGAGAATCCGGCGAAAGAGCATCACCTAAATCACGTTGGCAAGACTGGTATTCTTGTCTACCATGCTCTTGACGCGCCTCTGCAGCGTCATCACCTCATCAGACGACGCCCAGTCCATGCCCTTGTTGAGCCAGGATGTCAGCCGCATTGGAGGCTCAGACTTAAACTCGGAAGGAGCGGCCCATGTGGAGTCGTGGGGTTCCGTGACATAGAACCACTCCTGCTGCCATCCCTTCACGGTCTCCATGAAGGTTACCTTGGGCCAGGTGACATTGGGAAGCTTGCTCACCATGGCGCCGCCGCACTCCGCGTGTTGGCCATCCACCACTTTCGGCTTCACGTTGAAGACCTTGAGCCATCACTACAAAAAAAAGACACATCCATGACATTTTGGGCCGAACGAAATTTTTTTCTGTCATACATATGACACTTCTATGACGATAATTGTGACAAAACCCGGTATCATCATAGATGTGGTGGGCTCCTACTTCTATGAAAAAAATCATGATGTAAAATGGGCTTTTCGTCTTGGGCGGGCCGGAGACGCAGCTGCATGACATTCTTTGGGCCGTCCATGACGGAAAAAACCGTGATAGAAGCGAGGGGGAGGAAAATTTTGGGGAGTTCCCGGTTACGGTGGGAGGTCGGGGGTCGAGCTATGCGCGTTTCTCTCGTACACGTGACGCGCCGCGTGTGCGGCGTGGCTCTAATCGAACCCGGCGAGGTGTTGGGCTCTAATCAACCCGAGCGACAGACCGCAGTTACGCGTTCATCGAACCCGGCGATCGATCGATGGCTGTTAATCAACTCGATCGAGTGATTCCTTCGCCATCGCTGCTAATCAAGCCGATCGATGCTGCCTCAGGATGAACAAAGGAGCGTTGCAGGGGGGTTTGGATGAACAGTGAGCGGTGGCGTTGCCTCTGGATGAACAGGACCCCGTGGTGTGCTGGAGGGCTGGATGAACAGTAGACGGTGGAGGGGTGCCCGTGGAGGGGTGGTTGAACAGGACCCCGTGGTGTGGAGGGTTGGATGAACAGTAGACGGTGGAGGGTGCCCGTGGAGGGGTGGTTGAATAGGACCCTGTGGTGTGGAGGGCTGTATGAACAGTAGACGGTGGAGGGGTGGTTGAACAGTAGCCGGTGGAATAGCGCGCGGTGGAGGCTGGATGAACAGGAGCCCGTGGAGGCTGGATGAACAGGAGCCCGTGGAGGCTGGAGGAGGTCGACGGTGGAGATGAACAGTATCCCGTGGAGTCCCGTTTTGCGGTACGCCACACCCTCCCGGCGAATAGGACCCCGCTTTGACCGTAGCGCTCCAACACAAGTCCGCTTTCGTCCGCTTTTGCGGCACGCCACACCCTCCCGATCAACATGACCCCGTTCGACCGTACACTACAAAAAATACACTTCCGTGATGATACGTGTTTGTCACAAGAGGTGGTCGCGTTTTTGTCATGCATGTACATCCATGACAAATTTATGATGTAATCAAGATAGTCATACCTGTCTTTGTCGTAGAAGTGTTCCATGACATTACCAAAATTATCATCACGAAGTGTCCACTTCCATGACGATAAATCGCCGTCACGTAAGTGCTTTTGTCAAGGGTGACCGACACGCGGCATCCACCGTGAATCTTAACACCGTTAAGCTATCGGGTCGGGTTTTGGATCCGATAACCCGTTAATGTTCCCGACCAATGGGAAATTTCCACGTGTAAAATTCTTATTGGCGAAGACGAAACACGTGTCACCGTCGATTGGGTCGAGATAAGCGCCTATGATATGTCGACATCGCGTTACGGCCCACCATCGCCCATTTAGCTTACAAAGCCGCCCGTTTGACTTGGTCAAAAGTTAACAGTGGCCCATGAAAAGCTCGTTAGCGGTCTCTTCGCCAATAGCCCATTTTATCGCCCGTTAACTCACAACCCGTTAGGCACTAAAGGAAATCGGCCCAACAACGCCATGTAGGCCATCGAATATAACACCAGCCCATTTCACTTTCGGCCCATGTATGGCCCACGACGTCTTTCGGCCCATATGAGGCCTTCGTATCTTTCGGCCCTTTACATGCCCACGGTGACTCTAGCCCATAATGAACAGTAATTTTCGTTGTACCCGTTAACGGCCTGTGATTTACATGGGCCGTTTCCAGCCCCTGTTAGCTTTCGGCCTATTGACGGCCCATACGTTCTTGGGCTCCTTTTCGGCCATCGATTACTTAGGCCCGTTCTTTGATGTTCCCCTAATGGGCCAAATTCGCCCATGGCAAGAGTCGGCCCGTTCTTGGCATGTTCCCCAAATGGGCCAAATTCGCCCATGGCAAGAGTCGGCCCACATCGGCTCGTTACCCTAATGGGCCAAATTCGCCCATGGCAAGAGTCGGTCCGTTTCGCCAGCCCGTCCTATATTCTCGCCCATTAACGACCCGTTATGCCTATGATGTAAGCTTTTGCAGTCCCATACCGTTAACGGCCCGTTACCGTGCTGGGCCGATACCAATTATGCCCGATTATGGCCCATGTAGACCCATTTATCCGACGGCCCGAGGCCCACCGATTACAGGCCCATTTATCGACGGCCCGAGGCCCACCGACATAAAGCCCATTTATCGACGGCCCGTAGGAGATCCATGGATCCCTACGGCCCAGATATGGCCCATGGGTAGTTGCGGCCACTAGCAAACCAGGGAAAAAGAAGAATAGGAAATAAATAAGGCCGAAACTAATGCTAGGCTATTAAGGCGACTGCACAGATTACATCCACTCGGCATGAAAGATCGCCACCAGTGCAAATATAGGGAACACCCTACACTATACAAAAATGGCTTGCTATTTCCTTCAGCCGGTGGCTGCACGTTAAGAATAAATTTTGTATCGCATCGAAACAAATTACAACTATATAAAAAAAGGAAGGTTGGCATAAAACTTAACAGTCTAGCAGATAAATGCACCACCAGAAATTCAGAAGCTCGGTTCATTTGACCTGACTGTTACGTTTTCATGCTGTATTGTCCAATGGAGCAGCATAACCCTCGCCTTCATTTCCCCTAGGCTCCTGAAAAACATAGCAAATGTCTGATAGTCTGGTTTCAAAACCATGCATATCTTGACGATATTGAGCAATGTGTCTCCTTGTTTCGCAAAGGGCCTCTGTTAGGGAATGGAATTGTGTCTGGAGCGCAGATACAACATTGCTTTGAGCTTGCATATCTTGATCATGAGGCAGTTTGGACGATATTGCCTTAACAACCAACCCAAAGATTACACAGAATGTGCTTCGCATCGTTAGTGGATGTGCATCACCCACCGCAACAAGAGTCGACATTGCGGTTATAGTTGCCTCGCCACCTTCGTAAGGTGGCGGTTCCACCATTTTTTCCATAGCTCATTTGAAAAGTTGAGGTTTTACATTATTAGTACCGTAATGTAAGATATTAAGGAGGCAGCAAAACCAAACAAAATAGCTTTGGTCTATATACGTAACTTATTCGTGAACCCATGTAAAATATTAGTTGTATTTTATTGCAAAGTACATAATAAAACCAGGTTCCAAACATATGACCATGTACCATCGCTAATGTATTGTCTATTTCTTCACATTGTATTGAGGGCTAAGGATAAAGAGACGAAGTTTATAATACGGTAAGCATAGTATGAAATCATTCATATCACAAAACAACTGAGAACAGACAAACAGGCAATTGTAATGTTGTGTGGGCAAGTCCAGCACGGAACTAGATTACGGGTCAAGATCAAAGGAACATCACTCCTCCCTTTTAAACCTTATAAGGTGCAATGATACGCTAAGACAATTGTGTATAAAATTGAAAAGAGTAATAGGCATTAGCTGCAAACCATGCAGTTCAAGGCACAAGTCAGAGTAAGTAGTAGTTAAAAGGCATGAGGATTAAGGACTTACAACAAATGGCTTTGACTGGTGTAGTCATGCCCTTCTTCTTGCTGGTGTGACAGTCCTTGAAGATTTCCACAACATTTGGTTCAGGTACTTTTTGGTCCTTGTGGGCTTTCCTCTGCATTTTGAACAAGTTAATATAGATCTGATAATATGGTACAGCGAAAAGAGTGAAACAACAACTAATTACAAGAGCCTCGCAGTGTGCAATATAGCTACGAGATCTTGTCGTCTGTTGGAATTTCACTTTCCTACGGTTGGCCTTGTTCTTTGAACAGTTCACTTACAAGAAGATAGATTTGTGTGGCACATGCATCAATAGGACTTCAACATGTGATCTGATCACATATATATAATGTACACGATACTTGGATCGTACCCGTGTTTAACAAGGCCCCTCCAGTCTTCATCCGATATATTTTCCATTGGAGATGTTTGGGAAAGTTCACTGTTAGCCTTGCCTTCAAAGTGAGTTTTCCTCAAGTTATACCGATACTGTTGCAGAGCAGACTTGAAAACATGGGTGCAAGCTTGTCTGGTTGTAGCATCTTGGCTATCCAACTTGAACCTCATCTGTTGAAAATTATGGGAGTCTCATTATTAGCAACCTAGAAAGTATGGGACAGAGCAAGACGATATTACTAGTTTCCATACATAACCATACTTACAGATAAATGGTCGAGGAAGGTGTTGAACTGGGTTTCGTCTTTGTCATTCCTGTACTGAATCCAGGTTGGGAGGATACGTACATGACACCTAACGGCAACCACTGCCTCTGATACTAACTTGGCTGACTCTGTAGCATCACATGGCCTTTTTAAACCTGCCTCAAAATGGATCTCCATTCTTCCTCCTCTAGATTTAGTTAACCTATCGATCATTATCCCTGATGTTTGTTTCCTCTTGCGTCTAGGTGCTAGTCCAACAACGAACATAGGAAGTGTTAGTGTACATCAAACTGTGAGACTACATATAAAGAAGCATGCAATCATAACTTGACTCCAAGAACTACCTTCTTGCTGTTGAAGCTCACAAGGTTCATCTGATATTGCCAACTCGTCTTGTGTCAAGAGTGCTTGGGAAGTAGTGTCAGTGGCAAGGGAGCTTGGGAACGTGTCGCTAGCTCGAGTTGGCGCACGAGTATGTCGTGCAGCTGGTAGTACTGTGGTAGGTGTTGCAAGAACTAGGGCTGTCTCTGCTTGTTTGGTGGCAGCTATTTGTTTCTGTTTGGCTTTTTTGCAGTTCGTGTAGCATGGGATGCCGTGTTTGTAGAATTTTCCGCCGGACTTTCACCTTCTATTGCACCATCAGTACCAGCAGAATCTGCAGGATTCATCCGCTTCTCATTCCCTGCCATTCTGTGTTTCTTCCTATTTCTCTGTGCCATGTTAAGTCAAGCCGACAAGAAAAAGCGAATAACAATTTAGTTCTTCGTAACAAATTTATGCGTGATGCGCATTTAACTGAACTTTGATGTTAGACAACCACATGATAGGAGGATGTAATATGTATGAAAAACAGGACGAAAGAGATAACCGTAACTATGATGTGTAAACTAAGAAGAAGACATTTCACCAAATTAGAAGCAATGCAATGGAAGGTAGACACCATATGAAAGATGCTACATATATCGCTCTGCCAAGTTAATAAAGGTCTCAACATAAATGGCGTTTAAACAAATGTGAAGCAGTACAAGAAATAAATCATATGCATGATGCAAACAACATCACACTACCATGTTAGAGGTCTCTCGTCATTAGTGCCATTGCATATTCACAGCATTGCATATTCACAGATTATGATGTGTAAACTAAGGAGAATGCATTTCAACAAATTAGAAGCAATGAAAGCTAGACACCATATGAAAGATGCAACGAATATCACTCTACCAAGTTAAAACTGTCTCGTCATAAGTGCCATTTCAACAAATTAGTAGTACAAGCTAGAAAAGAATGTGAGATGTAACCTATATCACACTCCAAGTCAAACGTGTCTTATGATAAGTGATTGTTGCAGGTTACACAACAGTAGTAATTTGATGTAAGAACATGGTGTGATAGACAGATATTGTATGTTCTAGAAACAGGAACACGTGTCTTATTCATGTATAATGTGTAAAGTAAGTAGATGGAATTCAACAAAATTAGAAGCAATACAAGCTAGACATCACACATAACATGCAACCACATATAATAGTGCCAAGTTAGAGGGAGCACCAGTGATGCTGCACTAGGGGAGACGTGCTCATCATAAACACAGCTTTGTTGAGTGTCTATGTGTAGCGACCCGACCTCATACGGTCAAGCCTTCGTGTTCTTGTGCCATCCTCGATCAAGATGTCTTTGCACACACAGTACATCAATGTATATATCAAAGTGCAATCACATGTATAATTAACGTAAAACTGATATATACCTCATAAGTCATAGCGGAAACAAATAGTCGGGTGTGGAGTCCATCAACGCCATCGGCAGGTTGAGTGTAGACCGTAACCCTGTATCGTAACTCTTACTCGTCGAAGAAAGTATCCTGCGACATGATACGTTGCAGCCGTGTAGGTCAGTACATTGAATGTACCGGCAAGATCACAATAAGAGAAAACAGATGATAAAACTATACTATGTGCAATATGGCTTTGTGGCTGTGTGTCTGAGTTTTGTTTGCGTAAAAGCTGGTTTTATTTTCCCTACATCAAAGGAATAATTGAAGTCTGTACTATGGAGTTTTCTATCATGACATGGTTCCGCCAACCGATGTCTCATAGCCCACAATCATCATAAGTTGCCCACAATTAAGTTATCAATCCGGTGTTGAGAGTTCCGAGATAGATCCAAGTCCAGATGCTCAAATTGTCCGTAACCGGGGACACGGCTAATCGATTAGGTTATAACCCTCTGCAAAGGTTTGTACACTTTACCCGCAAGATTCGATCCCTCTCTTTACGTTCTCGCACTTCAGGGTGTTTGAGAACGAGATGACCGAAACATGGTCTTCCGAAGAGTTCCTCTGACCACTGTCCGGTGCCCATCCAATCCTACCGTAGTTCTACATCTGCTAGCACCGTCCCAGCCAGAGTTACAACTAAGGTCAACCAAGCCAGAGCCCATATTGACTTGCGGTTGCAGGTAAGCTTCCGCATGAAGTATTCTTCCGCCTCTTTGAGTCTGGGTGAAGCTTTCCGCAAGATGTCATGGCGCTTTCTCCATGCATCCCGCCAACCACCGGTTCCTCCAGGGTGCCCGTCAACCGTCCTTCACCCAGTAGTGTGTATTGAATTCTTGTCTCGAGTCTTGAAGTCTTGAGGCCTTGAAGATGCAGTCCTTGCAGATTTCTTCATGGTGTTGTCGCCATTGTCGTAGGTCCTCCATTCTCACACCACTCTTGAGCACTCATACCAAACCCCGTCTACTATAGCGTAGCATTAAAATAAATAACGTCCCGGGCTTGGTAACAGGGTGATGGGTTCCTACCTCATGCATTCTACTCAACTACAAGGATTCAATAACACTACCGAGGGGTGGTTGCAAAGATGCCACTAAATGCAATAAAACATAGGTATGAAAGCATGGTCAAAGTGAACTTGCCTTGCTGACGATCTTCGAAAACTAGGGACTCGTGGTAGCAGGCTTCGCACTCCGGAAATTCTACCGAGGCAAACAATAACCATAATAAGCACATAGCATGTGATCACTTAACACAATAGCATAGTAACATAACACACCAAAACAAACGAATCAAAACCCAAAGGAAAACTCGAAGAAATCCAACTCAAAGTTTTCCTACTTCAAGCAACAACTAAAACTAGTTTTTCATAACAAAATTTTTCTTAACAGAACCTAAGCAAGGGTTTATGATACCTAACAGAAAAGAATCCATCATGCAACTAGGAGCAAAAAGAATCATCTTAAAAGCTATTTTAAAACTCCTATTAGGCCTAATTCAAATTCTATTAAGAAAATTAAAATAAAAGTTTTATTTATTATAAATAAAAGTTCATGCTATAAAGTGACAGAAACTATCCTAGAATAATCAATCACATGTGAAAAATAAATTTATTTGCTAATTAAAATAATAGGAAAACAGTAGCTAGTTAATTAATTAGGATTAACAAGATTTTGCTAGAAACTAATTTTTTATTAATCCTAAAATACCCAAATTAATTCCTACGGTTAGGCAATGTCAAAATAAAGTTGGGACAAAAAGAATCATTAAAAAATAAATTTCCTAACTCATTTCATAGCAGATTTACTATTCTGTCTAAAACTAAAATAAAGCTATTCTAAATAATTTTAACATAGCTAATTATATATTCTACAGAAACTATAAGAAATTTGCAAACCAACAAAAAAAGAATCACCTAAAAATATTAAGTAGAATAAAAGATATGAATTTTTCAAATCTGGAACTATTCTGTTAAAACAGAAAATGAAAGTAAAAGAAAACGGGCTAACTGGGCCTAACTAACGCACTGCGTAATATAACTAAATGGGCCTAGGGTTAAACGAATCGGGCCGGTCTAATAATAAAACCTAACTAAAAATTAAACCGGAACTAAACCGGGCCGAACCGGGTTTTTAATAAAAGAACATACCCCTTCGGGGGGGTTCTAATCCTAGCCGCAGGATCGGGATCGGACGGGGGAGGAGAGGTCTGGTGGCTCACCGGAGTTCGACGGCGGCGGCTCGGGTGGCGAAAAGGCCGGCGTCTCCGGTGGTCGGGGCGTCGATGGAGGGTTCCGGCCCGTGACGGGCACGGGGTGCGTCTGGTGGAGTGGGGTGAGCTCGGGAGGGCTAGGGCGTCGTGGCAGTAAAATGATGGCGGCGGCGGCTCGGGTCTCCGGCGAGCACGTGAGGAGGGAGGAGGGTTCCCGCGCGGGGGCGAGGGGGGAATAAAAGGGAGGAGGTTTATATAGGGCGGGCCTCAACTTGGCGAGGGGGGGCAATCGGAGGATCGGATCCCGGATCGCTTCGGGATCCGTGCGGCGGCGCGAGGTGGCGTGGCGGGGTTGAAGGAGGTGGGGGCCCACCCGTCGGTAGTCTTGAAGTGCGGTCTCGGTCGACCGAGCCGAGCCGATTCGGGCGCCGGGCTAGGGCTAGCCTTGGTGGCGTCATTTGGCCAGTGGCCTGGCGCTGGTGGCCCGCCTGGCCTGGCCGGTCAGTGGGCACTGGTTGTTGGCTGGGCAGTTGGCTGGCGGCCACGCCAGGGTTTTCTTTTCTTTTTCTAATTTATTTTTTGAAAAAATAAACAGAGATAGAATATAAAATATAAATATTTTATATAGGACATATATATATCAAAATGATCAAGGGAATATTCCCTATCATTTGAACATTTTTCCAGGGGCAAAATCCCAAGTTTATAAAAAATCATTTTTTTAAAATTCCAATAAAACTCAAGTTTGAATTCAAAACTTTTGGCAAGGTTTTCCTCTGATATTTTTGGAGTGTCATGTTTACTCCTCTCATACTTTTGCTCAAGTATTTATCAGGCATAGTTTTTGAAATGATTCCCACTTGCCAAGGTTTGAATTTCAAATTCCAAAACTCAAAAGCTTCTAGAACTCCAAATGGCACTTCCAAATGACTTTCAATTTGATACTTTTTAACTTCCAACTCATATTTCATATATTTGAAGAAGTCATTTTATCTTCCCTCATGAAAATCATTGAGTTGCATAAAGCTTTGGATTTGAAATGTTCTCAAATGAAATTCAAATCTTTTCAAAACCCTTTTCATCCCAAATGGAAGAAGTCATGTCATCTTCACTCTAGGGTTTTGGTGTTGGAATGGAATTGAATTCATTGAGATCCAACAAGGGCAAAGGGATAGTTTTGGGAAAGTCATTTTATTCCCTCTCATCCAAATTTCAAAAATTTCAAATTCCACTCAATTTCACTCAATCACTCAAACAAACAATCAGACAACAAGCGTAGTCATTTATCTAATATAACATTCCAAAATTTAGAATTTTGGGATGTTACACTATGCATGTGTTGTCTTGGAAATCATCTTGGGGGTGTGGAGGAGTAGAAACTATAGAGGCCCTCCGTTTGGAAGGAGCACCTTTATCCGCTGCCTTGCTAACTTCCTTCCGCTTTATTGATTTTGAATTGTCAAGTAAAACCGACAAGAAAAGGCAATAAAATTCTCTCTTCAGAACTCATTCGTGCATGATACTAACAATCACTACTTTGATGTAAGGCAAACACATGATACCAGTATGGAATATGTACGAAAAACAGGATGGCATGGCATGTTCACAACTGTTTGTGTAAACTAAGCAGAAACCATTCCAGCAAATAAGAAGCAATGCAAGCTAGACACCACATGAAAGATGCAACCAATATGACTGCCAAGTTAAAAGCGTCCCATCATAAATGGAATTTCAACAAATTAGAAGCAGCGCATGCTATAAATCATATGAAAGATGCAATTAATATCACACTGCATATACTAAAGGTGTCTCATCATATTGGTTGATACGGGATACAAAAAAAAAACAATAGTTTTATGTAATGACATGCTTAATAGACAGATGTACTATGTACGAAATACAGGAAGGCATGTCACATTAACAGGTATAATGTCACATTTACAGGAGTATAAGCTAAGCAGACTAGCACATGCCATTTAACCAGATTGGAAGAATTACAATCTAGACACCATATGCAACATGCAACCACATATCACGGTGCCAAGTTAGAGCAAGCACCTGCGATGCTAGTGTAGGGGAAATGCTGTAATCAACTACAAAGCTATGTTCACTATCTACATCTAGCATTTCTATTTCTTGAGAATCATGTCGGGAGGCTAACGCTGCATTCTTTAAATGAGGAGTAGTCCCCTTGCCTGCCTGCCTCGTCATTAGTGATTGATGAGGGATACACAAGAACATTAGTTTGATGTAAGAACATGGTTAATACACAGATGTACTAGTATGTACCAAAAACAAAGGCATGTCATATTCAAAGGTATAATGTGTAAGCTAAGCCGATGCAATTTAACCAAATTGGAAGCAATACAAGCTAGACATCCGGCTGGAGTGGTGAACATGATCATCTAGGACCTGAGAGCCTGGTGGGAGGCGGGCTGCTTCGCCACCATCGCGGCTTTTTAGTTGGCTTCCAGGTGATGCCTGTCTTTGCTGGGCTTGTCACTAAGATAAAGACCGGCTTCGGCCTTTTGAATACAAGCTAGACACCATATGGAACATGCAACCACATATGACACCGCGAAGTTGAAGCAAGCACCTGGGATGGTGGTTCATTGCAAGCGAGGTCATCAACTCCAGAGCTATGTTTACCGTCTCCATCTGCCGACCATCGCACCCTTTATAGCGTTGTAACGTGTCTTGCCTACCAGCATACGAAGCTGGAGCTACTTCTCTCTTTTCTTTGCTGCTTCTCTTCCGGCAGGATAGTCTGAAATACCCTTGCATAAAAACACAATAGTGAGAGTATGGGTGAAGTGTGTGCGAGAACTAGTGCCTTTGTAAAAGTAGCAGATAGCGGTGGCTGAAAAATAAATGACAGGAAACATATGATTGCTCTACAACATTGCATGGCAAACAAAATTAGATTCTACTCCGTATGATTTTGTAATATATGAGCATAGGAAATGCAGTACTCCTCCAAAGACACCACCACATGTGGTCATATCTAAGATAACAGTCGACTGAAAATAAATAGGTCAGTTGATTTTTTTAATGAACCGTCCGATCTATAAGGAACGGGCAGATGGCCTTCGTCTACCTCCCACCAGTCACTGTTGACAATCTTTCTCGAACCGCCAGCGACCACCGGCCCAGACCCCTGCCTCCGCCGCCCCGCCCTCCCATCGACCTCACACCACCGCCGTGCTTGGCAGCGCCCCCAGGCCATCCCTTTAATCCCGGCCGACCTCCAGATCGGGCGCCCGAGTTTCTAGGCCGTAGACGCCCTAAGATAAACACTACAGCGCTGCTTCCCGGCGTAATAGTCATACTAGCGCTGTTACACTGGGAATGCTTCCGTTAATTGGTAAATCAACCGCCGTAAATTGAAATTGGGGCGATGGACCTCTAGCTAAGGTGAAATAGTATATGAGGAGAAACCTTGTGCATCGCGAGTTACTAGGAACATCTAGTATCAAGAAGAAGCGGTCAACTAGTGTCTTCGTGGGATGAATACCGTGCAAGCAGAGACGTAAGATTTGCACCAATAAGGGAAGAGGAGTACCTTCTTCGGTTGCGGTGTGGTCACCTCCACATGTCGCGGCGATCTTCTTTCTTTTACCGGGAAACCGATGTTCGGAGGGTGCAGGCTTGGGCGAACCCATGGCCAAATTGTTGATCAGGAAGGTTGCCGCCAGATGTCGGCGGAGGGAAGCAGATCCGAGGCGGCGAAGGGCGGCGTGGCAGAACAGCTCCAAAGGCGGTGGAGGGTGGCGATGTTGGAGCGGCAGCGGTGAGGCATGTGACGGCGTGGTTGAACTGGCTCGAATGCACGGACGGCTCGGCCTCGGCTTCAACTACTAGCCGTGGAGGGCGTTGTGGTTGAGGTTGCGGTGGGCAGCGATGTCGGGGTATCGGCTCCGGCGTGATGGAGGAGGCGGCGGTTGATGGGTGGGATGGGGTGGCGGACGGAGGGCCGGGGTTTCATGCGGTGGTGGAGAGGTAGTTTTGGCACCCACGGAGTACTGAATGGGGAATCGGGTGGGTGGGGGAACCATGTTTGATGCAGGACGCGCTTGTTTTTGGCTTTTTGAATGTAAGATGGGACGCCCTTGTTTGAAATTTGGGGAAAGTACAAACTTTGCCCCCTCTTAAATTTTGGACCCATCATGGGTCGGGGTAGGATGGTAATCCTGTGTGTCCCAAATAGTGGCGGGAAGCGATTTCGGCCACAAGACATGTGTGCTTAGGCGGCCATTGTGTATGAATGTTTTTGAGGCGGTTGCGTGGCGTCTAGATGAAGCTACAAACCTACCCCGGTTTAGACCTTTGGACGTCGGGCCGGTAGGTTTCACAGGTCGGAGTTATTAGAAAAGTAATTTCCTTGTACTACCAAACATTGGTCTCTCACGGTTTCCGGCGAGTAGAGGCTCTTTTGGTAACCGTTCGAAATTTTGAAACACAAGCATTCATGTTTAGAGTACTCTTGAACTATGTGGATTGACCTAAATAGACAACATTATATTTGACCTTGTATGTTTGAAAACCTCATTAAATTATCCGCTTCCTTTTGAAATTTTGACACTTGAAAATCCTATAACTACGATTATTTTGGAATGGAGGAGCTAAATTTGAATCTATTTTGTACACGACTACATATGCTATTATGTACAAAATCGAGCAAAGATTGATACCCCATAGTTTAGGTATGGTTTACAAATGCCATGATATCAAATTCAAATAATTGAATGGACTTCATGTTGAATTCAATTTTTAAACCACCTTAGGTTGAATTCAAATGTATGCTAGTTCATAGGTAGCTATTTATAAATGTCCATTGTGTAACTTTCATTATGTATAATGTGCTTTACACACACAACATGAACTATACTCACGTTTATATTCGATTGCTAAAGCGATGCATTGTCTGGAGTTCCAAATACTAACTATGTGGATCAATTGTGTCGAATAATTACATAGACATGCTCAAATTCGATAGAATCTAGATGTCTGATGGATCAATGACGGCTCCTTACGCGAACTGCAAATATCATGATCCCATCCTAATATTTGGATACAATTTATATCTTTAATCAATGTGTAGAGCAGTCTTTTACGTGTAGTTTCACTCTCGATCGGTGGTCTCTCACACATGTTCACACACTCTCTCCCGAGGTGTCTTTCTCGCACACATGCTCTAGATATAACCCTCCCTCCCTCTCGTAACCATTTACAACTGTTTTCACTAACCTTTATCACAAGCACTCTTCCTCTCGCAAACATACACACGCACAATCCTCATCGACCCTTTCTATATACATGGACCTGCCTACGTGTCTCATGTACGCACATTATCTTTACGCCTGTCTCTCACACCTGTCTTCCTAATCGACGAGTATGATTCTAGCAGAGCATTTTGTAGGATGCCCCTTAAAGTTAGGTTGGATGAATAGTAATATCAGAGATAAAGGTGTTACCTTAGTCCAAGAACCTAGGGTTACAAATCCTAGCGGCTTTGTCAGTGGACACAGAGTCCTTCACAATTCTGCTATCTTTGTCTTGTACGACTAGTCATCCATGGGTCTTCCTAAATGTGTCATGGGCCGACCAATGTGGCGCAGGACTGAACCGAACGAAGGGCCTCACCTCGACCCACCGGACCTCACGCGGTGACCCACCCTCTGCCCCCACGTCTCATTATCTTCTCACACCCACACATACCAACACAAACACCACACACAAAATTTCTCCTGGTGCCTCTATTCCCTCCCCTTGCATATACACACTCAAGGGAATGGAATCTCTTGTCGTGACGTCATATTAAATCTCTCTCTCTCTAGACCACTCTCATTTCTCATGCTATCTCCCACGCCCCCTCCCCGTCGGCCCCTCTATCCATGCCTCTCTCGAATCGTAATACACACACATACCTCTCTAGGCCCCGCCAAATGCATCAACTACACATTCACACATGTTACATCACGTACCCATTGATCTAAAAAGCCCTCTCTTCACGTTTATTTGGCATACAACATTCCTTTTGAATAAAGTGTGGCCAAAAATTATTTTAGAGGTTCTACATATATACAACATTACAAAGTTATATGGAGGAGTACTGACGCTAATTTGCATTGCATGGTGCCCACAATGATATTTATTCCGCACTGTGAATTTGCATATTTTTATACTATATACAAAGTTAGTCATAATAAAGAGAAACGAAGAGCATCTCTCTCTCCATCGCATACCCCCCTGTACGCCCCTTTCACATATGCACACAAAACTATCTCCAGGTCCTCAAAAAGTAGGCCCCCAGAAAAATCACGCGTGTTTCATCTTTCTCTCACGATATATGCAATGACGATCATTGTATTTGAAGCGAAAGCACGATACATACATTGGACTTCATAATCCACTCATTACGGTCACCGTTTATGTTTAGTGGTTATTATACGATCCCAGGCTCACCGTACAACTTTGTATTTGCTCATGACATGACTAGTTGACCAGTTAAACGCTCCACGTGGCACCTCTAGTGTTGCATCGCATTATCTCGCTAACATCGTGCCCACCTGTCGACTTGTATCTACTCTACATCTACGCTATTATAAAATGCATAAAATACACTCTTATAAAAAACAGAGTTGGTGATGATGGTGTGCCTGCCATCCTACAATATAGGCCGTCCGATTTATATCTGACGGATAGGAAAGAAACTATGGCAATTTTGCTAAAAGGTTCCCACACACCTCTCCACATTTGCAAATAAGGCCTTCCCTCGTTCATCCTTTTCTCTCACAAGATAAACAAGTCATACAAATGCATCTTGATGTTACGTGCAACGCACGGGCATCTTGCTTGTAAGAATGAAAACAAACGACAAAAAAATATTTTGACGGTGGTTCGAAGTTATGACCGCGGGCACAGCGGACAAGGTGGCCTTGTGTTGGTATGCTGAGCCATCTATTTTAACACACGTGAGCTGGTGTGGTGATTATACACGCCCGCACGCATGCACACGAACTCCATCCACGCAACACTCACACAAACACATGCACCCATGCAAGCACGCAACACTCACACGTACACACACAACCACGCACACACGCAACACTCACACGCACACACGCACACATGCATGCACACACCAATACACCACACGACCAACACACACTCTCACGCTCAAGTGCTCAACCTACACGTGCATGCCCACACATCAGGCCCTGACAGACACATACACAACCAGGTGATTCTCGCGCACGGGTTGGAGCCTTATCGCGCCTGCGTAAATTTGTGTTTATCTGACCTTTTCCCTATGCGAACTGACAGGTGGGACCCACAAGGAACATGGTCAATTTAACTAGTCAACATGGCGCCATGCAGACTATTTGGCCGGTCAACAGAGTGCAATCCGATGCTGAACTGTGAGCAAGTGACCAGATAAGCACCGCAAAACGTATATAGTGACCGTAATCAGCTTATTCTGAAGCTCGGTGACCGTACTGCGCTTTTCTCTCTGTAGGCCCTCCAAAACTACATCTCTACACGTTCTCGCATGTTACATCTAACAACTATGCAATACAACACTACTACTACACTCTAACACAATAAATCATATGTGTTTTTAGTTTTACTAGATATCATATTGTTACTTATAATTATTCAGTTTGCATACACTAAAATTGCCTTTGAAATGTATGGCCAGTATCATCTTCCGCGCGGGAAAAATCCCGCCCTTTCCTGTTTAATCGGGTTTGTATCGATGGATCATGCGAAACAAAAAAACTATAGTACTATACAGTTGTAGCACCCAGACCTCAAATAGTCTGATCTCTGTGCTCAGTGTCATCCCTGGATCAGTAATGCTGACACCACACAGTACTCGAAGGATTTATAACAGAGTAGCAATCACACACTTATTACAATCAGATGTCTCAAGAGAGAACTTAATCAAAATAAATATGGCTTAAGGCCATCTAATACGATAACAGCGGAACGCTTGGAAGAATAAGCGAGTCCATCAACTCCAACGGCATCACTGAGTATAGAACCACGACCTATGCACCTTACTCGTCGTCTGAAAAGTCCGCAACATGAAACGTTGCAGCCTGAAAACGGGTTAGCACATGGAATATGCTGGCAATGTAACACATAGAGAATAATGGAATGATAAGCCTATACTACATGCATATATGGCTGGTGGAAAGCTCTATGGTTACAGTTTTGCATAAAGCCAATTTTTCCCTACTGCAAAGGAATAAATTTATTTAACTATCATGGTGGTTGTGAAACATTGAGAATGGTTGACAGCATTCTCAATCCCAATTAAAAAGTACTCATTAACAAACCCAACAATATTAATTAGAAGTAACATGATGAGATTCACATGATATCCAAGTACTAGATACTCAAGATGTCCATAACCGGGGACACGGCTAACCATGATTAGTTTATACACTCTGCAGAGGTTTGCGCACTTTTCCCCACAAGACTCGATCACCTCCGTTTGATTTCTCGCACTACATGGTGTTTGAGAAACGGATGGTGAGACATAGTCTTTCGTAAGCACTAGCACCTTACTTGTGGGTAGACCGCACACCTACTTTCCCCTACATCCGCTAGTCTACCCGTAAGAGTTTGCACAACTTAATCAACTATGCCAGAGCCCATATTGGCTTGTGGCTGCACACGGAAGTTTCTAGTTTGAATAATCTCATGATCCCTTTGAGCACAGGTGGCGGTCCAAGAAATACAGGCAAGTCCTGATAGAAACCAGGTGCCTCAATCCACCTAGATGTGTGTTTAAGTTTCCACCTTAAATAAACCATTAAATAACAATCTCACATCTGTCATGGATACACTCACCCAATCCACGTCTACTAGCATAGCATGGCATGATAAGCAAACGTAGAAGTAACTCCTAAGGGTTTGATAATAAAACAGGTAATAGGTACTACCTCATCTACTTCCCATCCCACAATTTAATTAGATCCTATTCATGCAAGTGTTTGAGGATAGATCTAATGCAAAAAACTGGGTACGAGAAAAGGTATGATCAAAGTGTTACTTGCCTTGCTGATGATCCGCGAAACCTAGAGACTCGAAGTAACAGGCGGCGCACTCTGGGTATTCTATCGCAGACAAACAAACAAGCATACAATAAGTACTCATCTAATGCACAGGTAAAACTCAAATAGATCTAACCAGATAGTTCAACTTAAGAACTCCGATTTGCAAAAAGAATCAAATCAAACGAAGCAATGAAAGTCAAACGGCGGAAGAAAACAACTTCGTTTTACTAATCTGGATCTAAGTCAAATTTTACAGAAAAAAACTTGTTTAAGTAGATTATTCGGAAAGAGGGTTTCGAGACGAAACTCTAGGCGCTTGAATCGCCTGATTCCGATAAACGAGCGAAAAGTTATACTAAAACGAAAATCGGATCTGGAATCACGATCAGAAAAATCGCGGATTAAATCCGAGAAAAAGGAAGACGACGAACGGGTTAACGAACGGACGTTCGTTAATTAGCCTAAACCGAAAAAAACCAAAACTAGTTAAGAAAAATAATAAAAAAATCGAAAAAAACGAAGAAAAACCGCTCGGTTTTGTAAAAATAACCATTGAGAAAAGCAGTGGCCGAACCTCGGCGGCGTGGCGGCCAGCGGTGGCTAGGGTTTGGCTCGAGGCGGGCCGAGCTGGTGGGCTGGCGCTCGGGCGGCCAGCTTATAAAAAGCGCCCGGCGCGTTTTTTTAATAATTACGCGCAGAAAAAAAATAAAAAGAAATACTAAACTGACTCCAAAAATCCTGAAATAAATTTTCCCCTGTTTCTAAAATCAAGCCGGATTTAATGAACATTTATTTGGGGCCTAAATGCAATTTCGAAAAACACGCATTTTTCCTAAATTCAAATAAAAAGGCGAAAAACTCCAAAATAAAATCTTATTTGATTTTATTATTAAATCTTCATTATTTCTTTATTTTGGGAAAGTCATTTTATTGCCTCTCTCATATTTTGGTAGTAGAAATAATTGAAGATAAAATAATTAAAATCAAATGATCCTATTTTCAAAATTTGAGAAAACTCAAATATGAAAATAATGAAAATCCCCAACTCTCCCTGTGGGTCCTTGACTTGTGTAGAATTTCTAGGATCGAGCAAAAATGCAAATGAAAAATATGATATGCAATGATGCTCTATGTATAACATTCCAAATTGAAAATTTGGGATGTTACAAACCTACCCCCTTAAGATGAATCTTGCCCTCGAGATTCGGGTTGGCTAGAAAATAGGTGAGGGTGGTCTTTAAGCAAATCTTCCTCTCGCTCCCAGGTGGCTTCATCCTCTGTGTGGTGGCTCCACTGAACCTTGCAAAACTTAATGACCTTGCTGCGGGTGACTCTGCTGGCATACTCCAAAATCTTAACCGGTTTCTCCTCGTAGGTCAAATCATCATTCAACTGAATCGCTTCTAATGGCACGGTATCTCTCAGTGGTATATCGGCCATCTCTGCGTGACACTTCTTCAACTGAGAAACATGAAACACATCATGAACTCCTGACGATCCTTCGGGTAATTCCAACTTGTACGCAACTTCTCCCATGTGTTCCAAAACACGATAAGGTCCAACAAATCGGGCGCTTAACTTTCCTTTAACTCCAAAACGCTTAACTCCTCAAGTGGCGATATCAAGATAAACTCGTCTCCGACTTCAGATTACGCCTCCTTGCGTTTGAATCCGCATAGCTCTTACTGTCTCGATCGGGCTACCTTGAGCCTATCGCGAATCAACTTTACTTTCTGCTCGCACTCCTTAATCAAATCCGGTCCAAACAATGGCGGTCTCCAACTTCATCCCACAACAACGGGTCCTGCACCTCCTTCCGCATAAGGCTTCGAAGGTGCCATCTTCGCATCGGTTTGGTAACTGTTGTTATAAGAAAACTCCGCATACGGCAAGTTGTCATCCCAACTTGATCCATAATCCAAAGCACAAGCTCTAAGCATATCCTCTAAAATCTGGTTGACTCTCTTGGTTTGTCCATCTGTTTGTGGATGAAAAACTGTGCTAAACTCCAGCCTGGTTCCCAAAGTTTCATGCAACTGCTTCCAGAACTTTGAGGTGAATTGGGTTCCTCTATCGTCACGATACTCCTCGGAACTCCATGCAAGCATACAATCCTGGTCATGTATATCTTAGCCAATTTGGCACTGCTGTAAGTGGTCTTTACTGGAATGAAGTGAGCTACCTTCGTCAAACGATCGACTACAACCCAAATTGAGTCATAGCCTGAACGAGTCCTGGGCAATCCCGTGATGAAATCCATACCTAGTTTATCCCACTTCCATTCGGGTATAGGCAATGGTTGTAACAATCCTGCTGGCTTCTGATGTTCTGCCTTCACCCTCGACATACATCACAAACTGCTACGTACTCACGAAATATCCTTCTTCATTCCGGTCCACCGTAGTATTCTTCAAATCCAAATACATCTTGGTATTTCCTGGGTGAATTGAATATGGTGAATCATGTGCCTCTTGTAGAATCAACTTCCTGATCTCCGGTTCATTGGGCACATAAACACGGTCCTCAAACCATAGGATATCATGCTCATCCTCACGAAATCCCTTAGCCTTTCCTTCGCTCATTCTCTCCTTTATAGAGGCAATCTCTTTGTCAGTCTTCTGAGCTTCCCTGATCTTGTCCATCAAAGTTGACTGAATCTCCAATGCTGCTACATAGCCTCTCGGAACTATTTCCAAACATAGCTCTCAAAGATCCTCGGCTAACTCCTTTGGTATTTCTCCCGTCATTAATGTGTTGACGTGACTCTTACGGCTCAACGCGTCTGCTACAACGTTAGCCTTTCTGGGGCGATAATGCAACCTCATATCATAATCTTTGATGAGCTCCAACCATCTCCTCTGCCTGAGATTTAGCTCCTTCTGCGTGAAGATGTACTTCAAACTCTTGTGATCCGTATATACCTCACAATGATTTCCAGTGAGGAAATGTCTCCATGTTTTCAACACATGCACTACGGCTGCTAACTCCAAATCATGCCTAGCATAATTTAGCTCATGAGGCTTAAGCTGTCGTGAAGCATACGAAACAACTCTCCCCTCCTGCATAAGCACTGCTCCAAGTTCTCGACGTGAAGCGTCGCAATATACCTCGTAATCCTTGGTCTGATCCTGGCAGAATTAACTTGGTGAGGTAACCAAACGCGTTTCTTCAACTCTTGGAAACTAGCTTCACACTCCTCGGTCAAATGAACTTGGTATCCTTCTTCAACAATTCTGTCATAGGCTTCGCAATCCTTGAGAAGTTCTCAATGAATCTCCGGTAGTATCCTGCTAGTCCAAGGAAACTCTGGATCTCTCCAACCGTCGTTGGCGCTTCCCAGTTTGTTACAGTGACAACTTTTGTGGGGTCTACTGCTATACCCTCTCCGGATATAACATGTCCAAGAAATCCAACTTCCTTCAACCAAAACTCACACTTGCGAAACTTGGCATACAACTGATGTTCTCTGAGCTTTTCGAGTACCAAACGCAAATGCTCCTTATGTTCCTCTTCATTCTTCGAGTAAACCAAAATATCATCAATGAACACCACGACGAACTTATCCAAAAATTCCATAAACACTTTGTTCATCATGTTCATAAAATAGGCAGGTGCGTTAGTCATACCAAATGACATAACGGTGTACTCATACAGCCCGTACCTGGTGGTAAAAGCCGTCTTAGGTATATCCTGTTCTCGAATCTTCAACTGATGGTACCCTGATCGCAAATCGATCTTGGAAAACACCTTAGCTCCTTGCAATTGGTCAAACAAGTCATTGATCATCGGCAATGGGTATTTGTTCTTAATGGTTACTTCATTCAATCCACGATAATAAACAACCATTCTTAAGGATCCATCCTTCTTCTCCACTAGAAGTACTGGTGATCCCCAAGGCGAAGAACTTGGGCGAATAAAACCTTTATCCAGTAACTCCTTAATCTGCTTCTTAATTTCCTCCAAATCCTGGGCTGGCATCCTATACGGTCTCTTAGATATCGGCCCGTTGCACAGCGATAGTTCAATCAGAAACTCAATGTCTCTATCCGGTGGCATGCCTGGCAACTCTTCCGGAAACACGTTCGGGTAATCCCTTACCACTGGTACTTCTTCCTACACAACTCCTGACAAGGAATTTACATGTGCTCTCCTCGGCTCATGCCGTGATACATACTTGATTCTCCTTCCTTCTGGGGTGGTAAGCAAAATTGTCTTACTGGCGCAATCGATGTTTCCTCCATACATCGACAACCAATCCATACCAAGAATTACATCCAAACCTTGGTATTCCAATATAATTAAATCCGTTGGGAAAAAATGCCTCCCTATACTTAATGGCACTTGAAAACATCCTTGACTGGCCATATATTCCGCTCCCGGTGAGCTTACTAGCATGGGTGTCTTAAGAGTTCTAGTAGGCAGGCTAAACTTAACCGCAAATCCCCTTGATATGAATGAATGCGATGCACCAATATAAAAAAGAACAACTGCAGTAAATGACTTAACCAAAAACTTACCTATTACTGCATCTGGATGAGCTTCAAACTCCTCCACGGTAACGTGGTTCACTTGTCCTTTGTTGAAAGGGTTCGGCTTCTTTCCTGAGATTCCATTGCCATTTCCATTACGCCTTCGGACACTCGTTTGCATAATGCCCGTTCTTGCGGCACTTAAAGCAAGTGATGTGGCTCAGGTCTACCTTGGATGGTGTTGACGGGTTGGTGCGGTTTTGTCCATTGCTTCCTCCATTCCCGTTCCCATTCTTGGTGCCATTATGGTTGTGCGAGCTACCTCCTCCATGGGTATGCTGAAATTGTCCTCCTGGCTTCGGGGTAAAGCGAAGTTTCTGCGGAGCTCCAGAGTCTTCCCCTGTCCATACTTCCTCTTGCGATTGTCAATCTGCTGCTGCTTCCCTTCAATCATGAGAGCACAATCTGCTAACTCCTGGTAGTTATTGAAGGTGGCTACCATCAACTGCATGCTCAGCTCATCATTCAGTCCTTCTAGAAACTTCTCCTGCTTAGCTGCGTCCGTAGCAACGTCATCTGGGGCATAACATGCTAGCTTACTGAAATCTTCTACATACTGGCCAACTGTCCATCCTCCTTGGCGCAAGTTGCGAAACTCACGCTTCTTCATAGCCATAGCTCCTGCTGAAACATGGACAGTACGGAAAGCTTGCTGAAACTGATCCCATGTGGACGGTGTCTCTGAGGTAAGTGGTCAAAATTCTCCCACCATGTCATGCGGGTCCTTCGAGCTGATGGGCGGCAAATTTAACCCTTACTCCATCCGTACATCCTGCGGTGGTCAACTCCCTCCCTATCTTACGGAGCCAATCATACGCAACAATCGGCTCGGTGCTCTTTGGAAAACACCGGTGGATTCAGCCTTAAGAAACGGGTCAAATGGTCAACAGGTGGTGGTGGCGGTGGGTTGTTGTTGTTGTTGTTGCCTTGGTTTTGTACCAATGTTTGAATCAAGGCATTCTGCTGCTGTATCAATTGAGTGATCTCTGGCGGGAAAACAAATCCGGGGTCGCGTCTCGGAGGCATCTGAGGGGTTTAAAGAAAAGACGAGAATTTAGAATAGAATGAGGTCTAGAGAGAAACACTACCCATATGCACATGAGACAAATCACACAATATCACTCCAATCAATTCAAACAAGGGCATACAACGGTCTATCTATCGTTACAAAGTCTGGAACTAAAACTAATTATAATGGGGAAATCTACTACGTTATGGTGGTCAACTAGAAAAACTGCTCGATGAAGACTCCATGATATCTGCTCCGGCTTCATCTTCGTAATCATCATCACTAGGATCGGAATCGGTGTAAATCGATGATGATGTAGTTCTCTGGACATGTGCTATATTCATCTTCTCCTCCGGTGCTGAATTTCCCATGAGTTCTTCAATCTTCTCCTTAAGATCGCCGTTTTGTCCCACTAGAGCTACAATCTCCTCCATGTAGTCCTTGCGAGTGGCCTTCAGTTCTCCTTCTAGTTCGATAATCTTGGCTTTTGCTGTCTTCAACTCCATCATGTTTGCGCACATCTGGTTCTCCTGGCGTCGAATGTGCTGGTTTAACTCCTGGATGAAAGCTGCAATGGATCTATCCTTCTTAGTGCCAACTATCTCCCATTGTTCATCTCGGCGCCCACAAATCTGATAGATAGTATCCTTGAGGTCTTCTTTGTAAACTTCTCCAATGCGTCCCATGGTTATGTGAGCTGCCATGCTCTTTCCCAGACTCCAGGTTGGTGCATTGAAAACACACTCTATGGGCTCCGTGATTGGCGCAAACGTCCTTCCGGGAACTTGAGCTTGAATCTTCCAGCGCTCCTCTTCGGGTAAAGTGGAATTGTAAGTCCCGGTGAAGCTTGGTAATCCAATGTTAAGGTACTTAGTGACTTCCTTCAGGTGTCGTCCAAAGGGTGTATCCTCATCCGGCTGAGTGAACTTGATCCTTGCTTCCGTCATCCTAAAAGAGTAGAATAGATGAGGAGTTAGAAATGGGAAGAGAGAGTAGTGATCTAGGGCTTTAGCTTAATGATCGTGTCCTACAGTCAGCTTGTGCTTTGATACCATCTTTGTAGCGACCAGACCTCAAACAGTCTGATCTCTGTGCTCAGTGTCATCCACCCGGATCGATGTCGACACCACACAAGACTCAAGGATTTATAATAGAGTAGCAATCACACACTTATTACAATCGAATGTCTCAAGAGAGAACTTAATCAAAATAAATATGGCTTAAGGCCATCTAATACGATAACAACGGAAGGCTTGGAAGAATAAGAGAGTCCATCAACTCCAACGGCATCACCGAATATAGAACCACGACCTATGCACCTTACTCGTAAATGCGAAAAGTCTCGCAACATGAAACGTTGCAGCCCGAAACGAAGTCAAAGACATGGAATATGCTGGCAATGTAACACACAGAGAATAATGGAATGATAAGCCTATACTACATGCATATATGGCTGGTAGAAAGCTCTATGGTTACAGCTTTGCATAAAGCCAATTTTTCCCCTCAAAGGAATAAATTTATTTAACTATCATGGTGGTTGTGAAACATTGAGAATGGTTGACAGCATTCTCAATCCCAATTAAAAAGTACTCATTAACAAACCCAACAATATTAATTAGAAGTAACATGATGAGATTCACATGATATCCAGGTACTAGATACTCAAGATGTCCATAACCGGGGACACAGCTAACCATGATTAGTTTATACACTCTGCAGAGGTTTATGACTTTTCCTCACAAGACTCGATCGCCTCCGTTTGATTTCTCGCACTACATGGTGTTTGAGAAAGCGGATGACCGAGACATAGTCTTTCGTAAGCACTAGCACCTTACTTGTGGGTAGACCGTACACCTACTTTCCCCTACATCGCTAGTCTACCCGTAAGAGTTCGCACAACTTAATCAACTATGCCAGAGCCCATAATGGCTTGTGGCTGCACAGGAAGTTTCTAGTTTGAATAATCTCATGATCCCTTTGAGCACGGGTGGCGGTCCGAAGAAATACGGACAAGTCCCGATAGAAACCAGGTGCCTCAATCCACCTGTGATGTGTATTTAAGTTGCCACCTTAAATAAACCATTAAATAACAATCTCACATCATCATGGATACACTCACCCAATCCACGCCTACTAGCATAGCATGGCATGATAAGCAAACGTAGAAGTAACTCCTAAGGGTTTGATAATAAAACAGGTAATAGGTACTACCTCATCTACTTCCCATCCCACAATTTAATTAGATCCTATTCATGCAAGTGTTTGAGGATAGATCTAATGCATAAAAACTGGGTATGAGAAAAGGTATGATCAAAGTGTTACTTGCCTTGCTGATGATCCGCGAAACCTAGAGACTCGAAGTAACAGGCGGCGCACTCCGGGTATTCTATCGCAGACAAACAAACAAGCATACAATAAGTACTAATCTAATGCACAGGTAAAACTCAAATAGATCTAACCAGATAGTTCAACTTAAGAACTCCGGTTTGCAAAAAGAATCAAATCAAACGAAGCAATGAAAGTCAAACGGCGGAAGAAAACAACTTCGTTTTACTAATCTGGATCTAAGTCAAATTTTACAGAAGCAAAAACTTGTTTAAGTAGATTATTCGGAAAGAGGGTTTCGAGACGAAACTCTAGGCCCTTGGATCGCCTGATTCCAATAAACGAGCGAAAAGTTATACTAAAACGAAAATCGGATCTGGAATCACGATCAGAAAAATCACGGATTAAATCCGAGAAAAAGAAAAACGACGAATGGGTTAACGAACGGACGTTCATTAATTAGCCTAAACCGAAAAAACCGAAAAAAAACCGCTCGGTTTTAAAAAAAAACCGGCATGGAAAACGAGGCGGCGGCGAACCTCGGGCTGCGGGCGGCGGCGGCGGGGCGGCGGCTAGGGTTTGGCTCGGGGGCGGGCCGGGCGCTGGGTGGGCTGGGGCGCTCGGGCGGCCGCGCTTATAAAGGCGCCCCCGAGCGGAGTCCCGCTCGGGTACGGCCCGGTAAGGCGGTGCGCGTTTTTTTTAAATAATTACGCGCAGAAAAAAATAAAAAGAAATACTAAACGGACTCCAAAAATCCCGAAATAAATTTTCCCCGGCTTCTAAAATCAAGACGGATTTAATGAACATTTATTTGGGGCCTAAATGCAATTTTGAAAAACGCGCATTTTTCCTAAATTCAAATAAAAAGGCAAAAAACTCCAAAATAAAATCTTATTTGATTTTATTATTAAATCTTCATTATTTCTTTATTTTGGGAAAGCCATTTTATTCCCTCTCCCATATTTTGGTTGTAGAAATAATTGAAGATACAATAATTAAAATCAAATGATCCTATTTTCAAAATTTGAGAAAACTCAAATATGAAAATAATGAAAATCCCCAACTCTCCCCGTGGGTCCTTGAGTTGTGTAGAATTTCTAGGATCGAGCAAAATGCAAATGAAAAATATGATATGCAATGATGCTCTATGTATAACATTCCAAATTGAAAATTTGGGATGTTACAACAGTACAAGTGACAGTTCACTGGGCCGTCGTGTCGTCTACTCCTCCGTCGTAAGAGTGGAGCGCTCGCTTTTATAAATCTTCTAGTCCCGTTCACCGACATGTGGGACATCAAGCTTCCGGGTCCACGTGCCATACCGGATTACAGTGCAGAGCAGCCGGGGTGAAGCACCCCATTCATGGCGCCGGCGCAGTAATGAGCAATGAGGCGTCAAATCACAAAGCTGCACCTTTCCCGCAGTTAAGTTGGAGGGACGAAGTAATAATGCTAAAAAAAGAAGTTGGAGGGACGAAGCAACCATCATTTCACTCGTTCTTTGAATCCGCTTCTCCCTCATCTTCTTCAACTTAACCACGTGTTGCTTCTGCCGTTGTTACGCCTCATGTGGGGACGCAGATCAGCTTGGTAAAGCAACGACACATGGGACCGCATGTTAGCAAACCGCCAGGACAACATCCTCCTCAAAATAAGAAATCTCCCCACCATCCGGCAGCAAAATCACCTCCTTTTACTAATCTTTGATTCTATAATTTTTAGATCAATATAATTGAGATTTGTATATATAGCACATAGGAGCAAAACCAAGTGGTACGGTTAAGGGCATCCACAATGTGTAGCCAAATGTGAAAATAGCTTTTGGCATCGTGGGAACCATTGTGGACGGTGTTGCCAAAGCCAAAAGATGGAACCGAAGCTCCTCGATTGATTGGTTGAAGGAATAGAAAATGCAACGTCTCTCCTCTTTCTCCCATGCTTGGACGCATGTAGTACAAAGTATAGAGCACGTAGTCTACTCCCTGTCCCTTCTATCACAAATCACAAAGCAGTGAGGCGTCAAATCACAAAGCACGGACGAAGCAACTATCATTTCACTCTTTGCTGACTATGCTTCTCCATCGTCTTCTTCGAGAAGCCATCTCACCGCACTAGTACTCCTAGTAGTAGTACTAGTAAAGGACTTCCTGGATGCAAATAAGGCGGTTGTCTCGGCTTGTAGGCGGCACTTGCGAACGAATTACCGTGGTCTCCCTCAATGGCGTTCTCTGTCGAACGCACTTCGCCAAACCACAAAAAAAAGTCGACATCACCGCAATGGGCAAGGAATTCAAATATAGTTACTACCTCCATTTTTTTGTACACAAGGCCAGTATATCAATATTACAATTTGCAAAGGGCCACTAACACTAATCGAGGCAAAATTGATGGGGTTAGCAACCAAGGACATTAGTATCCCCTTTATGCATGCGAAAGTGAGAAGGTTCGTTTGCATGGCGCTGCATTAATCAAGCGATGAGGAGTGAGATGGTTAGCTCTTTGGTCTTTCGAAAAAAATACGCATTAATTGACACGTGAAACGAGGATTTGTATCGATTAAATCCCGCGAAGGAAAACCCGGCTTTCTTTTTTAACACTAGTACTCCTAGTAAATGCGTGCGTACTTATCCTGTTTGGGTCTAGGCCTTGCATTGCCAAACTTCGCCACACATTTTGCCAAGCTTGCCTAAAGTTTTCAAAATGAGAAGGAGGTACACTTGCGCGGCTGTCATGCGGTCGCACCTCACCCTCACACGGTCGCTCACACTGCGCCGCAGTCGCAGACCGCACCCTCACACATCGCTCACACGCCGCAAACCCAGCCAAGGGAACGCACCCTCACTGACAAGTGCTGTCGCATGTGAACAAACCAAACTCAGCCATCCTATCACTGACACATAATTTTCGTTCATAGAGTATGTTTATCCAACCGCATGTTTGGGAGTATCCGTACAGCCCATGCAGTGGTCTGTTGGGGAAGAAGAAGAGGTGAGGAAGAAGGAAAGAAGGGTTAGGAGACGTAGGATATTCATCCAACCGCTTTGAAATGGTAGATCGACCCAAGTCGGCGACTTGCATAACAAATAGTATGTTTTTACACATCAAAAGATCCATAAAAACAACAACATAAAGAAAAACTATCACCGCTTTCGCGGAAAGAGACGGCCTCGTCGTCTTTGGCTGCCGGCCTTGAACCAACCGTCAGCTGCCGACATGTGTCTCGCACCGTGGTTGTCCTCGGCCTCCGGCTACTCATTCAAGCGGGCGTCTGGGCGCTTCTGCGGACGAGAGCACAGCCCAGTTCAAGTCGATGACGTCTGGTTCCGCCTGCAGGAGGGCCTCGATGGCAGCGGCATCCGCGCGCTCCGTGTCGAGTTGCGCCTCCGCCGTCCGGTTCAAGTCCAGGACTTCCGGTTCCGCCCGCAGGAGGGCGTCGATGAGAGCGGCATCCGCGCGCTCTGCGTCGAGTCGAGCCAATGCCGGCCGATTCATGTCCAGGACGTCTGGTTCCGCCTGCAGGAGGGCCTCGATGGCAGCGGCATCCGCGCGCTCCGCCTCAAGTTGAGCCTCCGCCGCCCGGTTCACATCCACGACATACGGTTACGCCTGCAGGAAAGCCTCGATGGCAGCGACATGCGCGCGCTCCGCGTCGAGTTGAGCCTCTGCCTCCCGGTCCTCCTTTAGTGTCGCCATGTTGAACCGCTGGTCCGCCTGCACCATGGGGAACTCGGACGCCGGCACGAAGTCGACGTCCATCGTCTCATACCCATCGGGGGCCTTCTACGCCGTGACCTCCGCAGTGAACATTGGATCGGCTTCCCCCTCCTCGTAGCTTGGCTCCAGAGAACTCAAGGATTGGCCCGCTGCAAAGCGAGCTTGGGAACGGAGGTCTATGGCACCGACCGCCGCCGCGATTTCTGCGCGGCGCTCCGGCGTCAGCATCTTGTAGTAAGTGATCTTGCGGCGCACCATGGCTTTCCGGCAAACTAGGGGACGCTTGATGCGGGCTAGGGGATCGAAAGGTGGGGGAACGGGCTGGAGATTTGGTGTGGTTTTAGGGCAGTGGCTGGCGTAGGCCGAGCATCGAAGGTTTTGGTGTGAATAGTAGTTCCGGTGACGACCGGTCAATAAGTTTTGACTTTACATCGCTCTTGTCACGTTCGCGTTGCAGCCCGGCACGCTGGACCCTCCACGTCGCTCACCGAATGGAACACGCTTCGTCTTGCGTTTTCGCTCGCTTGTGGGACCGCAGTTGAGAGCAAACCGACGTCCCAGGTGGGTGGGGCCCCTTCCTCCCCCTTCTCCAATACTAATTATCCACGTTGAACTTTACGTAAAACACATACAACATTATTTACGTAGCATTGCCCCCCCACCCGCGTCATTTATTATACCACCACTTCCTCCGTTTTATGCGGAGTAAATAAAAACAGAGGGAGTATACTACAGATGAGGATCCCCTGACGTGGCCGAACCCATTGAGTAATTGACATGCGGGGCCTAGCAAGCATGGGGTCCGCCCAAGAAGTGACCGAAAGGGAGGGTAAGGCAGGGATACCTACGTCAGAGGATCCACTTCCACTATACTACTTTGACCAAATGTTAGACTAATAATATATGACATGCAACTTACACAAATGTTAGAGTAATAATATATGACATGCAACTTACACAAAGCATACAGGGTCTAATGCGTTTTTTGAGGCTAACTTTGACCAAATGTTAGAGTAATAATATATGACATGCAACTTACACAAAGCATATGGTCAATTTTGTATGTGAAAGGAGTTTCCAATGATATAATTTTCACATTATACATCTCATGTACTCCCTCCGCCTAGGTGTGTAAGTCATCTTCTGAAAACCAAATAATCCCAAAACACGTGGTAGCGGTGCATTAACTTCTACCTCGTTTCTTGTTTCTTGACATATGAACCAATAAGAGATGAGGGTGTGCATACTTTTAATGACACGAGACTATCATTCATGACATGCTGTGGTTAGTTCATTGCATGCAATACTATTAGTTAGCAAATAGACATTAATGTCTCTCGTTTTCCCCTCCTCCTTGGTCACGGTGTACATCCTAAGATGACTTACTCACCTATGTGAAAGGAGTACTATTAATCTTGTCAATAGTCAAATTGGAAACCATCTCGAGTACAAGTCTAGGAGTACATACGAATCTAGATTGGGCGTTGTTGAATGTTGCTACCTTTTTCATCATAGTAGAGATACTTTGACTACAATAAAACTTATACTCCTATCATAGTATGTAAAGTAGAAAGGATAGGAGGGAGTATATTGTACGTTCAAAAACGAAACAAACATTGAATACCCTTTATATATGATTTGCGGATGCTATGATCACCGGTTCAAAATTTTGAATCCGCCTTAGGTATCACGTGCCCCACCCGTTCCCTCTCGATTTCATCTCGTGGTCCGGAGATCTATTGAAAGAGGACTAGGGTGGGTACATGCAAATGATACTCGTGGAATGTTCAAATGAGGCATGCGGGAGGATGGACTCGACTAGAGGCGACATGATCGATGGATAAGAGGGTTGAGAGGAATGAGAAATAAGCAAACGCCACATGATTACACTTGAATGGCTCAAATAAACAATAAGTTGTCTAGCTTGGCCTACATAGTGAAAGGCCCTAATGCAACGCGAGCACTGACGCTCAAATATGGCCGGGAATACTGGGAAACCGACATAGCGCAGACTAGTCCAATGGAGGAGCTAGCCCACGACCTCCTCGCCACCGACAATCGTTCATGTGGGTCGTTGGGGCCAACAACAGGGCGCAGCTCCAGCACCGCCTCTGGACACGGCGACCGCAGTGAGCGACACGCTCATATCATCGATAGACACAGTCGGTTTCAGTGTGCCGAGGGTGGCGTTAGTGCTGTGGCACGACCAACGGTATGTTTGGTTTGTGCCCAAGGTTGCCCCATCGAAGCATTGGGTAGCCAAAATTTTGGTTGAGGTATTGGTTGCCCATGATTTGGCCGACATTGGCAAGAAAAATGAACTAGAGTTGGCTAGAGTTCATTGGCATGCCAAAGAAATGGCAACCATCCAAACAAAGACCAATCTTTGGGTCATGACCAAAATTTTGGTAAGGTGCACTTTGGCCACAATCCAAACACACCCCAACACCCGGCTCATCGAGGATGCACGGGGCGCCGCGACGCGTCCGTGGAGTGGTGTAGCGCGGCCAACTGCATCCTATGGACCTGAGACCATGCCAGGTCGTCTTGCTTTTTCAATGACATGCGGGGATCGCATTTGAGCAAAGGGCATCTTCAATGTTGCCACAACCGCAGCTGACTACCCTGGCACACCAAAGCCCTCGTCCCTCGCGCCGTCATGCGGTGCATTCCCAGCCGGCGCCAGCTGCCCGCATTCATGCCGTCCGTTCGTATGTCGTTGTTAAGAGGCTCGGTGCCCGAGGAACCAACTCCGGCGACTTAATGACGCACCCGGACGCTTGGCCTCACCGAATGCGCTTACTTAAAGCGGCAACGCCCAGCTAACCTGCACACCATAGCGCGCCGTCCTCCTACCTGGCACCACATCCGCCATGACCGCAAGTGTGAACGCTCTGCGGGAGAGCTTGTCTTCGGGGATGAAGCTCGAGGTCGCCGCCCTCGCTCAAGTTGCCTCTCGCGACGCAATAGTGGCGTGGCAGACGCTTGACGCGACCGCGACCGCTGGCGGTGGCCACGCTGGCCGGCGACGACGGAGCACCGTCGACCCACGCGTCCTACTTGCCGCCGTCAACGTCCGGCACCGCCGAGGTCGGGGACTCCTCCGAGGATGAGTAGGGCATGGGAGGCGGCAGGGCATGGTGTGCCAACTGGCCGGTCCGTATCCCGTGTTCTACTCTTCCTCGCCGGAGACCACACCTTCACTTCACGGGTCTTGAACCCCGCCCCCGTACATGGATGTTGGTCGCCACCGTAGAATAGGTTTAGGGTCGGGTTTCTTTTATTTTTCTGTCCTATAAAAGTTCGAAATGTAATGAAAATCTGCCGTGTTTGCATTAATCTCGGCCGGTGTATATGAACTTTCACAATAATATACATATTGTAGGAGTACTAGCAAGATGCTCATGCGTTGCACGGAAGATCAAGATCTTGTGGGAGAAAAGGATGAACGAGGGAAAGCCTTATCTGCAAATGTGGAGAGGAGTGCGGGTAAATTGTCATAGTTTCCTTCCTATCCGTTAGATATAGATCGGACAGCCTATATTGCAGGATGACATGCACACCATCATCACCAACTCTGCTTTTTATTGAACCGAGACAAATCTAAAAAACCCAACTAAGCCAACCTCCCCAAAGATATCGCGGGAAAAGACCCAGCCGCACCGTTTTAGTCGGGATTACTGGATTACTAGTAGTAGTACCGATGGATCGCGTGAAGCAACATTTTTTTGAGGGGGCTAAGCACCTAGTTTAAAAGGAAAAAAGGCGGTACACTCACAACACTCCTGTCGCGGTCACATTGCGCCCCACACACGTACGGTCCTGCACACGGCTCACGCAAACGGAACGCGCTTCGGCTTGCCTCTTCACTGACACGTGGGACTGCACTTGGAGAAACTGACCATGCGCCAAACTCCCCGCCCAGCGTGAAAATCCCCCCCCCCCACACAAAAATTCCCCCAAATTGATTCAACCGCCCTTGACCAAATATTCCCCAAACCCCGCCCCCGTCCCCTCCACTCCATTCACTCCGCCAAAGCCGCCCTCCCGTTCTTGGCGCCGATACGTCGGCGCGGTTCGTCGAGGACACATGGCGATCCTCTTGCTCCCTGATGCGCTCTCGTAGATCGCCGTCCTCTAGCCGCGCCGCCACCTCAGCTACGTTCTTGTGGAGGCGACGGCGGTCGGCCGCTGCCACACCGGGCGACGTTAGGTGGAGACGCATGGTCGGCTTCTCCCACGGCACGCGCATTCTAGACCGAGGCCCGTTCATGTCGGTGTAGTGCTGAATGTTAGCCGATAGACGCCGTTAATCTCACTGTTTGGCCGAAGTAGTTCTTTGTCGGTATGCTGTGCTTAAGAAGCTTCATTGCCACATTACGCACTCAATCATGGCTGAGTTGGCATGCCAAGGCCGATTAGTTGCTAAAATATCCTGCCATATATTTATTGTGACATAGATTGCCATAGTCTAGTAGCCAATCTATTAGGTGAAATAGCTCTACACCATTTTATATTCGATCTTTGTTGCTGCGATGGCCTTCGATAGTTCGATGCCTGTGTGCTCGGCCTCATTGACTGCTGAAATAGCCTGCCATAATTTAGCACTCAAATCTGTTTGCTGAATTAGCTTTACATATATTTCGTTACTTAGATCTGCTTTCGTCCAAATATCTTGCCATAGCTTTAGACATTGACCTAGGTATTTTTTTTCCGGACTTCATAAAAAGCATATATGTTTTTCCGCTAATATCTAGTAGAAGAACTAATTTGTATGTCTATGAGATGGACAAGACTTGGATAACTTCTGCTCAAAGATTCTCCATTTGGATATGTCGAGGGGTTGAAAACTTCATGAACTTTATCGTAGCTGAGTACGGTGGTCCGAAATCAGATGTGCTCTGCCCGTGTAGCAGTTGTATGAATTCAGTTACAAGACCCCGATTAAGCTGTGCAAAATCATCTACACTTGTATGGGATGTCGGTCACATATACTAGGTGGGTTCATCATGGTGAAGCTGTGAACGTCAATTTTATTGACTACGTGGAAGCAACAGATCACCATCTTGATCTTCCTAATGCTCAGGTGGAAGAGGAGGAGGAGGAGGTGGTGGCGGAGCCAGTGAGTTTGACCAACATTGAAACAATGCTACAAAATGCTCGTGCATTCCGTGAACTTTCACCTGCAGAAGAAAAACGGTGCGCCCGCATGTTGGAACAATGCAACATTGTTGTCACCCCAGGAAATAAGATGTCAGTATTCTCAGCTATGGTCACCTTTCTTGGTGAAGACATCTCGAGCGGATGACCAACAAATCATTCGATGCGATGTTGGCTGCTTTCCGCAAATCTTTCCCAGACAAGTCTGAGCTGCCACACACCCTACGATAAAATGAAGAATTTCCTTTGTGCAGTTGGAATTGGATATGATATGATCCATGTTTGTAAGAATAATCGTGTTATTTTCCGGAAGGATTATGCCAACTTAAGCGAATGCCCGAAATGCAAATCATCAAGATGGAAAGATGGCGATGTTGTGAAGAGGGTTCCTCATAATGTTCTGAGACATTTTCCAATTACACCAAGATTGCAGAGGTTGTTTCATGATCTTTGAAACAAGAGAGGATGTCTTGTGGCATTCTAGGAACCAGGAGTACAGAGATCAGTAATGTAATGAGCCATCCATCTCATGGTAGTGAGTGGAAAAGCTTCAATGATAAACACAAAGAGTTTGTCTTTGACCGAGAAACATTAGACTTGGCTTAGCTTCGGATGGATTTAACCCATTTGGTTGACCGTGAGCGCCACATATAGCATGTGGCTAGTGCTTGTTATCCCTTACGACATGCCTCCAAATGTCTGCACCAAATAATCAAACTACATGATGGCCTTGCTCATCCCAGGTCCAAAAAGTCCTGGAAAGGATTTTGATTTGTTCATGGAGACTCTTGTGGAGGAACTTCAACAACTATGGAAGGGTGTTCTCACTCGAGACCTATATAGCAGCCCACCAGCTGATTTCTTTCTGCGTCTTTGTTGTAATTTGGTGCGCCCATGATTATCCGGCTTTGGGCACTATGTCGTAGGCGACGCCACATGGTTACAATGCATGTGTTATTGTGTGACAGAATCATTGTCATAGCAATACTTAGCAAGATCTGTTACATTGGACACCGCCGTTTCCTTGCCAAGGACAAGCCGCATCCTAGAAAATACCGAAGACATGTGTGCAATGCAAAGCATGAAAACCGTGATGCGCCAAAGAGGCTCACCGCCGATGAGTTGCAAGTGGAATTAGAGAAGGTCAGGCATATTACACCAGGAAACCATCCTGGTAATGGTAGTGGGAAAAGGAAGCGTGGCACGGTAGAAGAGAGATTATTGTTTACCCGCAGGTCCACTTTGTGGGACTTGGAGTATTGGAAAGATTTGGATCTGCGGCATAATCTTGATGTGATGCACATCGAGAAAAATATATGTGACAACATTATCGGCACACTTCTTAACATTGAAGGCAAGACGAAAGATACCTTAAAATCTAGGATTGATTTGACACACACAGGTATCGAAAGGATTTGCGGTGCAAGATGAAGGTAAACCACGGGATATGGCACCACGGTGGTAATGCGTCTTGGACAAGGTAAAAGAAAGTAATTCATGAGGTCACATCACGTGTGAGATTCCCACATGGATTTGCTTCCAACCCGAAAGGAGAGTCGGTCAGATGGAAACAAGGTACAAGGGTTGAAAACTCATGACTGCCACGTCCTACTTCAAAGGGTTTTACTGTTATCCTTAGAGGATTGGGCCGCATACGACTTATACAGAAGCGATTCTTGAGTTGGGACAATTCTTGAGGGAACTCTGCAGAGAAATATCGTGGATAGATGCTTTGGAGCGTCTTAGAGAGAAGATACCAACTATCCTATGTGACCTTGAGAAGATATATCCTCCAGCCTTCTTTGATGTGATGGTGCATTTGGCTATTCATCTACCTGATGAGGCACTACTTAGAGGTCCAGTACAGTATGGCTGGATGTACCCTATTGAAAGGCGGCTAGGCACTTTCAAGGGCTATGTTAGGAACAGAGCTAGACCCGAGGGTTCCATTGCAGAGGCCTACATTGCTACAGAAGCGTTAACATTCTGCTCAAAATACATTGAAACAGCTGATCATCTTAGCAAAGAGGTGGGTGAAGACAATCCCGGGCTCAATGTTTTCGATTATTACATTAGGAGTTACGAGGAAGAGTCGACAAGAGGACAAACCTAAAGATTTTGACAAAATGGTTTGGTATGTGTTGAAAAAATGACCTGAGATACTACCTTATATCAAGTAAGTGCAGTAATGCAGCTTATACATCGTAATCTACTAAACTTGCAGCACATTCTTATATATTTAGATGTTTGACGCGATCACTATGTTGTGCAGCATCTACAAAGAGGAGTTGCTGCCGCAAAATCCAAGAAACATGGACAAACTGGTTATGGAAGGATTTGTGAAATGGTTCAAGAACCATGTAAGCTTTTGAAGTGCCTTTGTCAGTTTTTTAATATATTGAGTACATAAGATGATCGACTTGTCTATTTTCTAACCATAGGTTAAGAAGATGCGGGAGGATGGGCAGGCAGTTGATGATGCCCTTTACTCACTAGCAATGGGTCCTGATACTCGGGTAAGACATTATGAATCTTGCGTTGTTGGAGATGTGCGCTACAACACCCTTGCACGAGACAAAGGCAGGAAGACACAAAACAGTGCCATCATGAGCACGGATACGTATGACAAAGAGATAACTGAAATGTATGCTAACATAACAGACATTGTTCAGTTGCAGTATATCTCTAGTTTCGAGGATCATCGGTGTGTGGTTCTGTTGTGTTGTCGTTGGTATAACCTGTTTTCGTGATCGCAAAACCCAGAGCTGATGATTATTTCAAATCCATCAATGTCAAGGCGGCGTACCAGACCAACGAGCCTTTTATTTTGGCAAATCAAGCAACATATATATTTTTCTTGGAAGACACATTTGCACGTAGAGATGACTGGAGAGTATTGCAAAGGTTTGAGCAGAGGAATTCGTTTAATGAAGTTGCACAACAAGATGATGCTTACACTGCTCCTGATGTACAAGATAACACAGATGTTCCTAATATCTTTGAGAACCATCACGTCAATGACGCTGGCGAAAAGATTGCTTGTCGTGCTGTGGACATACAAGAGTTGATCAAGAAGAAGCCAACGTTCGAGGACGTTGAGGATGAAGAAGAAGATGACACCATGGGGAATTACGATTCAGACTGATACACATGGCGAAGATGTTGACGCTGCTGCTGCGGATGATGATTACATTGCTTTTGTCGTATTTGCCCGCCGAGGCGTTTTTCCTACTATGTGAAATTGTGTTTGCTATGACAACTGAAACCTGATGAACATGTTGTTTAGTATTTTACTGTGAGAACATCACTTGTTCTGTATGCTGATTTGTGTTTGGTGATTGTATGACAACTAAAACATGATGTCATTGTTGTTTAGTTGTACTCATATTTGACTGTGAAACTTGAATTTGATGACATAGTCTGCTGTTGGACTGCAATTTGCTCGACGTCTTCGAATGAGAACAAAGCTGACCCGACAGGGCCTCTGCTATTTATTTATTTATATGAGCAAAGGGATACCCCTGATTTCCGTTAATAGAAATCATTAGATGTTCACAACACTACGCCCACTGCTACAGGTTTCATTCATTACTAGTTTCAAAGCAAAGTGCTCATGTCGTAGCTACTGAATACATCACGAGTGCTACATACATCGCAAATAAAGAGACAATCATCCTCTGAGCACATCGATTTTTCCCATTATCTTCACAAGCTCTTTCATCTCCTCATTCTTTGTCAAGGCCGTTCAAATGTTGCTTTGCCATGATCGGAAGGAACTGCATCTTTAACCTTCTCCTCTGCATCTTCCTCTTACGCCATTCCTTCGCCATTTGTCCAACACCCCAACCTGCTGGTATTGGGATTCCTCGGCTAACCAAATAATCAGCGTAGTTGCATTCCCCACATCAAGAACTTCCCAAGAATACAAATCACACAAATCTTCCCTTTTACGCACGAATCAAATTGGAAGATCATCAACCAAACTATTAAAAAATCAGCAACCGAAAGCAGAACAACACTTAAACATATTATTACCCCATGATTCGGGCATTTGTAGAAGACTCAGCCAGGGTTGCGGATTGTGGTTGAGACGCGACGGATGACTCTGCGTGATTTGCAGCAGTTGTACCACACCAACGGCAGGGGGTTGCGATGAGCAATCGTCTACGGTGCGCGTGCCTGCGGGGGTGTGATGAGACCCACAGGCGATGGTACGGGTGGCGACTTGGCGCATATCTGGTTGTTGCCTGCTGAAGAGCAGGTGGACGAGCAGCCAACGGACATGGTTGCTGCGGCCAGAGCTTCTGATGCTAGGCAGAGTAAGTAGAGAAGAGGAGAAGCGAATGTTGGATATGTCAGTTTCATTACTTGCAGAGTAGCATAGCACCATATATAGTCATAGTATAGGTTTGGATTCGAACCAGATACAGGAGCATGTCTTTCTTTTTTTCTAAAACTCGGCAACGTCTCTTTACTGGTACACTAGCTTGTTCTGTACGCCTTCCCAAGTCTTTGATTTTCTTTCCTTTTTTTTGCGAGGAAGGAAGGAGGACAAAATTGAGAGTTCCTCGGACTCGAACCCAAGACCTCTCGGTTGAAAACCAAGGGTGCTAGTCACTTATGTGGCGAACGTTCCCTGTGAGGAGGACGGCAGACGAACGCATTTTCCTCGCAGTTTTCTTCCTATATAAAAAAAGTATGCTACTTGGTGTCCGCTTAGTCAAAAAACGATTGTGCCAACCTTGACCGTTCGATTGACATTCAACGTCTGTCGCGTTTCTTCAGTCTCTTCTTCCTCGAGCCGCCAAAGCCAAACCAGTGCCCGGTGAACCGCTGCTCCGCCTCCCACGGCTGGCTGTGATCTGCCCCGGCTCCTGTTCGTTCCCATCCGAGGCCTCACCATCGTCCTCCGCCTTGGTTCGCTCGCCGCGGCGCCGGCCTCCGGTGTTCTCAACATGGTCAACAACCGAGAGGAATAAGGAGATGACTGTATATGGTGAGGATGACAGTAGGGACCGAGCAGCCTTGTGATAATTTTGTTTTTGGGACGGAGAAGGATATCAACTGGGTTGTGCGGGACCCGTGGCCCGTCTAGCGCATGTGCTTTTATTTCATAGTTTAGCACATGACCAGCCCAGTTTGTTTTTTTTCCTTTACGAAAAATGGCTAGCCAACTATTTTTTTGCGTAATAACCAACACAGGCCTACTTGCTTTTCTACGCTCTTTGGTGGAAATCTTTCAAGACGAGGAGGGATGCATTTTGCCCAGAAAATGGGCTATAAGTAATAATAAATGGGCTATAAGTAATAAGAAATGGGCTATAAGTAATAATAAATGGGCTATAAGTAATAATAAATGGGCTGTAAAATGAAAAAAATACAGCAAATAGGCAATTAGTTCCCAAATATTGTTTTCTTTTGGATTTTGATATTTTAAATTTCATTGTTTTTGTGCGGGTAAAATTTCATTGAATTTAAAATAAGGTATATTTATATTTAAAATTAATTTGAATCTGGCTAGAAATTTCGGGCTGTGTGATGTTTGGGACAGATTTGGAGGCTGACTTGTGGGTCTAGTAGGTTGACGTGTACTTTGGCTTTGTCAACTTAGTCCACAAACGATTCAAATTTAGTCCACGAACAATTCTAGCAGCAGTGACCGTTGGATGTTAATCCAAAGGCCATGCTGCTTCTTCAATATCTGATCTTCTTGCTCCAGCCGCCCAAACCAGCTCCGGTGGGACTGCCTGCTCCCGCCTCCCGTGGCCGGCTATGCTGCCGCACAAGCCGCACCGCCCCACCCTACTTCATTGCTGGCCAGGCCATTCCTCTACTCACCCACACCTCTTGTTATTTTCTGGCGACGGCAGCCGGACCATTAAACCCTCGTACTCCCCACCGCCTGGGCAACCATTGCCGAGTCTTCCCCGGCTTCGTGTCGTTCCCTTCCTAGGCCTCGCCGTCGTCCACCGCCATGGTGCTCTCGGCGCGGCCTGGTCAACATGGTCAATGAACGACATCCATCGGGCGTGGACTGTACGTGCAAAATAATGATTCCTCCACCTGACAGCTGGGACCCACCGGAAGGGCCTCTGTATTTCACGAAAAAAACGTTCCCCGGCTGACATGTCGGACCCACCAACTATATCTTCGCACGCAAGGAAGAGCCTCCTTATTACGCACAAAAAATGAATACCCACCCTGCTAGATGGGACCCACCATAGTGGGAGGATGACTTGTGGGCCAACTAAGTTGACGGGGACGGAGGGCTTTGTCAATGTAGTCAATATGAATGATTCTAGCTCTAGTGACCGTACGATGTCCATCCAACGGCCATAGTGCTTCTTCAACCTCTGGTCTTCTTGCTCCAGCCGCCCAAAGCAGCGCCGGTCGTGCCGCGTGCTCCTGCCTCTCTAAATGGCCAGGATGCCGCGTGAGGCCTCAACGCCCCTACTAATCCCACCGCTGGCCCGGGGTATCCCTCTACTCACCCACACCCCTGTTATTCTGCGGCAGCGACAGCCTCACGCCGCATCAACCGAAGTGAACCCTCGTACTCCTCTCCTTGCGGGCTACCATCTGCTGCGTCTTCCCGGCTTCGCGTCGTCCCTTCCTAGGCCTCGTCGTCATCCGCACCACCGCCAGTGCTCTCGGCGTGGCGTGGTCAACATGGTCAACGACCGACTTCCAACGGAAGAGTATTTGTCGTGGAGAGGTCGACAGTGGGTCCAGGCGGCCGCAAGGAAGTGCCTCCTTATTACGCGCAAAATAATTATTCCTCCACCTGACAGCAAGGACCCACCGGAAGGGCCACCTTATTTTGCAAAAAAAAAAACATTTCCCCCTGACTGCTGGGACCCACCGGACGGGCCAGCGTATTTCGCGAAAAAACGTTCCCCGCGCTGTCAGCTCGGACCCACCGGAAGTGCCTCCTTATTACGAACAAAAAAAATGAATACTTCTCTTGCTAGCTGGGACCCACCATGGTGGGAGGCTGACTTGTGGGCCTACTAAGTTGACTGGGACGGGGGCCTTTGTCAACTTTAGACAATATGAACGATTCTAGCTCTAGTGACCGTACGATGTCAATCCAACGGCCGTAGTGCTTCTTCAACCTCTGGTCTTCTTGCTCCAGCCGCCCAAAGCAGCGCCGGTCGTGCCGCATGCTCCTGCCTCCCATGGCCGGTTGTCTTTGCCCGGAGGCCTCACCGCCCCTACTATTCCCACCGTGGCGAGATCATGGGCGGCAGCAGCCTCACACCGCAGCCAGACCGGTGAACCTCGTACTCCTCTCTGCGGGCTTCCACTGCCGCGTCTTCCCGGCTCCCGTTGTCCCCTTCCTAGGCCTCGCCGTCGTCCATCGCCTGGTGCTCTCGGCCGCGTGGTCAACATGGTCAAGGAATGACTTCCATCGTCGTGGGTATGCGTGGAGAGGCTGATAGCTGGGTCCACGGCCGCAGCAAAGAAGGAAGTGCCTCCTTATTAGGCGGAAAATAATGATTCCTCCACCTAACAAACCGGGACCCATCGGACGGGCCCCGTATTTAAATGAAAAAAAAGCGTTTATACTCATGGGACCCACCAGCTACATCTTCGCATGCAAGGAAGTGCGCCCGCAAAAAACAAAACGATTCGCCATTGACCGCTGGGACCCACAGTGACACCTTTCGCACGCAAGGAAGTGCGTCCGGGCAAAAAAGAACAATTCACCCCACATTGCTGGGACCCACCAGCTACATCTTCGCACGCAAGGAAGTGCGTCCGCAAAAAACGATTCGCCCCGACTCATCGGGACCCACCAGCTACATCTTCGCAGTAAGGAAGTGCACGACACCGGGACCCACCTGGTCGAAGTGTACGTAGCGTTGTCATTCTGGTCGCGAACGTGTACGTACATACTGGTCATTGTAGAGGCGTGCACATGTCGTAGTAGAGGCGCACACGGTCGTTGTAGAGGCGCGCACGTAGCATGTACACGTACGCATACGTCGCGAGGTGCAAGAAAGAAAATCTGACCCACGTACGTACATACGGGCAGGGTCTCGAACGCCTACTCGCGCATACGTACATGGCTGGGTCGGAATGAAGAAACAACGTCGTCGTCGTGTTCATGGGGAGCCAACCGGCTGGGTCGGAACGGAATGCGTGGTCGTGTTCATCGGGAGGGCTTGGACGGAACATGCGGTGGAAACGAGGCCTGGCGTACCGCAGAACGGAGGAAACGGACCTCCTATGTTCTAACGGGTCCTGTTGATCGGGAGGGGTGTGGCGTACCGCAAAACGGAGGAAACGGACCTCCTACGGTCGAAACGGGGGTCCTGTTGATCGGGAGGGGTGTGGCATACCGCAAAACGGATGAAACGGAGGTGTGGCGTACCGCAAAACGGATGAAACAGACCTCCTACGGTCGAAACGGGGGTCCTGTTGATCAGGAGGGGTGTGGCGTACCGCAAAATGGACGAAACAGACCTCCTACAGTCGAAACGGGGGTCCTGTTCATCAGGAGGGGTGTGGCATACCGCAAAACGGGACTACATGGGATACTGTTCACCTCCACCGTTGACCTCCTCCAGCCTCCACGGGCTACCGTCGACCTCCTCCAGCCTCCACGGGCTCCTGTTCATCCAACCTCCACCGCGCGCTACTCCACCGGCCATCGCTCAACCACCCTCCACCGCTTCATCGTTCATCCAGCCCTCCACACGACGGGGTCCTGTTCAACAACCCTCCACGGCCACCCCTCCACCGTCTACTATTCATCCAGCCCTCCACACCACGGGTCCTGTTCATCCGGAGGCAACGCTACCGCTCCTTTATTCATCCAACCCCCCCCCATAGCGCTCACTGTTCATCCAATCGATCGGCTTGATTAGCGGCAGCAGCGAAGAATCGCTCCATCGGGTTCGATTAACGACCATCGATCGATCGCTCGGGTTCGATAACGCGTAACTGCGCAATCTGTCCTTTCGGGTTCGATTAGAGCCCAACGCCTCGCTTCGGGTTCGATTAGAGCCAGCAACGCCTCGCGCTGCAGCAGCGTCACGTCTGAGAGCAGCGCATCGCTCGGCCCCGACCTCCCACCGTAACCGCAACTCCCGAAATTTTCCTCGCCTCGATTCTACCATGGTTTTTTCCGTCATGGACGGCCCAAAGAATGTCATGCAGCTGCGTCTCCGTCCCGCCCAGACGAAAAGCCCATTTTCTATCATGATTTTTTGTCATAGAAGTAGGAGCCCACCACATCTATGATGATACCGGGTTTTGTCACAATTATCGTCATAGAAGTGTCATATGTATGACATAATTTTTTTCGTTCGGCCCAAAATGTCACGGATGTGTCTTTTTTTTGTAGTGGTAGGAGGTCCATTTCGTCCGTTTTGCGGTACACCACACCCCTCCCGATCAACAGGACCCCCGTTTCGACCGTAGGAGGTCTGTTTCCTCCTTTTTGCGGTACGCCGGACCCCTCCCGATCAATAGGACCCCGTTCCAAACGTAGGAGGTACGTTTCCTCCGTTCTGCGGTACACTAGGCCTCTTTTCCATCGCCTGTTCCGTCCAAGCCCTCCCGATGAACACGACGCATTCCGTTGCCTCCCGATGAACACGACGCATTTCGTTGCCTCCCCATGAACACGACGATGATGTTGTTTCTCTGTTTCGACCCAGCCATTTACACGAGCCCTGGCCGTACGTATGCGCGAGTAGGTGTTCAAGACCCCGCCCGTATGTACACATACGTGGCCGTATTTTCTTTCTTGCACCCTGGCCGCTGTACGTACGTGTACATGCTACGTGCGAGCCTCTACTACGACCCGTGCGCGCCTATACATCCACCAGTATATATGTACGGACACATTCGCGACCGGAATGACAACGCTATGTACGCTTCGACCAGGTGGGTCCCGACTGTCAGGCACTTCCTTGCGTGCGAAGATGTAGCTGGTGGGTCCTAGGAGTCAGGGGCAAACATTTTTTTCACGAAATACGGTGGCCTGTCTGGTGGGTCCCGCTGTCAGGTGGAGGAATAATTATTTTGCACGTAATAAGGAGGCACTTCCTTGCTGCGGTCGTGGACCCGGTATCGGCCTCTCCACGCATACGATCCACGTCCGATGGAAGCCGTTCCTTGACCACGTTGACCACGCCGCGCCGAGAGCACTAGGGCGGTGGACGACGGCGAGGCCTAGGAAGGGAACGACACGGAGCCGAGGAAGACGCGGCAGTGGATGCCCACGCGTAGAGGAGTACAAGGGTTTACTGGTTCGCTGCGGTGTGAGGCTGCCGTCGTCGCAGAATAACAGGGGGTGTGGGCGAGTAGAGGGATGGCCTGGCCATCGGTGGGAGTAGTAGGGGGCGGTGAGGCCTCCGTCGCATCGCAGCCGGCCACGGGAGGCAGGAGCACGAGGCACGACCGGCGCTGGTTTGGGCGGTTAGAGCAAGAAGACTAGTGGTTGAAGAAGCACTACGGCCGTTGGATGGACATCGTATGGTCACTGGAGCTAGAATCATGCATATTGACTAAGTTGACAAAGCCCTCCGTCCCCATCAACTTAGTAGGCCCACATGTCAGCCTGCCACTATACTGGGTCCCAGCTAACAGGGGGAGTATTCCTTTTTTTTTGTGCGTAATAAGGAGGCACTTCCTTGCGTGCGAAGATATAGCTACTGGGTCCGGTATCGTGGCGGTGACATTTTTTTTTTTTGAAATCTGAGGCCCTTTCGGTGGGTCCTTGATGTCCGTGGAGGAATCATTATTTTGCGGCGTAATAAGGAGGCATTTCCTTGCGTGCGGTCGTGGACCCAGGTATCGGCCTCTCCACGTACAGTCCACTTCAGATGCATGTCGGTCGTTGACCATGTTGACCAGGCCGCGTCGAGAGCACCAGGGCCGCGGACGACGGCGAGGCCTAGGAAGGAAACGACACGGAGGCAATGAAGACTCGGCGATTGTTTCCCACGCGGAGGAGTACGACTGTCACGAGGGTTTCTTGGTTCGTCTGCCGTCACGGAGAATAACGGCAGTGTGGGTGAGTAGAGGGATGGCTAGGCCGATGATGGTAGTATGGTGGGGCGGTGAGGCTCTTGGCGGCAATGAGCCTGGCTGCAGGAGGAGGAGCGATCCGGGCGCCTGTTTGAGCGGCTAGAGCAGGAAGAGTAGAGATTGAAGAAGCACGACGGCCGTTGGATGGCCATCCAACAGTCACTACTTGTGCGTCAACCTTTTTTTAGGAAAGCCTCAAATCTGTGGAAAACAACATACAACCCATCTGCCATTATTTCTAATAATTTACAGACAATTTTCTAATTATTAATGTTTTTTTGGAGCCCATATTCTTTTTGTTAGCATTACAGCCCATATTGTGGCCACGGTTAAAAAATTATATGAAATTTTGCATATTTCAGTGCGGTTCGAACTGTTTTTAATCCCAAAATTTCGAATCACATTCAAACTGATTTTAAAAATAAATGTATATCAATATAAAATCCAACAAATTCTCCACGCATAAATATTAATGTAATTTCAAATCTCGAAATGAAAAAAAGATATTTGAAACTAATTGCCGGTTTGATGTGTTTTAAAAATGTACAACCCATTTCTCATTACTGATGGGTCATTTTCTCGGCCAGCCGAATGAAAGCTCTCCTCGTCTTGAAAGATTTGCAGCCCAACATGCCTGACAAAGCGACTTGCTTGGCAAATCACAAAAAAAACTGGGCTGTGGCCGTGGACCCAGCTGTCAGCTTCTCCACATACAGTACTCTTCCGATGGAATGTCGTTGACCACGTTGACCATGCCGCGCCGAGAGCACCAAGGCAGTGGACGACGGAGAGGCCTAGGAAGGGGACGACGCGGAACCGGGGAAGACGCGACAGTGGATGCCCACGTGGAGAGGAGTACGAGGGTTCACTGGTTCGGCTGCGGTGTGAGGCTGCCGTCGCCGCAGGGCCTGGCTAGCGGTGGGAGTAGTAGGGGGCGATGAGGCCTCATCGGCAGACCTTGCCACCTTTGGAGGCGGGAAGCGGTGGTCTCCCTGGCACTGGTTTGGGCGGTTGGTGCAAGAAGAGCAGCGATTGAAGAAGCATGAGGACCGTTCGATTCAAATCCAATGGTTACTGCTGCTAGAATCGTTTGTTGACTAAGTTGACAAGCCCTGCGTACGCGTCAACTTAGTAGGCCTGAGTCAGCCTCCCAACCGGTGCGCCCGGATGTCGATGGGAGGAATCATTTTTTTTGCGTATTATGGAGGCAGTTGATTGCGTGCGGCCTGGCCAATCGGAGGGAGTAGGGTGGGCCGGGAAGCTGCTGCGGCATCACAATGGGCCACAAGAGGAGGGAGCGAGCAGTCCATGGCGCTAGTTTAGGCGGCTGGAGCAGGAAGATCAGAGATTGAAGAAGCACGTCGGCCGTTGGATGGACATCCAACACTAACTGCTGCTAGAATCGTGTGTTCACTGACAAAGCCTTGCGTAAACAAGTCAGTCTCGAAATCTGTGGCGTGTACAACCCATTTGCTATTACTTTTTATAATTTTTACGCATTTTCTAATTCATATGGAATTTATTGCAGCCCGTTTTCCATTTTTTTAGAATTGCTGGCCATTTTCTGGTCAGTACCAGGGTCAAAAAATTAACTAAATATGTGGGAAATTTTGAAAATTCGTAAATTTTTTCTGGGGAATGAAATATTCTTAATCCAAAAATCATTAGCCATAGTAAAACAAATTGAAAAATAAATTTGTACTATGTCATGTTAAATCCAATGAAATACGTATAAGATATCTGTGAAGAACAAAAACAAAAGAAGAAACTTATATCCCATTTGCTATAATTTTTTTGGAATTTTCAACCCCTTTTGATATTACTTTTAACAAACATTGACCATACTCTTAAGCCAGGCCGGAATGCATCCCTCCTCGTCTTGAAAGATTTGCAGCCCAGTAATTCGGAGAAAACAAATAGGCCTAGCTTGGGTATTCTTCAAAAAGAAATATTGGGCTACATATTTTCCCAAAGAACTGGTGCATGAGCATTTAGCTTTATTTATTTATTTATTTACTTATTTATGTTTAGGGGACCATGAGCATGTACAGGCCGGATTCATGTGAGAGCCTCCCTTCCGATTAATTATGGGCTTCTCTATTGGGCCTTCATCGATTGGGCTGCATGTTATCAACAAGTGGAAAATGTGTTCCATATGAAAAATAGTATGCGCTACGTGCAGTGCAGGGCACTAAAGGATCGAACCGCAACGACTTCCAAAACATTGTGTTTGTCGTTCTAACAACACATTTATTCAACCAATGAATGAAATATACTACTTGATTGTACATTGAAAACAGCGGCAGCAACAACCAGGGCTGGGGTGCCACAAAAGCGATGGCGAGGCGTAAGAGTGAAGGCGTAGCTCTCTCTTCCAAACCAAACATCAGCCATCATTACAAAAGGGCTACCAAAAAGAACAAGTGTATGCATCAAACTAAATAAAGATCCTACTACACCAAGTATGCGCATCTAACTAATCGCTCGGTTAGACGTTACTATTTATTAAGCTATGGAGATTGGTGGCGGCTTGAACCAGATGGGTGCTCGACGGGGAAACTCCACCAAGAAGTCGAAGTCACGATACTTGCGACCCTCTCTCCTACTTTGGGCTGCAGAGCGTGGCGACACATATCAGGGTATGGTGCATGCACAGACGCATGGTACCCTGTGTACACACAGTTTTGCCTGATGAACGAAACCGCGCTGCCATCATGATCCTTGTCGTCAGTTATCTCCTGGTTAATCGGATAATTTAGTCCGACAAACAGAGAGCGTGTACCAAGGCTACTTACCAGCCTCCAGTCAAAAATTCCTGAAGGCCCAGAGAAGCTGGGATCCTGCTCAAAGACCTTGTAGTGACTGTGATTGTATTCCGCGAAACAACACGTCCGGTACGTGCGAACGATCATCAATCTTTCGCCGTCGTCTGATCGAGCCAGGAACCACCTGCAACTGCCATGCCGCTTTTCTTTGAAAGGTTATGGGATTAGGAACGGTAGTGACACCAAAGTGACCTACAACATCATATCAAGTTGGAGTCAAATAAGAAAGGGCTCTTGATTTAGTCAATCTTAAGAACAACATGTTATGAGCATGAATATTTTTTCAGCAAATGTTGACAAGTAATATAAGCAAGCCAAAGATGATATCATAGGAAAGTAACATACTGCTATAACAGCCATTTGTAGCGATGACTGGAGTAGGCCAGGAATACGTCCAGCCATAGAAGGAGTCGACAAGGTAAATGAAGCCCTTGTGTTCAATGGCATCAGAGAACCATGGAGGATGTATGATCCTGCGATGGACGTGCAGATTTATCCACTTACCGCAGTGACCTGTCAGATAAGGCGAGACCGCGGTTGAAGAACACAATTAGCAGAAGTCTTTATAATTCCACAGATCTTGTGGGCACTTGGCAGATTACAACCTTGAGCAAATCAAACTTGGTATCATGTTGGCTCTTTGTAAGATTCTCGAGTATTCTGGGCATGTGCCAAAGGAGTGCAGTGTTAATCGAAGGAAGGGGGATCAATCGCCGGGTGTAGACCTCCACGAGCATCCAGCTGCCGCAACCGTCGACGAGCACCATCCAAGACGTGTTTATGCCGACCCAGTACATACCGTTAATGTAGTTGAGGCTGACGGGGATCGGATTGCAGTCAAGGGGGTTGATGCTCGCCACCATACGATCGTTATGCTGCATGACACGCTGTTTCTTAAGATCTGGCGGCATCAGCAAGCAAGGAGATGGCTTAAAAAGCTCAGGCCTGAGGGCTTTGAGTAAACGGTACAGCCCCGACGAGCACACGACGAGCGGCATGGTACTGAGATTGTCCACACGCGAAACAATGAGCTTGATTACCTCTGTGGGGAGAGAATTCTAGCCACTCTTTCAGCGGACGCTGCTCGGTTCTGCCATTGTTAGTGCTTGGGTTTTGACGAGGGGGGGAGGCGCCTTAGCGGCGATGGAAGATTGGACGAGATTATGTGCGGACAAAGATGGAGAAGTGAATATGTGATGCGGGAAGTGGACAGGTGATGATGACTACAGCACGCCGCTTGACTTACGAGACACATGCCAGTAGCGTAGGGTCATGTCAATGCCAGACAACTTGCTTGAGTGATCACAGTACTGGTACTCCCTACAGTGCTATGCCCTAACTTGCTTGAGTAGAGTAGTAGAGTAGGACTCTGCTCTACTACTAGCACCAGAGGAGTAGTATATTCTAATCTAAAATAGTTGCAAACTTCAATGCATGAGCGTGGAACGACTATGAACCGTGCTGAAAGACCGTGTCTATGTGGTGTTTGGACATGGGCGACAACCTCAACACCAACGGCGCTGCTCCCGTTGCACCGTATGTGTTTCTGTCCTTCCTGTTTGAAATCGTGGTAGAATTCATGTTTCTACTCTGTATCCTACTACTATGCTAGTCCACATGATTAGTTTCATCTCTGTTATAGCTGTCATGATTTAATTTGTGCTTATTCGGATTAAATCTCGTAGTAACTTGCTCATATATTCAACTGGCGCAACATCCCCTACAGCCACTCCCGTTTCATGGACGGCCTGGTCGATGTTGGAATTTTGCTAGTAGGCCTTTATAAGGTGAGCTCTTCTACCACTTCTATGAGCATGAGAAGAGGAGACCTACACGCGCGCTCCTCCTCCTCGCTCGCCTCGCCATGCCACGCCTCGTCACGACGCGCCGTGGGTTGCGGGATTGAGACGAGCCGAGGACAGAGCTATACTCCCACGACCTACCCAGCCCGCACTATATAGTTTCTCACCACCGTTCCAGATGATTGCGCCGCCAAGCAAGTCTTCTCCATCCCTCCTTTCGGTGTGCACCGGGAGAAGGGACAACAGGCCTCCGGAACCCCGGCTCTCGTTATCCTGTACGGGAGAGGGGCGATCAGGTTTTTGGGGAGCGCACTCGCGCGACTGCTGGCAGCGACGACTTCGCGAACGATGACTTCCTCCCCGATCTCGGCAACCTCATCCTCGACGACATGGGCGGCAACGTCAACGCCGGCGGTGCTGCTCCCGCTGCATGGTATGTGATTCTATCCTTCCTGTTCGAGATCGTGGTAGAATTCATGTTTCTAGTATGTGATCTGTTCATCTGCTTTGCTAGTTCGCATGATTAGTTTAATCTCTGTCAATGCTGTCATGATCTATTTCCTATTTATTCGGATTAAATATCATAGTAATTTGCTCATATTTCCAAGAATCCAAAAACCTGATAATAGGCCATTCGTCCACTGCTACGAGTGCCCGATGCCGTTTTGTGGCTCGCCAGCGGACATGGTGCATCACCTCACGGATGCGTGCAGTGGTCACTGCTGGCCCTTGGCGGAGAACATCAAGTACGAGACGTGCTACCCGTTCACCATGCCGGAGTCGCTGGAGGATCACCGCCGCCTTCTAGTCTCGGAGGAGGACGGCAGCGTCTTCCTCTTGATCGTGGGCACCGGGCGAGGCTCGCAAGGCCGCCGCCCGTCTCTCGTAATGTGGGTCGAGGCGGCGCCACCGACACTAACTGCTTTCTTGACGAGGCCTATGTACGGGTGCATGGTCAGTGTTACTACCCCTCCGGGTCGCGTGGGCGGCGACACCAGCCTCATTGAACGGACTTGGACTATGGGGAGCTGGGACTATCCCGCCAATGTGGAGTTGGAAAACCCATAGCATCCTTTACCCGCCGACACGGTGCATGGGGACTCCAAGGAGGTTCACCTGGACATACGCATTATCAAGTTAAATGTTGATGATTAGTCTTCGCTCAATGTAATCCGCTGTCTAAGCATGTGGAGACTTCCATGCAGGATCTTGCTCTATTGGAGTATCACGCATGAATAAAAGTGTATCCGTTTATGGTTTAGTCTAGAATCTTCCATGTATGAATTTTACTACAAGATCAGTGAAAGACTTACGATGAACCATTTCTTACATCTCCTCTGCCCGCTTGCAAGTCATCCTGATTTAATCCCTCCGTCTAGGTGTATAAGGGCATGGTTAATATTACTTAATAGTATAGCCAATTGTTGACTATAAGAAAGTGCCATGTCATCTGTAGCCAACATGTATAACAATCGATACTCAAAAACTAATTCTTAAAGATCATTTCTTGCAAAGCACAATAAGTGTTATTTCTTCACAAGTTTTGGATGCAGGTTGAATAGTTGAACGCTTTTGTTTGCAAAAGATACCTTTTTATCTATTTCACCCGGATGTTTGTGAGCTCTAGAGATGAAATAATATCCGAAGAAACCTATCGATACCCGTTACACATGAGATGACCGCCACATCCTTTGTCAAAATAAACAACTCCCCGATCAATGCATTTCACTCTTCGGTGCAACGCACGGGCACCTTACTACTATAGATTAGTATGACCAAAAATTGAACTAACGTTATATATAGTACGATAAATGCTGATGCATGTCACCTAAAATTATATCATTCGAAACTATGTTCAAATACGAATCCAACGATATAGTTTTTGTTGACATGCACTAACATTTTGTCAGTTAAATCTTCAGTAAAATTCAATGGGGGACTAATAAACCACGACCGATGTAGTACAAGTGTAGAGGTCGGTGCTGCACGGGAGTCTCACCTCTCACCCCGCTTGGCGCGGCAGTAAAGCCGTCATATCACAAAACCCAACCATTCCCAGTAATAAGTACACTGTAGCCAGCCTGCAAGTCATGTACACTTTGTCTTGTGATGGAACCCACAGAGTACTTAGAATACAAGATTAAGGATGCAATTAACTTTTTATAGAGGGAGAATCATACACGCAATTAACTCAAATGGATTGGACGTGACTATTATTCTCCAACGGCAACCGGCAAATTTCCTCCCGCGGGCCGGAGTAGGTTTCTCGGTTTGCATGCGGGTTTAACGGAGGGGTTTGATGGAGGCGAGGAGGCGTGTTCAGCCGGGCGTGCAGTGGACGGTGCAATACTATGCGATTTGACAACTACAACTAGTACATTATAAAAAACAAAGAAGAGTAGTAGAGATAGAGATAAGAATAGAGACTAGGGAGGAGCACCATCTACTGCTTCGTGGGCTACTCTTGCGCTCCATTCGGCGGCCGCAACGTCCCCTACAACCACTCCCTCCTGCGCTCCATTCGGCGGGCGCTGTTGAAATTTGGGGAGCGCACTCTCGCGACTGCTAGCAGCGACGACTTCACCGACGACGACTTCTTCCCCGACCTCGGCAACCTCTTCCTCAACGACATGGGCGACAACCTCAACGCCAATGGTGCTGCTCCCATTGCACCGTATGTGTTTCTGTCCTTCCTGTTTGAAATCGTGGTAGAATTCATGTTTCTAGTCTGTGTCCTAGATTCGATATGTTCATCTACTATGCTATTCCGCATGATTAGTTTAATCTCTGTTATAGCCGTCATGATTTATTTTGTAGTAAATCTTGTAGTAACGTGCTCATATATTCAACTGGCGGAACGTCCCCTACAGCCACTCCCGTTTCATGGACGGCCTGGTCGATGCCTCCAAGGAGCCCTTCGTCTACTGCTATGAGTGCCCGGTGCCGTTTTGGGGCTCGCCGGCGGACATCGTGCATCACCTGACGCAGGCGTGCGGCAATCACTACTGGCCCTTGGCAAAGAACATCAAGTACGAGACGTGCTACCTGTTCACCATGCCGGAGTCGCTGGAGGATCAGCGCCGCCTGCTAGTCTCGGAGGAGGACGGCAACGTCTTCCTCTTGATCGTGGCCACCGATGAGGCCCGCGTAGGAAGCCGCCACATCTCTGTAGTGTGCTTCAGGGGTGACGTCGCTGACGCTGACACTGACACGAGGCCTATGTACGCGTGCGTGCTCACTATTACTACCCCTTGGAGGTACGTGGGCGGCGACACTGGCTACGCCAAGCATACTTGGACTCTGCCGAGCTGGGACCTTCCCGCTGACGTTGACATGGAAAACCCATGGTGTTATTTGAACTCCAACAATGTGCACGGGGACTCCAAGGAGGTTCACCTGGACATCTACATTTTCAAGTTAAATGTTGATCATTAGTCTTCGCTCAATGTAGTCCGCTGTCTAAGCATGTGGAGACTTCCATGCATGATCTTGCTCTATTGGAGTATCGCGCATGAATAAAAGTGTATCCATTTATGGTTTAGTATAGAATCTTCCATGTATAAATTTTTACTACAAAGATCTTGGTGAAAGACTTATGATGAACCATTTCTTACATATCCTCTGCCCCTCCCAAGTCATCCTGATTTAATCCCTCCGTCTAGGTGTATAAGGGCATGGTTAATACTTAAATAGTATAGCCAACTGTTGGCTATAAGAAAGTGCCATGTCATCTATAGCCAACATGTATAACAATGGCTACTCAAAAACTAATTCTTGAAGATCATTTCCTGCAAAGCACAATAAGAGTTATTTCTTCACAAGTTTTGGATGCAGCTTGAACAGTTGAACGCTTTTGTTTGCAAAAGATACTTTTTATCTATTTCACCCGGATGTTTGTGAGCTCTAGAGATGAAATAGTATCCGAACAAACCTATCGATACTCGTTACACATGAGATGACACCCACATCCTTTGTCAAAATAAACAACTCCTCGATCAATGCATTTCACTCTTCTGTGCAACGCACGGGCACCTTACTATAGATTAGTACGACCAAAAATTGAACTAACATTATATATAGTACGATAAATGATGAGGCATGTCACCTAAACTAAAACTATGTTCAAATACGAATCCAACGATATTGTTTTTGTTGACATGCACTAACATTTTGTCAGTTAAATCTTTAGTCAAATTTAATGGGGGATAAACCACGAACAATGTAGTTGTACTAGTGTAGAGGGCGGCGCTGCACGGGAGTCTCACCTCTCACCCCGCTCGTGGCGCGGCAGTAAAGCCGTCATATCACAAAACCCAACCACTCCCGTGTAATAAGTGGCACAGTAAAATAAACGGACAAGCAACCATCACATCCCTCCATCTTTTTTGCATTTCATCTCTCTGCATTTACTTTCTCTGGTTCATCTCGCACACTCGATCCCTAGCTACTACTCCTAGGGCCAGTTCTTTTCGCGGATTCCCAGCTTTTCCCACAAGACTAGTCACAGCGGAGAGTAACAGTAAGGCGACTCACTCATTTATTTGGGCTTCTAAACTACTATTCCGTCCTGGTTTATTCCTCACCATTGTAATTTGTGCTAAATTTTGACCAAAGATTTAACTGATTTATTCCTCACCATTGTAATCCCTCCGTCTAGGTGTGTAAGTCATCTTACGAAAACCAAATAATCCCAAAACACTTAGGCGCGGTGCATTAACTTCTACCTCTTTTCTTGTTTCTTGACATATCAACCAATAAGAGATAAAGAGTGTGCATGCTTTTAATGACTTGATATATCACACACGACATGCAGTGGTTAGTTCATTGCATGCAATACTATTAATTAGCAAATAAACATTAATGTTTCTCGTTTTCTCCTCCTCCTTGGTCATGTTGCACAGCCTAAGATGACTTACTCACCTGGACGGATGGAGTAGTGCATGTGACATGCACTAACATTTCATTAGTTAACTTTATGATCAAAATTTGACACAGATTACAATGGGGGACCAATAAACCAGGACGGAGGTAGTAGTTATGGGATTACTAATCTAGAACCCTAAAAGAACTGGCCCCTGGTACTCCTACTAGTAGTAGTACTCAAGTTGGAATCCCAATTGCACGGCACAACTTGTTAGGCAAAAAATTCGATACAGGGTGTAGGAAGCGGTTTGGGAATTTGCATGCCTTTCCAACCAGTGAGATACTCCGTACAAAGTATGACAGAGAAATAACCACAGAGAAGGAAGCTAAAATTAAACAATCAAACGAGCATTTTTGCATTTGTTTTGCATTGAATCGTTTCACAAGCTTGACTAGTGCCGTTTTTCTACTTTTACAAAAACAACATCGTAATGTTAAAACGTGCATTTGCACGTACATAAGTAATAGTAGTACTCCCTCCGCCTAGGTGTATAAGTCTTCCCTCCTTCTTGGTCATGGTGCACAACCAAAGATGACTTATTCACCTGGACGGAGGGAGTAGCACAGTCTGCAAGCATATATCGAGAGAGACGTGTAGTGCGATAGTATATAGTAAAGTTTGTGCTATATGCACGCATTTCTTGCAAAATGCGTCTGAATACACAAGGTTTCCAAACTTTCCCTTTTACATACTTAATTAAGGACGCTAAAAATTCCTGAACGTCCGGGATTTATCATTTGCGTCCCAAAACTAATGAGATCGCCTTACGAAACAAAAATTGTACTCCTCCTAAAAGCCATGGCGCTCGCAGGAGCGCTTGCGGCGCGCCACGAGTGCCCTGGTGCGCGGCCGTTTCCTAGCGCGCTGACACAACGCCTCTTCCTCAGCATCGCAACTCGCGAGGTGCTGATTGGCGGCTTGTCGGGCGAAGCGCGATCTCACCGGTGTGGTGATCCGCGCCAACAGTACTCTGCTCGCCGGAAGCGTGCACCTGGTCCACGCATCGCCAAGCGTAGATGAGGTGCTTGGGCCCGACCGCACTCGTGGTGTCGACGCAGGCGTCCTCCGCCACCCTCACGGCCCTCGCACGAGCCTCCTGCCAAAGAGACAATTGCACGACTCTCGGACGCAACATAGGCCTCCCGAGCAGCTTGTTCATGATGCGCTTCTCTTCCTTGGCCTTCTTCTCTGCCTCTATTTTGGCGCGCTCTGCTGGAGGCAAAGCCTCCCACAAGGCGACATCCATTTCTTTCCAAAGCTCCTCAAGTTTGGGGGGCTCGGCGGGCGGCGCGGCGTTCTCCTCGTAGTGGGGAGCGGACGCGTCCTCCGACGCGCGTGCTGGCAAGATTGGGAACTCTGACGCGTCCACCTCGACGCGTCGCGGCGAGGAGCGGAATTCCGACGCGTCCTCCTCGACTAGTGGCGGCGAGGAGCAGAACGGTGATGTGTCGCGTCGCGGCGAGGAGCGGAACACCGACGCATCCTCCTCGACTAGTGGCGGCGAGGAACGGAACGGCGATGCGTCGTGTAGCAGCGAGGAGCGGAACACCGACGCATCCTCCTCGACTAGTGGCGGCGAGGAGCGGAACGGCGACGCGTGACCGTCTGCGCGGTGCAGTGAGGGGCTCCTAGGGCTTGGGAGGGGCGATGCCATGGTGGTCAACGTGAGGGGGAGGGGAGGAGATAGCGATGAACGTGAACGTGAGGAGGAGGAGATAGCGATGTCGTGGGAGGCGCAGTATTTATAGAGAGCAATGGCACACCTATGTAAGATATGGACTGAGCTGCACTGACTTAACTGCAGGTCCAGTTGCATCACTGACATGTGGGCCAGACCCCTGTTGGGCCCATATGTCAGTGACCCAATGCACCTGCAGTTAAGTAACAACTACGTGGGCATATTTGTTGGAGTAAATTACGGGGGAGGGAAGGGGTGGAAATATTGCTGGTCACAACGGATTGGACGAGCGCCGGGGGAGGAGAGAGTCATGCATGCAGATTTTTTCACACGGGTGGAGTGGTGGGACCGCCGGAGGGAGAAGGAGAGTTTGGCGGGCATATTGTTTCCACACATGGAGAGGAAAAGATTTGGAGACGAACGGGCTTCCTGCAGGTATGGGGAACGGTGCGTAATAAGTCATCTTGCATGCCGGGCTAGGTATAGTCTCAAGTCATTAAAAACATACACGCCCCACACATGTTCATATTTCAAGGTGCACTAAATTATTGCATGCGATGATTAAGGCTGGCCATAATGGTGGTATCTTAGCTAGTATCATGCACACGGGAATAGCAAACATGCTGATGTGGCAAAGAATTAAAGAAGAGAGGGGGGGTTAGAGTAACTAGTATTCATGCATGCATTGGTAAACACATTTTTTTGTGAAGAACGACCACACTAATTGAGTACTTTTGCAGACGTCAAAAATTATTCCACCGCCTCTACTATCTTGCTAAGATTAGGTGAGATTTTTGAATCGAGCCCTTTAAACTAGAAGGGAGGTACTGGTACTCTAATAGCTAACCTTGTTGTGATGATAATATAGGACATGGCCCGCACCTGGACGGAGGAACTAGTCTGCATTGAGCATTTAAGTTTTTCTCTGAAGTCAATGTACCTCTACTTTCACCAGACTTATAGAAAAATGTGTCAACATTCACAATGTCAAATCAATATTTTTACACTCATTATAAAACGTAGTTCTTATACTCATTATAATCAGTATTGTAGATATTGATATTTTTAGTATAAATTTGGTCGGGATTTCATTGATGCCTGTCAAAGCGTGGAGGAAGCGGAGCTTAGGGCTTGCATTGTCGGTCTCTACATAGGTATTTCTCTTCATAATCCTGTAATTTTAGAGACTGATTGCGCTTTTGTGGTAGCGTCTCTTGCATCCGGGGACTATGACAGGTCTGCTATGCGTGACATGAAGATGAAAGTGTTGAGCATCTCGAAGTTGATCAACAATCTTCAATTGTCAAAGATTAGCCATTCGGCCAATAAGGTGGCACACTTAATCGCTAAGTATAGCTTTGACAATAGATTAGATGCTATTCTTGTAAATAACGTGCATCACCGTGTGGTGAATATTGTATCGAATGAGTGTACTGGTGTGGCTGGTTAATTAATATAAGGTGGTGTTAAAAAAAAGTATAAATTTTGTCAAACACTTTGCAAATGGTTGACAGGAGTAAAAAGGACCAGAGGGAGTATCATGCATGCGGAGTAGGCAAAAAAATTGCTTGTCTAAAAAAAGGCAATAAAAAATTGCTCATTTATAGCAGGTCGAAGTCTCAAAGGGCGCGACCGCGTGAGGGAGGCGAAGGTCGTGGGAGGCTCGACGTTTGACGGAATTAAGTGAAGTTACATCCACGCGCCGGCATGGTGTGCGAACAGGCAGAAGCTATACCGTCAGGCCTACGATATGGGTCTAGTAGACATGACATCTAGTGGGTCCCGCATAGTTCTCGAGAACTCTTTGGGGGCTTGCAGCTGTTTATCCACCGGGCAAGCCAGCAACCCCACGCCGTTCGCACGCCCTACTCGTCCCCGTCTTCTACTAATAGTACAGTACCTTACAACAGTTCGCTCCCAGTCGTCCCGTCCTTTCACATTACGACAGTTCCACTAATCCTAACCCTCCTCCCAAATCCATGGCGTCCCAAATCTCCATGATGGCGGTGAGTACAATGTTAGAACCATCACCGGCAATGAGTTCGACGTCATCTACACCCATTCTTCCGCAATGTTAGAATGCCTTGCTCGCTTCAAACGCATGTTCGAAAACTCAAATGATGAGTGGGTCGTTGGGCTAGATGTTGAGTACACCATAGTCCTGGGAAGCGAGAAGAAACTAAAGGAGGCAGAGAAGAAGAAGCCCGCCGTGATCCAGGTTTGCGTGCATGACTTATGCTTGGTCTACCACATATGCCATGCCGATGTTGATTGCGAGGAATTTAAGAAGTTCCTCAAGGGCGGCCGAGTAAAATTCGTTACTGTAGACTTTAGGAACGACAAGGAAATCCTGGGTCGGATAGGACTCGTTGTAGGCTAGCCCTTCGATCTCCATAAGGCAAGCCTGATGTCCTCCTCTCAGCCTTCAATGCTGACCCTGGCAGCAGCCATGATTGATCATTCGTACGCTAAACTGAAGAAACCTCACCACGAGTTTCATCATGCATGGGAGTCAAAGACATTAGATGAAGATCACATCCTGTACGCAGCAACGAATGCCTTCCTTTGTTTAAATATCTACAAGGGTTGGATGAAGAACCAGAGCCCAGTGTCCGGTTCAAGCAAAGAAGCATTGGCGAAGAGGAAGAGGAAGAGGGACGAGGACGTGGACTCGGACTCCGAGTAGGTGGCAGTGCCGTCGCTCATGCTGGTTCTACTGCAGTGTCAAGCGGACTAGTTGCTTAGTTTATTTTCAAGGGTGTGTTGTGCTGAGGCCCCCGCAGAACTATGTTTATGTTCTTTCTCGTTATTTGAACTCTTTAGTATGTACAGTAGTACTAGTACTATGTATTACTATTGTTCTTCTTGCAGTTGGTACTACTGCTCGTATCTTCGTGTTCCTACTGTACTTAATACCTTCGTACTAGTAGTATAATTTGGGTCAGTCGATTTGTGAAAGAAGTTCGACGGAGCGAAGGAAGAAGACGACAGAAGAGGTGGAAGAAGCCCTTCTAGCCATCCATGTTGCATCAAACGGCTCACATGAGTCGACCGACCCAAATTGCGCCTTCAGATTGGAGGATCCACGTGGCATTCAAGGTCTCGAAGGTAAATTCCGCATCCGCACCCGGTTTGCGGGCTCGACGCGCGCACGACCAGCTTCCGCCGCGACAGCCACCATGCGCGCCTCCTCCACGCGGGTGGAGACGACAATGACATGCTAGTTCCTCCTCGCCGGTGTGCTGGAGCACGCGCTCGTCCTCCTCTTTGTACACTGCATGCATAGACGCGGCTCCACCAGCTGCTCGCGTGCTTGGCAGCGCGGCGGCATCGCGAGGAGGAACTGCAGACGACGTGAGCGGGCGAGCCTTCGGCTTCATGGCACAGGGATGGCGGCGACACGGCGGTGATGGGCGAGAAATTGTTGGCCGGAGCAGGCGGGCGCCGACATGCGCAACGGCGATGGCGGCATATTGATGAGTGCGCGTGTGGGAGCTTACTTTATTTTTATATATAAGGTTGGTCAAACTTAAAGGAAAACCGTACTAGTACACGTAAACATTAGACTTAGGCAGCACTTTTATTAGTTAGTACCACAACCATGAAACGGAATCCTGTGCAAGCGCGTGAACCGCGACCGCGCGGTCGATCGAACGGTGCGTCACCGTGTCGCGCTCGAAGGACATCCACCGAACCTTTTTGTGCGTGTGAAAACAATCCTCGAATATTACTCAACTTTTTTTTCCTGTGAAAGTTCTTGACGCTGCAATATTTCCATATATTTGAATTTAGCTCCAGTTCGTGTTTATTTGGATTTGGACGTTTTAGGTGTGTCCTAGTTTTTTTAATACTGATTTTGTGTGTGTGGACCAGAGAGAACGTGTGTATGTGTCCATATTTGTGTTGTGGCGGAAGGGCAATGTGGAGAAGGTGTGCGTGTGATACAGACATAGAGAGGTGTGAATGTGCAAATGATCATGCATGAGTGAGACATAGACAAATGCCAATACGTTGTGTATACATGAGAGAACGGTCTTCTAGTTTACTTGTGTGTGTGTGTATGTGTGTGTGTGAGAGAGAGAGAGGGAGAGAGAGAGACAGAGAGAGGAGCATCCGTAACACAACAACCATCTCTCTCGATTCGTCCGTCCCTCGCACGGTCGCATGCAACACATGCATCAACGCGCACATTTTGACACCCTCACCCGGCCCCTGCCCACCTCAAGGCCCGCACAATCCCTTCGTGAATACCCATTTCTCTCCGTAGGTTTGTTTTCTCTCAATATCTGACACACACACACACACACACACACACACACACACACACACACACAGAGAGAGAGAGAGACATCACAACACACACACACACACACTCCCCCGAGCACACAGTTCATCCCCATCCAAGGTTATACGGCGACCACTCTCGCTTGTGCTTCTTTGCACCCCAACATGCACAACACCTCAATCTTCAAAGAGGGCATCGAGCAGATCGAAGACGGTGACCACACACGCTAGAGAATGCGGGGTCATTTGGAAGCAGGGTGATGTGACGACGGCTGACTGACTCCTCCCCCACCCTCCCTCTCTCTCTTGCACAAAATTACAAATCCCTCTCTCCCCCACACAAAATTGTCAATCCCTCAACCCACGAGATCCTTCCCCTCTCGTCCATGTTTTTCCAGCTCTCTCATCAAACATGTTGCACACGCATCTCATGTATATTACATGTATCCATCTTTCTCACAGACCTAACTTCTTCCTCTCTCTTTCTCTCTCTCTCTCTCTCTCTCTGTCTCTCTCTCTCTCTGTCTCGTTAGGTTTGTCTCCTACTCTCTCGTCCCCATACATACAATCTTTCCCGCCCTATCTGCTCCATCTTCAAAAGCTCTCTCTGCATGTTTCATTCACACATTGGGATATGTCAAAATGTTGCTTCTATAATGGCTGATGTAGAGTTATGGTTGTTTTTGTTGCATCCTACAAAGTAATAACTATGAAATGCATTTAAATTCTCATTTGACTGGGATTATGTGAGTTTGAGCATGTTGTGAAGTAGTATAGACCTTGTGTACATCTTGGGATTCGACAATGATTGTAACTATTGAATTGTATAGATCATTACATTCGAAGTCAATAGCCTAATATATTTATTTCACAATTTCAACAAATAATTAGTTCACTACAAACTAAGAAAACAAATGTGTACTCCCTCCGTTTTTATTTAAGTCCGCGTATTAGCATTGGTCAAAGTCAAGTTTTGTAAACTCTCAGAAAGCTTATAACAAAAAATATTATCTTATACAATAACAAATAAATACTATTAGATTCATTATTGAATGTACTTTCACATCATACATATTTGTTATGATAAATGTTTATATTTTTCTATAAACTTGGTCAAACTTTAGGACGTTTGACTTCGGTCAAACCTAATATGCAGAGTTTACTACTACTACTCGCTAGTTGCTTAGCCGAATCACTCAACACGCCACATGGGGAGTCAAGTGTCACAAAATTTTGAGGTCGGCGGGAAAATCTCCCGCGACCCTGATTCGAGCAGTGGGAAGTTACCATCATAGCCTTCGGAACAGGCCTACGGATGATGCTTGGTAGGGGGTTGTTTTTGTAACTTCAGGTTCACCCTGCCCAGCCAACCCCACCCCAGCACCTGTAATAGTACACCTGAATACTCCCCAATTTCTATCCCCGCCAAAAAAATAGACTTCTCCACGGCACCGCAGCCTTCGTGCTCCTCCCCTTTACATCGGCGCACTCGTCCACCGCAGCGCATCTGCCTCATCGACGACCTCGTACGCTGCACTGGAGCCGGTCCACCGTCGTCGTCGTACACGGAGCCTCTTCCCCGGCATCGTCTTCCACGGTCTCGGATCTGCTTCCCGAAAGCCGACGCCAAGCGCAGAAGTACCACCATCGTGGACAATGAACTGACTCCCGTTGCCGACCATGACTCACAGAGGCCGCCGCAACCATCGTTCTCCTCCTCGATTGGTAATGTGTCTTTTGAATTGCTTAGCAGTACATGCGCAGTTCCAATTTTGCTCATACCTACCCTTCAAATTTCCTGGGTGCTATTGTTCCCGTAAAAGTAATTGCTATAGCCTCCATTGTCCAACAAAATATCAGCTTGTAATTGTGCGTTGCTCTCAGATCGCTACTGTGCTTGGTAGGTTTTTCATCTGCAACCAGTAGTGTGGCAAATGATGGAAAGGTTTTTAGAACTAGCAAGATGCCCATGCATTGCACGCATTGAGATGCATTTGTATGAGTAGTTTATCTTGTGGGAGAAAAGGATGAACGAGGGAAGGCCTTATTTGCAAATCTGGAGAGGGGTATGGATATCTTTTTGCAACATTCCCATTTGTTTCCTTCCTATCTGTCAGATATAAATCGGACGGCCTATATTGCAAGAAAAAAGTATAGAGAGAAAAAGTAGACAGTAAAGGAAGTAGAGATAACTATTAAATATTAAATATAAAATAAATATAATAGTAGAGAAGAGAGTAGAGATAGCAGAGACATCGGGAAAGGATCGCATGCGCGGGAAAAAGCGGCCGTGCGTGCGCTAGTTTTGGCGCGCGGCGTCCGACGCGCTTTATAAAATCCAACGCCCTCCCACCGCCTTCTCCCGCTCAGGCCTCACCGCTCTCTCGCTCTTTTTTCTCGCCCGCCGCCATACCATGCCGCCGCGTCAGCCGAAACTTGGGGATACCGCTGGCGTCGGCGCGTGCTCCAGCGGATTCTCCGCCCAGATCCGTTCCGCTGGATGCGCCTCGGCCTCGGCAATTTCGACACCGCCAACGAGGCCGCCCAGACGACGCTGGCGGCGATGTGGCACCTCCGGTGGCCTCATAGAACATTGAACTTCCCCAACGTGCCGACGCGGGAACGGACGCAGGAGCTTGCGCCTCTGCTGCGGCTTAGCACCGACGAGGATCGTCACGACAAACGGAGGCGGGAGCACCGTCTCGGCATTGCTGACATGGACGAGGAAGCCATGGCGCTGTGGCGCCAACACTCCCCGCAGGACATCATCAACGAGCGCGAGTTCTACGCGCAAAGGAGGGCGGAGAGGGATAAGAGGAGGGCGGAGCGAGCCGCCTATCGCGAGGACAAGCGAGGCGGAAGCGGACGCCAGTTCAACATGAGGCTAGGAGCAGCGTCGCCTCAATCCGACGATCGGTATCTTCACGCCTACAGTCAGACGTCGGAGGAGGACATCATCGACGAGGAGTCGGACGACGAGGAGTAGTTGAATTATATTTTTTTATCTATCTATGCTGAGAACTATCCTCTACTCTCTAGTATCTACTTCTCGATCTCAAAGATAAAATGCTTTTTTAAAGCGCCGCTGCTATGCGATTCTGTTGGAGATGCTCTAACATGGCGTATTTAGTGCTTTAATGTTGCCCACAAGATGCGCGTGTCTTAGTAGTAGTATATTTTGCTTGCCATGTTGAGATTTTAAAACCACGAAAAGCGAACATGCAGAGGAGCAATGAAGACCAAACACGGGATATTTGGGACATCTTCAAGGAGCGTGGAAAGTTAAAGAGGAGCTGCACCGAACCTGTAAAACGAGCTTTGGTAAGTAACACCCTTTTAATTACTTTTGTGTAGCCTCGTGTTCTTCGATGTGTATATGTTGTAGTTTCTGTTTCTCTTAAGCATGGTGTTCTTCGATGTGTAATAAGAAGAGTCTTAATCGTCCTAATGCTTTCATTTTTAGCTTGATGTAGGAAGTGGGTGTTCTCACCTTGTAGTCTGTTTTTATTTATTTATTCCTTTTGCATTCACTTCTCTGAGTTCTGTTTATCTGGCTTCTACTAAATGGATTTAGGTTGCTCTGAGTATTGATCTAAAAAATAAGGAACTTCATGTCAGGATGCAGTTCCTGCGAGGAGGGAAGTATGGTCAACCTTGAGATCATGTTTGCAAAATGAGGCTGGATTACACACAAGGTGCCGCCCCTAATGATGCTGGATTAGACACAAGGTGCAAATTCCCAGATGATGCTGGATTACACACAAGCCAGGTGGAGTCGTCAGATGTTCTTGTCCTCATGGCATTAGTAAAGGCTGAAAGAAAGCGTACAGCAGCCCTTGAGAATGTAGCTGAGTTCCTGAAGAAGGGAAAAGAGCAATCAGATGCTCTCTTCACCCAAGCCAAAGAAGAGATGGAAGAAGCTAGAAATAAGCTAGCAGAGGCAGAGCAGGCTAGGTGTCTCCTACTATCTAAAACTGTTGTCAATACAAAATTTCCTTCATAATAGCTAGGTTCAAATGTTTATCCAACAAGATGGCTGTTGTGATGTCCGTGCATCTGGCGATGTGGCACAAAATGTTTTTTGGGTCATGTAATAACAGCAATTACTTTCCAAACAATAATGTATTTAAGCATTGGACATGGGATAGTTCACGTGCAAGCCCGACATTCCAAGTTCAACTTCCACATCAAACTCATGTTCATAGATATCTGCACATTCATACATAATGTCCACAACCATGATTCACTTCAAAGCCAAATAAAATGTGAGGAGAGTTATAAATAAAGAAAATCCTCTACTAGTTCCTGCTACCAAGGTCTGAGCACAACAAGTCAAGACCATGCGTAAATTAATTATATTTTAGTCATTTTTGTGTTCTAAAATGCCCGCCGCATGGAAGGACGCGCGTTGCACACGCGTGGATTATATGAAGGCAAAAGGGCAGTCTTAAGCTGGTTTCACGCGGCGAGGAGGCATGCTCAGCCGGCTCGCAAGCGAAAAGTGCCCTTCTTGGTCGGGCGCTACGGTTCAATGCCTGCGCTTATGAGAGGTCGCGTCAGGTCGAAAGCAATCACTCCCTCCAGTCCTTTTTTGTTTGGGTATAAAAAAATCTCGTTTTCCATTCACATTTTACAAGTAAAATTCATGGACAAACTTTGACCCAAAGTACGATGGGGACTAGTAAACCGGAATGGAGGTAGTAGTTTTTTTTTAATCAAAGAAGGGTTTCCCCTTCCGATTTTCATTACTAAAAACCAGCATCTAAATCTAAACCATAGTATTTGCCCTATAACTACCAGGTTCAACATCTTGCAACATAAACCCATACAACCTCCATCGCAAAAAAAACCATACAACCAAACGCAAAGGAGGTACGTAGTACTATGAATTCCATTTTCGCTCCATACCAATCGTTCAAAAAACTACTTACTACTTATAACGCGCCATTGAAAATCGGAACTCTTAACCCCGCTAAAAAACGATATTTTAAACGTGGCTACTCGATCTGTGGCAACTGGCGAGCCACCGCGCTCCAAGTCGTTCACCTGTGGTCCCGACCATCAAATCCTACGGATCAAATTATCACGCGAGCTGACTATTCTTAGAAAGGTCCTCCACCATGTACCCGGTACCCGCGAATGCAGCAATCGTGCACCTAGGGTTTTAGGGTTTATTTTTTTACATCGCCTTTACGTAACACTCATGTGTGTGAGACAGCGAGAGGCCGATCAAGGCGTGCGTATGCCTCTTCTCTTCAGATATGTACTCCACCGCTTGTCCGTGTCCAAAAATTATAATAACTACTAGCAATGTGCCAATGCGTTGCCACACGATCAAACTAGATTAATACATATTCTCCGATTTGATAGAAAAAGTCTAGTTTTGAAATACGTATATCACTAAAAAATATGTTATGTTTCACTCAAAATATATTCCTTTGGCGGTTTTGATGAGATAAGGGAGGAATGTTGTTGGTTTCAAGATTCGAGAAGTGGTATATGTCTAATTCTACTCTTACTAGCAAGATGCCCATGCGTTGCACGGAACATCAAGATCTTGTGGGAGAAAAGGATGAACGAGGGAAGGCCTTATCTGCAAATGTGGTGAAGAGTGCGGTAAATTGTTATATTTTCTTCCTATCCGTCAGATATAAATCGGACGACCTACATTGCAGTATGGCAGGCCCACCATCATCACCAACTCTATTTTTTATGCTACTCTTATAAAAAGCATTGTCGATGATGATCGTGTGCCTGCCATCCTGCAATATAGGCTGTCCGATCTATACCTAACGGATAGGAAGGAAACTGTGGCAATTTTGCAAAAAGATACCCACACCCCTCTCCACATTTGCAAATTAGGCCTTCCCTCGTTCATCCTTTTCCCCCACAAGATAAACTACTCATACAAATGCATCTTGATGTTCAGGTAACGCATGGGCATCTTGCTAGTTGTTGCAAAAATCCCATGTGTGTGTGAGAGAGAGGGAGAGTGGAGGAGGACGGAGTGCATGTGTGACAAAGACACAAGGAGTGTGTGTGCGATAGGTATTAGCTTAAAATGAGGCGATAGTGTGTGTGTGCATGATCGAGAGGGCGTGTCTCAAGAAGGGAAGAAAAATCTACATAGATACAAGGAGCGGGAGAGAGACATGTATGCGATGGTGGAAGCACGAGTGTGCAGGTGTATAAACCTATCTAGAGGCTAGCCAGTCGATAAATGTTTGTGATAGAAATACGAGTCAGGGTGCGAAAGCGAGAGTTTTGTGTGTGTGAGAGAGAGACGGTAGTCGGGAAGGGGAGTGGAAGCAGGAGTTTTGTGTGTGTGTCTGTGTGAGAGAGAGGAGACGGTAGTCGGGGTTGTCTAATCGGTAAACAAATGAATAATGTCAGTCTAGGATGGAGATGAAAAGGAGACCGCAACAAATGTTGTGTCTACAGGAGAGATAGAGAGAGTAATTTTAGTGGTATGAGTCATATGTAGAGACATATAGGGTGTGTGAGACAATCCCATAGAGAGAAAGACAAAGTGAAAGACGAGTGGAGACTGTGTGTGTGGCGGTGAAAAAGAAAGCTTAGGTACCGAGTGATACCACAAAACAGTAGAGATGTGAGAGATAATGAAAACCGTGTAATCTATAATGATAGGGAGAGTGTGACACTTCTCAAGGGAGACGTCGAGAGACCATGTTTGCGAGGAGAGGAGAAACATGAAGTGAGCGTATGGTGAGCTGGAGAAAAGAGAGTGATAGCTACCTGAAGGAGCATGCATGCGAGAGAGATGGGCGTGAAAGTTGTGAACAAAAAAGGGATTCAAATATTTGAATTCGAGATGACGATACATGTAATCCATACTCAAACAAAAATTGATCTATCAAACATGCATACTCATATGAATTCACGCACATCTATGTTATTTAATATGTAGATATTACTGATCCATACATTTTAGTAGAACATAATTTGGTTAAATTTTTCGAATTCAACCTTAAGATTTCAAGATCGTTGTATTTGTAAATCATATTATACATATAAAGGAGCAGAATTCTTTGTTCGCTTTTGAAAGTATATATAAAAATGATGTATATAGAATGTAATTCCAATTGAAAATGGATCCCACCAAAAAATAGAATACAAACGGGATTCGAATTGAGTTGGCACGGTAAACGTGCACTCTGCAAAATTTGAACGAAGCAGGGAAAGTCGCAGAATCACCAAACCAAAATCATGCGAGATGGAAATCACTACTGCCTATCCCTGCCACGCAAAGCCTATCTGCTGGATTTCTATAGGTTTCGATAGGGTAGGTTTGTAATTTCACCCAAAAACGTGACGTAACCGCCTCTCACCCGGATTCATACACGATGGGCGCCAAAACACAGTGTGTCCTCGGCCGAAATCGACTCCCTCCCCGATTCATATTCATACACGGTGGGCGCCAAAAACAAACTCTCGTCGGCAAATATTCGGTGCATGCGAGATTACCGTCCTATCCCCAACCGACTAATGTTGTTGTGATGTAGGAGAAATTTGAAACGGGGGCTAAGTTTGTAAATTTCCTTGCATTTGAGACAAGCGCGCTCTGAATACATGGTTCCCCCTTCCTCTCTACCTCCCTTTTCCCCATTCGTACTCCATGGGCGCCAAAACACCCTCTCCACCCCACCCTCCTCCGTCCGCCACCGTCCGCCACCCCATCCACTGCCGTCCTCCTCCACCATGCCGGAGCTGATACCCCGACGCCGTGCCTATTACAAGAGATCGACCTCTCTCATCCACGGCTTCGGACCGGGATCCTTGCATCCCGCCCTCTCGCTTCATCCCCGCTGCCGTCCACCTTGCCGGGCGCCGCTTCCTACGACTGCCTCGGCCCACCGTGCCCCGCCGCCACCGTCTACCCTCCTAGATCTGCTTCCACGCCGCCGACAGCCATCGCTACCGCAGCACCGTCAAATTCTCAGCAGATGCGTACATGGCGCCGCACCAGAGGTGGTAGTCTTTCGTATCTGCTCAACTTATTTATCGCAGCAAGAAAATAGATCGCCACTGCTTTACTCTGATTTCTTGTCTTGGTTGCGAAGTTGCCTTTGTCCGTTTGCACCTTCAGATCCGCCATGGCACACTCAACACCATCCTCGCAATGCTTATGGTTTTCCCCTTTTATATTCCACACTAGTTAAATCACAGTAGACTAAATTTCAAAATTGGGTCAGTCGATTTTTGAGAGCTCGCCGGAGTTCGCCAGTGCGAAGGAAGGGGCTCGGGTGGGGATGGTGGTTGCGGGGGGCGGTGGTGGGGCCTCGTCAAATGAAGAAAACTCGACGCGGGTGGGGCGGGGGTGGGGGTGGCGGAGGAACACAAGCGGTGGGGCTGGTGGTTCGCCGGCGTGCAAGGGTGTGCAGATGGGAAGCATGTATGTTCCTTGTCAGGAAGGGGAGCAGGGACATCTGCAGTCAACAGCTGATAGAGCTGGCCTGTACGTGATTGATAGGCTTTCAATTAGTAGCGGCAATACAACACCGTAATTTCCAGCCCGTTCCACTTTCCCGATTTATATATCCCGTTATGGTGTACCTCGTTATGTACACTATGATCTGCCTAGTTGTTGTGTGCTCTTGTTATCATGGTTTGGCAATAAACTCTCTATACAAGATATTATAAACCTATCATCCGCCAGCTATCCTTACTTCGAGCCTATTTTTTGTGTACTTGTGCCAGATTATATAAATGCACGCACCATATTACAACACACATGAGCTCTCTCATCGTAATCCAAAGGATAGCACACAAGTGTTTACAGGGGCGCCCCTATATTAGAATATCATCTGCATTACAAAGATAATCTCACAACTATTTATGTTTTCATGGTTATCAGATATTATACGCAATTACAGTGAATATCAGAATCCACGCATCAGAAGAATATTGTGGAATACTACAATGACTTACAAAATTGGCACCAAGGCATTGAGTGCCATTCTGGAGGCAATGAAACTCGTACGCTCCCCACCTGTTGATTCTTGTTCAGAATATCATCCTAATGACTATTCTAACCTCGAGGAGTCAAAGGCAGATGGCCTATCATGTTTACCCATCAAGGTGCCTATTCTAATTTGGCAAGGTTTTATTGATTGTGCGTATCTTGCATATGTTGGCTTGCATTTCTTCTACTTTGTTGCACCGCCATCTGCTTAGTTTACTCATCACATAACTCAAGATGTCATGCACATCCATTATCAATACATATTCCATCTGTCATCATACCATGTTTTTCCACTCAAATGTTGTTCTTGTGCATCAGACATCAAAAAGGAAGAGGGTGATTGACGAACCTGAAGGAGCACCAACAAAGTCCTTGAAAAACATGGTGGTGCCGGAGAAATCGACAAATACCCACTTATATTGGTTGTACAACTAGTGACACAAAACGTAGGACTGACTCCAAAGCAGACTGCACCCATACTTCATGGCCACACCACTAGCCCCACCACATAGGACCTGCACTCCAGAAAAGGTATACCGATTTCATTTGCAATAGCACCACTGCACTACCATAGAAAAATCCCACTCAAAGAAAAAGTACAAAGAAGTCCACCGGCCGAAGACCTATCCCAACTGCAGAGGCTGCCAATTCCTGCAGATTGGAACCCCATTCCATTTATTCCCAGTTTAAAAGACAATGCTTTCAATGTTGTAGGGACTACGTGCATATATTCCCATCATGGGAAGATTATAGTGAAGACAAACACCATTTTCACATCTTCCTGTCCCACTTACGTGTAAGTGCTATAATTCACGGTGATTATTTTCCTATTTTCTGCTGATTGAACACATCAGTGGTTTACATTACAGTGTTGTAAGTAGGTGAGGGTCAATCTGGATAGTCACGACGAGCAAAGCTTGCTTGCGCTTTCCAAGGAAGCATTGCAACAGCATCGATCTTACCTGAGGAAATCACACTTCGATGGAAAGTCTATAAATGAATTTCTGGTGAAGTCTCCTATGCTAAATTCAGAAGACATTGAATGGAAAAACCTTGTTATGCACTGGTCTCGTTCCTAGGATGAGGTACTGTATATGAAATCACATGACAATTTGAACTTGTACTTTTCCGCATGTGCCTTACGGATCTTTTTGCGTGAAATCTGCTCAAGAAGAATTCGGTTTGACAAGAACGACAGGATATCACAAATATGCTGCCCGCTGCTTTGCTCTTGTTAGTACCTGTTGTCCTCATATCACCGTACTTGCATACATACCGATTCATCATGTGGCAGCAGATGCATGATAGCTTGCTTATCAATTGTTCGCTCAAATTATCTCGATCTGTATGAATGGTTACATTAGTGTAGAATATATCCAATGCCAATGTTTTTTAGTTCTGCATTGTTTTTGTAAGTACATGCTGTCCTTTATCAGTGTACTTATAATGACAGGTAGTTGTTCATGTACCATCACTCTGCAGCATATTTTCCTTTGCCCTCCATTTTCTACACATCAGATCTATATTTACTCTTACCATAAGGTTGGTACTGAAGAAGTTTAGCTGTGCATTGCTCTTGGCTGTACCTTTTGCCTGTGTCGCTGCACTTACATTTATAGCTACTTGGTTATGTAGCATCACTCTTCATCTTATCTTAAATATTCTCCATTTTTCTGTATATTATCACATCTATATTTACTCTTAACAAAATGTAAAATAAAGGCAATGCTTTTGAAGAATATTCTGTGGTAAACTTCTTGAATTGCCCCCCCCCCCCATTAGCATGGACAAGGCCTTTATAGAGCCTATCTTCACCAATAATGTAAGTTTGTCCATCTCAAGCCTTCAAACTTTGTTGTATATATTTGGTTAGGCATGACTGCAACACAATGGTGTTTGCATCAAATAGCTTGTTTAAAGTTTATTATGTAGTTCATAAACAAAAGTTTGTCCTTTCTCAATTTAAGTTTTTAGTTGTACAACCAAGTTCCTTCTTCATACCATGTAAATTAAACTATACAGAGCTAGTGATCTTGTTTTGCACTGCATTTATGCTTCTGTTCTTCATCCGTAATCTAGTGGTGTGGTGAACCTACCCACTACAGCACAATGTTATATTCTGCAATGTCTTAACTATGAACAATGTCATATCATTCTACTATTATTTAAACCGTCTCTTTATTTGCCAATCTGAAATGGGATAAATTGACAAAGACACTAACCATTGATACTTATGAGTTCTTGATCCGTAATCCGGTGGTGTCGTGAAGCTGCCAACTCCTTCACAGTGTCATTTCCTGCCATGTCTTGACCTGAACAATACCATATTGTGTTAATGCAATTTTAAACCGTGTCACTTTATTCGTCAGTAAGAAATGTGATGAATTGTCAGCACTGGTACTTTTATGTGCAAAACCTGTCATGTGTCTGCTTGTTTATCTTTCAGAGTGAGGAAGATATAAGTGTTGAACAAGCGCAATCTCATCATCTTGCTCAGCTGCTTGCACTGCAGCTCCCCAGCAGGGCTAACCTTTCTTGAACTCTATTGAAGTGCGGTCGGTTTTGTATATTATTTTGTCGGCATGTTTATTTGCACTGGTGGCGATCTTTGATGCCCAAAGGTATGTAATCTGTTATGCCTTGTGCTTTATTATCATAGTGGCGAACTTTGATGCCCAGTGGATGTAATATGCCGTAATTTCTTTATTGTATAGTCTAGGTTTTTTCTTATTCACGATGCTGCAGTTATTTTACTGTATATATATCATGTCTTCGTAGTAAACCGGCCAAATCGTAAAATTACGGTACATAATCGGGCCATCATGCAATCACGATGTAGGTTGGGCCCGAAACGCGTGCGAACAGTTCACCGGCAAGAAATGAATGAACCCCGGCCCATGATTGTGCGAATCAACTCACGGGCTTTTAACATGCCAAAATTTATCGGTCCTTGTTTGGCCCAATCAGACATCGGCTGCGAGCAGGCCGGATGCAAACCGGGCCGTAGTTAGGCCCAACTATATGACGGGCTTTTAACAGGCCGAAATTAATATAGGGCCGAAATGTTAAACGGACCCTTAACAGGCCAAAACTAATATCAGGCCGAATTACTAAGTGGGCCTTTAGCAAGTGGGCCCAAAAGCATAGTGTCCAGTTGATGGTCCGAATCTGATATGGGCCATAATTGAGCCCAAAGCCTCTTAAAGGGCCGGACCTAATCTGGGCCGTAATTTGGCGTAGAACGTGGTAGGCTTTTAACAGGCCGGATCTCATATGGGCCACTATTAGGCCCGGAGCGTGGCAGGCCATTAATGGACCGAATCAAATATGGGCCGACATTTGGCCCAAAACATGGCAGCCAGTTAATGGACCAGCCTACTAGGGTCCTCAAAATCTCGTGGGCCTACAGCTGGGCCGACCCATAAATGTCGGCGAAATCTCGTGGGCCTTTAGCTGGGCCGGCCCATTATGATCCGCAAGAATCTTGTGGGCCTTTACCTGGGCCGGCCCATTATGGCCCGCAAAAATCTTGTGGGCCTTTACCTGGGCCGACCCATTATGGCCCGCAAAATCTTGTGGGCCTTTAGCTGGGCCAACCCATTATGGTCCGCAAAATCTCGTGGGCCTTTAGCTGGGCCGGCCCATTATGGTCCGCAAAATCTTGTGGGCCTTCAGTTGGGCCGGCCCATTTAAACTTGATGGGCCGGTCGACGTGTCAACATATCATAGGGGCGTCTCGCCCATTGGATGAGTGACACCTGTGCCAACGCGGACCTGACACGTGTCTCCTCCAGCCAATGATGATTTTACACGTGAAAAATCCCCATTGATCGGGGCTGTTGACGGGTTATCGGATCCAAAACCCGGCATGATAGCTTAACGGCGTTCCGTTACGGTGGATGCCACGTGTCGGTCACCCTTGACGAAAGCACTTCTGTGACGCGCGATTTATCGTCATGGAAGAGGACACTTCCGTGATGATAATTTTGCTAATGTCATGGAACACTTCTACGACAGCACATGTATGACTATCTTGATTCTGTCATAACTTTGTCATGGATGTACATGCATGACAAAAAATGCGACCTACTGTGACAAACACGTATCATCACGGAAGTGTATTTTTTTGTAGTGCATAGGCCGAAGTGGGGGGAATGTGGAGGAATGCATCACACACGACGGTGAACGCCGAAATGTTGAGGAAGGAACTCGGGGCTAGATCATGGAAATCTAGCCCGTAGTAAAACATGAGACCATAGACGGAAGGACGTAGGGGAAATCCTAGTCCGCGAAGGAAATGGGGAATGAACACTACTCTCCCTTTGGGCTCCGGAGTGGGGACGATCTGCTTTTTGGCAGGAAGCTGGTGGGCAATTTCCTTGGCTAGGTACCCCGCTTCCCGAAGCTCCTGGATGTTCCCCTCCGTGACGGAGGAGGCCATCCATTTGCCCTGTGCTCCAGATCCGGACATGGCTGGAATGTTTGCGAGGGATGAAAAAGATTGAGACTTGGGCGCTGGAGCTCGAGGGTGGATGGGCCAAGGAGGAAGAAGGCTTGGGGTAAAAAGGTGGATCCTTATCTCCTTATAAAGGCAGTGAATATCATGCGTCCCCCACGAGCCTTAAAGATCGCCTATTCACAAGGGGTCATGCGAATGGCAGGGTTAGGTTTCCCAAGCCCATATTGATGAGAATCCCGCAATAAGGGGACACGTTCTCTGCTTTGACAAGACGTGTCACCGGAGGCTGCGTCTCGAGATGTGAAACGGGAGGTCAAAAAATGATTAGAAATAATGAAGTGGCCGGACGTAATGTCCCACCAGTAAAGTTGTCAGAAGACAGAACTTGTTTTTACTTAAGTATTTTTCCCTTGTGATTCAGGGTTGTGACTACTGTATAGAGCCGGGTATAGTTCTTTTGATAAACTACTTTGAAGTGTTCGGAGGAGGAACCCGCCTTGCAATGCCGAAGACAATCTGCACGCCGGACATATCGTCATTGAAGCCTGGTTCATGGGCTACTGAGGGAGTCCTGGATTAGGGGGTCCCCGGGCGTCCGGGCTATGTGACGTGGGCCGGACTCGTGGGCCGTGAAGATACAAGATGGAAGGCGTTCCCCCGTGTCCGGGTGGGACTCTCCTTGGCATGGAAGGCAAGCTTGGCGTTCGGATATGAAGATACCGTTCTCTGTAAACCAACTCTGTACAACCCTAGCCCCCTCCGATGTCAAAATAAACCGGAGGGTTTAGTCCGTAGAGGCAATCATAATCATACAGGCTAGACATCTAGGGTTTAGCCATTACGGTCTTGCGGTAGATCAACTCTTGTAACCCCTATACTAATCAAAGTCAATCAAGCAGGAAGTAGGGTACTACCTCCATCAAGAGGGCCCGAACCTGGGTAAACATCGTGTCCCCTGCCTCCTGTTACCTTTGATCCTTAGACACACAGTTCGGGACCCCCCTACCCGAGATCTGCCGGTTTTAACACCGACAGCCGCGGCTATGACATCCGGCTCAACTGCTGCGGCGAAAGCCGGGGCGAGTGGCTCTGTACGGCCACCGGCTCAAGTCTTATATGAGATATTGGATGCGTTGGCAACTCTTTTAGCTGCAGAGGTAACTCCGGTGAATCAAGCACAACATAATGCAGAGGTTGTGAAGGTGCGAGACGAGGTGGCCAAGGCCCGAGAGGATATGAAATGCGGAGAACACCAGGATGGCAACAGACTGGGCTTCGTTGGAGGCCGAGTCACAGCGAATAAGAGCAGAAGATTTTCGCCTGAGTTTGGACCAGAACGCGTCCAATGCTGTTCTTTGAAGGAGGCATCAGAGCAGCTTGCCTTCACAGTTTGAGGGATAGAATCATTTTAACACGCCTGGGGTAGGAACGGGTAATACGTCCAGCTTAACCCGGTCTGCTGAAGCGCCAGGAACTAGGGAGGCGGCTCAGCCTCGTGTGCTAGACCCGCCCCATAGGGATTAGTGTCGGTGTCAAAACCAGCGGATCTCGTTTAGGGAGTCCCGAATTGTGCGTCTAAGGCGGATGGTAACAGGAGGCGGGGGACACGATGTTTACCCAGGTTCGGGCCCTCTCGGTGGAGGTAATAACCTACTTCCTGCTTGATTGATCTTGATGATATGAGTATTAAAAGAGTTGATCTACCACGAGATCGTAGAGGCTAAACCCTAGAAGCTAGCCTATGGTATGATTGTTGTTGTCCTACGGGCTAAACCCTTCGGTTTATATAAACACCGGAGGGGGCTAGGGTTACATAGAGTCGGTCACAAGGGAGGAGATCTACATATCTGTATTGCCAAGCTTGCCTTCCACGCCAAGGAGAGTCCCATCCGGACATGGGACGAAGTCTTCAATCTTGTATCTTCATAGTCCAACAGTCTGGCTAAAGGATATAGTCCGGCTGTCCGAGGACCCCCTAATCCACGACTCCCTCAGTAGCCCCTGAACTAGGCTTCAATGACGATGAGTCCGGCGCGCAGATTGTCTTCGGCATTGCAAGGCGGGTTCCTCCTCCGAATATTCCCTAGAATATTTTGAACACAAGGATAGTGTCCGGCTCTGCAAAACAAATTCCACATACCACCGTAGAGATAATAATATTTCCACAAATCTAATCTGCTGACAACTTTTCATAACGTGGCATCACACCACGGCCTCGGTCATTATTCGAACCGTTTATCCCAGCCTGCCACTGCATGTTCTGCGAGGCGGTTTTATTGGCACGTCTTTTTGAAGCAGAGATCGTGTCCCCCCTATCACGGGATTCTCATCAATACGGGTATGGGTAGCCCAATCGTGCCTGTTGGTATGACTCCTTAATTTTAGGCAAGTCCCAAACGGCCACGCGGAGGACGCTTGATATTCACCCTCTTTATAAAGGGGCCAAGGCCTGTCCCTTTCTTCTCGCGCTCAATCGAATCCTTCCCCCACCTCGAGTTCCAACACCCAAGGCTCAGGCTAGGCGTTTCGGACCTTCAATCATATCCGGATCCAACCTTCAAGGTCGGTGGATGCCCTCCTCCGTCAAGAGGAGGACATCAAGAAGCTAAGAGAGGCCAGTGTATCCGATCACGAAATTTCGCTGACAAAGCCTCGCCGAGGGCAGGTCATCCCCACTCCCGAGCCTAACGAGAGTGTCGTATTTGTCTCCCACTTCCTCCGAGGGCTAGTGAGGGAGTCCTGGACTAGGGGTGTCCGGATAGCCGAACTATCATCTTTGGCCGGACTCCTAGACAATGAAGATACAAGATTGAAGACTTCGTCCCGTGTCCGGATGGGACTTTCCTTGGCGTGGAAGGCAAGCTTGGAGATACGGATATGTAGATCTCCTACCATTGTAACTGACTCTGTGTAACCCTAACCCTATACGGTGTCTATATAAACCGAGGGGTTTTAGTCCGTAGGACGAACAACAATCATACCATAGGCTAGCTTCTAGGGTTTAGCCTCTCCGATCTCGTGGTAGATCTACTCTTGTACTACCCATATCATCAATATTAATCAAGCAGAAGTAGGGTATTACCTCCATCGAGATGGCCCGAACCTGGGTAAAAACAGCGTGTCCCTTGTCTCATGTTACCATCCGCCTAGACGCACAGCTCAGACCCCCTACCCGAGATCCGCCGGTTTTGACACCGACATTGGTGCTTTCATTGAGAGTTCCTTCCGTGTCGTCACCTATAGGCCCGATGGCTCCTTCGATCATCAACAACGACACGGTCCAGGGTGAGACTTTCCTCCCCGGACAGATCTTCGTATTCGACGGCTTTGCACTGCGGGCCAATTCGCTAGGCCACCTGGAGCAGATCGAAAGCTACGCCCTTGGCCATCAGGTCAGATTTGGAAGTTTGAACTACATGGCCGACATCCGCGGAGACTTGATCTTCGAAGGATTCAAGCCACAGCCAAGCGTGCCGCACTGTCTCGATGGGCACGATCTAGCTCTCGCCACGAACAAAGGTCCTCGAGGCCGCACCAGCGTCCGCCTCCGACTCCTTAGCTCGGAGCCGACTCCGCCGATCGAGGACGAGTGGTTGGACACCGCCTGGGTTCACGATCTCTGGCGATTGAGCGAACTCCATCCCTGTCGCTTTGCGAAGACCGTGACTCCAAGGTGCCGGATTCCTCTCCGGACTCCGAACCCTCCAGCCCCGCCAATCGAATCCGATTGGGCGCCGGTTATGGAGTTCATCGTCATGACATCTTTCAAAGACTCGCCCTTTGGCGACATCCTGAATTCACTAAAGTCTCTCTCTTTATCAGGAGAGCCCTGGCCGAACTACGGTTAGGAAGGTTGGGAAGCGGACGACGAAGAAATTCAACGCCCACCCACCACCCACTTTGTAGCCACTGTCGATGATTTAACCGACATGCTCGACTTTGACTCCGAAGACATCGACGGTATGGACGGCGATCTTTGAGACGACCAAGAACCAGCGCCTACAGGCAATCGGAAGGCCACCTCGTCATACGACATATACATGGTGGACATCCCAAAAGATGGGAACGGCGATGGAACAACGGAGGATGACCCTCCAAGAAGCAGCCCAAGCGCCCGGCGTCGATGGCGCCGCTCTAAATCCCGCCACAACAAAATGGTGATTCCGCACGGAGATAATAACACCCCTGCATAAAGGTTGAAGACAACCCCCTCCAGCAGGATTCAGCGCAGGAGGAGGGAGAAGCAAGTCCACATGACAGTGCGGCAGAAAGAGAGATAGAGGACGATAATTATATGCCTCCCTCCGAAGATGAGGCAAGCCTCAACGACGAAGAATTTGTCGTGCCTGAGGATCCCGCCGGACAGGAGCGTTTCAAATGCAGGCTCATGGCCACGACAAGCAGCCTCAAGAAAAAGCAGCAGCAGCTTAGAGCTGACCAAGACTTGCTAGCTGACAGATGGACTGAAGTCCTTGCAGCCAAAGAGTATGAACTCGAACGCCCCTCCAAGAGATACCCCAAACGCAGGCTGCTACCCCAATTAGAGGAAGCAGCACCCAAACCTACATCACCAGCGCATGATGCGGCCGACCGGCCACCCCGTGGCCGCAACAGAGAGGCCTCTAGACCCTCCATTCAAGCCGCACCCCGGCGCCGCTCAACCAAGGCACGGGGAAATGCACCGGACCTGCGAAACATTTTTGAGGACAAGGCAAGGCAAACAAGATCAATCTATGGATCGCGTGTGCGCCCCACGACAAGTGATGATAACCGTCACGCCGGATACAGCAACTCCGGCCAGGCTGAACACAATAGACAAAGCTCATTTGAGTTGCGTAGTGATATAGCCCAATACAGAGGCGCCGCACACCCACTATGCTTCACACACGAAGTGATGGATCATCAAATCCCCGAGGGTTTCAAACCCGTAAACATTGAATCATACGATGGCACAACAGATCCTGCGGTTTGGATCGAGGACTACCTCCTCCATATCCACATGGCCTGCGGTGATGATCTACACGCCATCAAATACCTCCCACTCAAGCTTAAAGGACCAGCTCGGCATTGTCTTAACAGTTTGCCAGCAGAATCAATTGGTTGTTGGGAGGACCTGGAAGCTGCATTCCTTGATAACTTCCAGGGCAGATATGTGCGACCACCAGACGCCGATGACCTCAGCCACATAATTCAGCAGCCAGAAGAATCGCCGGACAATTCTCGACACGGTTCCTAACCAAGAAAAATCAAATCGTTGACTGTCCGGATGCAGAGGCCCTTGCAGCCTTCAAACATAACATCCGCAACGAGTGGCTTGCCCGACACCTAGGACAGGAAAAGCCGAAATCCATGGCAGCCCTCACAATGCTCATGACCCGCTTTTGCGCGGGAGAGGACAGCTGGCTAGCTCATAGTAACAAATTGACCAAAATCCCTGGTAGTTCGAATACCAAGGACAACAATGGCAGGTCGCGTCGCAACAAGAACAAGCGCCGCATTAACGGCGATAATGCTGAAGATACGGCAGTCAATGCCGGATTCAGAGGCTCTAAACCCGTCACGGAAAAAGCCGTTCAAAAGAAATACTCAGGCCCGTCCAACTTGGACCGAATACTCGATCGCTTGTGCGATACATGGCACCCCGAAAAATCAGCCAACCACACCAACAGGATTGTTGGGTGTTCAAGCAAGGTGCAAGCTAAGCCGACAACAACGAGAAGGGGCTGCATAGCGATGATGAGGAAGAGCCCCAGCCGCCGAACAATAGAGGATAGAAGGGCTTTGCCACACAAGTGCGGACGGTGAACATGATATACGCAACCCACATACCCAAAAGGGAGCGGAAGCGCGCACTAAGGGACGTATACGCGATGGAGCCAACACCCCTGTTCAACCCATGGTCTTCCTGCCCGATCACCTTCGATCAAAGGGACCACCCCACTAGCATCCGTCACGGCGGTTTCGCCGCATTGGTTCTTGACCCAATTATTGACGGATTTCACCTCACCAGAGTCCTGATGGACGGCGGCAGCAGCCTGAACCTGATCTATCAGGACACAGTGCGTAAAATGGGCATACACCCGTCAAGGATCAAACCCACAAAGACGACCTTCAAAGGCGTCATTCCAGGTGTAGAAGCCAACTGCACAGGCTCAGTTACACTCGAAGTGGTCTTCGGATCCCCGGATAACTTCCGAAGCGAAGAGTTAATCTTCGACATAGTCCCGTTCCGCATCGGCTATCACGCACTGCTTGGACGAACCGCATTTGCAAAGTTCAATGCGGTGCCGCACTACGCATACCTCAAGCTCAAGATGCCAGCCCTCAAGGAGTAATCACGGTCAATGGAAACACCGAATGCTCTCTCTCCGAATGGAGGAGCACACGGCGTCCCTCGCGCGGAGGTGCAAAGCAGCCTCTCACAGCAATTCCGGTCCGGCCATTAAACGTCCGCCACCGCTGCCGCTACCGGAGTAACCTACAACAAGACCGCTCGGCACGATCCGAAAGCATCGCCAGTAGCAATCCGCCCCAACCCGGCCCTCGCGAAACAGCGAAGCCAGTACTACGCGTACATAACTACGCTCTGGAGATACCATGGGCCTAAGGGGAGGGGCACGACCATGACATGCCCAGAATGCGGCTCAACCGCACTAGGGGCTCCCAATTGTGTCATTCTTTTTCTTTCTTCTTTTTCTTACTTTCAGGACTCCGTTTTCCGTAAGTCCTGTCTGCACTAGAATTGCCGAACTCACGATGCAACAGCCGTGGAAGCGTAAACTGCGTCGAGTGTCCAGTGGTCTCTATTACGAGCAAGATACCTGTTTTACATACCACACCGCAAACTTACCCCTCGAAGGGGGACATGTCAAAAGTCCCGCATCTTGCTTATTGCACAATTTTTATCGTTCTGCTTTTATTTGCAGTTTCTTTTAATAACCAATATATAGCTCTTGCCTATTATTGCACTCCTTTCTTTATCTATATATATGTTCATTTCATGACATGTTGCACCCGTACACTTTGGTACGGCCAATACACCAGGGGCTTAAGTACCCCAAAAGTATGGTGTGATAAGTCCGAACACTTTCACAAGTGCGGCACCCCGAACTTATAGCATTATATGCATCGGCTCTGAATCATGTCTTGGGTCAATAGTTGGGTTTGCCCGGCTCCCATGTTTTGGTACCTTACGTTCCGTTATATCGGCTAAGGTAGCGCTGGGAGAACCACTGCGATTATGCCCCGGTTGAGCTGGGTTGAGCACCTTAATGGAGAAGCTAAAACTGACCATCATGATAGGGCGAGAGCCGGTCGCTGTTCGAGAGGTTTTTTCGGGTCCCTAAAGACTTATGCCGCTTAGAGCGAGGAGTCGGCATTGTCCGGCCAAGGCGTGGATAGTGCCCCGAACTCGGTCTTCCGAATACTAGGGGCTTCGCCGAAATTTAAAATTATAGAATTCTATGGCTAAGTGAGAGTGTTCAAGCACTATAAGTCCGGTTGCCTTGTTCGTTGCGTTGAGCGCCTCCCTCGACGGACCCAAGAATGGGAACAAGAGCGCTCAAGTTTATCCCGAACACCCCAGCACTCGTGGCATGGGGGCTAAAGCCAACGACTTGCCATCTCTCAAATTTGATAAACGGCCGTACATAAGGTAATATTTTAAATTAACAAGGGTTGCTTAGCGCATATGAACAAGTTTTCAGCGTACAAGATAACAAATGCGAGTCTATTCAAAAATTAACTCTTTGGAGCACTCATCCGCTATACGGCGGGCACCCTTCAGGACGCCCTCATAGTACATTTCGGGCTTGCGATGCTGCTTGCCCTTCGGTGGCCCGTCCGCCACAAGCTTCTCCGCATCCAGCTTGCCCCAGTGCACTTTAGCACGGGCAAGGGCCCGACGGGCACCTTCAATGCAGACGGAGCTCTTGATGACTTCAATCCATGGACAAAGGCCCACCACACGCTGACTAGCCCGAAGTAGCTCCTGTGCATGGCTTCCAATGGCCACAGCCGAACTATGAGGCCCTTCATGGCCTGTTCGGCGACCTTGTGGAGCTCGACCAGCTGCTTCAATTTGGTCGCTCAGGCACCAGACATTCGGCCTCAAAGATATCGAGACCAGAACACCTTCTCCGTCGAGCTCCCTCCTTGGCGGTAGAACGCGGCAAGATCGTATTACACCACGGGCAGATCTGCGAATGCTTTGGAGAGCTCGAATCCGGTAAGTAATAGGTAATTCACTTTCACATGCTTGCTTTGCATAAAGAATGCCTTACCCGCCGCTATCTTCTTTAATGATTCAATTTCTTGGAGGGCTTTTTGGGCTTCGCCTCGCCGGCTTTGGCACTCTCAAGAGCCGAGGCGAGCTCGGACTCTCGAGTCTTCGAGTCACGCTCCAAACTCTCGTGTTTATCCACGAGAGCCTGGAGCTCTTGCCACACCTCCGCCACCCGCTCCTCCTGCTTCTCTCTCACTTTGCGCCTCCGCCGCTTTGCTTTCGACCATGGACACCGCTTCCTTCAGGGTCGCCACCTCGTTCGTGGCCCCTACAATACCCACGTTATTCCTGTCATTTTTTGCAACCGAATCCTTTCTATAAGGTATTGCTTACCTTCCCTGCCCTCGAGCTGCTTCTTGGCAAGGCCGAGCTCGTTCTCGGACCGCTCGAGGCTCTTCTTCAATGCATTGACCTCCGCAGTCAGTGCGACAGAGGTCAGCAGCGCAGCCTGCATTCGCATATTGACATACTTATGTTAGACTCCTGCATATATCTTTTTAGATCCTTAGTCCGGCTTTTCTTTCCGAACAATCAACTAAGCATCGTGGGCTACTGTCTATGCGGTAATATTTTTACATATTCTAAACTTACCTCAAAGCCTGTTAGAAGGTTGGTACAGGCCACCAGCCCGCTCTTGGCGGACTGAACTTTCTGGATCACCACACTCATAATAGTGCGGTGCTCCTCGTCGATGGAGGCGCCTTTAAGCGCCTCCAGCAACCAATCCGGTGCCTCCGGATGGACGGAGGTCACCGGCGTCGTAGTCTTACCCTTCTTACGAAGGTGCCGCTTGCCGGACTTCGGAACCACTGAAGGTCCGGTACGGAGTCCAGCATAGGGCCAGACTTAGAGCCCTCTGGGGTCTCGCCCCCTTTGCGCCCGGAGTCTGGGAGGTCGCCTTGTGGCGCCTCCAGGACCACCTCCTCCTGGTTGGGCCCCTTTTGGGACTCCACCGCAGTGTCTTCGGCGACACGAGGAGAGGAGGCGGTCGGAAGTGAAGTACTATTCACATCCGACGAGCCTGGAGCCGCCGACGAAGCAGCAAGCTCATCCTTGGGCGGGCTGCATGGTCATATTCGGCGTTAGAAGACACTATGCGACAAATAAAAAGTCATGAACTATTCCGGAGTCCGGACACTTATGATCTCGCCAGGGTCTTGGCCCTTGTTGGCCACTCCTCCTCGTCGTTGTCGGCGTTGGTGGAGAAGTCCGGAGGAAGGGTCCTTCCCTTCTTGGACCCTCCGGCCTCCCCTAGGCGGCCTTCCTTTTCTCTCCTCTCACCGGGGAGAGGCTTTTTCCTCCTCCTCTTCCTCAGAGGAGGATTCCGCCTCAGGGTTGTCGGGCGATGAGTCCGACAACACCTGGCGCCGGGAGCTCCTTCGAGTTCTCGTGGCGTTCTTCTTGGCCTTCTTTTCCGGCACCACGTGAGGTGCCGGAGCCAGCTGCCCCGTCAATCGGGTGTCTGCTGGGTCTTCTGGCAAAGGGGCCGGACAGTTAATCTGTCCGGACGTCTTCAGCCAGTCCTGTCAAAGGTTAGGGAGTTTTTAGATCCTGCATAGAGTCAAACTATGAAAAAAGAGTCCCATAAAGGGTAAAATAACTTGCCTCGCTGGCTTGACGCTGCGAGCTGAATCAGCAATCTTCGGTAGCGAATGTGGGAGCCTCGGCGCCCTTGAACAGCACCTTCCAGGCATCTTCGTACATAGTGTCGAAGAGCCTTTTCAGAGTTAGTGCCGTGCGGATCGAACTCCCACAATTTGAAGGCCCGTTGTTGTCATGGGAGAATCCGGCAGATGAGCATCACCTGGATAACGTTGACAAGCCTGAGATTCTTGTCCGCCAGGTTTCAGACGCAGGTTTGGATTCCGGGTAGCTCGTCCGAATCACCCCACAACAGGCCCTTCTCTTTCCATGATGTGAGCCGCGTGGGGAAGCCAGATCGGAATCTGGGGGTCGCCGCCCATTGAGAGTCGTGCGGCTCGGTAATGTAGAACCACCCCGATTGCCACCCCTTTATGGTCTCCACAAAGGAGCCCTCGAGCCATAGGGCTTTGGCCATCTTGCCAACCATGGCACCTCCGCACTCCGCTTGGTGGCCACCCACTACCTTCGGCTTGACATTGAAGATCTTCAGCCATAAGCCGAAGTGGGGCTGGATGCAGAGGAAGGCCTCGCACACGACGATGAACGCCGAGATGTTGAGGATGAAATTCGGGGCCAGATCGTGGAAGTCTAGGCCGTAGTAGAACATGAGCCCCCAGACAAATGGGTGAAGTGGAAAACCTAGTCCATGGAGGAAGTGGGTGAGAAACACCACCCTCTCATGGGGCCTGGGGGTTGGAAAGAGCTGCCCTTGTAGGGGAGCCGGTGCAGCGATGTCGCTGGACAAGTATCCGCCTTCCGCAACTTTGATGTGCCCCTCCGTGACGGAGGAGGCCATCCACCCGCCTCCCGCCTCCGGACATAGTTGGAGAAGGTTGAGGTGGGGTGTGCGGACTTGGGCGCTGTAGCTCGAAAAGTCTTGTGAAATGGATGAGCAAAGGAGGAAGAAGGCGTAGGTGAAAAGGTGGATCCTTATCCCCTTATATGGACGGACGAAACTATGCGTCCCCCGCCAGCCTGGTAAAACTCGCTTATCTCCCAAGAGCCGTAATCAATGGCGCGGTTGGGTTACCCACGTCCGTATTGATGAGAATCCAGGAATAAGGGGGCACGATCTCCGCTTTGATAAGACGTGCCAAGGAAACCGCCTTGCTAAACACGCTGAGGTGGAACAGTAAAAACGATTCGTATAAAGGCCTGGCCGTGGTGTGATGTCACGCCGCGGAATACGTCAGCAGATCTGTGCAAAGGTTATTCTCTACGGTAGTATGTGGAACTTGTTTTGCAGAGCCGGACACTATCCTTGTGTTCAAAATCTTCTATGAAGTATTCGGAGGAGGAACCCGCCTTGCAATGCCGAAGACAATACGCGAGCCGGACTCGTCGTCATTGAAGCCTGGTTCAGGGGCTACTGAGGGAGTCCTGGACTAGGGGGTGTCCGGATAGCCGAACTATCATCTTTGGTCGGACTCCTAGACTATGAAGATACAAGATTGAAGACTTCGTCCGTGTCCGGATGGGACTTTCCTTGGTGTGGAAGGCAAGCTTGGCGATACGGATATGTAGATCTCCTACCATTGTAACCGACTTTGTGTAACCCTAACCCTATTTGGTGTCTATATAAACCGAAGAGTTTTTAGTCCAGAGGATCTAACAACAATCATACCATAGGCTAGCTTCTAGGGTTTAGCCTCTCTGATCTCGTGGTAGATCTACTCTTGTACTACCCATATCATCAACATTAATCAAGCAGGAGTAGGGTATTACCTCCATCGAGAGGGCCCGAACCTGGGTAAAAACATCGTGTCCCTTGTCTCCTATTACCATCCGCCTAGACGCAAAGTTCGGGACCCCCTACCCGAGATCCGCCGGTTTTGACACCAATAGCTAGGCTTTAGTCTCGAACCCTTTGTTAGAGGGCTCATGTTCTATTACGGGATCGATTTCCATGATCTGGCTCCAGACTCCATCCTTCACATCTCGTCGTTCATCGTCGTGTGTGAGGCCTTCCTCCATGTCACCCCACACTTCGGCTTGTGGCTCAAGACCTTTAATGTGAAGCCCAAGATGATTAATGGGCGACACGCAGAATGCGGAGGTGCCATAATAAGCAAAGGCGACGATGCTCCATGGCCAAAGGGTTCCTTCCCAGAGGTGTCCAGCTTATGGCAACATGAGTGGTTTTACATCACAGCTCCCCGTGGTACTAAGTGGGTAGCCGCCCTGCCTTCCGCTCGGGCCCCCCGCCACAACTGGCCTCATGGGTCAACAAGGGGCTGGATTGGGGGCCAGTAAATGATGTGCCGACATTGCAAAGTCGCAACCGAGATCTCTTCGAGAGAGATGTCAGCCTTGTCAAGGTAATGCAAGTCATGCTAGTTCGTCGAGCCATGCCTTGCAAGCGTCGACCTCTCTGTATGTGGGAGTTCAACCCGGAAGGACCGCGAACTATTCAGCACTTCTTCGGCATGACGCACGAAGAGATGTACGGATTGTTCTTCGGATCACAAATAAAGTGTCCGGACACCACCGAGGATGCGAAGATGAACATGTTGTATTTTTATTTATCACAACATCATTCTGAAAAGTCGCTCTTTGACCAGGACTGGGTAAAAAAGGCGAAGATGATCAAGTGTTCGTCCCCCCTTCCCGAAGGCTCAACAGATCCAGTACTGGCCAGTATGCTTGAGCTCGCGCCTTATCCAGCGCCATCAGGGGAAGATAAAGGGGGAATAAAGCAGCCGAAAGCGGGACGCACTCATTATTCATCCAGATCGGGGGAATTAGTGCCTCCGCGAAGGAGGATAATCAGGGAGAAGAATCTAAAATCCCCTCTCCCTAAGGAAGGAAGAGGACCGCCTCTGAAGGCTTGGAAACAATGGTTTCCAAACGAGGGAAGAAATCTTCGTCAGGGGGTCCTACCCCAGAGGGTATCCTTACCGCACAGTGCCCGCAAGGGGATCAGCCCTCCACCAAACTGTAAGTAAATAAAAGTACTTTATAGCAAATATAGCCTGCTTCATTTCTGAGAACAATAACCGAGACGTATGTCTTGTGGTTCGGATCGTAGCCGTTCTCGACAGAGTTCGTCTTCGGGGGATCTTCTTCCGGAGATGATGGAGAGCGAAATGCCTCCTCGTGCCTCCCCGCCTCGTGAAGCGGACGACCCTGAGGTGTCGTCACGGAGGATTTCTCCTGATCCGCCAAGGCCAGAGGGTAACCCTTCGGCCACCCGAAGTCCGGAGTATTCGGCTCCTAAGGGGAGCAATAAAAAGAGTCCGGGACTATCCGGTGCGCGACCAGATACACTGATGAATCTTCTGGAGCAAGCGGCTATCCCAGAAGCGCATCGTACACTAATGGGTACGGTGGTTGAGAGGATTTCATCCGCCGAAAGCGGATTTCATGAAGCTTTTATGAGCTTGCTGAGAGGCTTTGAGGTACGCAAAGTAATATATTTTTTGACGGTACCGCACACGCTAGGTGTGCCCTATGCAGATAGTAGCCCCTGAGACTCTGGTTGCTATCAAAGAAGACGGTAAATGGAGGATCAAAGTCCCAGGTAATAACCGTGTTGCTTTCATGTGCAGGCGGCTGTGGGTCCGGTGGCTAGCCGGACTGGTGAGTTTGCTGAACTGAAGCGGCAACTTGGTGCGGCAGATGCCGACATCGTGCTTGTAAACAAGCGGCTTGATGAGGCACAACGTATGTATTCTCCAATGATCAACACATGTTAAGAGGAGCATGATGCTAGTATCTCGTAATATGTCAGGATCGCAGATGGGGCTGTCGCCGTGGAGACCCTTCGGGCGGAACTTGCCCGAGCCAAGGATCAAGCCAGGAGGAGTGATGCGGCCGCCCTAAAGGCAATCGAAGAGCTAAGAGCCGAACAGGCTGCGCATTGCCAGAGCAAAGAAAAAATAGCCAAGATGGCTGTTGAGCTGAAAGATGCCACCGACCAGTATGAGCTTCTTGAGAAGGAAAGCCGAACGAAGACGACGGACCTGGAGAAAGCCATGGTAGCGGCCAAGGAAGCCCGCTCTAAAATCAGAGCAGCGAAGGAGGAGCTACGTCTGCCGGAGATATCGTGGCTGGGAAGCCCTTTTGTTGCGGACGGTTCAAGATCCTAAGTATGCCCTTCTTTCCGGATCAATTATGGAGTTTTGCGACGCCAGCACTGGATTTGGCAGCAAGTGCTGCCGATGCGACCAAGTTTTTCAAAGAGCGTAAAGATCACGAAGTGGAAAAGTTGTTCTGGTCAGCAGTTCAATGCTCCAGCCGCGTCCGCTCGTTAAATGAGCAAATGGCCGAGTGGGCCGAGCTCCATAGGTTGTCCGGGCTTTCCATGAGGTCTGTTGTGGATCATCTTTGGCCGGAAGGACCAAAGCCGAATAGTTATTTTGGCTTAGTGCAACGATTCCTTGGTGCTATGCCGCATATCGACGCTATTAAGAGGTCAGCGTGCATAGAGGGTGCACGGATGGCTCTTGCCCGTGTCAAGACATACTCGGCAGAGATGGAGGCCACTGCTATTGCAACCCAGAGTTCGACCGTAGGCCGGGTATCGGCCGAGCACTATTTTGAAGAAGTCCTAGAAGGCGCTCATTTAATAGAGGCTCAGTGCTCGAAGAATGTCATGTTCTAGTGACATGTATCCCAATTGTAAGAACAATGTTATTTGAATTATAAAGGCTGCATTTATACTTTTGCCTGAAAGTATTATTATGCCTCATGTGCGGTCGTTTACGTATATGTGTATATAACCTGAAATTTTGCAGTCGTCGGCTTCAGCCCCCACGCATATAATGCGGGGGTGTTCGCGAAAACGCGTCTCACTTGATCCAACGTCTTGGTCCATTAAGGAGGTGGTAGCACGGCGAACGAGGCAATCGGACTATAATGCTTTAACACTTTCACTTAACCATAGGAGTTTGACAGTGGGGCTACTATATAGCCCCTGGTATTTCCGTGACTATCTGAATACGGTGCGCGTACATGACCAGGAAAATTGGTCATTCATTAATGCGAAGGAACCCCGAATATTCCGAAGTGTCATCGAGTGGTTGGCCAGTCTCACGCTTTATCATGACAAACAGTTTTCGGCTTTCTCTACTAAGGTGCTCCTCCGGATGAACCGGGGCACAATCGCAGTAGTTCTCCCGGTGCCACCTTAGCCGATAGAGCGGAACGTAAGGTAGCAAAACGCGGGAGCCGGGCAAACCCAACATTTGACCAAAGACATGATTCGGAGCTGATGCATATAAGGCCAAACTCGCGACGCTGAACACTCCCTAAGGTATTCGGTCTTTACAACATATATCGGGATGGGTAACGCCCTTGATAATGAACCCTGAGTGTCCAGCTACATGCATCATTCTGACGTGGCGAAATGCCAATAACGTCAGCATCCTTCTTGGTTATGCCGAGTATCCGGAGGATGTGAAGCAACAAGAGACAGTAAAAAAGGTTTACACAGGGTCTTAATCTAAAAAGAAACCTTTGAGCGGGGCCCTGCTGCACGTCTGCGCCCGTGTCTCCGTTGTGTCGTATCCTTGAAGGGTGTAGCATGATTATCATCTGTAAAAGAGAAGAACTTAGGTGAAAGTTGTCGTGCGAAAAATTGGTTATTCTCAATAAACCATTAAAATTCAAGATAGGTAAGGTTGAGCCGAACTGTAGTCCTTTTTACATGCGGGAAGCCCCTGGTACCATCTACGGGGGTATATCCATCGTACCGATCTCAAGTTTATCTAAGCTGTTACAGCTAGTGGTGCGTCGGACTCGTCTAGCCGTGTCCGTGGTCTTGACGACCGATCATTTATTCTGGTTGGAGAGGCCGTTTAGTGTTCGGCTGTTAAAGTCGCCACACGTTCTTCCGCGCGTAAGGAACACCCGATATTTCCACTGACTATGATGATGCCACGTGGACCGGGCATCTTAAGCTTAAGAGAAGCGTAATGCGGTGCCGCATTGAAATGAGCGAAAGTTGTTGTTCCAAGTAGTGCTTGATAGCCGATTCGGAATGGAGCGATGTCGAAGGTTAACTTTTCACTTCGCAAGTTGTCGGGAGAACCGAATACAACCTCTAGTACTAGAGAGCCCGTACAAGGGGCCTATGGGCCTGGTATTACCCCTATAAAGGTAGTATTACTTTGGCTGATTCTTGTCGGGTCTATCCCCATTTTGCGGACTGTGTCCTGATATATCAGATTAAGGCTGTCGCCGCCGTCCATGAGGACTTGGGTGAAGTGGTATCCGCCAATAATTGGGTCTAGCACCAAGGCAGCCAATCCTCCGTGTCGGATACCTGTCAGGTGATCCCTGTGATCGAAAGTGATCGGGCAGGCCGACCAAGGGTTGAATTTAGGGGTGACGGGCTCTACGGCGCATATATCTTGGAGTGCATGTTTGCTCCTTCTTTTTGTTACGTGAATCATGTTCACTATTTTGACCTCTGGTGGTAATTTTTTCTGTCCCCCAGTGTTTTGCTGGCGAGGCTCATCCTCCTCTTCACTTGGTGTCTCCCTCCCCTTGTGTTCGGCGTTTAGTTGCCGGCCTGCTTGAAGACCCAACATTCTCTCGTGGGTGTGATTTGCAGGTTTATCTGAGGTGCCGTGAATCGACATAATTTGTCTAGAATCTTGTTCAGCTGGATGGTCCATCTCTGTTGCCTTTGAAAGGCTTTTTCCGTTGACCGGTCGAGAGCCCCTAAATCCGGCGTTCTTGCCGTGTTGTCTGGCTGTCTTTGTTATTTCGACGCTTGCTTTTATCAAGGCCGTGGTTTTCCATTACCATCCCTGACTTGGATGTACCGGTCGCTGGTGCTACTACGGGCCAGCCATCTATCTTCGCCCGTGCAAAAGCGGGTCATGAGGCTTGTTAGGGCTGCCATTGTCCTCGATTTTTCTTGGCCGAGGTGTCTGCCGAGCCATTCGTCTCGGACGCTGTGTTTGAAAGCTGCTAAGGCTTCGGCGTCCGGGCAATCGACGATTTGGTTGTTCTTAGTGAGAAATCTGTTCCAAAGCTTTCGGGCTGACTCTCCGAGCTATTGAATTATATGACTTAAATCGTCTGCATCCGGAGGTCGGATATAGGTTCCTTGAAAGTTGGCCCTAAAAGCATCATCAAGCTCCTCCCAACTTCCGATTAAATTTTCGGGGAGGCCCTTCAGCCAGTGCCGAGCTGGTCCTTTCAGCTTGAGGGGCAAGTATTTGATAGCGTGGAGATCGTCTCCGCGAGCCATATGGATGTGGAGGATGAAGTCCTCGATCCAGACCCCAGGGTCCGTCGTTCCATCGTATGCCTCTATGTTCACGGGTTTGAATCCCTCCGAAATTGTGATCCAAAGACCTCATCGGTGAAATATAGGGGGTGCACGGCACCCCTGTATTTGGATGTGTCATTGCGTTCTGATGGTTGCAGTGTTTGGTTTTGATTATGCGCTGGAGCGCGCTTCCTAGATCCGTAGATGGATCTAGTCAAGCCGGACTTTTGATGCAAGTCCTCGCGTGGATCATGTGCTGACTTATGTGCGGCCTTGTTAGCCACCCTATCGGGGCCACGAGGTGGTCGATCCGACGGGTCGATCCGACGAGTCATCGAATTCAGGCAACAGCTTGCGCTTTGGATAGCTCTTTGTGTGGCAACTACCAGCATACTTTTCTTCGATGTCGAGCACTTTGTTCCATCTACAGTTGAGCGTATTTTGCACGGTGAGGGAGTCCCGGACTAGGGGTGTCCGGATAGGCGGACTATCATCACGGCCGGACTCCAAGACTATGAAGATACAAGATTGAAGACTTCGTCCCGTGTCCGGATGGGACTTTCCTTGGCGTGGAAGGCAAGCTTGGCGATACGGATATGTAGATCTCCTACCATTGTAACCGACTCTGTGTAACCCTAACCTATCCGGTGTCTATGTAAGGCAGTGGGTTTTAGTCCCAGAGGATCTAACAACAATCATACCATAGGCTAGCTTCTAGGGTTTAGCCTCCTAGATCTCGTGGTAGATCTACTCTTGTACTACCCATATCATCAATATTAATCAAGCAGAGTAGGGTATTACCTCCATCGAGAGGGCGAACACTGGTAAAAACATCATGACCCTTGTCTCATGTTACCATCCGCCTAGACGCACAATTCGGGACCCCCTACCCGAGATCCGCCGGTTTTGACACCGACATTGGTGCTTTCATTGAGAGTTCCTCTGTGTCGTCACCGATAGGCCCGATGGCTCCTTCGATCATCAACAACGACGCAGTCCAGGGTGAGACTTTTCTCCCGGATAGATCTTCGTGTTCGGGCGGCTTTGCATCGGGCCAATTCGCAGCCATCTGGAGCAGATCGAAAGCTACGCCCCTGGCCATCAGGTCATATTTGGAAGTTTAAACTATACGGCCGATATCCGCGGAGACTTGATCTTCGACGGATTCGAGCCGCAGCCAAGCGCGCCGCACTGTCTCGATGGGCATGATCTAGCTCTGCAGCCGAACAGTGCCCTGGAGGCCGCACCAGCATCCACTCCGACCCTTAATCCGGAGCCGGATTCCCCGATCGAGGACGAGTGGTTGGACACCGCCTCGGGGGCTACAATCTCTACGGTGATCGAGCCAAACTCCATCCCTGTCCTTTGCGAAGACCTCGACTCCAGGATGCCGGACTCCTCTCCGGACTCCGAACCCTCCGCGCCCTTGCCAATCGAATCCGATTGGGCGCCCGTTATGGAGTTCACGGTCGCAGTCATCTTTCAGCACTCGCCCCTTGGCGACATCCTGAATTCACTAAAGTCTCTCTCTTTATCCGGAGAGCCGTGGCCGGACTACGGACAGGAAGTATGGGATGCGGACGACGAAGAAATTCAACACCCACCCACCACCCACTTGGTAGCCACTGTCGATGATTTAACCGACATGCTAGACTACGACTCCGAAGACATCGATGGTATGGACGACGATGCCGGAGACGACCATGACCCAGCGCCTACAGGGAACTGGAAGGCCACCTCGTCATATGACATATATATGGTGGACATCCCAAAAGATGGGAACGGCGATGGAACAACGGAGGATGACCACTCCAAGAAACAGCCGAAGCGCCGACGTCAGCGGCGCCGCTCTAAATCCCGCCACAATAAAAACGGTGATTCCGGCACGGGAGATAATAACACCTCGGACAGTGCCGAAGAGAACCCCCTCCAGCAGGACTCAAGCAGAGGAGGAGAGAAGCAAGCCCGACAAGGCGGCGTAAAAAGAGGTTGAGGACGATAATTATGCGCCTCCCTCCGAAGATGAGGCAAGCCTCGACGACGACGAGTTTGTCGTGCCCGAGGATCCCGCCAACAGAGCGCGTTTCAAACGCAGGCTTATAGCCACGGCAAGCAGCCTCAAGAAAAAGCAGCAACAGCTTAGAGCTGATCAAGACCTGCTAGGCGGCGGATGGATCAAGTCCTTGCAGCCGAAGAGTATGAACTCGAACGCCCCTCCAAAAGCTACCCCAAACGCAGGCCGTTGCCTCGACTAGAGGAGGAAGCACCCAAGTCACCGGCGCACGACATGGCAGACCGGCCACCTCGTGGCCGCGACAGAGAAGCCTCTCGGCCCTCCGCTCAAGCCACACCATGACGCCCGCTCAAAAGTACCAAGGCACGGGAAAACGCTACCGGACTTGCGAGATATATTGGAGGATAAGGCAAAACACACAAGATCGATCTACGGATCGGCGTGGGCGCCCAAGAATGCGGGATGATTACCGTCGCGCGGACACAAAGAAACCGGTTGGGCCGAATACGGTGAGACAAAGATCATATGAGCTACGCCGTGATATAGCCCAATACAGTAGGCGCCAAGACACCCACTATGCTTCACAGATGAAGTAATGGATCATCAAATCCCCGAGGGCTTCAAGCCCGTAAACATCGAATCATACGATGGTACCATAGATCCCGCGGTCTGGATCGAGTATTATCTCCTCCATATCCACATGGCCCACGGTGATGATCAACATGCCATCAAATACCTCCCACTCAAGCTTAAAGGACCAGCTCGACACTGGCTCAATAGCTTGCCAGCAGAATCAATTGGTTGTTGGGAGGACACTGAAGCCGCATTCCTTGATAACTTCCAGGCACGTATGTGCGACCACCGACGCCGATGACCTTAGCCACATAATTCAGCAGCCAGAAGAATCGGCCAGACAATTCCGGACTCGGTTCCTAACAAAGAAAAATCAAATCGTTGACTGTCCGGATGCAGAGGCCCTTGCAGCCTTCAAACATAACATCCGCGACGAGTGGCTTGCCCGGCACCTAGGACAGGAAAATCCAAAATCTATGGCAGCCCTCACAACCCTCAGGACTCGCTTTTGTGCGGGAGAGGACAGCTGGCTAGCTCGAAGCAACAACTTGGCCAAACAACCAGATAGTCCGGATACCAAGGACAGCAATGGCAGGTCGCATCGCAATAAGAACAAAGCGCCGCGATTAACGGCGATAATACTGAAGATACGACCGTCAATGCCGGATTCAGAGGCTCTAAACCCGGTCAGCGGAAGAAGCCATTCAAAAGAACTACCCAGGGCCCGTCCAACTTGGACCGCATACTCGATCGCTTGTGCCAAATACATGGCACCCCCGAAAAACCAGCCAATCACACAAACAGGGATTGTTGAGTGTTCAAGCAAGCAGGCAAGTTAAGTGCCGAACTCAATGACAAGGGGCTGCATAGCGATGACGAGGAAGAGCCCCGGCCGCCGAATAATAGAGGACAGAAAGGTTTTCCCACACAAGTGCGGACGGTGAACATGATATACGCAACCCACATACCCAAAAGGGAGCGGAAGCGTGCACTACTGGACGTATATGCGATGGAGCCAGTCGCCCCAAAGTTCAACCCATGGTCTTCCTGCCCGATCACCTTCGATCGAAGGGACCACCCCACTAGCATCCGTCACGGCGGCTTCGCCGCATTGGTTCTTGACCCAATTATTGACAGATTTCACCTCACCAGAGTCCTGATGGACGGCGGTAGCAGCCTGAACCTGCTTTATCAGGATACAGTGCGCAAAATGGGCATAGACCCCTCAAGGATTAAAACTACAAAGACGACCTTTAGAGGCGTCATACCGGGTGTAGAGGCCAATTGTATAGGCTTAGTCACACTCAAAGTGGTCTTCGGATCTCCGGATGACTTCCAAAGCGAAGAGTTAATCTTAGACATCGTCCCATTCTGCAGCGGCTATCATGCACTGCTCGGACGAACCGCATTTGCAAAGTTCAATGCGGTGCCGCACTACGCATACCTCAAGCTCAAGATGCCAGGCCCTCAAGGAGTAATAACGGTCTATTGAAACATCGAATGCTCTCTCCGAACGGAGGAGCACACGGCCCCCTCGGCGGAGGTGCAAAGCAGCCTCTCACGGCAATTCTCGAGTCCGGCCACTAAGCGTCCGGACACCGCCAAGCGCGCCGAGTAACCTGCAACAAGACCACACAGCACGATTCAAGCACGAGTAGCAATCCGCCCCAACCCCAGCCCTCGCGAAATTGCGAAGGTAGTATTACGCAGCGTACATAATTACGCCCGGAGATACCATGGGCATATGGGGAGGGGCAAGACAACACACCAAGAATGCGGCTCGACCGCACTGTGGGCCCCTGCTTGTGTCACTTCTTTTTCCTTTTTCTTTTCTTCCTTTTTTACTTTCAGGACTCTGTCTTTGAGAAGTCCTGTCCGGCACTCGAATCGCCGAACTCACGATGCAACAGCCAGGAAGCGGAAAGCCACGCCGAGTGTTGGTGGTCTCTATTAGGAGCATTATACCTGTTTTACATATCATCCAGCAGTTTACCCCTGGAGGGGGACATGTTAGATAGTCCCATCCCTTGCTTATCGCACTATTTGTATCGTTCTGCTTCCATTGCAGTACCTTTTTGAATAAACAATACACAGCTTTTGCTTATTATTGCTCTACTTCCTTTATATATACATGTGTTCATTTCATGACATGTTGCAACCGTACACTTTAGTACGGCCAATACACCGAGGGCTTAAGTATCCCAAAATTATGGTGTGATAAGTCCGAACACTTTCACAAGTGCGGCACCCGAACTTATAGCATTTTATGAATTGGCTCAATAATGTCTTGGGTCAATAGTTGGGTTTGCCCGGCTCCGTGTTTTGGTACCTTACGTTCCGCTATATCGGCTAAGGTAGCACCGGAGAACCACTGCAATTGTGCCCCAGCTTATGCTGGGTCGAGCACCTCAGTGGAGAAAGCTAAAACTGACCGTCATGATAGGGCGAGAGCCGGTCGCTGTTCGAGAGGTTTTTTCGGGTCCCTAAAGACTTATGCCGCTTAGAGAGAGGAACCGGAATTGTCCGGCCATGGCGTGGATAGCGCCCCGAACTCGGTCTTCCGAATACTAGGGGCTTCGCCGAAATTTAAAATTATAGAATTCTATGGCTAAGTGAGAGTGTTCAAGCATTATAAGTCTGGTTGCCTTGTTCGTTGTGTTGAGCGCCTCCCTAGATGGACCCAAGAATGGGAACAAGAGTGCTCAAGTTTATCCCGAACACCCCAAAGACTGTGGCATGGGGGCTGAAGCCAACGACTTGCCATCTCTCAAATTTGATAAACGGCCGCATGAAGGTAATATTTTAAATTAATAAGCGTTCCTTAGCGCATATGAACAAGTTTTCAGCATACAGGATAACAAATGCGAGTTTATTCAAAAATTACATCTTTGGAGCACTCATCCGCTATTCGGCGGGCACCCTTCAGGAGGCCCTCATAGTACATTTCGGGCGTGCGATGCTCATGCCTTCGGTGGCCCGTCCGTCACAAGCCTCTCCGCATCCAGCTTGCCCCGGTGCACTTTAGCACGGGCAAGGGCCCGACGGACACCTTCAATACAGACGGAGCGCTTGATGACTTCAAGCCAGACGAGCATCCACCAGCCGCTGCACCAAGCCGAAGTAGCTCCGGGCATGGCCTCCAATGGCCACAACCCGGCGCTATAAGGCCCTTCATGGCCTGTTTACGACCTTATGGAGCTCGACCAGCTGTTTCAGCTGGTCGCTCAGGCATCGGATGGTCGGCCTCGATACCGAGACCGAACACCTTCTCCGTGGAGCTCCCCTCCTGGGCGTGGTAGAACGCGGCAGCATCAGACGCACTACGGGGCAAATCTGCGAATGCTCCTGGAGAGCTCCGAATCCGGGTAAGTAACAGGTAATTGAATTTTACATTCTTGCTTTGCATAAAGAATGCCTTACCCGCCGCTATCTTCTTTAGTGCTTCAATTTCTTGGAGGGCTTTTTGGGCCTCGGCCTTAGCAGCTTTTGCACTCTCAAGAGCCGAGGCAAGCTCAGACTCTCGGGTCTTCGAGTCACGCTCCAAACCCTCGTGTTTCTTCACGAGAATCTGGAGCTCTTGCCGCACCTCCGCCAGCTGCGCCTCCCCTTTCTCTCGCTTGGTGCGTTCGCATGAGCTTTGTTTTTGACCCACGAACACCGCTTCCCTCAGGGTCGCCACCTCGTTCGTGGCCCCTGCAGTACCCATGTTATTCCTGTTATTTTTCGCAACCAAAACCTTTTCTATAAGGTATTTCTTTAATAAGGTATTACTTACCTTCCTTGTCCTCGAGCTCCTTCTTGGCTTGTCCGAGCTCGTTCTTGGACCGCTCGAGGTTCTGCTTCAATGCATTGACCTCCAGCGATCGGTCTTGGCAGAGGTCAGCAGCGCAGCCTGCATTCCCATATTGACATACTTATGTTAGACTCCTGCGTATATCTTTTTAGATCCTTAGTCCGGCTTTTCTTTCCGAACACCTAACTAAGCATCAGGGGCTACTGTCTATGCGGTAATATTTTTATATGTTTTAAACTTACCTCAAAGCCTGTTAGAAGGCTGGTACAGGCTTCGGTCAGTCCGCTCTTGGCGGATCGAATCGTCGGATCACCGCACTCATAACAAAGCGGTGCTCCTCCTCGATGGAAGCGCCGTTAAGCGCCTCCAGTAAGCTATCCGGTGCCTCCGGTTGGACGGAGGACACCGGCGTCTTACCCTTCTTCCGAAGGGTCCGCTTGCCGGACTACGGAACCACTGAAGGTTCCGACATGGAGAACGGACAAGGGTCGGGCCTAAAGCCCCTGGGGGTCTTGCCCCCCGCGCGCCTGGAGTCCGGGAGGTTGCCTTGTGGCACCTCCTGCGCTATATCCTCTTGACCAAGCCCCTCTTGGGGCCCCGCCGCAGTGCCGTCCGCAGCGTGAGGTGAGGAGGCGGTCAGAAGCGAGGTACTCTCCATTTCCGACGAGCCCAGGGACCCGCTCGATGAATCGGCGAACTCGCCCTTGGGCGGGATGCACGGTTGTTCGATGTTAGAGAACACTCTGCAATAAGAAAAACCATTGGTATCCGGACACTTACGATCTCGCCAGGGGCTTGGCCCTTGTAGGCCAATCCTCCTCGTCGTCGTCGACGTTGGTGGAGAAGTCCGGAGGAAGGGTTCTTCCCTTCTTGGACCCCCCGGCCTCCCGGTTAGGGGCGGCCTTCCTTTCTTCTCCTCCCCGGCTGGGAGGAGCTTCTTCTTCTTCCTCCTCGTCTTCAGGAGAAGATTCCGCTTCGGAATCTGACAGCACCTGGCGTTGGGAGATCCTTCGAGTTCCCGTGGCCTCCTTCTTGGCCTTCTTCTCCGGCACCACGCACGGCGCCGGAGCCAGCCTTCCGTCAATCAGGCGTCCGCTGGAGTCTTCGGCAAAGGGCGGACAGTTAATCTGTCCGAACGTCTTCACCGATCTGTCAAAGATTAGGGAGTTTTAGATCCCACGTAGAGTCAATCTATGAAAAAAGAGTCATTTAAAGGGTAAAATAACTTAACTCGCCGGCTGGACGCCGCGAGCTGTATACGCGATCTTTTTTAGCGGATGCCGGGAACCAGCGCCCTTGAACGGCACCTTCCAGGCATCTTCGGACGTAGTGTCGAAGAGCCGACTCAAGGTTTGGTGTTGTGCCGGATCGAACTCCCACAAGTTAAAAGCCCGTTGTTGGCATGGGAGAATCCGGCGGATGAGCATCACCTGGATTATGTCAACAAGCCTAAGATTCTTGGACACCAGGTTTCGGACGCATGTTTGAAGTCCGGATGTCTCGTCCGAATTCCCCCATGTCAGGCCCGTCTCTTTCCATGACGAGAGCCGTGTGGGGAAGCCAGATCTGAATTCGGGGGCCGCCACCCATTTGGTGTGGCGGGGCTCGGTGATGTAGAACCACCCCGATTGCCACCCCTTTATTGTCTCCACAAAGGCGCCTTCGAGCCATGGGACTTTGGCCATCTTGCCAACCATGGCGCCTCAAGACTCCGGCAGCGGCCGCCCACTACCTTCGGCCGGACGTTGAAGATCTTCAGCCATAAGCCGAAGTGGGGCTGGATGCAGAGGAAAGCCTCGCACGCGACGATAAACGCCGAGATGTTGAGGATGAAATTCGGGGCCAGGTCGTGGAAGTCCAGGCCGTAGTAGAACATGAGCCCCCGGATAAAGGGGTGAAGAGGAAAACCTAGTCCGCGGAGGAAGTGGGGAGAAACACCACCCTCTCATGGGGCCTGTGGGTCGGAATGAGCTGCCCCTCGTTGGGAAGCTCATGCGCGATGTTGCTGCACAAGTATCCGGCCTCCCGCGGTCTTGCGATGTGCCCCTCCGTGACGGAGGAGGCCATCCACCTGCCTCCCGCTCCTGACATGATTGGAGAAAGATTGAGGTGGGATGTGCGGACTTGGGCGCTGGAGCTCGAAAAGTGAAATGGATAAGCAAAGGAGGAAGAAGGCGTAGGTGAAAAGGTGGATCCTTATCCCCTTATATAGACAGACGAAGCTATGCGTCCCCCACCAGCCTGGTAAAACTCGCTTATTTCCCAAGCGCCGTAATCAATGGCGCGGATGGGTTACCCACGTAAGTATTGATGAGAATCCCGGAATAAGGGGGCATGATCTATGCTATGATAAGACGTGCCAAGGAAACCGCCTCGCTAAACACGCTGAGGTGGGAACAGTCAAAAACGATTCATATAAAGGCCTTGCCGTGGTGTGATGTCACGCTGCGGAATACGTCAGCAGATCTGTGCAAAAATTATTCTCTCTATGGTGTTATGTGGAACTTGTTTTGCAGAGCCGGACACTATCCTTGTGTTCAAAACCTTCTATGAAGTATTCGGAGGAGGAACCCGCCTCGCAATGCCGAAGACAATCAACGCACCGGACTCATCGTCATTGAAGCCTGGTTCAGGGGCTACTGAGGGAGTCCCGGACTAGGGGGTGTCCGGATAGCCGGACTATCATCACGGCCAGACTCCAAGACTATGAAGATACAAGATTGAAGACTTCGTCCCGTGTCCGGATGGGACTTTCCTTGGCGTGGAAGGCAAGCTTGGCGTCTGGATATGTAGATCTCCTACCATTGTAACCGACTGTGTAACCCTAACCTATCCGGTGTCTATATAAACCGGAGGGTTTTAGTCCGTGAGACGAACAACAATCATACCATAGGCTAGCTTCTAGGGTTTAGCCTCCTTGATCTCGTGGTAGATCTACTCTTGTACTACCCATATCATCAATATTAATCAAGCAGGAGTAGGGTATTACCTCCATCGAGAGGGCCCGAACCTGGGTAAAAAATCGTGTCCCTTGTCTCCTGTTACCATCCGCCTAGACGCACAGTTCGGGACCCCCTACCCGAGATCTGCCTGTTTTGACACCGACACACGGCCTTAAGCCTTTGCTAATGCTTCTTCAGACTCCTCGCGGTGGCAATAAGCCTTCTACGGAGGTTCTCTTGTTCCAAGTGCCTTTCCGGGATGATGTGTGCGTCGTCGTCCGAACTGTTTTCCTCTCCGGAGAGAGCTTGATGAGCTTTATCCTCGGCGTCAACGTGTTCGGACAGCGGCTCCGTACTATGTTCGCCGTTCGCTGGTTTGTCCTGCTCTATCACTGGGTCAATGTGGCTGTCACTTCCTCTGGAGTCGACCGAGGTGTTATTTTTTCTTGCGCTGTTATCGCTATTTTTGCCGAGGCGGGATTTGGAGTGGCGCCTACGCCGTCGCTTTGGTTGCTTCTCGAGGGAGCTATCCTTGGCTGCATCCTTCCATTCCTCATCATTATTTTCTTTGGGTGTATCCACCATATATACATCATGTGATGAATTGGCTGTCCATCGCCCTGTGGGCAGTGGTTCCTGTTCGTCTCCTGCATCGTCATCCATACCGTCGATGTTTTCGAAGCCGAAGTCGAGCATGTCGGTTAAATCGTCGACAGTGGCTACTAAGTGGGTGGTGGGTGGGGAGCAAATTTCTTTGTCGTCCACATCCCATTCTAGCCAGACATAGTTCGGCCAAGGGTCTCCTGACAGGGAGAGAGACCTCAACGAGTTTAGTACGTCGCCAAAGGGCGAGTGCTGAAATATATCCGTGGAGGTAATCTCCATGATCGGTGCCCAATCGGATTCGATAGGCACGGACGCAGGCGGCTCGGAGCCCATGGCCGGGGACGAAATCAATGGTTCGGCAACACGGGTCTCGTAGGCGGTGAAGTCAGTATTTGGCTCAATCGCCACTGAGTATGCGGCCTCCATGGCGGGGTCCATCCACCCGTCCTCAGATGGCGCAATTTGTTCCGGATTAAGGGCCGGAGTGGATGCAGGTGTGATCTCCCGAACACTGTCCGACGGCAGAGCTAAGTCATGCTCGTCGTGATTGTGCGGCGCACCTGACATGCGCTCGAATCCGTCGAAGATCAAGTCTCCGCGGATGTCGGCAGTATAGCTCAAGTTTCCGAACCTGACCTGATGGCCAGGGGCGTAGCTCTCGATCTGCTCCAGATGGCCAAGCGATTTGGCCCGCAGTACGAAGCCACCGAATACGAAGATCTGTCCGGGGAGGATAACCTCACCCTGGATCTCATCGTTGCTGATGATCGAAGGGGCCATCAAACCTTGTGGTGACGGCCCAGTGGAGCTCTCAATGAAAGCACCAATGTCGGTGTCAAAACTGGCGGATCTCGGGTAGGGGGTCCCGAACTGTGCGTCTAAGGCGGATGGTAACATGAGGCGGGGGACACGATGTTTACCCAGGTTCGGGCCCTCTCGGTGGAGGTAATACCCTACTTCCTGCTTGATTGATCTTGATGATATGAGTATTACAAGAGTTGATCTACCACGAGATCGTAGAGGCTAAACCCTAGAAGCTAGCCTATGGTATGATTGTTGTTGTCCTACGGACTAAACCCTCCGGTTTATATAGACACCGGAGGGGCTAGGGTTACACAGAGTCGGTTACAAGGGAGGAGATCTACATATCTGTATTGCCAAGCTTGGCTTCCATGCCAAGGAGAGTCCCACCCGGACAAGGACGAAGTCTTCAATCTTGTATCTTCATAGTCCAACAGTCCGGCTAAAGGATATAGTCCGGCTGTCTGAGGACCCCCTAATCTAGGACTCCCTCAATTAGACCCCTCCTCAGCGGGTTCCAACACCCTCTGGCCATTATTCTAACCTAGTGGACAACATGATAGCAGTGGCTACCCAGCTAGCGGCTATCCCTATTGAAGGCGAGTCTCCGGTTGCGATAGAGACCCGAAATGCTGTGGAGCTTCTTCAAACGGCTGTGGCATAGCAGGCGGCTTATTCATATAGTCGTGAGCATGTTCACTCAACTCCCCGCCCAAGTCAAAGCTATAGACGGTGCATTGAGTTGCCGGCGGTTTCCAATGGCGAGCGGCGTCGTAACCTGCCTCATAATGATAACCCGCCCCGAGATGACCATATGCCAACCAATGCTTAGGCCATCGTGGATCAGGCTAGAGCCCGTCGTGAGGCGGAATTGGCGGCTCAATTGGGGGCTCATCAACAATTTCTAGTAAACCCTTCGGTGTCTATTGAAGGTGGGACGACTTCCAGGACAGTTAGTGTGCCGTGTCTAGTACTAGCTCTATGCAATGAGCGTTAGTCCAAGGATTTTAAGGGCCCTTGTAAGGTGCCTAATTACACAGTTGATCTTCCACCTGAGGCTTGGATTGAGAGCTATGAGCTGGCTATGGAGATGTTAGATGTTAATGATGCTGTATGAGCCAAGTACTTCACCATGATGTTGGATGGACCAGCTCTAACCTGGTTGAAAGGGCTACATGCCAATTCCATCAATTCATGGTCGGAGTTGAAGGCGCGCTTCATTCAGAGTTTTAAAGGAACATGTAGGCAGCCTCTATCGATCATTGATCTGGACAACTATGTGCAGCGAGAGGATGAGTCGGCCCACCATTGGGTTCGTCGGGTCTCAGCTATTATCCACTCATCGGATATCATTGCAGCAGGCTCCGCTGTTCTGATTTTGGAGAAGAATTGTCACTTCACACTTCTCAGGCAGAAGCTTGGGAGGCTTAAGCGTCACTGTAATGACATGGGAGAGCTCATGGCGGCTCTCATCAAGTATGCTGACTCAGACAACACTAAGGACCCCATATCTGATGATGAAAAATCCAACAAGGGGAAGAAGAGTGGTAACGGTAAGGGTCAGCAACAGAATGTGATAGGGCATAATGGTCATAACCAGGGTAATGGTGGTAAGTGCAAACAAACCGATGGCGGGTCAGATTTTGTGGCTAATGATACGTCTCCAACGTATCTACTTTTCCAAACACTTTTGCCCTTGTTCTGGACTCTAACTTGCATGATTTGAATGAAACTAACCCGGACTGATGCTGTTTTCAGCAGAACTACCATGATGTTGTTTTATGTGTAGAAAAGAAAAAGTTCTCGGAATGTCCTGGAAATCCACGGAGGCACTTTTTGGAATTTATAAGAAATATTGGGCGAAAGAAATACACCAGGGGCCCCAGGGCCTGTCCACGAGATAGGGGGGGCGCGCCCCCTGTAGGGCGCGCCCCCTATCTCGTGGGCCCCCTGGACCTCCTCCGACCTCAATTCCAACTCCATATATTCCGTCTCGGGGAGAAAAAAATCAGAGAGAAAGTTTCATCGCGTTTCACGACACGGAGCCGCCGCCAAGCCCTAATCTCTCTCGGGAGGGCTGGTCTGGAGTCCGTTCGGGGCTCCGGAGAGGGGGATTCGTCGTCGTCGTCATCATCAACCATCCTCCATCACCAATTTCATGATGCTCACCGCCGTGCGTGAGTAATTCCATCGTAGGCTTGCTGGACGGTGATGGGTTGGATGAGATTTACCATGTAATTAAGTTAGCTTTGTTAGGGTTTAATCCCTAGTATCCACTATGTTCTGAGATTGATGTTGCTATGACTTTGCTATGCTTAATGCTTGTCACTAGGGCCTAAGTGCCATTATTTTAGATATGAACCTATTATGTTTTCATGAATATATGTGTGTTCTTGATCCTATCTCGCAAGTCTATAGTCACCTATTATGTGTTATGATCCGACAACCCCGAAGTGACAATAATCGGGATACTTCTTGGTGATGACCATAGTTTGAGGAGTTCATGTATTCATTATGTGCTAATGCTTTGTTCCGGTTCTCTATTAAAAGGAGGCCTTAATATCCCTTAGTTTCCGTAAGGACCCCGCTGCCACGGGAGGGTAGGACAAAAGATGTCATACAAATTCTTTTCCATAAGCATGTATGACTATTTACGGAATACATGCCTACATTACATTGATGAATTGGAGCTAGTTCTATATCACCCTATGTTATAACTATTGCATGAGGAATCGCATCCGGCATAATTATCCATCACTGATCCATTGCCTACGAGCTTTTCATATATTGTTCTTCGTTTATTTACTTTTCCGTTGCTACTGTTACAACTACTACAAAAAAACCAAAAACATTTATCTTTACTTTTGCTACCGTTAGTATTATTATCATACCACTTTTGCTATTAAACACTTTGATGCAGATACTAAGTTATCCAGGTGTGGTTGAATTGACAACTCAACTGCTAATACTCAAGAATATTCTTTGGCTCCCCTTGTGTCGAATCAATAAATTTGGGTTGAATACTCTACCCTCGAAAGCTGTTGCGATCCCCTATACTTGTGGGTTATCATCTAACACCAATGCTCAGCATAAAAATCAGCATCGTAAGGGTAAGACGCAATTTGGGGGACCGAAATTTAACCTTGAGGCAATGCTTAATGACCCTTGCCCGAAGCATAGTCTGCCCGGTCAGCCGTCAACTCATGCTTGTAAGGACTATTTTATTATGAAATAATACAGGAATTCTAACTTCAATCAAAATCATGGCAACAATAATGGCCCGCTTGGCGGGTCAGGATCCGGCTCATAGGGGCCCAGTTTTGGTGGTGGCGGCTCAAATTATGGGTATCAAGGACAAGGCAACTACGGTGGTTATAACCAATAGTTTGGTCAGGCAAACCAGCAGCTTCAGTCAGGATACCAGAGCAATCCAAAGCAGCTTAACAATGGTCAGTATCATGTTTTCACCACAAGTCTCTGCAAGTGAGATTAGAAGGTTCATAAACGTGCGGTCAGTGCGATTGAGCCGGCGGTACCTCAATATTTACGGTGGTCCGAGCATCTAATCACATGGAGTAGAGAGGATCTCCCGCCCCGGGTTGAGAATCCGGGTCAGCTAGCGTTGGTGGTAGCCCCTCAGGTTGGGGGTTATAAATTCACTAAAGTGCTCATGAACGGTACTAGTAGTATCAATATCCTTTATTATTATACTTTCCGCGGGATGAATTTAACTGATAAGGAGCTCAAGCCGTCGTCTACAGTTTTTCATGGTGTGGTACCTGGTAAGTCGGCATACCCAGTGGGGAAGATTGCTTTGGAAGTGGCCTTTGGTGATGACTATGATTACAGAGTAGAGACGTTATGGTTTGAGGTGGTTAAGATCCGGAGCCCTTATCATGCCATGTGGATGCCCGTCTTACGCTAAGATTATGGCGCGACCTTGTTATGTTTACTTGCAGCTTAAAATGCCAGGGCGTAAGGGCACAATTACAGTCCAGGGTGATCGAAGAATTGCATTTGAATGTGAGGAAGGAGATGCTGCATATGCTGAGTCGGCTTGTGCCATGGAGGAGCTCAAATTTTATAAAGATAATGTTGACCCGGCTGATATGTCCCCTTTGAAGAGGCCGACCACTAAGCAAGACCATTTATTTAAGTTGAAGTCGGCTGATGATACTAAGCAGATTGACTTTGTCCCCGACGACTTATCTCGGCAGTTCACCATCAGTGCTAACATGGATCCGAAATAGGAAAGTGCGCTCATTGAGTTCATCCATGAGAATCGGGACATCTTTGCATGGAAGCCTTCATTTATGCCGGGTGTACCGAGAGAACTCATTGAGCACACTCTTAACATTGATCCTAAGTATAAACTGGTGAAGCAGTTCCTTTGCTGTTTTCATGAAGAGCGACATAAGGGTATTGGAGAAGAGGTGACCCGGCTTTTGGCGGACGAGTTCATCGTTGAAGTTTTTCACCCTGAGTGGTTGGCCAACCCTGTGCTGGTGCTTAAGAAAAATGGCACATGGCGTATGTGTGTAGATTATCAAGATCTCAATAAGGCATGTCCAGCTAATCCTTTTGCTCTTCCCTGTATTGATCAGATTATAGATGCCACGGCAGGTTGTGAGAGTTTGTGCTTCTTAGATGCTATTCTGGTTATCATCAGATTAAGATGGCAGTTAAAGACCAAGAGAAGACAACTTTTATCACACCTTTTGGGGCTTTTTGCTATGTTTCTATGCCTTTTGGGCTCAAGAGTGAACATGTGACTTATCAGCGTTGTGCCCAGAACTATTTTCATAACCAGATTGGATGCAATGTTCAGGGTTATATGGATGATATTATTGTCAAGTCCAGAAAGAAGGAGACTTTGTTGGAGGATTTGAAGGAGACCTTTGATAATCTCCAGGTCTATAAGATGATGCTTAACCTGACCAAGTGTGTTTTTGGTGTGCCTACGGGCAAGCTCTCGGGTTTTCTGGTCTCAGAGACGGGTATTGAAGCTAACCCGGAGAAGATTAAGGCTATAACTTCATTGGCTAAGCCGGTGTGTGTTAATGACATCTAGCGCCTGGCGGGTCATATTGCAGCCTTGAGCCGGTTCATAAGCCGCCTGGGCGCGAAGGCGATTCCTTTATACCAGATGATGAAGAAAACATATCAGTTTGTCTGGAGTGATGTTGCTAATGAGGCATTCGAGGCACTCAAAAAGTAGTTATCTGAGCCGCCTGTCCTTGCGGCTCCCATTGAGAAAGAACCCTTGCTCCTATATGTGGCGGCTAACAGTAGGGCCGTTAGTGTGGCGATTATGGTGGAGCGCAAGGAGACGGGTAAGGAGTACCCAGTCCAGAGGCCGGTTTATTATGTCAATGAGGTGTTAATTGAGTTTAACCAGCGATACCCACATTGGCAGAAACTGGTATGCGGGGTGTTCATGGCCAGTCGTAAGCTGAAGCATTATTTTCTTGGCCATCCTATTACTATGGTCAGTTCTGCTCCTTTGGGGGATATTATTCAGAACAGAGAGGCTACAGGCTGAGTGTCCAAGTGGGCCATTGAGCTCGAACCCCATGGTTTGAAGTATGTGCCAAGGACAGCTATTAAGTCGCAGGCTCTTGTGGATTTCATCAATGACTGGACGGAGTTGCGGACGCCTGAGGAGAAGCTTGATAACACATATTGGACTATTCACTTCGACGGGTCCAGGCAATTAGAAGGCTCGGGGCTGGAGTTATTTTGACTTCCCCACGGGGTGACAAATTTTGCTATGTTTTAAGGTTGATGTTTCCTTGTACTAAAAACGCAGCTGAATATGAGGCTTTGCTCCATGGCCTTCAAATGGCGAAAGAGATGAATTTAAGCTGGGCCAGGTGTTTTGGCGACTCAGATCTGGTGGCTCAGCAAGTTTCAGGCACTTGGGATTCCAAAGACCCGCTCATGGCAACTTATCGCCGGGCGGTTGATAATATTGCTGGTCACTTCAAGGGTTATCAGGTGGAGCATCTTGATCGAAGGAAGAATGAGGCGACTGGTGCCTTGAGCCGGCTTGGGTCTCAACGTAAGCCGGTACCCCCTAATGTGTTTTTTGATGTATTGCATAATCCTTCAGTCAAGTTACCATCACAAGAGGATCTTGCTATTCCTGACCCGGAGGCGCAGTTGGTGGCGGCTCTCCATGCAATCCCTGATTGGACACTTCTTTGCTTGGCTTATATGACCCGGGGAGAGTTGCCTGAGGATGAAACTTTGGCCAGGCAGATAACCCGGCGGTCTAAGTCTATGACTATTGTCAATGGCGAGTTACACCGATGCAGTGTAACAGGTGTGTTCCAGCGTTGTGTTTCTCTCGAAGAGGACCGTGAGATTTTAAGAGAGATCCATGAAGGTCATTGTGGTCATCATGCCAACTCTAAGTCTCTAGTGGCCAAAGCTTTTCGTCATGGATTTTATTGGTTGACGTCTCATGCTGATGTAGAGGATATTGTCAGTAAATGTGATGGATGTCAGAAATTTTCTCGACGGGCTCATGTGCTGGCTCAAGTATTGAGGATGATTCCAATTACTTGGCCGTTTGCAGTCTGGGGGTTGATATGGTTGGACCTTTCAAGAGGTCTAAGGATAAGAAAACCCACCTCTTGGTGGCGGTTGACAAATTTACCAAGTCGGTTGAAGTAGAGCCGGTCATCGAGTGTGATGCGGCAACGACAATTCAGTTTGTTAAAAAATTGATTTTTGTTTTGGTTACCCTCATAGTATCATACTGATAATGGCACTAATTTTTCTAAGGGTGCTATGAAGGAATTCTGTCAGCGAGAGCATATTCATCTTGATGTCTCTTCTGTGGCTCATCCGCAGTCTAACGGTCAAGCTGAGAGGGCTAATCAAGAAATCCTAAGAGGTATCAATCCCCGGCTTATGGTCCCTTTGAAGCGAATGCCGGGTTGTTGAGTTGAGGAGTTACCTTCAATACTTTGGAGTATCAATACCAACCCCAATAGGTTAACATGCTATACGCCTTTCTTCATGGTTTATGCCGCAGAGGCAGTTCTTCCTAGTGATATCCGTCATGACTCGCCTCGTGTGGCGGCTTATGTTGAAGCTGATAATGAAATAGCACGTCAAAGCGCACTCGATGCTTTGGATGAGGAGTGTGACATGGCGACGGCTCGTTTGGCGATATATCAACAAGATCTGCGTCACTATCATAGCCGCAGAGTTAAGACCCGGGCGTTTCAAGAAGGAAATTTGGTACTCGGTTGATTCAAGATCAAACAGATATGCACAAGTTATCCCCACCTTGGGAAGGACCCTTTGTAGTCAGCAAGAACCTGAACAATGGGTCGTATTACCTCATTGATGTGCCTGAGAACAAGGATTCTCGCAAGTCGGAGGACGAGACCCGCTGTCCGTGGAATATTGCACATCTTCGGCCTTACTACACTTGAGTCGCCGACTCTTATCTTTGTACATACTTTTGTCAATGTATATAACTTTTTATGATCAATATAATAAAGCTAGCATCCCCGAATTACGGGGCCTTTGTCGTTTCATTTATGAGTATCTGAGCCTTTATTGATTGATCATACGGTCACTTGGGGGCTTCCAACCACTGGGTTTAGCTTTCATACCCTCTTGACCGGCTTGAATGCCACTTTGTAGGTTTTAACTGCCTGTTTGCAACTTGCTACTCCATCAGGTAACCCGCCGAACACTTAGTAGTCAATATTTTTAAAGACCATGAACTCGTTAAGGTTAAAGAGGCGGCTTGTGTCATGCGAGAGCCGGCTTAAAATGAGCTAGGTAAAACCACGACTGTTGCGGCCTTGAAAGCAATCATGTGGCCTGAGCGCCAAATGGCTGTTGCGGCCATGAAAGCAATCATGCGGCATGAGTGCCAAATGACTGCTGCGGCCTTGAAAGCAAATATGAGGCCTGACTGCCAAACGGCTATTGCGGCCTTGAAAGCAAATATGATGCTTATAAGCCACCTTTTTCGGCCACGCCTTAAAAGCTAGCCTAGTGAATTTTCAGATTTGCATATTTTCTGTTTGGATGTTCAGATGCTTTTATGTTTTCATGTTTCGGTTTTAAGATCTCTGAGTCGCCTGGTTCCAGGTAATGGTAGTTATGGTTGACTATTTCGGGTTGCAACCCGCCCTGGTTTCGACTTTAAGTCGCCAGTGTGTTGTGGCTCATGCTTGAATATTCCGGGTTACAACCCGCCCTGGTTTTGGATGTTGAGTCGCCAGTTAATTTTGACTTAACAAAGTTAAGATGATGATTTTTTAGTCATGAAAGGCTACAACTACTGGGGTTATCACCCGCCCTCGTTTTTTACGTTAAGTCACCAGGGCATGTGTTTAACCTCTTTTGACAGGACATGTAGAGTTTTACACACAAGTAATAGTGCTGCTATGGATCGTATGAACAATCCGATCAAGGCTATCATAAAATATTAAACCTAGTATTTCAACAGTTAACATGCACGATGGCATGACAAGGTGGATCATTGTTTCAAAAGACTACCCTATTACAAGGTTGTCATAAGCCCATATGTTTGGAGCCATGAGTTTTCTGGAGATGCACTCTTATACTTTGGCCTGAGAGCTGCCTGGGTTGTCATCAGTTTTCTTCTTGGCGAGTTGACAACTCCGGGTCATCCCACTCCGGCTCTTCTTCGTTGATCATCTGAAGATCAGCAGTTGTCCAATTGATGCCGGTTAAAGCTTCGAAAGTGGCTTCATCATTGAGAATAACAGAAGGATCGACTTCAGGAGAAAAGATGTGCTTACGCCGAGGAGGAATGAGATTGACTATGTCATGGGCTGGTTGCTTAATCTTCTTATTATTATCATCATAAGCTGGCGTGTATTTGTTCAAGTTTAGCTCTTCCACCAGCTTACATGCCACAGGCTGCATCTCCCATACACAGTGATTGAAGTCCTTCTCTTCAAAAGGTGTCTGGTCATCTTTGAATTCAGGACACCTGATGGCTATCTCCTCCAGGTCAAGCTCTGGTTGCCAGGCTTTGGCCCGGCCAAGTGCAATGATAGCTCCGGCTCGAGCAGCTGATTATTGCTCTTCAATCTGGCTTGGGAAGGTTGACAGGTGGTCCACCACAGCCTTGATTTGTCTTGGCGGTTTTTTGTTACCCCCAAGGCCACAAGACTGCGGAGAGTGCTGCTGTACAATTGTTCTGTTAAAGAGTAGACGACTTTTAGCTTCAATAGCATGTCTTGGCCAAGGCTGACACTTCTGGCACCTGTGGAAGACAAGAGTCGCCGGCGGGTTAAGAATTGTATACACATACGATTAAGTCCGGCGGGTTAAACAATTGGATTGACATATTATACTTACCGAAGATGGCGGTTGTCATTTCCATAATGTGTTGTTTTATGCCGAATAACTCTTCAGTTACCGGCTTAAGTGCAGCTTCAGCACCTTCTGCCCTTTTGCTAGCGCAGCCTTGTCAGTCTCCCAACCGGCTCTTTTAGCATCAAAACTTGCCTTCAACTTTTCAATTTCTTCTAAATAAGTTGTCATCTCAAGTTTGGCCTTGGAAGTCTCTGCCTGTTGTAACTTTATATTCCTTCTCAAATCGCCCACTTGTGATTCTTTCACACTCAATTCTGCCTGGAATACAATAATGAAGTGATGATTACAAGGCAAGGATTAACTATTGGGGTTGTTATTCTGTTAAGTCCCAAGCACACTACAAGTACTCTACTTGGCACTTGGGGGATAATGTGGGTCAATTCACTTTTTATTGAGAACTGGCATATCTTGTCAGGTTAAGCCGGCCTTCGGGGGCTACATGTTTTGGTTTCTTAAGTGACTGTAAGTCTCGGCTCAACTTGTCAGTTTGCGTCGGCCCTTGGGGGCTACATATTTGGATCTTAGAAATAATTTTGAGTGCATCATTTCGTTGCTATGAAATTATAGAAGCTGCACAAGTTTCTTTCAAGTTTAATATTTGAAGACCTGACTCATCTTTATCAGATGAGTCGGCCCTGAGTGGCTATGGTTAGGAAATATTCATGAAGTCTCAAGCATAGTCAATATCTTTACTTATATTGAAGACTTGGTGATAATCCCCAAGTGCAAGGAATCATCATAGCAATTTCCAAAGGTGGAAGTGATAAGTATGGATTTTCGAACCCTCAAGGAGCTAAAGGTAAGATCAATATTCTCTCAAGTCCTATCTACCACCAATACCAATCTATGTACACCGAACGTTTGCTTCCATCTAGAAATGAGAAATAAAACTACATTGTGGGTATGAAGAGGATAGCTTTGTATGATATCAGAGAACTAAAATATAAAAATAGGTGTTGTTATCATAAAGTTAGTATATATTACAATATATTACAAATAGCGAGTGTGGAACAATGATGGATCGGTGTGCGGAATTGTCCTAGGCAATTGTTAACAAGATCGATAATCACTATTGCAGGCATAAGCTAACATACTTTCTCTTTTTGGATCATATGCACTTATGATTGGAACTCTAGCAAGCATCCGCAACTAGTAAAGATCATTAAGGGAAAACCCAACTGTAGGATTAAAGTATCAAGTCCCCTTTATCCCATACGCAACAACCCCCTTACTCGGGTTTAAGCTTCTGTCACTCTAGCAACCCACTATAAGTGAATCATGACTGTATTGCAACACCCTACAGGGGGAATCCTTCACGTGTGTGCGGCACGGAAGGCACCATAGGACAGAACCAAAATAAAACATACAACTCAAACCAATCTATATCATCAATCAACCCAAAAGAGAAAACAAATCTACTCAAAACATCATAGGATGGCAACACATCATTCGATCATAATATGTGGCATAAAGCACCATGTTCAAGTAGGGGATTACAGCGGGGTGAGGGAGGGTGGACCGCCAAAAACAGATGAGGAAGGTGATGAAGATGGTGATGTTGATGAAGACGATCATGGTTCCCCCGGTGGCACTCCAACGCCACCAAAAGAGAGGGGGAGAGAGTCTCCCCCTTGTGCTTCCTCCTCCATGGCCTACCCCCTAGATGGGGAGAGGTTCTCCCTCTGGTCCTTGGCCTCCGTGGTGATCATGCCCCCCTCCGGGATCCTTCTGCATGGCCTTGGGTGAAGATGACCCCCTCCGGCAGGGTGCCGGAGAGGGCCTAGATTGATTTTTCGTGGCTACAGAGGCTTGCGGCGGCAGAAATCCTGATCTAGGTTTCTTTCTGGGGGTTTTGGTATTTATAGGAATTTTTGGCGTCGGTCTTACGTCAAGGGGTCCACGAGGTAGCGACAAGGTAGGAGCACCCTCCCCAGGGGGAGGGGGTAGGGCGCCCCCCTACCTTGTTGTCGCCTCGGGACTCTTCTGACCCAACTCCAATGCCTGGGGGTCTCTTTTGGTCCATAAAAAATCACCATAAATTTTCAGCCCATTCCGAGAACTTTTATTTCTACACAAAAAATGACACCACGGTAGTTCCGCTGAAACAACATCAGTCCGGGTTAGTTCTAATCAAATCATAACAAAATCATACAAAATTGTTGTAAACATGGCATGAATACTTCATAAATTATAGATACATTTGACACGTATCAGCATCCCGGCCCCAAGCTTAATTCCTGCTCGTCCTCGAGTAGGTAAATGATAAAAGAAATAATTTATGAAGTGTGAATGCTAAGAAGTGCACAAGTTTGATCAATGATAACTCCAGTCACTTTTTCTAGCATTATTCTTTATCATAAACACTAGCTCATCTCATAAAACTTCTCATGATCAAGTACCAAGCTATTCACATGTTAAAGTATATATAGACCTTGAAGTTTCTTGAAAACTAACAAACTAGGCTTTCAGTCACCAAACAATTGCAATTCATCTTATTTTCAGGAAGGGTCTATGTAAGAGCTTTGATTTAGAAAATTCCACATACTCAACTATCATATAGTCTTCCATGATTGCTAACATTCAAAGCATATTTTTAGAACAAATAGCATCTGTCAAACACAGAGGAAGATAGGGGATTAATGTTTCACCCCCCAAGTTATTTATCATATAGATAATTGTCAACGATAATAATTCATGGTCAAATATATTTGAATGGCCACATATGCTTGGATCTTTCCCCACCACATGGTGCTTGCCAGCTAAAGAATAATTGAGGTTGAAATAAGAAGGAATACTATTGACTCTTGCATAAAAGTAAATACATGAAAGTAAAAGCTAGGCCCTTCGCAGAGAGAAGCAGAGGTTGTCATGCACTTTTTTAATTTTGGATGTGCAAACCCTTAATGCAAAGGAACGTCACGTTGTATTGCCCTTTGTGATAGAAATCTTTATTATGCAGTCAATCGCTTTTATTTCTTTACCGTCACAAGTTCGTACAACTCTTATTTTCCCTTACAATAAAAGATCATACATATTTAGGAGCAATTTTTATTGCTTTTTGCACCGATGACAACTTACATGAAGGATCTTATTCAATCCATAGGTAGATATGATGGCATGACAAGAAACGGGTTTAAAGGTTTTGGATGCACAAGTAGTATATCTAGTCAGTACAATATTTTGGCTAGCGAAAGATCCTAAGCAAGCACCACATGTTAGAGGATCCATAACAATATAACTTCTATGCAAATATACCCAAACATAACTCATTACGTTGTCTTCCTTGTCCAACTTCAACTAATTTTCTCAAATTTGAAAATAATTCATGGAACTCACAATCATAGAAGATGTCCAAGATAGTATATTTATATGTGAAATCTCTCTTCCTTCAATATTCTTTCATGAATTGTTCAAGTGACCAATGTTGTGTTTGCTAACTTTCAATAAATTTTACCACCTATACTTCTTATATGTGAAGTCATTACTCCCCATGGGATAAGCATATGAAACATATATAATTTCAGATTTATCATATTCAATTCATTCAACCATTTACTCATAGAATATGAGTGAAGCACGAGAGTAAATGACAAACTACTTCAAAAGGATATAAGTGAAGATCGATGAGTAGTCAAACAATTAACTAGCCAAGGGAGGACTCTCTCTCTCTCTCTCTCTCTCATTCAAGATTTCAGATCCAATGATTTTATTCAAATAGCAAGTAAAATGAAAATGCGCTCCAAGCAAAACACATATCATGTGACGAATAAAAATATAGCCCCGAGTAAGGTATACTGATAGTTTTGAAGACGAAAGAGGGGATGCCTTCCGGGGCATCCCCAAGCTTAGGCGCTTGAGTCTTCCTTGAATATTACCTTGGTGTGCCTTGGGAATCCCCAAGCTTAGGGTCTTTCTACTCCTTATTCTCCTCATATCGATATCTCACACAAAACTTGAAAACTTTAATTACACAAAACTTAACGGAACTTCGTCAGGTGGGTTAGTACGATAAAGAGCAAATCATTCACTTTGGTACTATCAAGATAAGATACATAATTGTTCTCACACAATGCCTACTGTACCATATCATTTCTACAATTTATATTGAGAAATGTAAGCCATAGAAACTAGAAAACAAGCAAACTATGCATTGAAAACAGAATATGTCAAAAACAGAATAGTCTGAAATGATCCAAAAACCAATCATACTTCTGCTACTCCAAAAATTCTGCAAAATTAGGACAACCTAGGAAATTTGTATATCAATATTTTGTAAAACATTCAGATCAAAATTACACTGATGTGATTTTTAAAAATTATTTTACTATGCGCAAAAGTTTCTGTTTTTCAGCAAGATCAAATCAACTATCACCGCAAGCCATCCCAAAGGTCTTACTTGGCCCAAACACTAATTAAAACACCAAAACACAGTTACTACAGAGGTAATAATGTGTATTTAATGAAAAACAGAACCAAAAACAAAAAACATAAAAATAAAATTGGGTTGCCTTCCAACGAGCGCTATTATTTAACGTCCCTAGCTAGGCATGATATTTTAATGATACTCTTCCAAGCCCAATTTCGATGATAGTCTTATTCATAGTCCAAAATATATAAGTGAAGTTCATGGGGAATTCTACAATTAATATAGATTTACCAACATCCAAGCTCAAAATATATAAGTGAAGGAGAGGAAGCATTCTATAAAGCCATACTCAAAAGATTTAAGTGAAACACAAAGAGCATTCTATAAAGCCATACTCAAAAGATTTAAGTGAAGCGCATGAAGCATTCTATAAATCAATGAAGGAATATCTAATACTCGCATGGTGCATAAAGGAAAATAAAGGAAAAATAAACTCAAAAGACACATATCATGTGAACAAAAAAACCAAGGTATACTGATAATTGTTGAGGAATAAAGATGGGATGCCAACCGGGGCATCCCCAAGCTTAGATGCTTGAGTATCCTTGAAATATTTACTTGGGGTGCCTTGGGCATCCCCAAGCTTGACCTCTTGCCTCTCCTTATTCTTCTCATATCGATAAATCTTCGATCTTCGAACACTTCATCAACACAAAACTTAACAAAAAACCTTGTGAGATCCGTTAGTATAACAAAGAAAATCGATACCTTTAGGTACTGTTGTAAACTCATTCCAATTTCATATTAGAATTATATCTAATCTATTCCAACTTCACCATGGTTCATACTCCCCGATACTACCCATAGATTCATCAAAATAAGTGAACAACACATAGAAAACAAAATCCGTCAAAACAGGATAGCCTGTAGCAATCTGGAAACTTCGTATACTTTTGTAACTCCAAAAATTCTCAAAAAAAGGATAATCTAAAAATCTGTATAGCAGTACTGTGCAAAAATTTCAAGATTTTATCATGCTCCGGTAAAAAATGTAAATTCAATTACTACAGCAAAAGTTTCTGTTTTTTCACACCAAACAAGCAATTTAAACATCCTAAAAGCAAATCTTGGCACATTATTTTTATAATACATTGGATATATACAAGGGGATACTTATTTTTGAGAAACTTCCGTGAAAAATTATACATTGTTTCCATGAGCATGAACACAAGTGTTCAAGGTCGACCCTCACGTCTCCAATGCATAACCTTCCAATCACTTCTCTTTTTGAAAAAAAATTAGCATAAGAGGCAAGTATTTTTTTTGTAGGTTCTTTCTAAATCGGAGTATCGGGACTCATTGAACTTCTTGCACATAAGATTCAAATTAGAGTGTTGAATTCAGCCAAAACCGGGGTTTTACAAGTTTTGACTCATTTTTGACCCGATCATCCTGATCGTGCCGCTGTGGAGTCTTATCTTTGTCTGGCTCCGATCTCTGGAAGCGATTAAACTTCTTTTGCGGGTTATTCTTCTATAGTCGAGTGACATTACTTCGTCGGTCCGAACTAAGGAATCTATTAGGAATGTTTTGAAATGGATATTGTTCTCTCTTTGATCAGGGATTGCTATATGAAAAGAAGTGGAGTTTGAAAAAGGGAACGGAGTGCTCAAACCGGAACTGCTAGGATAAAGACCCTCTTTAACCTGAATTCTAATTGATTGGATATCCCGCATAAGGAATCGAAGGAAGACGCGACGTTTTATTCCAGGGAATCCTCAACGAAAAATGCACACTATTCCCTCTTTTCTATCGAATCGGTCATAAGAGGAATATGAGACCCTAGAAGACGAATACAGGACCCGAGAGGACGAATATGAATATGAAACCCTAGAAGAATCTAAATATCGAATCCTAGAAGACGGATACCCGTTCCGCTGTTCCTTTACCGGCAACAACTATTGAATAACAACCTTCGCTTTGCTTTCGCATCGGATCTCGGCATTAGCAAATCTAAAATCATCGCATGCAGTTGATGACCATCTCGCCCATGGCCTTTGTGAACACATAAGTGTCTTGCCAACCATAGAGTCTGGCCCTATGAATAAATAAATTGCACAAATCAAATACTTCATGTGTGTATTCGTATCTACACACATGAGAAAGTAATAGGGAAATACTAGAATACCTCGACTACCTAACTCTTTCATTTCTTAGGCCTCCTTTTTGGAGTGAAATAGCCTTTTCCCTTTGATCCCTCACGTGATCAAATCAAGTGAGTTCTAATATGCAGCGCCAAGCAGTTCCGCTTTCTCGGTCCGAGAAATGCATTGTTGGAACAGGATTGGAACGCAAAACAGCTCTAGATTCGAGGGTTTTCATTATAGCCGAACGCGAGGGAAAGATCATTTCTACTGATAGTCATGATACTTATTATGTGGTTGCACATTTCCATTATGTACTTTCTATGGGAGCCGTTTTTGCTTTATTTGCTGGATTTTACGTCTAATCCCGCACGCTTATGTGGGCCCGTGCTATTTATGCACATGCGTACATGCGTGTCCTTTGAATAAGCCTCAGGAACACCCATTCCTTTCGGATCAGGGGGTGGTTGTTTTAACTACTCGTTCGGGGAACATTACACAAAGTTA